>CM019831.1:27507712-28854331 GCA_009763385.1 Coix lacryma-jobi var. lacryma-jobi
AGTAATCTGACAAAATCGAGTTCTTCGGCGACAACTAGGGAGGCCACGAGTTGTCATTGATTCGGCAAGGAGAGTCATGAGTATGCTAAGTTGATCAGGCTCGGAGTTGAGAAAGACGAGATAGATAGTCGATGATCAGCTAAGCAAAAATTATCTATTGAAGGAGATTTGGACTCGCCACGCATATGCATTACGCAACATCGAGTGATTCATCATGAAGGACAAGATGAATGACTTCCATTGACTCCTTCATCTTCAACGGTGGTTTGTGTGACTCTACCCTTACTTTTTAAACAATATTGAAGTTTAGAATTAAAATATTAAAAGGGCAAAACTTATGATGTTGCATCTCCATCATAAATTGAAGTCTTGAGAATAATAATCATATGTTCTAGTTTATCTATTGTTGAATGAATAGATACTCTGTTTTATGTTTTACCCGTATCTAATTTATAGCTTTGATTTCTCTAAATTTGGGTTTAGTGATTATAATATTTATCTAGAAATCTTTGAAACTTGTGGTCGCATAAAGTTTTAAACTTTGTCTAAAAGTGATTGTAAAATATGAATGGGGATAGAATTTGCTATAACGTTATTCTAAGAGCTACTTTAATTCTGGAGAATTCATAAAATAAAATTTTCTTAAATGTCATATTGAGCTTTGTCAAACTGTTGAGACTTCTAGTGAGATTATAGTCATATTCCTAAGATCAAGATTTACAATATAATTAATAATATCTTGTGCATGCACTCTTTCTTTGATTACAGTATATGAGGCTATTTTTACTCTAAAAAAAACTCAGAAATAAAAATGACGGGCACGTGTCTGCCAGAACTGAGTTAGAAGAAATGACGGTCACGTGATCGCCGGATAAAATAAAAGATGACCAAAGGTCCAGTAGCCTCATATATTTTAAAATGACTAAGAGAGAATGATATGTAGAAGAATAAAAAACTTTACTCGCACTTCTTGATCTAAGTATATGACTTGTATCTCCTTATAGTCCAGATTTTTGACTTTGCAATATGTGTGATATCTTTCATACTCGGAAATAAAAATGACGAACAAGTGTTCGCCGAAACCGAGAAGAATATAAAAACTCCAGAAGAAGAGTGTTCGAAGAATAAAGGATAAGCAATTCTGTTTTTGTTTTGTTTTGCGATTTACTGACAGATTTAGTCAAAACTAAAAGCCCCATGATTGACGAGAAAGAAGGATAGCTAGAAAACCGTTTTATTCAAATTTAAGAGAAATCTGTTTATAAATGTGATACTCTTGAGATATAGTCAACATTGCAGCGTCTTTCGATCAACAACAAAATGAAGAATTATTATATTTATACATATACGCATTTATTGTTAACATGTATTTGGAGGTTTATTATTTTACAGGAAAATTTTGGAAATTCGGTGAGATCACGCTATTGTTGCCAGTGAGTTCCGCGGCTTCTTGGAAGAAAACATTGATATATTATAGATCATCAGTTGGTAATTCCCAAGAAGTATTTCATCGGCTACTGAGAAGGCCGATTATAGTAAAGACTACTACTGATGTTGAATCTACAGTCCAAGTCAATCAGTCTGTTGGCAGCCAGTCGAGTATATCAAGTTATACATGCTAATAATAGAAAGGCATTCTCAGTTCACTCTAGATTTTGATACTCATGGTCAACCGCAAGGAAGAGACCAATGTTTATTGTTTTCGGGTGACAATTGTGATTATAAAGTCAGGAAATCAAAAGGTAATCAGTATGGAGCTCATGCAGAGGTCAGAAGACATCAACTTAGAAAGAGCAGATCAATAGACTGAAATAGTTTGAAGCATGAAAATTCATACTCCAAACTAGGGGGCATGTGTTGACACCAGAATTTGGCAAGTATTGGCTGAGACCATCAAAAGCCAATCATGGAGAATTAAAAGCAAAGAAGCAATCTAGGGTGTGCACAAAGCTGTACGAGCATCAGGCATTATGCATTTACTAGCTCTGAGGAGTTAATACATCTATTGTATATTACCAAAAGCGAATAAGGCTAGTGCTATTCAGATTACGTGGAGAGGAGAAACCTGATCGCTAGAAGCAATATGAATTGATCTACGATGAGTATCACGTGCCAGACCAAGCAAGGCCAGCTAATGAAGGAGATTGTATTTAAAAGGAATAATTTATATTTTTGGCCAAGATTACGTATACAAGGGAATTAAATAATTGAGATGGATAGGTGATGACGTCAAGCTTTATATTAAGAAGATGAGGCCATCATGCACCTACGGTGATTAGGAAACAAAGTTGCCGTATCCAAAGAAGAGGTCCAGATTGATCACGTGTTTGAATTGGACTTCTCACGGGCGAGTCGGAAGTATCTTAATGTTTCCTTTTATTATATCTTGTTAGGCAAAAACTTTTAGGACTCTTATTCGCCCAGGGTATAAATATAAATCCTCGGCCATTGTAATGAGACGTTCACAACCATATCAATACAAATCGGCCCCGTGCCACCTTAGAGTCCCTAGTCGTGTCGTCGAGTTCTTCGAGAGGAATCATCGATCCGTCGACCTCTGTAAGTACCGGCAACCTTGCTATCATGTCTAGTATCATGCGTTGGATTTAGATATGATGCAAGTAGTCTCGTATGTTAAGCTTAGTATCATGCGGCGGATTTAAGCTTATGATGGGAAGTTTTTGCTTATGCCTTGTATCATGCGGCGGATTAAGTCATTAAAAATAGTTATCGGCTCTATTAGATTTGGCAGATCTAATAGATTCATTAAGTTATCATGTGTTATATGTTTTATTTATTTAATTCTTGTAATACTCTTTTGCCCAATCTAGATTGATCTTTGTTCGGCCTTGTCGCACGAGTTTGCTTGTGCTCTCTTTAATCATAAGATTATGATGGCCGAATTAACTTTCAATCTAGATTGTCGCATGTTGTGGGTTCATGCATGTCAATCATGGTTAGGCTTTGATGAAACTAGGTGTCGTGCGGCAGATGCAGGTTTTAGATTAGTTTAATCGTGCTTGCTTGTTTGTTCCTTCTTCATGGACCCCAATTCGGCTGGTTTGCTGATTTTGGTTAAGCTTACACGAGTAATGAACCTTTATAGATCTGTTCAAATATATGCATGCTTTTAGCTTGTTATAATTAGATTGTATCATGCGGTGGATTAATCTAATTATAAGAAGTGGTGTAGACTTACAGCAAGTGGTATCATGCGGTGGATTAGCTTTGCTTGAGTTTATACCTGACCGGTTTATGAAGACTAAACGTGCGGCAGATTAGTTGGATTAGCCTATGCATGTGTTGTTTGAATAGATCTATATTTGCAAGTTACCTGTTTATAATATCTTTAATTTGTTCAAGCATGTCTTTCTTTACATATGCATTCGGTAGTTAATATGCTTTACATACTCTGTTCCCATACTAGCCGAATGACTTTGTAAACTTGCTCTGACAGACAGATTCTATAGCTGTGTGCCGTCGTGATTGGCTTTCAAAGCCGTACATATGGAACTGTCTGGTTTTATCCGGCATGTTCCAAAGGTATTCTCATAGTTTTCTCCCTTGTTGGTTTTCAGGTCAAACCGACTGGCACGTCTCTGGATTCAGCACATTCCGGGCACCCGATTGAAGCCAGCTTTTCGGCTTGTTGTGTGCTTGGCGCGAGGTGTCACGTTTTGCGTCAACAATGGTTGAACACATCTTTGCAGATGCTTCTAAAAAGGATGTTTTTGGCTTTTGCATTCCATTTTTCATTTTCCTCCTCATTAGGAGTGAGGCTTGCGCCTTCCTTGGGCTTGGCAAAGCCGGTGATCGCGCCATCGCGGCATTTAACATCAACCGCTTCTAGGTACGACTCCATACGGATTTTCCAATATGGGAAGTCGTCTCCCTCGAACATGGGAGGTGGTCCATCACCTCCGGACATCTTAACTCTAGGCGGTTAAGCCTAAATCGAGAGAACGAGGCTCCGATACCAATTGAAAGGATCAAGATGCCCAAGAGGGGGGTGAATTGGGCTTTTCTAAAACTTCTTGCAAGAATAAAACCTATCAAGCCCCAATTAACCCCTAGTGCCTAGAAGTGTGTTTCTCTTTACTCTACCACACACAAAAGACCAAGTCTATATGCCACTCCTACTCTAGCAAAGCAATTCAATAGTGAATGAACAACAAGTAATAATGCGGATTGAATTGCTAAAGTAAATGCGTAAGTAAGGGAGTAGAGATGACACGACGATCTTTTTGGCGAGGTATCGAGGTGTCGGCACACCCCCCTAGTCCTCGTTGGAGCACCCGCGCAAGGGTATCGCTCTCCCTTGATCCGCGCAAGGATCAAGTGCTCACTATGAGCTGATTCTTTGCCGCTCCGACCCGGTGAATCACTCACTACCGGTCACAAGCTTGCTTGGGTCATCCACAATGCCACCGGATGCTCTCCAAGCTTCACGATCACCACCAAGCCGTCTAGGTGATGCCGATCACCAAGAGTAACAAGCTAGAACTCTATCTTGACCAACACAGGGCCAAAGAGATGGATGGATGCACACTTGCTACTCGATTCTCACTAGGAGGTGTCTAATTCTCACAATTAACAAATCGCTCAACCTCACTAGGGCTCTTGCACTATCTCACACTCACAATGTGTCTCTCAGCAGATGGAAGTGGCAAGAACACTCAAATGGATGGAGGGAAGGAGTATAAATCCTCCCCCAACCGGCCATCCAAAAATAGCACAAGACAGGGTTTCTGCGGGGGCATCGGATGCTCCGATGCTAGGCATCGGACGCGCCGATGACCTCGACCAACGGTCGACTGTACCCTCTTGTCAGACCTGTTAAAGGAGCATCGGACGCTGGGCAACGTCCGATGCCCATGCATCAGACGCATCCGATGCCATTTTGACCTCTCTGGAACCTCTCTGCATGGCCATCTCATGCTGGCCCTCAGCATCCGATGCCACCAATAGTTCACTTGCAAGTGAACAGTGGCACGGGAGCGTCCGATGTGGCAACACCGGAGCCTCCGATGCCACACACCAGACTAAACCCTAGTCGGGGTGGGCATCGGAGCCTCCGATGCCCACCTGGCCAGCATCCGATGGAGCATCGGCGCCTCCGATGCTCCACCTGAACAGAATCTGATGCCTATTACAAGGCCAAAACAAACTCGGATCGCGACGTGGCCTTAACGACTTTTGATCCTCTCGACTTAAGGCATCTCTCTGAGCTACCTAGGGCTATGAAATAACAAGTGTGCACCACACCTACCTCAATAGACTCATCTAGGTCAAGCTACTGATTCGCTCCCCTTTATAGTACGGCCAAAGGAAAAATAAAGACCTAAGACTACCTAAGTGTCCTCCAACACCATATGACACTTAGCCTAGTCTACCACCGTCTTCGCCGTCCTTCCTTTGAAAACCGAAACGATATCCATCGCCAGGGGACATGAACTCCATATGCCCGTATCGTCGCCATTACCGTGACCTAACTCAATCCTGTTTCTGCAAAACACACGTTAGTCACAGTAATCTTGTATTTCATCCAATCATCGAAACCACTAGGGGCCAAGATGCGTTCAATGAGGAAGATGATACAAACATTTCTCTCATGGTGAGAAGAACCACAAAGATGTTGAAGAAGCTTCACAAGAATGGAGTCAACTTTGACTCAAGAAAGAAGAAATTCTTCACAAGTAGCAAGAGAAGGCCAATATGGATTGCTACAATTGTGGTGAACTTGGCCATCTTTCTCACCAATGCACCAAGCCCAAGAAAGACAACTACAAGAACAAGAACAAGGCAAGAAATATGACTCATCAAGTGAAGATGAGAGAAAAGAGTGAGAACCCTACAAGAAGGATGGCAAGAAGAAGAAGCAATACCACAAGAAAGGTGGCAAGCTTACATTATTGGTGATTGGCTCACCGACATTGACTCCTCCGGTGCTCATCCAATGAAGATAGTGATGATGAGAGGAGAAGGTGGCCGCTCTAGTGATTGGACTTCTACTCCACCATCACCACCGTCGCCATCATCCACTACACACCTATGCCTCATGGGCAAGGGTGACCGGAAGGATATAACAGTGTGATGAAGGGTATAAAGTGATGATGAATCTAGTGATGATGAGAGTGATGAGAGAATTCAAAGCTTCCTCTTATGATGAACTTGTGATTTGCTAAACAACTATTCTAGAATCATAAGAAAGACTAGAGCTAAAAATGAGAAGCTTGTTGATGAAAATGAATCTCTTGTTGAAAAGTTGTATGATCATGCTGTACTAATATACTAGTAATGAGCAACAAAATGAACTTGCTACTATGTCATCGTCTATCAAGGAGCTCAAGTATTCTAACAAAGAGCTCAAAGCTAAAATGAAAAACTTGATAAGATGCATAGTGCCCTTAACTCTAGCTATGCTTTGCTTAAGGAACAATATACTCAAGTTAAAGTAGATCATGATACACTTGTTGTAGCTTATGATATACTTTCTCATGAGACACATGATGCCCCTAACCTTGTGTTAAGTGTGACATAGCAACATCTTGTGAGGACTTGGTTAGTGAGCATGATGAGCAAAGAGCTAGTGGCAAGGGCAAGAAAGTGGTTGTGGCCGATCACTATGATGACTATGTCAAGATCAAGAATGAGAATGCTAAGCTCAAGATTGATCTCGAGAAGCTATCAACCACCAAGCAAGTTGTCATCCAATCTCATGATGATGACTATAGCATCACACTTGAGCTAGATATGCTAAAAGAAGAAAACAAGAGATTGAAGATGGAGAGAGGTTACAAGATGACACCATCCCAATTGGAACTCCAACAAGAGAATGACAAGCTCAAGAAAGAGAAGGAGCACCTTACCACCGGGTTGAAGAAATTCACCAAAGGTCAATGTCTTCAAAGTGAACTTCTCATGAACACCGTAATGAAGACCAATAGAAATGGTATTGGCTTTCTTGAAGAGAAGATGAAGCAACACAAGAGCATCACAAAGCCAAAGAAGAAGAAGATTGGGAGATGCTATGAGTGTGGAAAAGAAGGACACTACATGCTTAGACAAGACTCTAGTGGCAAGATGAAAGTCATGTTCATGGGGCCTCCTAACAAGAATAGGCCAAAGCAAATATGGGTTGCAAAGTCACTAGTTGAGAAGGTTAAGGGACCTCAACAAGTTTGGGTCCCGAAAGCTCAAGCTTGATTTCTTGTGTGTGTAGGTGAACTACAAGACCGGTGGATCCCATTGGGTGATTGATAGTGGTTGCACACAACATATGACGGTGATCCCCGGATGTTCACCTCACTAGAAGAGAATGTCGATGACCAAGAAAAGATTACATTTGGTGACAACTCAAAGGGCAATGTCAAGGGATTGGGCAAAGTAGCAATATCAAATGATCATACCATCTCCAATGTGCTTCTTATTGCATCATTGAGCTTCAACTTGCTATCCATTGGGCAACTTTGTGATCTTGGCTTTCAATGTTTGTTCACCGACAAGGAAGAGTGGTTGTGACCAAGAAAGATGATACACAAGTGATCTTCAGAGGCTTTAGATACAACAATCTCTATCTAGTGGATTTCTCCTCCGAAGATGCCAACTTGAAGACATGTTTGTTCACTAAGCAATCACTTGGTTGGCTATGGCATAGAAGATTGGCTCATGTGGGAATGAACACTCTCAACAAGCTATTGAAGAAGGATTTGGTTAGAGGCTTGAAGGATGCCAAGTTTGAGAAAGACAAATTGTGCAGTGCATGTCAAGCCGGCAAGCAACCAAAGCCTTTGGGTCAACATCAAGAGAGTTGGAGCTACTTCACATGGATCTATTTGGGCCAATAACATATGCTAGCTTGGGAGGAAATCTCTATTGTTTAGTGATTGTTGATGACTATTCAAGATACACTTGGGTGTTTTTTCTCCATGACAAATCCGAAGCAACCGCTTCATTCAAGAAGTTTGCCAAGAGAGCCCAAAATGAGTTGACTGAAGATCAAGAAAATAAGAAGTGATAATGGAAAAGAATTTGACAACACCCACATTGAGCAATATTGTGATGAAGTTGGGATCAAGCATGAAGTCTCTCCGCAACTTACACACCACAACAAATGGGGTAGTTGAGAGGAAGAACCAGACTCTAATCACCCTAGCAAGGACAATGTTAGATGAGTACTCTCTACACCAGAAAGATTTGGGCGGAAGCAATCAACACCGCTTGCTATGCATCAAACCGGTTGTTCCCCATCATCTCCTTGGCAAGACCCCATATGAGCTACTCAACAACAAGAAACCGGATGTATCATTCTTTAGAGTGTTTGGGTGCAAATTCTACATCTACAAGAAGCACCAACACCTAGGGAAGTTTCAACGCCGATGTGATATTGGTTTCCTTGTTGGTTACTCATTGAAGTCCAAAGCATATCGAGTATTCAACCATGCCACCGGGATCGTAGAAGAAACATATGATGTGGAATTCGATGAATCTAATGGCTCTCAAGGAGAGCATGTGAATCTTGATGATTTAGGTGATGAACCATAGAGGGAAGTAATGAAGAATATGCCGGCTGGAGCCATCAAGCCTAAAGATGACGATGATGATGTGCAAGTCATTGACAAGCCATCCTCATCAAATGTACCACAAGATGATGATAAAGATGGGAGAGAGCCATTTGAAGACACTCATGTCTCCCATGATCAAATGGTGGTACAAGCTCAAGATGTTGATGCTCCTCAAGCGGCCCCTCAAGTGGTTGATCAAAGGACTACTCCTCTACTATAAGCTCATCCTCAAGATCTCATCATAGGGAGTCCAACAAGGGGTGTAATGACTCGATCTAAAAAACTTGCTCTTTTTATTGAACATCACTCCTTTGTGTCTCTTGTTGAGCCTACCATTGTAGATGAAGCTCTAGGTGATCCGGATTGGTTGAATGCTATGCATGAAGAATTAAACAACTTCACCCGCAACCAAGTTTGGACACTTGAAGAGCGACCAAAAGGCGCAAGAGTCATTGGAACAAAATGGGTGTTTAGAAACAAGCAAGATGATCAAGGCAAGGTTGTTAGAAACAAGGCAAGGCTAGTTGCAAAGGGGTTCTCTCAAGTAGAAGGCTTGGATTTTGGAGAGACATTTGCACCGGTTGCAAGACTTGAAGCCATCTGTATCCTCCTTGCATATGCATCACATCATGACATTAAAATTATATCAAATGGATGTGAAAGTGCATTTTGAATGACTTCATAAATGAGCTAGTCTATGTTGATCAACCTCCCAGGTTTGAAGACCTAGATATCCTAATCATGTTTATAGGTTGTCCAAGGCGCTATATGGGCTCAAGCAAGCCCCAAGAGCATGGTACGAGCGCCTCCGGGACTTCCTCATTGAGAAGGGCTTCATCATTGGGAAGGTTGACACCACACTATTCACCAAGAAGCTCGATGGAGAGATCTTCATTTGTCAAGTCTACATTGATGACATCATCTTCAGGTCAACAAATGAAGCCTATTGCAAGGAATTTGGTGACTTGATGTCAAAGGAGTTCGAAATGTCTATGATTGGCAGGCTCACATTCTTCCTAGGCTTCCAAGTCAAGCAATTGAAGGAGGGGACTTTTATATCTCAAGAGAAGTACACAAAAGACCTGCTCAAGCGCTTCAACATGGATGATTGCAAGCCTATCAAGACTCCAATGCCAACAAATGGACATCTCGACCTAGATCTGGGAGGTAACCTGGTTGATCAAACTCTCTACCGTTCTATGATTGGTAGCTTGTTATATTTGACCGCATCTAGGCCTGACATCATGTTTAGTGTGTGCATGTGTGCTCGTTTCAAGCCGATCCTAGGGAATCACATCTCATAGCTGTGAAGAGAATCCTTAGGTACCTAAAGCACACCCCAAGCATTGACCTTTGGTATCCCAAAGGAGAGCTACTTCCAACTCATGGGTATTCCGATTTGGATTACGCGGGTTGCAAAGTAGATAGAAAAAAGCACATCCGGAGGGTGCCATTTGCTTGGAAGATCACTAGTTTCATGGAGTTCGAAAAATACAAAATAGTGTGGCCTTGTCTACCCCTAGGCGGAATACATAGCCGCAGGTGCTTGTTGTGCACAAATCCTTTACATGAAAAAACCCTTTTAGACTATGGTTTAGTTCTAGAAAGGGTACCTTTTGTTGGCGCAAAAAGTGGCGTTCTGCGCCAGGCACACGGCAAGCCGGAGAAGCTGGCTTCAAATGTGGCCCGGGTGCTCAGAAGTCCGGTGCGTGCCAGTCAGTTTGACCTGCAACTAACAAGGGAGATAAACTGTTAAATACAAAGCTGGAACGTGCCGGGTATGACCAGACAGTTCCAAGATGTACGGCCCTGAAGCCACTTACGACGACATATAGCTATGAAAGCTATCTGCCAACAGGTTTAAAGGTTATTCGGCAATATGAACAGAGTTACATGAATAACAGGTTGCCGAACACGTTTGCATGAGAATCGTACTCGCATGACGTTATGTATAAGTTAAAACTTAACCAATCTCGATTGTACAACCGAGTTGGGGTCCATGGAGATTGAACATACAAGCTAAGCATGACTAAGCTAATCCAAAGCCTGCGCCTGCCGCACGACACCTAGCCTTGTCATAGATCAAACACACTTAACATGCATGAACCCTCACCACGTGGCAACCAGATACGATCCAATTCGGCTATTACGAACATTAGATCTACTGCATAACGACTTTCAATAATAAGCGTGTGAAAGAACAGAGCAGATCTATAAAGATGGAGCCGAACCGGACGGTATCTAGATTGGGCAAAAGTGTTATGATGAAATAAACATAGCAAAACATATAACACAAGGTAACTTAATGAATCTATCAGATTGCCAAATCTAACAGAGCCGATAACTATCTTTACTCATGTCTCAATCCGCCGCACGATACAAGACATAAACAAAGACCTCCCGTCATAAGCTTAAATCCGCCCGCACGATACTAAGCTTAACGTACGAGACTACTTGCACCATATCTAAATCCGCCGCACGATACTAGACATGATAGCAAGGTTGCCGGAACTTACGGAGGTCGACGGATCGATGGCCCCTCTCGAAGAACACGACGACACGACTTGGACTCGAAGACGGCACGGGGCCGGGGTTGGTTGTATTGATTGTGAACAGATATTACAATGGCCTCAGGGTTTATATTTATACCCTGGTGTCCTACGAGTCCTAGGAGGACACGATTACAACGATAAAACAGGAAACTTATCTAAAATGCGATGCCTTTTATTCTAAGCCTCCTTTAATAATCGGCACGTGCTAACAACGACAAGATCTTCTGTTGCCGAATCTTCTGATATGCCGTATTTGTCGCAAACCGACTTAACCCGAGGTAGCCGACCGCAGCGCCTCATTGCCGAACCCGCTCGCCATTGACTAGTCGCCCTCACAGCCTTGCCGAATGCATCGAGTTAGCCGACCGCGTTCGCTGCCTGCCGAATCCTTAAGCGGCGATTTCTCCCGAACCTGCGTCGTGCTGGCCCACTTGTCACAGTGCGAAAATTCTGTGTTAACACATGCCCCCTCAATTTTTGAACAAAGGCATTTGTTCTGAAATTGACCACAAGTCCTCTTTCCTCTAGGTTTCCGCGTTTCAGCACTGCAGCCGCCATCCGAGAATCCCAAAATTTTGCGCAGTCGACTTTTACCTCAAGCTTCTGATGGCGACTCAAGACAAGATTCCAGAGGTAAACTTCACTTACTTATCAATTTCCCCTCAGCCTTCTTCCCGACTCATTCCTTCGCCCCTTTTGCTATTTTCTGAAGGAATATGAGAACCAAATTCTGATCCCTTATGCTGCCAATCCCGACTCTTATCTTCTTGGTCCAATGGGAAATCCCGATTCGGCGGACATCATCGAGAAAGAAACTGAAAGAATTCCCTTTAAGTCCGGAGTTACTCCACCGAGTCACTGGCCAAACACTTTCAAGAACTGGCCCTTTCCCCCAATTGTCGGATGGCGGAATTGGTATCGGAGGATACTTGAAAAGAGAAGCAACCACTGGGAAAGCCAGGACATTGGTCACTGCCTAGAATTATCTTTATCAGAAATGCCTAGAAATGACTTCCTTCTGATAGCAGTATCTCATTTCTGGTCCAATGCTATTAATGCATTTATCTTTGGCCATGGTATGATGACCATCACTTGGCCGATATCTTTATGATGACGGGTCTGAATACAACCTTACCAGTATATCCATATAAATACAAGAACAAGAGCAGTCAAAGAGCCGTCAGTTCCGGATGCGGATGGGCCAAATACATTCAGACCTATATGGAGTCATCCAATACTGTTTCTGACAAAGAATCGAAAGCTTTTATGAACATGTGGCTATGCAGATTTATTTTCTGCGGAAAATCCAATGAACCTACTCTAAACCATATGGTGATGGCCGAGGATTTATCGGCAGGCATTCAAATTCCACTAGGCAAATACCTCCTGGGGTCCGTTTATCACATGATGCATCAAATTACTATCCAGATGCACACAGGCAGAGAGGTCGCTTGTGTCAACGGCCCTTGGTGGTTGGTCCAAATGTGGCTTCAACTATATATGCACCAGATAGTATCCGTGAGTTTGCTTAACTTGAGCTTCCCTTCAGTCAATTACGCCGAAGGCCAATCAGCAAGAGTTAAAGCCTGCCAAACCTACGGAGAAGCAGCATCATCCATCAACATTGACATGGACATTGGCCACCTCTTCAAACTATTCTTCAAAGGTTTTGGTAATGTGCTTTGGTTTCCTTACATGGAGAATGAGAACTTGACCTTCCCTTGTAAGTTTAATTATGAATTCGGCTGTGTGGATCAAACATCTATAGATATCTTCAATTCCTTCATTAGGCCCTGCGCCCTGCCAGCCGAATTCCATCATGGAAGACTGGTACAGTCTACCTATGAATTTATTATCCAAACACAGCAGCCAGACAATTAGGATGCGGCCAGTTGCCCCCTAGATTCTTCTTTTCAACAGTGATAAGGCCCAGGGAAATCATCACAGAAGGTATAATGGCCAAAAAAGTTTTTGAACTTGGATGGGAGCTGCCAACATACAAGCCATCTCCATTTGGGATAATAGATGCAGCTCACTCTTTTTTCATTTCCTGGTGGGGAGAATGGCATACTCATATTTTCAATGTGCCAATCCATCCTCTATGTCAGAGTTTACAGTCTGACTTCGCCTCTGATAGTGAGGTAATTTCATTGCTCTTGTCATTCTCTGTTTCTGAATCCAATCAGTCTTTAACATTCGGTCATATACAGGATCCCGAGCCTATACCTCCTGCCAAAGTGCCCAAATATTATCAGGCTGGGCCGAATCCTACCCTTGGATTTAACGCTCCAAACCTGGCCAGCTTTATGAAGATCCCTGCAACCTCTACTGTCATGTTCCCAGAAGGAAAAGGCAAGAGAAGAACATCCGAAATTGTCTTTCATCTAAGAAAACAAGAACTAAAAGAGCGAAACCATCCTCCGAGGTATGAATTTTCACTCAGCGCCAACTAATCTCATTCGGCAATGGATCTGACCAAACCTCCGTTTTATTATTCGTTTTAGCCACAGGTTGAAATTCTGAAACCCAGTGATACCTCAACAACTGCCGAAACATCCTCTGAGACCCCGTAAGGAACGTTCCAGACGAAGATGAGATCAAAGATCTCCTGATGCTTAAGGAATGAAGATGCTGACCGAACCATAGGTGAACCAAGTTCCCCTCCGGAATTTCAACAGAGTCCTCAAGTGAGTCGAGGTGTAGCACCTTCCCATGATCAATCAATTCAACAGGTAAAGCTCTTTTCTTTTCTGCACTTTACCAAAAACATCTACTCGTTCAACTCTTCCTCTTTCTTCTCCAGAAAAACACCAAAGAGCCGAGTACAAGTTATTCCTTTCCTACCGAGGACTATATCACCGAGAGGGGTGAGGAGAGTACCTCCCGACAGACCCTATCAAAGGAGAACCAGGCCCGGTTGAAAGAAATAACCAATCTTCTGAATAAAGACATCGTCGACTTGGTTCAAAACGCAGATCAGAT
The DNA here is from genome assembly GCA_009763385.1 of Coix lacryma-jobi var. lacryma-jobi. NCBI lineage: Eukaryota > Viridiplantae > Streptophyta > Magnoliopsida > Poales > Poaceae > Coix > Coix lacryma-jobi. The sequence continues at coordinate 27,521,811 of CM019831.1, forward strand.
AAGGGACACTCTGGAGCTCATTGATGAAGACATCCCCCTGCTTCTTTAGCTCATCTAGAATCTGCAGCTTGTCTTGATGATTACTTCAGTTCAGTGAAGAGAGCGATCAAAAACATATCATCCAAAACTGCCCTGCAGCATAGTAGGACTTCCAAGAAACAGGAAGTAAAGAACCTGCATTCTGACATCCAGATCGCAAAAACTTCCCTGGAAACCTTGGAGTCCGAACTGAAAGTAATGGAGGAAAAGAAAAGAAAGCAAGCTGGAAGCTCAGTTAACCGATCTTAACACTGAAATCCAATCTCACAAAGCTCGCATGGCTGATCTGCCGAGGAACATAAGGACAGCTTCACTGAAGGTAACTTCAATCCTCAAAGAAGATCAGCAAATCAAGATCAGACTCTCCAAGATCCAAAACTCCGCAGATGAAGATCAACAAGTATTAGATGCCGTCAGCCGAATTAGAGCAGAGGCCATAAAGTCGATCAACCAGCTTTTGAACGAATGAATTGATAATTTCTGTGACAGATTGAGCATAGCATGTTTTGTCCATTCTCCTGATACTTTATTCACCCGAAGTATGCAATCCGTTCTCCCATTTTGTGCTTGTTGAGTGTTTGATTTTCTAGCCGATTGCACAGCATCGCGTGCACTTGGCCCGTATTTCTGCGTTTTTTGTGCTAGAGGCGACACATGCCGTGCCGGCTGTTTTTTGTTCTAAGGACGATAGACTCTATCGGCCATTTTTTGTGCTAAGGGCGATACCACCTTGTATCGGCCGTCGGTGCCCGCTAGTCCTTGATTCCGTTATGCACCGACCTCCACGCTAGGATGAAATCTCTTTAGATAACGTCCATTAATTGCCCTAGCAAACTCTTCTCCTTGGAGGGTTTTCAGAATGTACGCATTACCCGGAGCACGTCTCAGAATCCGAAAAGGCCCTCCCAGTTAGGGGACCATTTGCCGAATACCTTGTCTTTGGTACCGATTGGCAAGATAATTTTCCAAACCAAGTCTCCCTCTTCGAATCCTTTTTCTTTCACTTTCGAGTTGTAGTACTTGGCAACGCGTATCTTATTTTTCTCAATATTTTCCAAGGCCTTGAGACGAATCAAATGCAAATCCTCTAGCTCATCCATCATCAAATCCTTATAATTTTCTTTAGCCAGATCGTTCTGCAATGTAACTCGTCTTGACCCCGACTGCAACTCCCATGGTAGCACTGCGTGATGCCCGTAGACCAACTCGTATGGCGACGTCTGAGTCGACCCATGACAAGCCATTCGGTACGCCCACAAAGCTTCGTTGAGTACCAAGTGCCACCTTTTAGGTTTCTCTTCGATCTTCTTTTGAATGATTTTAATCATGATTTTGTTAGAAGCCTCTGCCTGTCCATTGGCCTGTGCATAGTAAGGAGAAGAATTATAGAGTTTAATCCCCATCTCTTCGGCAAAGTCACAAAACTCCGAGGAAGTGAACTGAGTTCCCTGATCGGTGGTGATGGACTGAGGAATGCCGAATCGGTAAATGATATGCTCCCTGACGAAAGACACCATGTTTTCTCTGACGTCACCTTCTTCAATGGGATGGCTTCAACCCACTTAGTGAAGTAATCCGTGGCCAACAGGACAAACTTATGTCCTTTGCTAGATGGAGGGTGAATCTGGCCGATCAAATCAATGCCCCATCCTCTGAAAGGCCAAGGCTTAACGATCGGATTCATGGCCGATGCTGGAGCCCTTTGCACATTGCCGAATCGCTGACAATCCTGACAACCTCTGTAATACTTAAAGCAATCTTCGAGCATAGTCGGCCAAAAATATCCAGTCCTCCTGATTAACCATCTCATACGGTGAGCCGACTGGTGTGCACCACATACGCCTTCGTGCACCTCATACATCAGTTTCCTAGCCCCGTCTTGGTTCAGGCATTTAAGCAAAACCCCATCTATGGATTTGTAGTACAATTGATTGTCCAAGAGTGTGAACTTAAGAGCCTTGTACCTGAGTTTTCGGGAGACTTTCCTGGAGGGTCCCTGAGGTAATCGGCAATGTTGTCTCTCCAGTCTTCAATTGCCTGATTATCACTTGGGACTGCTTGATCACCTTCTGGGGCTGTTTGCTCTCCCTCAAGTGCAAAAATGTTTTGATTCTCCCTATACCCGGATGCTGCCTGAGCCAACTGGTTTGCTTCTTCGTTTTGCCCCCTAGGAATATGTTGCAAGGTTGCCGATCGAAACTGTCTGAGGAGCTCTTGGCAACCTTCGATATTCCTGCAGCGTGTCGTTCTTGCACTCGTATTTGCCGGTCAATTGCTTGATCACCAATTCCGAGTCACCGAAGATCTCCACGGCGTCTGCCTTTATGTCCACAAGCAACCGCAGTCCTCGGAGCAGTGCTTCGTACTCTGCTTGATTATTAGTTACCGGGTACTCGATCGGTATAGAGTACTTGAAGGGTGCCCCCTTGGGAGAAATCAACACTATCCCGACTCCACCACCTTTGCTGCACGAGGATCCATCAAAAAACAATGCCCAAGGGATAATGGTTACCATGTTAGCATTAGGATCACGGTGGTGAGTGACAAAATCAGCCATAATCTGGCCTTTAACAGCCTTTGCCGATTCAAAACGCAAATCAAATTCAGAAAGGGCCAAAACCCATTTACCGATCCTTCCACTTAAAATCGGCATTAATAACATGTGCTTGATTACATCAAATTCTGATACTACCACGCATTCGGCATTCAGTAGATAGTGCCGAAACTTGGTACAGGAATAGAAAACGCACAAGCACAACTTTTCCGTAGCCGAATACCTTGTCTCGGGGTCCAGTAGCTTTCGGCTAAGATAGGCTATGACTCTCTCTTTCCCTTCGAATTCTTGCATGAGGGCCGACCCTATCGTTAGGTTGTCGGCCGCCACGTACAACTTGAAAGGCTTGTCGAGTTGTGGAGGAACCAATACTGGTGGTGCCTTCATGTACTCCTTGATCTCATCGAAAGCCTTTTGTTGCACGTCACCCCACACGAACTCCTGATCTTTCTTGAGCTTCAATAGTGGAGAAAATGGCAACACGCGCTCAGACAAGTTGGATATGAACCTTCTGACAAAGTTGATCTTGCCGAGCAGTGATTGAAGTTCTTTGAGATTGGTCGGCGGCACTACCTTATCAATTGCTTCCATGCTCTTCCTACCGACTTCGATCCCCTTTTTGTGGACCAGGAATCCCAGAAACTCACCAGCCGACACCCCAAATGCACACTTGGTTGGATTCATCTTTAAACCATGTTTCCTCGTGCACTCCAAGGTCTTCTTAAATCGGCTAAGTTCCTTCATATGCTGTCTGGATTTGACGCACCACATCATCAATGTAGATGCCTACGATCTTGCGAATCAGCCTCATGGAAATGTAATTCATGGCTCGCTGGTAAGTGCGCACCGGCATTTTTCAAACCAAAGGTCATGACCATCCATTCAAACAAACCTATATGGCCGGGGCACCTGAAGGCGGTCTTCGCCACATCCTCTGCAGCCATGAAGATCTGATTGTAACCTGCGTTGCCGTCCATAAGCTTATGATTTCAAAACCGGCCGAAGCATCTACTAGCAAATCGGCCACCGGCATTGGATAACCGTCCATAGGGGTCGCTTTGTTGAGGTTCCTGAAGTCGATGCAGACCCTCATCTTCCCGTTTTTCTTGTACACCGGGACAATATTGGAGATCCACTCCGCATATCGACATGGCCGAATGAAGTTAGCTTCTAGTAATCTTTCCACTTCTCTTTTCACGTCGGCCAATACCTCCTCCTTGTAGATCCTGCGCGGAGGTTGTTTGTATGGGCGGTATCCAGGCTTGATCGGCAACTTATGCTCAACAATGGACCGATCCAATCCGGGCATCTCTGTGTAGTCCCAAGCGAAACAATCTCTGAACTCTTTTAGGAGATCTACTAGCTGCACTCTGAAAGCAGGGTCTAAATTAGAACTTATGAACATCGGCCTTCTTTTACTTGTGTCGCCAACATCCACTTCTTCCAGTTGGTCGGCCGATGCGAAGCCATGTCCCAGTTTGCCCTCGCTGCTGTCAGTTGGGTTGTCCATCTAAAAGAAACTTTGAGAGCCGACTGCTTGGATCGGCTGTTGATCTCTGTCGTAGATGTTGACAGGACCTTTTCCCACACACGATCGGAGAAGCAATCTACTCCGTCAAATTCCCAGTAAGTGGGCTCAATGGTAGCAACACTCACCGAGTCATCAGCTTGGACAATCTCAATGTCATCTCCAATCCACTGGATGAGTACTTGGTGCATGGTCGAAGGTATGCAACAGTTGGCATGGATCCAATCCCTGCCCAAAAGCAGGCTGTATGCCCCCTTGCCGTCAATGACAAAGAAGGTCGTGATGAGCGTCTTGGATCCTATCATCAGTTCCACGTGCACGGCACCCCGAGTGTCAGAGGGATTGCCGGCAAAGTCACGGAGTATCATGTCCGTTTTGAGCAAATCTTCATCGCTCATGCCCAGCTTTCTGAAGGTGGCGTAAGGCATGATGTTGATCGCTACACCGCCATCGACAAACATCTTGGTTAGCGGCTTTCCGTTGACGTACCCCTTGACATATAACGGCTTCAAATGCCGATGCTTAGCTGGCTTGTCAAATGCTGCCTTCTGAGACAACACGAGCTGTGCCGCGAGCTCGTTGTGCTCGGCCTCGTCGGAGTCCGAACGCGCTTCGTCCTGTGCCCCTGGCCGATTGGAGCCATGAATTCCAGGGGAAGGAAGAAAGTCATGGCCACGCCAGCGCCTTTGCCATTGTTGTCTGGCTTTTCCTTCGGACGCCACTCTTGCTTCTTCCCACCGGCGGCTGCTTCTTCCAACTCCCTATTCCGGAGGCGTTGCACTCTCCTTTTCTGGCTTTTCCTGAGCCCTAGTGGGCACCATTGCCCCTTTTGCCACCTATATGGGCGGGGCTGTACCTCCTCGCTGTCGTCCCGGTGATGCACCCACTCCTGGTCGGCACATCTTTTGGCTTGCTGACCCGGGCTCCTCATTTTTAGGCGCCGATTGTCCATTGGGATGCGTGCTCCCAACCTTTCATGGACGGGACGGCGGTTGACCCGATCCTGCCTATACCCTTGGTACTGATCGCTGCATTCGGGGCAGTTGTTGACGGCAGGCAGTTTCAAGCCTTCGTTCCAGCAGTGGCGGAAGAACGGACAGCCCCAGTGAGCTTGCTCCTGCTCTTGGCGGCGTTCTTGCTCCCAGCGATGGGCCTGTTCTCTGTGGTAAGCCCTCTCCTCCAGACGATACCGGTGCCCTCCCGCGTGATCGTCTTCATGCTGGTATTCCTCTGTGAATTCTTGCTCTTCGCGTTGGAGACGCATCTGCTCTTTCTCCTTTTGCCGGCGCCATTTATTAAGGAGATCCCTGTGGGTAGGCCTGCGCCTGGAAGACGACTCTCCGTGCTCGTATCGGCTATTCGCGGCTTGGGCGTGCTGTCGGAGCTCATCGCCAGTGATTTGCCGATCGGGATCCACTGCGCCAGACTCGCGCGCCCTGTCGGAGGTGAGGACTTTGACCTTGCCCTTGCCTCTGGGGTCTTCCGGGGCTACCATGTTCACTGAGACGAACACGGAGTTCTGGGCGAAAGGGTTAGCATCGATCTTCATCTTGCCATTGAACCTGATGTGCCCATCCTGGATGGCCTTCTGGATCCTTGTCCTGAACACACGGCAGTCATTAATAGAATGGGTGTTAGTGTTATGAAAGCCGCAGTACTTCTTGTCCTTAACCCCTCCAGGACGTAGCATCGGGTGATCCGGGGGTAGCCTGACTCTCCCTTCGGCAATCAGAAACTCGAAGAGTTTGTCGGCCTTGGTGACGTCGAAGTCGTATGCCCCTTTCTGCTGGCGCAGCCACTGCTTGTTGGCCTGGGTCGGTTCTTTGTCCCAGTTGAACTCTGCAGCGGCCACCTCATCTTCGGCATCGGAATAGTCATCGGCTTCGTCCAGGAAAGCTTGATACATCTGGGGCCGCGACATTGTCTCTCTGGAAGCGCCCTTCCCTCCGGAAGCCTTGCGCCTGGATGGTCATTTCATTCAGCCGGCGAGAGAGATGACCCAGGTCCTCGAACTCCTGGCCGAAGAGCTTGTCTCTGATGCTTGGGAGCATGCCCGCCACGGCCAATGGTGGAAGCTGGTCGTCCGGCAGGTACATGCCGAAGCACTGGCTTTTGACTTCCCTAAACCTGCGCAGGTAGTCCTGCGGTGTCTCATTCGGCCTCTGGCGCACATACATGATGTCCACCAGCTTCTTCTCCTTGGTGCCCGTGTAGAAGTGCGTATGGAACTTCTGTTCCAAGTCTGCCCAAGAGAGAATAGAGCCCGGTGGCAGAGACGTGAACCAAGCGAACGCCGGCCCAGTGAGCGAAGACGGGAAGTACCGAACCTTGAAGGCATCCTCGGTATTAGCCTCCCCAAGCTGGAGTAGATAGCGACTGATGTGCTCCACCGTGCTAGTGTCGTCTAAGCTGGAGAACTTGGACAGGTCTGTCGGCACCTTGACTCTGGGAGGTAGAGCCACACGGTGGAACCATTCGGGGAACGGAGATCTGTAAGCATAGGTACCCTTAGGCTTCAGGCCGAAAGTGCGCTGCATCATATCTGCCATCCTCTCTAGCATGACATCGACATTAGAGTCGGCGGTCCTCTCGGCCGTCGGCTTCCCGTACCCTGGATGTGGGGCACCCTCTATGTTGTGAGGCTCAAGCATCTCATGGTACCCGTTTCCATAGTAGTCCTTTATGAGTCTATAGGTTTGCGGGGAGATCTTGCGCGTTGACTCCGGCGGCTGACCCTTAGCGCCGAACGTGAGCTGACTCATAGTCGGCATCTGGCCCTCTGGCGTGTGCTTCTCTTGAATGGTCATCCCGCTCGATTGAGCCTTAGGCGGGGTCTCCTCACCAGCAGCTCCTGCCCCCTTGAGGTGATTCGGCAGATTGAAAAGATGTGGTCCTGCTATAGGGCCAAACTCGGCCTCCATAAGTTCATCGGCCTTGGGGCCGAATTGGGCGATCATGATGGTGCGGAAGGTGTTGAGAAACGCCCCATGCATGCGACCGATGGCACCAGAGACAGCTTCGTTGATCATATGAGACATTTTCAGCACTGCCTCCGCTTCCCCGGGATCATTCGGGTTGGGCTGGACGGGTTTCGGCAGATCGTGCAGACGGCGAACCTTTCCGCTCTTGTTCTTGGAAAAGGCTTCTAGGCACTTGGCCTGGAATTCAGCACAAGCATCCTCCACCTGCTCTCTGTACTCGTCGGGTAATTCGGTGAGCTGCACCTGCACGAGCCCCGCCTTGTTGCTGGCCTCGGCTTCAGTGACTTCGACCATTGCTGCAGGAAAAAAGTGTTGGTCCCACCGGGCATGCCAAAAAGTGTGTTGGCGCAAAAAGTGGCGTTCTGCGCCAGGCACACGGCAAGCCGGAGAAGCTGGCTTCAAATGTGGCCCGGGTGTTCAGAAGTCCGGTGCGTGCCAGTCAGTTTGACCTGCAACTAACAAGGGAGATAAACTGTTAAATACAAAGCTGGAACGTGCCGGGTTTGACCAGACAGTTCCAAGATGTACGGCCCTGAAGCCACTTACGACGACATATAGCTATGAAAGCTATCTGCCAACAGGTTTAAAGGTTATTCGGCAATATGAACAGAGTTACATGAATAATAGGTTGCCGAACACGTTTGCATGGGAATCGTACTCGCATGACGTATTGTATGTAAGTTGAAACTTAACCAATCTCGATTGTACAACCGAGTTGGGGTCCATGGAGATTGAACATACAAGCTAAGCATGACTAAGCTAATCCAAAGCCTGCGCCTGCCGCACGACACCTAGGCTTGTCATAGATCAAACACGCTTAGCATGCGTGAACCCTCACCACGTGGCAACCTAGATACGATCCAATTCGGCTATTACGAACATTAGATCTACTGCATAACGACTCTTCAGTAATAAGCGTGAAAGAACAGAGCAGATCTATAAAGATGGAGCCGAACCGGACGGTATCTAGATTGGGCAAAAGTGTTATGATGAAATAAGCATAGCAAAACATATAACACAATGTAACTTAATGAATCTATCAGATTGCCAAATCTAACAGAGCCGATAACTATCTTTACTCATGTCTCAATCCGCCGCACGATACAAGACATAAACAAAGACCTCCCGTCATAAGCTTAAATCCGCCGCACGATACTAAGCTTAACGTACGAGACTACTTGCACCATATCTAAATCCGCTGCACGATACTAGACATGATAGCAAGGTTGCCGGGACTTACGGAGGTTGACGGATCGATGGCCCCTCTCGAAGAACGCGACGACACGACTTGGACTCGAAGACGGCACGGGGCCGGGGTTGGTTGTATTGATTGTGAACAGATATTACAATGGCCTCAGGGTTTATATTTATACCCTAGTGTCCTACGAGTCCTAGGAGGACACGATTACAACAATAAAACAGGAAACTTATCTAAAATGCGATGCCTTTTATTCTAAGCCTCCTTTAATAATCGGCACGTGCTAACAACGACAAGATCTTCTGTTGCCGAATCTTCTGATATGCCGTATTTGTCGCAAACCGACTCAACCCGAGGTATCCGACCGCAGCGCCTCATTGCCGAACCCGCTCGCCATTGACTAGTCGTCCTCACAGCCTTGCCGAATGCATCGAGTTAGCCGACCGCGTTCGCTGCCTGCCGAATCCTTTAAGCGGCGATTTCTCCCGAACCTGCGTCGTGCTGGCCCACTTGTCACAGTGCGAAAATTCTGTGTTAACACCTTTGTTGCGTGACAATGAGAGCGCAGCTAAGCTTGCTAACAACCAGGTTCAACACTCTCGCACAAAGCACATAGATATTCGCCATCACTTTCTTAGAGACCATGTTTCAAAGAAAGACATATCCTTAGAGGGAGTTAGAACCGAAGATCAATTGGCGGATATCTTCACAAAACCCCTAGATGAAAACACCCTTTGTAGATTGCGAAGTGAGCTTAATGTGCTTGATCTAAGTAACTTTGTCCAAAGGTGAAAGGGGGTTGTCTTTGCATTGCATTGTATCATATGCCATGTTTAATTTCTGCTATGCACATAGGCTTGTCAGACGGGGTTAAGATAACCGCCCTAAAAAGCGTGTGAAGAAGCTTACTCATGAGCAAACTTGACAAGCAACCTAGATTCAAATTCCGTATTGCATTGCATATGCATGTGTGTTGCTTTGTTGTTTCTTTTTGGTTGAGCTTTGAGCAACGGCTGTGTTCGTCCACCGCTAGGGGGAGCATTTGAGGCTCCTAATGGTTGAGACCTCTAGTTTTGGTGGCCACATGTTGTCTCCTCGGTTTTTATCGCCTATTTTACTTAAAAAGGATATGTAGCCTATGGCAAAATATTTATAAAATTGAGGGTTTATGCGAGGATGCTCATACTAGGTTCCAACTGGTGTTTATTTGCCTCTTATTTGAGTTGGAACTTGGTTGGGAGAGGGAGCCGCAACGAAGATCTTCGAAACAACCTAATTTGCAGCATCGAACGATGCATCGGACGCTGGCTCTAGCGTCTGATGCCCCCACTGTACACAGCCTCGGCTGGAACAGTGTTGGCGTTGCGTCCGATGTGTATCCATCGGAGCGTTCGTTGCCCCATCGGACGCTGCCCAGCGTCCGATGCCAAGGCAAAGGACGCGTCTGATGCATTTTGGCCGTTTCTGGAGCTCTCTGGATGGGCATCGGAGCGTCTGATGTATTCACATCGGCGCGTCTGATGCCCCTTTAAGCGGCACAATACGTTCTTCTACCGACAGCTTGGCCCCACGCGTCACACCTTCTCCCTTCGTCTTCGTTGCGCCCAGGCTCGCCGAAACCGCCGCCGTGCTCCCGCGACCTTCTCGCCCTAACTCGCGCCGCCGCCCGTGCTCCCCACACCCTAGCAGCGCAGCTCTCCCTCGCCGGCCATCGCTGCTCCACCGCGCGCCCTGCTCCACTGCCGTGTTTCCGCGCACGAGCCACCAAAAGCTCGTTGGCGCCATCATCGGAGACCAAGGACTCCTCCACCCCCCTCACCGGAGTCGCGTCCCTGCTCGTCCAAACACCTCCGACTTCGTCTCCGGCCTCGGCGCTCTTCTCCGGCCAGCCGATTCGCCTTCCGTAAGCACCGCCCCTCCTTTCAATATCTATGCCTTCAAGGTGCTCGGTGAAATGCCCACAAGACTGTTCATTCAGTTTTTAACCCCGTTTTCACCCCAATCCTCTGCAGTCTCCCTTGGTGTGTCACGTGGGTTCCCAGACGTCAGTGTCTCTCCTTATTCTTGGTTCGTTTCGTCCGTTCGACAGGTAGCAAAGCCTTTTCCACTTTCTTATCTCCGTTGCTTTGCTTCCATAGGTCCTCCTTGTCACTAGAATATATCTATCTCTTATATATCTCCCATCTATTCTATGCAGCAGGTCAGTGGCTCAGTGACAGCTTGGCAGTTGGGTAGTGACAAAGAACCCGGGGCCAAGCCCGCGGGTAAGGATCGAGGCCAAGCCTCGCGAGTGACAGCGACAGTCTGTGGTCAGTGACAGGGGGCGTTTCTTGTCAGTTCGGTTGCGGCAGTTGTTCTCGTTCTTGTCAGCTATGCGCTGCAAGAACGTCGGTGGTGCCCCGGGGGACTCTCCTCCTCGTCCCCCCTTCCGGTCAGAGGCCCGGGAAAGGGAAGTTGATCACGCGCAGGAAGCGCACCAGAGAGCAGCGAGAGGCCGATCAGGCCAGGGCAGTTGCAGACGCCGTAGAACGTGCTGAGCAGGGTGGCCGTGTTGGTGGTTTGCGGATAGAGGACCAGTTGTCTCCATAGCAGCACAGAGCGATAGAGGAGGTCGAGCGTCGGCACGGCTCGCCGACTGGCACCCTTATGGCTGTCGGTCGTCGGACCACGTTCACCTCACCGGGCGTAGCGCCTCAGAGCTCAGGACAGGGTCAGGCAGAGGCCGAGACAACCGAGGCAGCTGAGGCAGAGGTAGAGGCCAAGGAGGCAGTTCCAGAGGAGGTTCCTAGGCGTTGATCGTCCCGTCGCAGGACCGAGGTGCCACCACGGCCCGATGTCCCTCTACGGGGTGCACGTGCTCCTTCGAGGCGTGCGCCGCCGCCGATTCCGCGCCTGGACCTCCGAGTAGCCACTTGTTCTCAGATACAGACACTCCGGCTAGTCCCTGTTGAGCAGTCACTACACCACAACACTGATATAGCGTCACACGTGTGTCGTTATAAGTTCACTAATACCGTTGAACTATTGGTCGGTATAGCTGGCCGACAGATCAAGTGTCGGTAAATGTGTTTTTTTACGTTGAACTATCAGTTGGTATAGATATTTACCTATACAATCAAACCGTCGGTCGCGATAGATAAAACAAGAGGATAAACCTTCGGTCGCTATAGGTCCATGTCTGTGGGCCTTCGCACACAGGCCCATTAGCTCATATAAGTAAACCCTAGAACATATCCCTCCGACTCTCCCACTCGGCCACTCCCCGACCTCTCCCCGAGGACGCGATGGCGACAGCGCCCGACCTAGAGGCCCCCGACTCCCCGACCCTGAGGACGCGACGGCGATGGCGCGACGCCCGTCCGGCCATCCCTGGTCCTTACTTCCTCGAGTCCCCGTCCCCGAGCACCCGACGCCGCACCGTGCCTCTGCTTCCGCGTCCGAGGATCCGCGCCGGGCATCGACGTTGCCTGCCTGCCGCGCCCCTCCAGTGCTCCAGCACTCCAGCCGGCGGCACCGGCAGCCACCAGGCCTGCACCGCGTTGCGCCCCCACCTCCAGGCTCCAGTCCTCCACCCACCAGCCACTACCGTGTCGTGCTGGATCAGAGGCGTCGACGCCGGAGCTGACCTGGGATCGAATCAGAGACGCCGGATCTGCGTCGTACGAGCAAGCGCTCACTTTCCGCTGGTGCCTCGATTCTCCTCGGCCGGAACTTACGCATCCGCCTCCACAGGTGATTCCACCTCCGCCCGCATCTCCTTCGCTGCTAGGGTTTCTCATCTCATATCCTCACACGTTGTTTCTTGTGTATCTTGGGGGGCGACAAGATGCCACATCCTCAGATCCTTGCAATCTTGCTTGATTTTATTTGTGATATTGCACAATAATTTTTGTGGATCTGCCACATCAATTTTTGCTTGATGTCAATGGATCTTTGGGTGCTAGTTCCCTGCCAGCAGAGACAACAGCTCAAGTGTCATTTGAGTTTCTGTATGTGTGTTTCCATTGACATGTAGCCAACACATTCTATCTTTAAAAAATGTACAGAAATATAAGGGAATCTTGGGGACAAAAAAACAGTTCTGTAGTAACAAGTACATTCCATTTATGAAACAATCATTATTAATCATGTTGATGATAGCATCTAATTAAGAATTAAAGTGAGGGAACAAAAACTCGTACTAATATATTTCAAGAATGCACTATATTGGAGGAATGAGCAAGTATATACAATAGAACATGGAGCACTACATACTTGACAGAATGACAGCTCAATGCGTGGACTGGAGAACTGAGATTAAAAGGATAAGCTTGAACTGAAGGAAGGGGAAATACAAGAACGAATATTTACAAATGTTACATGTCCTTATTGCTTCCTGCAAGACCAATACTGTCGAACAGTAATTTTTGATGTTTATAGGAATTAAACCTCCTGGAATGGAACTAAAGCCAGGTTTGAGTGACACACATGGAATCACTTAAGCCATGCCAGGTTTCAATCCTGTTCAGGAACCATTCCAAGGCTGCCGAACAAGGCCTTACTTGGTCGATCAGGAAAAGTGTTCTCACGGTTGACTGCAACATATAATTATATATGATAGCTGAGCTCATATTTTAGCTGCTTGCCCGATCCTGCTAATTGACAATTTGAAATTTATTCTTGTTTCAGGACTCCTATGTGGTTCAAAAAGATGCTATCACCACTCAAGAAGAGTGAAAATAGTCCAGTATTTAGGTTTTTTATGGATCTGAATGATGCAGGTAATGTTGTTTCGAAACATTTCTTGTTCTCTGCTTGCTGCCTATGACCTTACTAGCAGTTATTAGTCTGTTCAAACCTTAGCATACAAATGGTTCACCCAGCTTATATTACTTTCAGTTCTCTTACTTTTCTCGATTAAACTGAAACCTGTTGTCTATGTAACGGATTTATATTAACATTGGGATTCAATGCTGTCATTTTTTTTCTTTTGTAAAAAATTGAATATTAAAGTGATCTAGCTTTTATGTGGGCATGACTAACAGTTGCACTTTTCCCTTAAGTCCAACCTTGGGAACTGCTTTCAGTTAGTGGTGATAAAAGCTGACTGAAGTCAATCCTCAGCTCTAGATTTCTAGGTTAATAGATGTCTTGAACCCAAACCTGAGTGCAAAGCAACCCTATATTTTGGGACTGCAAGACACGTATGAGAAAGTATCTTATACGTTCAGTGGCCATATGAAAGAGTAAGAAACTGACTTGTCTTTATTTCTTTTGTTCATATATGTGATAAGTGAACAAAGTTTCAAATGCATCTCAATCTAACTATAAGTGACTTGTCAGTAAGAAACTGACTTGTTTTTTTTTTAATTTTACTATCACCAAACTGCTATATGTGATGTTGGACCAAATAGTAGGATCCAACTATAGCGTTTTAAGGCCAAACTACTATATGTAATTGGATATTCCTATTTCATTTCAGGCCATACCGCAAGGCCTACGTAGCATACTTGACAGTGTCGATAAGAAGTGCTCATCAAAGTTGTGTCCAAGTACTAAATACCTTTCGTCTTCATAGTTGACCAGGTACTGCATGTCAGAAAGAACCAAAGCAGTTTTCTAATAAGCTGAACATCATAATCTTACTAGTTACACAATTTGAGCCAAGACTTCTAGCAACATTTGTGCCACAACATGACAAAAATCACATGGAACCTCCCAGTGATTGTAGGCAGTAGTGTTTTGCGCTAGATAACCATTGCAGCTAAGCTGGTTTTGGAAAATGCAATTACTCAGAGTTATATATAGAAACTAAACAACTTTGAAAAGCCACTTTAAATCCCAAGTAGAGTAGGCAGTACTGAATTTATTCTCTAGTATATATATGTATGGCAGAGGGCAAAGGAAAATATAGGGGGGCAACTTGATAGAACACAAGTCATGCACCTATTATCAAAGTCTCCCTCTTCTGTTCTTCAGAAATTACAATCAATTTGAATTTGAATCTAGCAAAAGCAAACCTGAAAAGAAATAGGGGAAAAGATTGGAGATCGAAGAATAACCTGTAGGCAGTACGTAGCAGGCTCAGTGGTCATGCAGGTTGCAGTCCTGCTACCTGTAAATAACTCTGATGATTATACTTTAATAATGACGAATGCTACCTGTAACAATGCTAGTATGAAATGACAATACTTTGGTTGTATGAGCTAGGACACAGATCGACACACATGATCAATATAGTGGTTTCAAATAAATACTTCTTATTTATATTAATCTAGAATAAAGTTGTTCTCAGATTATTAGAATTGTCTTTGTTTTTTATATTGGTTATGGTTAAAACATACTAATATGTGGTATGGTGGTCTTGCAGCAAGGGAGGAGAGGCGTGGACACTCAACCCATTGAAGTGGCTGGAACTAGGGTAAGTATAAACATTTTTGAGATGTCGAGTTGCTTGTTCAATTGCATATGTGGATATGAGTACCAATTGTTGTTGCTGAACTTTAATGGTTCTACATTTAAAAAGTTTGCATGATATGATATCTACAAAAAACTACAAACAAGTTCCAATTTAGATAAAACATGAGCTGAAAATAAAGGCTTGGAGCTAAAAGTATCTTTTGATTTTTCAGGTTGAAGACGCTAGATTCAACATTTTGGTTTTGTGAGATGGAGATGAAACATCGATGGATGCTATTTGCTTTGTGTGATGTAATATTTTGTAAAGAACTGCTTTGGCAAGTTAGCTATGTGTAAGCCATACTTGTGTATTGTGAGGTGTGCAAGCTGGACTTCTATGTTGTGAAGAAACATTGTACCTTACAAGTACCAATTAGCATGAATGAAATCTAAGCTATGTCATCCTGAGTCAATTTTGTGTTTGATATTGAATATGAGCTTGTATGTTAAATGTTTGTAATTTGGTCAATGTGAGATTAATATTATATTTTTGGGACTGTGATCTCTGCGTTGGATTGTTGGTTGCTACAAATTCCTGTAACCTCGAACTGTTGGATGGTAAAACTACTATATGTCGTCACTTAATTGGTCGGTATTTCTTCAGCCTTTCATCTGACTATTGGTTGCTAAAAGTATGTTGGTCGCTATAAGTTATCCCGACACCACTTTCAGCGACACACAACAAGTGTCGGCATAGATCTATACCGACCGATGGAAAGGCGCTATAGAGATTTATAACAACCGATTGACTGTCGCTATTTTGGGGTTGTGGTGTAGTGAGTGGTTCCCGAGAGAGAGGCAGGAGCAGGCTGGTCCGAACTTCTTCACTGTCCTGCAGGAGGACTTTTACAGAGGTTACAGGACATCAGGATCAACTTGCGTTCTCAGAGAGTCTGCACCCTGTAGGCCCTGATTTTAGCGTCAGAGCAGCTCCGTCCAGTTATTACCTACCTGCCTGGTCTGGCAGATCTTCTGGGACGGTCCGGTTCTTATATCGAGGATTGGGTGTTTCAGTTCTACGCCTCTCTGTGGGTGCACCCGGACCGCTAGACTATTGAGTTCGCTTTCAGAGGGGAGCACTACAGGCTATTTGTGTCAGAGATCCAGGACTGGTTCGGCCTGCGTCACTCTACGACCCGGATCCATGACTTATGCTACGACCAGACAGCCACCGAGGCGCCCTCATGGCGGAGAGCAGCCCCCGACAGACTTGGTGTGTCCCTGCTTCCGAGAGCCCTTTGGGGAGGGTTTGAGCCGAGCGCCTAAGGATCTTACTCCTGCGGCTCGGATCCTCCACGAGGTACTTCGACGCACCTTGTTGCCCCGTGTAGGGTTCAGAGAGGCCATCTCCCGACTCCAGCTCTGGCTCCTTGCCTATTTGATTCAGCAGAAGGAGTTCGATGTTATGGATGTGATTCTCTGTGAGATGGAGGATACAGTGGCAGAGGGCATCAAGGCCCGCAGGCAGCTACCGTACGTGCACTGGATCTCCTATATCCTTTGGAAGGTAGCTGCCACCACAGGTTCTGACCCAGGGCAGTCTCTTACCGGCTCCGCGACCGTCTTCCCTCCGTACAACATGAGTCAGCTTCTGGGACACGGTCGGGACCGCAGGCAGCAGCAGCAGAGGGCACAGTCCAGCTTGAGATAGCGACCAGAGGTGCCAGAGTCAGAATAGGAGCAGGACGAGACTGTCCGAGCCCTCGCTGAGCATGAGCTTGCTGACCTAGAGGGCGAGGACACCTACGTGGCCGACGACCCCACCGACAGCTTTGACGAGGACTACCACCTCCCGCCGCACTACCAGCCTCGTGCACACGACTCTCAGACTGGGACGAGTGGTACTGCTTCCTCCGACCCCGCGCTCCTTGTGATACTCTCTCGGATGGAGGAGCAGCAGCGGACGGTCACTCAGGACGTCCAGAGGCTTGCACAGGAGCAGCAGTGCCTCGCTCAGGCACAGGACCTGGCACAGCAGCAGGCCCAGGAGCGGTCAGATGCCCTGCAGCGCCAGATGATGGAGCTTCAGCAGCAGACCCTGAGCTTCATGGAGAAGGTCATGAGTGGTCCGCCCCAGTGGCAGTGACAACAGCCTCCACCGCAGCAGCAGCAGCAGATTCAGTGGCAGCCGCATGTTCCACCACAGCCTCAGCAGGTTCAGCAGCAGCCACAGTTTTTGGGTCCCTCCCAGTCCACCTGGTACACTACTCCTCCAGGCGGGGCCCCGCTCTTCAGTCCGCTCCGCACAGGCTTTACGCCTCGTCCGACAGAGTCCTTGTTCACGACGACTACTTCTGTGACGCGTGACCTGTCGGCCAGCTTCAGCGAGCTCACCGGGATGCCTACTCCAGATTTCCCCGGGTTAGCTCAGACGACGACGACTCCTATGACTTCCACTATAGAGACACTACCGAGCTCCATCGCGTCTTCAGAGCAGACTGAGCCTGTCCCGTCAGAGCCTGCCACGTCAGTTCAGCCTGAGTTGGTCCCGATTCCATAGCTTCCGCACTCCAACACTCAGGTTGACACAGCTACCGAGATAGTGGTTGCGATAGAGCTGATAGCGCCAGAGCAGCCAGAGCCCTAGCAGGCAGAGCAGACCGAGCAACTTGAGCAGCCAGCGCCGGCAGACCAGACCCAGACTGCTTCTCCTCCACATACAGCTACAGAGGGTCAGACTGTCGGGTCTTCTTCCTCCGACTCCGAGGCGCTTCTTCAGCAGTTCGAGTTTACTCAGCGTACTCCGGAGACTGCTCCTGACTCGTCTGCACCACCTCCGCCCTCCGACGCTTAGATTTGGTGCTTGACACCAAAGGGGGAGAGTGGTCGAGTATAGCGATAGGGGGAGCGTGTGAGAGAGACTTGCTTCTTTTTGATGTGTTACGTTTCACATACGCTCTTTACTTATTGCATCTTTTGCACGTTATTATGATATATGTGTGCTATGGACCTCATGACATGTATGTGCTCACTATGATATATTATATGACATGTCATTTCGTTTCACTCGATTACTTGCGCTTAATTCTCACTTGTTATGTATTCGAGCTCTTTACTCTTGCACTTGCTATTCACCCTAACTTGTTGAGTGCAGGATGTTGGCATGATATGTATGAGCTTGCCTCTAATCATTTTCTCTTATTCATCGCAAGTTCATACATATCATGATTTGAAAACCTCTTCTCTCTATACTCGAGGTCGTGTTGTCATCAATCACCAAAAAGGAGGAGATTGAACGCATCTTGGCCCCTAGTGGGTTTTGGTGATTGGATGAAACATAAGATTACTGTGACTAACGTGTGTTTTGCAGAAACATGGATGAGTTAGGTCACGGTAATGGCGACGATACGGGCATATGGAGTTCATGTCCCCTGGCGATGTAAATCGTTTCGGTTTTCAAAGGACGGACAACGAAGACGGTGGTAGGCTAGGCTAAGTGTCACATGGTGTTGGAGGACACTTAGGTAGTCTTAGGTCTTTGTTTTTTTCCTTTGGCCGTACTATAAAGGGGAGCGTGAATCGGTAGCTTGACCTAGATGAGTCTATTGAGGTAGGTGTGGTGCACACTTATTATTTCATAGCCCTAGGTAGCTCAAAGAGATGCCTTATGTCGAGAGGATTAAAATTCGTTAAGGCCACGTCGCGATCCGAGTTGGTTTTGCCCTTGAAAAGGGCATTGGATGCTGGCCTGGTGGGAATCGGACGCGTCCGATGCTCACGGTTTAGTCTAGTGCGTGGCATCGGATGCTCCGGTGTTGCCACATCGGACGTGCACGTGCCACTGTTCACTTGCGAGTGAATTGGAGGTTGCACCGGACGCTGGCATCGGACGCTGAGGGCCAGCGTCCGATGTTCATCCAGAGAGGTTCCAGAGAGCGTAAAATCGGCATCGGACGCTATCCAGCGTCCGATGCTCCTTTAACATGTCTGACAGGTTGTACAGTCGACCGTTGGTTGAGGTCATCGGAGCGTCCGATGCGAGGCATCAGAGCGTCCGATGCCCCGCAGAAACACCTGTTCAGTGCTCTTTTGGATGACCGGTTGGGGGGAGTATTTATACTCCTCCCCCTCCTCCATTAGAGTGTTCTTGCCAATTCCATCTGCTGAGAGACACATTGTGAGTGTGAGAAAGTGCAAGAGCCCTAGTGAGGTTGAGAGAATTGCTAATTGAGAGAATTAGTGACCTCCTAGTGAGAATTGAGTAGCAAGTGTGCATCCATCCATCTCTTTGGCCTTGTCTTGGTCAAGTGAGAGTTCTAGCTTGTTACTCTTAGTGATCGGCATCACCTAGACGGCTTGGTGGTGATCGTGAAGCTTGGAGAGCATCCGGTGGCATTGTGGATGACCCAAGCAAGCTTGTGACCGGTAGTGAGCGATTCACCGGGCCAGAGCGGCGAAGAATCAGCTCATAGTGAGCACTTGATCCTTGCGTGGATCAAGGGGGAGCGATACCCTTGCACGGGTGCTCCAACGAGGACTAGGGGGTGTGCCGACACCTCGATACCTTGGCAAAAAGATCGTCTTGTCATCTCTACTCCTTTACTTACGCATATACCTTTGAGCAATTCAATTCCACATTATACTTGTTGTTCATTCATTGTTGAATTGCTTTGCTAGAGTAGGAGTGGCATAGACATTGTCTTTTGTGTGGTAAAATAGAAAGAAACACACTTCTAGGCACAAGAGGTTAATTGGGCTTAATAGGTTTTAATTCTTGCTAAAAGTTTTAGAAAAGCCCAATTCACCCCCCTCTTGGGCATCTTGATCCTTTCAATGTCTAATACAACCTTCATTTGTCCTGGGTTCGTCGGTCTCTTTGAGTGGGTTGTGATGACTTTTGGGCTGAAGAATGCAGGTGCTACTTATCAGCGCGCAATGAACTTAATCTTTCATGATTTGATTGGTGTGATCATGGAAGTATATATTGACGACATTGTGATCAAATCGGCCGCTCAGGTATCTCATTTGGGAGATTTGCGTCTTGCTTTTGAAAGGATGCGCCGCTATGGATTGAAGATGAACCCACTGAAGTGTGCTTTTGGTGTATCGACCGGGAAGTTTTTAGGCTTCATTATTCATGATAAAGGCATAGAGGTTGATCCTAAAAGGATAAAGAGAATCAAGAAAGTTTAGGCGCCTACATGCAAAAAGGACTTGCAAAAGTTTTTAGGGAAGGTGAACTATTTGAGGAGGTTCATTGCAAACTTGTTCGGGAAAATTATTCGTTTTGCTCCTATATTAAAATTAAAGGATGAATCTGAATTCACCTGGGGGGCAAAGCAATAAGAGGCATTTGAGAAGATAAAGGAATATTTGTCAACACCACCAGTTCTTCGTGCACCTAGAAGAGGAGTTCTTTTCAAATTATATGTTGCTGTCGAAGAGAAGGTTATCGGGGCTGTTTTGACTCAAGAAGACGAAGGTAAGGAGTATGTGATTGCTTATATCGGTCGTCGTCTTCTTGATCCTGAGACAAGGTATGTCCATATTGAGAAATTATGCTTGTCACTGTATTATGCTTGTGCTAAAATGAGACATTATTTGCTATCTAGTACATGTGTTGTTGTATGCCAAGCCGATGTGATTAAACATATGATATATCGGCCAATCCTCAGCAGAAGGATAGGCAAATGGGCATATGCATTAATTGAATATGACTTGACTTATGAATCATTAAGAGCATTAAAAGGTCAAGTTCTTGCTGATTTTATTGTTGAGCATGGTATTGATCTAGAAGATGAGATTAATTACCTTACTTTTACACCATGAAAGCTTTATTTAGATGGATCGGTTTGTAAAGAGGACCAAGGTGTTGACATAGTCATTATTTCTCCTAATGGTGCTGAATTTGAGATGTTGAGCCGATTAAATTACTATTGCACCAATAATCAAACCGAATATAAAGCTCTTTTATTCGGCTTGGAAATATTGTATTACATGGAAGCAAAATATGTTGAAGCTTACAGTGATTCTTTGCTAGTGGTACAACTAGTTGCTGGTGAATTTCAATGTTTGGAAGGATCACTAAATGCTTATCTTCATATATGCATTGATATCATTACTCACTTTATCGAATTTCAAATTCAGCATATTCCAAGGCATGAAAATCATAAAGCCAACATGTAGGCTCAACAAGCATCTGGCTATGACATCGGTAGGCGTAATTTTCATATAAAAGAAAAGTTGATGCATCAAACTTTGAATTTTCTATGTACAAGTTACGAAAAACCGACTCAGTCGGCTTGCCTAGTCCATCAAGTCGGATTTGAACCAACTCAGTCAGTTTGCCCAGTCGGCTTAGTCAGTTCTAGTACGGCTAGCTTAGTTGATTCGTCTGTGAAACTCCCAGATCGGCCTGAATTGATTTCTAATGAAAGTCTATATATATATATATATATAGAACTACTATTTAGGATATAACACTCTAAATAATATTTAGAGCGCCAATGGAGCATCCTAAATCTCACAACCGTAAATGTTTTTACCAACAACCATCTTTATGTATGCACTAGCAAAGCGATCCCGCAACCGTAAATATTTCAGCCCGCAACCGTAAATGTCGTAGAAGGAAGAGAATGATCTGGATAACATTTACGGTTGTGGGATGAGAATTAGCAGTAACTTTTACGGTTGCGGGATGGAAGAGAGAATGGTGTGGCTGCCATTTACAATTGCAGGTGAGAATTAGTAGTAACTTTTATGGTTGCGGGAACTGATAGCTAGTGACGCTCTAAATTATTTAGAGCGCTGCGCTTCAAATAGCGGGGTCATATATATATATATATAAATATATATATATATATATATATAGCCCATCCACTGGCCCACTAGGCCCATCTTCCCAGGACCAATATATATACATATCCAAACCCTAATCCTAAAATTTCCCCACCCTGTCGTCATCCCGCAACCCCTCCACCGGCTGCCAGCCGCCGGTCTCCTTCCCACCCAGCGGCGGACGTCGGCCCCCTTCCCCATCCTCCGCCTGGAGCCGCCACTGTGCCCGGTGTCCGCGTCCTCGTCGCTGCCCGTGTGGCTGCTGTCGTCCCCGATCCGCCGCAGCTTCTCCGCGGCCGACTGCGCCGCGTCGCCGTGGCGCGACCGGGTGCTGCTCGCGCGCCACCGCCGCGGTCGCGGCATAAACGACGGCGGGTGCTCCCCGGGGATGGCGGCCCGTGACGACGACCTGCTCTTCGCGCGGTCCCTCGACGTGTCGCGCTGCCGGTTCGTGGCCGCCGAGGGGGCGAGGAGGGTGGGCAAGGACAAGGACCAGCTCGGCGGTGGTGCCAGCGCCGGCGCCGGCGCGGTGCTCGGCGCGTCCAGGAGCTGACCTCGTGTGGTACTTTTGCTGTTTTGCTGACCTCGTGTGCTCCCATACTTCGTCATCAAATCTAAATCTAATTACTGGGTCCTCCCCTAGCTTCAAGCAGCCGGCGATGGCTCGGAGCCCTGCGACCTTCGCCTCCTCCTCGCTGCGGCTGCAGCTTTCATCTACATCCAAGTACGGGAGCCTACGCCTACCTGCCCTTTCTTTCTGTCTCTTTTGTCCACTGTCCAATTGAGGTCCCAGTGGCCCGGTCTCCGGATGCTATGAATGAATTCATTCTATTTCCATCTGATGATGCTCGGTGATGCAACAGAGATAAAGGTACGACAAGATGAAGAACATGCACATCTGAAGATTTTGATTAAGGATCTTGAAAGTATGAACCATCACCTTCTTGTAGCATTTGGTTATTCATTTTGTTGGCTACCCTTGTTCTCCTTAGTTGAATTTCGTTGTCCTCCCACTGTTTCAGTTATGATACACGAAATAAGACTTTTAGGTTGTAGGATACCACATCATTCACCCATCAGAATCTTGCCATACTAGAGCATTATGCACATAGTTGATCCTCTATGTATGTGAACAACTCATAAACAGTCTGACTGTTTTATCATATTGAAATTATCATTTCTTTTTCAAGAATTCAACTATCATTTTCCATGATCGTCGATGTATAAATATTTATATGTGAGAATATTTTAACCTTTATATACTATGTGTATAAATCTGAGTAAAGTGTGTTTAGAAATAGCATTGCAACAAATGGACCATATTAAAATTTGCTAAATGTTGTCCAAATGCCAAATTTGCGAGGTTGTGTTCTGTGAGGGGTGGATCCCGGCTGCTCTCCATTGGGGTGGCTCTGTCTGGTGCAGTCCAGTGCTCCGGCGAACCGTTCGTGGCGTTGGGGCGTGGTGCTCCTCCTTTTCCTCCTCACGATGGCGCCCTCGAAACGATCGAGCAACGTGAGTGGCCACCGTGACAACTCCGGCGGCACTACGCTAACGGTACGGATGGATTCCTCTGTATCTCTGAAGTCTGAACCCGATGTTCCGATTGGGCGGTTTCATCGGTAGTCAGTTGGGCTGCGATCAGATCTACTCCTTATCCTTTATTTATCGGATGATCTGGATACTGATTCAAGCTTAGGATCAGAGTTATTACTTATTACTGGTTGAACTTGCCTATTCGTGTAGGCTTCCTTATGTGTATGAATTGTTCTTTCCATGTCCGATGAGGTGCCAGAAAAATATTATCTTTGCATGATTATCACATCTATTCAGGATATTCGTTTCCTTTTCAGTACAACAATCCCCTTAGCATGATTTCTATGCCATTTCGCCAACGACTGACATCAATTTGTACGAATAGGTTTGTGCGCGTGTTAAAACATGTTTCTATGCCCAGACACCATTCTATCAATGTGTAAAAATTTAAGATTTTGTTAGAAAGTTTTCTATGCATAAAAATCTATGCAAGGACCGAATCCAAAGGTAAGACGTCTTCGTCTCGCTGGGTACCTCCTCTATTCTTCTTCTAATTATTTCCTATGCTTGTACCTGCAAATTTTTATACTTACATCAGCAAAAAAAATAACTGATAATTTGATACTAAATCTTCTAAATAGAAATCTTAATATCTTTCGTGCATAGAAATTAAAATCTTAATATTTGGACAGTTAACTTCTTTATTTTTGGATGCTGGTAGGTAGCAGCTAGTCCAGTAATCTAGCGGCAAGGTTTCTGTGCATATTTTAGATAGAAGTGTGTAGGTCCAATAATTTAGCGGTAAGGTTTTTATGCAGTTTAGGTAGAAGGATGCATGTCTCACCAATTGCAAGCTTCCATCATTATGTAAAGAACTCAAATATATGTACGTTTCTATGCTCACAGTCACATTCATATGTACGCTTCTAGATTGAATGGTGTTGCGGCTATGCTGAAGGTCTTGACGCCCATGAAGGAATAAGCCAGGATTTGGTGGTTCCATGACATGGAGGTACCACGAGGACACGACCCCTGCTAGATCCGTTCAATGTTCCCCATTCAATAGTTAAGTATATGGCCATATATGTGAGGGAAAAGATCTTCTGCTTAATGATGTCGTAGTCTAGACTGAATTGATTTAGGTAATTTATTTACCCTTCTATAGAATGCTTGAGTACCAAATTTGGTTTGAATAAATATTGCCTGTAATTGCAAGTGTGCATGCAAGCACACATGCTGGTATCCTCTTGTGTTCAGCTGCATTTTATATTCAGCAAGTACTCTTGCACTGAATATTCTTATTCTTTGCACCGGCCTGACACTTTTAAATATAATTTGGACACTTAAGATATGTTCTTGTGCACTTTTGGTTCTAAAAATACTCGAAAAATTATTGCTTGTTGTAGTCGGAAGTAACACAGCTGAAAATTAGTGCGTATAAGAAGTTAGACATAACCATAGGCAGATTAAAGATTTTTAATGTTGATTCTCAACCAGTATGTTGCTGCTCACATTTCCAACTTTGGAAATACACTTCCATTACTGTTGTTTACTTTCTTGATCCCCTTCCCTTGCTGTTGACGTAATTTACATGTTCTTACTTTGTTCTAAAGAGTAAAGACCTTACTTTGTTCTTACTTTCCTGGCCAGGTGTTCTTGAAGATGAGGAACTGCAGGTGCAGAATGCGATTGCAGCAGCTGCTAATCCACCCAAGAAAAGCAATAGTATCAGTAGCAACGACAATAATGACAGCTCCTCTGAGACTTCGTCTGATCCAGCTGAAATCCTTGTTCGTGCTCCCTCTCCAGAAATTGAGCCCCCTTCTTCTGATAATGGGATTTCTGATGCTACTTCTTCGGAGGTTAAGGCCCCTCCATTTCAGCACTACAATTTGTGATCTTTTAATTGTACGCGAGAATGCTCATGTTTTCATGATTCATGTTGTAGACTTGTATTTACACAACTGAATGTTATCTATATTTATAGAGAACGAGGTTTCGTCATTAGTGTGCACAATATGGCTGGGTGGTAGGCTCTTGAGTGTCGGAGTACAATTTTTGCACTAGATCTTTATTGCCATGTTTCAGTATTGGATCCTTTTGAAGGTTAGTATGTCGAGTCATCCACTTTGCCATTTTTGCACTAGCAAGTCAGAATTTCTATGCATTGCTAGTGCCCATGAAATGCCTAAAAGAAACAGTAATGGATGCAGGTTTCTATGATCCTTCACCCGTGTGTTTAATGCCTTTTATACAAAAGGAGAGGGATGCATAGAAATTAAAATTTTAATTTTTTTATGCATAGAAGTACATGTCTTTTCATCTAAGCTGAAACTTTTTTATGCATAGTGTTCTATGTACTGTTTTGGTTGGCATTATTATAATTTTGGTATAATAATCACTCAAAAAGGAGGGTGTTCAGGGTGCTATGCACTATTCCTCTATTAATTATACACAATCTTATATATTGTTGAGGCACACTTTTATGCATTGTTAGAACAGTAATAGCTTGTAAGAAATTATATCTAATATTGATCTTTTGCGAACTTACTAATTCAGTTTGTTTGTTTATTAATATGTATAAAAAGCTGTGGTCTAATTTTTTTATAATATTTTTATTGAAAGGTCTTAGATGAAATGCAAACCGGAGACATCATAGGATCCTAGATGAATTTTTTATCGGCTACAGTATCGTTTTGATTGGGATCAGAAATGCAAAGTCGTATCTCCTGATCCGCGGTTACAGATTCGGGGGAGTGGGTGGGTTACGGTTGCTGCGAATTCAATTCGGGACTTCTAGGATACGTTTTGCTCCTGAGTCTCATATCAGATTGACGAGAATACATCGTAGGCCTGTATCAATTCTGAACCATAACAGCGCTTTGTTCAAACATTTGATCGACATATGTATAAACTATTCTGAACCATAACAGAAGCTAACAAGCATGTCTCAATCGGCAAGAAGCAAGGTACGTGCATCTGTCAAAAAGCTAACAAGCATTTTCTATATTCTAATTGACTATTATTTCTGCCTGAGATTTCCATCTATTCATACAGATTAACTAGTTTTTTTATTTTCCAAAACTCAGATGCGATTCGATCTCCAAGCGAGGGGAAAAACATATCCCCTCAGGTCAGCTGCATTTGTGAGGATTTGTGGGTGCGGCAGCAGAGGGCCATGGGGTCCCAACCGGATGCGGAGAGGTTGCCTCTTGTCCCAACCGGATGCGGAGAGGTTGCCTCTTCATCTACGGCTGTGACAGGGACCGCTCCTTCGACCGGTGGCATCCACGTTCAATGTTTCATGTGCTAACAACGTAAAGTTTCTATGCACTACAAAAATGCTCTTTTTTATGCATACTAGTAGGCGTCCAGAAATTGACTATTCTATGCTTCATGTGCATAATTTATATGCATATAATTTGGACCTTGTTTTCAATGCTTCTTGTTTATTTTATTCATCCAGCCACTAGTTTCTATGCAACTAGCATTTGCAATTATTGTGCATAAAAATATCATGTCAGTTTGTGTCGGGCTATTACATGATGATACAGTGATAAGTTGATGATACGGTGATAAGTTGGATGCACATGGCAAACACGATCAGTAGCAATGATGACCCTAGGTCCTAGGTTGATCTCATCCAAATTAGTCCGAGCATGAGTGTATTTTTTATTTCCATTCATACACTTATGTTACAGTTCACATCCATTAATTCATATTTTATTTTCTAATTAGCGAAATCTTTTTATGCTTTTCTATTTGTGTGCAACATATTCTGAATTTTGCTGAACCTTGACCTTTGGCTGCGCTGCGCCACCACCGCCTCCACCACCTTTGATGGCGACCCCAACAGCTGCTTCCATGTTGATGGTGCCGGGGATAACGACTTCAACGCGGCCGCCCATTTTTTATATTTTCCAATACTAGTTTCTTTGCTTTGCGAAATTGGGTTTTGTAATTTTTATGCTTGGCAATAGCAGGTTTTTATGCATAGCGAAATTGCATTTTTGTAACTTGGGTGTCTATGCAAGAAAAACTACAAAACTTGGGTTTTTATGCAGTGGTGACTACGGACCTACGGTGCTGTGAGATGGTCAGCTGGATCCGGCACAGCGAGGCATGGATCCGACACTTGGTCAGGCTCTGGCCCGCTCCTTGCGTGGAGCGTCACCTCGTCCTAGCGTCAGACGCGCGTGTGCCCCCTGCGTTGAGCGCCGGTGACCCGACCCCAGCGTGGAGCGCCGCTGCCTCGTCTAGCTGCGATGTGTGGGCATGCTCCTCCTCCGGATAGTTTTTATGCTTCGAAGCATAGGCCTTTATGCATAGTGAAAACTGTAACTGCAAATATGTTGAGAAAAACTGTGTTTTTATGCTTGCAATCATAGGTTTTTATGCATTGTTGAAACTGTCATTGCAGAAATGTTTGTGATTTCTATCCTGAGCTTCCTAGATTTCTATGCACGATGTAAAAGTGATGCTGGAGATATATGCATTTGTTATGTTATTTCTATGCTCTTATATGAATATATGTATTTGTTATATTATTTCTATACTCTCGTCTTCCACATTCTATGTGTCGGAAGAGTATGCAAGAATGATAAATCTCTACGGGGATAGGATTTAAACTTCAAATTTTACAGTAAAATATAGATTTCTATACATCGAGCTATTAGTTTCTATACATTAGGCTAAGTGGAATTCAAATTTTAAATTCAAACCAAAAGGGTGGTACCTAGATTTCTATACATCAAGACATAAGTTTTTATACCTCACAGGCTCGGTTAAATTCAAATTTCGAAATGTAAGAAAAGGAGGACATGATTCTATGTTTTGTAAGGTTTCTGTTCATTGCTCACCTATTAATTATGCATTGTTCTATGATGGAATCTTCATATTGACCATGTCATAATTCAAAATTATTGGGAACATCGGATGGTGCACATGTTTTTATGCTCACGGTCACATTGATTCTATGCACTCACCTCCTGTTAATAATACACTCTCTGTTAGGGTGGACCCGATACGGTATTCGAAACAATAATCCCGCAGAGGAGAGGGAAGGGGGGAATGATTATATGCTTTGTAGGGTTTTATGCATTTTTCATTTGCTAATTATGCAGTGCTATACGACGAAACCTTTCGTATCAATGTGCCTTGATTTAAATTTCAAATTTTCAGAGAACATCGGATCGTCCATCGGTTTCTATGCTCACAGTCACACGATTCTATGCGTAGTCAGAAGCATTAAACTCTATACCTTAAAGTATAAAATTATGAATTTCAAAATTTTCAAAAAAAAATATTCAAAATGGATCTTGAATCGTGCATAAAAATGTTAGGATTCAAATGGTGAAAACGGTTTTTGGATTTGATGTTTCGTTGGAGAGTTATCGTGAAAAAATGGAAGAAATTGCATTGGGTTCTTTGCATGTAGACATGCGTCAGCGCGTCAGCCCTGTGTCAGCCTGTCAGGTGAGATGCTCATCCCGCCGAGAGGTTTTTATGCAGTAATAAAGTTAGTTTTATACATTCAATCACTAGTTTTTATGCAATATCCGCGGAAAACTGTTTTTATACAGCGCAACCCAGGATTCTACGCGTCCGGTCTGCTGAGGCATGCACTGGTCCCCCACCTGCGTGTGCGTCAGCTCCCTGGGCGTGGGTGGTCTGGACATGGGCTGGGGTGGCTGGCTCGAGCTTCCAATAACTATTGGAAGCCCTGGGCTCCCAATAGCGGGACCCCATATATATATATACACACATACATATATATATATATATATATATATATATATATAGGGGAAAGTAACTTTTAACTTCTACTATTTAGTTAAATTATCATTCTTCGATGGTCAAAACTCAAAATACTTTAAAAAATATAGTGGACGCGTACCTTTGAGCTTACATAATGTATACTAGACTCTTTTTTTTCGGGCAGTCCAAAGTATGCTTTATGGTTAGTGTCATAGAGCCTCTTTGTTTTTTAGTTACAAATTATTGTCACCATTTGCCACACAAAATTGACTCACATGCATAAGGTTAGTGTTCAAAAATATATATGAGTGGTCGATGTATTTATGTAAACTTATTCACCATCATAAGAGGCCGTGAGGGGCTCCTCCAAGCTCCGGGCTCCATTGCGGTGGCTATCCTCGGTTTAACACGTACTCATCCCGCGTGATGATCAAGCAAAACATGAACGTACCTAGTACAACACTGTAATGGCGTTACCTACCTACAAATCTACAATCATCAGGATTCAGGCCACCACACCTCGCGTCGCGTCAGCTCAAAGCAACACAAGAAACAGAGGCACGAGTACGGCCGCCGCCGTAGCGGTGACCGCGGCGGCCACCGCCACCGCCGGCTCCCCTGACCCGACGACCTGCACGCTGAAGTTGCAGGCGCCCTGCGACGCGTCGTCGTGGACGACGACGGCGAGGCCCTGGAAGTCGCACGCCGACTCCACCTGCCCCTGCGCCTGGTAGTAGGCGTTGAAGGCGTACGACGCGTTCCCGCGCGCGTCCAGCGCGCCGCAGCTGCAGCCGTAGCCCAGCGCCGTGCAGTCGGCGCGGGAGCACGCGTACCCGACGTTGTCCGCGATCCGGCCGTCGTCGTCATCCCCGCCGGTGCTGATGGGGTTCAGCACGCACCACCGCCGGGGCAGGTAGTCCACGCCTCTCGCCGGGACGGGCATCGTGGCCCGCCCGTCGCCGCGCAGGTCCAGCGGGAACTTGGGCCGCCCGTCGAAGGTGAAGAGGCCCCAGTGGCGCTCGAAGCTGCCCGGCGCCACGCTCTTGGCGTCCTCGTCGATGAGCCCGAACAGGTAGGCCTCGATGCGCGCGCCGGGCCGGAGCGGCGTGCCTCGCCTCGCCGCGAGGCGCTTCAGGAGCCCCGCGTAGAAACGCTCCGCGAGCGCCGCCGTGGCGTGCCGGTCGCCGTCCGTCGGCCAGCCGACCTCGCCGATCATGACCGGCAGGCGGCCGAACCCTATTCTCTTGAGTGCCGACACCAGCGTGTCGAAGTTGGCGTCGAACACGTTGGTGTAGGTGACCCGCCCGTCGACCACCGGCTTCGCGGCGCCCGCGCCGACGCCGACGCCGTCGAAGAAGGCGTAGTCGAGCGGGAAGTCGCCGTTCCCGTACAGGCTGAGGAACGGGTAGATGTTGACCGTGAGCGGCGCGCCGCTGCGGTTGAGGAAGCGCACCATCTCCTTCATGACCCCCGCCACGTCGTCGCGGAACCTCCCCGCGGAGGGCACGGGGTCGCCCGGCGGCGAGTCGTACACGTCCGCGTTCACGGGGACCGTCGCCTTGACCGCCGCGCCGTGCCCGGCCTCGTCCAGCGCGCGCTGGACGTTCTTGAGCGCCGGCACCGTCACGCGGTCGAACGCGCCGTTGTACGCCCGGAGGAACGGCTCGTTGCCGACGGCCACGAACCGGACGTCGACGCCGCCGTCGAAGGCGTACCGGGTGACGTTGTCCCTGACCCACTGCCGCGCCCGGCCGTAGTCGGCGGCGACGGCGGCGAGCATGTCGTTGGGCACCGCGATCATGGCCTCGATGCCCGTCCCGGCCAAGCCCTGCATGGTGCGCTCGTCGGCGTCGAAGATCTTCACCTTCCGGAACCCGTTGTCCGTGAGCAGGCGCGCCATCACCTTGGGCGGGAGCCGGCGCGTGGACATGGTGCCCCAGTTCACCCCGAGCGCGCCCACGCCCGCCGCCGCCGCCGTAACGGCGGCGGCCACCGCGAACCAGCTGGCGAGGAGGACACGCGGCGACGCCATACCATGGAACTGGAACCTCTCGCGCTCCTCCGTCCGTGTCCACGACGACCAAGAAACGCCCGGAGCTCCGCGGGGCTTAAAAGCAGCAAGCGGATCGATGGATCGGTCGCCGCGCCGACACCAGGTCACCAGCAGCGCAGCTGCGGCAGGACGGAGTACTGTTACGAGTTGAATGGATCCGACCTCCTTTTTGCAGGTGAAACAACCGCAGCTTTAGCAAAGCAGATCGCCGCTGGTGCATTGATTGGCGGGAGCAATAATGGTGGAGGTTTGGGCCGGGGGGTTAAGGACGGAGGTTAGGGACGATCGAGGAACGGACACCAAACCCTCTAGCTAGCTAGGGAAAGAGGCACACTTACCGCTGGGCAGCTTACACGCTACAGGAGCCAGTTCATGCGCTAGTTTAATTTGTCTCTGAAGAGCTCTTATACGGTGCTCGGAGGAACTCGCAGTTCCACCCATGCCCTTCAACCATGTCTCTGTGCACTCTGCAGAGTGGATGCTTACTTGTATTTTATAATGATCGGTAGCTTTGAAGAAACAATGTACAAAATGTCATTTTTTTTTCTGAACTTGCTTTGTAGGAGGTAGTAGCACAGATGCAATATGCCGAGATGATCTTTTTATTTGAAATAAATATGGCATTTTAAGCCCCTCTAAACTTTATACTGTGATGTACTGTATGTGTGTTACAGAAATTATAGTCAAATTACAGTGTTGAAGTTTGTGTTGTACAACATCTAGATGATACAGTGTTACAAAATCATGAAATATATCTATAAGCACATATTGAGATATCTCGGCATGCTAAAATTCACATTATCTTCTGTATGTGGTCACAAAAAAAGTATTGCAAAGCGGGATACTAATCAACAGAACACAGTTACATATTCTAATCGAAATATAACTTTCTAGCAGATAAGGACATTATGTCATCTTGCTGAACTCTCAGTGAAACATTTGTGAATCCTCCTTATATGTAAGGTACAGATATGACAGCAGATTGTTCAAGCATAGAATTTGTAATGTCTTCAAACATCGGAGAAGGCATAGCACTGTAGCAGCAGCCCCTAGCACCCAGACCCCGCCCAGGAACACAGCTGCGTGGTGCAGCAGCCATGGCAGCAAGCGTGTGTGGAGATGTGTCTGTGCTAATAGAAGTTTGTCTTTTAGATGGTGCGACTATGCATGGCAGCGGGCAATGGCAGAAGTGTAGGATTGACACGGCGGACTAGAGGGGTGAATAGTTTTTTCTAAAGTTAATCTCACTAACCAAAATAAATGCAGAATTAAAACTATTGGACTAGCCAAGACTACATCAATCTACCTATTAACTTTAGCACCTTACAAAAGATCCTAACCAAAGCAAAAACAAATAAGGTGTCAGGTTAGCTAGAGCTCACCTAAACAATCTAGCTTGTAAGGTCATACAAATCTATGCAACTAATACTCTAAGCAACATCGGGGAGCTCCTAATCAATCTAGTGATGCAAAGCCACAAAGCTTAAGCTCACTAGCAATGCTCAATAACAAGGCTACACAAGCCAAATTAGAGACCTCAACGTGGCTAACAAGGCTACTCAAGCCAATTAGTCACCCAAGAAAGCTACTTTTATGCTACACAAGCAAGAAGGTAACTAGCAAGCTACACAAGCTAATTAATTGCAAAAGCAACTACACAAATACAATATATATGAAAGAAAATACAAGCTTGTATAAGGGGAATGCAAACCAACGGGATGAACAAGGTTGATACGGTGATTTTATCCCGAGGTTCACTTGGTTGCCACCGAGCTAGTCTCCGTTGAGGCAAGCCCAAAGTTGTCGCCGATCATCTTACTAGTGGTGACCCTCAAGTCACACTCTCCATCGTGGAGTGCTCACCACGAACTCTAGCTTCCGATCCGATCGGGCCACTTGACGCTCTTCGCATCTCGCTCAACTAGAGTTGCTCTTCATGATCCTCGCGAGGCGAGCACAATGCTCCTCACATAGCCTTCTCCGGAGCCACGCACAATCTTCTTATGGGCTTCGCGACGGAGACACAGTCACCAAGCTATCTAGGAGGTGGCAACCTCCAAGAGTAACGAGCATCACCGGCTTGCAACACGAACACCTAGTCCTACTTGATGCAATCTCACAATGCAACGCACTAGAAATCGCTCTCTCACGCAATCAGATGATCACTATCAATCATATGTGAGTTAGAGGGCTCTCAAGCACTCCCAAGCATGGAGACAAAAAGTCCCTAGGGTGTTCAACCAGCCCCAAGGGACGGCCACCCCTCTATTTATACAGGAGGGGAAGAAACTAGCCGTTTTCCACTTTTCCCGAGCTGAAATGGCTATCCCGAACAGTCCTCCCCTTGGGCTTGGATAATTCGGCCCTTACCGCGAACTAGCCATTAGACACGGAAATTTGAACTACGGACAGTCCGCCCTGTGAGCATCTAGGCCCCCAGTGGGTTTCGGTGATTGGATGACAACGGTAAATTACTATGACTAACGTGTGTTTTGCAGAAACAGTTGAGTTAGGTCATGGTAATGATGATCGTGAGGACACTATAGTATTCATGTCCCCTTATTGATGGAATTCGTTCGGTTTTCAAAGGATGGACGACGAAGACGGTGATAGGCTAGTTCTAAGTGTCATTTGGTGTTGAAGGACACTTAGAGTAGCATAGGTCTTTGTTTTACCTTTGGCCGTACTATAAAGAGGGGTTTGAATGGGTAGCTTGACCTAGGTGAGACTTTTGAGTTAGGTGTGGTGCACACTTGTTAACCAAAGCCCTAGGTAGCTTAGAAAGGTCCCTAAGATCATAAGGAAGAAAGTTCGTGAAGGGAGCGTCGCAAACCGAAGTCGTTTTGGACTTCTATTTGCGACCGGACGCTCAATCCCTAGCGACCGGACGCTGGGGCATGCGTCCGGTCAGTGGGCTGGCTGAGGGGCAAGTCTGGCTGCGACCGGACTCACCCTCAGCAATCGATCGGACACACCAGGAGGGTGAGTCCGGTCGCGTCCAGAGAGGTTCCATAGAGGAAAATTGATGACCGGACGCGTCCAGTCAGTGATGATCGGACGCATGCGTGCGTCCGGTCAACACTTCGTACAGGTGTCGGGCCCAACGTCATGTAGCCGTTAGGCACTGACCGGATGCGTCCGGTCACCCCGACAGGTGCGTCCGGTCAGTGTATAACTAGCTGGACTTGCCCCTTCGTGCACGATTTGAGTTGGGGGGTATAAATATGCCTCCCCTTCATTCATGTTGTCTCTCTTGCTCATTTGAAAGGTTGTCAAACACATTGTGAGTGCAAGTGAGTGCAAGAGGCCTAGTGAGGTTGAGAGATTTGACAATTGAGTGATCGAACACCTCATTAGTGAATAGAGAGTAGCAAGTGTGCATCCACCCATCTCATTAGCCTTGCGTTGGTCAAGTGAGAGTTCTTGTTTGTTACTCTTGGTGATCGGCATCACCTAGACGGCTTGGTGGCGATCGGAGAGCTTGGTGATCATCCAGAGGCATTGTGGATGACCCAAGCCAAGTTGTGACCGGTAGCGAGCGATTCACCGGGCCGGAGTGGCGAAGAATCAGCTCGTAGTGAGCACTTGATCCTTGCGCGGATCAAGGGGGAGCGATACCCTTGCGCGGGTGCTCCAACGAGGACTAGGGGGGTGTGCCGACACCTCGATACCTCGGCAAAAAGATCGTCATGTCATCTCTACTCTCTTTACTACGCAATTACCTTCGAGCAATTCAATTCCGCATTTACTTGTTGTTCCTTCATAAGTTGAATTGCCATGCTAGAGTAGAATTGGTTTAGCGATAGTCTTTTGTGCGGTTGATTCTTGTCAAACACACTTCTAGGCACTAGGGGGTTAATTGGAGCTTGATAGGTTTTAATTCTTGCAAGAAGTTTTAGAAAAGCCCAATTCACCCCCCCTCTTGGGCATCTTGATCCTTTCAATTGGTATCAGAGCCTCATGCTCTCGATTTAGGCTTAACCGCCTAGAGTTAAGATGTCCGGAGGTGACGGACCACCTCCCATGTTCGAGGGAGATGACTTTCCATATTGGAAAATCTGTATGGAGTCGTACCTAGAAGCGGTTGATGTGAAATGCCGCGATGCCGCCATAACCGGGTTCCCCAAACCCAAGGAGGGCACTAGCCTCACGCCACATGAGGAAGAAAATGAGAAGTGGAATGCAAAGGCCAAAAACATTCTTTTTAGAGGCATTTGCAAGGATGTGTTTAACCGCGTCCGAAACCACAAGAATGCCCATGATCTATGGGATAACATTTGTGCTCTCCATGAGGGGACCAAGAGTGAGCATGAGGAGAGATATCATTTAGTTATGCAAAAGCTTCATTCATTTGATATGCATGCTAATGAAAGTGCAAATGAAATGTACTCACGCTTGAATGTTCTTGTAGAAGAACTCAACAGACTTGGCCTCACACAAATGCAACCATCCGATGTTGTGAGGAAGATTTTTTGTGTCCTTCCAATTGAGAAGTATGGACACATTGTGACGGTGCTACATCAAAGTGATCTTTCCACCGCTACACCAACTCAAATCTTGGGAAAGATCAATGCACATGAGATGTACATGCACATCACACCAAGTGGTGGCTCCTCCACCGACAAGAAGAAAGACTTGGCCTTCAAAGCAAGCCATGACAAGAAGGGCAAGTCCAAGGCTATTGAGGTGCATCATGAGAGCTCAAGTGATGAAGAGGATGATTCCAACATCGCTCTCATGGTGAGAAGGACCACCGAGATGTTGAAGAAGCTTCACAAGAATGGAGTCAACTTTGACTCAAGAAAGAAGAAGTTCTTCACAAGTAGCAAGAGGAGGCCAATCTCCGAAATCGATTGCTACAATTGCGGTGAGCTTGGCCATCTTGCTCATCAATGCACCAAGCCCAAGAAGGACAACTACAAGAACAAGAACAAGGGCAAGAACTATGACTCATCAAGTGAAGATGAGAAGAAGAATGACAAGCCCTACAAGAAGAAAGATGGCAAGAAGAAGCAATACCACAAGAAAGGTGGTAAAGCATACATTGTTGGTGATTGGCTCACCGACATTGACTCCTCCGATGGCTCATCCGGTGAAGATAGTGATGATGAGAAGGAGAAGGTGGCCGCTCTAGTCATTGGCTCCTCTACACCACCACCACCACCATCACCATCATCATCTACACACCTATGCCTCATGGCTAAAGGTGATCGAAAGGTACAAAGCGATGATGACTCTAGTGATAGTGATAGTGATGGTGAATTTGAGTCACCCACTTATGATGATCTTGTTAAATTGCTAAACAACTACTCTAAAATCATAAGAAAGACTAGAGCTAAAAATGAAAAGCTTGTTGATGAAAAAGAATCTCTTGTTGAGAAATATGATCATGCTATTCATGCTAGTGATGAGCTAAAAGATGAACTTGCTACTATGTCATCCACTATCAAGGAGCTCAAGTCCTCTAACAAGGAGCTCAAAGCTAAAAATGAAAAACTTGATAAGATGCATAGTGACTTTACCACTAGTTATGCTTTGCTCAAAGAACAATACACTCAAGTGAAAGTTGACTATGATGCTCTCACCGTTGCTTATGATATGCTTTCACATGAGACACATGATGCTCCTAACCTTGTTGTTAAGTGTGACATAGCAACATCTTGTGAGGACTTGGTTAGTGAGCATGATGAGCAAAGAGCTAGTGGCAAAGGCAAGAGTGTGGTTGTGGCCGATCATTATGATGATTATGTCAAGATCAAGAATGAGAATGCAAAGCTCAAGTTTGATCTAGAGAAGCTTGCAACCACAAAGCAAGTCATTGTTGAGACCCAAGATGATGATTATAGCATGTCACTTGAGCTAGACATGCTAAAAGAAGAGAACAAGAGATTGAAGATGGAGAGAGATTACAAGATGACACCATCTCAATTAGAGCTCCAACAAGAGAATGACAAGCTCAAGAGAGAAAAGGAACACCTCACCACTGGGTTGAAGAAATTCACCAAGGGGCAATGTCTTCAAAGTGAGCTACTCATGAACACCGTGATGAAGACAAATAGAAATGGTATTGGCTTCCTTGAAGAGAAGATGAAGCAACGCAAAAGCATCACTAAGCCAAAGAAGAAGAAGATTGGAAGATGCTATGAGTGTGGAAAGGAAGGACACTTTGCTCATGATTGTGAAGAGCCTAAACCTACACCCTTGCCCAAGCATGCTAGGCCCTTTGCTTTCAATGCTCACTACATGCTTAGACAAGATTCTAGTGGCAAGATGAAAGTTATGTTCATGGGGCCTCCTAACAAGAATAGGCCAAAGCAAATTTGGGTTGCAAAGTCACTAGTAGAGAAGGTTAAGGGACCTCAACAAGTTTGGGTCCCAAAAGCTCAAGCTTGATTTCTTATGTGTGTAGGTGAACTACAAGACCGGTGGATCTCATTGGGTGATTGATAGTGGTTGCACACAACATTTGACCGGTGATCCCCGGATGTTCACCTCACTAGAAGAGAATGTCAATGACCAAGAAAAAATAACATTTGGTGACAACTCAAAGGGCAATGTCAAGGGATTGGGCAAAGTGGCTATATCAAATGATCATACCATCTCCAATGTGCTTCTAGTTGCTTCATTGAGCTTCAACTTGCTATCCGTTGGGCAACTATGTGATCTTGGCTTTCAATGTTTGTTCACCGACAAAGAAGTGGTTGTGACCAAGAAAGATGATACACAAGTGATATTCAAAGGCTTTAGATACAACAATCTCTATCTAATGGATTTCACCTCCGAAGATGCCAACTTGAAGACATGTTTGTTCACTAAGCAATCACTTGGTTGGCTGTGGCATAGAAGATTGGCACATGTTGGGATGAACACTCTCAACAAGCTATTGAAGAAGGATTTGGTTAGGGGCTTGAAGGATGTCAAATTTGAGAAGGACAAATTGTGTAGTGCATGTCAAGCTGGCAAACAAGTTGCAAACACTCATCCAACCAAAGCCATTGTATCAACATCAAGAGAGTTAGAGCTACTTCACATGGATCTATTTGGGCCAACTACATATGCTAGCTTGGGACGAAATCTCTATTACCTAGTGATTGTTGATGATTATTCGAGATACACTTGGGTATTCTTTCTTCATGACAAATCCGAAGCAACCCCTTCATTCAAGAAGTTTGCCAAGAGAGCCCAAAATGAGTTTGACTTGAAGATCAAAAAGATTAGAAGTGATAATGGAAGAGAATTTGACAACACCCATATTGAGGAATATTGTGATGAAGTTGGGATCAAGCATGAAGTCTCTGCAACCTACACACCACAACAAAATGGGGTAGTTGAGAGGAAGAATCAGACACTAATCACCCTAGCAAGGACAATGTTAGATGAGTACACTACACCGAAAAGATTTTGGGTGGAAGCAATCAACACCGCTTGCTATGCATCAAACTGGTTGTTCCCCCATCGTCTCCTTGGAAAGACCCCCTATGAGCTACTCAACAACAAGAAGCCGGACATATCTTTCTTTAGAGTGTTTGGGTGCAAATGCTACATCTACAAGAAGCGCCAACACCTAGGGAAGTTTCAACGCCGATGTGATATTGATTTTCTTGTTGGTTACTCATTGAAGTCCAAAGCATATCGAGTATTCAACCATGCCACCGGGATGGTAGAAGAAACATATGATGTGGAATTCAATGAATCTAATGGCTCTCAAGGAGAGCATGAAAATCTTAATGATGTAGGTGATGAACCATTGAGGGAAGCAATGAAGAACATGCCGGTTGGAGCCATCAAGCCTAAAGATGACGATGATGATGTGCAAGTCATTGACAAGCCATCCTCATCCAATGTACCACTTGTTGATGACAAAGATGGGAAGGATCCATTTGAGGATACTCATGTCTCCCATGATCAAATGGTGGTACAAGCTCAAGATGTTGATGCTCCACAAGCGGCCCCTCAAGTGGTTGATCAAACAACTACTCCTCTACTACAAGCTCATCCTCAAGATCTCATCATAGGGAGTCCAACAAGGGGTGTAATGACTCGATCTCATAAACTTGCTTTATTTATTGAACATCACTCCTTTGTGTCTCTTGTTGAGCCTACCATTGTAGATGAAGCATTAGGTGATCCGGATTGGGTGAATGCTATGCATGAAGAATTAAACAACTTCACCCGCAACCAAGTTTGGACACTTGAAGAGCGACCCAAAGGCGCAAGAGTCATTGGAACAAAATGGGTGTTTAGAAACAAGCAAGATGATCAAGGCAAGGTTGTTAGAAACAAGGCAAGGCTAGTTGCAAAGGGGTTCTCTCAAGTTGAAGGTTTGGATTTTGGAGAGACCTTTGCACCGGTTGCAAGACTCGAAGCCATTCGTATCCTCCTTGCATATGCATCACATCATGACATTAAATTATATCAAATGGATGTGAAAAGTGCATTTTTAAATGGCTTCATAAATGAACTAGTCTATGTTGATCAACCTCCCGGGTTTGAAGACCCTAGATATCCTAATCATGTTTATAGGTTGTCCAAGGCGCTATATGGGCTCAAGCAAGCCCCAAGAGCATGGTACGAGCGCCTCCAGGACTTCCTCATTGAGAAGGGCTTCACCATTGGGAAGGTCGACGCCACACTATTCACCAAGAAGCTTGATGGAGAGATCTTCATTTGTCAAGTCTACGTCGATGATATCATCTTCGGGTCAACAAATGAAGCCTATTGCAAGGAATTTGGTGACTTGATGTCGAAGGAGTTCGAAATGTCCATGATTAGAGAGCTCACATTCTTCCTAGGCTTCCAAGTCAAGCAATTGAAGGAGGGGACTTTCATATCTCAAGAGAAGTATACAAAAGGCCTCCTCAAGCGCTTCAACATGGATGATTGCAAGCCTATCAAAACTCCAATGCCAACAAATGGACATCTCGACCTAGATGTGGGAGGTAACCCGGTTGATCAAACTCTCTACCGTTCTATGATTGGTAGCTTGTTATATTTGACCGCATCTAGGCCCGACATCATGTTTAGTGTGTGCATGTGTGCTCGCTTTCAAGCCGATCCTAGGGAATCACATCTCATAGCGATAAAGAGAATCCTTAGATACCTAAAGCACACCCCAAGCATTGGCCTTTGGTATCCCAAAGGAGCTAACTTCCAACTCGTTGGGTATTCCGATTCGGATTACGCGGGTTGCAAAGTAGATAGAAAAAGCACATCCGGAGGGTGCCATTTGCTTGGGAGATCACTAGTTTCATGGAGTTCAAAGAAACAAAATAGTGTGGCCTTGTCTACCGCCAAGGCGGAATACATAGCCGCGGGTGCTTGTTGTGCACAAATCCTTTACATTAAACAAACCCTTTTAGACTATGGTGTAGTTCTAGAAAGGGTACCTTTGTTGTGTGACAATGAGAGCGCGGTTAAGCTTGCTAACAACCCGGTTCAACACTCTCGCACAAAGCA
Source organism: Coix lacryma-jobi var. lacryma-jobi (assembly GCA_009763385.1). NCBI lineage: Eukaryota > Viridiplantae > Streptophyta > Magnoliopsida > Poales > Poaceae > Coix > Coix lacryma-jobi. The sequence continues at coordinate 27,562,128 of CM019831.1, forward strand.
CATAGATATTCGCCATCACTTTCTTAGAGATCATGTTTCAAAGAAAGACATATCCTTAGAGGGAGTTAGAACCGAAGATCAATTGGCGGATATCTTCACAAAACCCCTAGATGAAAACACTCTTTGTAGATTGCGAAGTGAGCTTAATGTGCTTGATCTAAGTAACTTTGTCAAAAGGTGAAAGGGGGTTGTCTTTGCATTACATTGTATAATATGCCATGTTTAAATTATGCTATGCACATAGGCTTGTCAGACGTGGTTAAGATAACTGCCCTAAAAAGCGTGTGAAGAAGCTTACCCATGAGCAAACTTGACAAGCAATCTAGATTCAAATTTTGTACCGCATTGCATATGCATGTTTGTTGTTTTGTCGTTTCTTTTCGGTTACGTTTTGAGCAATCGTTGTGTTCGTCCACCGCTAGGGGGAGCATTTGAGGCTCCTAATGGTTAAGTCCCCTAGTTTTGGTGGCCACATGTTGTCTCCTCGGAGTTTTATTGTCTATTTTATCTAGAAAACTACTTTAGCCTATGGCAAAATATTTGAAAAACTTGAGGGTTTGAGAGAGGTAACTCCGCTAGGTTCCAACTGGTGTTTATTTGCGTCTTATTTGAGTTGGAACTTTGCTGGGAGAAGTCGGCGCGAAGAATCGAGTCAAAAACAGGGGTTTCCTATGACCGGACGCTGCGACCGGACTCACCCTGTGCGTCCGGTCAGTGCAAATCCTACGCGCATGAACAGTAACTCAGTCCCGTCCGGTCAGGCCATGGTTGCTGCGTCCGGTCGTTTGCTGCCGAGCGATCGGACGCTCGGTGCGTCCGGTCGCGTGCGACAGGACGCGTCCGATCGCGGAAAACCCGTTTCGGGAGCTCTCTGTTCGTGACCGGACGCTGGGCCTTCGTGCGTCCGGTCACGCTTCAGTGCGTCCGGTCGCAACTTAACAAGCGCAATAACCTTATCCAACCGACATGTGGGTCCCCCTTCTTTCTTCCCCACACCACCCGCCCGACTCGACCCCAAGCCCGACCCACCCCCGCCGCCGTGCCCTACCCCCGCCGTGCCCTACCCTCGCCGCCCGCCGCTCCCGCGTTCACGACCGCTCCTCCCCCGCGCCACCCCAGCCGCCGCGCCCGCGCCGTCGCCCCAACTCCGCGCGCGTCCTCGCTATCGCCGCACAAGTTCGCCGGAGCTTCGCCGGATCGGCTTCAAGCTCGCCGGCGCCCGCGTCCTGCTCGTCGGAGCCACTCCCTCATCCCCGAGCATCGTCCCCTCTCCGGCGACTTCCTTCCCCGACCGGCAAAACCCTACGCAGTGAGCACCACCACCTTCTTCCTAACCGCTGCCCCCAAGGTGTTCGACGAAATGTCTCATCCACTCGTTCATGCCAAACTAACCACTTTTTGGCCCTCATTCTCGCGCAGATCCTTCCGGCGAGATGTCTTGGTGCCCGAACGTGTCGGTGTCTAACCCCTGCTTCGTCGGTTTGTCGCGTCTCGTCAGGTAGCACAGCCACGCCTCGTCTCTCCCTTTCCTTTGCTTTGCTTCCGATAGGGTATTCTTTTCTCTAGTTAATATGCTTATATATATCCCTATCTATCTCTTACAGCGAGTCGGGACCGTGTCAGTGAGCTCAGTCACAGTGTCAGCTTAATCCGGGGCCAAGCTCGCGGATACGGAACGAGGCCAAGCCTCTGAGGTTCAGTCCAGTGCTCTGGTTTGTTTGGCAGTTGTGTTCAGTGGTTGTGTCTCTCAGTGGCAGTTGCTCTCAGTGGCAGTGATTCTGTTCTTGTAGCAATGGCTCGCTGCAAGAACGTCGGCGGTGGTCCCGGGGCAGATCCTCCTCCCCCTCGCCCTCCCTCTGGTGACAAGGGGAAGAGGCCGCAGAAGCTCATCTCCAAGAAGCGCAAGAGACTTGATCGGGACTTAGAGATGGCACTGGCAGCAGCTCGAGCAGCCGAGCGCGCAGAGCAGGGTGGACAGGCTGGTGGTCTTCATATTCGTGACCCGGCTTCAGCTCAGTGGTCAGCAGAGCGGTCAGCGAGTTCGCGACCTTCTCACAGAGCAGCAGGTGCAGGCTCTGCTTCAGACTGAGGGAGGCATTGTCCGAGTTCAGGGTCACGAGTACTCTTTTGACGATCCAGCTGAGGTTCTTCCTCCAGACTTCCAGTTTCCGTCAGAGGCAGCCTCAGCCCTTGCAGCAGCCACAGCTAGTGGGTCAGCTCCAGAGCCCAGTTCGGCTATAGAGACCCAGGCAGAGGGTTAGCCAGAGGAGGAGCAGCCAGTTCAGCCGCCAGTCCGTCGGTCCACCCGTACTCGCACTCAGGTGTCTCCCAGACCTGAGGGGCAGAGGCGGGGTGGTCGACCCCCTCCGAGGCCACAGGAACCCCCACCTGTGGAGCACTTGGACCTGCGGGCTGCGACAGCACGTCAGGTGCAGGCCTTGCGTCTGATTCCCTACGAGGAGTGGTTTCCAGCTGCCCGACACCCTCAGGCCTCCGAGGGCTTCTACACTGTTCTTCAGGAGGACTTCTACCGAGCATATGTCAACAACGGCGTCCACATCCGTCCTCACAGAGTTTGTCCGCTGGAGACGATAGTTGCAGTTGCTAGGGAGGCCATCCGTCCTATGCTATCATATCTACCTGGATTAGCAGATCTTCTTGGACGGAGTGGTCAATACGTTGAGGACTGGGTGCGTCAGTTTTACGCGTCCCTGTGGATCTCCCCGGATCACCAATTCCTCCACTTTGCCTTCAGGGGGAGGTCCTACAGGCTCTACAGTGCCCGTGCCAGAGAGTACCTTGGTCTGACAGCCTATGCGACCAAGGTCCACACAGTTTGCTATGGAGAGACAGAGCCACCCCGTCGACCACACGCAGGAGAGATTCCACCAGTAGACCTAGTCCGTGCCTGTTTCCGAGAGCCGTTCGGCGAGGGGTCCAGCCGGCGTCCTCGTGACTTGACGCCGACGGCCCGTCTCGTGAACGAGGTCATGAGGCGTACTCTTCTGCCCTGGACAGGCTATAGAGAGGGGTTGACCAGGATTCAGATTTGGCTAGTTCACCACTTGGTCTCCCAGCTTGAGTTTGACATTTGGGATGTGATTATTTCTGAGATGGAGGACACACTGGCAGAGGGCTTCAAGGGTCACCGGCAACTTCCTTATGCTCACCTGATCTGTTTCCTTTTGAGGAGGATGATTTCGGCACTGCTTCCAGAGCTTCTCCAGTCCCCGACGGAGTTCCCCGTGTACGACACTCGCCAGATTGCCGGGGATCGTCCAGACACTCGTCCCAGGGGTCAGCGTCAGAGGCCAGTTGTCACAGAGATAGAGGCACAACAGGACGAGGCCGTTAGTCAGTTGGCAGAGGCTGAGCTCGCAGCGCTTGAGGCAGAGGGCGAGGACCCTGACCTTGAGGTTCCGTCTGACAGCACCGACGATGACTACGCTCCTCTTCCGAGGATGCGTCCACAGGCAGCTCATGACTCAGAGGCCTCCTCCTCGCGCATGGCCGGCTCCGATCCAGCACTCCTGGCTATTCTCTCTCGGATGGAGCAGCAGCAGTCCAGACTGTCTGAGGAGGTTCAGCGTCAGGCTGAGGAGCAGCGCCGACAGGCACAGGAGCAGGCCAGACTTGCAGAGGCTCAGGCAGTGGCCGCAGCACAGGCTCAGGAGCGCCAGGATGCTCTCCAGAGGCAGATGATTCAGCTCCAGACACAGACTCTTGCTTTCATGGAGAGGATGGCCGCTCTTCCCCAGTTACCACAGCCTCCTCAGTTCCAGCAGCAGCAGCCTGGACCGTTGACCTCTTACTACACGTCAGTTCCTTCGTCGACGGTCTCGCCCTTTCCGCAGTATCCGCAGTGGTTCTCCTCACCTCTGCCTGAGCAGCAGCCAGGGTTCACGCGGATCCACTCAGGCTTCACTCCTACTCAGACAGAGTCGGTTCTAGTGACCCCTCGGAGTCTGGAGGCTTCGTTCAGCGAGCTCACCGGTCTGCCTACCCCGCCAGACTTTGTCTTACCGGTGACCTCCGCTCCAGCTCCATCTCCCGCTACTGGTACTACAGAGACTCTTCCTTCTTCGGTAGCGTCGTCCGAGCCACCAGTCTCTGAGAGTCAGACTCTACCTGTTAGTTCAGCACCTGAGACTCCCTTGACCGTGTCAGTTGCCACGACCGAGACAGTGGACCCTCTTCCAGAGATAGAGCCTCCACAGCCAGAGCTTCCAGTGCTAGAGGCCGCGCCTGAGTCAGCTGAGCAGACCCAGACTGCTTCACCTACACGTCCAGTGTCCGAGGGTCAGCCAGCTCACAATTCGTCGTCCGACGAGGAGGTTTACCTAGCTCAGTTTGAGACTCTTCCGCGCACCTCGTCGCCCGACTCGTCTGCTCCCGTCCCGCCTTCCGACCCTTAGGTTTTGGTCCTTGATGTCAGAGGGGAAGAGAGCGTATGTTAGACATAGGGGGAGCTTGTGAGAGGGTCTCGGTTCTTTTGTATGATCTTGCACTCATATGCATACATGTTTATCTTTTGGCACTTGTACGATATATGTATGTCTTTTGGATGTGACATGATATGCTTCACTTGTTATATACTCCATGTCACTCGTTTTATGCTCAGTTGTGACATGTTATGCTTCACTCATTATTTTCTACATGTCACTTGATTATGCTCATTTACTTTGCTTCCGCACTTATACTCCGATAAATGAGCTTGTTCATAAGTACTTGTGTTAATTCTTATTATGTTGAGTACTTATGTGGACTTGGTTTGTATAAGCATGCCTAACCCCTTTTGATCTTATTGTCACATGCTTATATGAACCAAGTTATTGAAAACCTCACCTCTCTTTCAAACATACTTGAGGTTGTCATCAATCACCAAAAAGGGGGAGATTGTGAGCATCTAGGCCCCCAGTGGGTTTCGGTGATTGGATGACAACGGTAAATTACTATGACTAACGTGTGTTTTGTAGAAACAGTTGAGTTAGGTCATGGTAATGATGATCGTGAGGACACTATGGTATTCATGTCCCCTTATTGATGGAATTCGTTCGGTTTTCAAAGGATGGACGACGAAGACGGTGATAGGCTAGTTCTAAGTGTCATTTGGTGTTGAAGGACACTTAGAGTAGCATAGGTCTTTGTTTTACCTTTGGCCGTACTATAAAGAGGGGTTTGAATGGGTAGCTTGACCTAGGTGAGACTTTTGAGTTAGGTGTGGTGCACACTTGTTAACCAAAGCCCTAGGTAGCTTAGAAAGGTCCCTAAGATCGTAAGGAAGAAAGTTCGTGAAGGAGCGTCGCAAACCGAAGTCATTTTGGACTTCTATTTGCGACCGGACGCTCAATCCCTAGCGACCGGACGCTGGGGCATGCGTCCGGTCAGTGGGCTGGCTGAGGGGCAAGTCTGGTTGCGACCGGACTCACCCTCAGCAATCGATCGGATGCACCAGGAGGGTGAGTCCGGTTGCGTCCAGAGAGGAAAATTGATGACCGGACGCGTCCGGTCAGTGATGATCGGACGCATGCGTGCGTCCGGTCAACACTTCGTACAGGTGTCAGGCCTAACGTCATGTAGCCGTTAGGCACTGACCGGACGCGTCCGGTCACCCCGACAGGTGCGTCCGGTCAGTGTATAACTAGCTGGACTTGCCCCTTCGTGCACGATTTGAGTTGGGGGGTATAAATATGCCTCCCCTTCATTCATGTTGTCTCTCTTGCTCATTTGAAAGGTTGTCAAACACATTGTGAGTGCAAGTGAGTGCAAGAGGCCTAGTGAGGTTGAGAGATTTGACAATTGAGTGATCGAACACCTCATTAGTGAATAGAGAGTAGCAAGTGTGCATCCACCCATCTCATTAGCCTTGCGTTGGTCAAGTGAGAGTTCTTGCTTGTTACTCTTGGTGATCGGCATCACCTAGACGGCTTGGTGGCGATCAGAGAGCTTGGTGATCATCCGGAGGCATTGTGGATGACCCAAGCCAAGTTGTGTCCGGTAGCGAGCGATTCACCGGGCCGGAGTGGCGAAGAATCAGCTCGTAGTGAGCACTTGATCCTTGCGCGGATCAAGGGGGAGCGATACCCTTGCGCGGGTGCTCCAACGAGGACTAGGGGGTGTGCCGACACCTCGATACCTCGGCAAAAAGATCATCGTGTCATCTCTACTCTCTTTACTACGCAATTACCTTCGAGCAATTCAATTTCGCATTTACTTGTTGTTCCTTCATAAGTTGAATTGCCATGCTAGAGTAGAATTGGTTTAGCGATAGTCTTTTGTGCGGTTGATTCTTGTCAAACACACTTCTAGGCACTAGGGGGTTAATTGGAGCTTGATAGGTTTTAATTCTTGCAAGAAGTTTTAGAAAAGCCCAATTCACCCCCCCTCTTGGGCATCTTGATCCTTTCACGCCCCTTAGGCCCAGATTGTCCGTCGTTGATTCCCAACGGTTGGAACAGACATCAAGCAGCTCTGCTCAGCACCAAAAATGATCGGCGAATAGTTTGCCAAATGGCCCCGTACTGTCCACCGTTCAACCCCCGATCACCTAGATAGAACATGTCCAGAAAACTTGTTGTTTCTAAATTAGCCGGCGGACAGTCCGGTTACAATTCCCGGACAGTCGCCGTTGTAAAAACAATAACATGGACTCTGCGCTAAAACAGTCACAACTCTTAGCTCCGAACTCGGAATTCGATGACCTTAGACATTTTGGAAAGCTTATTCAGAGGGCTACACAACCCACATGAATCCATGATCCATAGCACAAAGGATCAATACAGATTTCCAATCCAAGAACCATCACTTCTCTTTTCCAACTTAAGTTTTCTCAAAAATGTCTTCAACTTGTTCTCCTTTGCAAATGTGCCAACACCATCAAGTGTACATCATCATGGGCAAGTGTGTTAGCATTTTCAATCATTTTTTAAAGGATTTTACTTGCACTCACCATGCCACTCAATCCTAGCAACAACGCAATGTTAGATCGCTCAAGTGACATTAGATGACCAATATGCAAACAAGTTTGCTCCTCTTGATAGTACAACCATCTATCCTAAATCTAGTCATAATCTTCTCTACACACTTATGACTGGTGAAATAAAATACCCTAGGTTATGCATTTGTCTTGCACATTTCTATTCCATCTCCTCCGATGTCGATGCAACATATGCACCAACCTATTTCCAAATGATATGATCCACTTCATATCATCACATAGCCTCCATGGTCCATTGATCTTGACCTCACTTGCTCATCACCATTGCTTCAGTCTTTCGGTGTCAAGTCTTTACTCAAGTCTTCCGACACTTGGTACTAACGGCTTCAAAGTCTCCAACTTGCCCTTCACCTTTGCAATTGGTCCATCAAGCCAAGTCTTCCCTTGATCTTCACCATCTTAGTCATATGACTCCATGTCATTTCACATATGCAATATGCTCCTTCATCACATGTGTGAGCCTTGCAACATCCTCCAAGTCATTTCACCTCTATGACATATGTTGCTCACACATGATCACTTGTGGACTAATCACTTGTGTAATTCACTTAAACACATATTAGTCCACCTAAAGTTATCACTTAATTACCAAAATCAAACTAGGACCTTTCAAGAAGCCGAGAGCAGTGGAAGCTGGCAGTGCGGCCCTTCGTTCCTCTAACTCATAAGGATCTCATCGCCAGCGGGCGGGGGCAAGCCACGAGCAGACAGGCCCCCAGCGAGCCCCTTTCAGGCTTCCTCATGCAGGCGGCGCATTAATAGGAACAAGGTCAGGACTAAGTATTTTGTGTAGAAAGAAAAAGATGAAATCAAAGTATAGTTACACCTTTTATAATTTAATTATCATTAAGAAAATAAGGTTCCTAATCCATGAGATTTTAGTTTCAGTCCACAACTTCAGTTTTGATCATTTGGTTCAAACCTTCTTATTAGTCATTAGATTAAGAGGTATGGACAACTCTAGTTATTCCCAAGCACCAAAAAAATCACTTAAAATAAAAATTGTTTAGTTTTTTTAATACTCGTTATTAGTGGTTAGGATCTTTCTCTCTTTGTCTCTCATGATCAACCCATCAGATGGAAGTAGAAGATCACATAGACACAAGATAGCAAAACATTTTTTATTCTCTGAATATTCATGATTACAACATAGAGCTATCACATATTTATAATGATGTCAAGGTCCAAGAGTTTGGTAAGAGCCCACGTAGAAACAGACTAGGATTATGATTTCTCCTCCTCCTCCTCTTCCTTTCCTTAGGTTAGAGTCCATATGTTTTACATCACCCCCTTTAGTTTTTAAAGGAAAACAACACTACCCATTGGACACTTACTATGATATGTTCATGCTTCTTTAAAACTTTTCGAAAATTTAGTTTTTTGGAGAAAAGAATGCATCACATTTGTTATTACACACTATTTGACTCTGTGTGTGATTGTAACCATTTGACTCTACGCGTGAATGTATGATTGTGTGTCACTATTTGACTCTACGTGTGTGTCTCTCTATCACACGCACACACTAGCGAAAACACTATATGACTCAAATTTTTGTCGATGTACGCCCTAGTCCATTAACTTTTGTTTACACTAGTAGAAACTAGCCAATGTTCATGTTGCCTTTGCTAACTTATTATGCTTTCATAAATGCAGGTTGAAAGTATAGTTACGAGCATCATTTTGAGAGGAGCAGGCAGAGCACAGTAGCGGGACACCTAGGAGTATCTCTTTTTCGCCCTCTAGCTCCACGCTTGCCGCCCCACCCATGTCCTCTGTGTCAGCAGCCCCTCCTTAATAATGATGCCTTCACAACTTCTGGCCTCGCCTCAGAACGTAATGTGCTATGCCTTCCCTTCGCCTAACTCTTTCTCTCTCTAGATCTTGCCTTGCAGTTGTGGTTTATTTTCTTGCATATTGTGGTGTGTCTATGCATGGGTTTGTTTCTTATACAATTACCATCTTCTAGTAGGCTCAGGGACTAAGTGTATACATTTGACCTTGTGGTACCTACCTAGTGGTGCTTAGCTAAGTTGGGGACTGGCTAGTGGTTTGCATGACCATGTGGTTGGATAACCACATGAAGATTGCTATTTTTTGACCCTGTCATTAGGTGAATTCTTCACCTATTTGAGGCTCGAGGACTTAGTGTGTACATTGCACCTTGCGATGCATGTACTTATTTGATAATGGAGACTAAGTTTCCTAAATTGACAAGTCATGGATGATAATCATCTCATATTACGCTTGGGGACTAAATTTTCTTATTGACTAAGTCATGGATAATAATCAACCAACATCATGGACAATTGTATACACTTCATCTAAGATGGAGAATTTTCAAATTAAATATTTAGCTCCTTACATCCTTCCGGCAAGCCTTACTTGAGTAAATTCGAGGTCGGTCGACCAGTTAAACTGGTTGGATGCTTATTTTCATCAATTGGCTTCAAGTTAAACTATTCAGATAAGTTCAAGACAGCGTTGCACGATAGATACAAGGTGCTCGAGGGACTAGCTGTGGGGGTATAACCTCGGATACACACATGATGAGACATGGGTTGCACTGTTAGGGGTGGTCCAACCATGAGACCAAGACAAGCGACACACAGTGCTGGTCGGCATGCATCGCAAGGCAATTAGAAGATATCTTGAAGATAACTATAAATCTGATTGGATATGTAGAATATTGTATTCCATATAATGATTACTAAGAAATCAACTAGATTTAGATCTAACCAACCTGTAATCCCCCGTCTATATAAGGCGCGCAAGGGACCTTCTCAAACTAAAGTCATTCCATCATACAATCCACCAAAACACAAGACTAAAATTTTATGTTATATTGACAGCTTGAACCTATCTAAAACGTCATGTCCTTGTGCTTGTATTCCCATTTGGTTCTTTACTACACACACCTCACCACACAATCAACCATCATGGTATACCCCTCGATGGAATATCGACGATATTTCATCAACAATATGTCACTGTTTGACTCCGCGTGCATGCATGCATGTGTGTTGTATCACACACACACACTAGCTAGAATACTATATGACTGATTTTTTTGTTGATGTATGCCCTAGCCCATTTAACTTTTGGTTACACCCGTGGATACTAACCAATGTTCATGTTGATTTGCTAACTTGTTGTGTTTTCACAAATGAAGGATGAAAGTATAGTTGTGAGCATCATTTCAAGAGGTGTAGGTAGAGCACGTTAGCAGTGATGCATAGGAGTACCTCTACCTAGCCCGCCACACCACCCACGTCTTATCTGTCGACCTCGCGTTCCCCAATAACAACTCTGCGCGCTCCGACCTAGCCTCAGAATGTAATGTGCTATGCCTTCCCTTCCCTTGATGACTCTCTCTCTATCTCTAAATCTCGCCCCAATCTCGCATCCTAGCCATGACCTATAGTTGTGGTTTATTTTCTTGCAATGTCCCACCCATTTGCAGTAGTTTATTTTCTTGCAAATGTTTGGCCAACTTGCAACTTGCCAAATTGATTCCTGGTGAAGATCCCAAATGTTATGAGCTTGCAAGTGAATGGTGGACACTAGTGCACATGGAGGGGCTTCTTGTTAAGGGCACATAAATGATGCTCACCCTTTGTTTGTTTACAGAATAATACTATTTAACTCTTATTCATTTATTTCTGCATACTGTGGTGTGTCTATGTGTGGATTTGTTTCTGTATGAGTGTATATCACTGATTGACTATGCATACACGTGTGTTGTGTGTGTGTGTGTATGTGTCTATCCCACACACTAGCTAAAATGCTATATGTCTTGATTTTTTGTTGTTATATGCCCTAGCCCACTAACTTTTATTTACACTAGTAGAAACTAGCTATCATGTTGCCTTTGCTAACTTATTGTGGTTTCATAGAGGCAGGTAGAAAGTATAGTTCTAAGCATCATTTCGAGAGGAGCAGACATAACATAGTGGCGGTGATGCCTGGGAATACCTCTGTTTTGCCCGCCACCCTGCCCACATCCTCTCTGTCGGCCTCGCCCTCCTCAACAATGCCTTCACACACATCGACCCCACCTCAAAGTGTAATAGGCTATGCCTTTCCTTTCTTTGAGTCTCTCTCTAGATCTCGCCCTTGATCTTGCATCCTGACCATGACCTTGTAGTTATGGTTTATTTTCTTGCAAATTCTTGGCCAACTCGTAGGTTGCAAAATTGATTATCAAATTCTAGGGGAAGATCCCAATGGTTATGAGCTTGCAAGCAAACAGTGGACACCAGTGCACATGGTGGGGCTTCTTGTTCAAGGCACATAAATGAGCTCACTCTTGGTTTGTTTACAGAATAATATTTACTATTTAACTCTTATACAATTATTCATGCATATTGTTGTGTGTTTATATGGGTTTGTTTCTGTATGAGTGTATGTCACTATTTGACTCTGTGAGTGTGTGTGTCTCTCTATCACACACACTAGAAAAATACCATATGACTGAATTTTTTGTTGATGCATGCCCTAGCCCGTTAACTTTTGTTTACACCAGTACAAACTAGCCAATGTTCATGTTGTGTTTGCTAACTTATTGTTTTCACAAATGTTGGTTGAAATTATAGTTCTAAGCACCATTTTGAGAGGAGCAGATGAGCAGGTGGCAGCGACACATGGGAGTACCCCTGCCTCTCCCGCCACCACGCCCACGTCCTCTCTGTTGGCCTCGCCCTCCACAACAATGCCTTCTCGCACTACCTTCCCTTCTCGTGGCTCTCTCTCTCTCTCTCTATCTCTATCTCTATCTCTATCTCAATCTCTATCTCTATCTCAATCTCAATCTCTCTCTCTATATCTCGCCTCCAATCTTGCAACGTGACCACAACCCTGCAATTGTGGTTTGTTTTTGCAAATGTCTGACCCATTTGCAGTAGCTTATTTTCTTATAAATGCTTGGTCAACTCGCAGGTTGACAAATTGATTATCAAATTTTTGGTGAAGATCCCAATGGTTACGAGATTGCAAGCGAACAGTTGACACCAGTGCACATGGTGGGGCTCTTATTCGGGGCACATAAATGATGCTTACTCTTTGTTTGTTTACAGAATAATATTTAATATTTAACTCATACAACTATTCCTGTTCATTGTGGTGTCTATATGTGGGTTTATTTTTGTATGAGTGTATGTCAGTGTTTGACTTTGCGTCTATGTGTCTCGCTATCACATACACTAGCCAAAATACTATATGACTGAATTTTTGTTGATGTATGTCCTAGCCCATTAACTTCTATTTACACTAGTTTGCTAATCAATCTTCATGTTACGTTTGCTAACTTATTGTGTTTTCACAAATGCATGTTGAAATTATAGTTGTGAGCATCATTTCGAGAGGAGCAGGCAGAGCACGGTGGCAACAACGCCTGGGAGTATATCTGCCTTGCCCGTTACCCCACCCACGTCCTCCATGTCAGCCTCGCCCTCCTCAAGAATGCCTCCATGCGCTCTATCCTTGCCTTAGAATGTAATGTGTTCTACCTTCCCTTCTCTTGACTCTCTCTCTCTCTAGATCTGAGCCCTGACCTTGCATCCCGGTCGTGACCCTACAATGTTGTGGTTTATTTTCTTACAAATGTCCCACCCACTTGCAGTAGTTTATTTTCTTGCAAATCTTTGGCCAACTCGCATGTTGCCAAATTAATTATCAAATTCTTGGTGAAGATCCCAAAGGTTATGAGCTTGCAAGTGAATGGTGGATACCACTGCACACGGGGGGCTTCTTGTTCAATGCACATAAATGATGCTCACTCTTTGTTTGTTTATAAAATAATATTTACTATTTAACTCTTATACAATTATTCATGCATACTATTGAAATCCCTAGTTTGCTTTTGGTAAATGGATAACCTATTGGACTAACCCTATGCTCAAGTATGTGTAGGAGATAGGTTGGTCTGGAGCTAGATAGATGGTGATGTCCACATGATGGTGGTCAAGGGCTCCAAAAAGCTTGGAAACAAAGAAAGAGAAAAACAAAATGGGCTCAAGGCAAAGGTATAACAATAGGGCCATTTTGTTTTGGTGATTAAGACACTATAGAGAGTGTGATCACATTTAGGATTGGTAGTCGTACTATTAAGAGGAGTGAAACTCGATTGTGAAATGTGCTTATCAAAGTGCCACTAGATGATCTATACTTTGCATGTGCATTTAGAATCTAGTGAGTGCTATCTTCCCTTGGAAAAGTGCTTGACAAATGCTAACTCACGTACACAAGTGGTGAAAACTTGGTGGAGTTAACACACTTGCACAAGGGATGAAGTAGAGATTGATTTCATGCTCTCTGAGTAGCATCAGACGTTGTCCCGAGGGGCATCGGACACGTTTGATGGCTAACCCTAGCCAGGCAGTATTTTTAGAGGAGCATTAAACGTTGTGTTGGATGCACAGGGTGCACTGTGTGCACGTCCGATGCCTATGACATGGCTTAGGCAGAGCAGGCAGAGGAGTATCAGACACTCAAGTGCATCCGATGTGGTCACATCGGACGCGCCCGATGTTTGCTGGAGCTCTCTGGTTGCTCTATGCATAGACATTGGACGCTGGCCCTGGCGCATCCGATGTGATCCTGTAGTAGTGTCCGGTGATTACGCAGCTAGCCGTTATAATGTCTGACAAGGCATCGGACGCTGGTGCGTCCATTGGGTGTGTCTGATGCAACATAAAGTGCGTGCAATTGATTCTAACCATTGAGATATGACGACTGTGGTTGAACAATCAGGACATGTGGCCTCCATCGAGGCATCGAATGTTGGGTGTTTCCTGATTGTCCCGACAGTCGCGTCTGATGCCCCCACATAAGTTGTGGTATTGGGGGCAACAACTCTCTCTTGAGATGGGGCTCTATATAAGGTGTTTGGCCAGTTTGGGCTCACTCTCTTGGACATTTTGATTGCCCTAACTTCATTGTGAGCCTAGCCATCTCCCCCCACTCCATTTGATTGATTGTTCATCATTTAGTGAGAGATTGGATGATGCAAGTACATTGCAGGAGTGTGTTCATCTAGAGGCACTTGGTGATTGTGTTTTGCTGTGGATTTCACTTGTTACTCTTGTGTTTGTCGACACCTAGATGGCTTGGTGCAACGAGGATCATTGAGCGGAAGGTGGTGGTTGTTTCTAGCTCCGATCAGTGATTGTGAGGGGTTTCTTGTACCTTCCCTGTGGAAGATCGCAAAAGGTAACTTTAGTGGATTTCTCATAGCTTGTGGATCCCCATCTTGTGTTGTGGTTGTGTGGCACCCTATTGAGGATTTGGTGTGTGATGCCAATTAGCTCATGAACCTTCAAGTGGGTGAATTGCTACAACGAGGATGTAGCTTGCCGGCAAGCAAGTGAACCTCGAGATAAATCATTGTGCCAATCTCATCCAAGGACTTCATTTAGTATTCATTGTGTTCATCACTTGCCACGATGGTATATCTACTCTATCACTTGTTATTACTTCATTCGCATTCATTCAAGTGATAGTTGCATCCTTGTGTAATTAGTAGTGTTGTCATTATTCTTTAGTTGCAATTATTCTTGATCATTTGCTCTCTTAGGTGTAGAATAGCAATCTAGACTTTGTATGACATAGAGATCATAGCTAACTAGAATTGTGGGTAGGTGGCTTGCATTTCTGTAGAGCTAGCGCAAATCTTGCTTCACCTTTTAGTTATCTAAAAAAGTTGTTTTAAGTGTTGTTGTAGAAATTTTTATAGGCTATTCACCCCCTCGAGCCATTTAGGACCTTTCAACTGTACTATGTCTATGTGTGGTTTTGTTTCTGTATGAGTGTATGTCAGTGATTGATTTTGCACGCGCGCGCGCGTGTCTCTATCCCACACACTAGCTAAAATACTACATGACAATTTTTTGTTGTTGATGTATGCCCTAGCCCATTGACTTTTGTTTGCACTAGTAGAAACTAGCCATCATGTTGCCTTTGCTAACTTATTGAATTTTCATAAATGTAGGTTGAAAGTATAGTTCTGAGAATCATTTCAAGAGGAGTAGGCAGAGCACAGTGGCGGTGATGCCTGGGAGCATCTCTACCTTGCCCGCCACCCTACCCACATCCCTCTCGGGAGCCTCACCCTCCTCAATAATGCCTCTTCACACTCTGGTCTCACCTCAGAATGTAATGTGTTATGCCTTTCCCTCCCTTGAGTCTCTCTCTACATATCGCCCCTGATCTTGCATCCTGGTCACGACCCTGCAGTTATGGTTTGTTTTCTTGCAAATGCTTGGCCAACTCGCAGATTGTCAAATTGATTATCAAATTCTTGGGGAAGATCCCGATGGTTACGAGCTTTCAAGCGAACGGTGGACACAAGTGCACATGATGGGGCTTCTTGTTCAGGGCACATAAATGATGCTCACTCTTTGTTTGTTTACAGAATAATATTCCTACATAGTGTGGTTTGTTTACTATTTAACTCTTATACAACTATTCCTGCATATTGTGGTGTGTCCATATGGGTTTGTTTTTGTGTGAGTGTATGTCGCTGTTTGACTCTGTGTGTGTCTCTCTCTCTATCACACGCAGTAGAAAAAAAATACCATATGACTGATTTTTTTGTTGATGCATGCCCTAGCCCATTAACTTTTGTTTACACCGGTACAAACTAGTCAATGTTCATGTTCTGTTTGCTAACTTATTGTGTTTTCACAAATACAGGTTGAAAGTATTGTTCTAAGCATCATTTCGAGTGGAGCAGGCGAGCATGATGACAACGACACCTGGGAGTACCCGTGCCTCGCCCGTCATCCCACCCACAGCCTCTCTATCGGCCTCACCCTCCTCAACAATGCTTCCTCACACTGCCTTCCCTTCCCGTGACTCCCTCTCTCCCGATCTTGCATCGTGGTCGTAGCCCTGCAATTGTGGTTTATTTTCTTACAAATGTCCCACCCACTTACGTTAGTTTATTTTCTTGCAAATGCTTGACCAACTCGCAAGTTGCCAAATTGATTATTAAATTTCTAGTGAAGATCCCAATGGTTATAAGATTGCAAGCGAACAGTGGACACCAGTGCACACGGTGGGGCTTCTTGTTCAGGGCACATAAATGATGTGTGCTCTTTGTTTGTTTACAGAATAATATTTACTATTTACAATTATTGTTGCATATTATGATATGTCTATGTGTGAGTTTATTCTATATGAGTGTATGTCACTGTTTGACTATGCATGTATGTGTGTCTATCACATATATCATATTCAGATTCCTGATTATGTTGCTTTTCTATGTAGGAGCATAATACCATACCTTAAAAAGTTTGGGAACACCCAGTAACCAGAGCACGACTCAAGAAGGAAGATCTAATCCCTCTCACATTCCACAGGAATTTAGATAGTGAGTTAAATCTAGGCTATGAGAATACCAACGCAGCTCATAGCGATGAGGACCACGCAATCCAGCTCTCGCTCGACAGGTTCTTGAAGACCTAGCTGAACAACCCCTCCAGCCTTGGGGTTGACGGCGCGGCACAAGCACAAGACATACGCCGTCGACGACCACACCTGGGCGGTGTCGTGCCTATCCCTAATCAGGTTCGAGGTGGTGCCCGCCGACGTGTCAGTGGAGTCGATGATCCAGCTCGTCGCCCACTACGTGGTCGGGTAACCGGCGTACACCGCGGCGCGCGCTTGAGCTACTCCGGGAGGCCCCCGTAGTAGTCGTCGAGGCTGAAGACATGTACAACCGCACGCCTCGTCAAACAGTTGTATCGTCTGAATTTATCTCCCGAATGACATGCTCTTCTGCTGCATACTGCTGAATATGCATCAAGATATGTGCAAGTGGGAGATACACAATATGTCTCTCTTATTGTGCATCCATCTCGGTGGACACCGAACGGTGTACACTAAGGATGTGTTTGGTTCCATGGATATCCATGGATGGGATATGGATATCCCTGGATGAGGGTTGTTTGGTTTCCTGGACAAACTAGTTATGGATATCCAAAACGTGGAATATTCCCCTCCGATGCTGTACACCGCGGCCACCGAAAAACGAGCGGATGAGCTTGTCCGCGGTCATCACGGGTGCGCGGGAAACTCAGGCGGGAGCGCCCGTAGATGTTTCTCACCTCCCGTGCCTTATCTTGACCGTCACCACTCACCACTCTCCTCCAGACTCTTCACCACTCTCCTCCAGACTCCTCTCTGTACGGAGCGGCGCTCCTCGCCTCCCTCCGACGCGCAGTGGGCGGTCACAGCTTCCTCGCCGCACGTCTCCTTTGCCGGACGCACGAGCAGCAGCAAGGAGTAGCGGACGGCAGCTAGCACCACCACGCACTCCTTCAATGGCCGCATAGCAGCAGCAAGGAGCAGGTCCCAGGGCACATCTCGTCTGCTGGTCCTGCGGCCGTGACCCCTTTGCTGTTCCTCTCGCACATCAGGAAGCAGCGAGACAACAGGGAGCAGCGAGCAGGTATTACATATTCCCCTCACTAATCCCTTTGTAAAAAAACTAGTTAATTTGAAAATAGAAAATACGATTGACATTTAATTGAAGTGACGATGCATTCTTGCTTTTGGATATCCATAGATCTGGACTTGTAATATGTGAATATTATCTTTCTATGTTTAGATTTGATTTTTCCTTCAGTTTACCTGATGGACAAGAGGACCAAGATGTTGATTTATGCAGCTGCAGCTCATTTGTTGCTTTCCATGATGGCAATTGTTGTTAGATCTAGGAAAAGAAAAAGGAGTGAACCTAGACATTGCATTAGCTATGGTCCAATGGAAGAAAGAGATAGAATGAGAATTGATTATCTGAACAATAAAATTTGGAAAAATGACACAACCTGTGTTAACATGCTTAGGCTTAGAAGAGAGTCTTTCTTCTGTTTTTGTCAACTTTTTAGAGATCGTGCCTTACTTGAAGACACCATACATATGTGTGTTGAACAACAAGTAGCAATGTTTTTAAATACAGTGGGACACAACCTTAGGAATAGATTAGTGGCAACTAATTTTGGTAGATCTGGTGAAACTGTTAGTCGTTATTTCCACTTGGTCCTTCATGCGGTGGGTGAGTTAAGAGCAGAATATATAAGGCCACCTTCACTGGAGACCCCAACCAAAATAGCAGGGAATCCGAGATGGGATCCCTACCTTAAGGTGTGAATTTCACCCTTAACTCATTTTCAGTTTTGTAATGTATGTTGCCCAATTTGTTTCATGTGTTGTATTGCTTAAAAAATAGGATTGTATTGGAGCTATCGATGGCACACATGTACGAGCTTCCGTTTCTAAGGATATGGAGCCTTCCTTCCGTGGTAGGAAGGCCCATTGTACCCAAAATGTAATGGCAGCCGTAGATTTTGATCTTCGGTTTACATATGTTTTGGCGGGTTGGGAGGGGACAGCACATGATGCTCTTGTGTTGAGAGATGCTTTAGAACGTGAAAATGGCCTTCGCGTACCTCAAGGTATTGAGCCTAAAATTTTGAACCTCAATTTGACATGACATATTATGTTAGTAGCACTATCACCCACATTTCCCTCTTATGTTAGGTAAATTCTATCTCGTTGATGCGGGATATGGAGCAAAACCTGGTTTTTTACCACCTTTTCGGGCTGTGAGGTATCACTTGAATGAGTGGGGGAACAATCCTGTGCAAAATGAGAAGGAATTATTCAACCTTAGACACTCGGCTCTTCGTGTGACGGTAGAACGAGCATTTGGGTCCCTCAAGAGGAGATTTAAAATACTTGATGATGCCACCCCATTCTTTCCATTTTCAACACAAGTAGATATTATGGTGGCTTGCTGCATTATGCACAACTGGGTTCTACAAGATGGGCTTGATGAATTTATCATACCAGAGACGAATTACATACCAAACCATAACTACGCTGATTCATCAAGTGGGCAAGCTAGTGAGCATCAACATATGGTTAATTTTAGGCAGGGAATTGCCAATGCTATGTGGCAAGACCATCAAAATAATTTACATGATTAAGTTGTATTGTTTATGGTTTGCTAAATTTTCATTGTATTGTAATAAAGACATGTGTGGCTTGCTGAATTTTCATTGCATTGTAATAAAGACATGTGTGGCTTGTTGAATTTTCATTTTACTGTAATAAAGACATATGTATGGATTGCTGATTTTTCTTTGTACTATAATGAAGACATGTGTATGGCTTGCTGCGTACATTTTGATGTTTTGTTTCCCAATCTGATTTTTATATTTGAATGACATTGTGCTAGGCAAATGGAATCTGAGGCTACTGGGGAGCAGGCTGAGGGTGGTGGCCATGTCACTTGGCCTTCTGCAATGTCTTCTTTTGTGCTTACTTACCTTGCCAATGTAGTGGCGAGTGGCAAAACATCATCAGGTTTCAAGAAGACTCATTTGAACTCTTGTGCCAAAGCTTTGAATGACCATTTCAAGTGCAAGAGGACTGGGGACCAGATTAGTAACCATCTTAGAACAAAGAAGAGGAAGTATGTGAAGATCAACAAAC
The DNA here is from genome assembly GCA_009763385.1 of Coix lacryma-jobi var. lacryma-jobi. Lineage (NCBI taxonomy): Eukaryota > Viridiplantae > Streptophyta > Magnoliopsida > Poales > Poaceae > Coix > Coix lacryma-jobi. The sequence continues at coordinate 27,581,620 of CM019831.1, forward strand.
TCAGGAGTTTGAGTGGTGCTCTTTGGGATGAAGTCAACTATGTGATTTCACTTGATCATGAGCATTACACAAGCTATATTGCGGTACCCTTGTTACCACAGATTTGTTTCAATATTGTCTTCTAATTATCCTTCTAGTTGGTCTAATAGTTTGTCCATATATTGCAAGGACCATAAATCTGATGTTGAATTCTTCAACAAGCCTATTGAGCACTATGGTGAGATGGCTACTATCTTTGGTGCTACTGTGGCCACAGGAAAGTATGCAAAGGGATCAAATGAGCCTCTAGCAACTGGAATTGGTGAAACTGAACAAGGTCAAGATGGTGGTGATGGTGATACTGCTGCTGCAACTACCGCTGATGGAGCAACGTCTTCAGTTACTAGGCCTAACAAAAGAGCAAAGACAACTGAAAGGGAGAGGGAAGATGATGGATTGATACAAGCAATGAAAGAAGTTGGGGAAAGACTCTCTTGTGCTATAGAGAAGGCTGGAGCGACTGAGGAACTTCCTGAAGGTCTGTATGATGCTGTTTGTAGTCTTCCAGGATTTAATGACACCCATTTGTCATTTTACCATGAGCATCTTGTTGACCGCCCAAGCAAAGCTAAAGCCTTTTGTTCTCTGTCTTTTGCTCACAAGCTGAACTGGGCTGCAAAGTTCATTGCTGAGCACTTTCCTGCAAACTGAAGATATGGTTGTTATGCCCGAGTACTGCTACAACTCTTTTGCTAGTACCCCATAGACAATGCATTATGGATTGATCTATATTTTGTAGCAGACTACTTGTAATCCATCAAACATTATACTCTTGGGTTACTATTTTGCATAATGTGAGGACTGAGGAAGTTCTAACCTGATGATTATTTATATATGTAATTTTGGTTTGGACAATGCATGTGTTTATCAAGGGTTTCATGTGTTTTGTTGCGGCTATTGTGCATGTCTGAAGGGGTAAGATCACCAATTTGGATAAGTGGTGACAACATCTCCCTTATCCATCCAACCAAACAAAAAAAAGGCTCGTCCCATCCAACATATGTTCATCCAACCAAATAGAAAAATGGCTCATCCCATCTATCCAACCAAACAGACCACATGGATATCCATATCCCAGAATCCATGGATATACATATCCTATCCATCCTTGTCCTCAAACCAAACACATCCTAAGACAACATGCATGTTTCCACGAGAGCAAATTTTACTTCGCCCCAGCTTGTGTTGTGCCTTCTGGTGCCGGCGTGCGTTTTTCGATTTGCTAATAACTATTCATGAGTCAACTAACATTTTTCAAGAGCCAGTCCAAATTTTCAGCTTTGCATAATTTTGTGCACACCATCAGGGCGGCCTCAACGGTGCTGGTGATTTAGCTAGCTGAGGTGGCAAGGAAACAATAAATAAAGAAAGTATTCATTGGAGGTGGAAGTACATGCAAGTCACACAAAATGTTGGACAATGTGCGAGACTACCACTTCACTCGTCGCTAGCATCAAAAAAAATTCTCTCTCCGCCTGATTGGTTAAGAGCAAGTGTAATAACCGGCTGTAAGCCGGCTAAATGTAGATGTGGAGGAGAGAGAAGAAGAGAGAAGAGAAGCGGGCTGTAAGCTTACAGCCGGCTTCGACACAAGAACCGAGAAACTCTGTGAGAGTGATGAGTGGGTCATGTATTAATTGTGAAGTACTGACTGTTGTACAAGCAGGCTGGGAGAAGGCTGTAAAGATTCTTACAGCCAGCTTGTTGGTTGTATTATTAGCCTTGCTCTAACTAATACTCCGAGATAGCAATGTGTCAACCCTTGCGGACGTCCTCCGCGACGAAGGACACCGACAAGGACCGAGAAGACCCAGAATTCCTGGACGGCGTAGGGATGTCCTCAGCTAGAGCATTTTTAGCAGCTCATAACTTATTTTAATATTTCAATCTATCTAAACAGGGCCTAAGTCAATCAAGAAGTCTAATGCATTCAAGGTAGCATCCAATATAATGGCCAGATTAGTACTTACTCCCTCCCCGTCCACGAAAGAATCGATTCCTAGAATCCGTGTCAGTCAAACATTTTAAACTTTGACTAACTTTATAGAAAAGAGTAATAATATTTATGGTATTAAATAGATATATTATGAAAAATATACTCTATGGTATATATCTAATGATACAAATTTGAGATCAACAATCTTGATAGTTTTTTCTACAAATTCGGTCAAAGTTTAAAATTTTTGACTTAGGACAACTCTAGAAATCTATTTATTCGTGGACGGAGTGAGTATATCACTAGATACGCTGGACTATGGAGATAGGCTTTTTTTTAGAAATGTTAAGGGGAAAACACAGTTCTATATGCATATAATTTTCTTTACTCAAAAAATAAGCTACATACAAGTAGTACTTTATAGTCAAGGCAAATCAATTAGGGACAGTTAGAAACACGTACGTACCTCGGGGATGTGTATAGATACCAAATGCAGATAATGTGAGATCCAATTCCAATATAGGGATGGAGCAGAGGTGAGAGGGCCCGATTTGGATCTCCTGCTTGGGAAAGGTTCACTAGCTACTCCTTCATCTTTGAACCATGATTTTCTTCAGTTAGCCTACCAAATCTAAATGTCGTTCACTAGATCAGTATTCCATATATCAATACTTGCTCATGTCACTCAAATCAATACTTGCTGCTATCAAATTAAGCTTGCATCACCAAAAGCAAGGACTTCTGCCAGTAGATTGAATCTGTCCATAAAAGTCAGTGTGCATCACCTAATTTGGCTGGAGAGACCCGTGCTGGCCGGATCTATCCGAGGAAGGAGGGGAGCGCCAAGGATCTGGTCATGGAAGGAGGGAGCGCCGCCGCCGGTCCATGGATCTGGGTAGGTGGCGCCCCTCGTGACGCCACCGGGGTGGAGGTCGCCGCCGGGAGGGCCCCCACGCGCGTGGCCGCCTCCCGGAGAACCCCACATGTAGGATCCGCCACCCACTTGCCTGATCTGGCTAGGGAAGGAGGGGAGCATTGAGATCTGGTCGTGGAAGGAGGGGAGCGCTGCCGTCAGGCCATGGATCTGGGTAGGTGGCACCCCTCGTGGTGCCATCGAAGTAGGTCACCGTCGAGAGGGCCCCCACGCACACGGCCGCCTCCTGAAGGACCCCGCATGCAAGATCCATCCATCCACACTGAATCTGCCACTTGGTGGTTGGATCCACGCCGCCACGCCGGAGGGCGCTCATTGAAGGGGCGAGCGTGGTCACTGACCGCCGAGGCGTTAGAGAGGCGGGCGCGGCCCTCGGCGACTCGGGCCCGGTGACTACTCGGGTTCGTTGCCACTGCTTGCGAGAGAGGGAGGGAGACACGGAGACTGCTTGGGTCTGTTGCTGCTGCTCAGCATTCTAGCGCGCACTACATGAGGGGAAGAGAGAAGTGATAAATGAAAACCCTAAGTGCTAGCTTTATACGTGACTATGGTAATGGTTCTACTGGGCTCTAAGCCTTTTAACCAAGATGGACCTCTTAAGAGGCCCGCCTAAAAAAATAGATATTTTTTAGACTAGTCTCTTAGAAGGCTTACCTGCATAAATCTATTGAAGGACTAACCGTCTTCTTGTAAATCGATTTTACAAGACGAACAACCTTGTCCACCTTCATAAATAAAAGGAAAAATTTAAAGACTGTCATTATAATTTTATAAAATTAGAGATATCAATAACTCATGTGTGCCCCACATGTCAGTGAGATATCAATGACATATCTCCAATTTTGCAAAATTATAATGACACTGTTCAAAATGTCCCATAAATAAAATGTTTGTCTTCACAAACGGATTTTGTGAGACGGTCGCCTTCAAAAATCCTCGGACATTTTACGAGACAGTTGATTTTGTAACTGTCTCCATTAATATTGTGTCCTAAGCATGTGGTACATTGTCTTACCATGCCAATATGTATGACATAGATGTATGGGTACCACGTCAATACATTTATATCGGTATAGTGATGTTGCCATGGCTCATTACCATGGTGCGGCCTAAAATGGTTAGAATTAAAAATAAAGATTGGTTAGTTTTTTTGTTGTAAAATACGTTGTCAACAGTTAGGATTTTCCTCTCCATGTTTCTCATGATCAACACAATAAATGAAAACAGAAGATCAGATAGACACAAGATAGTGAAATTATTCTTTATTCTATGAATATTCATGGTTACAACAAAGAGCAATCACGTATATATATTGGCTCTGTTCGTTTGAGTTTATTAGGTATAATCAACGCTACTTTTTTTAGGCATGGAACATTATTTTTCTCTCACAACAAATCAGTCACAGTTGCAATAAGTTGTGTCAAACAAAGCTACTGATATCAAGGTCTAAGAGTTTGATAAGAGCCCACGTAGAAACAGACTAGAATTATGATTCCTCCTCTCCTTTCCTTTTAGGTTAGAGTACATATGTTTTACATCACCCTCCTTTAGTTTTCAAAAATAAATGACACTCCCCCTTAGACAGTTACCATGATGTTCATGTCTCACTAAAAACTCTTGTTTGAAAATTTGGTGGAAAATTAGTTTTTTGGAGGAAAAAAACACATCACATTCGTTATTGAACATTGCCTCATTAAAGAACCTATACGAGAAACCTTGATGTAGAAACTCACGTAGGGAAAAACAGTGCTCGACTAAATCGACCGTTAAATGATGGTGAACTATTGTGTTTAGAGGGTAAACGGAAATTAAACGATTGACCGTTTAAACAGTAAAAAACATGAGGAAACGACGATCTAAATGGAATGAAGGTATTAAACAATGTTAAATAGGCTAAATGATTATTTAAATGGTTGTTTAGACCATCACCGTAAATTTGAGTTTTATATGCATAAATTTATATACTTAATTTTAGTATATTCATAAATATATGTACTTGATTTGTGTGTGTATGACGTAAATTTAAATAATAGTTATCCCTCAATGAGGAATAAACTGAATGCCATCCAGGCCATCTTCGATATTGTTCATGACGTTTGATTGTTTACTGTTCCGGCACTATAGACAACAATATTTTATCACTGTAGATAACACTGGTCAACCATTTTTTAACTGTTCTCCGGTCACTATTTGTCGCATTGTTTATTTTTGTTTTTTGTTCGCCCATGACAAAAGACGGCACAACGTAGCGTGACCATCATGCCAGTACATGTAAATGTTAAAATAATTAATTTTACGTCAATAAACATGCATATTTTGGAAATATTGTGTAAACTCGTTTAGACCATTTTAATCCATTTAAACACCATCTAAATTGTTTAAATGCTAAACAAAGGGTGATGTACTATTTACCATTTAGAGTTTAGGATGACATAAAAAAAGTACGACATTTAACCTTCTTAATCATGTATTTTTCAAGATATTCTATTCTTCATGAATACTTCATCACAAATTATAAGGCATTCCAAGAATCTTGGAGAGTCAAAGTTTTTCAACTTTGACTAAATTTATATAATAAGATAATAATATTTATGATACTAACTAAGTACAATTTGATTCTTCATTAGTTATATTTTCATAATATACATATTTGATATTATAAATCTTTGTGTTTCTCTCTAAAATTTTGGTCAAAGTTGAAAAACTTTGACTCTCCAAGATTCTTGGAATGACTTATAATTTGGGATGGAGAAAGTACCATTTAGAGTTTACGATGACATCTAAACACTACAGGACGTTCAGGCTTTACCGAGTGCTGGGCAAAGGGCCTCTAGCACTCGGCGAAGGCTTTGCCGAGTGCCACACTCGGCAAAGGGCACTCAGCGAAGAAAAAGTCGGCAAAGATTTCTTTGTCGAGTGCCAAATATCGGGCACTCGGCAAAGGCTTCGTCGAGTGTCAGGTCAGCACTCGGCGAAGCAAACGGGAGCCGTCAACTGACGGCCTCTTTGCCGAGTGTCGAACGAACCGGCACTCGGCAAAGAGGGCCTCTTTGCCGAGTGCCACGTGGGCCGGCACTCGGCAAAGAGGCCTCCTTTGCCGAGTGCCACATGGACCGACACGGGCCGGCACTCGGCAAAGAGGCCCTCTTTGCCGAGTGACATGGTCTCGGCACTCGGCAAAGAGGCTCTGCTGTGGAAATTTTGTCCAGCTTTGCCGAGTGCCGTGGCAAGCTGGGAAAATTGAATTTTTTTTCTGTTTTCATTTTCCTACACAGAAAACATACATATTCCATTTTAGACAAATATCACATGCATATATATCACACATCCATATATCCATTTCAGACAAATATCACACGTTCAGTCTCCATGCATCACAAGCTCACAAGTTTATCACAAGTTCATCACAAGTTCACAAGTACATCACAAGCTCACAAGTCTATCACATCCATCTCACAAGTTTATGACAAATCTAAGTCGGCCATCACTGCTCACCTTGGTGCTCAGATTGTGAAGAACCCCCACCTTGCCATCCGTGCGATGACCCGCCCGAAGGACCACCTTGCCAACCTTGCCACCCGGGCGGTGGAGGTCCAGATGGCCACCCGGTGTACCCCGACTGGCCACGAAGGTGACCTGGCCACCCAAAGGGAGGAGGAGGGCCACCGGGGAGCCACCCAGATTGCGGAGGAGGGCCACCAATGATGTGCAGAGTGTGCGGAGGAAGGCCAGGTTGAGGAGTCGGCGTCGAACCCTTCGACTGTGAGTGCACAAAAGAGAAGCAAATTCGTTAGCACCTGGAGGACGGCCGTAAAAGTTAAAGAAATATAAACAACCATATATACTCACCGGAGTCTCTGTCGAAGGAGTAACAGGAGACACAAAAGGAGTGAGCAGCGAGGGAGGCACGACAACACCCGGGATGTTCAGGCTCCCAAAGAAGTGAGCTATGTCTTGCGTCCTCTGCGCCTCCCACTGCTGGATGACCAGTAACTTGCGACTATGGGCCGCCGCCTGGGCCTCGTACATGGCCTGCAACCTCTGCACCTGGTCCGCCTGGGCCTGCATCTGGGCCTGCAATATTCGTCCCGTAAGGTTTAAACAATGGAAAGGCAAGGTATATGTGTAAAAGCAATGAACGACGAATAGAACAGTACTTACCTGAAGTGCTGCCATCATCTGCTGTGAGGTCGGCTGCCGAGGTCGTATGGGGACGAAGGAGCTCGTGTTGGCAGCTCGAATCTCGGCGAGGTTGGGAACAGAGGATGAGTCAACTGCGTTGTTGGCTATCCAGTACGGGTCGTGCTGCTTCCCTCCTCCTAGCCTCATCACCAGGTCTGTATCTAGGGGCTGGGTGGCCGGATCGAAGTCCTCCCCATGGCGCTCGCGAGCCGCCGAGGTGTACTCGGTGACCTTGGTGTAGGCGTTCGCGTTGGTGTACGCCTCGGGCCCGGCGTTCGGGTTGTACTGGGTGCCCGCCGCAGTCGCCTTGCCCTGGTGTGACAAGTTGTACGCCTTGAAAGGGGGGCACTCCTCACCACCATGCGACTGGGACTGCGAGGAAAACACACAGATGATTACAAGTAATGAGTAATTGAGTGTTAGAATAAAAAAATCAGTAGAGCATACCCATCTGTCGGCGTACGCGTTGAGGCTAAGGTTGCCTTGGTGGTGTGGCACCCCAGGCATCTGCAGGCGGCAGTCTCGGCGGGCACTGTGCCTCTCGTACCAGTCGTCCGATTTCCACTTGTCCACAATGGACAACCAGCAGTCTAGGTGATTGGCGCACCAACCAGGACAGAACTGCAAGACAATAAGTATTTGTTGACACTGGTTATCTATTAAAATTAAAGGATAAATAAATATGAAAAGGACATGAATTCAATCACCAACAAAGGTTTAGGGTTTTAATTGATAATATTCCATGAGTTTCGGTGAATTGTGATTCTGCAGGGACTAAACCAGGAAACCAGCACTGATTGCTTCCCCTAGAAGGAAACCGACGCGAGATGACGCAACCGACACGTCAGGAATATTCTAGAAGACTCCAGAGGACACCAGAAGACACCAGGAGGTCGGGCACCGTGGGACCCTGCCAGGTGGGATCGACCGGTCCCACCAGGAGACCGACCGGTCTCCCCCCAGGCCCGCTGGCTTCCGTCTTCTGCAAGCTTCCTCCACCGCCTCCTAGGATACATCTCCACCGTCCCTGAAGTCGGTTTGATCCAACGGTGGGCGATAAACGTGACGTGGATCGATGACATGGCAATTCCTTGCCCCCTACTCCACCTCGGGCTATATAAGCAACCCTAGACCCCCCTCTCGAGGTATCTCCATCTTCATTATTCATCTCCACATCAGAAACTAGGGTTTCAATTAGAAGTAGAGGTCCCTCTAGATGAATCTCTTCTAGTTCATCTAGAATTAGATCTAGTTCATCTAGTTGTAATCAAGAGCCAGCTATCAAGTAGAAGACTAGTTACCCCTCTAGTTAGGTTTAGAACCTAGTCTTATACTAGAACTAGAAGAGAGAGAGAGAGGAAGAGATCAAGAAGGAGCTCCGGCCTGTCGGATCAACTTCTTCATCTTGTACCTGCGGATTCAAGTTCATCTTCAACTTGCTTCAGCGATTGTTTCGGTAATCAACGTCTATATTTAAGTTTGAGCCATTGTTCTTATTATTCTTAAGGTTTGTGACTCTCTTTTGAGTACTTTAATTCTAAGTTGCTCTAGAGTTAAAGTAGTTGGATAGTGTAACCGTGGTGCTTAGACTTGATAACTCATCATAAATGCCTCCTATAACGCCGGTAGTAGTGGTTGTTCGCAAGGGTGACTCTTATAGCCTTGTTGATTTTTCTATAGTCCACTTACCCGTGTGTAGGCTCGGTAGGATTATACATTTGCATAAAAGACTCATACTCTGTTTGTGACCTTTTATGACAACTTCCCCACTAAGAATAATATAAACATATCACTCTTAAATTAGAATTAGATAGCCTTAGTGATCCCCTCTATACTTCTAGATTCTCCGTCCTTGTTAGCTACTCAGGGGATAGACTTTAAGACTTATCACTATCCATTCCTTTGGGTTCGATATTAAAACTAGGTTACTCCGGTGAAGTGCTACATCGGTAGATCTTATCTGTGCGCTTGCGGATAAAGTAGAGTGTGCGTTAATTTATACCAACAAGCATTTCTGGCGCCGTTGCCGGGGATAGAGTTTATCTCTACTCTTGGTAGCGACGTTAGTAAGTGTCAACAAGCATTTCTGGCGCCATTGCCGGGGATAAAGTTTATCTCTACTCTTGGTAGCGACGTTAGTAAGTGTCAACAAGCATTTCTGGCGCCGTTGCCGAGGAACGGTAGATCATCTTAAGTCTTAGTTTAACCTTGTAATCATACTTTTATCTTTTCCTTTTTTGTCCTAGTCTTTTCGTTATTTTTGTTTTCATTCTTATGAATGTTGTTTTTGAATTCCACTCTTATCTATCACTACCCCATGAGCAAGCTATAACCGGTAGAATCCTTATACCCCATCATAATACCTGGTTATAAGCTATGCCTACCTTTCTGCTGCATTGTCCTTGTAATGAGCATAGAAATATAATTATGAAAATATTTCTTCAGGTATTCTTGTCACTAACCTTTCCAGGTCTGGAGCAGAAAAGAATGAAGGAACAACAAACACAAGGTATGTCCCACCAATCATCATGCAACATTGAATTACATTCATTCAATCTTGATTTGTGCAAAATCCAAGCTTGGGGAATAGACTTTCTAAGAATATTTATTGCCATGTTGCTATGTTGGTTGTCCCTACCTTTAGGATATGCTCATATACTAATCATACTCTTTCATCACCATCTGAATAAATCTCTACAATGCTTTCATGTTATCTTTATTTGCTATAGTATATTCTTTGGTTTTGAAGTTTTATCATACACCTTTTTAAATTAGGCATGGAGCTTAGTTTAACTGTTTTCATAAATTAAAGTGAGACATGGTGTCTGGTTTGATTCTTGAGCTAAAAGGTGTGCTGATTTTACCTCTAAAGGCTTTTAAATTAAGTATGGTGCTTAGGTTAAAATGCCTTCCTAGATCGAATTAGACGTGGTGTCTAGGTTGATTTCTGAATTGATAGTATGCTATAGTAGATTTTGGATATTTTGTTGGACTAACCCATGCAGGGAAACTTTCAATATCAATTTGGGAAAGTCCGGAGATGAACTCACACTAGAGATGAAGAGACACATGAACTTCAATAACTTTGCACAATGAAGACTCAGCTCGTTCATCATGGATGAAAGAACTGTGAGTATTGAAGTTTATTTATTTTGTCTTCTACTGCAAGTTATCTTTTGCTTTGAATCATGTTAAAGTGCAGCCAACACATAAAATATTAGTCTATGAAGGACCGAGAAGCACTCAGAAAGCGACCAGAGGGGGGGTGAATGGGAGCTTTAAAATTTCCTTTCGGAAACTAGTAGCCACTGTCCCGAGAATCACCCCAAAAGACAAACCCTAGAGCTTGCTAATGTCCACGACCCTAGATGTAGGGTGGATGCTTCCAAGAAGCATAGCGGGACACTACACAACTCAAGAAAGCCAACGCAAAAGACGGAAACCAAATCCGACAACGAGCGACCAAGCTGCGGATGAAACAGCGCAAAACAGACACGACCGGACTCTGGCCTGCGTCCGGTCAGTGAACACCGGACGCGTCCGGTCTGAAAAATTCCTCTCTGGAACCTTAGTGTTCCTGACCGGACTCACAAGCGAGGAGCGTCCGGTCGAGAGCAGTGCGTCCGGTCACTAGAGCCAAGACAGGTGAACAGTAGATCCTGAGCGTCCGGTCAATCCAACAACCCAGCGTCCGGTCAATACTCAGAGAATATCGCGACACATTCAACCACCGGACGCGTTCGGTCAGCCCGACCTAGCGTCCGGTCACCTCGTGACTTCGCTGTTCACTCACCGATTCGACTCGATCTCACCCAAAACAAATCCTCTAGGGATCAAACTTGGTGAGTGGAGTCACAAGGAGGATAGTGAGCTATCTCTAAGAGATCATGGCTCGAACCTATCTCCAAATCGATGAATCGAAGAATTTCGGGGGAAGGGAGAAAACTTGACCCGAAAAGAAAATCGATCGATCTCCTAGACCGTGAGGTTAGAGGTGAATTCCTTCGGTGGAAAGAAGTGCCTCACGATCTAGAACAACTTGGTTCATACGGTTTTGCAAAAGATGAACCGAGCAAAAAGATCAAGCAACGGGAAAATCGTGGAGAAAAGGATTCCGCGAAGAACACGAACGAAATGCGAATCACAACCACGAACTGCACAATAGTGAGATTACGGTCTCACTTCCTTAAAATCAACAGTACACAGAGGCAAGTCTCTCTACGGATCTCAGCTAGCTACAGCAGGGGATGGGAGAGCAGGAAACCCTAAGTGCGAAAGAGCAAATGACTGAGATAAATGGGAGGAGGGTGTCTCCCGACTACTTATCCTACTACTAGCCTAAGTCTATTTCCTACTCTACCCCTCTCTATTCTAATTACAGAGCGAACCAGCTAAACCCTAGGGTTATTCTGGACCAACTCGGTGGTAGGTGTATCCGACGGCCACGCCCGCTCGACTCGAAGCGTTGCCTCGACGCAACCTCCAGATCGCCGCCACGTGCCGCCCTCGCTCTGCACCCCCGGTTTTGTGGCCCAAATCGGGAAACCAGCCTTTTCCAGCCAACCCCTGGTTTTGAGGCCCAAACCGGGAAACCAGCCCACCAGCTTCTGAGTTTTGAGGCCAAACTCAGCAAACCCTCAGCGCCCAGGTTTTGAGGCCCAAACCTGGAAACCGTCCTCAGCCCGAGTTTTGTGGCCAAACTCGGAAACCGTCAGCCCGAGTTTTGTGGCCAAACTCGGAAACCGTCCACGCCCAGGTTTTGAGGCCCAAACCTGGAAACCGTCCATCCGATGGTTTTTCCCTGGCTCTACCACCAAACCGACGTCGTAGAGGGGATGCACCGCCCGTGCACCCCGTCCACCGACACGTGTCCCCAAGTCTACGACTTAGGCAACACATGACCGCAAGTCTTCGCTCGTCGCTGTCCCAGGCTGCCAGCCACCACAGCTGATCCTCGGGCCTCTGGTCCCTCAGTCCAAGCCTCACGTCCGCCCTTCGCCACTCTCGGTCCATCGGCACGGCACGTCTTTACTTGACCTTCACCTCGCCTGTGATCACTGCATTCGTGCTCGACACCTGCACAACACAAGCCAAAGAACATGCGCATTATCCCAGTTGACAATCACTCATCACTCAGAGACCCGGCATACACCCATGTATCCGCAGTCTTTGCTAAAAGAATCCTAAAAACATCTTTTTATTAGCATAGATGCAAAATACATAAGTTATGGATAACAACCCATGTTTCAAATTCTTGCAATCCTTCGGGTATATGTCCACTAACATTATGCGGGAGAGAAATTTTGTTCATTCATGGTTTGATCTAAACATTGAAGATCCAAAACCCAAACCATAGACACACAAACCTACTCTCAGATCACAAATGGTGCTAGCCTAGCTTTGAGTCTTGCTTGGGCGCTGATGTCAAACAGGATGCAACTTACCTCATATGAGACAACCTATGCCTGCAACCATCATTGCCCAAGACATCAAGACAAGAAGTGGGAAGTTATCCTCTTTTCTAATCAAGAGCTAGCTTGGGAGACAAGATGGTACCACTACAACAATAGAAAGATCTACAAGTCAAACACATGAACATGTTGTTGGGAGTCCATCTACATCACAAGCCCGTCTGGGAGAGACAATTCTGTTGTCTAGATGTGTTTCACAATCAAAGGGAGGAAGGAGAAAAACCACTCATATTAATCTCCTACCCACTACTTTGATCAATACAAACCACTAGATGTTATCCTAGTCGAGAAGAAGAATATGATCCACCACTCATTCTTGGAAGATCGTTCTTGAACACCATCAATGTTATCATCTTTGCCGAACCTGGAGAAGTCAACTTTTGGATCTTTCACTACATCTTCAACATCTACATTACTTATGAGCAGCCAAAGAGAACCAAGAGAAGACCTTGAAGGGAGAACCAACTACCAAGAATTTAGGAGGGCATCATGAAGGATGAAGCCACTGCACCACAAGAGTTAGAAGATGGAGAGATAGTACCTGAGCCAACAAATCAAGAAGAACAACCGATAAGATCTCCATCATCTAGACACTATTGAGAGGACAAATCTCAGTTGTGACATTACAAGACAAAGACTCTCATAGAGGCACTTGAGTAGCAGCTCTAATTTCAAGACTCTTGCTAACTCAATGATTAAAGAAAAACAGGAAAAGTTGACAAGAGAAGAATGCGGAACTGTCCCTACATCCTCATAGTACAGAATTAATACAAGAGAAGAGAGAGGATCCTAGGCAGCATACTCGAGGAACAAAGCGCCTTCACTGATAAGTTGACACAAGAGAAGGAAGATCGATACCTCTAAAGATGATTCCACTGTGATCTTCCTCCTCTCAATCACACTGTGAGAAAAACAAGAGAAGACAAGCCATTCATAAACAACAACCAGCTAGACAAGAGGAGCTTCCATAAGGTGGTTCAGCACAATCACTCTCCAATGACAAAGTAACATTTCAAGGTAAGTAACCATCACTTTAAAAGCTTCTTCTTGATTCTAGTATGAACATAAATAAAGAACTAAACATGTTTAAGTCACACCTCACTTGATCCAACTCAACATGTTTAGTCCTTTGATCTTTGTTCCTAGCTTTACTCTCTTGAATCTCACTGTCTTAACTAAATGAGCTAAAATGTTGTGCATCTAACCTTTGGAAGAAGATATATCTCAATTATGAAAAGATTGACACATTATGCATAGATTATCCTTCCTTGGGTTAAGTAATTTGATCTGTTAAATATTTTAAGATGCTACTTTTATGCTCATCCTCTGATCCTATCACTAATGTTAAGATTGAATAGAACACATAAACAACGAGTTTGTCTTGTGCAATGTGTGTAGAGGAGAATAAACAAAACTTTTGGTTCTGTTGGTGTTTTTCCACCAACAGAACCCATGCACTTGATCTCTACCATGTCTTTATGAGCAGGACACACTCTTGAGCAAACATGGAGAAGTTTATCACTCCCAAATTCTATAGAGTGAAGGTCCTAGATCCACAAGAACATGCACACTGAGCAAGATGCTGCCAGCGTCCACAATTAACGCTTCACTTCAAACTACTGGACGAACAAATGACATGAGTGACACCATATCAAGAGGCATAAACAAGAAGAAGACGTCGTAGTCAGAATTAGAGGTCATGAAGTCCCCACAGACTTCTTGATCCTCGACATGAGAAGACGATGATGTCCACCTCATCCTAGGAAGATCATTCCTCTACACTACAAGTACAATCATCTACAAGAGGAAATCCATTTTTCACTTTCCTGGAGAAAGGGCACGATGCAACTTCATCAACTACATACCCAATAAAGCACCCAAGAAGAACAGAAGTGAAAGATGCCGCTCTCAACGTCAAAGAAGACAAGCTATCAAGAATAGAGAGGCCAATCATGACAAAGAAGCTATCGCCACTGTCCTAGAAAAGAAAGAACAAGAGAAACCTCAAGACAGTGATCCACAGAAAGTGAAGACTCAGACCAAGAAAGTATCAGAGAAAATGTCTGCACCTAAGAGGTACAATCAATAACAACTTTCCAAACGTTTGACATATCTTGGGAGGTCTGAACCAAGGGAAGGTCCGGTTCGTCGGACCTAAATATCTGAACCTTCGCCAAAAGGTAAAAATCGGTAGTTATCTTTATATTTACTTTGCTGCATATTTCTCATATTTAATCCATAACCATTTCTTGCTTCATCATATTTAATTCACAACACATTTTAATTTCTGCAGAAAACAAAATAAAAATATTTCACTGCATCATAAAGCCCCAAGTGAATAATTCTATGGCGTGTAAAAACCCACAGGAATGTTCACCGTGGTAGCATAAAAATCAATAATAATAAAAATAAATATGCATGCATTTATCATGTGCATTTTCTCTTGCATCATAAAATATTAAGAAAGAGATCTTACTGAAATTCTAGACAACTAAGGCTTAAGTGACCAACCACTAACGCTTAATCTGTTCCACAAGTTTTGTTGTCTATTTGAGTTTCACAGGATTTGAAACGCCAAGAAAAGCTGACAAGCAAGTGAATGCTCCATCTACTGTTGGAGCACCGTCTCAACAAACATCAACATCAATCAAAGCTCTGATAGAGGAAGGACATATCCACAGCCAGTCTGCTACATTGCAAGATCGAACGACTACGTCAACATTCAGCTTGGGGGAAGGCACCCCCATGTATCCCCGTAAGTATCTTAAGTTTTACATTCTATAAACAAATTTAAAACACCAAAAATATGTGAGCACACGAAGGCTCACCCTTAAAAAGAAAAGAAAAAAATGTGAGCACATGAAGGCTCACCATTAATTAAAAAAGAGACAAAAATATTTGGGCACATGAAGGCTCAACGTTATTAAGGGAACTAGCTTGGGGGAGACACACCCCCGTTATCTTCACGATTCAGGTATGTCTTTATTATTATTATTATTATTATTATTATTATTATTATTATTATTATTATTATTATTATCGCTACTACTACTATTATTAGCTTTTATCTTAAAGTGTGTTTGATTAAATAAATAAAATAGTGTCTAGTTTGTTTTAAGAAGTTGATGACCAAAGAAGAACCCTCTCTCTAATCTTTTGCATGGAAATGATGAATAGTTGCTCTATCTAATTTCTTTCAAGTACCTAGTCTTCAAAGCATGAGTTCTCCTCATTAATAATGATGCCTTTAATAAAATTAAATGTATGGTTGGCAAATACTTAATCTAAGGTCTAGGTAGTTGGGATATGACATGTGATGATCTGAGCTGCTATTATCTTGTTCTAAGCAACACTAGAGTTACAGAGATTTCTAAATATAAACATGACTAATAATTGCATTGAGTTAAATTAAGCTTTGTGACCCCGTGAGATGTTATCTTGCCATTGAATTGAGATCACTTACACATTTCATCCATCTTTCGCATAAATGCTCATAATTATCTGTTGCTACCCTCTCAGAAGTTTGTTGGAAGCATATGGCTATTAAAAAAAAGAGAGAAAAAAAGAGAGAAAAGAAAAAAAAAAGATCTGAAGAAATAAAAAGGGACAAGTGTCCGAAACCTCAAAAAGATAGATCCCGAGGAAATAAAAAGGGACAAGTGTCCGGAACCTCGAAAAGAAAAAAAAAAGAAGAAAAACAATGTCAGAAAAAATTGGGCAAGTGACCGATAGTAGAATTAGCCTAATAACCATATGTCTCTGACAAACAGAAGTGAGTGAGTACATTCAAAAGCATCCGACTCCATTTTTCCATACAAATGCACTTCTTGATTCAATGGTTGGTTGACTTTATCTTTGGATCCATTGTTTAATTTGACAACACATGTATTGAAGCTTTTGAAAATCAATTAAAACTCCGGGATAAAGGTGAAGTGAAAGAACTAGAGACATAGTGCTTGATTTGATCGTTCAATCTCTCAATTATTCAAGATCTAAGGTAAAAATAATAAGCCCCATGAAAAATAACATGATATGTTTCAGAGATTTTTTGTTTAACAGTAGGTGTACTTATTGGAAGTAAAGATATTGTAGCAACTCCTGATCCATTGTTAAGTTTTGGTTTTACTAAGGGACTAGCAAAAGGTAAGCTTGGGGGAATTGTTGACACTGGTTATCTATTAAAATTAAAGGATAAATAAATATGAAAAGGGCATGAATTCAATCACCAACAAAGGTTTAGGGTTTTAATTGATAATATTCCACGAGTTTTGGTGAATTGTGATTTTGCAGGGACTAAACCAGGAAACCAGCACTGATTGTTTCCCCTAGAAGGAAACCGACGCGAGATAACGCAATCGGCACGTCAGGAATATTCTAGAAGACTCCAGAGGACACTAGAAGACACCAGAAGGTCGGGCACCGCGGGACCCTACCAGGTGGGACCGACCGGTCCCACCAGGAGACCGACCGGTCTCCCCCCGGGCCGGCTGGCTTCCGTCTTCTGCAAGCTTCCTCCACCGCCTCCTAGGATACATCTCCACCGTCCCTGAAGTCGGTTTGATCCAACGGTGGGCGATAAACGTGACGCGGATCGATGACATGGCAATTCCTTGCCCCCTACTCCACCTCGGGCTATATAAGCAACCCCAGACCCCCCTCTCCAGGTATCTCCATCTTCATTATTCATCTCCACATCAGAAACTAGGGTTTCAATTAGAAGTAGAGGTCCCTCTAGATGAATCTCTTCTAGTTCATCTAGAATTAGATCTAGTTCATCTAGTTGTAATCAAGAGCCAACTATCAAGTAGAAGACTAGTTACCCCTCTAGTTAGGTTTAGAACCTAGTCTTACTAGAACTAGAAGACAGAGAGAGAGAGAGAGGAAGAGATCAAGAAGGAGCTCCGGCCTGTCGGATCAACTTCTTCATCTTGTACCTGCGGATTCAAGTTCATCTTCAACTTGCTTCAGCGATTGTTTCGGTAATCAACGTCTATATTTAAGTTTGAGCCATTGTTCTTATTATTCTTAAGGTTTGTGACTCTCTTTTGAGTACTTTAATTCTAAGTTGCCCTAGAGTTAAAGTAGTTGGACAGTGTGAAGGACCGAGAAAGCACTAGCAAGGCGACCAGAGGGGGGGGGTGAATGGGAGCCAACAAAATTTCTCTCGAAACTTTGGCCAAATGTCCCAAAATCAATCCCCGAAAGCTACGACCAAAACCGTGATGCCCACGACCCTTGGAAGAGGGTGGATGATCCCTAGGATCACAGCGAGGCACCACAAAGCAATAACAAACCAAACACCAAAAACTCTGACACAAGTTCGACCCTTGAAAAACCGAGTCCCGATCGTAGATGGAAGCCTACGTCGAGAAATCCCCAAATACCGATGCTAACAAGTAGCAAAGATACCTAGAGAGGTTCCTTGGTCAACTACCAGGCCAAACGAGAAGTCCGAAAACCAAGCGACGAAGCCGAGAGAACAAACGCACAAGAACAGAAGCTTCAGGCGATTCCCGGACTGTCCGGCAGTACGGTCGCAGACTGTCTGCCCAGTGGCGGACTGTCCGGGCTCAGGTCGCGGACTGTCCGCTGGCCAAAAGAGCAAAACCGCAGTGTTGCTGAAGTTCCCTGGACAGTTCTCGGACTGTCCGCGAAAACCAACGGCGGACTGTCCGCCGGTCAAACACCAAAACAGCGAAGCTGCTGAACCGTCCCTGGACGTCTCCGGAACTGTCCGCGAGTTCCTTCGGCGGACTGTCCGCCGGTCAAGGAACAGTAACACGACCGAGACCCGCAGCCACCGACCTGGCTCGATCCCGACGCACGGACTGTCCGCGGCTGGGATGGCGGACTGTCCGCCAACTCCCAGTGAGGGCGATTTTGGTCGCCTTTCACCCAAATCTTCTCCAAATCGATTCAAACCAAAATCCCTTGATCCCAAACTTGGAGAGGATGATCACGAGGTAGTTAGGAGACTATCCCCAAGAAATCATCCGCTCAAATCAACTCAATCAACGGGAAAACGAAGGGGAAGGTGTATTAACCGAAAAAGCGCCACGAAAACGAAATCAACCCGATCTACTTGTTCGTGAGGAGTTAGATGAATTCCTTTGGTCGAAATGACCTCCTCACTATAAAGAACAAGTTGATTCAAACGGATTTCGCAAAGACGCAATAGAGAGGGAGATCGAGTGATGGGAAAAACGCGGAGAAACAAAGAACGCGAAGAACACGAACCAAAACGCGAATCAACACATCGATCTGCAATCGTGTGGCTACCACACGCTACAACAGTGAGATTACGGCCTCACTTCCTCAAAATCTCCAGTACACAGAGGTATGGTTCTCTTCGGATCTCAGCTAGCTACAGCAGGGGATTGGGAGAGCAGGAAACCCTAAGTGCAAAGAGCAAATAACTGAGATAGATGGGGAGGTGGGTGTCTCCCCCTACTTATCCTAAATCTAACTATTCCTAATTCCCACTCTACCCCTAACTACTTACAGAGCGAACCAACTAAACCCTAAGGCTATTCTGGACCAACTCGATGGTAGGTGGATCCGACGGCCACGCCCGCACAACTGGTAGCGTTGCCTCGACGCAACCTCACCGATTGCCGCCACGTGCCGCCACCGCTCTGCGTCCTCTTCACGGACTCCGCCCCCGGTTTTGTGGCCCAAACCGGGAAACCAGCCTTCACAGCTGACCCCTGGTTTTGAGGCCCAAACCGGGAAACCAGCCCACCATAGCCTGAGTTTTGTGGCCCAAACTCAGCAAACCACCAGCACCCAGGTTTTGAGGTCCAAACCTGGAAACCGTCCTCAGCCCGAGTTTTGTGGCCAAACTCGGAAACCATCAGCGCCCAGGTTTTGAGGCCCAAACCTGGAAACCGTCCTCTCGAAGGTTTTTCTCTGGCTCTACCACCAAACCGAAGCTGTAGAGGGGATGCACCGCCCGTGCACCCCGTCCACCGACACGTGTCCCCAGGTCCTCGAACCAAGCAACACCATGTCCCGCAAGTCTTCGCTCGTCGCTGTCCCAGGCTGCCAGCCACCACAGCTGATCCTCGGGCCACCAGTCCCTCAGTCCAAGCCTCACGTCTGCCCTTCGCCACTCTCGGTCCATCGACACGTCACGTCTCTACTTGACCTTCACCTTGTCTCTGATCACTGTATCCGTGCTCGACACCTGCACAACACAAGCCAAAGAACCTGCGATCAAACCCGTTGACAATCACTCATCACTCGAGACTCGGCATACACCCATGTATCCGCATAGTGTAAGCGTGGTGCTTAGACTTGATAACTCATCATAAATGCCTCCTATAACGCCGGTAGTAGTGGTTGTTCGCAAGGGTGTCTCTTATAGCCTTGTTGATTCTTCTATAGTCCACTTACCCGTGTGTAGGCTCGGTAGGATTATACATTTGCATAAAAGACTCATACTCTATTTGTGACCTTTTATGGCAACTTCCTGAAAGGATCGATGTCTGGCCTAAGGGGGGTGAATAGGCCTACAAAAAATATTCTCACAAATAATTAACTGCCAGACTGAAGAACTTCTGTGCTCGAACGCAGAACCTCTCCGGTCTGTACAGAAAAACAATAGGCGTGTGTAAAACTGCAGTGAAACACGGATCCACCAAATTTCTCAGATTTCTTATGGTTGCAGCTTTGTTGTTCAACAGGTCCCTGCAGCTAGATAGAAGTAGGCAAGTAGATCGGAGAAGAAACAAGTATTGCAATTTGAATGTAAAGCGAGACAACAACAACAGCAGCAAGAGTGACAAGGGATTTACTCTGAGGTTCAGCTTTGCCACCAAGGCTAGCCTACGTCCTCGTTGTTGAGGGAGCCACAAAGGCTTGGAGTCTCTTCCAACTCCGACCTCTTCTCAAGCGAATCACCAAGACTCAAGCTCGAGGTTTCCACTAAGCTTCACAAGGGTGATACAAACTTCCCGGTGCTCAACCACAACCGATTGGGAGCTCCCGGGCAACCTCTAGCCGTCTAGGAGCCGACGCCCCAAGAGTAATGAACACCAACTGCAGGCTAGAGGAAGAACGAAGGCTCTCAGCTGTAAGCTCTTGCTCTAGTGCTCTCTAATCCACTCCCTAATCCAATCTCTCTCTTAGAAATCACCAAGAATGAAGAGGAGAGCTTGGGTCGCCAACAATGGAGGAAAGAGAGTCTGTTCACGGGTTGAGGATGAGTTTGGATAAGGCAGGCAACCGTTGGGGGGAAGAAGAGGACGGCATTAAATACCCCCTCACTTTCCAGCCAACGGTACAGAAAGTTACAGAACTTCTCTGCGCGAACAGAGAACTTCTGTGATCGAACACAGAAGTGCTCGGACACAGAGATTCTATGTTGGAATACAGAACCTCTGCGGTCTGGCCAGAACAGATTTAAAAGGTAGTTCTTCTGGCTTTCTTTTGGGCTTTTGGGTTTATCTTTGATGTGGTATGAGAGCACAAGGTTCCTCAGAAGCCTGCAGTTTGTGTCCCCCTTTATAGTACGACGTATCCTATACTCAATTTCAAAAGTATAAAATAAAAGTAAGCCTTCTTTGATCCATACACCGTGTAGAAAGAATTGGGGGGTCTCACGTGATGTCATCTAATCCTTGCATATTTGTTACCTGTCTAAACTCATCAAATCTCATTAGTCCCTTAAATCTATTGCCATCAATACACCAAAACCCACTTAGGGGCTTAGATGTTCTTTCAATCTCCCCTTTTTGGTGATTGATGACAACAAAATTTAAGGCTTGCAAATAAAGCTTAAAGGATTGAGATTTTGACTACATCAATATTTGGTTGCTCCCCCTTAATATGTGCATTAAAGAATTTCAAGAAATTGGCATAAAACGCCAATTTGCACATATTTAGGTATGTGTATGAGTTTCCCATATATCCATGCATTCGTGGGGTGTTGCAACAATGTGTGATAAAAATAGACGTGATGCTTATGACAGAATATCTCACTCAAGGTGATCTGTCTGCCAGGTTGCAGAACTTCTATGTTTGAGCACAGAACTTCTGTATTCGAACAGAGAACCTCTGCAGTTGAATACAGAACCTCGGCGTTCAAACGCAGAACCTCTGCAAACTGTACAGACAGATACTGAAGATAACAGGAACAAGCAGCAACAGTTACACATTTTAACAGCAATAAAGCTAACAGGTACTTAACTAATTAAACACAGTTAACCTGCAACACACACACATCCATGTCCATCACAAGCCCTAGAGATAGATAGAGATGTCCTAAAGTTACTTATTACAGACCATAAGTTCCAAAAGCAACTTCCTAGCTAAGATGAAATAAGATAAAGCTGTTGCTGCTGCTGCATAAGATAAAGTTGTTGTTGCTGCTGCCAGCTGACCCAAAAGATCCATCTCAATCCACTTTTCTCCCCCTTTGGCAACAAGTCACCAAAAAGTGAGGAAAATGGAGAGGTTGCAAGCTTTATGCGAAGTCCTCATCACTGGAGTTGTCATCACTATGCTCCTCTTCCTCCTCATCATCAGATTGAGCTGCTTTGCCATGGCGCGAAGAAGAGGCGGAGGCACGAGGACGAAGACGAGATACTATATCACAAAGAGGCTCATCAGAGGCCATAGTAGCTGCATCTGACCCTGCTGGCTGCTGCTCTTCTTCTTCTTCTTCTGCTTCATCTTCCAGGAAAGGAGAGCGAAGGACAGGTGGTGGCACTAGATTACGAACTGGAAGACCTGCCTTAGCCCGTAGTTCATTAATATCTTGCCTTCCCTCATATACTTGAGTGCACAAATACTGACAATAGCCAACGAGAGCTTTAAAAGTCTTCTTGATTCTGTTTCCACGGCTGCGTCGGCGAGGAGGGGGAGAAGCTGGAGCTTCCTCAGGAGCTGTTGGATCAGCTGCTGCCCTAGCAGCTCGAGCACGGGTCCGAGGGGCTGATGCTGCAGCGGAGGACTCACCAATGTCAGATTTGCGCCCAAACTTCAGCTTTTGCAGTCTATAGGGCTCATGAATGCAATCTTTCTCAAAAAGCAGCCCAATAACTCTCTCGATAACAAACATAATATATGGGGCAAACAGCAAGCTCTTTCTAGCATCTTCAACATTTTCACTCAGCTCATGCCATATGAAGTGGGAAGCTGAAAACTGCTACCCACGAGGAGCCATGCGCCGCAGCAAATTCCTTGTATAGCCTTGGAGCTGAGTAGAGGACCCTTTTGGATTGATGGTCTCCCTAAAGAGATTATTCAGCACAAAATAGTAGGGTTTCAGCTTCTCTGTCTTTCCATCAGCAAGATGTGGCTCCATGTACATGCCCGAGATTTGACCAACTTCCAATTTCTTCTCCATGTGAATGTAGCTGCTCTCTCTATCCTTCTTCCCAAATCCTAGGATTCTTGAAAAAGTGATGTAATCAACTTGATAGTGATCCCCTTCAGTCATCCAATGGATGATGTCATTGTCTATGTCCAGACGTTTTTTTTTTTTTTTTGACTTGTCCTTGTCTTGCTGTTTCGCTGCTTTGCTTTTGCAGAGCACCAGCTTCGCTGCTGAGATGGCACCGCCGAAACCGCAGGCGCGCCTTTCGACATCGGCTTTCGACGACGAGGTGTCGGTGGCTGACCTTCCGACCTTTGCAAAACCTGGTTCGCGAAAGGCCCTCGCGGATACCGATCGGCCGGTGAAGAGAGCGAAAGCGCCTCGTGCTGAGCCCGCGTCTCGGAAACCCGCCGAAACTACTGCTCGCGTCTCCACCGGAGGGGCAGCCCCACGCGATAGGAGGGGCGGATCCGAGGGGGTGGCGGCTCCTGCTGTGGATAAAGGTAAGCTACACCTTTCGCCGAGACACATTCGTCTATCACAGGAGATGGTGGAAGGTCAGCTTCTTGGCTACGGGCGATTGATTATCGATGGAGTGCCGTCGGACTACAGGAATCCTTGTTTTTACACTGGGTTGAGCTCGTCGGGCGAGACTGACGAAGCAAGAGAAGAATCTTATCGGATTGCACGTTCTTTGGGTGCAGCTTCCGAAGCTCAGCTTGCGTGTCGGATAGACTTCCGCCGCGCGGGAATCCTCCCCGGCGCAAGCGATGACGCCAGCAAACTTGTGGAGTTTTCGCACAAGGCTTTCGCTGCGCCGGAGGTCGAAAGGGACCTGCTCAAGGTCGACAGCGTAAAGCTTGATGACGCGCTGTCGTTTCACTTAGCTAGCGTGAGTTGCTCAGATTGCCTTTTTGTCGCGTGATTGTTGTTCGCTTTTCCGCAACTGGTGTATGGGTCTTTTGTAGTGTACTGACTTTCGACGTTTGATTTAATGCTATTCGCAGGCTGCCATTCTCGCCCGCAGCCGTCACAATCAGAATGACCTCTATGTTCGCAAGATCGAGCGTGAGAAGGAGGACCTCGACATTTTGGCGAAGAAGCTTACAACCGACCTGGAGGTTCAGGCGAAGAAAGCCGAGGACGAGCGCGCCTCGCGGAAAGCAAGCCAAAAGGAGGCTGAAAAGCTGAGACGTGAAGCAGAAGACCTCAAGCGGGAGCTTTCGCAGATGCGAAATGCCCAGGCCGAGAAAGACGAGGCCCTGAAGACGTTTGCCGAGGAAGCTGTCACTCGCCTCCGCGAAAGCCTTCGCAGCATTGGTGTCGAAACGGCTGGTCCTTCGGAGCAAACTGCCGACGGTCTTGTCCGCTGGCTTTGCTCCGAAATGGAGTCACTTGAAAACCATATGGCTCTGGGCCGAGACTACGCCGCCGTCACCGGTATCAAGGCGATCGGCCACAGCCTGGTCGACGCCGGATGCTCCCACATCGCTGACCTTCCGGTCAAAGAGGTGGACTATTATTGGCGAACCCCGGAGGCGGCGAAGGCTCTGGGCAAAAGATTCTTTGAAGAATTCTGGCTTGCGGGTGGGAACGATATGTCGCTGATGCAGTCCGCCGTGGGGCGCGGAAAGGTATTTTCTTCCTTCTGCTAGAGCTATCGCTTGACTTCCCTGCCGGCTATCGCTTTTTGTGCGGTGCCTTGTGGCCTGAGTAGTTTTTTTTCTGGGCTATCGCTTTTTTATGCAGACTCCTGAGGAGAAAACGCGCATCCGACAGTTGTTTTCGGAGTATATCTCCGCAAAACAGGCGCGTGAAAACGAGCCGGAAGACGAGGCAAGTCCTCCTGAGCCGAATGACGGGGCGCCCGAAAGCTCGGCCGCTGCTGCTGCCCGCGACGCGAACGCCCCCCAAGACGCAGCGGTAGACGAGTGACCTTCCTGGGGCCTGCTTTCAATGTGTTGGCAACTTGTTGCGGACCTCTTGTGACATTTTGGAACTTAAATTCGGATGTTGTATATTGAACAGGGT
The DNA here is from genome assembly GCA_009763385.1 of Coix lacryma-jobi var. lacryma-jobi. Taxonomy (NCBI): domain Eukaryota; kingdom Viridiplantae; phylum Streptophyta; class Magnoliopsida; order Poales; family Poaceae; genus Coix; species Coix lacryma-jobi. The sequence continues at coordinate 27,606,534 of CM019831.1, forward strand.
GCGGATGCGGGAACGCCGGACGTTCTCGACATCTGCCCGTTAATGATTAAGGCCGGCGATATCTGTGTTGGTGGTGACCTGTGGAGGAGTTTCCGATCTAGGTTTCCGACGGCATCGCTTTCGGCTTACATGAGAAAACGTGCTAAGAAACTTAGACGCACAGAAGAGCGGCTACGCGCTTTTTATGATGCTTTCGACCCACGCGAACTTGAGTCGAGGCGAATGAGGCGCGAGGCTTCGCGCGCGCCACCAGGCTTTGAGGGTGCCGCGTTCGTTAAGCTGGAACCCGAAGATGCCGTGCCTTCGCCGGACGAAAGGCGTTTTAGCATTTTCCTTGGCCGCGAAAATAGTTCGCGGCCCTGAATTTGAATTGCAATGTACAACCTTTATATCAAACCCGGTGTAATGACGAGTGTCGCAGTGTGCTCTAACTTTCGGTGTTAATCGTTATTTGCGAATGTGCGATTTTTTTATTATTTCGCTTGGCGGATTAAGTTCTTTTGCCGAATGTTTTAGTTGTTCTCGCTTTACTAGTTTGCGCGATAGCGCTTTTCGGTGCGGGCCCCTCGGCGGGTTGCAAAGACGCGCCCGCCCCCACTCTTTTAGGCGAGGGGCGGTAGCATTCGCGCGAGGGAGCTTCGGTGCGAGCCCCTCGGCGGATAGCAAAGAAGCGCCCGCCCCCACTCTTTTAGGCGAGGGGCGGTAGCATTCGCGCGAGGGAGCTTTCGGTGCGAGCCCCTCGGCCGATAGCGAAGAAACGCCCGCCCCCACTCTTTTAGGCGAGGGGCGGTGGCATTCGCGCGAGGGAGCTTTCGGTGCGAGCCCCTCGGCGGATAGCAAAGAAGCGCCCGCCCCCACTCTTTTAGGCGAGGGGCGGTAGCATTCGCGCGAGGGAGCTTTCGGTGCGAGCCCCTCGGCGGATAGCAAAGAAGCGCCCGCCCCCACTCTTTTAGGCGAGGGGCGGTAGCATTCGCGCGAGGGAGCTTTCGGTGCGAGCCCCTCGGCGGATAGCAAAGAAGCGCCCGCCCCCACTCTTTTAGGCGAGGGGCGGTAGCATTCGCACGCGGGAGCTTTCGGTGCGAGCCCCTCGGCGGATAGCAAAGAAGCGCCCGCCCCCACTCTTTTAGGCGAGGGGCGGTAGCATTCGCGCGAGGGAGCTTTCGGTGCGAGCCCCTCGGCGGATAGCAAAGAAGCGCCCGCCCCCACTCTTTTAGGCGAGGGGCGGTAGCATTCGCGCGAGGGAGCCCCTCGGCCGATAGCGAAGAAACGCCCGCCCCCACTCTTTTAGGCGAGGGGCGGTAGCATTCGCGCGAGGGAGCTTTCGGTGCGAGCCCCTCGGCGGATAGCAAAGAAGCGCCCGCCCCCACTCTTTTAGGCGAGGGGCGGTGGCATTCGCGCGAAAGCGCTTGATAACTCGGTTGACGAAAATGTCGTTATGAACGCAACTTGAGGAACATACAATCGACTATGATTATGATATTGCTCGTATTGCTGTCTAGCTACATGCACGGCTTGGTTGATCTCCTGTCTTTGGTTTGAGCTGGGAGAGCCACTCGATGGCACTACCGCCTACAGTTACCGGATTGGTGACGATAGTTGGACGCGATGCCGATGACACGATCATAAAAGCGAAAGCGTGGCTCCTGATGCTTCCTACTCGCATTTTCGATAATGAGCTGACTACCTGGAACTAACATTTTGGAGAGCCTCGGTAGTTTAGGATGGGTGGGAGGCTTGCACTTTGTTGCCTATTTATACTGCCTTGCCCGTTGTGCGGGACAGTCGCATTTACTTGCCTGGCTGTACTTGTAATCACTTGGTAGGTGAAAGGTTAATACAGCATTTACGTTTTAGCGGCTGTAAATGCTTGCCAGATGTCGTTTGTTTTGCCCTACTAGGGCTGATGGGCTTGGCCTCCGCTACCATTCTCCCCTTTCGGTGATGGGGGGCTGGTTTTGCTTAGCCCGCAAGCTTTTCGTTCGGCCCTCGTTTTGTCGGAGGGTCGGTTTGTTCGTGGCCCGCAGGCCTTCGTTCCGCCCTCTCGTTTTGTCAGGGGGGGTCGGTGTTTTCATATAGCCCGCAGGCTTTCGTTCCGCCCTCTCGTTTTGTCGGAGGGTCGGATTTCATATAGCCCCTCAGGCTTTCGCTCCGCCCTCTCGTTTTGTCGGATGGTCGGATTTCGCATAGCCCGCAGGCTTTCGTTCCGCCCTCTCGTTTTGTCGGAGGGTCGGATTTCATATGGCCCGCAGGCTTTCGTTCCGCCCTCTCGTTTTGTCGGAGGGTCGGATTTCATATAGCCCGCAGGCTTTCGCTCCGCCCTCTCGTTTTGCCGGAGGGGCGGATTTCACATAGCCCGCAGGCTTTCGCTCCGCCCTCGCATTTTGTCGGAGGGTCGGATTTCATATCGCCCGTAGGCTTTCGAGATTGTCGTTGGATGGAAGGGGTCTATTTTGCCCTACCTCCTCGACATTCTCTTTTTATCACCTTGTGTTGACGAATGTCTCAACCTTATGCTTGGTTGGTTTCGTCTTCGACCGATTCGCATGACATTTTTGGGGAATTACGGCTACTTTAGTAATGTAGCGGTTACATTCGGCTGCCTCGTTAAAAAACCTCGCACCCCGATGGAGGGCTTCCCCGGCGAGGAAAAAGAGCACAACCGACATTTGATTACAAAAATGGTGAAGGAGGGAGAAATTATTCCACAGTCGAAAAAAGAGATGAACTACGGGTAGAAACGACGCAGATTGCTCGCGTTCCATGTGTGAGCTGATACTTCGCCCTTGTCATTCATCAACCGGAATACGCCGGGCGCCGCCATGCTTGCCACGACGAAAGGGCCTTGCCATTGCGATTGCAGCTTGCCTTGCTTATCTGGCTGCCGAATGGTGACCATGTCACCAGTCTTGATGTTCTTTCGGATTATCGTCCTGTCCCTGTGATGCTTCGTTTCGGCGTGGTACTTTTCGAGGTTGTCTGCAGCCTGCAGTCTTACTTCTTCGACGGTGTCGAGCTCGACGTGTCTTTGCTCTTCAGTGGTTGGGGTCATTTCGGTTCGGAAGGAACCCAGCTTTACTTCTTCCGGGGTTACTGCTTCCTCGCCGTAAAGCAGCCTGAATGGGGTAAAGCCGGTAGCTCTGGACCGTGAAATGTTGTGTCCCCATACAGCTGTTGTTAGGGTGTTGGCCCACTTGCCTTTCGGCGAGTCGTACAATGTTTTCGAAATTGCCGAAAAGATTAAGCCATTCGCTCTTTCGACAGCCCCGTTTGCTTGCGGGTAATTTACAGAAGCGAAATTGAGCTTGATGCTGAGCTCATCACAAAAATTCCTGAATTCGGCGCAATCGAACTGCTTCCCATTGTCGCAGGCGATGAATGACGGAACACCGAAGCGACAGATTATCCTCTGCCAGACGAACTTAGTTAAAGAGGTGGAAGTTATGCTGGCAAGGGCCTTTGCTTCCACCCATTTGGTGAAGTACTCAAGAGCTACCGCTGCAAATCGCAGGTTGCCCGGGGCTGCTGGTAGCGGGCCAACTATGTCGATGCCCCACCTCTGCAATGGCCAGGTCGGCACTATCGGCGTGGTCTCGTTTGCTGGCTTTTTCTGATTTTTGGCGAACATCTGGCAACCTTTGCAACGTATGACCAGCTCTTTGGCATCTGATGCGGCGGAAGGCCAGTAGAATCCTTGTCTCATTGCTCTGTGCGCTATCTCGTGAGGCCCTCGATGCGCTCCGCACATTCCGGCATGCATTTCTTCGAGCAGTTGAATGCCTTCGCGCTGGCTTATGCATTTTAGAAGAGGGGCTGTTATTCCATTTTTGAACAACTGCTCTCCGATGATTGCGTAACCTTTCGCCCTGCTGGCCATTCTTTCGGCATCCTTCCTAGACTGTGGCTCGTAAGTTCCAGCTAAATAGGCGAATATCTGTGACCTCCAGTCATCACTGACGATAGCATGTATCGAGTCTGGATGTTCTTCCTCCTCTTTCACGGCTTTTGCCGAAAGGACCTGATAGACCACATCTGATGGCAGCGGTAGATTTTGTGCTGCGGCTTTGGCCAGCTCGTCTGCCTCTGCGTTTTCGGCCCTTGGAATGTGTCGCAGGGTGAAACCAGTGAAATATTTCTCCATTCTTCTGATTGCCGCCAGATACTTGGCTAGCTCTGGCTCTCTTGCAGTGAAGTCCTTTTCGGCATGACCGACAACCACCTGGGAATCCGACTTGACGATGCATCTTCTTGCTCCGATTGCTCGAAGCTTTCGTAAACCCAGCAATACGGCTTCATATTCGGCGGTGTTGTTGGTTGTGAGGAACTGCAGCCTTGCGGCAAATCTGACCTTTGGTCCTCTTGGAGGTGTAAGGATTGCTGAGATTCCGGCTCCAGTCATGCCCCATGCGCCGTCGCAATTCACAGTCCAGACGGGCTCTTCGAATTCGAGTGTGGTGTCGAAAGCAGCAGGGGTCCAATCTGCTATGAAGTCCGCCAATGCCTGCGACTTGATTGCGGATCGATGTTGGAAATCTATCACATATTCGTTTAGCTCTGCTGCCCATTTGCCAATTCGGCCGATAGCTTCATTGTTGCGAAACAGGGCTTCTAACGGCTGAGCCGATAGGACTATGATGTGATGAGACTGAAAGTAATGTTTCAGCTTTCGGGAGGCCATTAGCACTGTATAGGCTATCTTCTCTAGCTCCGAGTAGTTCAGCTTTGCGCCCGATAGGGCCTCGGAGACAAAATAGATTGGGAACTGCGTCATCTTATTTTCGTGCTCCTTTTCTTCCACCAGTACCGCGCTTACGGTGGCGTGAGACGCTGCGAGATACAGCAAGAGCGTTGCTTCCGGCGACGGCTTGGACAGCGTGGTTAGCTTGGTCAAATACTCCTTTAGCTGCTGAAAAGCTTGGTGCTGCTCTTCCCCCCAATCGAAAAGGTCGGAGCTACGCAGAGTTCGGAAGAAAGGCAGCCCTCTTTCGGCGGACCTTGCGATGAATCTGTTCAGAGAAGCCAGTCTTCCTGTCAACTTTTGCACTTGCTTTCGGTTTGAGGGCGGTTGCATGTTGATGATTGCCGCTATCTTGTCGGGATTAGCTTCAATTCCTCTTGCCGATACCAGGCAACCGAGGAGCTTGCCTTTCCTGATGCCGAAAATGCACTTGTCGGGGTTTAGCTTTAAACCACTCTTCCGGAGATTGCCGAAAGTCTCAAGCAAATCTGCCTGATGATCTTTCTGTCTGTCGCTCTTGACCACTATATCGTCGACGTACGCCAACAAGTTTTTCTTTTGCTTCTGGCTTTCGAACACTTTGTCGGTCATTCGCGAGAAAGTAGGGCCTGCATTCCGCAGCCCTTCCGGCATTCGCCGGTAGCAGTATGTGCCTGTAGGGGTGATGAAACTGGTTTTCTCCTCATCGTCGGGATGGAGCCAAATCTGGTGATAGCCTGAAAAACAATCTAGCAAGCTCATTATTTCACAACCAGATGCGATGTCGACAAGCTTGTCGATACGAGGCAAAGGATACGGATCCTTCGGGCAGCATTTGTTGAGGTCGGTGAAATCAACGCACATTCGCCATTTTCCATTTTTCTTTTTCACCAAGACGACATTCGCCAGCCATTCGGGATACTGGACCGGTCGGATTACTCCTGCGTCGAGTAATCTTTGTACCTCGGCTTTCGCTGCGTCTGCCCTTTCGTTTGACATTTTTCTCAGTTTTTGCTTTCTGGGCTTAGCGCCGCTTGCGATGTTCAAACTGTGCTGGGCGAGATCTCTGCTAACGCCTTGCAAGTCGCTTGCTGACCAAGCGAAAATGTCGTCATTGCTCGCAAGGAAAGATGCCAAAGCGCTCCTTTCTTCTTCCGGCATGCTTGACCCAATATGCACGGCTCTTTCGGGCCTGGAGGCCGCGAGCGGGATTCTTATCGTTTCTTCGGCTGCCCCAACCTTGTATTCCGACGTGCTGACGATTTCGTGCTCTTCGGTGGTTGTTTGCAATTCGTCCTTGTTTGCCACCTCATTGATGAGGCTATAGCCTGGGGTTGGTTTTCCCTCAATCCTTCTGGAAGCTTGCTGATCTCCATGTACGGCGATGATGCCGAAAGGGGATGGCATCTTCATGCATAAGTAGCTTTGCTTGATGACAACATTGAACCTGTTGGTGAAACCTCTGCCGAAAATGGCAGTGTACGGGTAGTCCATGTTTACTATGTCGAATGTTAGTGTCTCGGTGCGGACTCTTTCCCTTTCGGCGAAGGACACAGGGATCTGCTTTTTGCCGATAGCATCGATCTTTCTTCCTCCGAACCCGTACAGCGAATTACCGGCGGGGTCCAAACTGCGTCTGTCGAATCCCATTGCCTCGAAAGCTTTTACGAACAAAATGTCTGCTGAGCTTCCGGTATCAATCAGAATGTTGTGCAAAGTGAAGCCGGCCACGTTGGCTGTGGCGACGAAAGCGTCGCAATGCGGGTAGTCGCGAACTTTGAAGTCGGACTCGTCGAAACATATCGGCGCTAGTGACCAAGCTGGCCTGTTTAGTGGAAGCCTTGGTGATACTGTCTGGACTCTTCTGTGGTAGTCCCTCCTAGCTCTCTTGCTTTCGTGCTCTAAGTTGGATCCGCCCGTGATGGCGAAAATGTGCCCTCTTGACGGAAGGATGTTGTTGATTGCGCTAGTTCATTTTCCACCTCCTGCACCTGCTGGGAACCCGGCTGTGCTTGCTGCCCCTGAGGTTGGGTCTGAGCCGGAAACGCGGCGGCGCGGCGCTGGCTGACGCTGATAGTGCATAGGTGACGAAACTGCCACCGACTGTGGTGCGAAGACCGGGAGCTGGTAACTCTGGTACGCCGGGTTGTACCAATGCAAGTTTTGGGGATGCATGTACTGCGGGGGATGCATAGGTGTGCTCGCGTAATTGCTGCACGCTGCCACCACAGCTGGCGGGTCTTGCGAATTGTGGAAAACATGCTTGGAGCTTTCGGCGGAAGCTGACGTTTGATCCTTATCTTTCAGCTCTTTCGCCATTTTGCTGTATTTGCAATCCCGAGTGGTATGGCCGAAATTGCCGTCACAAATGACGCAATATGGTGGCCTGGGTCCTCTTCCGCGGCCTCTACCGTCTCGGCCGCCGCGTCCTGTCCTTCCGCCGCGCCCTCCGCGGAACGGCTGATCGAATCCTCTTTGGGGATGAAAGTCGGGCATGTCGGGCCTCTCTGTGCCTGCTGCTGATTGCGCCGGTTCTTCTTGCAAATTGTTGATTGAACGAAATGGCCTAACAATCCTTTGATTCGGCACAGGCAGTGGGCGACTTGCTTTCGTCGCCTGCCTCTGCATCTGGCGGGCGGCCTTGCGTCGCCGAAAGTCGTCGTCCGATCTCGCGTACGCATTCATCACGTCAAACAGTTCCTTGACATCTTTCGGCGGCTCCCTGGACAGATGAGCGGCGCACTGCCCAGTCCCCAAGCCTTCGATGGCTGCTGCGATCACCGCGGCTTCCGGCACATTCGGAGCTTGAGCTTTCAGCTGGATGAAACGTTTGAGGTACTCCGAAAGTGGCTCGTCGTCTTGCTGGGTGCAATTCATGAGGTCCCGTGTGGTCTTGACATCCGGTCGGAATCCTTGGAAGGTGGCCAGCAGCTCGGCTTTCAGCTGTGCCCATGAATAGATGGACAGTGGCTTGAGAGTGGTGTACCAATCGTGGGCCACGTCCTCGACTGCCAGGATGAGAGATTTTGCCAAAGCCTGATTGTCTCCTCCTGCCGAGAAGACAGCCGTCTCGTAGCTTGCCAAGAACTTGCGTGGGTTGCTTTACCGTCGAAAGTCGGAATGCGGGGCTTGTAATTGGGCGGCCACGGGTGAGCCTGCAACTCTCTCGAGAGTGGAGAGGTTTCGTCGATGGCGTTGCCGAAAGCTAGCGGTTGCTCTCGCTTGGGATGCATACGTTTTCGTGTGCTATCGGATTAGGGTACGCCCCGGCCCTTTGCAGCTCCTGAATTTCCTTCTCGAGTTGCCTCTTCTGTGCCTCAGCTCGCCGAATGGCGTTGCGAGTCTCGTCCTCTCTTGCTTTCGCAGCCAACTGCTGCTGCAGCTGGTCTCTTTGCAACAACAGCCTCTCGATCTCCCCTTGCTGCTGTGCCAGCGTCTTGATTGCTTGGGCGTGTCTTGTGATTTCGTCATCGTCTTCATCCTCGTCCTCGAACTCGTCGTCGACGTGCCCATCCGGCGTGCGTTCTCTGCCCAATATCCGCTGATGCTGAGGCTGCACGTCCTGGCTCGTCGATGCTACCGGCGGCGGCTGCGCTTCTATCGACAGTGTGCCGCCGAAAGGTGGCGGCTCTGCGACTGTGTTTGGTGGAACCTGGCTAGCTGGCACTGGAACCGCGACGGTGCCGAAAGCATCCTTTCTCGCGGCGATAGTCTCCAGATTGTCGACCGCTTTCGGCGCTTTCCTTGGTGGCATGGTAAGCTCGGGCGACAACCACGGTGGGCGCCAATGTTGTTTCGGGGATCGAGATCCCGAAACAGCGGGTCGCCGCACGAGCGAAAGCACGAAGCGAAAGCGGAAAACGTTCGGTGGAGTGGGGAAGTGGTAGTGGTGAACAGTGTTCTCCCCCCCTCTCCCCTGGGAGGTTGGGAGCTTTTTATATTAATCCGGATCAAATTGAAAGTACAAGAATACCCTTCCATCCACTCTGCTACAATTACAATGATGCCCCTGCTCAACTACTCCATGGTTGCACGCCACCTTTTCCGGCGCGAGGGGCATCGTCGTAACTTCGCCATCTGGTGGGCCCAGCGTCCCCCGGCTCCTTTTCCCGGCCTGTGGGCCCGCTCCCTTTGACCCAGGCTTCCGTCGAGCTGCGAAAACCTAAGAAAAACCAAAGTCATGAAAGACGAAAACTCACCGGAAGCATTGGGCTCCTTTCGCGCGAATGCTCCATTTCGCACGAAAACTCCGTCCTGCTCCGGCCATGCGGACCGGAGGCAAACGCCTGCTTCCGCGCGAATGCTCCTTTCGCACGAAAGCTCCGCCTTTCCCTGGTCCGCGAGCCGAAACGCGTGCTTCCGCGCGAATGCCTCCTTTCGCACGAAAGCTCCGTCCTACTCGGCCATGCGGACCGGAGGCGAATGCCTGCTTCCGCGCGAATGCTCCTTTCGCACGAAAGCTCCGCCTTCCCTGGTCCGCGAGCCGAAACGCGTGCTTCCGCGCGAATGCCTCCTTTCGCACGAAAGCTCCGCCTCCCTACTCCAGTTGTGCGGACCGGAGGCGAATGCCTGCTTCCGCGCGAATGCTTCCTTTCGCACGAAAGCTCCGCCTCTTTCGGTCCGCGAGCCGAAACGCGTGCTTCCGCGCGAATGCTCCTTTCGCACGAAAGCTCCGCCTCCCTACTCAGTGTGCGGACCGGAGGCGAATGCCTGCTTCCGCGCGAATGCGCCCTTTCGCACGAAAGCATCATATCTTTCGGTAAAATGCGGGACGGAGGCGCCTGCGTCTGGGCGCCGCCCCAACACAACCCACGTTCGAGAATCTAGGATATTTAGTTCCTTCTCAAAGCACATAAACCTTGCTCATTTCTAGGGGATAGTGAAGTTATCGGCTAGTTGTTTATCGGTGCTCACATGAGCAAAGCGATATCTCCTTTGTTCGTGGTCTCTTCAGAAATGATGTCGGTGTCAAATGTTTTGTCGAGAGGGCTCACGGGATTGTGCAAGTTTTATAGCACTCTCATTGTCAAACAAAAAGTGGGTGGGATTTTGGAGAAAAGACATCCGAAATCATTGAGGGTTTGCTTCATCCAAAGTAGTTGGCCACAGCATGCACCGGCCGCCACATACTCGGCCTCAGCGGTGGAAAGAGCTACACAGTTTGCTTTTTAGAACTCCAAGACACCAAGGACGGCCAAGAAATTGACAAGTCCCGGATGTACTCTTTCTATCTACCTTGCAACTGGCGTAATCGAAATCCGAATACCCAAGTAGATTGAAAGTGGAGCCCTTGGGATACCACAAGCCAAGGTTTGGAGTGTGAACTAAGTACCGAAGAATTCTTTTAACGGCCACAAGGTGACATTCTTTCGGATTAGCTTGAAACCTTGCACACATGCACACACTAAGCATAATATCGGGCCTAGATGCACATAAGTAGAGCAATGAGTCTATCATGGACCGATATACCTTTTGATCGACGCTTTGCCCATCTTCATTTAAATCAAGATGTCCATTGGTTGGCATTGGTGTCTTGATGGGTTTGGCATTTTCCATGTCAAACTTCTTTAGCATGTCCTTGATGTACTTGGTTTGACATAGAAATGTTCCTTCCTTGAGTTGCTTAATTTGAAATCCGAGGAAGAATTTCAACTCTCCCATCATGGACATCTCAAACCTCTTGGTCATGATCCTACTAAATTCTTGACAAAAGGATTCATTAGTACTACCAAATATTATGTCATCGACATATATTTGGCACACAAAGATATGATCATCAATTTTTCTAGTAAATAAAGTAGGATCAGCTTTTCCAATTTCAAATCCTTGTTTGAGTAGAAACTCCTTAAGCATTCATACCATGCTCTTGGTGCTTGCTTAAGCCCATAGAGCGCCTTATGGAGCTTATAAACATGGTTAGGATACTTTGGGTCTTCAAATCCTGGTGGTTGCTCAACATATACGATCTCGGATATTGGCCCATTCAAGAATGCACTCTTGACATCCATTTGATATAGCTTGAAGTCATGATGTGCAGCAAAAGCTAAAAGCATCCGAATAGCTTCAAGCCTTGCTACCAACCTTGTCTTGTTCCTAGTAACCATACCATGTTCATCTTGCTTGTTTCGAAAGACCCATTTTGTCCCTATCACATTTGCATGGGGTCTTTCTACTAAGGACCAGACTTCATTCCGTGTGAAGTTGTTGAGTTCTTCTTGCATGGCCATCACCCAATCCGAGTCATCAAGTGCTTCCTCAACCCTAAGAGGCTCCAAAGAGGAAACAAACGAGTAAAATTCACAAAAAATTGCTAATCGGGAACGAGTGGTTACCCCTCTTCGAATACTCCCAAGAATGTTATCAACGGGATGATCCCGTTGGATACTTTGATGCACTCGTGGGTGAGGAGTCTTCGCCTGCTGCTGTATGGGCTCATCATCAGCACCATCTTGATCATCTTGAAGGTCTTGATCTTGAATTATGCTTGATATTTCTCTGTTATCTGCCCAGACCACAGAACTTTTCTATTTGCATACAGAGCCTCTGTCCAGCAGAACATCTCTGGTCTGTACAGCAGCAGGCTGATGCTGAACTTCAAATCTTTTGTTTGAACTCTCCCCTGAATCTGTGGCTCTTGAGGTCTGATTTCACCAATTGCAAGTTGTTTGATAGCTTCACATGGTGGCCCTTCATTTCCTAAAACATTCAAATCAACTTGCTCCACTTGAGAGTCGTTAGTTTCATCAAACGTTACGTCTCTCGCTATCTCAACAAGACCGGTGGTTTTGTTGAAAACACGATAGGCGTACTCGTTTGTTCCATAGCCAAGAAGGAACCTTCATCAACCTTAGGTGCAAACTTTGAGGATTTGGGCTTCTTGTTTAGAATGAAACATTTACTCCCAAACACTCTAAAGTATGACACCTTAGGTTTATTACCAGTTAGAAGCTCATAGGGGTTTTGTCCTCAAGCTTGTGAAGGTAGAGGCGGTTGATTGCATGGCAGGCGGTGTTCACGGCTTCGGCCCAAAACGATCCGAAGTCTTGTACTCATCGAGCATTGTCCTTGCCATCTCAATGAGGGTTCTATTCTTTCTCTCAACCACCCCATTTTGCGTGTGGAGAGTAGGGGGCTGAGAATTCATGTTTAACCCCTTCTTCATCAAGAAAGTCTTCTATGTTGGTGTTGCGAAACTCGGTTCCGTTGTCACTTCTAACTTTCTTGATCTTCACCTCAAATTCATTTTGTGCTCTTCTTGCGAACCTTTTGAAGATACCTTGCACTTCACTTTTATCATACAAGAAGAACACCAAGTGAAACGACAGTAATCATCAACAATAACCAACCATATTTGTTACCGCCAATACTTATGTAGGCAATTGGACCAAATAGATCCATGTGCAACAACTCCAACGGCCTTTTTGTGGTCCTCACATTCTTGATGGGATGGTGTGCTCCAACTTGTTTTCCAGCTTGGCATGCACTGCAAATTCTATCTTTCTCAAAAGAAACATTGTTAGTCCTAGGATGTGATTGCCTGCTTGAAGTTTGGCCAAGTTCCTCATCCCAGCATGGGCTAGTCGGCGATGCCATAACCATCCCATGCTGGATTTTGCCACTAAACAGGTCTCTAAGTTAGCTTCATTCTTGTTGAAGTCAACAAGGTAAAGCTTTTTTTCAACCGACCTGTAAAAGCAATAGAGGAATCCTCCCTTCTATAGACAGTCACACCCTTATCCGTAAAGAGACAATCATAGCCCATTTCACAAAGTTGTGAGACAGACAAGAGATTGTAACCCAACGAATTTACAAGAAGAACATTAGAGATTGAATGATCTTGAGTGATAGCAATTTTACCAAGTCCGAGCACCTCTCCTTTGCTATTGTCCCCAAATATGATATTCTCATTGGAGTCATCCATGGGTCTGTATGATGAGAACATACTCTCCTCTCCGGTCATATGATTCGTACATCCACTATCGATCACCCAACTTGATCCACCAGAGGAGTATGCCTACAAAATCAATTAATTCTTTATTTTAGGTCCCAAACGGATTGGGGCCTTCAAGGTTAGCAATAAGAATCTTTGGAACCCACAAGCTTCTCCTGCAATAAATGTTATCTTGTGGACCCACAATTTTAGCAACAACTTTACCACTTTTGTTGCGGGTTAGCACATAGCTTGAAGAGAAATCATCTTGGGGTGCATGGGTCTTTGCCTTATATGCATACTGTCTTTTCTTGGGCACAAGAGTGTTAGAGTGACCTGCTTTGGTTGATCTCTCAACCTGAGGAACTTCTCTGCCCTTTGCTGATTTTCTGTCTTTCCAGACCGAAGAGCTTTCTCTGTTTGAACGCAGAACTTCTGCGCTGTTGCTGCTGAAAGTCTGAATTTGAGTGCAGAATCTCTTTGGTCTGGACAGCACCAATGGTTTCCTTCTTCTCAAACTATACAGTTTGGAAACCATTAATCATCTTCCTTCCATTTACCTTGCCACCCTTGTTGTGTCCAAGACCATCCTTGATCAAAGGATGCCTTCCGGGATGAAACTTGATCTTCTTATTCTCTTCCATGCACCCCTTGGATATAATTTCATTAACCTAACAATTTCCTTCTTCATAGCTTCCATATTGGCAGAGTTAGCAGCACAAGCATTTATGTCAATGTTGAAACATCTACCACATCCTTCACTAGTAGAGGGTGTAGAGGCACTATTTTGGCTAGAGAGGAAGTGCTATCCCAAAGAGTGCTATATTGTACTTCAAGTTCCTCAAATTTGGAACCAAGGCTTGCAAAGCTCTCTTGAAGTACACTATGAGCCTTCTTTAGGTTAGCATGAAGATCACGTTCCAAGGATAACTCCTTGGTCAATGTCTCAACCTTCTCTCTTTCCAACATGAGAGCTTCCTTACTAGCTATAAACATATCCTCTTGCTTAGTAAGGGTGTTCTCTAGGTCCTCTACATCCTCTATTAGCTTTTTAACAAATTTCTTGGATTTCTTGTCTAGACCTTTTTATCAAATTGTTTGTTCATTATCACTATCACTATCTACATCACTAGGTGGAGGAGCTTTAAGTTTGGCATGTACCTTTGCTCCCTTGCCCATTAGACATAGGAGTGTGGTGTCATCATCCGAGTCGAGAGGTTTGGGAAGAGCTTCGATGAGGATGACTTTTGAATAGCTATGCTCGCAATTCCTCCTTTCTTCTCTTCCTCTTCACTTTCATCATTTGACTCCCATTCCTCTCCAATGTTTGCTCTTCCGGAGTACTTCTTCTTGTTGGAACCTTCTCATTCTTGTCAACCCTTCTCTTGAATGACTTGTCCTTGTCTTGATTCTTATCTTTCTTCTTGACCCAATCATCTCTCAACTCATACGGGCAGTCCGCAATGAAATGATCGGGGGCACCACAATTGTAGCAAGATCTTTTTGGGGTCTTCTCTATTGTATTTGTTTCTAGTGATGTGAAGATTCCTTCTTTAAGTGCTTCTTGAATCTTCTCATGAACAAGGCAAACTCCTCTTCATCTTCCAAGCTTGATGCTTCATCCTCATCATCTTCATCTTCACTGAGGAGACCTCAATCATCTTTTTGATAGCTTTGGCTTTTGATGATGAACTTGACTTGCTTGACTTACTTGCCTTGAGAGCAACATCCTTGACCTTCATGCTCTCTAACTTCTCTTCTAATTCGCAAGTCTTCTTCTTTGATCCACCTCTACATCCATGAGCTCATGTGTAAGAATTCTTCCAAGCACATCACTTGGTGTGAACTCTTCAAAACTTCTTCTCACGAATGAGAGTCACAAGTGTTCGGTTTCTTGGTGCAAATGCTTCTAACATGATCTTGACAATGGTGTGATCATCCAAGTCCTCTCCACCAAGACCTCGAATCTTCCTACAAGCACCATCATCCTATCAAACATAGCTTGTGGTCCTTCACCATCCTTTATCACAAACCTATTGAGTTGAGCCATCAATAAATCAATTTTGGACTTCCTCACTTTGTCAACTCCCTCATGAGCAATGACAAGTGTGTCCCAACTCTCTTTTGCTATCTCAAGCCCTATCACTTTGTTGTATTCCTCCGGACTCAACGAGCTAAGTAGCACACCGGTTGCTTGAGCATTGAGATGAATTTGTCACAGCTCATATGGTGTAAGGTTGCGTGGGTCTTGAGGATCGGTGAAACCTGCACTCACAACATTCCAAAGCTCGGGATGGATCCCATTAGATGAATCTTCAGCAAGTGCTTCCACTTAGCAAAGTTTGTCCCATCAAACATGGGCAACTTGCTTGCGGGCATCGAGACAAAGGTGTTAGGAGCAACATTAGAAATGGAACTATAATCAAAGGATACACTTCCATAGGCTTTGCTGCTCTTCTTCCTTTCATGCAGCCTCTTCTAGGGATTCTTCCACCATAATAGGTCTCATCATCATCCCCATTCTCGGTATCGCTGCTCTCTAGCTTGGGATCATCCTCTTTGCTTCCTTTGACCTTTGGAACCTTGTTTCTTCCCTTTTCTTTTGGAACACCGTCATCTCCACCCTTGCCTGACGTGCTACCATTTTTGACTGCCCCACTTGCAGCTGTGGGTTCGACCGTGTTGTCAACCTCAATTTCGACTTCCACTTGAATTTCACCATCACCTGGAAGTTTATCACCTCCACTAGCCATTTTCCTCACGCGTTGAAGCGCTTACCATGAGGTTTAGGCTCTGATACCAATTGAAAGGATCGATTTGGCCTAGAGGGGGTGAATAGGCCTACAAAAAAATATTCTCACAAATAATTAACTGCCAGACTGAAGAAGAACTTCTGCGCTCGAACGTAGAACCTCTCCAGTCTGTACAGAAAAACAATAGGCGTGTGTAAACTGCAGTGAAACACAGATCCACCAAATTTCTCAGCTTTCTTATGGTTGCAGCTTTGCTGTTCAACAGGTCCCTGCAGCTAGATAGAAGTAGGCAAGTAGATCGAAGAAAGAAGAAACAAGTATTGCAATTTGAATGTAAAGCGAGACAACAACAACAGCAGCAAGATGACAAGGGATTTACTCTGAGGTTCAACTTTGCCACCAAGGCTAGCCTACGTCCTCGTTGTTGAGGGAGCCACAAAGGCTTGGAGTCTCCTCCAACTCCGACCTCTTCTCAAGCGAATCACCAAGACTCAAGCTCGAGGTTTCCACTAAGCTTCACAAGGGGTGATACAAACTTCCCGGTGCTCAACCACAACCGATTGGGAGCTCCCGGGCAACCTCTAGCCGTCTAGGAGCCGACGCCCCAAGAGTAATGAACACCAACTGCAGGCTAGAGGAAGAACGAAGGCTCTCAGCTGTAAGCTCTTGCTCTAGTGCTCTCTAATCCCTCCCTAATCCAATCTCCTCTTAGAAATCACCAAGAATGAAGAGGAGAGAGCTTGGTCGCCAACAATGGAGGAAAGAGAGTCTGTTCACGGGTTGAGGATGAGTTTGGATAAGGCAGGCAACCATTTGGGGGGAAGAAGAGGACGACATTAAATACCCCCTCACTTTCCAGCCAACGGTACAGAAAGTTACAGAACTTCTCTGCGCGAACAGAGAACTTCTGTGCTCGAACACAGAAGTGCTCGGACACAGAGATTCTGTGTTGGAATACAGAACCTCTGCGGTCTGGCCAGAACAGATTTAAAAGGTAGTTCTTCTGGCTTTCTTTTGGGCTTTGGGTTTATCTTTGATGTGGTATGAGAGCACAAGTTCCTCAGCAGCCTGCAGTTGTGTCCCCCTTATAGTACGGCGATCATCTACTCAATTTCAAAAGATAAAATAAAAGTAAGCCTTCTTTGATCCATACACCGTGTAGAAAGAATTGGGGGGTCTCACGTGATGTTGTCTAATCCTTGCATATTTGTTCCCTGTCTAAACTCAACAAATCTCATTAGTCCCTTAAATTTATTGCCATCAATACACCAAAACCCACTTAGGGGCTTAGATGTTCTTTCACTTCCCCACTAAGAATAATATAAACATATCACTCTTAAGTTAGAATTAGATAGCCTTAGTGATCCCCTCTATACTTCTAGATTCTCCGTCCTTGTTAGCTACTCAGGGGATAGATTTTAAGACTTATCACTATCCGTTCCTTTGGGTTCGATATTAAAACTGGGTTACTCCGGTGAAGTGCTACATCGGTAGATCTTATCTGTGCGCTTGCGGATAAAGTAGAGTGTGCGTTAATTTATACCAACAAGCATTTCTGGCGCCGTTGCCGGGGATAGAGTTTATCTCTACTCTTGGTAGCGACGTTAGTAAGTGTCAACAAGCATTTCTGGCGCCGTTGCTGGGGATAGAGTTTATCTCTACTCTTGGTAGCGACGTTAGTAAGTGTCAATAGTATTTAATATGTTAGAAGAGCCGCTAAGTGATGGATGGACCAATCAGTATTACTGTTTTGTACGTACCTGGATGTACTGCTCCCTAGTGAGGTCGGTCTCCCTGGTGAGCATCATCTGCCTAGCGTCCGCCTTCTTCACCGTCGTCCCTAACACGTCGGCATTGTAGTTGATGATACACTGGATCCGCGCCTCGTGGTACAGATCTGCGAGCCGGGACTTGCAGACCTTGTCCTGCACGTGCAACGCATCGGCCTCTTTCCCCGCCTCGCACGCAAAGTACTCCTGCATAAAGACAACATGTACCCTTTCATTATTTCAAGAACATCCAACAAATATGTATCATTGAGAAATGTTGTGCGAGCAAGACTCACCCAGAACTCGGCCCTAATCCGTGCTGCAACGGTGGTGTACGTGGGGTCCTCAACGGCAGCGAAGTGGTCCTACGTCCAGGGCGGTGACCTAACCCCGGCGTAGGTGACCAAGCCAGGGTAGTTCTTCCGAATCAGAAGACTTAACATGCCATTGATATGGCGTGTCTTGCTCCCTGCCACAAGTTCCCAGTTCCTGCATGAGTCATTAAGAACAACTGTTAGTCGGAAGTTCAATTTTGAACATGTCATGTGAACAAGTAGTGAAAACATTAATGGTAACTTACTTGTCGTCGTAAGGTCGAATCACCGGGCGGCGGCTAGGTGCGATCCGCTGCTGCGGGAGCTGCGAGGGGCCGCACAAGTATACTCTGCTCGAAGCAAAGGAAGTGGAACCCCCTCCTGAGCCACCTACGATCTCGCCACCCTCGTCCCCCTGGTCCCCCTGGTCCCCCTGGCGACCCTCCGAGGAAGTGGTGTCGTCGTCCGACGTCCTCCTGATCGTCCCTCTGGCGTCCCCCTGGTTGTCGTCCGAGGAGGTCTGCACCGGGTCGGGAGTCAGGTCGGGAGTCGGCTCCCTCCTAGGACGTCTGCGAGGGCGGCCGGTCCTCGCCCTCCTCGTCGACGGCTCCTCGGCTGCGGTGGGTGGAGAGCTAGACCTTTGGTAGCGCGAGTTGACCCGCCGTTGTTGTCGCCTTCCGCCCGGCATTTTGTCGAGTGCCTGCCATTACAAAGATAAAATCAATTAGCATAAATAAATGATAAGTATTTATAAAGACATACAAAATGAACGAAACATAATTGCAAAATAATTATAACAATATAGCATTACATGAATTAAAAATTATCTCCGCGATTGTCAGTGGCTAGTGCCCCTTTTGTGTTGGCTCGTGGCACACGTGTGTCGTCATCACTGTCAATATTGTCGAAACAATCGGCATCGTCTCCATCATCCTCCTCACCCTCGTCCTCATCAATGTCACCACCAAACTGCAATCGCTCAAGCAGTCTTAAGTCTTTGGCATTGTGCACCTCATCACCCTCGTCCTCATCAATATCATTGTCATCGTCTTCTTCCCTGTCCATCAGCTCAAAAATGTCCATGTCAAACCTCCCTTCTAGCCCCTCAGGTTGAAAGAACTCTCTACTATATGTGTTTGGGTCGAAGTTGTAATCATCATCGTTTGGGAGAGGCGCTTTACCGCGCGGCGATACTAACTGCACAAGGTACCAACCCATAAGATTGTCGTCTTCTTGACACGCCCATTGGAGATAATAAACTTGTGTGGCTTGTTGAGCCACAATATAGACATCGTCTCCCTTGTAAACGGAATCCTGTCGAATTTTGACTAGCCCAATCTCAGGGGCTCTTCTCGTGACATCTGGATCGAACCAATGACATTTGAATACCACAGGATTAATAGCTTTGGTACCCTCAAAGTTGAGCTCATATATTTCTTCGACTATGTCTAATAGTCGCGCTCATCGGTGTCGGGCGTACGAACTCTGGTATTCGTGGTCTTTCGATTGGGCCGACTCTACTCGTAGCTGCTTGTGTGAAAGCGATAGCCATTCACATCATAAACGGTGAATGACTTGACCCTATAGTCGAAGCCATTGGCAACCTGTTTCAACTCATCCATCATTTCCGCATTTGTGCGGGCTTGTAAGTTGAGACAGGGTAGATCGTTTCATGAAATGAAACAAGAAATGAAATGAAATACGAGGTTAGTTGGGTGGTACCTTCGTACTAAACCACGAAATGAAATCGGGCACACCATTTTTGAGAAGATGGTCTTGTTCTTCATAGGAAGGTTCCCTATCCTCTCTCCGCTATATTTTCTTTTCTTGTTCCCACATTTGCTGCAGGGACACGGTATCCGACTCGACCCTTTAGCAGCCGAACCAAATGCATGCTCTAGGAAAGCATTGGTCTTAGTAACCCATTCTGTGCTCTTACTTGCGTGGCCCGTGTACATCCAGTCACGGTTATCCATCCTCTGGCATATACATATGTAAGCGAGTAATAAACCAGCAATTGCATCTACACGGCGTTCTTACCATCTAATAGGTGAAGGATAGGTCCTAATCCCACCCGAGGATGCATAGATGGGTTAGTTTCCATGTTCTACTCCTACCCGAGACAGAATTTCGGCAACACCTCCTCGCTGTTCTCCCGATACACGTCCTGGCAGGGAGAGTGTGTATCCGGAGAACAACGAGGAGGTGGTGCCGAAACTCCGACTCTGACAGGAGCAAAACATGGAAACTAGCTCATCTACGCATCCGTGGACTGTCCAAAATACGTGGACAATCCGAAAGAGATACGGTCGCAGATATGCAAAGGTCTGAATATCTAAGACCGTATCTCTTTCGAACGGGAGAAGTCTAACTAGGTTACGCGACCAAAGATCAGATACCTAAGGATACGGATAGAGGGGTTATACCTAAGGTGTCGGTGAGGTCAGGGTAGCGGGGCAGTGGTGAGTCGGGGCAGTGGCGAGATGACGCAGTGCAGGCAGACCCGCAACGCCGACGAAGACGATCGGGGTCGACGAGTCCCTCCCACGAGTCCTCCTGCCAAAAATAGAGCAATTGGTTAGTCTCGACCGAAAATTTCGACAGCACCTCCCCTACACGGGGAGGTTCCCAAAACCTGCAAAAAAAAATAAGCACGAAAGCCTACAAACACATAGAAACCTTCGCGACAAGAACGTGCTCTAGCGACGACGACGGTGACGACCGAAACGGAGTCCTTCCTTCCCCTTCTTCTTCTCCTCTCTTCTCCTTCTCCTTCCCCTTCTCCTTCTCTTCCTCCTTTCCTCCTCTACCTCCTCCTCTCCTCTGTTGGCCGCGGCCGGGGGGCGCGGGCAGGCGGCCGGTGGAGGCGCGGCAGGGGGGCACGGGAGGGCGGACGGCGGCGCCGGGGCGGCCGGGCGGCCGGCCGGCGCGGCCGAGGGAGGGGCGGGGGCGCCGCGGCAGGCGGCCGGGCACCGGCGGGCGGCGAGGCGGGGCGGCCGGGAGGCGGCCGGGGGAGGGGTGGGGGCGGCGGCGGGAGGGCGGGCGGGGGCGGGGGCGGGGCGGCGGCGGGCGGGGGCGGGCTGGCGTGCTGAGTGTGTGAGTGTCTGTGCGCGTGTGTGCGGGTGTGTGCGTTTATATTTTTTTAATTTTGAACGACTTTGCCGAGTGTCGGATCGGCGGCACTCGGTAAAGGGACCCTCTTTGCCAAGTGCCGCCGATCTGGCACTCGGCAAAGAGCCCTGTTTGCCGAGTGCCGACTGACATGGCACTCGGCAAAGCCGTTCCACGTGCCCAGGTCAAACAAAAACTTTGCCGAGTGCCAGCTGGCACGACACTTTGTCGAGTGCCAGCTGACATGGCACTCGGCAAAGAGCCTCTTTGCCGAGTGTCACCTTTGACACTCGGCAAAAATTTTAATTTTTTTTAAAATTTTGACACCAAATTTTTTTTGAGGCACTTCCACACTACCATAGAGAGCATGTTCAAATTTGATAGTTTTTCAAAACTTTTTGTTATATTTTTTGACTTTATTTTATTTTCTTGAATTTTCCCGAAAGACGCAAGTTTGAACTGCGGGTGCATCGAATAATGGATTTTCATGATTTAAAAAATATTATTCTTGTTCTTAACCCTATGTTGAGGCCAAATCTAAAAACTGACCTGAGGTTTCGATCAACGTGCTCACGGGGCAACGCCTCCAAATTACGTGCGGACGGTTGTTTAATTATAAAAATTGCAAATGAATTCCGAAAATCGCGAAACTTGGCGAGATGTTGTTACATCATATGCGTATGTCTAGAAAAAAAATTGAGAAAGTTTCGAGCTTATCCGTGTGTTCTCCCTCACGTAGAGGCAGCAGCAGAGTCCTCGCGGCCCCTTCACACCCAGCAGGCACCGTCATCTTCCTCTCGGAGCCGGCGGACGCGGACTGCGGCGACTAGCTGTGCCAGCCACTGTCGACGCACGTGATCCCAGGCATGGCGCTCCGGCTAGCTCCGGCTTGGCCGAGCCGAGTGCGACTGCGCGAATGTCCACGTGCATGCATAGAGCGCTGCGCGGCATCGATGCAAGAAGTCGGTCGCGTGACGGTGCTGCGTGCGTGCTCGATCTACGATCTGTTTTTGCTGTTCGTTGCTAGCATGGTGATGTCACCGTATCATCATACCTATACAATATACATCCGTTTTCCTTTAGCAAAATATATATCCAAATACAACATAAATACATGTATACTCTGAAGAAGCGTCGAGCTTCTCAGCTAGGACGATCGACGAACGCTCTCAGATGCACCCCTCCCTCCTCCAAGCGTCGTGACAAGACCAGCAGTGCTGACGCCACTCCTAGCTAGATCGACGAGTTTTGGAAAAGGTGGGTAGGAGACAGGCAGCGGCGAATTATGAGTCGATGAACGGTGGGCGGCGGTCACTGGTGAATTACGGAGCGGCCTGTGTGTCGAGGCAGAACGTCGTACAGTGAAAATACAAAACTACCCTTAATTACTTTTCTAGCTCTAAATTAGTTTTCGAGGAGGAACCGGCGGTTCCTCTCAAGCACCGTAACAAAGCTCTTAAAATAATTGATTTTTACTAGCATAAGTTATCCCTAAATGAGGAATAAACTGAACGCCATCTTCGATGTTGTTCATGACGTTGATCGTTTACTGTTCCGGCACTATAGACAACAATATTTTATCACTGTAGATAACACTGGTCAACCATTTTTTAACTGTTCTCCGGTCACTATTTGTCGCATTGTTTTTTTTTGTTCGCCCATGACAAAAGACGGCACAACGTAGCGTGGCCATCATGCCAGTACACAATGGCGGATCCAGGGGGGTGCAGCCCCCCCTCCCAAAAATACCCATATGATTTCAGGTAAAAATAGTATAATTTGTCTTTAAATTAGTCTAAAATTTCCTGCGGGCTACAAAAATAATGAAAAATTTAGTCTAA
Source organism: Coix lacryma-jobi var. lacryma-jobi (assembly GCA_009763385.1). Taxonomy (NCBI): domain Eukaryota; kingdom Viridiplantae; phylum Streptophyta; class Magnoliopsida; order Poales; family Poaceae; genus Coix; species Coix lacryma-jobi. Next base: position 27,628,966 of record CM019831.1, read on the forward strand.
ATCACCTTAAAATCTACCAAAAACCTCTTATGGGCTAAAAATACAAGGAGAATTTCGGTCCAAACTCGGCTCTCTATGTATTTAGCCCCCCTCGTGAGTCGATTCTGGATCCGCCAATGCCAGTACATGTAAATGTTAAAATAATTAATTTTACGTCAATAAACATGCATATTTTGGAAATATTGTGTAAACTCGTTTAGACCATTTTAATCCATTTAAACACCATCTAAATTGTTTAAATGCTAAACAAAGGGTGATCTACTATTTACCATTTAGAGTTTAGGATGACATAAAAAAAAGTACGACATTTAACCTTCTTAATCATGTATTTTTCAAGATATTCTATTCTTCATGAATACCGTTTAGAGTTTACGATGACATCTAAAAAAAGTACAACATTTAAGATATTCTATTATTCATGAATAGATGATTTTTACATAAACTTCCGTGTTTAGTAGATATGACCTTGCCCTTTTATATTTTTTTCTAGTGGTTTACCTTTACTATAGATTCAATCAAATATGTTCCCACTCCTTTAGACTTTACTACTCAAAAATACCATAACCACAAATTTTATAATAGAAATTTTAGAATGGTTGGAAAAAAAACAAGGACCATTCATTGAGAGAAATCGAACAGTGCAAAAATAAAAGATACTAATATAGAAGTACTCAGAAGTACCAAAAAAGTAGAGACGGTACCAAAACTAGTGGAACCCAGTACAAAAATTGGTCGGCTGCATTCAGATTTTCATTGTTTGATTAGTCTTTTCGTAATCTTCCTGGAGGGTAAAACTAGGATTTGCCACTATCGACAAGTCGACCTACGACCATCACCGCCGGACCGCCCACGTATCTCCGAAGGCCACGACACAACGCAAAAAAAAAAGTAGCGGTGGCCGGTGGCCGGCCTGTGCGCAGCTCCAACAATAAAGCTTGGCCTTCTTGCGCATGGGCACCGGTGCTGATGCTACGCTGGCGACGCCCCATCACCTGCAAGTCTACTATAAGGAAGAGCAGTGCGTCTTGTGTTCAACTCTGGCAAGCCGAGACAGGATTGCACTCTCGGAATTCGGTCTCGACTATGCTCTGCGTCGTACCAGGAGTACCTGGGAGTTGAACGGAAGCCAGGGATTCGGGAACACACGAGCAAAAGGAATACTAGGCCGAGCTTGTTGCAGGGCACTAGATTCTTGACCTTGCCATGACCTGTCCTTCTACGCAGGCAACCCGTCCCTTGCGGCCTTGCCATTCTTGATCATTGTCAAGCGGGAGCTTTACCTTGCCGTTCTTGACATTGTCAAGCGAGAGCTTTAAGATATTGAGCAGTTGATGAGCTGCACTCAGATTGCTCTGACGAACTCGTTGTTGGAGAGCGTGTGCGTCGGTTCGCCGATCTGCGGTAGCAAGCCAGGCCAATCAGGACCCGCTCCTGACGAACGGTGGCTGAGGACGATGAGCTAGGTTGAGCTGCTTGCACAGTTGCACTATGCGAGCATCGCTGGGAAGCTGCCGGTGAGCGCCTTGCTTGACACGTCTAGCAGCATCAGCACGGCGATGCCGCCGAGCGCGGCAGGATCGGTCCGCAGAGCATGTTGCAAATAATTACCAATACACCCTTAATATTAAAAACCAAAATTTGTAAATATTTCTCAATTAATAAAAATAACTAGAAAATAGAAAGAAAAAAAGTAACAACAAGTACCATGGTACTTTCCCAACCACCGTAAAACAACTCATTTTATAAATGTGAGTATTATTAATGGTACTTAGTATCACAATACTATGCACCACAATACAATGCCTTTCAAAGATTTAGTTTGCAATTCTTATGTCAATTGTGAAATGAATAAATAAGAACATAAATAACAACTTATCAGTTGACTTATCAGTCGTTCTATGACTTATTCTCTCTCACAGAACACTACTGAACAACAGAAATAAGTCGTAAATAAGTTCAAACGAACAGGTTGTGCAATACAAACAAAACTTATTCTTCCTGGGTAGTAGATCCTTTCGATTATGGGAATAGATGGGTTACAACACTAGATATCTTATAGATAGTACACCAATCTCATACTATAGTTTTGATGCTTGGAAATATTCTTTTAGTGGATTTTCACATTATAATCTTCAAGATTTTGATCATACCAATAAATAATAAATCCAGTCATTCATTTGAAAAATCACATTATAGAATTCAAAAGAAAAATATGTAAACTATAAGGTTGTATATCTCCCTACCTCTTTAATTTTTATATACTCCTTCTATCTCAATTTGTAGGTCGTTTTGATATTTCTAGGTGCATAGGTTTTGCAATATATCTAGACATATCATATATCTAGGTGCATAGCGAAAGTTATATACCTAGAAAATTCCAGAAAACGTATAATTTGACAAGATAGTGGTACATTTTATCTCCGTCCAACCTCATACTGAAAGAGTTGCAATTCTCTAGTCTCTACACAAAAAAGAGTAAATTCCTCGAATTCAAATGGCATTTGGAGAATTCCATCAACTGACGTTTTCCTCCATACCAGTTTCAATTACTGGTAGGAATATATTTATGTATTTTTTTCTTCAATCAATTATTTTTTCAAAACAAAAAATTTAAAACACATATTATAAATATTTTTTAAGAAGGACATATATTATAAATAGATAGATTTTTTGAGAAAATATAAATAGATAGATAAATCCTAAGTCCTAACACACCTCCAGCCCGGCCCAACAAGCACAGCAGGCTCACCTACCCGGGCCGACGGCCACCTAGGGCTTCCTTCCCTTCTTCTCCCCCACCTCGGCTCGGCGGCCTCCACCCACGCACTCGCACTCCCAAAACAGCGCCCACCGGGGTTTAAAAACCTTTCGACCGATCCGACTCGCCGGCGGCGCCGTCCCCGTCCCCTGCCGCCAGACCAACGCCCCCACACCCAGCCGGAGACGACGATGGTGGGGCTCCGCTCGATGGCGGGCTCTGGGATCCAGTCGATGCTCAAGGAGGGCCACCGCCACCTCTCTGGGCTCGAGGAGGCCGTGGTCAAGAATATCGACGCCTGCGGCGAGCTCTCCGCCATCACGCGAACCTCCCTCGGCCCCAACGGTGAGTCGTGCTCCGCGTGCGCCTTCGCTTCGTTGGCGCGGGTTGTGGGCTCGGGTGGTGGCTACTGGACTGAGAGGGGGATCTGGAGCGAGGAGAGCGTGCTCGGTCTTCGGTGGTGTAGCGAGAGGCCGCCGGATCGAGCTGTTGGAGGGGAGTGAGGGGGATCTGGAACGAGGAGTAGCCTGTTTGTTGGAGCTTATTGGGATACGGTGACAAGGACAATGAATGTTTGGGTAGTATGAGGCGCTTGGTATACTGGTGTGCCGTTTGAAATCACATTTAGCCTTGTTCGATGTTTGGATCACGAGCAATTAGTTTGTCTATAGTACTACTAGTCTTCTGCACTATGTAAATTGCATCTGACAATTTTACTTAGATGCTGAAACCTTCCAGTGGTCGATTACTTGATGTTGTAGTTTACTTGTTTGCTTAATGTAGGAATGAACAAGATGGTTGTCAATCACTTGGGCAAGCTGTTTGTCACAAACGATGCTGCCACCATCGTGAATGAGCTCGAGGTTCAGCACCCGGCTGCTAAGATCCTGGTACTGGCTGGCAGGGCTCAGCAGGAGGAGATTGGGGATGGGGCCAATCTCACCATATCGTTTGCCGGCGAACTGCTTGAGAAGGCTGAGGAGATCATCAGGATGGGCTTGCATCCGAGTGAGATCATCATTGGCTACACCAAAGCCACCAACAAGGTGACTTACCTCCCTGACTCCTGTAGGCTTTTGTAACATTGAAACACGCAGTCTGATAGCAGGCTCTCGTTGCTTTTTATCTTTGGTATGCAGACAATTGAGATCTTGGAGGATCTTGTTGAGAAAGGCTCAGAGAACATGGACGTAAGAAACAAGGAGGAGGTTGTGTTGAGGATGAGATCTGCTGTCGCTAGCAAGCAGTTTGGCCAGGAGGATATAATGTGCCCTCTTGTGGCTGATGTAAGCTAATCCATACCAGCTCATAGGGAGCTTTGCTTTTCTTTTCTCCTTGCACGTCATACTGATATCAACTAATAGTGGGTTTGTTGTATCGTTTTTTAGGCCTGCATTCAAGTTTGCCCCAAAAATCCAGCAAACTTTAATGTCGACAATGTTAGAGTGGCTAAGCTGCTTGGAGGTGGTTTGCACAATTCTTCTGTGGTCCGTGGGATGGTTCTGAAAAATGATGCTGTTGGTAGTATCAAAAGGGTGGAGAAGGCAAAGGTGAGCTCAAAAGACTACTCTTCATTCACATTGCACACTGGTTATACCTGTGAAAGTTCTATACCCTTCTTTTTTTTATTGGTTTTGAAATTATTTTAATGAAATAGGCAATGGATGGAGCTCTAAATATTATTTTCGCAAGGTTACGAGTATTTGTTGTTGGAAGCTCAAGGATAATCACTTACTCATGTGTTCGTTGTTTGTATATTTTGTTACTGTCAAGTGAATCATGTATGCTTATGTAGCATTACATCACTCATAAAGCCCTGGCAAACCGATTCCTACTTAAAGTGGTTACAGCACAGCGCAGCACATTTCATTTGCTTGTGTTATGCTCAGTGCTATTGTAAATTTTTCTGTTTATTAAAAATCACACTTCATAGAACACTTTTATTTATTTCTGTCTTTCTAGTTCACACTGCTGCTAAGGGCAATGAATGGATAGGAACTATGATTCTAATTAAATGGGCAGTTGTATGTTATAACATGGTGTTAGAAATTCAATGTGCACAGGAATCCTAACCAATTACAGCATAGTACCCATCTTTTTCTGTATGATGTCTTGCAGTGTTTCTTTCTGAATTCTAAAACCAATCAATATTCAGATTGCAGTATTTGCTGGTGGTGTCGATACCTCAGCAACTGAAACAAAGGGAACTGTGTTGATTCATTCTGCTGAGCAGGTATGTTCAGTTTTTTTTTTTTTTTTTGACTTCTGTTAAAGCTGTCCTTACTTTTACTATGTTCATGAAGGTTTGGGTGTTGCAAACTGTTTAATTGGTTTTGTGTGTTTTACGTTATGTAGACGTGCATCCAACAGTACATTCCTTTTTCATAATTTGTGGATTGATTTCTTATGGATACTCTGAACTTAAAAATGGAGCACATGATATTTTTTTTGCTTCTGTAGCGCATTGCAATCTGTAGTCAGCAAATATCTGTTGGAATCTATAATACATTGCTTTTGCAGCTAGAAAATTATGCTAAGACCGAGGAAGCTAAGGTGGAGGAGCTTATCAAAGCTGTCGCTGACTCAGGTGCCAAGGTTATTGTCAGTGGAGCTGCAGTTGGTGACATGGCACTACATTTCTGTGAACGTTACAAGTGAGTTTTTTGCTTTTCATGTGTTCTGAATAGATTACCTGAATTCTCTGTGCAGTATTGATCTTTGTTGAAGATTCCTTTTAGACTGGAGAATTATCGTATATGTTATATTTTCTCCATAATTGAGGACTGTATGGGTGTGTGGCTGTTGACCTTTTTGATAGCAGTTACTTACTGATCTGTTTGCAGACTGATGGTTCTGAAAATCAGCTCAAAGTTTGAACTGAGAAGATTCTGCCGTACTACTGGGGCTATTGCAATTGTAAGTTCTGATTTTTCAGATGTTTTTGTTCCTGTGTCGTAGTAGCATGCTTATTCTGATTTTGTTGTTTTTTCTTTTGAAATATAGTTGAAACTTAGCCAACCCAATGCGGACGAACTAGGATATGCAGACTCTGTTTCCGTTGAAGAAATTGGTGGTACTCGAGTATGTTCTACCCCCTTTGTGCTTTTACAGAAGATATATCTTTATTCTTCCTCGCCAACATTCATTTTATTTATAAGGTTACTGTCGTCAAGAACGAAGAAGGTGGAAATTCAGTGGCTACTGTTGTCTTGAGAGGCAGTACAGACAGTATACTAGATGATCTTGAAAGAGCTGTTGATGATGGCGTCAATACGTACAAGGTATATGAGTGGTATCTATAGTAGTTGTGAATTGTGATGCAACTCTCTTATTGTATTGTAACATCCATGTCTGTTTAGCTAATCTATCCAAGTCCTCACTGTTTTTGTTTGTGCTAGTCAATGTGCAGGGACAGTAGGATAATTCCTGGTGCTGCTGCAACAGAAATAGAGCTGGCAAAGAGATTGAAGGAGTTCTCATTGAAGGAAACAGGGTAAGTTTGTTTTGTACCATGATAGATAATAACTTTTCATGTACAAGGTAAGAGTACATCTGCTTTCAATATGAGCTGGGTTAACCCTTTGTAAAAAGAACAATCAATCTCTGTTTCCCTTAATCATTTGTTGGTTGCTGTTAATAATTGTCCAGGTTGGACCAGTATGCCATTGCGAAATTTGCTGAAAGCTTTGAAATGGTTCCAAGAACCCTAGCAGAAAATGCTGGACTTAGCGCAATGGAGATAATATCCTCTCTTTATGCCGAGCATGCTAATGGCAATGTGAAAGTTGGCATTGACCTGGAGGAAGGTGCCTGCAAGGACATCTCGACCTTAAAAATATGGGATCTCTATGTCACAAAGTAAGTCAATCAGATGTAGGAATCATGTGTAAGCTGGTTTAAGAATGTTTTCGATCTTTTGTGGTAATTGAACATGTGCTCATTGGTCTACATACATGTGTCCTCAAATTGGGGCATGGGTTTGCACATCTTGTGTGACAGTTTAAGCTGCTTATGATGACCCCTTAGCAGATTTCTCACTTTGCTTATTCTGCTGTACAGGTTTTTTGCCCTAAAATACGCTGCTGATGCTGCATGCACCGTGCTACGGGTTGACCAGGTATGACTGCTAGGTCTACGTTCGAAATTCTTTTGGATGCTTGCGTTTCCTAGGAGCACATGGTAATATTTGAATAAATATGAACTGTCCAGATCATCATGGCCAAGCCAGCAGGAGGTCCAAGAAGAGATGCCCAGCCTGGTGGTGGGATCGACGAGGATTAGTTTTGGTCGTGATTGTTTTCTTTGTATATATCACGTATGCAAGGTTTTAGAGCAGAGAACATTCTATCTTATCTAGGCTTTGGTTCTGTAGAAGGTTTTGGGTGCCTTGAGTTCACATTTGGAAGGGTTGCACGGTCGTGCTGATATCACATGGGGAATTGCATATTCTTTCCTGGTGTATTGCAGTGCTGATGTATGAAATGATTCCTTCCAGGGTTTTTTCCTAAAGTTCGTCACACCCAGCTGAGCCCATGTATGAGTGTTACTTCAGTTCTAGCTGAAAGAGTGAAACTTGTCTCAATGGTATTTTCTTGGGTAACGTCGAATGCAGTCCTTTGCTCCCATGGTGAGCATTCTTGTATGTGTGGCCAGATAGATTGGCAAATGGAATGAGTCTACTCCCTTTGTCCTAAAATAAATGCACTTGTAGAGTTTAAAATTTATCCTAAAATTAGTGTACTCCCTCCGTACAAGAAAAAGAAGTCATTTTGAACAAAGTTTTGGTTAAACATTGACAATATAAATTATGAATAAGTTTTAAATTATTAGGTTTTAAAATATAAAATCTATATTAATAGATTTGCATTGACAAATATTTTCATAAAAGTATATATATATATATATCATTTTTTAATAAATATTTTTTTATAAAAACAAGGAGTCAAAGTTATACTTTGGAGACCGTGTCGTTGTCTAAAACAACTTCCTTTTCCTATAGGAAGTACCGTATAGGAAATAGATACGTTTTGGACATTGACATGGTCTCCAAAGTATATTGTGACTCTCTTTATAAAAAATATTTATCAAAAAGTGATATATATATATATTATGAAAGTATTTTTCAAGACAAATCTATTCATATGGTTTTTATATTTTCAAAGTCAATAATTTAAAAGTTATTCATGATTTATATTCTTAATGTTTGACTGAAACCTTGTCCAAAACTAGTCTTATTTGTCTTTTCCTACTTTCTCAATTTTCCGAGGTATAATGATTACATCTTTCTAGGAGTATAAATGTAATTTCTCAATAATCTTAGCATTTTTAATTTAAACTCTAGAAGTGTACTTATTTTAAGACGGAGAGAGTAAGATAGTTGGTGGGGGACCAACTGTTTACATCCATCAGTACGAACTGGAAGCAGCCTACAGTACGTCAACATCATCCAATGCTAAATGGGAATTAGTTTGTCGTATTTGTGTGATTGTGTCTGTAACCCTGTTTGATTTTGATTGTCCCATATCTTTTCAACTATGTGATTTTGCCATTACTCTTTCAAACTCAAGGTAGAGTTTGCCCCTGTTCATCAAGACTTCATATTGTCGATTCAGCGCTATATAGTTATTATTACAGTAGTTTACAATGCGTGCACATTTGCCACTATATTTCTGATTATTTTGTGGTATTGCCTATTTGTTTATTAGCAAACATTTGCAGAAATTTTAGATGTCAAAAGAATTTTGGCGACAAAACTTAACAAATTTTTCATACATTTCAAATTTGAGCATTGTGACTTAAGTTTTGCACATGTATTAAAGCATGGCAACCACCATTAAAAGTCCCAACAAATGGCCACATCATAAGGTTATGAAATCATCACGTCCAAACAAACTAAGACCTGTTTGAATCCTAGGGCTAAAAATTAGATCACCTTATGAAAATGGATCAAACATAAAATGATTATAGGCTAATAAGGATTAATGAACTTTAACCACCAAATAGCCCTCATTCTCTTATTAAACTAAAATTAGCCCACAATTAGGCTTTCTAATTGGTATAAAAAACATGGGCTAATTATTAGCTCTCTGATCCAAACATTCTCTAAGTCTAATGCAACCGTTCAGTGACACGAATTATTCCTAACCTAGCTAAGACAAGCTTGGCTAGAGATAGATAGGCTAACACAAGCTGAGACTATTGTGTCTAGTTATGAGACTTAAGGGTTCGTTTGGTAGGGCTTTGAGAGCGGTTTTGGCTCTGGCCTAAACCCTGCCAAATGATCATCCAAGAAACGACTTTGGTGAAGAAGTTTGGACTGGGTGGGCCGAGTTGCAAAAACATGCTTTCTTTCAACTCACAAACTTAACAAAAATTATAATAATAAAATTGTTAGTCGTGGAATGATTGTTTTAAACGCTTTTTTAAAAATTTAAAAAGGCTTCAGCTGTAGCAGAGAAGCCGGTCCACAGGAGGAGGTAGTTGTATAATGGGAGCCTTAAACGTCTCAAAAGGCTTCAGCTGGGTGAACCTTTCTATCACTGTATATACTAGATAGCTATGCGCGCTTTGCCGCGCCGCAATATAAACCGTAAGTATTTTGGTCAATTGTTACATATTAATTTCATCTTCTCACGTCACTGCTCGCTGGTTGCGGGTAACCTTTTCGGAAAGAATCTTATGAACTCGTGTAGCGCGGCCTCACATTATGCTACCTTGTTTAGTTCCTCGTCCGAAAACTTTTCACCTATTACATCGAATGTTTAGATATATGCATGAAATAAATATTAAATATAGACTAAAAATAACTAATTACATAAATTGCGATAACTTTACGAGACGATTTTTTAAGTCTAATTAGTCAATGATTTGATAATATTGTGCTACAGTAAATATATGCTAATGATAGATTAATTAGTCTTAATAAATTCGTCTCATGGTTTTCAGACGAAATATGTAATTTGTTTTTTATTAGTCTATTTTTAATAGACTAAATTAGTGCTACAACATTCGATGTGACACCAAAAAAATTCATCCTCCAACTAAACACCTAGTATCTGATATTTTGGGTAATATCATTAAACAACTTTGGAGTATTTCACCAATAGAAAAGGAAAATTAAAACTACCTCTCATCGTCGGTTGTGAAAAAAATAGGCACAGGTAAAAATGTTAAATAAAATACGTTGGTTAAATGTTTTACTATTAATCCGTGTTAGTCAAACTTTTTAAAATTTGACTAACTTTAAAGAAGAGAGTAATAATATCTATGATATAAAATAGATGCATTATGAAAATATATTCTATGATATATCTAATGATATGTATTTGGTACTATCAAGCTTGATAGTTTTTTCTAGAAATTCGATTAAAGTTTTAAAAATTTAACTTAACCACTATAAGAATTAATTCTTTCATGGACAAAGAGAGTAGTATCTAAATAACATCATTACATAATATTGGAGTATGAGACTAAGCAGACAAATAAACCTATCTCATTGCAGGTCATGAAAAATTGGCAGGGCAGAGATCGTTGGTGTCTGTCACACGTTAAGCTGAAATTAGCAAAACACAGCACAAACACTCACGTGACGACCATGATGGCCGAGAGCTAAGAGTTGTCTCGTTGTGTCAATTGTCCTACGCGTATAGATTTGTATATATTATTGAACGCACTACTGCCTCACTGGTTTTTGAATAGAAAAAGATATCTGCAAAAATCTTAAAAGGAAAAAGTAAAAAAACATTAAAGAAAAGAAAAAAAATAAAGAAAAAAATAAACAAAATAAAAAAATACATAATATTGGAGTATGAGAGCAGACAAATAAACCTATCTCATTGCTGGTCATCAAAAATTGGCAGGGCAGAGATTGTTGGTGTCTGTCACACGTTAAGCTGAAATTAGCGAAACACAGCACAAACACTCACGTGGCGACCATGATGGCCGAGAGCTAAGAGTTGTCTCGTTGTGTCAATTGTCCTACGCGTATAGATTTGTATATATTATTGAACGCACTACTGACTCACTGGTTTTGAATAGAAAATGATATCTGCAAAAATCTTAAAAAAAAGTTGAAAAAACATTAAAGAAAAGAAAAAATAAAGAAAAAAAATACAGTAACCTGACCCGCGGGAGGGCGTCAATCCCCCCGCGGGTATAGTCTAGTACTAGTACTAGTATTATGTCTAGTTTCCTTTCAGGGATTTAGTGGAGGTAGTTGTATAAATGGCCTCGAGCCTTATTTGTTCTCTTGCATTTTTTTCAGAAAACGTTTATTTTATCTCCCATAAGTATCGCCATAGTGTAATTTTATCTTTTAAATTTAAACTTCAAAATCAAACATCTTACACCCTAAACTCTCAAAAATCATTCAAATTACGCCCCTGACTAGATCTGGTGTGGTTTTGAAGGTAGTTTTGTCTTTTTAGTTAAACAATTCGATAAATAATTGATAAGGTTAAAAACCATAGAAAATATCTTGAAGATTTGAAAAATAAAAAATGTATAGATAGACTGGAACATAAAAAATCAAAATATTTAGAGCACATCAAAGTATCTCTAGATGCTTGAAAAAATAGATTTAGCTCTAGGAGAATTGAAAAATATCCATAAAAATCTATAAGAAACTCCCAAAATAGTCTAAATTGATATGTAAACATATTTTGAAAACTTTCCACGACAAAAAAAATAATGCGCAACCAACACGAATACATAGCATGAATGCATTCCACATTAATGTATATTACATTTGTATTGGTAGCATGTTATATTTGCAAAGTTTTTAAGACGTTTATACATTGATTAGAGAGTTTTTGGATTTTTCTAGATATTTTCTTATTTTTATAGAGCTATAACCTTTTCTCATTTTTCGGTCTTGTTCTTGTCGCCTTCAACTAGTGGCACCTCCTTGTAATCCTTTAACTTGGCGGCCGAGCATGGTGGCTCCTTCCCTGGGATCTCCTAGTGGTCGGCGAGCACATTCTTGGCGTTGGTGAGGCATGGGAGAGGTCGAGTGCCTTGGCAAGGGTTAGATTTCCCTTCTCACAGCTGTAGGTGACGGTGACGTTGGCCTGTGTAACACCCATGGTATTAGAGCAAGTGCAATGTATATGGGTCAAGCAGTCCATAGAAAAGGACCTACAGCAGGTGACAGTAGTTAAATTTCATACCACAATGTATAAGGATCATCCAGTGTATAGGAGTGGGGCCCATGAAGAAATAAAAAATCACATTCTCTTATCCCTTCACACAAGGAGACGGAACACTCGTTTGTTTATGTGTTGCGTTAGATGTACAGTAAAAAAATATTTTTTATTTCCTTGTGGGCTGGCCATAGCGCAATGGCTACCTTTTGCTATTTCTTTGCTAGACTGGTGCTACAATGTATCAGCTACCTGGTAGCTAATTTTTAAATCCCTATGGACTGCTTTCTCTAAACATTGTGGTAGCTCTTATGTACGACTTTTAACATTAAGCTAGTTTTTATAGCGAAGTTTAGAATGTGAGAGAACTCAAAAATGCATAACAAAAACAATTCTTTTAATAAGAACGATATAGCTGTTGAGTCTAATTAAAATCTAGTTGTAGAAAAATATATACGTTACAGCTGTTTAGATCAGTGAACAAATAAATAAGGGCGTAACTATAATTAATAATATAATTATTTATGTATTTCAAAAATATAAAAAAGGTAAAATTAAAAGTGAAAAGTAAAAAAAACAAAAGAAAGAAAAAAAAAACTCACGCACGCCACCCCCACATGGGCTGACTCGGCCGCACATGGGGGTATAGTTGGCCATCAGGCTGGCCCGGTTCGGCACGGCACGGGCACGGCCCGCAGGGTGTCGAGCCGGCACGGCACGCCGTGCCTCACGGGCCGTGCCATCTCGTGCCTTTTCATTGGCCCAAGCACGGGCCTGCGGGCCGAATTTCGGGCCGTGCCGGCCCGTGAAGCACGACAAAAATACCGGGTCATGCCAGCCCATGGCCCGAGCATCAAAAAATATCAAAAAACAGATTTTCAAACAGATTTCAACAAACAAATGAGTTGTGTGCAATGCTGCCTCATTAAAAACCTTTCTGGGTAAAAACTCACCCTTGTGAGAAACCCCAGAAAGAAAAAAAAGAGTGCAGCACAACTCTTATAGTTAAAAAGATGTTTAAAGGTTTACAACACATCACAATCACAGATACAGTCATACAGATCAATTTACTCTCAGACTCACAATTTTAGCTCTCATCTCAACTCTCAAGTCTCAACTCAAATACCACCAGCTGAAGCAGAAGTCACAGATGCAGATCGAGATGTGCTAGCAGAAGGAGGCCCAGATGCATCTTCATCAAGGTAGAGCTTCTCGAAGGAATCTGTCAGTTCTTGGTTGTCAATAGCATGTTGTAGTCTTCTATCACCAAGCTCCCAATCTTTAATGCAAGCAAGCATCTCAACATGTTCAGGCAACAGTGAAAGTCCTTGTTTGATTTTGAATAATTGATGTCACCTAGAGTACTAACCTTTGTCATGAAGTGTTTATGGGCTAGGTTGGTACACACCAAGTGTGGGTGCTAGATGATGACCATGGTGTTGGTGGTGATGACCAAGAGATGGATCAAGTGCTCCACATTTGGAAAGAGAATAAGAGAAAAGCAAACCCTATCGAGATAAAGGCAAAGGTATAAGTAGGCATTTTGTTTTTGGCACTCAAGACACCATAGAGGGTGTGAGTGTGTTTAGGATTGATAGCCTACTATTAAGAGGGGACTATCTCGGTGATTGCGGTTATCAAGTGCCACTAGGTGAATTCATACATGCATATGCATTAGGACCTAGTGTGCTAACTTATAATCCTATTGAAAATGTTTGGAAAATGCTAACACACATGCACAAGGTGATGTACACTTGGTGGTGTTGGCACATTTGCAAAGGAGAAGAAGCCGGAGTTGAAAACGAAGTTTTCAGGCGTGACCGGACTCTGCAACACTGACCGGACGCTGTTGCAACATGCGTCCGATCACTATTGAAACAGTGATTGGACGCTAGTGCAACATCTGACCGGACACGACGCTACAACTGTTCACGAGAGGCAACGCGTGTAATAGAGGTGATCGGACGTTGAGTGAGTCCGGTCAATAGTGACCGGACGCGTCCGGTCGATGAAAAACCTCTCTGGAACCTCTCTGTTCGCGACCGGACGCTGAGTGGAACAATGACCGGACGCTAGTGAAACAAGGGTCCGGTCACTACTGAAACCACGACCGGACGCTACTGAAACAATGACCGGACGCGTCCGGTCGCTACGTAAATAGCCCATTCGAAGGGGTAACGGCTCTATTTGTTTGAGGGGGTATATAAATATGAGTTGGCCAGCTTTGGGAGGTCTCTCTTGGCATTCTAACATCTTGGACATCCCTTTGAGCTAAACATACTCCCTCCCACTCATCTCCTTGTTTGATAGCGTGAATCAAAGTGAGATTGAGTGATTCCAAGTGCATTTGCTTGTGTGGTTGCATCCAGTGGCACTTGGGGATCGTTGCTGCTGCGGGTATTCTCGTTACTCTTGGTGGTTGCCGCCACCTAGACGGCTTGGAGCAGCGGAGGAGCTTTGGCACGAGTTGGTGATTGTTCGTGGCCATCTCCCGGTGATTTGTGAGGGGTATTGTGCCTTCCCCGGCGAAGAGTCAAAATGTAACTCTAGTGGATTGCGCGTGTCATTGAGTTACCTCCATTTGTGGGTCGGTTCTTGTGGCGCTCAAGTGTTGAGCTAGGTTTGTGAACACCTATTAGCCACCGAACCACCAAGTGGTTGGTCGACACAACGGGGAGTAGCGTGCCGGCAAGCACGTGAACCTCGGGAGAAAATCATTGTGTCTCTTGCCTCTTTGGACATCTCCCGGAGTTTCTTGGTATTCATATTGTGATTGATCATCTCTTGTCGGTGTTGGTATATCTCTCTACCACTTGAATTACATTCTTTACTTCTTGTGCAGTGGTAGTTTATCTTGCTAGTGATTAGCTCTCTAGTTCATTGTATTTAGTTCTTGCTAGCTCACTAGAATAGAGAGTAGTGACATAGATATTGTGTGCCTTAGAGATCATACCATACTAGAATTGTTTGGTTAGGTGGCTTGCATCACTTAGTAGAGCTAGTGCAAAAAGCTTCGCTTTGTAATTGTCTAACAAGTTTCTCTAAGTGTTTTGTAGAATTTTTATTAGGCTATTCACCCCCCTCTAGCCATTTAGGACCTTTCAAGTGGTATCGGAGCCGTGGTCACCGTTTGCATAAGGCTTAACAACCTTCGGTGTTGAAATGGCTCAAATTGTGTTTAACCATGTTGGGGGCAAACCACCGTTCTTTGATGGCACATCTTTTGATTATTGGAAGAGAAAGATGAGAATGTATTTGGGTTCAATCAATGACAAGGTGTGGGATGTGGTAGAAAATGAGTTTGTGATTGTTGATCCTACCAATCCAACACCAAATGACTCCATCAACAAGCAATGCAACACAATGGCGCTCAACACCATATACAATGCCATTGATCCAAAGGTGTTCGAGCAAATCAAAGATCTTGACAATGCAAGTGAGGTATGGAAAAGATTAGAAAAAACATATGAGGGCACTTCAACGGTAAAGAGTGCCAAGTTGTACATGCTCAAGGACAAGCTCACCAACTTCAAGATGAAGGATGATGAATCAATTCCGGAAATGTTCTATAGATTGCAAGTCATCGTCAATGATCTCAAGTCCTTGGGAGAAAAGGTACAAGATGAAGACTTCACTCACCGGTTCTTGAGTTGCTTGCCCAAGAGATTCAAGACACTTCGCACCATCATCTTTAGAGGAGGCTTGAAGAATGTGACTCCAAATGAGGTGCTTGGTGATGTCATGACCGAGGATCAATACAATGAAGATAGTGAAGAAGTGGTCAAAGAAGAGGACAAGAAGAAGAAAAGTGTGGCATTCAAAGCCACCTCATCAAAGAGCAAGGGCAAGTCCAAGAAGGAAGAATCAAGTGACAATGAAGAAGCTAGTGACATTGATGATGAAGCCTTAGCTCTATTTGTGCGCAAATTTGGCAAGTTCATGAAGAAGAAGGGCTATGGTGCAAGGAAGAGAAGAGATTACAACAAGAACAAAGACTATGTGAGAAGATGCTACAAGTGCAAGAGCAAGGATCACGTTGTAGCGGATTGTCCCTACAGTGACAATGATGAAGATGAGAAAAAGAAAGATAAGAAGGAGAAGAAAGAGAAGAAAATGAGCTTCAAGAAGAAGAAGGGTGGCTCATATGTTGTCACATGGGATAGTGATGCATCATCCGATAGTGAAGACTCAAGTGATGATGATAACAAGAAGAGCACCAAGAAGAAGGCACTTGCAAGCATTGCAATCAACAACAAGCCTTCTCTATTTGACACTCCATCATGCTTCGTGGCTAAGCCAACAAAGGTACAACCTGATGATGAGAGTGATAGTGAGAGTGATGAGGATGAGGAGCACTCAAAGGAGGACCTCATGGACATGTTGGAGCAAGCTCACACTTGCTTTGAGATGAAGAGGAAGGAGTGCAAGGAATTACGCAAGAAGCTTAGTGCTCTTGAGCAATCCCTTGATGAGCTCAAGTCTACTCATGAGAGGCTAGAGGTAGCCCATGATAAACTTGGCAAGGCTCACACCAAGCTTGAAAAGGCTCACTCCTCCCTCCTTGATCAAGTCAAGATTGAGGACATTGTTCCAACATGTAACATAGGAGTAACTTGTGATATTCTTGATGAATCATTTTATACTCCTATTGTTGTTGCTCCCACTAACCCCTCATGTAGCTCATCCACTACTACTTCTACTATGAGTGATGGTTTCACTTGTGATGCCTCACTAATGGTGGAGAATGAGACCTTGAAAAATGAGATCAATGAGCTCACTCGTGCCTTAGGCAATGCATATGGTGGAGATGCCCACTTGCTTAAGTGCTTGGGTAGCCAACGATTCTCTCTTAACAAAGAGGGATTTGGCTATACCCCCAAGAATGGCAAGGTGGCTTTTGTGACTCACAAGACTAGTTTGTGAGAAACAATGGTCGGTTTTGCAACAAATGCAAGCAATCCGGGCATATAAAGCAATATTGCAAGAACAAGAATAAAAATGCTAATGTATCCTCAATTCAATTTGATTCTTGTTATTTGCTTACCAAGGGTGTAAATGGTGTGAAGGCTAAGTTTATTGGTGCTCCCATTGTTGGCCCAAAGAAGAAGGCAATTTGGGTGCCCAAAAGCTTAGTGACTAACCTTGGAGGACCCAAGCAAGTTTGGGTACCTAAAAGAAATTGATCTTTTCTTGTAGGTCAATTATAAAGCTGGAGGAAGGCATTGGGTGCTTGATAGTGAGTGCACTCAACACATGACCGGAGATGCAAGAATGTTTGTTGACGCAAAATGTGGTCCGCGCCTCACACACAGCAAGCCGAAAAAAGCGTGGCTTCAATCGGGTGCCCGGACGGGTTGGAATCCGGAGACGTGCCAGTCGGTTTGACCTGAAAACCAACAAGGGATAAAACTGTGAGAATAACACTGGAACATGCCGAGTGAGACTAGACAGTTCCATATTTACGGCTTTGAAAGTCAATCACGACGGCACACAGCTATAGAAGCTGTTTGTCAAAGCATGTTTATAGAGTCATTCGGCTAACATGAGAGGAAAGCATGTAAGCATATCGACTGCCGAATGCACGTATAAGCAAAAGCATGCCCGAACAAATGAAAGATATCATTGAGACATAGTAAATTGTAAACAGGTGACTTGTAAATATAAATCTACTCAAACAACACATGCATAGGCTAATCCAACTAATCTGCCGCACGTCTAATCTTCATAAACCCGTCAAGCATAAACCCAAGTGCAAGTCTGCACCACTTCTTATAATTAGATTAATCCACTGCATGATACAATCTAATGATAAGAAGCTAAAAGCATGTGTATATCCAAACAGATCTATAAAAACTCGTTACTCGCGTAAGCTTAACCAAGATCGGCAAACTAGCCGAGTTGGGGTCCATGAGGAAGGAACATACAAACAAGCACGATTAAACCAATCTAAAACCTGCATCTACCGCACGATACCTAGTTTCATCAAAGCTCAAACGTGATTAAAATGCATGAACCCACAACATGTAACAACCTAGATTGGAAATTGATTCGGCCATCATGATCATGCAACTATTGGAACACAGGTAAACTTGTGAAGCAAGGCCGAACAAAGATCAATCTAGATTGGACAAAAGAGTGTTACAGAATTAATTAAAACATGCAACACATGATAACTTAATGAATCTGCTAGATCTTGCCAAATCTAATAGAGCCGATAACTATCTCGCTTTTTGCTAAACATATGAATAAACGCCTGCCGCACGGTATCTACCCATAAGCAAAGCATAAGCAAAGACTTCTTGATCGTTAACAAAGGTCCGCCGCACGACCATTGAGAACAAACAAGACTACTTGCATCATATCTAAATCCACCGCATGATACTAGACATGAAAACAAGGTTGCCGGGACTTACGGAGGTCTACGGATCGATGATTCCTCTCGAAGAACTCGACGACACGACTAAGGACTCGAAGGTGGCACGGGGCCGGTTTGTATTGATATGGTTGTGAACGATTTTTACAATGGCCGAGGGTTTATATTTATACCCTGGGCTAATAAGAGTCCTGAAGGGACTTGTCATCTAAACAAAAGGAAAATATTAAAATACATAGACTTTATCTTCCCTTACGTAAAGACCTTGCTAATAAAGCTTCCTCCTAGTTTATCGGGTTTGCACACGTGATTGGTGAAAGGACCGTGACGCCTAAGAGGGGGGGTGAAATAGGCAACTTAAAACTTCTACTCTAAACTATGGCCTCTAATTTCTACCTAAGCAAAACCTATGCAATAAAGTAAACTATCTAATGTGCAACTAAGGTTTTGCTAAGTGTGTTTGCTATCTCTACCGCAAAAGGAGTTATGCAACCTAGTTTCCAAACCTATCAACTAGCAAGAGAAAGCTAGGAAAGGTAAAGCATATAAACAAGGTAGCAATGTAAATGCGGAAGCTAAAGAGTGTGATAGAGATGCAAACTCCCGTCGACGACTCCGGTATTTTTACCGAGGTATCGAGAAGCGCGCAAGCTTCCCCCTAGTCCTCGTTGGAGCCCCTCGCAAGGAATCCCTCGCAAGGGCCAAGCTCCCGGTCGGGTAACTCCGTGGATAGCTCCGGTCTTCCCCACACGCAAGTGGGTCTCCAGTTAAGCCACTCGTGGCAAAGCCTCTTCCGGATGCTCTCCGCCGTCTTCATTATCAAGTTTCCGACCGAAACGCCGCGGGCCTTGTTCCCTTCGGTACACGGAGGCGGCCACACCACAAACTCGGTTGGTGTGGTCTCGCAAGACTACAAGCCCCGCCGATGTACAACCACGGTGCGCGCAAGCACCGGTAGATAAGAGGTTTTCAACCTCACTAAACACTAGGCCTAACACCTAGAGCAAGCACAAAGCGGTGGTCTAACTAGCTTAAGCACTTCGCAAAGCACATACACTAATCACCGAGTATAGCACTTGAGCACTTTGGTGGCTAGAGCAACTAAATATGTGTCTATGCACTTGGTATACTTCCTTGAACTCCAACCTTGTTGTTTTAGCCGGCCATGGGGGTATATATAGAGCCCCAACCAAATAGAGCCGTTTGGAGAAAGTCATGGGCTTCTCAGCGGACCATCGGACGCTGGAGTCGTGACCATCGGAGCGTCTGATGCTCCTTTAATGGCTGGATGTCGGCCTGGCACTGTGTCGCAACGGCTAGTTAGCGTCCGATGCCTGACCATCGGATGCGTCCAATGCCGATAGAGCCTCTCTGGAACCTCTCTGCATAGCCATCGGATTATGGGACTGTAGCATCCGATGTTTAGCATCGGAGCGTCCGATGTAACATTGTGCGTGATGCACAGTGTTACCGTTGCGTCCGGTGTAACGGTCTTCAGCGTCTGATGCCTCTGCTGGCGCTGATACGAGCTAGGGTTTACCAACGGAGCGTCCGACGCTTGCGACGGCAGCGTCCGATGCAGCGTCTGATGTCCCTATCTTCTCGTTTCTTCGCGATTTCTTGCGCCGTCTTGGTTCCATTCTTGTGCCTTGAACTTTGCTTGATCTTGAGAGTCTTCTATTAAGCTTCAAATGTCTTGCTTGAGATGTTGATCATCGGATCACCATATCGCCTTTGTCCAAGTCACATTTGCACCCTATTGGACTACAAAACAAACACTTGAAAACACATTAGTCCAATTTGGTTATGTTGTTCATCAAACACCAAAATCCGAAGTTAAATGGTCCGAGGTCCATTTTCCTTACAATTGGTTTGGACTCCTCCTGGTGTGTCACATGCAAAGTAATCCAACGCCTGTGCTAATACTTTATTTCTTTATTCCATATCTTTTTCTTTGTACGCATAGACCGATTAATCAGGCGAACACTTGACTTTGCCTTAGGATTCCACCAATACGTACTAAAGCTCTGTTGGCTCCATCGGCTTCATCAGCTGGTCTCCTTCAGTTGGACATGCCACCTTCTCGGAAGATTTTGTTGGTCAAAATCCGGTGTTAACAATGTTCAATTCAATCAACAAGAATGATGACAATGGGATTGATAGTATTACATTTGGTGATAATGGAAAAGGCAAGGTTAAGGGGCTTGGTAAGATTGCTATATCAAATGACATGAGCATATCCAATGTATTGCTAGTAGAGAGCTTGAACTTCAATTTGCTATCCGTGGCTCAATTGTGTGATCTTGGATTCAAATGCATATTTGGGGTTGATGATGTAGAGATCATAAGTGTAGATGGCTCAAACTTGATCTTCAAAGGCTTTAGATATGAAAATCTATACTTGGTTGATTTCAATGCAAGTGAAGCTCAATTGTCAACTTGTTTGTTCACCAAATCAAGCATGGGTTGGCTATGGCATATAAGACTTGGTCATGTTGGCAAGAAACAATTGAATAGATTGATTAAACATGATCTAGTTAGAGGCTTGAAAAATGTGGTGTTTGAAAAGGATAAACTTTGTAGCTCTTATCAAGCCGGAAAGAAAGTTGGAAACACTCACCCTAAAAAGAGCATGATGAGCACTAGCAAAGCATTTGAGTTGTTGCACATGGATCTATTTGGACCAACAACATACACTAGCATTGGTGGAAACAAATATGGCTTTGTGATAGTGGATGATTTCACAAGATATATATGGGTGTTCTTTCTAAGTGGCAAAAGTGATACATATGCTACATTCAAATCTTTTGTCAAGAGATGTCATAATGAGTTTGAAACAACCATTAAGAAAGTGAGAAGTGACAATGGTAGTGAATTTAGAAACACAAGAGTTGATGAGTTATGTGATGAATTTGGAATTAGACATCAATTCTCGGCCAAGTACACTCCACAATCAAATGGTCTTGTTGAAAGGAAAAATAGAACTCTCATTGATATGGCAAGAAGCAAGATCTATGCTTAGTGAGTACAATGTGAGTCATTCATTTTGGGCCGAACCTATCAACATGGCTTGCTATTGTAGCAACCGCATCTATTGTCACCCCATGATGGAGAAGACACCTTATGAGCTATTGAATGGAAGAAAGCCCAACATTGCATACTTTAGAGTCTTTGGTTGCAAATGCTATATCTTGAAGAAAGGCACTAGATTGAGCAAGTTTGAGAAGAAATGTGATGAAGGCTTCTTGCTTGGTTACTCCACTACAAGCAAAGCATATAGAGTTTGGAATTTGGCTAGTGGTACTCTTAAGGAAGTGCATGATGTTGAATTTGATGAAACAAATGGCTCTCAAGATGAAGAAGAAAATCTAGATGATGTGAGAGGAACTCAATTGGTCAATGCAATGAAGAATATGGATATTGGTGATATTCGGCCTAGGGAGGTGATTGATGTTGAAGATGACAAAGATCAAGTGCTCACTTCTCCAATTATGCAAGCTAGTGGTTCTCAATTGCAAGATCAACAAGTGGCTAGTTCATCTCAACCAAATGATCAAACAAGTACAAGCAATCAAGTCCAAGTGCTCCAACAAACCAATGTTGCAAGAGATCATCCATTAGATCAAATCATTGGTGGAATTCAAAGTGGTGTGCAAACAAGATCAAGATTGGCTTCTTTTTGTAAACATTACTCTTTTGTATCATCCATCAAGCCAACCAAGATTGAAGAAGCATTACAAGATGTTGATTGGGTCAATGCCATGCATGAAGAGCTTAACAACTTCACAAGAAATCAAGTATGGGAATTGGTAGAGAGGCCTAAAAACTACAATGTGATTGGCACTAGATGGGTCTTTCGCAACAAACAAGATCAAGATGGCATTGTGGTGAGAAACAAAGCAAGATTAGTAGCACAAGGTTACACTCAAGTAGAGGGTCTTGACTTTGGTGAAACATATGCACCGGTTGCAAGATTAGAAGCAATAAGAATCTTATTAGCTTATGCTTGTTCCCGCAACATCAAGTTATATCAAATGGATGTCAAGAGTGCATTTCTCAATGGCTACATCAATGAGTTAGTATATGTTGAGCAACCACCCGGTTTCGAAGATGACAAGAAACCCAACCATGTTTACAAGCTCAAGAAGGCACTTTATGGTTGGTATGAGAGGTTAAGAGACTTTCTCCTCTCTAAAGGGTTTAAGATGGGAAAGGTTGATACTACTCTCTTCACCAAGAAGATTGGAAAAGACTTGTTTGTGTTGCAAATCTATGTTGATGATATCATTTTTGGTTCAACCAATCAAGATTTTTGTGAAGAGTTTGGTGAATTGATGGCAAATGAATTTGAGATGTCCATGATTGGAGAGCTTAGCTACTTCCTTGGTCTACAAATCAAGCAATTGAAGGAAGGCACATTTGTTAGTCAAGGCAAGTACATAAAAGACATGATCAAGAAGTTTGGATTGCAAGATGCAAAAGCCATTAGCACGCCTATGGGGATAAATGGTCAATTGGATAGTTATGCAAGTGGCAATATGGTGGATCAAAAGTTGTATCGGTCTATGATTGGAAGCCTACTCTATGTGACCGCATCAAGACCGGATGTTATGTTTAGTGTATGCATGTGTGCAAGATTCCAATCCTCACCAAGAGAGAGTCACTTGAAGGCCACTAAGAGAATATTGAGGTACTTGAAGCATACACAAGATGTTGGTTTGTGGTATCCAAAGGGGTCGAACTTTGAGTTGATTGGATATTCGGACTCCTATTATGCGGGTTGCAAGGTTGATAGAAAGAGCACATCGGGCACATGTCAATTGTTGGGAAGATCACTTGTGTCTTGGTCATCAAAGAAGCAAAATAGTGTGGCACTTTCAACCACCAAAGCCGAATACATATCCGCCGGTAGTTGTTGTGCTCAATTACTTTGGATGAAAGCAACTTTAGATGACTTTGGAATCAAATTCAAACAAGTGCCATTGCTATGTGACAATGAGAGTGCGGTGAAGCTCACAAACAACCCCGTGCAACATTTGAGGACAAAGCATATTGACATTAGGCACCACTTCATAAGAGACCGTCAACAAAAGGGTGATATTTCAATTGAGAGTGTTGGTACCGATGATCAACTTGCCGACATATTCACCAAGCCACTTGATGAGAAGAGGTTTTGCAAGCTAAGGAATGAATTGAACATACTTGACTTCTCAAATATGTGTTGATACACCCCCACTTATATGACATGCCTCTCCTTCGACAAAGCAAGGTAAAAGTTGATTGACATATGCATTCATACTTTGGTAGGACATGTTTAGTGCATCTAGTCATTCCTCATGATCATTAGGCTCATTCATGGAAATAAAATGATTTTGATGCTTATATGATGCCACTATAGTTTCTATGCTTGATATGATCTAGTGGTAACATATGACATGTTTATGGGCTTGCACTCCTAGTGTTTAATCTAGAGAATGAGCAATGGAATGTTTAACCAACGTGAGTAAGATAACCATTGCAAGATGTGTGAAGAAGCTTACTCTAGAGCAAACCATGTTAAATGTTTCATGCAAAGATCCTAGATTGAACCAAATGTGAAAGAAGTAACTCTCTCCTAGACAATTTGAACCTTTTTATGCAAACCTTTTATGGAAATAGATGACAAAGGGGGAGAGAAAGTCACAAAGATAAGATAGAAAGTCACAAAGATAAGATAAAATGAAGGGGATCAAAATTTTGAAAATGATTTCTGAGCACACAAGTAGGGGGAGCAAGCTCATGAACTTGGTTGTTGCATTTGATTTGTGCATGTTCATATGCTTACTTGCATTGCACAAGTTGTTTAAACTTGTGGTGTATGCTAGAAATAGATTTTGAATGATGATTTGCAAACTAGCATGCATAGGTGGTAGCTAGATGTAATTTTTTCTTACAAGTGGTACTAGAGCCCTTCATATAATGTTGATCTCATGAGGTATCTAGTGTTTTTGTAAAGTCTAGCTAACCATGGTGCTAAGGATGGTATACATTGGCAACTCCGATTGGCATCACGCTTCAAAGGTCCATTCTTTACACCTTAGCATCATTTGATAGTATTACTCTCCCACATTTCATATCTATGCATATGTGCCGAACTTGAACCAAACACTATAGCACATATGTAGGGGGAGCTAATACTAACAAAGAGGTGACTCAATTTTCAAATACATATCTTTGTGAAGGTTGTCATCAATTCCCAAAAAGGGGGAGATTGAAAGTCCTTGTTTGATTTTGGATAATTGATATCACCTAGAGTACTAACCTTTGTCATGAAGTGTTTATGAGCTAGGTTGGTACACACCAAGTGTGGGTGCTAGATGATGACCATGGTGTTGGTGGTGATGACCAAGAGATGGATCAAGTGCTCCACATTTGGAAAGAGAAGAAGAGAAAAGCAAACCCTATGGAGATAAAGGCAAAGGTATAAGTAGGCATTTTGTTTTTGGCACTCTAGACACCATAGAGTTGAAAACGAAGTTTTCAGGCGTGACCGGACTCTGCAACACTGACCGGACGCTGTTGCAACATGCGTCCAATCACTATTGAAACAGTGACCGGACGCTAGTGCAACATCTGACCGGACACGACGCTACAACTATTCACGAGAGGCAACGCGTGTAATAGAGGTGATCAGACGCTGAGTGAGTCTGGTCAATAGTGACCGGACGCGTCCGGTCGATGAAAAACCTCTCTGGAACCTCTCTGTTCGCGACCGGACGCTGAGTGTAACAATGACCGGACGCTAGTGAAACAAGGGTCCGGTCACTACTGAAACCACGACTGGACGCTACTGAAACAATGACCAGACGCGTCCGGTCGCTACGTAAACAACCCATTCGAAGGGGTAACGGCTCTATTTGTTTGAGGGAGTATATAAATATGAGTTGGCCAGCTTTGGGAGGTCTCTCTTGGCATTCTAACATCTTGGACATCCCTTTGAGCTAAACATACTCCCTCCCACTCATCTCCTTGCTTGATAGCGCAAATCAAAGTGAGATTGAGTGATTCCAAGTGCATTTGCTTGTGTGGTTGCATCTAGTGGCACTTGGGGATCGTTGTTGCTGCGGGTATTCTCGTTACTCTTGGTGGTTGCCGCCACCTAGACGGCTTGGAGTAGCGGAGGAGCTTTGGCACGAGTTGGTGATTGTTCGTGGCCATCTCCCGGTGATTTGTGAGGGGTATTGTGCCTTCCCCGACGAAGAGCCAAAAGGTAACTCTAGTGGATTGTGTTTGTCATTGAGTTACCTCCATTTGTGGGTCGGTTCTTGTGGCGCTCAAGTGTTGAGCTAGGTTTGTGAACACCTATTAGCCACTGAACCACCAAGTGGTTGGTCGACACAACGGGGAGTAGCGTGCCGGCAAGCACGTGAACCTCGGGAGAAAATCATTGTGTCTCTTGCCTCTTTGGACATCTCCCGGAGTTTCTTGGTATTCATATTGTGATTGATCATCTCTTGCCGGTGTTGGTATATCTCTCTACCACTTGAATTACATTCTTTACTTCTTGTGCAGTGGTAGTTTATCTTGCTAGTGATTAGCTCTCTAGTTCATTGTATTTAGTTCTTGCTAGCTCACTAGAATAGAGAGTAGTGACATAGATATTGTGTGCCTTAGAGATCATACCATACTAGAATTGTTTGGTTAGGTGGCTTGCATCACTTAGTAGAGCTAGTGCAAAAAGCTTCGCTTTGTAATTGTCTAACAAGTCTCTCTAAGTGTTTTGTAGAATTTTTATTAGACTATTCACCCCCCTCTAGCCATTTAGGACCTTTCAAACAGTCATCGACGCCGTTCCTCAATTATTCTTCCAGTCAAGCTGAAACAAGATTCTGAAGACACAGTGGAAACAAGAACAAACATAATGTCTCTAGCCATGATAGGAAGGACTGGATATGTTAGCTTATGGTCACGCCACCAGAGAATTAAATCAAAGTCATCCTCATATGTAGTGACATTGTCACTGTCTAGATAAGCTGAGAGTTCACAAGCAGCAGCAGGAGTAGATAGAGATGGAGTAGGAGCAGAGGCAGGGGAAGGTACAACAACACCAGATGCTCCAGGGCCTCCAAACATTCTTCCCCATGCCTGCTTTCTCTTACCTGTGTTGCTTGCAGGCTGTGCAACCCTTCTTTGAGACCTAGATGAACCAAACTTTTCCTCATACTTGTTAAACAATTTGAACATTTCAGATTTGACATCAGCATAATAAGAACTGTAGTTGCAACCAGTTTTTTCTTGCATTATTTGAAGCACATTAAATAAACCTCTCATTTTACCTCTAGGATCAAGAATAAATGCAAATGAATATATCATAGGTATGTTCTTCTAGTATTTTAGGTATTTAAGCTTCATAGGATACACAATAGCAATCATATCTTGATCTTTTTCACTTTCATGCAGATGAGAAGCAATTTCTAGCAGATGGTGCAAAACAAGTGGACTAGTTGGATAGTAAACACCAGACAAAACAACTATGGATTCATAAAAAATTTCTAGAAACTCAAGTATTTTTGTAGCAACATACCAATGTCCAACAGTTAACAAGGTCGTCCATCAGGATTGTATGTTAGCCTAGACTGAACCCTAGCACGTTGATCAGTTTTAAGCCTACAAGATTTTTGGTGCCTCTTTAAGTGACCAGTACCAGCAGATCATCTAGCAGATAAAGTAGTTTTACACATCTTGCATTTAGCCTTAGTGCAAATCTTAACACCATTAACAGTCTCAAAGATCTCCTCAAAATCAACCCAGACAGGTGATTTACACTTACCAAGATTACCAGTACCAGCAACAGAAGGAACAGAGCCATCCGAGTTCACAGTCGTCGTTGCACCTTCACCACCGTTGCCGTCCAGATCAATCGGATTGGGAGCAGCAGAGCCGTCCCCAAGATCGATGCCGAACAAGGCAGCAGCGTCCTCTCGGGTGTCGTCGTCGTCCTCACCCTCTAGGGCCAGGCCTGGCGGCAGGACCCCATCCTCCTCGGCCATGCCCTCCGAAACATCCTCGATTTTCCGCGAAGGGAAAATCCACAGAATGAGTTATAATACAATAAAACTAGGAAATGATCTTATCATATTATCATATATCAGTCGATATCATAGTCATACATCGTAATATTACATGGTTATAAGCATTACACCATTGGGGTATCACCTGTTACAGAGTTTATTCTAGCGGAAGTCTATTGAGTGAAGGCTCCTCCTTCACGGGCATCATCAAAGTCGTCGTAGCGTAGCATCAACTGGATCCTCCGAACCAAACTTGAGCGTACGCACGAAACCTCCCTATCCTCCTAGAGTCAGTACTTCTGAAGCAGGAAAATCTGCACACCGCCAGATGTGTGCAGGCCATGGTCAGCACTGATGAACTTTAGTGGAAAAGATAAAACAAGGGATCTGGCGATCCTAAGATTTGGCTGTGGATTTGCATCCTAGCGCATGAGCAATAATAATATATAATATTTATCAAGTTTTAACACATTCTCATACACACACATCCTCATCCATCCACCATATCCATATCCATATCCATATTCATCCCAATCATCACCACACCATCACCTCACCTCATCTCACACACTCAGTCGACAGAGGCCAGCTCCCTCCCAGCCTTGTCTCAACGGCCCGCAGCCTCACACCAGGCTCACGACCGACACTCACCTACCAGGGGGAGAAAAGAACTCTCACTACGTCGGAAGCAGGTCAGGGAAAAGGTCTGCAGCCAACGAATTGGCCAATGTATCGATCGATCAACCATACACTCTGTAGAGGTTCTACAATATCCACAAGATCGCCATCATCGACACTCTAGATGTGCCTAGGCGGATATCGGTCGCTTGCCAGCCTAGAGTAATGCCACCCTACCTCTTAGCCCTGGAACACCCCAAGTGTGTCTGGGATGGCTAAGCCTGTGAAGTCACGTTCCCTCTCCCGAAGTGGGAGCCGTGATCGTCTCAGAAGGGTGTGGGACTCTCATACCCGTACCTTCCTCGCACTCTCTCGCCTAGCAGTAGTAACATTACCCTACCAGGTAGTCCGACCGTCCTTGTCCATAAGGAGCGAGTGGCATGTAAAGGTATTCCCCGTGGTCCAGGTTCCGCTCCACTAGAGGTGACTAAGTCGGAATGTCTTCACAACAGTTTTCATTATCCGTGCCACCACAGCACGCTCCTGATCCGGGCTCCACCAGCGGCTCGCACCCGGATCCACCTCAAGTCACCACTTAACCCGCCACAGGTTTCACCACCACAGGGGCATCCAGATCTTCCCCACAGCAAGACTCGCACCAGGCTCGTCGTATATTCCAGCTCGGTCGACACAACCCTCACCCTCCACACACCCTAGTCACACATGCAACACGCTCATCCATCACCAAGTCTGACATCACCCGCCAAACCATTCCCAAGGGTTCACCATCCGCATCACATCTCAGATATAATACGAAGTGGAGTTAATGATATAATCGTGAAACATGCAAGCAAGCAGGTGAGTAAGAAAGATTAATTAAGCGAATGCGCAAAGCAGGGTGTTGTGGTAGAGTGGATTGCAATCAGGTAATAATGGCTTAGGTAGTATCATGCATCAATATACTAGCAAAGGAATAAATATAAAGCACCAGCAAGTCTAAATATTTGCAATGTCTAGTAGGATTCTCTAAAAGAGGGTGTTGCCATGACACCTGCGAAGTAGTTGTAGCTAGTCCGAGATTTCTGATGTCCTCGTAGCCGTTCTCCTCGGTTCCTTCTGTTGTCCTCGATCTCTCCCAGCGAGTTCCGTTCTAACCAACATTGCTCCCAATGCAACTACCTCGCGAGACCGATAAACATTACAAAGGAGCAATCAGAACACTTAACATGACAGCTAGACTTGAGAGACGCTAAGGACTCTGTACCGAGAAAGGACTCATCCCTCACAGAGGACATCTGATCCTCGGGCTCGGAAAAACGCAGGTGTGGATGCTTGCTAAGCACAAGCTCGAGTCACAACACTACTCGTACTTCCCGGGCTGACCGAGTCAACCTGTACGGCTCAAGTAAAATGGTTGAGACTAGATCTCGACTTAAGCAATCATCACGCAAAATAATACTAGCCCTCACGAAGTGAGTTCGCTTTCCTCGGGCTCAAACGTGGCGAAGGAAGGACTTGGCTAAGCACGTCTATGTCATGTTCTCAGTGTAGTTGGTTTCCTACGGTCGATCGGGTCGACCCGCACGGTATTGAGAACACGACATAAACCTTACTCTTGCCAACTAAAACGAGGGTTCGATCTGTGATCCAACCGTCACGGCTAAGGACGGGATCGAATAAAATGACCATCGTGAAGAGAATACAGTTCTGGTATCTCCCGATCCGTACGCCATTATATTCGATGAGGACCAAGAGAGAGAATGAAGCGAGAAAAGAGAGGCGTGACGGTCTACTCCTTTCTATGCACACACCACGGCGAAGACGGGCATCGAACGGAGTGACACACCAAGATCACAAGCATCTAAACCAATCGTAGGGTACCTCAACCCATGTGCACTAAATGGCACTGGACATTCCTAAGATCTACAGCGGTGCGGTTGTCACCGCGTGGAACTAGAAGTGCTATGGTCTAGAATAGGTACAAGCATACGAGGGCTCAAAAGCGAAGAAGCGATGAAGAAAGTAAAATGGTGATCCACCTTCCTCTGATCCACACGCCATAGCAGTACACGGGAATCACAGGCTTGTGATCAAAAGAGCGAGACTGTCACACAACCACGACCAACGCGCAAAAGAGACAGACTAAAAGCGAGGAACTTGGTTCCACGGGGCTTTGGCCCACCGTCATTGCATTTGACAGGAATCGGAGCAACTGGAAGCAAAAGGGGCTCATCCCACACCTTACTGGATCGGTGGGCATCGAAATAAAAGAGAAAGAACGAAGAGCCATCCTTGCACTCACTCAACTGACACGCCATGGCATGGGCGGTAGTCAACGAATAAGACGCTCGATCCAAAGCCAACTCGTAGGGCACCACAACCTCCGTGCAATTAGATCGGCACAATGCTATTCCCACAGCTCGTAGTGGTGCGGTTGTCACCGCAAGAGACGGAGGAAATGCTATGGTCAAAGCAATACAATCATACGAGGTGGCTCAGACAGAAGCAAGGCAAAATGGGTGGAACCCGATGGTCATGGCGAGGTAACCCGCGGCCATGAGCTTCACCCAAACGAGTCGGCACTCGTTGTCCCATGGTCATTGTCACAACGGCTAACATGTATCGGCAAGGACCGGGGCTAAGGACAGGGGCTGATGCTCGTGACGCTAAGAGGCCAACTAAACACACAACAATGTCCACAGCTACGAGGGATGAGTTACGCTCGGCGTTACGACCACGGCGGGATGAACCCACGATCGAGCGTCCGAGCGAGAGACGATCCCTCGACTAGCTCGAAGGCTCGGTCCACAGAAACACCGACAAAGGTCCAACTGGATGGCACCGTCCACTACCAACGACGCGGACACGACGACGACTAACGCACAACCACAACGGGGAGTAGCACATGTCCATAGCGATAATGAACTAATCCGGCGTGAAGGCACGTCTCAAACAGATACAGATCGTACGATGAATAAGATGTACATTTGAACGAGGGTCGCGCTAACGTCGAGGGTGGCGTCTACAAGAGTTCACAGTTTTGACCTTGACGATGGCAAGGAAGGAGACGAGGCTTCAGCGGAGAGTTGCCGAAGGCGTCGGGGGCATGTCATGGTCAGCCGAGGGAGACCTTGGTCGGCCGTGGAGGGAGCACCGACCAGCCGTGGCTTGCTGCTATGGCCGGATGGTGTTGCGGCTTAGTGGCTGCAGGTGTCCGGGAGGTGACGCGGCCACGACGGACAGCACGGCGAGGTCCTGCGACAGTGTAAGTCATGGCACGAAGGCCGGTCTCAGGCAACGGTGACAGTGGAAAGGCAATAAAGATGGGCTTAGGGCGCTATGGGGGCTCACCGGCGTTTTGCTTGGAAGGTAGCTGGGCTCGGACGGAGGGCGACGTCGCGGACATGGGCGTGCTCTGGTCGGCATCGTGGTGCAGTGAGGCTGAGACAGAAGGTGTCGGCCGGCTGGCTGACACGGTGTTGCGGTGCCCACGCCCATGGCCTCGGCGCGGTGAAGACTGGCTGGCATTCCAGCCAAGCCCGGCAGAGGCCAGTCGTGGCAGTAGGCGGAGGCGAAGTCGTTGAAGGGAGCTTGGTGACGCGGATGGTGGTGCTCGGTGTGGCTCTGGGCGGAGTAGCGAGAAGCGGCCGTCCGAAGACGACCGAGGTCACCGGTCGCTGTCGCGGGCTCGACGTCGTGGCTCGACGTCATGGCGCGACATGGCGAGGACGGTGGCGTTCGCGTAACGGGGCCCAAGTGACCGGCGCGGGCGCTGCTGTGGCCGGCCGGCCACGACGCGACGAGAGGCGAGGAGGTCGCGGTGGATGTGGCCGACTGCCCTGGCGAGGCTGGCAGCCGGCTGTCGTGCGGCCCATGGCCAAGACCGTTCTGGCGGAGGTGGAGGAGCAGCGTGGCGGCTAGGAGAAAGGGGAACAAACAGAGGGCGGCTGCGGCTTCTTATACGCATGCGAGCTAGGGTTCTCGGTGGTCCGTCCACCCTCGACGCCCGTGCTGCGAAGGGGACACGCGACAACATCTGCGCGGGGGAAAGCGGGCGCGGTCGGGCTCGGGGTCTCGCCCCCTGGCCGCGGCGGCGGCTGCCTGGGAGCTGGGCGCTCCCCTAGGGTTTGGGGAGAAGGCGCGGCGGCGGCTGGGACTGCTGGGCTGTGCGAGGTAGGGCAGGGGCGAGCTGGGCTGCGAGCGCGAGCGGGCCAGATGAGGAAACAGTGGGGAAAGGGAGTCGGGCCGGTAGCGCTGGGCTGGGAGAGGAAGGGGCTTCAGCCCATGCGCCTGATAGGGATGGAGGGGAGGGAGAGGATCGACTGGGCTTTGGCCCATGCGGTTTAGAGGAGAGGATGAGCTGGGCCAGACGCTCGGGTTGGGCCAGCGGGAGAGGGAGGTGGGTACTGGTGGGCCGATGGAAAAAGAAGAAGGGGAAAAGAGAGGAGTTCGGGCCCAAGTGATGAGAAGAGGGTTTTTGTCTATTCTTTTGCTATTTTTATTTGAGGAATTTGTAGGTACTTGAATGGAATTCAACGGTGAATTCCGCAGAGATTTTAAAGGGAACGCGAGGAAGTTGGGAAAGGCCCCAAATAAGCACTTTAGTGTAAGTTGGTGATCAGGGATTAAGTAGATCTAGAGTGGGTCCGAAAAGGGAATTTGGCAAGTCGCCACTAGGAGAAGACGGGGTTCCAATTATGTTTTGGGAAAAAGGGAAGAGGTCATCCCCGCGTTATGAATTGTTAGACTTAGAGTTGGGAACAATAAGAGAGAAATCAGGAAAGGTTTTCCAGAAGAATGTGAGGAGGTTGCTATGAACATGTGCTCTCCATCATAAGACTTAAGTTGTAAAAAGAATCTCCGACAAACTTCTACAAGCAATACTATGTGAATGCAACAATTTATTTATAAATTGTTTCCGGTTCAGTTAGCAACTACATGCTCCACACAATCACAGAAAATTTTTAAAAAGCCCGAATTTTTGGGTTGTTACACCCTCTGCCTCTCCAGCCCCGTTCCTCAACGGTGCGGGTGGCCGCCTTACTTCTTCTCTGCCGCAGCTAGAGGAAGAAGCATCAGCTACCGACCTGCAAGGAAAAATAACAGATAGGGTTAGATGCATGCAGAGGCTAGGGCCAATGGCTGGACCGGAGAAGAAGCATCAGTTAGAGTTAGGGTTAGGGTTTACCTTCGTAGCCGGAGCCCGGTGCCGGAGAAGACGACGCCGATCCAGAGGCCAGAGAAGACGACAACGACACTCGGTTAGCAAGGACGGCGAGCGGTGGGGGAGGGTCAGACGAGGACAACAAACTCACATAATCACCAACAGATTTAGAGCCTAGAGGGGGATAGGAAGAGAGAGAGAGAAGGGTGATAGGGACCCAAGAATGGGAGGACGCCGATGATAGGCTCCTCAAGGTCACCGGAGTTGGGGACGAAGACAGCGAGGACAGCTCCTCGTCGAGCTCGAGGTCCAGCGGCACACTGCGAGTCCGCGAGACTGCGAGAGGTGGGTTAGGATTAGGGGAGGGGGGTGATACAACAACTTGAGGTCACCGGAGTCGACGTCGACAACGGCGAACTCGAAGGCAAGGACGAGCCGACGAGGCAAGGTGGTGGTGCTGGTGGTGCAGAGGCAGAGCGAGTGCGGCGCGGCGGGGAGGGGGAGCGAATGGGAAGGGTTAAGGTTAGGGGAGAGGGCAGCCGCGTTATATACAGGGGGTAAGTGGGTGGCGACCTGGGTCATACCGCTGGCGGGCCAGCCTCTTTGGCCCGTGCCAGGCCGTGCCAGCCCGCGGGCCTAGGTGGCCCGTGCCTGTAGGGTACCGGGCCGGGCTGGGCCCGAGTCAGACCAAAATGACGGGCTACGGGCCGGGCCATCGGGCCTCGAGCTGCATGGCCAACTTTACATGGGGGCATCTAACACTGCGCTCGTTCGAAAATTCACTGCTTATGGGCTCGTTCGTTCGAAAGAGGAAAATAATGGTATGGGCTTTTATTTAGTGGCTCATCTAAAATTCTATCAATTCAGCCCAAACCCACGTTTCTTTTAACTTTACTTTACCCTAACACTCCGCCAGGGTTGCGCTCGGCACGCAGGCGACGGACGGCCGACGGAGGCGGCGCTCAGGCTCGGGCTCTCAGCGACGGCGGGGCAGTCCCAGGCTCGGCGGCGACGTCAGCGGCTCCCCCTCCCGCCTCTCGCCCTCGCCGCCGTCCTCCGCACAACGCCCGGCGACCCTACGTACGCACCTCCCTCTCCCCTCCCGCCTCGTCTGGACCGTCGACGGCGCCCGGTCCCTGCTGCTGCGCCGCGCGCCGCGCGCGACCGGCAGGCAGCGGGAGCCAGCAGCCGCTGCTCCACCAAGGCGGTCGCGCCGCTTTGGGAGCGCCTATGTTATGCCCCATAGCGAGCAATGTTACAAAGTAATTTGCCCAAAGTCATTGCTGTCACATGATGACAATTCTTGAACTGTGGATCTGCCCCTGTTTGCAACATGAGTACCATCCTTATTCAGAAGTTATGCCTTGTAGAAATGTTTTTTTTGCAACATAAGTACCATTATGCTCTTCTACTTCGACTTTGCGTGCTGCAAGTCTTCTTTTGGTCACTGAATCATGCATGATGCAAACGATGTTAAGATGTCTTACCCGTTGACACCTGCCACCTCGCTTTGTTGACAGCCAGCTGCTGAAGCCACATATACTACCCCAAGAAAGTTGATACCCGCAGAGGATAAATAATACTGCTCCACTCAAACGTGTCTCTGTAAGTGATGCCATACTAACGTATATGAAGTGCCATTGGATGTGCTGAAATTTGAAAATCATGTTATTGACAATAATATGGTGTGTGGTGTCTATCGTCTCAGTAGGTTTATATGTTCACTTCTGTTTGTTGACTCAGTGCTGCGTCAGATGCTGCATTAAATCATATACATGTGGATTTGCTAGTTGTTTGAAAGGAGAGTTTTTATTTTCCCCACTTAGGATGATGTTTGGGTCATTCGTCATCGTTTACTCATATGATGACTGTGCAAATAAATAGATTATATTTGAAGAAGGGCTAGATTGAATTACTACTCAAATGTTCAATCAAAATTATGTGCAAGATCATATGAGTTCAATATATTAATTTGCTTTGCATATGTAAGAAAAATATTGTTTGAATCATGCGGCACTATAGATAGAATCACTGAGTATTTTACTATTCTTTCATGGTTGATTTCATTTTACTTTTCATTCCTTTTCAATTCAACTATTAACATAACAGAATTAGCAATTCAGTGGAGTGAATTATGTTGGAAAGAAGAGGGTCCTTTTTGTTGCATGATTTTGCATGTCTTCTTGAAGCAGTTTATCACTATTCCATTACTAGTTTCACATTGGTATTTGCATGGTCTAATGCACTAAAGGTTTTGGCATAATATGTTTGAGAAAGTGATCCAAAGGTGTTCATCCACTTTCGAATAATTTGTACTTAAAGAAGAACATTTTTCCATAGTATATCCATCTTCATCTGATGCAAACTTATTTGATGCCAGGTTGCGCTCTACTTTTCAGAGAATATGGTCGGTTGCAATAGGGAAGAGGCCTTGAGGATGAGGGAAATTGCTGTAAAGAAGATGGAAAATAAAGATTTCGTTGGTGCCCAGATGATTGTGCTTAAAGCTCAAAAGCTTTTCCCAGAGCTTGAGAATGTGTCTCAGCTGTTAACCATCTGCAGTGTGCACTGTGCAGCAGAGTTAAGGGTGAATGGAGGGATGGACTTCTATGGAGTCCTTCAAGTGGAGGAAGGAGCTGACGAAGCCTTGATAAAAAAGCAGTACCGCAAGCTTGCAATTTCACTTCACCCTGATAAAAATTGTTTTGTGGGTGCTGAGGCAGCTTTCAAGTTGATTGCCGAAGCTTATTCTGTACTATGTGATACTGCAAAGCGAAATGATTATGACCTGAAAAGGAGGAATGGATTTAGAAATGTGCCAAAGCCAGCCAAACAGCAGCCATCAAAGAGGAGTGATTCACATAAACAGAGCATGCCTGGATCTAGAGAAACATTTTGGACTATATGCTCAAATTGTCAGATCCAATACCAGTACTACATCAATATCCTGAACACCATGGTCCGCTGTCTGAACTGTAAAAGGAATTTTTTTGCATACAACCTGAATCAGCAGCCCAAGGCCACTTCATCAAGTGTACCCAACAGCTCCCATGTTCCTGCAAGCATGTTTGCGAATAAACAGCGTGACACTCCCAATCAACAAGGTCAGCCTGTGAAGTCTTCATCTGTAGGTAGAGGCACTGATGTGAAGCCAAATGGTTCCTCCCAAGATCCTGCACACATGTTTCGAAATCAACAGCATGGCGTTTACGGTCAAAATGTTCATCCTGTGAAGCCTTCATCTGTAGATACAGGCACTGATGTGAAGCCAAATGGTTCCCAAGACTCTGCACACATGTTTCAAAATCAACAGCATGGCGGTTACAGTCAAAATGGTCATCCTGTGAAGCCTTCTGCAGGCAGAGACACAGTTGTAAAGCTAAGGATGAATGTGGCCCAGCGTGATGAATACATGAAAGGGTATAGCAGGCCAGACAGTGATCAGAAAGCTAATGACCCAGAGATGTCAAGGGGGGGATTTCAATTTTCGACACTGAATCATGATAAATCTTCTGTCCCAATGGGTAATGGGGATATGCAAGGAAGGTCATCAATTTCAGATCCTGCTGATCCAAACATTGTCGACAGACAGAAATCAGCTCAGGAAGATGCATCTGCTGTGCCACATGCTGTGAATATGCCTGGTTCTGCAAAGCCTTCTGCTGCAGGTGGGAAAACAGATGGAGATGCAAGGATAAATGTTGTAGGTACAAGGTTGATGCCAGATTCTGTTGATATAAATATTACCGGCAAAAGGAACTTGCATAGACAAGATGCACCCATAGTGCCTAATGGTGCTGGATCCTCTGGTACGCAAATCTCAGTTAGGAGGAAGACATATGCTGATGGCAACATTTGCCTGAACACGGATACCAACAAGAGGCCAAGGAAGGATAATTTTCCATCAGATGTTAACATGAGTTGTAAACAAGAATGCGATGATAATGTCACTAACGCTGGCATACAATCAGATCCACCTCATGTGTCCGGCGGCAATGTAGACACCCAACAAAAGGCAAAAGTTGCTGATATAAGCAACCATCAGGTAAATATCAAGGAAAAATCTACTGAAACTGATAGTCATCAGGATGATATTATGGAAGAAGCTCCTCAAACTGTTAGCGAAAAGAAATCTTCCTACTCCGAGCTGGTCACCCTCCCTGATCCAGATTTCTTCAATTTTGACAAGATCAAGGATATCAATCTGTTTAAAGTTGGTCAGATATGGGCCCTCTATGATAACCTTGATGGCATGCCAAGGTATTATGCCCGTATAAAGCATTTTGATGCCTCCAACTTCAAAATACATTTAACTTGGCTGGAGCACATTTCGATGGATGAAGATGAGGAGAACTGGACTGATGAAGAACTGCCTACTGCTTGTGGAAACTTTTGCCTTGGGAAAGGAACTGACATATCAGAAGACAAGGAAATGTTTTCTCACATTGCTTCTTGGACAAAAGGTAAAAAGAGGAATTCATATGTCATATATCCTAACAAAGGTGAGGTGTGGGCTCTTTACAAGGGGTGGAGCATGGATTGGAGCTCAGATCCAGATAATCATAGATCATATGAGTATGAGGTTGTGGAAGTCATGTCAAGTATGTCAGCCATTGGCGGCGCCACTGTTATCCCACTGGTCAGGATTAAGGGATTTGTTAGTTTATTTGCAGCAGCTAAGGACAAATCCTCATTTGTGATACCAACAAGTGATCTGCTCCGATTTTCTCACGGCATCCCTTTTTTTAGGACAAAAGGAAATGAAAAGGTCGGTGTTCCAAGAGGATTTCTGGAACTGGACAATGCATGTCTCCCTGCTGACATGGATGCAGCATTTTCCTCTGTTACTCTTGACTCTTACATGTCTCTCAGCAAGAAAGAAAGCAGCACATCTGTTAATGTGACCACTGACAATACAAGATGTAAAATGGATCT
Organism: Coix lacryma-jobi var. lacryma-jobi; assembly: GCA_009763385.1. Lineage (NCBI taxonomy): Eukaryota > Viridiplantae > Streptophyta > Magnoliopsida > Poales > Poaceae > Coix > Coix lacryma-jobi. Next base: position 27,667,004 of record CM019831.1, read on the forward strand.
GGGAGATGATCAAATTGCTCAAAAGGAGAATCACCCTGAAGAGCATATTGGCCATCCGATGTCTACAGACAATGCTAAAGATTTGTGCCCGGAACAAAATACACCCTTAAAGAAAACTGCTGGTGATGCCGGTGAATTTAGTGATTGCTCTCTTCAAGGCAGCCTCTCCCCCAACATATACACATATCCTGATTCTGATTTCCACAAATTCGAAGAAAGTCGCTCCTGTGAGAAGTTTGAATGTGGACAAATATGGGCCTTGTACAATGATATTGATAAACTCCCCAAGTTCTATGCCTGGATAAAAAAAGTCAGGGAAGAGCCTTTTAGAGTTGAGGTGATCTGGCTTGAGGCTTGCCCTAAACAGGATCAGGAGAAACAGTGGTTGGAGCAGGACATACCCATCAGCTGTGGCACATTCAAAATCCGAAAATGGAGAGCTGAGTATGACACAAGCGATACCTTCTCTCATCGAGTATATTGTATAGAAACCAGCAAAAAGCGGGAGCTCGAAATCCTCCCACTGGTTGGTGATATATGGGCCATCTACATGAACTGGGCACCTGACTGGGTTCCATGCAGTGTCGATGCCTGTGAGTTTGCTATCTGCGAGGTCGTCGAGCGTACGGAAGCTAGCACAAAGGTCACCTTCCTGGCCCAGGTCAGCGGCTACCGGTCCGTGTTCAAGCCTGACAAGCAAAGGGGAGTGCTGGAGGTACCTGACGGGGAGAAGCTGAGGTTCTCCCACCAGATACCCTATTTCCGCCTGACGGGAGAGGGAGGCGGCAGGCTCCGCGGCTTCTACGAGCTTGACCCTGCTTCCGTCCCCGACGCCTTCCTGTATGGGGGGAACACCTGATGACGACGACTGGCAGATGCTGAAGCAGTTTTTTAGATGATTGAACCAAACCCGATTCTGGTTTATGTCGCAAGTGTTAGGCGGTCAGTTTAATTCGGTGTACATATATGGCGGTTAGCTTAATCTCAATGGAACCGTGTAGATGTAATTATGGAGGTGACGGGTGGGTTGCCATCTCGTACCAGTGCCTGTGGAAAAAAAAAAGGTCTCTTATGCTCGACAATGTTTAAAGTTAACTTGTTATATGCTAGTGTGGAGCTGTAGCGCCCCAACACTGCACCGTGGACCGTGGTTTTACTATGGACAGTTCAAGTTAATACTATACATGGAGCTGTCTGTTACTGTTATGCCAGGACAGTTAGAAATATGACCTTATGTTGGTGCTGCCCGTGTTGGCGCCGCTGCTTGCTGAATCAAACTATAGCTCATGCCACTCTAGTTTGGAATCCAGGCAGACAGGCAGCTTAACGGCGGTTCTGTGGAGTGGTTTTGCGAGAATAGTTAATAATGAGATCATCATTTTAGGAAATGATGCAGAACTGGGTAGTGACATTGATCCAGAAGTAGCTCAACTCGTCCGGGGAGTGCTTGCTACATCTGGTATGCGAGAGAAAATAGTAGGGTGTTCTTTAACACTTGATATTTCACTTAAATCGACGTGACAAAGAAGCTAGCAGCTAGTCTTCTTCGGTTAGTCAATTCTGTCAAAAAAAAACATGAAGCGGTCCTCCAAGGTGGCACATCATTTGTGAGAAAACAAATTAACTTTGAGACGCTTTTAGCTCTCGTTTGATTGGTTCCAATCCCGGGTATCTTCTTGGTAGTGTGGGGCTGGTCTATGTAAACTGGCTATAAATAAACATCATGAACAGTGTTAAATACTACCTTCATTTTTTTAGAAGATGTACACGATATCATCAAGGTTAAACTTCAAAAACTTTGATCAATAATTTATCCAACAATTTTTAACTATTATATTATAATATAAACTTGATACCGTAATTGTGTTATCCAATAATCTAAATTTATAGACATGAATAATATAATATATAAATAAATGATCAAAATATAATTTACGTGACTTTATTATTTGAAACACGCCTTATAAAAATACTAAAATAGAATGAAGAGAGTTCTGTTTATTTAGTGAAAAATTTGGTTCTAGGGACTAAAGTTTAGTCCTTTCTCATCGGATGTTGCGGTCCTACTTTAGTCTATTAAAAATGTACTAATTATAAAACTAATTACATCATCATACAATAATTAACAAGCTAAATCTACTTATCTAAATTAATCCATTATTAGCAAATATTTACTGGTGAGCATTATATTATCAAATCATGGATTAATTAGACTTAGGCTGTGTTTGGATTCTATTTGCCTCAAAACTTTTGCCTAAACTTTTTGTCTTGCTGTGTTGTTTGAATCCATAGGCTAAAATATGCTAAAAGGTGCAAGAGAGAGGAGAGAAAAAGAGAGTAAATGTATTTTTAGCCATGTTTTGTCAATCTTGAGAGGCAAAAGAATATAGCAAATTTTTTGGCAAAAAATGCAAGGCCAAAATTTTAGTCATAGAAACAAACAAACCCTTAATAGATTTGTCTCATAAATTAACCTTCAACTGATAAATTAGTTTTGTAATTAGTCTAATTTTAATAGACTAAAGTAGGATCACAACATTCGATGTGACAGAGACTAAATTTTAGTCATACAAATCAAACAGGGCCTTAATCTAAACTAAGTTGTTCCACCTACATGGCCCCTATATATATCCACGAATTAAAGATATGGTCCTTTACGGCTGGATAAGTGCATTCCTAATCGTACCCGTAAAGTAGTTATTATTAGATAATTATATAATATATCTTTATAATAAACCTATTTAGAGACACAAGAATATTATTTCTAAATCTAGTTAATTAACTTTAAAATTAATGGACTTCTCGAAAAAAGTGACATTTACACTTTTTTTTTGGATGGAAGAAGTATTAGAAAAAAATTTATTTCAACGTCTTTCGCTAGGAAAAGGAGTATAGAGGGATGACCACAAAGTTGGATAGAAAACCAAATTTATTTTAAATTAACGAGTATCGTGATTAGTGTATACTTGTTAGTGTATAATTAGTTGTTATTTTAACTAAAAATATAATTAGTCAACTACTATCATTCTATCCATTCTCAACCATCAACCAAATAAAATAGCTTGCTCTATTTATCCAACCAACACTAGCAACCTATTATCTCACGCGTACTTGATGTCAAATTCTGGAAGTTCTTCTCGCAAAAAATTAAAATAAAATATCACCTCAAAGTTCTCATTCTAAACACACCCTTGCACTCAACCAACGTATTAGGATTGGAAAAAGTCTATTTAACCCCCTGAAGTTTCAGCAGTTGTCTAACCTACACCCTGAACTACAAAACCGGGTAACCAACACATTAAACTTTGGAAGCCAGTACAAGGAACCCCCAGGGCGGTTTTGCCTACGTGGCCGCCAGGCTAGATCTTTTTAGCCACGGTGGCACGGTTGGGTGGGTTACTTATGACTATGGGCCCACATGTCAGGGTGCCTCCCACTGGTCATCTTCTTCCTCCTTTCTTCCCTGACGGGTCGAAGCTCACAAGCGGCCATGGCGGGTCGAAGCAGCAGCAGCAGCTCCGTACGCATCTCCGGCCAGCAACAACAGCCCCATCGCGACCTCCCTGTCGTCATTGTCCTGACCCAGCTATGAGCGTCGTCGTTGAGCTCGTCATGGCCGCCGCAACACCGAAGTTGTCGTGGCCTTGCAAGCGCCAACTGTGAGCACCAGCCGCGAGCGTCAGTGAACTCCCCCATCGTGAGCTCCCTCATCGCCGAATCTGCTGGAGCTCCAACAACTCAGCTTGCGTGTTGCGTCCATCCCAGCTCTTGGAGCTAGGAGCGTGTCGGGAAGGAGGCGTTGGAGCACACCTCGGAGGCACGAACTGATGGCCGCGGAGCACCCCCATCTGGAGCTCCCTCATGGCCGCAGGACGCGCGGGCGCCACTGGCTGCGCAGGACGGGCGGGGTTTTCGTGAGGGTCGCTGTCAGCCATGGCGCTGCTGCTGGTTGCGCGGGCTACCTAGACACTGGCGCGGTGGCCGCGCGGGGCGTGGGTGCGTTAGTTGGTCACCCGGCCGCAGGGGTCGCTGCCCGCGGCGCGAGTGCCAAAGCCAGGCGCACGGGAGCAACCGCCGTCGGCCTACTGCGAGTGGGCGAGCGCCACCGTAGGCCTGCCGCGCGAGCCTTGTTGGCCCGGCGAGCGAGCACAATGGCTGACCTGCAACAGGAATCCCACTGTCCGCGGTCCGCCTTGCCAGGCGCGTGCGGGCGCCCTGTAGTCGGTCAGACATGAAAGGCGGGTGTGCAAGCCCTACTTCCAGCCTTGCGCGTAGGTCTACCCTACGGGCAGGCACGTGGCAACTGCCGCCGGCAAAGTGCACGACTACTAGCGAGGAGCACACACCCGCCGCCGCCGCCGTGATGGCGGCCTGGCTTCTGGGTCCGGTCGCCGTCGGCTTCGGTGCCTAACACTGTTGCCCTCTTGGTTTGGCGAGCACGCTGCACAAATGAGCATGCAACCGCTATTGCAGGCTAGCCCAGGCACCAGGTCTCCGCAGCGTCCATCGCCATGGAGAGGTAAGAACAAAATGAAGTGAAGAAATTTACATCTATACTTACAGCTTTGTGCCCAGATGCTTTTCCTTGCGTTTTTCTTCATCAAAGAATGCAAGCGTCCACTTTTTTTCAATTGGATTAATGTATTCTTGATCGGGGTTGCAGGATGCAGTGCCACTGATTCGGTGAATTCCTCCATCTCCATGAAGACCAGCGACCTTGTTAGAGGAGAACAAAATCAAACTGCGCTGCCCCGTGACTCCTCCATGCAAGCTGCGATGGGCGAGCAGATGTTCGGCCGTCAACAATTGTATGTCTGTACCCACGCTCCAGTGAGGCGAGCTCGGTGTCTCGCCAGAGATGGCCTCCGTAACTTCCACACCCACTTCCCTGCTCACGTCCCGCTCCACCGTTGCGCTTGCGTGCAGCTTACCCGAAGCCACCGCCGTGTCCGCGAGGCACGCGGGGCAGGCTAGGTCAGCCTGCAGCTGCCACTGCTGCGTGGACACGAGCTCCACGAACACTGCCTCGTGCTTCCGCAGTTCGTGCCACCGCGGTGTGCTCCAACGCCTCCTTCCCGACACGCTCCTAGCTCCTCCAGTTGGGATGGTGTTGACGTCGGATACATAGCAGGACTGGTCGGCAGTCTAAACAATCAGGCCCATTCAGCTTAGAACATGGCCAGACCCACTTAGAAAATCCGACCTTTCAATACTAAAAGACAAATTCGGCTCTAATCTTATAGGCCGAATACTTCTTCTAAATTCATTCTTGTCGGTGACACTTTTGAGTGTCAACAGATGGACGCAACACACAAGCTAAGTTGTTGGAGCTCCAGCAGATTCGGCGATGAGGGAGCTCACGATGGGGGAGTTCACCGACGCTCGCGGCTGGTGCTCACGGTTGGCGCTTGCAAGGCCACGACAGCTTCGGTGTTGCGGCGGCCATGACGAGCTCGACGGTGACGCTCATAGCCGGGTCGGGACAGTGACGACAGGGAGGTCACGATGGGGCTGTTGCTGCTGGCCGGAGATGCGTACGGAGCTGCTGCTGCTTCGACCCGCTATGGCCACGTGTGAGCTTCGACTCGTCAGGAAGAAGACAGGGAAGAAAGGAGGAAGAAGATGACTAGTGGGAGGCACCCTGACATGTGGGCCCATAGTCATAAGTAACCCACCCAACCGTGTGAAAGGTCCTAGTTTGGTTTTGGTAATTGAGTGACAACTTTAGGTGGACTAATGGTGTTTATGTGAGATACACAGGTGATCATGTGTGAGCAACATATGTCATAGAGGTGAAATGGCTTGGAATATGTTGCAAGGCTCACACATGTGAAGAAGGAGCTTAATGCACATGAAACATGACATGTGGTCATGTGCCTAAGATGGTGAAGATCAAGGCAAGACTTGGCTTGATGGACCGGTTGTGAAGGTGAAGGGCAAGTTGGAGGCTTTGAAGCCATTGGTACCGAGTGTCGGGAGGCTTAACCAAGACTTGGCGCCGAAGGACCGAAGCGATGGTGAAGAGCAAGTGATGTCAAGATCGATGGACCATGGAGGCCATGTGATGATATGAAGTGGATCATATCATTTGATGAAGAGGTTGGTGCATGTGTTGCATCAACACCGGAGGAGATGGAATGGAATGCGCAAGACAAAAGTACAATTGTAGGGCATTTCATTTCACCGGTCATAGGTGTGTAGAGAAGTTTATGACCGGGTTTAGGATAGATGACCGTACTATCAAGAGGAGCAAACTTGTTTGCATATCGGTTATCTAGTGCCACTTGAGCGATCTAACTTTGCGATGTTACTAGGATCGAGTGGCGTGGTAAGTGCAAGTGCTAATCATGTGGAAAATGATTGTGAAAATGCTAACACACATACACATGATGTTGTACACTTAGTGGTGTTGGCACATTTGCAAAGGAGAAGTTGTTGGAGAAGAAGTTGTGTTGAAAGGAGGTATGGAGAAGTGGGAAAAACTAGTGTATAATCCTTCTCCCTCCTGCCGAGCTTGCGAGGCAGGATTCAGAGGTTTTCGGAAGTGAAGTGTTGTGCTCAGGAAGCATCGAACGCTGGTCCGAGGAGCATCGGACGCTGGCTGAGCGTCCGATGGTTATCCCTAGTTTGTGTCAGAAGTTGAAGGAGCATCGGACGCTGGCAACGGACGCTGAGGAAACTCTGTTGCAGAGTCCGATGCAGGTGACGTGGCGTGAGCGTGCTTTCCAGGGAGCATTGGACGCTGGCCTGCGTCCGATGTGGAACCATCGGACGCATCCGATGTGTTTCTGCCCTTTCTGGAACCTCTCTGGTGTGTCATCGAACGCTAGCCCTTAGCGTCCGATGCTAAGGGTCCGGCGCGTCCGATGTGAGGGCGTTTTTGCGTAGATTTGAGCAGAGGCATCGGAGCGTCCGATGCTAGGCATCGGCGCGTCCAATGCCACTTTAACTGATGCGGGAAGTAATATAGCCGTTGGGATCGCTCGGCCGAAGTTGAACGTGGGGGACACGTGGCGAGCATCCAAGCATCGGATGGTCCCGTGTGGAGCGTCCGATGCTAGCGCAGTTTGCCCAGTGAAGGGGCAACGACTAGTTAGCCCTTGGGGCTATAAATAGCGTTGGCAACCGGCCTTGGGCTGGTGGTTGAGCACTCCAAAGCCTTGGTGGCTGGTGTGGATGTGCTTGGGAGCCCTCTAACTCGCTTGTGCTTGCTAGTGTGTGATTCGATAGCGAGTGAGTGATCGCTAGTGCGTTGCATTGAGAGATAGCATCGAGTGGCACTAGGTGATCGTGTTGCAAGCCGGTGGTGCTTGTTACTCTTGGAGGTTGCCACCTCCTAGACGGCTTGGTGATCGAGTCTCCGTCGTGAAGCCCGCGTGAAGATTGTGCGTGGCTCCGGAGAAGCTTTGTGAGGGGCATTGTGCTCGCCCCGCGGGAGATCGTGAAGAGCAACTCTAGTAGAGAGAGGCGCGAAGAGCGCCAAGTGGTCCGGCCGGATCGAAGCTAGAGCTCTTGGTGAGCACTCCATCGTGGAGAGTGTGACTTAGGGTCACCACTAGCAAGAGGATCAGCGGCAACCTTGGGCTTGCCTCAACGGGGACTAGCTTGGTGGCGACCAAGTGAACCTCGGGATAAAATCACCGTGTCAACCTTGTTCATCCCATTGGTTTGCATTCCCATACACAAGCTTGTAATTACTTTCATAAATATTGTGCTTGTGTAGTTGCTCTTGTAATTAGTTAGCTTGTGTAGCTTGCTAGTTACTTTCTTTGCTTGTGTAGCCTAGAAGTAGCTCTCTTGCGTGACTAGTTGACTTGTAGTCTTGCTAGTCACATTGCTTAGTTTGTGTAGCTAAGTTGAGCTCTCTAATTTGGCTTGTGTAGCCTTGTTATTGAGCATTGCTAGTGAGCTTAGGCTTTGTGCTTTGCTTGCTATATTGTGTAGGAGCTCCCCCGTGCTTGAAGTACTAGTTGCATAGGCTTGTGTGACCTTGCTTCTAGAATTAGTTAGGTGAGCTCTAGCTAGCCCGACACCTTATTTGCATTGATTTAGAGTATAAGAAGAGGGGTGTAGTCTTGGCTAGACCGATAGTTTTAATTCCGCATTTGTTTCGGTTAGCCGGTAAGATTAATCTTAGAAAAGACTATTCACCCCCCTCTAGTCCGCCATCTCGACCCTTCACCGTGCCACCATGGCCAAAAAGATCCAGCCTAGCTGCCACGTAGGCAAAACCGCTTGGTAAAACCGCCCGGGGGGTTCCTTGTACTGGTTTCCAAAGTTTAATGTGTTTAGAGGCGGAGGGGGGGGGGGGGGGGGGGGGGGCGAGCAGGGGCCGTGGCCCCCTATGCGGCCAAAAATTTTAGAACACCTATTGCTAATTGCCTAATTTGTAATGATCATTTGTCATCCGTGCACATTTTAATTCAGATTTTATCACTATATTCTTATGTGAATTCAAGTATGAAATAAATTGATTGTTTTTTCAAGAAGATAGATAGAGATGGCGATGGATATGGACAGGAGAAAAATAATTCTCAATCCTCCAAAAGGATTTAAAATAAAATAGAAGATGCATTTTCGACAGATTATTTGTTAATCTATATTGAGAAAGAACTTGTAGTGCAATTCACAACAGATGTCATTATAGTCAGGGGCGGATGCACGCTTGTGGCTGTCTAGGCTAAAGCCCGAGACGTGGCCCAAAAATCCCTTTAGTAATTCTTTTTTCTAGTCCAATTTAGCCCATAAAATATATATTTAGCCCTATCTGACATTGTCCAAAATTCTTTTACATTATTTTAGCCCCTCCTTTGGCGTGTTTCTAGATCCACCACTGATTATAGATGATTTTTTTATGTCATGAAGACACATAAAGTGAGGCTCAAATGAAAAAAAAAGTAAATTTCTTTTATCCTCTTTTTTAGAAGAGTTATTTCTGTGTGCTGTACCAACAAACATTATGATTATATAGATTTTGCCAGGTCTTTGTATCTTGTCTGGCCAGACTGGTCCCCTTTCTCATTCGGCTGGCTCTGCCACTGAATGTGTTAGGTTACCCGGTTTTGTAGTTCAGGGTGTAGGTTAGACAACCGCTGAAATTTGAGGGGGTTAAGTAGACTTTTTCGATTTAGGAAGGCATCAAAGCCGCCTTCCCGTTCGCTCACTGACACCGCCGCAAAACCCTCCCTTGTTCCTCGCCGGCCGGTGCCGGCTCCCCTCGCTAGCTGAGGCCACCGCAGGTCTAGCCACCCGCAGCTGAGGCGATCGCCAATCACACGCCGGCGGTGAGTGACCTTACACCCGTGGCCGTTCCGTACAGCTTTCCCCTCCCCGTTACTTCCCGTGGTCTGGGACGATGGGTGTGGCGAGGCGGGTGGTTCACGCCGCTCACCCCCAGTGCACCCGCCCGCCGGGTTTCTACCGTCCGTCTCGTACCTTCGAATTCGCTCTAGCCGCACTCAAGCTACGGCATTTTGGTCGGCGCCGGCGCCGCCTAGCGCTACCGCGGTGGGGAATATAATTAATCGTGGTTGTAGGATGCTCAGAGGGGGCTTAAATTTGTTGCCTTGGAACGAAATTGCTGCGTGGCGTTCCTAATTTCTGGCGTTTCTCGTTTGCGCGAGGTTGTAGGGCCTGCATTGTTTCCGTCTGAATCCTACTGAAGAGAGGGTGCTACTGACCACTGACCTACTGTGGTACTGATCATAGTACTGTGTATTGTTGTGTGGTGGAAAGATCGATCAGTTATCTGTATAGAAGGTTCAGTTTCCACTATCATCTTTACTAGCTGGATTTGGTGTGTTTTACTAAGGGGGTGTTTAGTTTCTACCCCTAGAGTTTAGCCACTAAAGTTTAGTCACTTTTAGGCCTTGTTTGGTTAGGTCCCTCTAAAGTTTAGTCACTAAAATTAGTCCCTAAAGTACCAAACACCCCACTAAAGTTTAGGAGCCGCTAAATCCTAGGGGTCTTTAGTCACGAAGAGGTAGCTAAGGGGGTGTTTGGTTCCCACCCCCTAGAGTTTAGCCACAAAATTTTAGTGGAGGTGACTAGAGTTGTAGTGTTAAAAGTAACCTTTAGTGGGGGTGTTTGGAACTTTAGTGACTAAACTTTAGTGGCTAAACTCTAGGGAGTGGGAACCAAACACCCCCTAAAAGTGACTAAACTTTAGTGGTCTTTAGTCACTATATAACCAAATATGGTCACTAAACTTTAGAGAGCACTAAACTTTAGGGGGCCTAACCAAACAAGGTCTTAGTCACTAAAGTTCCAAACACCCCTACTTTTAGTCACTTTTAACACTACCACTAAAGTCACCTCCACTAAACTTTAGTGGCTAAACTTTAGGGGGTGGGAACCAAACACCCCCTAAGTAGCTTAGATTGGACGATCATCAGTAGCATATGTTTATCTGTATAGACTATAGAGGGATGCATTTTCCACTATCATTTTTGCTGACTAGAATTGCTGTAGATTGAAAGATCATCAGTAGCATATGTTTATCTGTATAGAAGGATGCATTTTCCACCATCATTTTTTATAACTGGAATTGCTCTATTTGACATAAGCATCTTAGACGATCACCAGTAGCATAATGCCATATGTATATATGAGTTTGTTCCTGTAACTAACTCTTGGGCACAAATCTCTTGCCAGTTCGTTCAAAAATAAAAAAAGAGGAAGCTTCCTTTTTATCCAGGTGTGAATTTGTGTGATTGAACAGAGACAATGCAAACAAAAAGCATTTTTTTTTTCTGGGGAGTACTTAGATAAAGCTGATAATAGTTCTGCTTCCCTCATTTGAGATACTGACATGTTTCTTCTTTATTTTCATTTTGTCCTCATTGTCTTTTATGCTTATCTAGTGGTCAAATTTTAGGATCTTCTTTGTTGACATTGGTCTATATCTACTTTTCTAGCTTTTGCAGGCCTATTCTTTACCTCGCGATACGACTATTCCTGTCTGAATCTGTGTCCAGGGATGCCTGATTACTTGATTACCAAAGAACATACTAGTGAATGGCTCAAATGTACCGTGTAGGTAGTTCTGGCCACAAACTTGGACCACATCCTCACGAGAGACAACAAATTGTGAGGGCACTTGTAGATTGTCAGGATGCACTTGTGATACCAAGAGTCTGACACCTGAATTGCTTATCATAGGCTATTGCAGTATTTCATAGTTCTGTTGTATTATGTTAATTAAACTCTAGCATGAGTGAACTTGAATTTACTTGATCATGATAAATTATATTCATCTATCCTAAATTCTAGATGCACAGATATGATTAGGTTAACTTGCCTCCACGCTAACATCATACTTGTTGTGTTGTTGACAAAACATTGCAATTGTTTGACCTACTAATATTTTGCCAGAGCACATTTCCATTCCTGTCACTGACATATCAGATCCTCTGTATATGTGCAGGACCTGATTTTAAAGTGTTCCAAAGACATCTCTACTGATTTTAAGACACTTGGTTCTTAAAACGCATGCTGATAAGAACATACTAATGTCAGGCTGGTAACAACATATATCAGGGCTAGTTCTACATTTGGTATGATGGGATGTAACAGAGAAAAGGGTTTAAGGGCAGGACGAATTGCTTTAATGAAGCTAAAAAAGAAAGACTTTAGGGGTGCCCAAAGGATTGCACTCAAAGCTCAAAGGCTTTATCCAGAGCTTGAGAACTTGTCCCAGCTGTTAGCTGTCTGTGAGGTGCATTGTGCAGCAGAGGCAGAGATCAACGGAGACTTGGACTGGTATGGTATTCTTCAAGTGGAAGCAACAGCGAATGATGAGGTCATAACAAAGCAATACTGCAAACTTTCATGTTTGCTCCATCCTGACAAAAATACTCTTCCTGGTGCTGAAGCTGCTTTCAAGTTGGTTTGTGTAGCTCATAAAACATTGTGTGATCATATGATGCGGTTTCTGTATGGCATCAAAACACAGCATGCTTTCAGAAAAGTGGCAAAGAAGGCTACTCTCTCAGACAGTACTCGTGCAAACAAAGGTGATGCAATAGGACATAGGGTCCCATCTGATCTTATATTGGTGTTCCGGACCATATGTCCACACTGTCGGAAGCAATTTCTATTCTACCGAAAGAATATTTTTGTCCGCTGTGATGACTGTGGCAAAACTTTTTTTGCATTCAAGATGCATGAGGAGGTTGTGCCCTTGAGATTCCTACCACCAGCACCTTATAATGCTCAAGTGTCACCAAAGATGTTTTCATGTCACCCCAATCAATGGCTTAACTGCACAAAGCTTCAGAGTACAGTGAGGGACATGGATTCCAGAGCAACAGTGAATGCCACACAATCAGATGAACGTGTAAAATGGGATGACAGGCCATGTGATGATGGAGAAGGAAGCTTCTCAGAGACAGAAGACGAAGCACTTCAATTATCGGCAATGAACAAAACTAACTCTTCTGTAGCTGCTGTAGATAAGGAGATAACTGAAGGCATGACACTGGAGCCAAACTTGAGTAGAGAAGATGCATGTGCAGTGTCAAATGCAAAAGCTTCAGGTTCATCCAGTCTTCAGAGATCTAACAAGAGAAAGCAAGATGATGGCACAGGCAGTAGCCACAGCATGGACTCCTGTAATAATAAAAGGCATAGGATCTATGATTCAGTCCCCAATGCTAAGTCAGTTGACGATACAATGTGTAATGAGAACGATGCTGGTGTTGACAATCAATCTTGTGATCATTGTCCCAGCAAATCTGACAGCCCAGACAAAGGAAATTCAACACATGAAGACCATCAACAAATTTTGAGGAAACATACTCCTGACATTTCTATCCAGAGTTTAGCTGACAATTCTATGATTTCCTGCAGTTGTCCTGATATCTTTGATTTCGAGACCTACAGAGATGCTAGTAAGTTTGCAGTTGGTCAGATATGGGCCCTTTACGATAAATGTGATGTCATGCCAAGACTTTATGGTAAAATAATGCATTTTGATGCTCACAACCACAAAATACATTTGACTTGGCTGGAGCATGATGCAACAAATAAAGAAGAGGAGAAATGGACTGATAAAAAACTGCCTGTTGCTTGTGGAAGCTTCCGCCTACAGCCAACAGTAGATACATCGCAAGGCAGGTTCATGTTTTCTCACATTGCTGCATGGACAAAGGGTACGAAAGGAAACTCTTATGATATCATTCCTAACAAGGGTGAGGTATGGGCTCTTTACAAGGGATGGAGCATGCAATGGAGCTCAGATACAGATAACCATAGATCCTACGAGTATGAGGTTGTGGAAGTCCTGTCTACTATGTCAGCTGATGATGGTGCCACCGTTATCCCACTGGTTAAGATTAAGGGTTTTGTCAGTTTATTCGCGAGAGCAAAGGGCATGTCCAAATTTGTTATACCATCAAGTGAGCTACTTAGGTTTTCTCACAGCATTTCCTTTTATAGGACAAATGGAAATGAGAAAATTGGTGTCCCAAGAGGCTTTCTGGAACTTGACACAGCATGTCTCCCGTCTGGCCTGGATGCAGCATTTTCTTCTGTCACTCTTGTGTCTTTCATGTATCTCGGCTACATGACAGGCTGTGTGTTCGAGGATTTGACCACCGAGAGTGCAGATAATGAAATTGATTATGGAGATGAGCAGATTGCTCAAAAGGAGAATCCCTCAGAACCACATGTTTGCCACTCAATTTCTGCAGATGACACCGATGGTAATTTTTCTGAACAAAACACATCAACGCAGAAAAACGCCCATGCTGGCACTGAATACGGTGATTCCCCTCATCAAAACTGCGTGTCCCCCAATCGTTATTCGTATCCTGATCCCGATTTCCATGATTTCGAGGAAGGTCGCTCGTGTGAGAAGTTCAAACCTGGACAGATATGGGCTATGTACAACGATGCTGATAAATTCCCCAATTTCTATGCCTGGATAAGAGAAGTCGACCCGGAACCTTTCAGGGTGCATTTGACCTGGCTCGAGGCTTGCCCTCAGTCGGAGCAGGAGAAGCGGTGGTTGGAGCAGGACCTATCTATCAGCTGTGGTACATTTGAGGTTCGCAAATGGAGAACCGAGTATGACACATCTAGTTTTTTCTCGCATTTAGTAGATGCCAGACCAACAGGAATGAAGTGGCAGTTTGAGGTTCTTCCACAAGTTGGCCAGGTCTGGGCCACTTACATGAACTGGGCACCGGGCTGCTGGGTTCCACCCAGCGACTGTTCTTGTGAATACATGATCGGCGAGGTGATCGAGCGCACTGAAGCTGGGGCGGCAAAGCTCACTGTCCTCACTCAAGTTGATGGCTACAGGTGTGTGTTTAAACCTGACAATGCAAAGGGAGTCCTGGAGATACCTGCCGCTGCCGGAGAGAAGTTGAGGTTCTCCCACCGCGTACCGTCGTTCCGCCTGACTGAAGAGATGGGTGGCACCCTCCGGGGCTTCTACGAGCTTGATCCAGCCTCTCTCCCTGATGCGTTCCTTTAACGTCGTTTCCAGTCAGTTTAGTACGTCTTACTGAATGCCAGAACAGAGAACCAACCATGGCAATGGCAACATGTTAATTGGAGGGCTTTCCTTGTTCTTCAATCGGCACTGCGTTGTAACTAAGGGCAGGCCCTACATTCACTGGCACTTTGTGTTAACGCAGCCAGTAATTACTCCTTAATTACCAGGCTCCTCACTTGTATTATGTGCTCAAAGACTAAACTGAGCTCGTCTTAGTTACTGTTGTTGGACTGCAGTACCTTACCACTGTACTGTCGTTACACCGTTCAATGGAACTGTGTGTGATCTGGGCATTTCATTTGGCTTGCACACGCACCTGAGGTTAGCACAAACCTTACTATCTATCCTTCAAGTTCGCTGTTACATATCTGTGTTAAAACCAGATAGGGACAGAGGTGTCCTGGAGGCATTTTCTGGACGAGAAACTGAGGTTCTCCCACCTCACAAGCCCTCTTTCTGAAGAAAGGGGTGGCAGCACCCTCATCCGGTGAATTGTGATAGTCGTAGCAGACTCTCGTAACAGTAGAACTGAACTCTTTAGGACTATTACTGTTACTGTGCCTTGATATGTCAACTTTTCCTGTAGAGGCATCCATCCTGTCAACTGCTGTTCTGTAACCAAGAGCAGAGGTCCTGTAGGCAGCTTAATTGTGGCCTGTTTGTCTATTTATCACCAAGGCCTTGTCTTATGCCCTGTGTGCTGAATGATTAACCTGTTGAAGTAATTGAAAGGAACCGAGACTTGGAAGAAGAAATCTGAGCTAACTGAAACAGTCTCAGGTAGTTACCCCGCCCCTGTTCCTGGTCCCGTTGCCATTGCACGCCCTTTCCCTTTCCTTTCTTGGATCGCTCGCGCATTTGCCCCTTGGGAGCATGCATGCAGTGGGTTCGTATCCTTCCGTACTTCCATCCACGCGCGGGCGCTAACCGTTGCAATCAAGGGTTTTGTTCGCTTGAGCTATATAAGCCGGCTTTAATCCATACGAAATAGCTGTGGACTAGTGTTTTTCTTTCACAATAAATTAGTCATTTTAACTTATCAACTAACTTATAAGTCATGTTAAACAAAGATTTTTTTTTATCAGTAGTCGTGAATGGTGATGGAAGGGCTAGTGCTGCCTAATTCGGCATTTGGTTGGACGATCGCTGTTCAGGATGCTGTGGAAAGGAGGAATCTTTTTTCTGTTTAAGTTAGGGATGTAGGCTTAATAACACGGGTTGCTTGTGGGACAACACACTTGCATCTTCGTGGAGGCATTGCTCGAGTTGACGTGGAGTCGAGTGTGAGCCGATGCAAATATCACTGGAGCAAATCGATGTATGCGGTGTGTCAGAAATCGACCCCAAACATGAGTCAATTCATATCAAATAAAATAATATTCTTATGGCAACAAGATAAGGAGAAAGGGAATGAAGGTGCCCACGTGAAGAGTCGTATTCCACTGGATATTAAGGGTTGTTTGGTCTGCGCCACACTACGCCACGCCGCAATTAAGACGAGCCATAAAAATTGAAGTCTGTGTTCGGTTGGCAACGAAAACAAGACAGACACAGAAACACACAGAGAAAATCTCACCATAAATCATGGCGAAGAAAAACTTCGCCGCACCCTGGGCACGCCGTAACCTGCCGCACTTGAGTGTGGCGGACAACGGCCAACATTCAAACAACCCCTAAAATGGAATCGACTCAGTTGCACCTTACACAAGTATACTCCCTCCACCCTAAATAAGTGTCGTTTTCACTTCCCGAGAAACATCTTTGAATAAATATATATTAAAAAATATTAATATTAACCGTACATAATTAGTATCATTAGAAAGATCTTTAAATCTAGTTTTTTAATAAAATTATTTGGAGATACAAATATTATATGTATTTGCTACAAATCAAGTCAAACTTGAGGTACAGAAATCGGAAACGACACTTAAAAAGGACAGGAGGAGTACGTGGCTTGGATGAGTTGACCCACTAGCGCGTAGCGATGAAAACGGACGGAAAAACCCTATTTCTACTTCCGTTTCTATATTTTTTGGCGGAAACGGGAGCGGGTTCGGAAAATACGGTTTCGGAAACGGAATCGGAATATACGGGTGTGCGGAAACGAACCAATACGGTCAGAAATTCAACGGAAACGGTCGGAAGCCGGAAAGTCGGAATACCGCACATCTTTATACTCGAAATCACAATCATATACAATGACCCTGATAATGTAACATGTGTGGGAGATAATATTTCAGTAGTGACAAGGATATATTTTTCACAAATCACACCTATGCCTCATCATCCATGTTGTCGGAATCACTTTCGTTCTTATCTTTTTTATATATATGTGGATATATTTGCTGAAAATAAATTAGCAATTAATATTTAGAGTACACCATTGCGAAGAGCTCGTCGAGCCGATCGAAATGGATATTATTTGATATATTTGGAGCTAGGAATAAAAAGATATTGATTTTTCAAATAAAAGAAGTCAATCTGGTAAAATTCCGGATTCAAATCCGGAAAAATTCCGACCAAATACGGAATTCCAAAAATACGGACGGAAAAACATCATTTCTACTCCCGATCCGATTCCGAGAAATTCCGCTCCGGATTCCGAACCGTTTCCGGATTTTTCCGAAAATACGGAAACGGACGGGTCAAATATGGAAAAACGATCGGTTCGGAAGGGTTGCCTACTAGCGCCGTTGCCCTTACAAGCCACACTCACGTGTTAAAAAGAGATGGCAAGTGGATGAGAAATAAAAAAGGACGTCAAGACTCGAGAGTGATTGTATTTAAATAAAACTTACTAAAACTCTAGTTATACGAATTAGTGAAGTAACAATAACGTAGTTTAACCCACGCCAGTGCCTCCCACGCCGGTGTCTTGTCTTGTTTAACACTCAACAATGTTGCTTAAATAAAAAAGCACATTTAGTCCATGTTTGGTACAACTCAACTTCACTAGTGAAATTGTTTTTTCAAAAAATAGCTTTATGAGCAACTTACTATGTGAAGCTGAGCTGTTTTGAAAAAAGTATTTAGCAAAACAGCTTTACCAACAACTTCATGCATGGTTGACAAAAAGAAATAAGGGTGTAAGCTGTGAAAAACTATTTTTTTTCAATTTTATCTCAACTTAGGTTTTGTAAGAGGAAGAATAAAATAGCTTCATGGATGAAGCTGTTTTAAAAAAAGATATTTAACAAAAAAAACAGCTCATGAAGCTATTGTGAGCTGTACCAAATACGTTCTTAATAAATGGTAAGCACATGTCAACCGTCAACGACACAACAACACAAACCACCACCACCACCACCCGCATTGACTGGCCGCGCCCACTGCGCTAAACCATCCCCCGCAGCGGCGGCCGCCGCCTCCGCCCTAGCTCCGGCTGCAGCAGGCCACTCCCCGCTCCGCCCCGCGCGCAACCAGCTCAGCTCAGGCGTCCAGGCGACCGGCACCATCACGCCGGTGAGCTGCCCTTCTTAGTCCCCGTCGCCGCTGCGTCTGCGTACCCGTTTCCCATTTCCCTCCGTTCGTCGTACTGTGGCGGGGCGTCGCGCGTTCACCGCAATGCGTCCGGTCGCGGTCGGGTTTCTCCCGCTCTTCTCGTCTCTCAATTCGCTCTAGCCACTCTCAAGCTACGGCATTTTGGTTGGCTCCTGGCTCCTAGCCTAGCAGTCTAGCACCGCATTGCGGTTGGGGAAACTCTGTAAATCGCGGCTGTTGAACATTTTGGTTGTGCATTTGTGCGACTGAACAGGGGATGGGTGGTGATAGCAAGATAATGTTGACATGTTGCTTAGATGAAGCTGATGGTAGTTTTCCCTGCCTCATTCGAGATGTTGACATGTTGCTTCTTTATTTCAATATGCCTGTCGTTGTTGTATTTTATGCTTATCCATTGATCAAATTTAGGATCTCTGTCTGTTGAGATTGGTGATTGGTCTAATAATACTCTGAAATCTAGTTTTTTTTTGGACACTGCGACTCTTCCTGTTTAAATCTGAGCCTGATTACCTAATTAGCAAAGTAATGGTGAATGACTCAAAAGTTACTGTGCAGTAGTTTTGATCACAAACAAACTTGGATCACATCATCATGAGAGGCAACGGATGGTGAGGGCACATGGAAATTTCAGCCAGTATGCACATTGCACTTACAGTACCGAGGCTTGAATTGCTTATCATGTGCTAACACCACATTTTCTTAGGCCTGTTGTGTCATGTTAAACTCTACCATTAGTAAACTGAATGTAATGAATCATAGTAACTTTATTCATCTATCCTGAATTCACGATGCATCATACTTGTTGTGTAGCTGACAAAAGAGTACAATCGTCTGGCCTGCAGATTCTCTGTATACACGCAGCAGTTTTCTATTACTAATATAACAGATTCTCTGTATGCATGCAGGACCTGATGCAGCAAAAGTTGTGTTCATACATTTTTGTTTCATAAAGTGATCCGCAGGTCTTTATCTCTACTGCTTTAAGATACTTGGCTCCTGAAATACATGTTGATTTGGGCATTCTGATAATGTCAGGCTGGTAACAGCATGGACTCCTGTAACAATAAGAGGCAGAGGATATATGATTCAGTCTCCAAGGCTAAGTCAAGTGATGATACAATGTGTAATGAGATTGCTGCTAGTGCTGAGAATCAATCTTGTGATCATTGCTCCAGCAAATTTGACAACCCAGAGAAAGGAAATACAGCACATGAAGACTGTCAGCATATTTACAGGAAACATAGTTCTAATATTTCTACCCACAGGTCACCTGGCAATTCTATGATTGCCTGCGCTTGTCCTGATATCTTTAACTTTGAGACCTACAGGGATGCCAATAAGTTTGCAGTTGGTCAGATCTGGGCCCTTTACGATAAAGTTGATGTCATGCCAAGATTTTATGCTCGAATAATGCATTTTGATGCTCACAACCACAAAATACATTTGACCTGGCTGGAGCATGAGGCAGCTAATGAAGAAGAGGAGAATTGGACTAATAAAAAACTTCCCATTGCTTGTGGAAGCTTTCGCTTACAGCCAACAGTAGATACATCACAAGACAGGTTCATGTTTTCTCACATTGTTGCATGGACAAAAGGTAAGAAAGGAAACTCGTATGACATATATCCTAACAAGGGTGAAGTATGGGCTCTTTACAGGGGATGGAGCAAGCATGGGAGCTCTGACACAGATAACCATAGATCCTGTGAGTATGAGGTTGTGGAAGTCCTGTCTAACATGTCAGCTGATGATGGTGCCACAGTTATCCCACTGGTCAAGATTAAGGATTTTGTCAGTTTATTCGCAAGATCTAAGGGCATGTCCAGATTTAATATACCATCGAGTGAGCTACTTAGGTTTTCTCACAGCATTTCCTTTTACAGGACAAATGGAAATGAAAAAAATGGTGTCCCAAGAGGCTTTCTAGAACTTGACACTGCATGTCTCCCAGCTGACCTAGATGCAGCATTTTCTTCTGTCACTCTTGTGTCTTACATGTTTCTCGGCAACATGACAGGCTGTGTGTTTGCTGATTTGGCCACTGAGAGTGCAGATAATAAAATGGATTGTGGAGACAAACTGATTGCTCAAAAGGAGAATTCCTTGGAACAAAATGTTTGCCACGCAATTTCTAAAAATGACACCGATGATATTTCTTCTGAGCAAAATACATCATAGCAGATAAAGGTCCATGATGACAATGAGCTTGGTACAGAAGATACATCTACAGTGCCAAATGCTGCAGAGTCAAGCGATCTTCAGATGTTAGGCAAGAGGAAGCATGATCATTATGCCAACAGAGACCACAGGAGGGGCTCTTGCATCAATAAGAGGCAAAGTAAGGAGAATTCACTTTTTGATGCTAATTTGACTGCTGATAAATATATAATGATGATTTTGTTGTCAATAAAATGTATAATGATGATGTTGTTGTCGCTAACAATCAATTTGCCAAACATGTTCCTGACACCATGGACAACCAAGGTGAAGGAAATGCAGCAAATGAAGGTAGTCAGCAAACGTACAAGGAGGAAGCTACATGTATTGCTAAGCAGATGCTTGGCAATCCTGGGATTGCCAGCAGGGACTCTTGTAATAATGACAGGCAAAGGAAGGGCA
Organism: Coix lacryma-jobi var. lacryma-jobi; assembly: GCA_009763385.1. Lineage (NCBI taxonomy): Eukaryota > Viridiplantae > Streptophyta > Magnoliopsida > Poales > Poaceae > Coix > Coix lacryma-jobi. Next base: position 27,687,624 of record CM019831.1, read on the forward strand.
ATTCACTTGCTGACGCTAATTCAACTGATGATAAAGTCTGTAGTTTTAATGTTGCTGGTGGTAAGAATCAAGCTGCTGAACCTGTTCCCAGCACATTGGACAGCCAAGATGAGGGAAATACAACACAAGGAAGCCAGGAAAAGTACAAGAAGGATGGGACAGATATTGCTAATCAGATGCAATGTAATTCTGTGATTACCTATGAGTGTTCAGATTTCTTTGATTTTGGAACATTAAGAGAAGTTAACAGGATAGCAGTTAATCAAATCTGGGCAATTTATGATGACCATGATTCCATGCCAAGAAATTATGCTCAGATAAATCACGTCGATGCTTCCAACAATATTGTTCAGTTAACTTGGCTGGAATATAACACAGCAAATTTACAAGAGACCAGATGGACTCGTAAAGAATTGCCTGTTGCATGTGGAAACTTCTGCTTAGGAGAGACATGTGTAGTACAAGACCCATCCTTGTGCTTATCTCATAAAGTATCATGCGTAACAGGCAAAACTAGGAATTCATTTGAAATTCATCCTAAGAAAGGTGAGATATGGGCTCTTTACAAAGAATCAAGTTTGCTGCGGACCCGAGACATCGATAATCATCAATCTGTTGACTATGATGTTGTGGAAGTTTCCGATGATTCAATGAGTGTTGGTATTATCGTGTTCCCCTTGGTCAGAGTTGAAGGCTTTGTGAGCTTATTTGCGAAGTCCAAGGATAAATCCCGCATTTTGATACCATCGAGTGAGCTACTTCGGTTTTCTCACAGTATACCTTGTTATAGAACTAACGGAAGTGAAAAGATAGGGGTAGGAGGGTTACTGGAACTAGATACTGCTGCACTTCCTTGTGACTTGGCCACAGTGTTTCCTTCCATTACTCTGGATTCTTTCATCGATCTTAACAAGAAAAAAGTCTCTGAGTTTGTCGGTGTTATATATCCTGATTCTGAATTCTACAATTTCGATGAAGACCGCTCATGTGAGAAATTTGAGCGTGGACAAATTTGGGCTCTCTACAGTAGTACTGATACATTTCCCAACCTTTATGGTTGGATAAACAAAGTTGAGAAGGAACCATTCAAAGTACATTTGACCTGGCTCGAGGTTTTCCCTCAGTTGGTAGGTAAGCATTGGTTGGAGCAGGACATCCCTGTGAGCTGTGGTAAATTTGTGATCCGGAATTCAACAACCGAGCATTGTGAAACCTGTGCTTTCTCCCATTTAGTGGTAAGCAGGTGTGAAATTGGTACAGAGCAGCAGGTCAATATTGTTCCAAAGGTAGGTGAGGTCTGGGCCATCTACAAGAACTGGGCACCCGACTGGGTTCCTTCCAGTAAAGATCGTCCTGCCAAGTATGCCATTGGTGAGATCAAGATGTGTACTGAAGGTACCACTCTGTTTGCTTTCCTAACCAAAGTCGATGGCCACCTCTGTGTGTTCAAGCATGATGTGCTGAAGGGAGCACTGGAGGTACCAAGGAAAGAGAACCTGAGATTTTCTCATCGGATACCGTCATTTCGCCTGACAAAACTGAATGGTGGCAACCTCTGTGGCTTCTATGAACTTGACCCTGCTGCTGTTCCTGACCTTCTTCTTTAGGAAGGACCTTCTCCGAATAGTCGCTTTGATGCCTGACTTGTTTCAAGAGTGTAAGGGCAAATGTCTCAACTTCTAGGGTGCTCTGGTAGCTAACATATTCATGTATCCAGAAACATACTGTGTTCTGTTGTCATGTATTCTCCTCTGTAGCTGACATGCTTTGTGGAAAGTAAACTGAATTGCCACAGTACTGGTATGTACTTCTATATGATCAGGTCCTCAGTCTTTGTGGTAAGGTGGTTGCTTGGGGTTGTTGTCGGTTGTTTCCTTTAAACCTTCTATTGTGTATTTTGTTCAATGTCTGTATGTCATAGGTTTTCTCTAGCTTCTCTCCTATCATTTTGATTGCTTTTTGTGAATGCTGAATAGCACTGTTGTGAAATTATGCTTTTAATATATTGCCGCTGAGGAACATCTGGCATTATTTTTGTTGTGGCAATCAAATGTCTGCTTCACAAATCATAGTGGTAATAACATTTATATGTCGGTTTGGTCGGGTAATCAAATATATGAACATTCTTGAGAAACTTTGTAGCGGTACATCATATTTAAATTTCAACTGTACTGGGAAGATCCTAAGTTGAATTACTAGGATGATAGTTCTATGTTGCTTATTGTATTTTCAGCTTTTGCTTCAGCGTGCTCTTCCGTTCATTACTAATTATTTCCTTGGATGCAGAGTTGGTTCCTATCCCTGTTGAATCCTAATTTTGTGAGTCTTATTAAAAAAAAATTGTTTTTCTTGAACGTAGTTGTTTTGATCACATTTTCTGTACATAACTCACAGGATTGTTTACTCTGTTTTTGAAAGAACAGTGTTGGAGTTAGCATGAAGGGCGAGGGAAGTTTCATTTCCTATATAAGCTTCTCCATGCCGATATTGTCAGCAGTAGCACTTTAATTTAACTCCTAAACCCTTAGCTAACTAGGAGAATTAGTAAGAGCATGTCCAAGAGATTATCTAAAATGAATCTCCAAAAATCAAGATTTAGATGGTTTCTAAAATAGACAGGTCCTCCAAACACTAGCGCACAACAACAGCTACTGTAAATTAGCGATTCTCCATATTTTGAAAAGTGCCATGTCGTCCACTGCCCTCTCCTGTGTGCCGCAGCTGCAGAGCCTGGGCAGCAGGGACAGTGCGAGGACTCGGCCATGCCCGTGCAGCTTTTGCTCGCCCACTACGCGGCGCCGGAGCCCCTCCCATCTGCCACCGACGTGTGTTGCTTGCCAGGTTTGCACATGCGATGGTCCAAGCATCATATGATCGACGATTCCACCGGAGACATGCAACTTGGATGAGATTGATGAGTGGCACCGTGGAGCAACCGGCCACCAGGTAGATGTGCATGGTGTGTTGTGATGCTAACAAAGGACTGGAGGACGATCCGCGAGAGAACAGAGGAGTTCCTGCAGATGATCCGTGGAGGTGAATGCGGCCAAGCGGAGAGTGCGCGGGAAGAGGTATTTTTGCATTTTAGTCCTTTTTTGCAACATTTTTTTTTTGCAAACAGACATGTTTAGAAACTTTGTTCAAAAAATGGGACAAAAGGATCGGAGTCATGTCCCATGACGCCGAGCTATAGTGGCTCGGTGTCATGTCACGTGACGCCGACGCCGAGATATAGTAGCTCGGCGTCATGTCCCATGACGCTGACTCTTTTGTCCTATTTTTAAATAAAGTTTTCAAACAGGTCTATTTGCAAAAAAAAAAATGTTTCAAAAAATGGCTAAAATGGAAAAATATCACGCGCGGGAAGCGCGTGTCAGGCCTTGCATGGCGAGCGATGATGGCTCGCTGATTCTGGCGAGCGAAAATGCCGGAATAGCTGCCTAGGAAAAAAGGAAAACAAGTTAGAGAGGCTATTGGAGTCATTTTTTGCTCCAGAATCGCCAAATCGCTTTTCGCGGGAGAGAATAGCTAGGCTGTAGGAGTTGCTCAAGGGGGTTAACTGTACTGCCATATGTTCGGAAAAAAAACTGTACTGCCATAGTGCTAATTCGGAGGTTTACTCTGTTAGGTACTCAACAGTTGGGCTGATAGACAAAAGGTGAGGAGATAGATTTGTCTCCTTTAATATTAGGTACAGGGATGAGATGATTCTCTACATAACTTTGTGAAACAATTTGGTGGTGATTGGTGATCTCACTAGTCACTAAGGTCCCGTTTGACAGGGCTCCTTCACCGATTTCAGGAGTTGTTTTGTTCAAGCGGGGTAAAATAAAACAGCTTTATGCAAGAAGCTTCTTAAATCATGCTCTCATAGAGGTTTGAGGTGGGATAAAGCCAAAAATAATGGCTTTACCCGGCTTCACGTCATTCTATGTGGCATTCTGTGAGAGCATATTTTAAGGAATTTTACATGTGGAGCTGTTTTGTCAAACGATTTAACAAAACGGCTCCAGTTTCATAGGTAGAGATATTCATGGAACCAAAACCCCAAAAATGGCTTCACCAGTAAAGTGAAGCCGTGCCATAAATATCGACTCCGATTGTATTGTATACTTCATGTTGTTTTATAGATAAGATTAAGGAAATTTTTTAAGAGTTTAAGTATGGTTTTAAAAATATTTAGTTTGAAGACACAATGACAACATGGATAGATTAGTTTTAAAAGATACTTTAAAATTTACATGTTTGTTAAATGTTTATATGTATTGTAATAGAAACTTACAGTCAAAGAGTATGGAAGCAGTAAAATAGGAGATTGGAATTGTGAAAAAAAAAATTATGGCAACAAAAAAAAAGTTCCTACTTTTATGGTTGTAGCGTCTTTTTGGCACTGCAAATCAAAGGAGCTCCAAGAAAAGAGTCAAGTCCGACAAGCAAGCTGGAAGCCCATCTGCCAAAGAAAAAAAAAACCCTTCTCCAAGAGGGCAAACCTCGCAAACCCTTTAATTTGTTAAATGTTTATATGTATTGTAATAGAAACTTACAGTCAAAGAGTATGGAAGCAGTAAAATAGGAGATTGGAATTGTGGAAAAAAAATTATGGCAACAAAAAAAAAGTTCCTACTTTTATGGTTGTAGCGTCTTTTTGGCACTGCAAATCAAAGGAGCTCCAAGAAAAGAGTCAAGTCCGACGAGCAAGCTGGAAGCCCATCTGCCAAAGAAAAAAAAAAAAACCTTCTCCAAGAGGGCAAACCTCGCAAACCCTTTAATCCCCAAATCCAAGCAGCGAAGTCTCGCCGCCGCCGATCCTCAACAATCAGTCCCACTGCTATGGGTGCAGATCGACGCCGCTCCCGCTCCGGCGAGGACCCCGCATCAGCGGCCTCCCGGACGAGCTGCTGCATGCCTGCATGCACGACATCCTGGCCCGCCGCCGCCGCGCGCACCAGCCAGCGTGCTCTCCCGCGCGCCGCTGGCGCCACGTCCGGGCGGCGCACCTGCCCAAGCTTCGCCTCGACCAGCGGCGAGCGACATCAGTCAGGCTCGTTCCTGGACACCGTCGACGCTGCCCTCGGCGGCTACTTAGCCCCTACCGTCGAGCACCTCCGCATCTCCTTCTTGGCAGACCGTGAGTCCGTGACGTCCACGTCGTCGTCGCTCGCGTCCCGGCCGGGCGCAGTGCGCCGTGGCTCCAACTCGCCGCGGAGCACGTGGTGGGCGAGCTCTCTCTCCTCCATGTGCCTCACTGGCTCCTCGATCTGGAATCCGAGGCGGTGCTCGAGCTTCCCGCGTGTGAATGTGAACGAGCGAGACGAATCGAGACTCTACGTCCTACACTACACATGCATGGCGTGTCCGACCCCAGGCGGCCGGCCTGTTCACGGCGCTGACGACCCTGCCCGCATGGGATGGGAAGCGCCGAGCTCGCAGCTCTTGTGTGCACTGTGCACGCAGTGCCCACGCTTGAGACTGTCCGCACTGCGTCCTTTAAATAAGATGATAAACAAATTTAACGTACCGAAAACTCTGCACCGCTGAACGCTATATCATCCATAACCACCAATCATCCTGTAAATCAAGCGCTGTACCGTGCGTACGCCAAATGCGTTTGGCCCACCTCCTGGCTGCATGCGCGATGCGTTTGGCTCACCTCCTGGCTGCATGCGCGAGAGAGGAGAGAGGAGGGAGAGCGTGGCCCCACTTTTTTATGTAATAAAAAATCTTATAACTCACAAACCAAAAGGCCAAGAGGCCAAATTAAATTCTGATTGCACCATTAAATTTGTTTCAATAAATTCTTTAAAACAAGATTTCACATGGATATATTTAGATAAAATTTATAAAAAATGATAAGTGGAACCATTGTTGGCAGTTGGTATAGAGTATGAGATATAGAGGATGATGGGTGCGGAAGAAACGTGTATAGAGAAGGGAATCTTGATGACTAAGATGTATAGAGGATAAAAATAGAGGATGATGAGTGCGGTCAGTCTGAGGGACCTGACTCTTTTCTTGGAGCTGATTGCCGGCTCTGACGTCTCGCTGCACTCTACTCTAACTCGTTCGTTGCACTCACTGGTGCTCATGGTCAGAAACACACGGCGGCTAGAGGTCATGGCCCCAAAACTGGAGCAAAACTCACTATAGGTGTGTGTGTTTGGTACGGCTTACAACAGTTTCATGAGCTGTTGTGAGCAGTTTTTTTTTCTCAAACTCTTTTTTTAAAAAAGCTTCATATTTTATTCTCCTTCCTCTCATAAAATCATAAGCTGAAAAAAGTAGCTTTCTGTAGCTTATTTACACCCTCATTTCTCTCTCCTAACCATGCATGAAGTTGTTGGTGAAGCTATTTTGCCAAATACTTTTTCTAAAACAGCTCAGCTTCATCTAATTAGTTGCTCATGAAGTTATTTTCTAAAAATACAATTTCACTAATGAAGTTGAGCTGTACCAAATAGGATCAGACAATGGAGGCTCATATCTCTGCCCCGAATCTTGTCGAGGTTGCTTGGAATGCTGCTGTTGGCCGCCCTCATCTCAATGACTCATCAGGGGATGTTTGGATCCGTGGCAAAAAAAAAATTTGCCCGTCACATTAAAGCTTGTGGTTAATGTAATGTTGTGGTCTTTACTAGGTTTTGCACAGTATGTGCAGGAATATTTCTGGCATTTTCAGGATTCATCCTTGCAAAATTGACCTGAGCACAAATATTGTTCAGGTTATATTGAGACATTATTGAGTTATACTTTAAGAAATAGTTTTAGTTGATGTGTTGTTAACTGTTGTGTTGTCATGTTTTATTTCTATAACAGAGAAAAATAGGTAAAAAGCAATTATGACTCAGAATATTGATAACCCTTTTATTGGTTGATGATTTGTCATGTTTGCTTCCCACCCTGGGAAACACACCTGGGCGGCTGGGCCATACATCAACGTCAGAGTCATAACCAAAGTCGACCTAGGGCTTGTCTGGTACAGCTCACAACAGCTTCATGAGCTGTTGTGAGCTGTTTTTTTTGCCAAATACCATTTTACAAAACAGCTTCATCCATGAAGCTGTTTTATCCTCTCTCACACAAAAACAGCTTCACCCATGAAACTGAAAAAAGTAGCTTTTCACAGCTTACACATTTATTTTTCTCTCCCAACCATGCATAAAGTTGTTGGTGAAGCTGTTTTGTCAAACACTTTTTTCAAAACAGCTCAGCTTCACCTAGTAAGTTGCTCATGAAGCTATTTTCCAAAAAAACAGCTTCACTAGTAAAGCTGAGCTATACCAAACGGGGCCCTAGTTCCGCTAGTTTTGGTTTATCCACTTCCTCTCGTTTGTCCCCATGATATGATGAAGATAGTTCACAGCGCTTTCATGACATTGATCTACACTACATGCTAGTATTACTATATTTCTAGAATAAAAATAATAAGGAAATAAGATATCCTCTATGTGGGTCGTCAGTTGATACAAGGGAAAAGAATGAAGCATACATGCTGTATTCTTATTTTCCTCCACCCATCCTCTATGTGGGTCAGTTGATACAAGGGAAAAGAATCAAGCATGCATACTGGATCATGGGGATTTTACAGGAGATCTAACAAGAATACAATTCTTGATATTCGTTAAAGAAGGAATATCGAAGTTGTGTACCAAATAATTGATGTTTGATTTTCATTAATTTGATTGGTCAAATCTGTGCAATTACTCTGACAACTACTCTCTTTACCCGTAGGTAAACCAATTTCAAGAGTTGTCTTGAATTAAATATTTTTAAGTTTTACTAAACTTCTATAGAAAAGAGTGCGAAGATTTATGAAGCCAAGTTAACTCATTAAATACATAATAAAATATATTTTCATAAAATATTATTTGGTGTTATAAATATTTGTGTTCTTTTCTATAAATTAGGTCAAACATAAAAAGTTTTTTTATTAAGATAACTCTAGAAATTGATTTGCTGATTGAATCGAGAGAGTATATATAAGATTAAACTTAACTCCATGTTAGTAGCTCACAATTCTAAATGGGTTAGTGTACTGGTAATTGGTATGCGACAAAATAAGTTAACAAGCCATACAATAGCACTACAATTGCGTCTTACTTGTCAGGTGAAGTTATGAAAAAAATATTCCTCTAAGAATATGTCTTTCCAGCTAGTAGTAACATGACATTTCATCATTCATGATGAATTCAAGAGCTGGGGAATCTAGGATCTGTTTGGAACGCACAATTACGTAGGAATTTTACAAGAATCAGTATAATTTTACGAGAAAAACACATGAACAGAAAAAAATATTTCCGCATTTTAAACATATCCTCAATGTCAAGATGGCTTGTTTATAGTTTGTGGATAATTTTTTTTTGCGTGTCACATCGGATGCTCTGACAGTAATTTGGTCTATTAAAAATAAACTAGTAAGAAAACAAATTATATATTTTCTCTGGAAACCCTAAGACGAATTTATTAAGACTAATTAATTCATCAAATCATAGACTAATTAGATTTTAAAAAATTATCTCACAAAATTATCGTAATTTATGTAATTTGATATTTTTTCCATCTACATTTAATACTTCATTCATGTTTTAAATATTTAATATGATGAGTGAAAAGTTTTTTTTAAGGACCGGAACTAAACAAGATGTTAGAAGGAACAATATTGACGTTTAATAGTCATCATTATACACTTAGACTAATTAGTTAGTTTTTTAGTCTATATTTAATTTTAATGTCAGAAGGAACATAATAAACTTCCAGATACCGTCTCGTCTCCTAGTCGGTGTCCGTGTCGGTGTCGGTGTCCTCCTGCTATCCGAATTCCGAGTCGGTGTCGGTGTCCTCCTGCTATCCGAATTCCGAGGCGCGCACGCGTATTAACGATGGCGTTGGCGAATCCGCAAGCGTCGTTTTCCCCAGCGATCATTCCCCTGCCTCGCAAACCGTCCGTAACCCGCAGATCGACGACTCGTCCGCCTCGGCGCCTCCGCGCCTCCGCCGCCGCCGCTTATGGCGGGCAAAGAAGGCCGCCGCTCCAGCGACGACCGCATCAGCGGCCTCCCCGACGACCTTCTTCACGTCATCCTCGCCCGCGTCGGCTCCACCCGCGCCGCGGCGCGCACCAGCGTGCTCTCCCGCCGCTGGCGCCACGTCTGGGCCGGCGTGCCGGAGCTCGCCCTCGTCGGGGGCGGCGGCCCCAACGCGCCGCCGGCGGCGGCGGGCTCGTTCCCGGACACCATCGACGCGGCGCTCGACGCCCACGCCGCGCCGACCGTCGAGCGCCTGCTCATCGCCGTGCCCACCACCGTCGTCAGGGGCGACCGCGCCCCGATCCCGGCCGCGCGCGCCGCGCCGTGGCTGCGGTTCGCGGCGGAGCGCGTGGCGGGCGCGCTCCTCCTGCTCGTCCCTCCGCGGCTGTCGTCGCCGCGCCCCGCCGCCCTGCAGGAGCTCGAGCTCCCCGCGTGCGCCCGAGCCAAGACCGTCACGCTCAAACTCCAGGACACGTGGCTCCTGCGGCGGCCCGCGGCGCCGGCCGGCGGCGGCGTGTGCACGGCGCTGACCGCCCTGACGATTCTCTACGGCCACATGGAAGGCGCGCGGCGAGCTCAGTGCGCTCGTGTCCGCGCGGTGCCCGTGCCTCAGGGACCTCAAGCTCCGCCTCACGCTGGTGGACGCCTCGGACGTCTCCATCCGCTCCGACACGCTGCGCTCGCTGTGGTTCTGCATCGGGAATTCGCCGCTGGTGGAGGTCGTGGCACCAGGGCTGGAGAAGCTCTGGGTATACTACACCTTCATGGCCCGTTTCTCGGTGCCCAAGCTTTCAGAGCTGGTTTGGACAGGGGATTTTGTCGATGACAGGCATCAGTTTGTCAGTGTCAGCCGTAGCCTTCAGCTGCTAGACATTACGCAGGATCAGAGATCTACAGAGGCGGCGATCAGGCCCCTCCTACAGAAATTTGATGAAGCTGAAGATCTGAGACTGGTTATTCACATCCCTCAGGTGCGTTCCTACTATCAACAGAACGAATATCCTAGTAAAAACCAATCGAATTTTTTATATATGATCCAGTGATTTACTTTACTTTGTTTCTAACTCATGAGTCATGACAGGGAGCAGCAGGGTATGAAAGCTTCTTGAATGTGACAAGCAAGCTGCCGAAATGTAAGACATTGAGAATAAACTTGGAGCGGGATGGCCATGGGCTGGCACCAAGCATGTTCCATCTCTTGAGGAACTGCGCTAGTGCAAAGAAGGTTTCTGTCCGAGTGCTTGGTCTTTATGACGACTCACAGGTAATTTCTAATTAAGCTTCTATTCTTCGTACGAGACTAGGTAGCGTGTCCGTGCGTTGCTACGGAACAACAGCTTTTGTTCTAAAAATAATATGGATCACACGATAAAATAACAATGTTGATTAAAATACCGATATTAAAATAATATTTAATTCAAAAATTAGTGTTTATAAAATTAACATAGTCACATAGAGTTGTGTCGCAACTCATAAACTCTATATTATAGACTTTTCTGTGATGTGTTAAAGACTTAAAGATAATGTTTTATATCAGCAAAAAGATATCTATGATATCTACTTCTTTCGTGTGTCAATATATCTACGAGTAAGTTTTACATCTACTGACATCCAGTGTGTATACAACATCTCTATGTAGAGTCCGATAAACCATTTGGAGAACTTATAGGAATATAAAAAAATGGCGTTAGTGAAATAGTATTTGTATAATATAAATTGAAGTAAAAGAACATTATATGTGTTAGTAATGTTGTATTATCTTGCTATGGTGTTAGAACCTCCTTAAATACATTCTTTGTGAAAGTTTCATCAACTATTTAGGTCTTCTTATGCTTGCTTTTCTATTTGATGCATTCTTATTTTTCCCCTCCGCACTCTTTTTAGCATTTCTTCTCTATTTTTTTGGCCTCCACCTCCTGTGCAATACTATTAATTGGTCATTATAGTAGTCAAAATATGGCAAGGAAGTTAAAGTTATTGCTTTATTGAAGAAAAGAAGAAAATGACAAACTTTCTAAATTTTGATTTATTCACCAAACACATGGTCGTGCAAGGGCAAGACCTTTATCACAGAGCTAGTCCTCAACAGCAGTACATATTTATAATCATATTATAAAAGATAAAAATATTTGAACCAGTAGAGAATTGTACCAAGAGAGAACACCTGAGCCTGAGCTAGGTGGCAACTTTACCCGTTCCAATGGTCCAAAGTGGTTCATAAAACAAAAAGGCTAACTAAAAGGCATTTCATCCATTTAGCCTGACTTTTCATATGGCATCGAAATTTTTAACCTGGTAAATTAAAAGCAAGGAACTAATAAGTTCACATGAACCAAGCAAAGCAGGAAATAAAAGAAAAAGGAAAACTAATGTAGCATACGAATTCATCCAAGAAACAGAAACATACATAAGCTGATTCATAAACTACAGTTGTTACAGAAAAACAATAATGTCTGAACTACTCATGCCAAGATCTAATTACCAAAAACAAGATGAAGTAAAATCCACCATAAGCAAGTTGTTCATTAAAAGATATATAGCTACATTTATATTCAATTATTCATATAATCTTAAAGTTTAATACATGGGGGCTAACTATAGAAGTGCTTGAATATAATCAATCGACAACTCATCATTATCATAAAAAAAATAACCATGAAGAGCATAGAAAGAGAATGCACAATCACGGGACTGAAATTAAATGAAAAGTGCCAGCAATTGCTTTTGTTTGTGCAGCAACAACATCCATAGTTGACCCAGCCTCCCTCTGCTCAAAGGTCACATCAACACATGCAATGACCAGACAGGGTGTAAGCAACCTTGCTATTCCCAACTCTTTCTATCCCTGATTCAAGAACAAGCAAAGCAGATATAACCTGTGAGTATAATAAGAATTTGACAACATAACCAATTTGAATGGTGATCCATACACTACAGGCTTGATTACCTATCACAGAAAATAAACTGAAGACTTTAATTTAAAATTAGGCTAGTTCAGCGAAAGGTTACAAAAACCATGTAAGCTTTATTCCTATAATGTTATCCTAGAGAAATGTACAAAGCACAGTGCAAGTCTCACAAGTTACACAAAATTCCATTGGTTCCTACCTTGACTAAAACCATTTTTGTTTGCAAACTCTCTTCTAGCTAGATTCTTTGTTTTTTACTCCAAATGCGCATGCAACAGCTCAAACCTCTTCTATGTTCATTTCTCCAACAAGACATAACACCAAGTCAGCAACCAGTAATTCCTTCTTCCAATCAGCAAGCACCGAGCAGTAGATCATCCACCAGCTAACCTTCTCCCTCCCTTCCTCGCTCCCTCAGTAAGCAAATCTCGTCCTCCAAATCAGCAAGCATCATAGAGCCTTGCTAGGCTAAAAGTAGGCCATAGGGTGAAAATACAGTTGGGTACAATACACCACTTGATAGCTGATTACATATGCTATCTTTAGCTGATTACCAATCAGAGAATGAACAAAACAAAGCAATACGACTCATGCAAAACAAGGCAAGGAAATATGTCCAGAAAACCAAAAATTCACTGGGCGTGTGCATTGCTTCATAGCAAGATAAACAACTGATATAGCCTGCACCTAGTATTTTCATATCTCCATCATTACATATGAACCAAAATTTTTAAATAAATGATCGAACAATATGGTAATATAAAGCTCTTATTGCAAACAATATAAATGTCACAACCAAGTAAACGGAAACCAACAACTCCCTTACATCATGAGAATGATTTTTTCCCCAAATTTTAACTTTCACTGCATTAACAAATGGAATAAAGGAGTAAGTTGGATATTTATGCTACATTGATAGACGATACTGAAATTCCATTAGTATTAGAGAAATTCTATCCCATAAAAAATACTATTGCAAAAACTATAGATAGCTAGATAAAATATTAAGCAGGTCACAACAAACCAAGTTAGCTTAAAGAATGGTTCTTTTGTTCTTATACAAATCAATCACTCTCTTGTACCAAATCAGAGGGGCTCCCGCTATGTGAGATTTTTCATCTGTCTATAGTAGTGAAAAGAATTTAGAACAATTTAAGAGGGGCTCATCGTCGCTTGTAGCAGCCTGAAGGCAAGACCTGGTTTCGCACTCAGTGGTGATTTACGATGACGACATTCTTTCAATGAAGAGGACGCATGATAAATTATGTTCGGGGCGCAACAATATATATTCATGCAAGGAAAATGTGAGCTCTATGGAATGCAAACCTCATTGAGCATATGATTTTTGCCATATGAGATTCTCCCAATGGAAGACTATCTTCTGCAACAAGAATAGAATAACATACACTGTAATTTGGATCTATTGCTAGAATCTCATGATAAATAATTTTAAATTAACGACTGAATCATTATATCGTATAAAATAATCATCACTGGAAATAATATTTTATAAGTAGTAGTAGAGACCTTGACAAGGTCATCCTTTCCTTAAAGGATGTTGTGGATGCTTGCTGGAATAGTGCTATGAAAATCCAGAAGCTACCAACTGGAATGCCAGAAACCAGAAAACAAAACTTTAATATGATATGAATCAACACTAACAGATTTTGACACAAAAGCATGCAAGATTAGCGTGTGCTATTATAATTGGAAAAATTGAGTCCTTATCCCTAAAGATTTGACACAATTCATCAGACACATGGCAGGATGATGAAAAAAGTAGGCCAAGAATTAGTAAATCTTGTCCCTGTCAAGCAAAGATTAACTAAAAAGTTAATCTTATCAGTAATCACATATCACAAAGCTGTAAAGTTTTTAGGCCAAGAATTGGCTCATATTTTCATACCTAGTCAGGGAAGAAAATCAAAGGAAATGAGAAAATAATAAATAATAAAGACACATGTTTAGTATTCTGTGTGAGAATAAGCATTCACAATTAATCCACTATAAATAATACACAAAAATAGGTGCTCGGTGATTCCAGACTGGAAGAGAAGTATCGATGCACATAAGTGCAATATCATCTGCTGACCTTATCTACTATGCAACATTCTCAGACTCATGATCACCACCACGTAGATAAATGCACATCCTCCTATCTAATTCAGGAAGAGAATCCATACAAATCTAGGCCCTGGTTACAAACGAAGTGTCAATGGAATATGTTTCTTAGGAGCACAGGATGAGCAAGAAGAAACAGGACAGTAGATTTGAAGCCAGTGGATTCCTCAATAACCATACCTGCAAATCCATGAACGCAAATAAAGCCAGTGAATTATGTCTCTGATTCCACTTGCTCGGTGTCTGCTTCTTCAGGCTTGCATCGACACTGTGGCTTCCCCTGCCCTGCAGCCGTGGTAGCAGCTGTGTAGCTCTTGCGTCCGCAGTCCATAGCAGCTTTCACGGCTGGGCCTGGAGCCTCTGTGTCCTGATGCCGACACTGCGCCGCCATGATCTACAGGTGCCTTTGCCCCCTTCGTGCGCAGATCTGCCAATGCAGGAGTACAAGAGCAGGGGTGAGTGAAGTGCAGACGACAATGGATCACATGGCCAACACGCTCGGGGAGAGGTGAGCTATCGGCCGGGATGTCCCCTCGCCGTATCCGGCCATCACCACGGCCACTGAATGAACACGAGCGCGGCCATCCCTACGACAAAGGCGAGGGAAGCCTTGACCTTGGGCGGCTGCCGCCGCACCCAGGCTATCACCACGGCCACCGGAAATCCTATAGAGGCACGCGTAGGAGAGATTCACGTCGAGGTCGCCCTCCAGCTTGCGTGCCTCCAGCTGCACCTCCTCCCACCCGGATTCCTATAGCTCCAGCACCGCAGCCGCATCTGACGACGACGAGACGACATCATCTCCGGCTCCAGCACGGGCACCGGCACCAATGAAGCGTGAATGCGATTCGGCGAGGGGTGTGGGGTCGCTTGTGACGCGGAGAAGAAACAGGGAAAGTGGGGAGTACCTTCGATTTGGATCTGGGAACTTTGGAGTCGCAAGAAGGAGAAGGGTGCAGGCTTCTGCGGTCGGCCGAGGAACAACACGATGGATGTGTCGCCATTACTGCGCTACCGCCGCAATGAGGCGACCGTGCAGCCATGGATGGAGGTGAACGCCGTTCCTGCTGGTGGTGATGTGGCTGCCTCTCTTCCCTAAAAAATCCACGGATCGCTTGGGCTAGGGGAAAGTCGCGGATTGCAGGATGCACGGAGGAGCGCGGGGGAGAAGGCAGGTCGACGGAGATTGCGGGCGAGTGCCAGAGGATCGCAGGGACCAGGGGGAAGTTGCGGTGGCGGGGTGAGCGATCGCAGGGGGAGGTGGACCTGCGTAGCGAAAATTTTTCGCACGAAAACCCTGTCCCTCTCTTAGTCTTTTTAGATTTGTGAGAATAATCTTCTTAAAATTTTAATCGTTAAATGGTTTGACCTTTACTTGTTACTGGACCCAAACCATGCAACTAATACAATTTTTTTTTTTGCCTATTTTCAGCAGTACGCTTGCCCGCTATCTTGCCCTTGTCGCTTGGCAGAGAGTTGCAGGGTTGATGACATTGTTCTCAGCTCACTTGAAGAGGTAGAAATCAGTGACTGTACAAGCTCTCATGAAGAATTGGAATTTGTGGAGCTGTTATCAAAATGCAATGCCACAAGTCTAAAGCATTTGGTCATTTACTATTACAAGAGGAAGTTCCAAGCTCCTCTACAAAGCAAGGAGATATGTAGGAATATCTGCAGCATGTATGGACCAAATGTTGAAGTCGAATTTTACGTTGTTGGAAAAGGGAGGTGTGTGTGTTTTGACTGAGGGAAGATCTGCAACATGTATCAACCAAATGTTGATACCTATGTTGTTGGACAATAAAGGCTGGTGTGTTTTGAGGGGAGGAAAGATCTGCAACATGTACCAACCAAATTTTGAAGTCAAATTCTATGGTGTTGGACAAGGAAGGTGGGAGTGTTTCGATTAGAGGCTTGCTAGTAGTGGTATTTACTAGTTTCTACACACATGCATGTTTATTGTTTGTTTGTTGTAGGAGACCATTTTTCAATTTCAGTTTGAAAATCAGACTTATTAGCCTATGCCAACTTGCTTGGTCGTAAACACTTCATTGCCATTTGAATTTGGACGTTTTGTTGGTCTTTGATGTTAACGTTGTTTTAAGGGTACCCTTGTTCTATAGACTTTGCTTGTTATATATACTCTAGTCCATTCACCTTAAAATAAATACACATCTGGCACTTCGAGTAATCAATCAATCTTAAATTTGAACAACCATATTATAAATAAATTATTGATGTTTATGATACGAAATAGACATCATTAGATTAGTCCAATCATAGATTTTTCATAGTAACCTATTAGAGATACAAATGTTAATATTATTTTTTATAAATCTTGTTAAAATTGAGATTTGTTAAAGTTGTGTGGCCCTTTGCTTTACATGTAGAGCAAACAAATAATAAGTCCTTCCTCCACCCTAAAAAGAATGCAACTATATATAGAATTTGTTAATTTTAACAAAGTCTATATTAAATATTAACAAGTCAAACTAATTTAATTTTGACCAAATTTATATTAAATAATATTAGCATTTGTGTCTTCAACTAAGTTTGAGCAAATATACACAAAATATTAATATTTATGATGCGTAATAAATATCGTTATATTATTTGTGAAATATGTTTTTATAATAAACTTACTTATGGTATAAATATTTGATACCATTTTCTAAATAACTAGTTAGTTTTTTTTGAAAAAAATAAATAAATCTAATCTAAAAATATAATATGCATTTATTTTGGACACAATGAGTATTGTTGACGTCGGAAGTGATCCGAATCACACGCTAGCAGGGCTAGAACGCCCGAAGAGGTTGCAGATCAACCTGAGACAGCAGGGAACCTGACTAAACCGATGAAGACCGATCTAAAGACCGTTTTCGATCGATTTAGGGTTTTGAATCCCTGTGTTGATAACTCTAGAACTCCTCCCGGGAAGACCCGTCGGGGAGAAGCACGTAGAGGTTGCCCTAGGACCAGCAAGGCCGCCTAGGACACCGTCGAGCCCCGCCGAGAGACGCGCCGAATAGCAGGGTAGAGAGAGGAAGAGGGTAAAAGGGATAATAGATTGGTTTTTGATCGATTAGGGTTGGACTCCTCAATCGACCATGATCCTCTCATATATAGAGAGGGGTTGGTCTTATCCCAATAAGAAACATCTCCAGATACGATCTTCAAGTTTTCTATCCGGACTCCATTAAAACATGGAATTCAAGAGTCCAATCCGGACTAAACAAGGTAAACCTGATCTCACCGATCTCTGAATCGACTAAACCGGCTCAATGGGCTTTTATAGATATCAGCCCAAATTGATCACACCGATCAATAGACCTTCAAACCTTTGCACAATAAAGATTCTCGAATTAGTTCATTCATCATTATTCCAAGATTTCCGACTAGCACACCTGGTCGGAAATAGTATAACTGGTCGGAAAACATCAAACAAGAAAGCTCATCTTACCTAGAGCATCCGACCTTTAGATAAAAGTATCAGAAAATAAATTCGTCTTCAAAACTATGAGCCGAATATATCTCATAACCTTATTATTTTCTTATGATACTTTTGAGTGTCAACATATGCCCCCTGTTTTTAGGTGATCTTTAGCAGAACCTAAAAACAAACCGAATAACAACGATGTCCAACTCATCGGTCATTCAATAACCAAGGATAAATATTTTTGATCATTTTTGTTCTAAGGGTGATACACGTATCAGCCATTGTCTGGAAGACACTCAGACTTCTTGCCAAACACTTGAAAAGTAGTTTTTCAAATACCTCACATTTATTGCTCTTGGGAGACTTTCACCTTGCAACGTCTCTAGCATATACGCATTCCCGAATATCACTTTGATCACTTTATAAGGACCTTCTCAACTCGGCGACCACTTGCCAAATCTATTGCTTCTCGATCCAAGTGGCAATATATTCTTCCATACTAATTCTCCTACTTGGAATTACTTGCTTCTCACCTTGTTGTTATAGGCCCTGGCAACCCGGGCTTTGTCTTTCTCCATTTTCTTAAGAGCCTTGAACCTATTGTCGATCGCTTCATCAATGTTGTCCATCATAGCATCATGATACATAATAGCAGACAAATCATTTTGCTTAGCCAGCCTATATGCATCCAGGTTTACCTCGACAGGCAACACTGCTTGTTGGCCATATACCAGCTTGAAAGGAGTGACTTTTGTAGCGCCATGCCTTAATATACGATGAGCCCATAGAGCCTCAGACAAGACCTCATGCCACCTTCTTGGGTTATCCTCAATCTTCTTTTTGATAAGCTGGATCAAAGTTTTGTTACTAGACTCAGCTTGACCATTGGCTTGAGCATAGTATGGAGATGAATTGAGCATCTTTATTTTATATAATTCGGCAAAATCTCATACCTCCTTAGAGATAAAAGATGTTCCTTGATTCGTAGTTAACGTTTGAGGTATGCCGAATCTATGTATAATATGCTCAGTAATAAATTCAATTACCTCCTTGTGTGTCATATTCTTTAAAGGCACCGCTTTAGTCCATTTAGTGAAGTAATCTGTTGCGACCAGAACAAAATGATGTCCCTTTGAATATGGGGGATGAATTTGGCCAATGAAGTCTAACCCCCAACCACGAAAAGGTCACGGTTTGATGATAGGATGAAGCATAGCAGCAAGTGCAAGCTGTATATTTCCAAACTGTTGACATTCTTCACATCCTTTGTAGTAACGAAAACAATCGGCTATCATCGTGAGCCAATAAAATCCAGCTCTGCGTAATAGCCACTTCATTTTTGGGGCCGATTGATGCGTACCACAAATACCTTCATGGACTTCTCCCATAGACACCTTTGCTTGATCAGATCTCAAACACTTAAGTAACAAGTCTCCGGCAGTTCTTCGGTAAAGCTCTTCATTGTGCAACACATATTTGAATGCACTCCGCCGAACACTTTGATCAACATCAGTATTTGGATTACTGAGATATTTAAGCAATGGAGTTCTCCAATCTTCTAAATCGATTTCACTTTCATCAGAATCTGACTTGGACCGATTCAAAAGTTCCTCGGATAAGCTAACTGGATTAGTCGTTCCAAGATCGACCAGGTCAATCAGACGAACTAGCTGACCTGATTTACAACCAACCTGGTCGTCCGAGATATTTACCCAAGCACGCTTATCATTTACCTGGTCTCTAGGGCAGATCGGTTGAACTGGTTCAAAAACAGTTTGGTCGGCCACATGAGTCGACAAAACTTCTTCATACTGATGCATCAGTTTTATGTGAAAATTACATCTACCAATATTATAGTTGGATGCTTATTGAGCTAACATGTTAGCTTTATGATTTTCGTGCCTTGGTATATGCCGAATTTGAAATTTGGAAAAATGAGCAATAATATCAAGGCACATATCAAGATAAACATTCAACGATCCTTCTAGACATTGAAATTCACCAGCGACTTGTTGCAATACTAGTAAGGAATCGCCATAAGCCTCAACATGTTTAATTCCCATGGAATACAATATTTCTAAACCGAATAACAGAGCTTCATATTCGGCTTGATTATTAGTGCAAAAATAATCTAATCGGCTTAGCATTTCAAATTCAGCACCATTAGGAGAAATAATGACCACACCAACACCTTGACCTTCTTTACAAGTCGATCCATCAAAATAAAGTTTCCATGGTGTAAAAGTAAGATAACTGATCTCATCTTCTAAACTAACACTATGCTCAACAATGAAATCAGCAAGTGCGGATACATGAGAGTATGCCAAGTCTCGAGTGATGAGTGATTGTCAACTGGGATAATGCGCATGTTCTTTGGCTTGTGTTGTGCAGGTGTCGAGCACGGATACAGTGATCAAAGGCAAGGTGAAGGTCAAGTAGAGACGTGCTGTGCCGATGGACCGGGAGCGGTGAAGGGCGGACGTGAGGCTTGGACTGAGGGACCGGTGGCCTGAGGATCAGCTGTGGTGGCTGACAGCCTGGGACAGCGACGAGCGGAGACTTGCGGGGCAGAGTGTTGCTCGGGTCGAGGACCTGGGGACATGTGTCGGTGGATGGGGTGCACGGGCGGTGCATCCCCTCTACAGCGTCGGTTTGATGGTTGAGCCACAGAAAAACCATCGGGTGGACGGTTTCCAGGTTTGGGCCTCAAAACCTGGGTGCGGCCGGTTTCTGAGTTTGGGCCACAAAACTCAGGCTGAGGACGGTTGAAAGCCCTAGTTTGGTTTTGGTTAATTGATGAAGCCTATTTGGTCTAATCCTATTGCTAAGCATGTGTGTAGCTTATAAGAGAGGATTGTGACCAAGCCATGTGGTGGAGCTAGCTAGGTGGCAACCATGAAGGATGGTGATGGCCACAAGCACTCAAGTGATCAAGTGCTCCACCTTTGGTGAATCACGAGAAGAAGAGAAAAGATGGAGCAAAGAAGCCCGAAGGCAAAGGTATAACCTATAGGGCTCTTTGTTTTAGTGATCAAGACACTTAGCGAGTGTGATCACATTTAGGATACATAGCCGTACTATTAAGATGAGATTATTCACGGCTTATGCGGTGTTCAAGTGCCACTAGGTGTTCTCTAAACATATCGATGCTATAGACCTAGTGAGTGACTAACAAAACCCTTGGAAAATGCTTTGCAAAATGCTAACACTCGTACACAAGTGTTGAAACACCTTGGTGTTAGCACATGGGAGCAAGGGTAGAAGTTAGAAAGCGAAGGGTGCTGAGTTTTCAGCATCGGACGCTGGCAGTGGGAGCATTGGACGCTGGTCGAGCGTCCGATGGTAAACCCTAGGTTCTGTCAGAAGCTGAAGGAGCATCGAACGCTGGCAACGGACGCTGAGGAATCACTGTTGCAGAGTCCAATGCAGGTGACGTGGCGCGAGCGTGCTTTCCAGGAAGCATCGGACGCTGGCCTGCGTCTGATGCAGAACCATCGGACGCGTCCGATGTGTTTTGACCCTCTCTGGAACCTTTCTGTTGTGTCATCGGACGCAGGGTTTGAGCGTCCGATGTGGAAGTGCCGGCGCGTCCGATGTAGCGCTAAAAAGGGCTAAATCTTGCAGCGGCATCGGAGCGTCCGATGCTAGGCATCGGCACGTGCGATGCCACTTTAACTAGCACGCGAAGGGATATGACCGTTGGGATCTAACGGGCTGAATTCATAGCAGAGGGACACGTGGTGCTCATCGGAGCATCGGAAGCTGAGGGAGCATCCGATGGCCCCGACACCGGCGCGTCCGATGCCTCTGTTTCGGGCCCAACGGCTAGGCCAACTTGTGTGGCCTATTTAAGGGGCTTGGCCGGCTTGCTAGGCATCTCTCTTGCACATTTTGATTCCTAAGCATTCTAGTGAGCTTTGGCAAGCCTCCCAACTCATCTCCCAAGTTGATTTGATCAAACCAAGTGAGATTGAGTGATCTAGTGTGTGATTTGAAAGAGTTCAATCTAGTGGCACTAGTTCTTCGCATCTGCATTGAGTTTTCTTGTTACTCTTGGCATTTGCCGGTGCCTAGATGGCTTGGAGGCGTTGAGGTGGTCGTTGGCAAGATTGGTGATTGTTCTTGGCCACCACCATTTGAGATTGTGAGAGGTTTTGGAGCCTCACCTCGCCGGAGCGGCAAGAGGCATCCTTAGTGGATTGCTCGTGTCATTGAGCTACCTCACTAGTGGTAGATTCTTGTGGCGCTCTTAGTGAGCTTGGCTTTGCGCTGATTAGCCACCGGGTCACCTAGTGTTGGTCGACACAACGGGGAGTAGCGTGCCGGCAAGCACGTGAACCTCGGGATAAATCTTGGTGTCCCGTGTGCTTATTGTGATTGTGAATTCTTCTCGGTGATTGGCTTCACAAGTGGATTTCACCGGTGATTGGCTTTCTACTAGGCGATCCCAAAGGCTCGGTGAAACCATCTCTATCTAGCTCATTTACTTTATGCACTTACCTTGAGCTATTTCATTTGCGTAGATATTCTTCCTTTGTCATATATCTTGTTTAGTTAGTTGTGATTAGTTTGTTTAGTATATCTTGTGCACACACTTGTTTCATACATATTCTTTGTATATCATACTTGTGCTAGAGCTAGATTGTTTTATTCCGCATTTGATATTAGCTCTAGTTGATTGTGTGACATAGAAATATTAGGTAGAATTGTTGGATAGGTGGCTTGCAACACACTATTAGGCTAGCGCAAAAAGCTTCGCCGTATATTGAACTAATAGTGTTTGGCTAAGTGTTTTTGTAGATTTTTAATTAGGCTATTCACCCCCCCTCTAGCCAATTTGGACCTTTCAAGTGGTATCGGAGCCGTGGTCACCGTTTGTTTGAGGCTTAACATCCTCCGGTGTTAAAATGGCTCAAATCAACTATATGGGGAAGCCACCACATTTTGACGGCACCAACTTCGATTGTTGGAAAAGGAAGATGTGTGCATTCACAAGAGGAATGAATAGAAAGATTTGGGAAGTGATTGAGAATGATTTTGCGGTAATTGACCCCGCAAGTACCACTCCAAGAGAAGAAGAGAAGCTTCAATGGAATGATGTGGCAATCAACTTATTTTATGAAGCATTTGACACAAAGGTGTTTGGGCAAATCAAGGATCTTGAAAGAGCAAATGAAATATGGGAAAGATTGGAAGAAACATATGAGGGCACCAAGGCGGTCAAGGGTGCCAAGCTATATATTCTCAAGGACAAGCTCGCCATGTTCAAGATGCAAGATGATGAAAGCATACCGGAGATGTTTCACCGGTTGCAAGTCATTATCAATGACTTGAAGGCCTTGGGAGATAAGGTAGAAGACAAGGACTTTTCTCACAAGTTCTTGAGATGCTTGCCACCAAGGTTTGATACTTTGGTGACTATCCTAGTGAGGGAAGGATTGGATACGGTAACCCCAAACCAAGTACTAGGTGATGTGGTCAAACAAGACACATACCGTGTGGAAAGGGATGGGGGAGCCCAAGAGGAAGAAAAGAAGAAGAAGACCGTTGCATTCAAGGCTTCATCCTCCAAGAGCAAGAGCAAGAGCAAGGGCAAAGCAAAGAAGGAGGAAAGTGGTGATGAGGCAAGCTCAAGTGGTTGTGAAATAGATGATGAAGAAATGGCTCTCTTTGTGAAGAGATTTGGCAAATTCATGAAGAAGAAGGGTTATGGAGCAAGAAAGAGAAGAGATGCAACCAAGAGCACAACCAAGAGATGCTATAAATGCAAAAGCAAAGATCACTTCATTGCGGATTGCCCATACTCTAGTGATGAATATATTGATGACCGCAAGAAGAGCAAGAAGAAGGACAAGAAAGAAAAGAAAGAGAAGAAGAAGGAGAAGAAGAAGGGTGGATCCTATGTTGTAACATGGGGTAGTGATGCTTCCTCAAGTGATGATGATTCTAGTGATGATGAGAGGAAGACCACCAAGAAGAAGGCTATGGCTAGTCTTGCTATTTCAAGCAAGCCTTCTATCTTCAACACTCCATCGACATGCTTCATGGCTAAGGCCACTAAGGTATCATCCGATGAGAGTGAAAGTGAAAGTGAGAGTGATGATGATGAGGAGTACTCAAAGGAGGACCTCATGAGCATGCTACAAGATGCTCACTCTTACATTGAGAATAAGAGGAAGGAGTGCAAAGAATTGCACAAGGCCAACAAGGCTCTTGAGCAATCCTTTGATGAGCTCAAGTCTACTCATGAGAGGCTAGAGGAAGCCCATGAGAAGATTGACCAAGCTCACACTAGGCTTAAGGAAGCCCACTCCTCCCTCCTTGATCAAAGTAAGATTGAGGATGTTGTAGAGACATGCAACATAGGAGTAACATGTGATATTCTTGATGAATCTTTTTATGCTCCTATTATTGTTGCTCCCATAAATGCATCATCATCATCTAGCTCAACTAAAATGCCTACTTCTACTATTTGTGATTCATCATTAGTAGTAGAAAATAAGAACCTTAAGAATAAGGTTGTTGAGCTCACTCATGCCTTAGGCAATGCCTATGGTGGAGATGCCTGCTTGCTTAAGTGCTTGGGTAGCCAAAGGTGTCCACTCAACAAGGAGGGACTTGTCTATACCCCCAAGAAGGGCAAGGCCGCTTTTGCTCCTCACAATACTAGTTTTGTGAAAAGCAATGGTCGGTATTGCTATAATTGCAAGCAATCCGGGCATATAGAGCAAAATTGCTTTAACAAGAACAAAAACAAGAACAATGCTCATGTTTCATCTATTAGACTTGATTCTTGTTATATGCTTACAAAGGGCACTAATGGTGTGAAGGCTAAGTATATTGGTGCACCCTTGGTTGGCCCAAAGAAGAAGGCAATTTGGGTGCCCAAGAGCTTGGTGACTAACCTTGGAGGACCCAAAAAGGTTTGGGTACCTAAAAAGAATTGATCCCTTTTGTAGGTAAACTATAAAGCGGGAGGAAGACATTGGGTGCTTGATAGTGGGTGCACTCAACACATGACCGGAGATGGAAGAATGTTCAAATCAATCAACACTAGTGGCAATGATCATGCAGATGCCATCACATTTGGTGACAACAAGAAAGGCAAGGTCAAAGGCTTGGGCAAGATTGCAATATCCAACGACTTAAGCATCTCCAATGTGCTATTAGTAGAATCTCTCAACTTCAACCTATTGTCCGTGGCACAATTGTGTGATTTGGGATTCAAATGCATATTTGGTGTGGATGATGTGGAGATAGTTAGTGTTGATGGAAGTGACTTGGTGTTCAAAGGATTTAGATATGAAAACCTTTATTTGGTGGACTTTGATGCAAGTGAAGCTCAATTGACAACATGCTTATTCACCAAATCAAGTATGGGTTGGCTATGGCATAGGCGCTTGGGACATGTTGGAATGAAGCAACTAAAGAGGCTAGTGAAGCATGACATGGTTAGAGGACTAAAAGATGTTCACTTTGAGAAGGACAAGCTATGTAGTGCATGTCAAATGAGAAAGCAAGTTGGAAACACCCATCCAAGCAAAGGAATGATGAGCACTACACATGCACTTGAGTTGTTGCACATGGACTTGTTTGGACCAACTACATATGCAAGTATTGGGGGAAACAAGTATGGCTTTGTGATAGTGGATGATTATACAAGATACACATGGGTCTTCTTTCTCGTTGACAAGAGTGAAGTGTTTGGCATATTCAAAACCTTTGTCAAGAGAAGTCAAAATGAATTTGATAGAAAAATCAAGAAAGTGAGAAGTGACAATGGAAGTTAGTTTAGAAACACAAGAGTTGATGAGCTATGTGATGAATTTGGAATCAAACATCAATTCTCGGCCAAGTATACACCTCAATCCAATGGGATAGTTGAAAGGAAGAATAGGACACTCATTGATATGTCAAGATCCATGCTTAGTGAATACAATGTGAGTGATTCCTTTTGGGCCGAAGCAATCAACACAGCTTGCTATTATAGCAACCAACTCTATTGTCACCCTCTATTGAAGAAGACACCATATGAGCTCCTAAATGATAGAAAGCCCAACATTGCATACTTCCGGGTCTTTGGGTGTAAGTGCTACATATTGAAGAAGGGCACAAGACTTGGCAAGTTTGAAAAGAAGTGTGATGAAGGGTTCCTACTTGGTTACTCCACTACAAGCAAAGCATATAGAGTGTGGAACAACATATCAAGAATAGTTGAAGAAGTCCATGATGTTGAGTTTGATGAAACCAATGGTTCCCATGAAGAACAAGACAATCTAGATGATGTGAGAGGAACACAATTGATGGAAGCTATGAAGAACATGGACATTGGTGATATAAGGCCAAAGCAAGTGATTGACATAGAAGATGACAAAGATCAAGTGCTCTCCCCTCCAACCATGCATGGCAATGATATTGCAAGCTCTAGTGGTTCTCATGATCAACAAGATACTAGTACAAGCGCAAGTGCTCAACCGGAACAAGTGCTCCAACCAACACATATTGCAAGAGATCATCCTTTAGAACAAATTGTTGGTGACATAAGAAGAGGTGTGCAAACAAGATCAAGATTGGCTTCATTTTGTGAACACTACTCATTTGTATCATCTATTGAGCCAACCAAGATTGATGAAGCTTTGATGGATGTTGATTGGGTAAATGCAATGCATGAAGAGTTGAACAACTTTACCCGCAATGATGTTTGGGAGTTAGTGGAAAGACCAAAGAACACAAATGTTATTGGTACAAGATGGGTCTTCCGAAATAAGCAAGATGAAGATGGCATTGTAATAAGGAACAAAGCAAGATTGGTAGCACAAGGTTACACTCAAATGGAAGGCATTGACTTTGGAGAAACCTATGCACCGGTTGCTAGATTGGAGGCAATTAGAATCTTACTTGCATATGCTTGTTCTCATAACATCAAGCTCTATCAAATGGATGTCAAGAGTGCATTTCTCAACAGATTCATCAATGAGCTAGTGTATGTTGAGAAACCTCCCGGATTTGAAGAATTGAAGAAGCCCAATCATGTGTACAAGCTCAAGAAGGCATTATATGGGTTGAAACAAGCGCCAAGAGCATGGTATGAAAGATTGAGGGATTTCTTGTTAGCTAAAGGGTTCAAGATTGGGAAGGTTGACACCACTCTCTTCACCAAGAAAATTGGAAGTGACTTGTTTGTGTTGCAAATCTATGTGGATGACATCATTTTTGGATCAACCAACCAAGACTTTTGTGAAGAGTTTGGAGAGATGATGACTAAAGAATTTGAGATGTCTATGATTGGAGAACTTAGTTACTTCCTTGGTCTACAAATCAAGCAAATGAAGAAAGGCATATTTGTTAGTCAAGGCAAGTACATCAAGGACATGCTCAAGAAATTTGGGTTAGATGAAGCAAAGGCAATTACCACTCCAATGGGCACAAATGGACATTTGGATAGTGACTCTAGTGGTGACATGGTGGATCAAAAGCTATATCGGTCAATGATTGGAAGCCTACTCTATGTGACCGCATCAAGGCCAGATGTCATGTTTAGTATGTGCATGTGTGCAAGGTTCCAAGCTTTACCAAGAGAAAGTCATTTGAAGGCAACCAAAAGAGTATTGAGATATTTGAAGCACACTCCTAATGTTGGACTATGGTATCCCAAGGGCTCTCAATTTGAATTAATTGGATACTCGGATTCCGATTATGCGGGATGCAAGGTGGATAGGAAGAGCACATCGGGTACTTGTCAATTGCTTAGAAGATCACTTGTCTCATGGTCATCAAAGAAGCAAAATAGTGTTGCACTCTCTACCACCGAAGCCGAATACATATCCGCGGGAAGTTGTTGTGCACAATTGCTATGGATGAAAGCAGCATTGCAAGATTATGGGATCAAGTTTGGACAAGTTCCATTGCTATGTGATAATGAGAGCGCCGTCAAAATAGCCACCAACCCGGTACAACATTCAAGGACAAAGCACATTGACATAAGGCATCACTTCATTAGAGATCATCAAGCAAAGAAAGACATAACTATTGAGAGTGTGGGCACCGATGATCAATTTGCTGATATCTTCACCAAGCCACTAGATGAGAGAAGGTTTTGCAAGCTAAGGAATGAATTAAATATCCTAGACTTCTCCAACATGAGTTGAATGCACCCCCACTTATGACATGCCTCTCCTCCAACAAAGCAAAGGTGAAATTGTTTGGCATGTGCATTCATTCTTATTAGGTTGTAATCTAGTTCACATAGCCATCACATTGCTTATTTAGGATCATTCATGGTGAATCAAATGAATTTGAAGTATATATGGTACCACTATTGCTTCTATGTTTGACTTGATCTAGTGGTAGCATATAACTTGTTTGTGAGCTTATAACTCTAGTGTTTGATCTAGTAAGTGAACAATAGGTGTTTAACCAACATGAGTAAGATAACCATTGAAAGATGTGTGAAGAAGCTTACTCTAGAGCAAACTGTGTTAAATATCCTATGTTCATGAGCTAGATTAAGCCATAACTTGACTTAGTTTTATCCCTACATATGAATTTCATGATAAAAGGATTGTCTCCTTCATTAAAATTTGCCCCACTTTTATGATAATTGTTGACAAAGGGGGAGAAAATAATGCACCAAAGATATGTTAGTGAAAGAAGGAGACAACATGAGTGGACATGCTAAGTAAATCTTCAAGTGTTCAAGTGGGATCAGAGCATACAAATAGGGGGAGCAAGCTCATAAACATGATTGTTGCATTTGAAATATGCATATTCTTATGTTTGATTGCAATGCATAAGCTATTTATTTTGATATGCTAGTGTTAGAACATGATTGATGAAATGACTCACTAGCATGAATAGGTTGATAACTAGACATACTTGTATTCTCGTATTTTCAAGAGGTTCAAGAGCCTTATTATTATGTTGATCTCATGGGGTTCTTGAGTCTTTGATGTATGTCTAGTGACAAATGATGCTAAGGATGGTATAACATGTGCACTCTGATTGGTATCACGCTTCAAAAGGTCCATTCTTATGCCTTAGCATCATCATTGGTAGTATTGCTCATCCACTTTTAATATCCATACATATGTGCCAAATTTAGAACCAAACTCTATAGCACATATGAAGGGGGAGCTAATACTATCAATGTGGTTACTCAAATTTAAATCACATATCTTTGTATAGGTTGTCATCAATTACCAAAAAGGGGGAGATTGAAAGCCCTAGTTTGGTTTTGGTTAATTGATGAAACCTATTTGGTCTAATCCTATTGCTAAGCATGTGTGTAGCTTATAAGAGAGGATTGTGACCAAGCCATGTGGTGGAGCTAGCTAGGTGGCAACCATGAAGGATGGTGATGGCCACAAGCACTCAAGTGATCAAGTGCTCCACCTTTGGTGAATCACGAGAAGAAGAGAAAAGATGGAGCAAAGAAGCCCGAAGGCAAAGGTATAACCTATAGGGCTCTTTGTTTTAGTGATCAAGACATTTAGCGAGTGTGATCACATTTAGGATACATAGCCGTACTATTAAGAGGAGATTATTCACGGCTTATGCGGTGTTCAAGTGCCACTAGGTGTTCTCTAAACATATCAATGCTATAGACCTAGTGAGTGACTAACAAAACCCTTGGAAAATGCTTTGCAAAATGCTAACACTCGTACACAAGTGTTGAAACACCTTGGTGTTAGCACATGGGAGCAAGGGTAGAAGTTAGAAAGCGAAGGGTGCTGAGTTTTCAACATCGGACGCTGGCAGTGGGAGCATCGGACGCTGGTCGAGCGTCCGATGGTAAACCCTAGGTTCTGTCAGAAGCTGAAGGAGCATCGGACGCTGGCAACGGACGCTGAGGAATCACTGTTGCAGAGTCCAATGCAGGTGACGTGGCGCGAGCGTGCTTTCCAGGAAGCCTCGGACGCTGGCCTGCGTCTGATGCAGAACCATCGGACGCGTCCGATGTGTTTTGACCCTCTCTGGAACCTTTCTGTTGTGTCATCGGACGCAGGGTTTGAGCGTCCGATGTGGAAGTGCCGGCGCGTCCGATGTGGCGCTAAAAAGGGCTAAATCTTGCAGCGGCATCGGAGCGTCCGATGCTAGGCATCGGCGCGTCCGATGCCACTTTAACCAGCACGCGAAGGGATATGACCGTTGGGATCTAACGGGCTGAATTCATAGCAGAGGGACACGTGGTGCTCATCGGAGCATCGGACGCTGAGGGAGCGTCCGATGGCCCCGACACCGGCGCGTTCGATGCCTCTGTTTCGGGCCCAACGGCTAGGCCAACTTGTGTGGCCTATTTAAGGGGCTTGGCCGGCTTGCCAGGCATCTCTCTTGCACATTTTGATTCCTAAGCATTCTAGTGAGCTTTGGCAAGCCTCCCAACTCATCTCCCAAGTTGATTTGATCAAACCAAGTGAGATTGAGTGATCTAGTGCGTGATTTGAAAGAGTTCAATCTAGTGGCACTAGTTCTTCGCATCAGCATTGAGTTTTCTTGTTACTCTTGGCATTTGCAGGTGCCTAGACGGCTTGGAGGCGTTGAGGTGGTCGTTGGCAAGATTGGTGATTGTTCTTGGCCACCACCGTTCGAGATTGTGAGAGGTTTTGGAGCCTCACCTCGCCGGAGCAGCAAGAGGCATCCTTAGTGGATTGCTCGTGTCATTGAGCTACCTCACTAGTGGTAGATTCTTGTGGCGCTCTTAGTGAGCTTGGCTTTGCGCCGATTAGCCACCGGGTCACCTAGTGTTGGTCGACACAACGGGGAGTAGCATGCCGGCAAGCACGTGAACCTCGGGATAAATCTTGGTGTCCCGTGTGCTTATTGTGATTGTGAATTCTTCTTGGTGATTGGCTTCACAAGTGGATTTCACCGGTGATTGGCTTTCTACTAGGCGACCCCAAAGGCTCGGTGAAACCATCTCTATCTAGCTCATTTACTTTATGCACTTACCTTGAGCTATTTCATTTGCGTAGATATTCTTCCTTTGTCATATATCTTGTTTAGTTAGTTGTGATTAGTTTGTTTAGTATATCTTGTGCACACACTTGTTTCATACATATTCTTTGTATATCATACTTGTGCTAGAGCTAGATTGTTTTATTCCGCATTTGATATTAGCTCTAGTTGATTGTGTGACATAGAAATATTAGGTAGAATTATTGGATAGGTGGCTTGCAACACACTATTAGGCTAGCGCAAAAAGCTTCGCCGTATATTGAACTAATAGTGTTTGGCTAAGTATTTTTGTAGATTTTTAATTAGGCTATTCACCCCCTCTCTAGCCAATTTGGACCTTTCAACGGTTTCCAGGTTTGGACCTCAAAACCTAGGTGCTGCGGGTTTCTGAGTTTGGGCCACAAAACTCAGGCGATGGACGGCTGGTTTCCCGGTTTGGGCCTCAAAACTGGGGGCGAAGTCCGGGAAAAGGACAAGCAGAGCGGTGGCGGCACGTGGCGACAATCGGTGAGGTTGCGTCGAGGCAACGCTACCAATTGTGCAGGCGTGGCCGTCGGATCACCACCCACCACGAGTTGGTCCAGAATAACCCTAGGGTTTAGCTGGTTCGCTCTGTAATTAGTTAGGGGTAGAGTGGGAATTAGAATTAGGATAAGTAGAGGGAGACACCCACCTCCCATTCCATCTCAGTCATTTGCTATTTTGCCTTCTAGGTTTTCCTGCTCTCCCCATTCCGTGCTGTAGCGAACTGAGATCCACAGAGAAGACAATCATACCTCTGTGTTCGTGAGATTTTGAGGAAGTGAGACCGTAATCTCACTGTCGTAGCGTGTGGTAGCCACACGGTTGCAAATTCGTGGTTGTGATTCGCGTTTTGGTGTTGTTCTTCGCGGGTTGCTTTTCTCCACGATTTTCCCGTTGATCGATCTCTCTACTCGGTACATCTTTTGCGATTCCGTTTGAACTGAGTTGTTCTAGATTGTGAGGCGCATCTTTCCACCGAAGGAATATTCCCCTAACCTCACAATCTAGTAGATCGGTCGATTTTCATTTCGAATCGAGTTTTGCTCCTTTTCCCCCGAATTCTTTCGATTCACCGATTTGGAGTTTGGTTCGAGCCATGATCTCTTTGGGATAGCTCACTAACCTCCTTGGAACTCCTCATAGCAAGTCTAAGCCTTAGAGCTTTTGATTCGGAGGAGATCGGGTTGAATCCGTGAAAGAACAGTGGAGTTTTAGGGGCATCGGACGATGACGTCGGGAGCATCGGACGCTGTGTTCATCACAGCGGACGCATCCGATGCCACGTGTCACCTGACAGCGTTTTTTAAGGAGCATCGGACGCTGACCTTCGGAGCGTCCGTTGTCATCGGACGTGCCAGAGGTCAAGCATCGGACGCTAGGGTTTCACTGTAGCAGCGTTCAATGCCTGTCCAGTAAGGTCCCAGACTTGTCTTGTTTGCATCGGACGCGTCCGGTGCCTGGCCATCGGACGTAGGCCAACGTCCGATGCTGTGTCTTTAGCACGTTTTTGTCCGCGGCTTGTTCGTCCGTTGTCGGTTTTGATTTCCGGCTTTTGTATTGGGTTTCTAGAGTTGTGTAGTGTCTCGTTGTGCTTCTTGGAAGCATCCACCCTACATCTAGGGTCGTGGACAGTTGCAAGCTCTAGTTTTGCTCTTGAGGTTGATTCTCGGAACAGAAGCAACAAGTTTCTGAAAAGAAATTTGAAGCTCCCATTCACCCCCCTCTAGTCGCTTTCTGGTAGCACTTTCGGTCCTTCAATTGGTATCAGAGCGGGTTAAGGATCTTCCACCTTAGGCGGTTCCAGATCCACAGAAGGCGACATGGATCACGGCGTGGGCAAACCGCCATTCTTTGATGGGACGAACTATGCGTATTGGAAGATACGCATGTCGGCCTATCTTCAGAGTTTGAGTGCTTCCATTTGGGATATTTGCAACTCTGCAGATTACGTGGTCTTGGCTGCTCGTGCTACTCAGCATCAAATCGATGAGCACGATGCCAATAGCCGAGCCCGTAATGCTCTTTTCTCATGTTTGAGCATGACAGAGTTTGATCACGTTTCTCACCTCGCTACGGCTCGGGAGATTTGGGCTACCCTCATGCGTTTCCATGAGGGAACCACTCAAGTCAAAACCCGTCTCTACGAGTCGCACAAGCGGGAGTATGAGAACTTTCGACACATGCCTGGTGAGAGCATAGAAAGTTTATTCGCTCGCTTTCGGGTGATTGTCAACAGGATGAGGGCTAACAAGGAGTTGTTGCCTTTCGACGATCATGAGAGGGCTTTGAAGCTTTTACATACTCTTGATCGGTCGGTGTGGGATTCCAAGGTTCAGGTGATCATCGAATCGCCTAACTATGAGACCCTCATGTGCGACGAGCTCTTTAGTAAGCTCAAGTCCAGTGAGATTGATGCCATGACGAGGGCTTCTTATGAAAATCCTTCTGGTCCGTCAATGGCTTTGCTTTCTGGCTCTTCTGCTAACCCCTCTGGAGGATTTGCACTCTCGTCTCTTCTTTCTGTCATAGAGGAGCAGCTGGAGTTCATGAGGGATGATGAGCTGGCTTTGCTCGCCAACCGGTTCTCGCGGTTCCACAACAACCGCATGAACTGTCGCCGCAGAGAAGGACGCTCTGGATGCTTTGAGTGCGGCGACCCTGACCACTTCATCGCCAACTGTCCCAAGAAGAACAAGCAAACATTTGGGAAGGGCGATCATGGGCACAAGTATGACTTCGGCAAGCGCAAGGAGAAGTACGTCTCCGCGAAGCACAAGCGGAAGGGCGGCTTCAACAAGGAGTACATCAAGAAGAAGTACTTGGAGAAGGCCCAGGCTGAGCAGCGTGCTTTCTTCGCCACGCTCAGCAACGTCGACGGCTCGAATGACGACTCCGCTTCTTCAAGCGACGACGAGTCCGAGAAGAAGAAGAGAATCGAGGACAAGCTGAACGGCCTCTGCTTCTACGCCGATAATGAGGGCTTTTGCACCATGGACCTCGGCAAGGAGGTCGACGATCAGCCGGAGGAGACCCCTCGGGACAACGACGACGACGACGACACCTCCCAGGTATCTCAGACCCCCAACGAGCTTTCTGCTGAGGTCGAGAAACTTACTGCCGCCCTTCTTAGTCAAGATAAGCTGCTTAGGCGTGCTGCTAGAGAGCGGAAGGAGTTTAGGCAGAAGTGGGAGGATGTGGTGAAGGATCTTGAATCTGTCAAGTCCACCGTTGTTGTCACTTAGGAGGATGAGTGCGAGATGTGCACCAAGCACATGACTGACCTTCTCACTTTGAGAGGTAAGTATGTTGCTTTGGTTGGAGAGGTGGATGAGCTTAGAGCTTGATCCTCAGTGCTTGGTGCGTGCAAGTCTTGTGCAGGCTTGCAATCCGAGTTGGCAGAGAAGAATGCCAATATTGTGTCTCTTGAGAAGGCCAGCTCGGGTAGCACTTGTGTGTCTAGGTGCGCTTTGTGTGAGGGTTTGGAGATGGAGATTGCTAATGTGAAGCATGACAAGATGCAAACCGAGGTGGAAAACACATACCTTCAGACCATCTTGTCATGGGTGTCTTGTGGTGAGCCGCAGCTTGGGATGATGATTGCCCAATTCAAGCGTGTTGCTGGAGGTCCAGGTGTAGGTTTTGCTCAGGGTGTTGATGTTTCATCTTTCGGCAAGATTGGAGAGTCGAGTGGTCTTAACCCATGTGAGAAGCCCAACTCCACCACTACTCCCAAGCTTACTAAGATTCCACCCAAAGAGCCTCTCAAGCCTAACACCAAGAATGGAGTGTTTGTTGAACCTCCGAGAGCTCCACCCAAGAAACAAACATGGGCTCCAAAACCAAACCACCTCAAGAACAAGCTAGACACAATGCCACCTATCTAGGAGGAGCTCATGCCACAGAAGGGCAAAGTGATTCACACCCACTACCGTGAGTACCAACAACCCCCTATGAGAGCGGTGAGGTACCATTGTGAGCACTGTGGGAGAGATGGACACTTGAGGGAGTTTTGCTTTCGGCGCAAGAGAGAGGATCGCCGTGCAAAGGAGATGAACAACACGGACATGTACCATCCTTTCCATGATGTACATGTGCCGAACATTCAAAGGCGTGCTGCTAGGCCTAGAGGTCCAATGCCTCAGGTTCCTAGGCCTAGGCCGCGAGGAGGTCGTGCCCGGCGGGAGCCTACAGTTGTGGGCTATGGACCCCATGGCGGTGGCTTTGTTGAGCGTTTCCCTCCACCGCGTTTTGAGTATCGCGATGGACGCTCTTCCCTTAGCGGACCACGTTTTCCTCAGCGTGGTGATCGCTTTCCCCGCAGGCGTGCTAGGAATGGTCTTTCTACTAACCGTTCTTTTGAGCAGCCGGCCCAACACTGGTATAATTCCTATTTCACTTACCCCAGTGTTGGACCGTATGCTCACCCTATGTCTTTTTATTGATGTAGGTAAAGCGATTGGAGAACGTTTGGTTGGTGGATTCTGGGTACTCAAGGCATATGACCGAAAACGCCAAGTGGTTCTCCAGTCTTAGTCCGGTTGCCGGAAAGGAATTTATCACCTTCGGCGACAATAGCAAAGGTAAAGTGTTGTCTCGTGAGTCTGTGCGAGTTAATGAGCACTTTGTGTTGTGCGATGTTGCTCTTGTTTCTAACTTGCATTTTAACCTTCTTTCTGTTTCGCAACTCTTTGATGATGACTATGAGATTCGTTTTAAACCGAATCTCAGTCGTATTTTGGATCCTCAAGGCAATCTTGTTTGCTTGATTTCGCCCTTTGGGAAAGTCTTTCGTGCGAATTTCTCAGAGTCCTTTGGCATTTCTTGTTGTCTTTTGGCTGGTCATTCCTCCTCTGATCTTTGGAAGTGGCATAGGAGACTTGGTCACTTGAGCTTCGACTTGCTTGCAAGGCTTAGTTCACTTGGCCTAATCCGAGGATTGCCCAAGTTATCCATGGAGAAGGATCTTGTTTGCCACTCTTGTAGACATGGGAAGATGGTTGCTGCTCCCCACCATCCTGTGAACCAAGTCATGACCAAGCGCCCTGGAGAGCTTTTGCACATGGACCTTGTTGGTCCGGCTCGGGTGAGCTCGGTTGGGGGGAAGTGGTATGTGCTTGTTGTTGTGGATGACTTTTCGAGATATTCGTGGGTTTTCTTTTTAACTGAGAAAACTGAGACTTTCTCTTTTGCTCGCAATCTAACTTTGCGTCTTCAAAACGAGTTCCCTTTGAACTCGATGTGAGCTATTAGAAGTGATAATGGTTCCGAATTCAAGAATTCGGATTTTGAGAAGTTTTGTAACTCTTTGGGTTTGGAGCATCAGTTTTCTTCCCCCTACACACCGCCACAGAATGGTGTTGTAGAGAGGAAAAATCGGACCCTTGTAGAGATGGCCAGGACGATGCTCGATGAGCATAGGACTCCTAGGCGATATTGGGCCGAAGCTATGAACACTGCATGCTATATTTCCAATCACATTTTTCTCCGAGCGTTCTTGAAAAAGACTTCTTATGAGTTGCGTTTTGGAAAACAACCCAAAGTGAGTTATTTTAGAGTTTTCGGTTGCCACTGTTTTATACTCAAGAAAGGCAACCTGGACAAATTTTAGTCTCGTTCTTCTGATGGAGTATTTTTGGGTTCTGGCCCTCATACTCGCGCATATCATGTACTTAACCTTGATACTAACCGAGTCATGGAGACATCCGATGTCACCTTCGACGAGACCATGGTTTGTCCTTCTTCTCGTTTTGAGCGTGTAGGTGATCATGAGGTTGGTGAGCCTCTTTTTGATGACGAGGAAGAGGGTGCTGAAGGGATGGATGATCCAGCACCCCCTCCACATGCCGTGCCGCAAGCATCGACTTCTACTACAACGACTCACGGCCCAACCCCTCTTCCTCGACTACTTGGGGGCCGTGGGATCCGCCACCTCGGGCTATACCTTTTGTACCCGAGGAGGCGCCAGCTGCTGTTGAGGGGGGCGTCTCTTCAGTTCGGGAGGCACCACGACACATTCAACGCCAACGCCCGCCTCAATAGATGATCGGCAGCATCAGCGAACGTGTCACTCGGTCAAGGTCACAACAAATCTCTCACTTTGCTCATTCTGCATTTGTTGCTGATTTTGAACCCCGAGATGTTGGACATGCTTTATCTGATCCTGATTGGGTCAATGCCATGCATGAGGAGTTAGAAAATTTTGAAAGAAATCGGGTTTGGGTTTTGGTTCCACCTCCTCCTGAGTGCACCCTATTGGTACAAAATGGGTTTTCAAAAACAAACAAGGAGAGGATGGCCATGTTGTGAGAAACAAAGCCAGACTTGTTGCCCAGGGGTATAGTCAGAAGGAGGGGATAGACTATGAGGAGACTTTTGCTCCTGTAGCTCGTTTGGAAGTAATTAGGATACCCTTGGTTTTTGCTGCATCCAAAGGTTTTAAACTTTTTCAAATGAATGTCAAGAGTGCCTTCTTAAACGACTACATAGAAGAAGAGGTGTATGTGAAACAACCCCCCGGTTTCGAAAATCTCAAGTTTCCAAACCATCTTTTTAAACTTCACAAAGCTTTGTATGGTTTGAAACAAGCCCCTAGAGCCTGGTATGATAAGTTGAAAACCTTTTTGCTTGCTAAAGGTTTTAAAATGGGATGTGTGGATAAAACACTTTTTCTCCTCAAGCAAGGCAATGACACTCTCTTGGTCCAGATTTACGTGGATGATATCATTTTCGGTGGTTGTTCTCATGCTTTGGTTGCCAAGTTTGCAGACACTATGAGTAGAGAGTTTGAGATGAGCATGATGGGCGAGTTGACATTCTTTCTCGGATTGCAAATCAAGCAATCCCGAGAGGGGACGTTTGTGCACC
Source organism: Coix lacryma-jobi var. lacryma-jobi (assembly GCA_009763385.1). NCBI lineage: Eukaryota > Viridiplantae > Streptophyta > Magnoliopsida > Poales > Poaceae > Coix > Coix lacryma-jobi. Next base: position 27,724,958 of record CM019831.1, read on the forward strand.
AGGGCAAGTATACCAAGGACATCCTGAAGAAGTTCGATATGGGTGAGGCCAAGCCTCTTCCAACACTCATGTCGACCACGACGGCCCTGGATGCGGATGTGGATGGAGAAGCTGTGGACCAGAAGGAGTACCAGAGTATGATCGGGTCGCTGCTGTATCTGACGGCGACACGCCCGGACATTCAGTTCGCGGTGTGTCTTTGTGCACGATTTCAGTCGTCGCCGCGCACTTCTCACCGTCAGGCGGTCAAGCGAATTATGAGGTACTTATGCTTCACTCCAGAATTTGGGATTTGGTATTCTGCTTCCTCCACCCTCTCCCTTTGCGGTTATTCTGATGCCGATTTTGCTGGTTGTCAAATTGATCGCAAGTCCACTTCTCGGACTTGTCAGTTTATTGGTTCTTCTCTTGTATCTTGGTCTTCTCGCAAGCAGTCTAGCGTCGCCCAGTCTACCACAGAGGCTGAGTATGTTGCTGCGGCTAGCTGCTGTTCTCAATTGCTTTGGATGATGGCCACTTTGCGTGATTTTGGTCTGAGCTTTTCTCACGTTCCTTTGCTTTGTGACAGCACGAGTGCTATTAGCATTGCTAAGAACCCCGTGCTGCACTCTAAGACCAAACACATTGATGTGTGCTTTCATTTTCTGCGAGACCATTATGAGAAGGGTGATATCGACCTTCTCCATGTCGATACTCATCATCAGTTGGCTGATATTTTCACCAAGCCTTTGGACCAATCAACTTTTGCTAGGTTAAGAGGTGAGGTTGGTGTGTGTTTCCCCTTTTAGATGGGGGAAATATTTTGGTGAATGTATCATAGACTGATTCCTTTTTCTTTTGTTTTCATTTCTGGGTAGGTTAGTCTTTGTATTTCATCATGCATCTTTACCTTCTGAGCTTCATGTATATAATCTTTAGAATGTAACTATGCTCTGTCTAGTTTACTCCAATGCTATATGATGATGCTTGTAGCTTATGCTCTTTCTGATCACTGATACATGTTGTGAGCTGAGCTATTTTATGAATGGTGAATTTGCTTAATGAACGTAAAACTTAAAATTGTTCACCATTGAGATATGCAACTAACATGTGTAGAATATGTTGAATTCACTTGTGCTTTCCATATATGCTAGGTTGCTATGTCTCTAGTTCCGAGTCATTCACTTGCTTGGACTGTTCATATTCTGGTATAAAATTGAACCAAGTTAAGTGAATTGAAAGATCGAGATGGGATTGCTTGTCAACACATCACGGTATCGAGACTGTTTCCCATTGCACATTTGAGTTAAACTTGAGCCGTGTAGTGTATGACTGAAATCGGCGCTTTAAGCTTCTAATTGCTTCTGCATAGGCTTAGCTCGGTTGAAAAGTTAGGCAATGACAAGCCTTCAACCTCTTGCAATCACATGCTGAATTTTGAACTTGTGAAATTTCACCGCTGCAACTCCGATTAAAATCTGAAATCACAAGTCTATGTTTCATTCTATATCATGATGATTGAACTTTGCTAGGGGTAGTTCACCTTGTTTACATGATTAGCACTTGTTTGACTTCCTGTCTATACATGTTCAGTGCTATTTTTATGGTGAACATCCTTTTCTGAATGGCTAAAACTGCTCACTTTGCTTGTATGTTCATATTTCATATTTGGTGATCAGTTTGAGCCTTTGCTGGCATGTATGCTTCTTGTTGAGTCATTGGAGTTATACTGTGTAGAGCACCTTTTCGTTCTCTAGACTATATTCCTGAAGCTGCTAACTTGCATTTTTGACTCATATGCATTTGGAAGGGAGAAGTTTGCCTGATAGTGCATTATCAACTAAGGGGGAGAAATTTGTCAAATCATGTGCACTATTGGAGGGGAGTTTGCTCGTTTGCTCATTTTTGTCTGTTGAATTGTCAATTGGCTCGGAGCATTTTTCCAATTGGTTCGGAGCATTTTTGGTAGCTAGTTGTGTTGAGTCTTTGCCTCTTTCTTGAGGGACTAACGACTTTGCCTATGTGCTCTTCATTTGGTATCGAGCTCTTTTGCTTTTCAGTTGGTATTTCTTCAATTGATATCGAGCTTTCTCGCTAGCGGTGTTGAGCTCGTTCTGCCTCTTCTTGAGGGCTAGCTCTATCTTTGCTTGGATTTCAATTGATTTTTCGATTGGTATCGAGCTTTCCTGCTAGCGGTGTTGAGCCTGCTCTACCTCTTCTTGAGGGCTAGCTTTGCTTTGCTTGGTTGCGTCGAGCCGTTGCCCATGTCTTTGGGGACCAAGTTGTCTTGTTCTTTCCATTTGACCTTCTTTGGCTTTGCTATGCTTTTGGGTCATTTGGTCGAGTTCTCTCTTCTCCTTCTTCTTTCTTCTTCTATTCATTATGATTTGTGTTGGTAGTTGACAATGCACTCATCAATGGGGAGATTGCGGATACATGGGAGTATGCCGAGTCTCGAGTGATGAGTAATTGTCAACTGGGATAATGCGCATGTTCTTTGGCTTGTGTTGTGCAGGTGTCGAGCACGAATACAGTGATCAAAGGCAAGGTGAAGGTCAAGTAGAGACGTGCTGTGCCAATGGACCGGGAGCAGTGAAGGGCGGACGTGAGGCTTGGACTGAGGGACCGGTGGCCTGAGGATCAGCTGTGGTGGCTGACAGCCTGGGACAGCGACAAGCGGAGACTTGCGGGGCAGAGTGTTGCTCGGGTCGAGGACCTGGGGACATGTGTCGGTGGATGGGGTGCACGGGCGGTGCATCCCCTCTACAGCGTCGGTTTGATGGTTGAGCCACAGAAAAACCATCGGGTGGACGGTTTCCAGGTTTGGGCCTCAAAACCTGGGTGCGGCCGGTTTCCGAGTTTGGGCCACAAAACTCGGGCTGAGGACGGTTTTTAGGTTTGGACCTCAAAACCTGGGCGCTGCGGGTTTCTGAGTTTGGGCCACAAAACTTAGGCGATGGACGGCTGGTTTCCCGGTTTGGGCCTCAAAACCGGGGGTTGGTCGTGAAGGCTGGTTTCCCGGTTTGGGCCTCAAAACCGGGGGCGAAGTCCGGGAAAAGGACAAGCAGAGCGGTGGCGGCACGTGGCGGCAATCGGTGAGGTTGCGTCGAGGCAACGCTACCAGTTGTGCGGGCGTGGCCATCGGATCACCACCCACCACGAGTTGGTCCAGAATAACCCTAGGGTTTAGCTGGTTCGCTCTGTAATTAGTTAGGGGTAGAGTGGGAATTAGAATTAGGATAAGTAGAGGGAGACACCCACCTCCCATTCCATCTCAGTCATTTGCTATTTTGCCTTCTAGGTTTTCCTGCTCTCCCCATCCCCTGCTGTAGCGAACTGAGATCCACAGAGAAGACAATCATACCTCTGTGTTCGTGAGATTTTGAGGAAGTGAGACCGTAATCTCACAGTCATAGCGTGTGGTAGCCACACGGTTGCAAATTCGTGGTTGTGATTCGCGTTTTGGTGTTGTTCTTCGTGGGTTGCTTTTCTCCACGATTTTCCCGTTGATCGATCTCTCTACTCGGTACATCTTTTGCGATTCCGTTTGAACTGAGTTGTTCTAGATCGTGAGGCGCATCTTTCCACTGAAGGAATTTTCCCCTAACCTCACGAGCTAGTAGATCGATCGATTTTCGTTTCGAATCGCGTTTTGCTCCTTTTCTCCCGAATTCTTTCGATTCACCGATTTGGAGTTAGGTTCGAGCCATGATCTCTTTGGGATAGCTCACTAACCTCCTTGGAACTCTTCATACCAAGTCTAAGCCTTAGAGCTTTTGATTCGGAGGAGATCGGGTTGAATCCGCGAAAGAACAGTGCAGTTTCGGGGGCATCGGACGCTGACGTCGGGAGCATCAGACGCTGTGTTCATCACAGCGGACGCGTCCGATGCCACGTGTCACCTGACAGCGTTTTTGAAGGGGCATCGGACGCTGACCATCGGAGCGTCCGTTGTCATCGGACGCGCCGGGGGTCATGCATCGGACACTAGGGTTTCACTATAGCAGCGTCCGATGCCTGTCCAGTAAGGTCCCAGACTTGTCCTGCTTGCATCAGACGCGTCCGGTGCCTGGCCATCGGACGCATGCCAGCGTCCGATGCTGTGTCTTCAGCACATTTTCGTCTGCGGCTTGTTCGTCCGTTGTCGGTTTTGATTTCCGGCTTTTGTGTTGGGTTTCTAGAGTTGTGTAGTGTCTCGCTGTGCTTCTTGGAAGCATCCACCCTATATCTAGGGTTGTGGACACTTGCAAGCTCTAGTTTTGCTCTTGGGGTTGATTCTCGGAACAGAAGCAACAAGTTTCTGAAAAGAAATTTGAAGCTCCCATTCACCCCCCCTCTGGTCGCTTTCTGGTAGCACTTTCGGTCCTTCAGCAAGAACTTGACCTTTTAATGTTTTCAATGGCTCATAAGTCAAGTCATACTCAATCAATGTGTACGCCCATTTGCCAATCCTTCCTCTAAGGATTGGCCGATATAACATGTGCTTAATTACATCGGCCTGGCATGCAACAACACATGTACTAGACAGTAAATAATGCCTCATTTTAGCACAAGCATAGTACAAGGATAAGCATAATTTCTCAATATGAGCGTACCTTGTCTCGTGATCAAGAAGGCGGCGACCAATATAAGCAATCACATATTCCTTGCCTTCGTCTTCTTGCGTTAAAACAACTCCAATAACCTTTTCTTCGATAGCAATATATAATCTGAAAGGAACTCCTCTCTTAGGCGCTCGAAGAACTGGTGGAGATGACAGATATTCCTTTATCTTCTCAAACGCTTCTTGTTGTTCTGTCCCCCAAGCAAACTCAAATTCATCCTTCAACTTTAGTATTGGGGTAAAAGGAATAATTTTCCCGGACAAGTTCGCAATAAACCTCCTCAAGTAGTTCACTTTTTCCAAGAACTTTTGCAAGTCCTTTTTGCATGTAGGTGCTTGAACTTTCTTGATCTTCTCTATCCTCTTAGGATCAATTTCTATGCCCTTGTCATGAATAATAAACCCTAAGAACTTTCTGGCCGATACACCAAAAGCACATTTCAGCGGGTAATTCATTTTCAAACCATAGCGGCGCATTCTCTCGAATGCCAAACGCAAATCGGCTAAGTGAGACACTGAAGGGTCGAGATGGCGGACTAGAGGGGGGGTGAATAGTCCTTTCTAAAATTAATCGTACTGGCTAACCGAAACAAATGCGGAATTAAAACTATCAGTCTAGCCAAGACTACACCCCTCTACTTATACTCTATGACACCTTACAAAAGATCCTAAACAAAGCAAATAAGATGTCGGGCTAGCTAGAGCTCACCTAAACAATTCTAGCTTGCAAGGTTACACAAACCTAAGCAACTAGTACTCAATCAACCGGGGAGCTCCTACACATGCCACTAAGCAAAAGCACAAAGCCTAAGCTCACTAGCAATGCTCAATAACAAGGCTACACAAGCCAAATTAGAGAGCTCAACTTAGCTACACAAACTAAGCAATGTGACTAGCAAGACTACAAGTCAACTAGTCACTCATGGGATCAACTCTATGCTACACAAGCAAAGAATGTAACTAGCAAGCTACACAAGCTAACTAATCACAAGAGCAACTATTTAAGCTACACAAGAGCAACAACTAACACTAGCACAAATATGAGTATGGAAGTACAAGCTAGTGAATGAAGATAGCAAACCACCGAGAAGATGTAGGCAATGTTGGCACAGTGATTTTATCCCGAGGTTCACTTGGTTGCCACCAAGCTAGTCCCCGTTGTGTCGACCACACACTTTGGTAGTTCGGCGGCTAATAGGCACCACACCTAGCTCGACACTCGAGCGCCGCAAGAACTCACCCACAAGTGAGGGTAACTCAATGACACGCGCAATCCACTAGAGTTGCTCTTCGCGATCCCCGCGGGGCGAGCACAACGCCCCTCACAAAGCCTTCTCCGGAGCCACGCACAATCTTCTTGCGGGCTTCACGATGGAGACACAACCACCAAGCCGTCTAGGAGGTGGCAACCTCCAAGAGTAACAAACACCACCGGCTTGCAACACGATCACCTAGTGCCACTCGAAGCAATCTCTCAATGCACCGCACTAGCGATCACTCACTCGCTATCGATTCGCACACTAGCAAGCACAAGCGAGTTAGAGGGCTCCCAAGCACATCCACACAAGCCACAAAGGCTCTAGAGTGCTCAGCCACCAGCCCAAGGCCGGTTACCAACGCTATTTATAGCCCCAAAGGCTAACTAGCCGTTGCCCCTTCACTGGGCAAACTGCGCTAGCATCAGACGCTCCGGATCGGGACCATCGGACGCTGAGGCCAGCGTCCGATGCTTGGATGCTCGCCACGTGTCCCCCACGTTCAACTTCGGCCGAGCGATCCCAACGGCTATATCACTTCCCGCGCCAGTTAAAGTGGCATCGGACGCGCCGATGCCTAGCATCGGACGCTCCGATGCCTCTGCTCAAAACTGCGCAAACATGCTCTCACATCGGACGCGCCGGACCCTTAGCATCGGACGCTAAGGACCAGTGTCCGATGTCTATGCAGAGAGCTCCCCGAGACCTCCATTCTACATCGGACGCGTCAGATGGAACCACATCGGACGCAGGCCAGCGTCCGATGTTCCCAGCCAAACTAGCTCGCGCCACGTCACTGCCATCAGACTCTGCAACAGTGAATCTACAACGTCCGTTGCCAGCGTCTGATGCCCCTTCAACATCTGACAGAAACTAGGGTTTACCACCGGACGCTCGGCCTAGCGTCTGATGCCTCTCGGACCAGCGTCCGATGCTCCCCGAGAAAAGCACTTCACCTCCGAAAACCGCTGAATCCTGCCTCGCAAGCTCGGCAGGAGGGAGAAGGACTATACACTAGTTTCTCCCACTTCTCGATGCCTCCTTTCAACACAACTTCTTCTCCAACAACTTCTCCTTTGCAAATGTGCCAACACCACTAAGTGTACAACAACATGTGTATGTGTGTTAGCATTTTCACAATCATTTTCCAAAGGTTTTTCACTTGCTCTCACTACGCCACTCGATCCTAGCAACATCGCAAAGTTAGATCGCTCAAGTGGCACTAGATGACTGATATGCAAACAAGTTTGCTCCTCTTGATAGTACGACCATCTATCCTAAACCCGGTCATAATCTTCTCTACACACCTATGACCGGTGAAATGAAATGCCCTACAAGAATACCTTTGCCTTGCGCATTCCATTCCATCTCCTCCAGTGTTGATGCAACACATGCACCAACCTCTTCATCAAATGATATGATCCACTTCATATCATCACGTGGCCTCCATGGTCCATCGATCTTGACATCACTTGCTCTTCACCATCGCTTCGGTCCTTCGGCGCCAAGTCTTTCTTAAGCCTCTCGACACTCGGTACCAACGGCTTCAAAGCCTCAACTTGCCCTTCACCTTCGCAACCGGTCCATCAAGCCAAGTCTTGCCTTGATCTTCACCATCTTAGCCACATGACCACATGTCATGTTTCATGTGCATTAAGCTCCTTCTTCACATGTGTGAGCGTTGCAACATATTCCAAGTCATTTCTTCTCTGTGGCGTATGTTGCTCACACATGATCACCTGTGGACTAATCACCTGTGTAATTCACTTTAAACACATATTAGTCCACCTAAGTTGTCACTCAATTACCAAAACCAAACAAGGACCTTTCAGACACATGAGCATCCGATTTGACTACAATATCATCAATATATACTTCCATAATTATACCAATTAAATCATGAAAAATCATATTCATATCACGTTGATAGGTAGCGCCCGCATTCTTTAAACCAAACGTCATTACAACCCACTCAAAGAGACCAACAAACCAGGACAAATAAAGGTCGTTTTAGACATATCCTCTTCGGCCATGAATATTTGATTGTAACCAGCGTTGCCATCAAGAAAGCTGACAACCTGATGTCCTGAAGCATCATTGATCAACATATCGGCTATAGGCATAGGATACTCATCCTTGGGAGTGGCTTTGTTTAAATCTCTAAAATCAATGCATACCCTGATTTTCCCAGTATCTTTCTTCTCGACAGGCACGATATTAGAGACCCACTCCGCATATCTGCATGGCTGTATAAACCCCGCTTGCAGTAACCGATTAATTTCCTCTTTAATCCAGTCATATATTGTAGAATTAAAACGGCGAGGATGTTGCTTGAAAGGCCTGAAACCCAGTTTAATAGGAAGCCGATGCTCAAGAAGTTCTCGGCTTAATCCAGGCATCTCTGTATAATTCCATGCAAAGCAATCAACATATCCCTTCAAAAGCGCGATTAATTCTAATTTATAATCAGCTTCAAGGTTCTGATTTCCAAGGTCGGCCTAGGCACAGAACCATCCCCAATATCAACTTGTTCTAAAGGGTTGGCTGATGTGAAACCTTGGCCCAATTTATTGAGCTCATGAAAGTCATCAATAGCTTCACAAGCATCGGTCTTACAAGTCCGATATTGCTCAACACGATGTTTTAACCAATCAACATTAGCATCCATTAAATTACATGATAATGTTGAACCTATTGTCAATCGGCTTTAAAGACACTGGTACAAAACCTTCCTTACTAACACTAACAAACTGGAAATTAGAAAGATCCCAACCAGATAAACAAGCAATAGTATCATGCCCCCAAGCAAAGGAGCATCGGTCGTAGCTACATAGGCCGATGAATCTGAGTGCACAACTTCAACATTGTCACTCACCCATTGAATGAGAAACTGATGTAGACTAGAAGGAATGCACCGATTAGCATGAATCCAATCGCGCCCAAGTATAAGGTTGTAGCTACCTTGTATGTCGGCGACGAAGAAAGCAGTAGCCAAAGTCTTACTCCCAATGGTAAGCTCCATGGACGCAACTCCTTTGGCTAGAATAGGATCTCCTCCTCCGACTCCAGTGATAGTCATGTTGGTCTTGATCAGCTCTTCATCGGTGCCACCAAGCTTCTGGTAAAGCGAATATGGCATCAAGTTTACGATGGCCCCGCTATCGACCAACATCTTGTGAACCGGTGTACCATTGATATGGCCTTTTACATGTAACGGCTTGAGATAATTGACAGAATCCTCTGACTTCTGGAACACAGCAGTCTGTGTGGCGAAGTTGAACTCCGCCGCTGTCGAATCATCTCCGACCACGTAGTAGTCGGCCGATAAGTAAACCACATTGACCTCCGCCCTCTCTGGGGAGGGTTCATAATCTACCATTTCCTCATCTTGGTGCTCAGGTAATTCTTTACTAGTCGCGGCGCCAGCGGAGGAAACAGGATCACTAGGACACATATCGGATCCCATCGGAATGTCATGAACCGATTCAGTCTCGGAACCTGGTCGGGTCGGCTCAACTCTCAACTCAGTAGTAGCTGACTTGGTTTGCTCGACCTCTAAACTGGTCGGCGCTTGACCTGAGGTGATCGGATTGGGATCCAACCTGATTATCTCTGAAGCTACTTCAGCAGATTCGGTATCCAGACTGGTTGACTCAGGATCCGACCTGTTCAGTTCCACAACGGTCAAAGTCGGCCTTTGATTACAAGCCGACTCTTCACTTCCTCGTTTGCCCTGAGGGAAAATGAGATGTGTCGAGTTGAATATATCTTCCCTCATTTTCTCAAGCTGCTCCCGCCTTTGCTTGTTGCAGCGAGCTCTCTGCAGCTTCCACCGTTGAGTCTTACTCAAACCAAGAGGACACCACCTAGGTTGAGTGTATCTAGGATCGCGCTCAACAGGTTTTTCTACCTCTACCCCAGCTGAAGCATCTTGAGCTTCTTGATCCTTTGCTGGAATGGAATTCTCAATTACCATCGACTCGACTTCATTAGCAATGGGAACCTCCATAGAGCCGACTGTAATTGTGGGTACAAGATCAGGTCTAGTTGGAGAAACAATGGGAGTACTTTGCACCTTCTTAGGCACATAGATTTGTCATAATTGTGTCTTCCCTGTCTCCTGAGCAGTCAAAGTCCTTGACGTGATCAGCCGATTCTGGCTTACATTAATAGAGCTTGGCCGATCACTTAGCCGATCAAAAACTGAGACCCTCATAGGTTGGTGTTGGTATTTCTTAACGTTGCTACTAAGAATAGAGTTTTAATCTATCCCCGGCAATGGCGCCAGAAAAACTTGTTGACACCAGAAGTGGCAAACGGATATACCGCAAGCGTACGGTAGTCAATTGTAGCCTTTCACTGGGAGTATTCCAGGTATCGTATTTCCACAGGGAACGTGAAGTGGATTAGCTAGATGTAGGATCGTCAAAGGATGATCAAAGGGTTTATGATAACTGGGATAGAGAGGTCTTCCTAATATCAATATCTAGTACTGGTTTTCTAAGAGTACTGAGGTTTACCACCTCATTCCTTACTGGGGGCGAAGGACGAAATAACAGTTGATTAAATGGTTTTCCACCTAACAACTACTGAGGCGGCAATGCTACTACCCAACTATTATTTTCAACTTGCCTACAACACTTGAGAGGAACTCCAAGCACTGGCTGTGTCTGTCACCCTACCACCAGGCGTCTACACAAGTGCGACAAGAAGTCCACACTGGCAAGATATAGCCTAGACACCACGTCTACACTAATCTTACTACTCTAAAGCTAAGCTTAATAGGCCTAGAGCACTTCAACAAAGTAAAGCAATGTGCCAAGTAAAAGAACTGTAAACTTAAATTACCAGACCAGAATATTAAATACTAGAAGGACTCAGATGTAACACTTACAAGAAGAATCGCATCCACTGAGGCACACCTTGGAGAAGATTCCCGACAGGCCGGGACTCCTCCGTGGAACTCCTCACTCCCTTCCCTCTCTTCTAACACTAAAGCTATTAAGTAGGCTTTCTCTCCTTGGATGCATACAAATGAAGAGCTCTAGGGGGGTATTTATAGCTTGGAGGTGGAGTAGCGGGTACTCCGGTGCCACGTCAGCGATCCGCGTGCTCTCCTTCCTTGGCCATTGGATCAAACCGCCATAGCAACCGCCATGGATGGATGGCCTTGATGTCTTCACGTGTGAAACATGTGCAAACAACCGACATTGGATGGGGTTCACCCTGGGGTCGGCCGACCCCAGCCAATGACAGGTGGGCCCACCACTTTGCTTCTGGAAGGTGCTGATGTCACCAGGCTGAACAGTGTAGCCAGGGCCCACCAAGGGGGGGGGGGGGGGGGGTCGGTCGACCCCCTATGACAGGGCTGGCCCACCAACTTGTGTCCCCTGATGTCCCCACATGTCATGGAACATGGTGTCATATGTTGGTTGCATTTGCTTTCTTGTGTGGGCCCATGGATCCATGTGCTTCCCATCTTTCACCGTTGAATGCAAACACATGTTTGATCTGATGGGGGAAAGTAGCTTGGTGAAGCTTCACTTGGATAGTGACACGTCACCAAGCCCGAGGAGCTCCCATGGTGGGGTCGGCCGACCCCACCTTGGGTGGGTCCAGGTGTCTATTTCCTTCTTATTTTGTTATACCTGCAAATCAAATACTAAGAGTACAAGTGGAACTTATTAGTGATAAATATGCTCATGATATGTTATACTTCCTTGAAACCGAGGCCTATTGATGATATTTTGATAAGGTAAAACATGCTATAACTTCCGTCAATAGTTGGTTAACGAGCGTTCCCCCATCCTGGCTGATAATACATAGGTGCTGGCATAGGATAAGGTACCAGACTCCTTGAGGACCCCATTGCGGAGGTGGTGAAATAGGAGGAGCCCATTGAGGTCTATAAGGGCCAGTCCTCGGTGCTGGAGATGCCTTTTGCTGTTTGTATTTAGCCATGAGCTTATAAAAAATGCATGGCTCTCTGACAACCTTTCCTCTACTCTTCTCCACATTAGTCTTCCAAGTGCCAACTTCGGGCTTCTGTGGAACAAATGTGTGTAAGACATGTACTCCGGAAGGTGCAGAACCGCTAGAACCAGCTAAATCGACTGCGCTAATCGATTTATCAGTTCCGATGGGATTAGAAGGAGCCAGCCTGATCTGGTCGGCCTTTTGATCCGACTGAATTGGTTGTTTTGAGGATGAACCAGACTGGTCGGCCTGAGAGCCTGACCTGGTCGGTCTTTGTTGTGCTGCCCTGGTCTCAAAATATCTCTATCTGTGCAGGTGTCGTGCTGACCCTGCAGTAATTGTGAGCTTGCTCTTGCCATCATCACCCTTCTTAAGCACCGCCTTGCGCCCCGAATCGTTCTCGACGTTCGGTGCGACCCGCGGCTCGCCGATGATGACATTCTTGCCTCTGGTCGTATCGGCCTGTTCTGGACGAACCAAAACAGTAGGATTCCCTACTTCCACCACATGAACCGGAAAAGGAGCAGTGCTGATCTGCATCTCAGTAAGACTCAATCGTCCTTCATTAAGGGCCGATTGGACCTGTCGACGAAAAACATTACAGTCATTAGTGGCATGACAAAAAGAATTATGGTATTTGCAATAAGCCCTCCTTTTCAATTCGTCGGATGATGGCAAAGTATAATTAATTTTAAGATAACCGAATTTAAGCAATTCATCAAATATTCGGTCACATTTGGAGAAATCAAAAGTAAACTTCATTTCCTCACCCCGATTCTTTTGAATTGGTTTGAGGGAAGGACAAGTGACTAATTTATTCTGTGCTGGCCACAAAAACTCAGCAGCATAACAGTCTTTAGACTCATCGTCCGAACTATCAGAGTTCATCTCAACAATATGCACTCCTGGCCAATGAATCTTATGGGGATCATAAGGTTCCTTAAGGCGCGATTCGATTGAAATGGCCTTTTGCAAAAGTTGATTTACATTAAATAAATCATAATGTTTAAGCTTATCCTTGATCTCTTGACGCAGACCAGCGAGACATAGATCTGTCAGGTCTCTATCGGAAATCATTAAATGAAAGCATCAGTTCTTAATTTCTTTAAAGCGCTTAAAGAAGTCGACTACAGGCTCACTACGTCCTTGTCGAACCAATGTGAGATATGATAACCTAGTTTCTTGGACCCCGTCATAAGTGATTATGAAATTTCTCTTCTAATTCAGCCCAAGAACCTATGGTACATTCTGGTAGTGACGTAAATCAAGCAAAAGTTGTACCAGTAAGAGACAGAGGAAAATGTCGTACATTCATATAATCTAAAGTACTGGCTTCGCCCATTTGTGCAAGGAACATGCTAACATGCTCCATGGTTGTTTTGCCGCCATCGCCACTAAACTTATAAAAATCTGGTACCCTCCAACCATCAGGTGCTTTCATAAAATCAAAACATGAAGGATACGGTTTAGAATAAGTGGTCCTACTAGGTTTAAATTGGACCCCTAGACTGGTCTCAAGAGACCTGGTTATTTCTTCCTTAAACCGATTTATAGCTCGCCCAAAATCAGGTTCGGCAAGGTTAGGAGCTCCATTATGCATGAGATTATTACTTGGAGACTTCGGAGCATTGGGCAACATGGTTCCCTGTCCTCCTGAAGCCCTATTTGCTTCTGCACCCTGATCGGTTTGTGTGGTCCGACCAGAGCTACGGTGGAGATTATTGGTATACATTGATGTACTAGCTTCAGCGTGATTGGTCCTGCCAGTATCGTTTCCTAATTGCGTTTGGCCAAACTCTATGTGCGAGGTTTGGCCTCTGAAGAAATTAAAAGGCATACCGAACTGTGGTTGTCCGGTAGGACGATCAGGTTCAACGGTCTTACCCTCTAATTTATCCATGCGGTCACTAAGCAATTTAAATGAATGTTGAATAGTATTGGTAAGAGTTTTTGAAGTATCAACTAGCATTGTTGAATAATTAGCATGGGTAGGATAAGGGTCTACAGGTACCTTGGTATTTACCTTATTAGTAGTGTCTTCAGCATTTGTGGTTGACGTAGTAGGAATTATCTCGCTGAAGTCTGGTTCTTTGTCGTGAGTGACCCTGCCGCACCGATCCTTCGAGCAACTTTCCAGGAAAGCCTTCAAGACGGCATCGAGCTTGTCCTGTGCTTGTTGCTTCAACTCGTCAGGGAGTTCGTCAATACCCGCAGGACGGATGATGTTATCTCTGTCTGTAGCACCATTGTGACGGAACGACCCTAATCCCATGGCCCACGTGTCCCTGCCAACCTCTGACAGCAGAACCCATGTTCCATGTGATTAAGACCTGTTCGCCACCGGGCTACATCAGTGCCCAATGTCCGCAGGATCATCTCACAATTCGGTTACAGCATTGCATACTTTTACAGATAACATCGGAATAAAGAGCGGAAGACTTAAATAACATTAGTTTTACAAGGCAGGGTTCCAAATAGAATTTAAGGTGCAGTTATTACAAACCAAGTTCTGATAATAGAAATAGACATAGGCAACATAGTGGAGAACAGCAAAGATACTTATAATCACCCAGCCCGAGGGTGTACAACTATTCTTTGGCCTCATCGGCCTCTTCCTGGACGATGGTCACGCAGCAGGGTGCAAGACACATCGGGGACTCTGTCATACCTGCAGCATGGGTAACAAACCCTGAGTACTGGGGTACTCAACAAGACTTACCCGACTAAAGAAAAAGGGAGAAGACTCAGGAATGAGAGGCTTGGGGTAGTCAAGGTAAGGCTTAAGCAAGATCAAGTATTTTGCAGAAAAGCATTTTTGTAAACCTTATTTTATTTTTGAAAGATTCAATATTCCTCAATTCTTCATCATTCATGATTCATTTTACATTTCAAAACATTCCTAGTTGAGAACCACTCTCCGTTGACAGTCAGTGGACCAAGTCTCCATAACCGAGGAGCAACGTTAATCCGGATAAATAGTACTCAGCTGAGGATCCCTATCCACACTGCATATGTAGCACCCAAGCTTGCATATGCCAACTCGTCTACCACGATTCCTCCAAGATTGGGCCCGGTCCTACGCCACCCGGAAGTACAGTACACCACTCCTTTCCAGGTACGACGACCACGTGGGTACATGCTACTTCCGCCATCTCTCCACTCCCAGTGCGCGGTTGTCGGTCCAATAAAGGATTCCTCGGAGCCAGAGCTTTCCGTAGTATGTGAATAGTTACAAGTCTTGACCAGCAGGCCCCCATACGGATGGTCCCTAATTTTCCAGCCAGAACTATACCTTGGTTATATCTCACCCAAGCGTAATAGTCCTGTCAGTTTTTCAACCCTGTCCCGGTCGGTGTCAACTGTTGAGTCCCGGACTACAACATGACGGCACCGTACGCGCGGACAACCTCTTCTCGACAATGACCACATGCTAGCTAGGCAAGCAGTCATCGAACGGGAAGTAAAGCCAAATTCCCATAAAGATTCTTAAGTGATCACACTTTTGAAAATGACATTTTATTGCAAGTCTAATTCAATAAGCATTGCTAAGCATTTTGCAAATACTTTTGAAAAACAGGTATCGGGTGTATCAGTGGTCAAGGTGGATAGTGCATCAATTAGGATAGCACACAACTCCTATAAACCTAATGCAATAATTTAACTCAAAAGCATTTAAGGAAATCATTTTATAAATTCAAGGAAAAGGGTTAAATGCACAGGGGCTTGCCTTGAAGAGCAAGGACAGCAGGCTCGAAGGCGGCGGGGCGGTTGTCGGAGTTCGGGGTAGCCTCAGGGACAGGTTCGTCGGCGGCTGCCTCGATCTTGACGCCTTCTTCGGTGACTATACGAATGCAATGATGCATGCACATGAGTATGCTAGTATGAATAATGCAAAAACAGGGCATACAACATGAACCCTAATCACTTTTTCTATTTTCCTTAATTATTTAAAAGGTCATTTTATGAAGTTGCTCCAAAAATTACCAAATTAATCACATAATTTCATTATGGTGTAGATAGATGGTCAAACAAATTTCATAATTTTTGGAGGTCATTAAGGTGCTCAAATAAAATCAGACATTAATTAACAAAGGCACTATTTAACAATTAAAGATAAATGCTCAAAAATCAACTTGTTCCAAAAGACTTCAAAATTTCACCAGAGACTAAACATGGCATAGGAAGCTCACAAAAATTATCTCATGATTTTTGGAGTTATAAATGATTTTCTAAAAATCCAAAACCATCCATTTATTAATTAAAAGAGGGATTTTCCATTTTCAAATTCTTGCAGAAAAGTCAAGTTTCATATTTTTATAAAATACTACACAGTGCATGGAGCATACCATAATTTTATCAGGATTTAAGGAACAACAGATTAATTCACACAAAAAAGAGAAAACAGAACACTATTCACAACTCCCAAAAAGGAAAAGGGCACTGTGCTCTTTCTTCGCAAGGCTCGGGCGAACGGGAGGCTCGGGCGAATCGGAAGACATGCGTTCGCCGAGGCCTGGCTCGAGCGAAGCGGGTTCGGGTGAAACGGGCTCGGGCGAGACGGAAACAAGGGTTTCGTCCGAGGCCTGGCCGGGAGGCTCGGGCGAATCGGAAAATGATCGTTTCGTCCGAGACCTAGCTCGGCGAAGCGGAGGGTGCGCAAGTCCGCTCGAGGCTCGGGCTCGAGCGAAGTGGTGAGGGTCTGTCCGCTCGAGGCTCGGGCTCGGGCGAGACGGAAACGTGTGCTCGAGGCCTGGCTCGAGCCACAGTGAACGCGTGCGCCCGAGGCCTGGCTCGAGCTTTACGCCGTTAAAAGGCAGAGACCGAGGGGGCTTCGAGTGCTTACCACGGTCGGAGACAGGGCTCGGCGGGGTGGTGGTTCGGTGGAGCTCTTTCGGCGGCGAGCGGCGAGCGGCGCTCCGACGACCCTGCGCAACACACGAGACCGCAAGGGCCTGGTCAGAGTCGCACGGAACCAAGGAAGCTGACACAGGGGTCAGGGGAAGGTATCCGTGACCGGAGAGGGAGTATTTCACGAACCCGAGCTCGCCGGGTTTCTGCCGGAGATGGGAACGGCGAGCTACGCCGGGCGATAGGAGGCGGTAGAGATGAAATTGAAGAGCGGGGAAGCTTCACGAGCTCAAGACGGAGCTGTTGGGCTAGTTGGTTGAGCGGCGGAGGGTCTGGACTGGTCTGGCCACGGTGGCGGAGAGGATGAGAAGCTCGGGGCTCCGGCGGGCTTATATAGCCGCGGCCAGAGGCCGGTAGAGAGCACGGGGTGGGGTGGATAAGCTCGGTGAGAGCGTGCGCACTCGATTGCGCTCTGGCGGGAAGGACAGGCGTGCGTGCAGGGCCTGGGCGAAGGCTCGCCGGTGATGGCCACGCGGCGGCGACGCCCTGGGCACTGTAGGGGACGGGTGTGGAGGTCAGCGCGTGCGCGTGCGGGGGCGGAATGATGGTGCGGACGCAGGCGGCTGGTCGGGGACAGACGAGCGGCTGCCAAACGCGTGGCGCGCGCAACGCCGGAGGCTCGGCCACGACCGGGGCCCTCCCCCTACGCGAGGAAGATGAACAGGGCTATGCCCTAGGGTTTGACTTTTTGGCTGGTATCTGTATTTTGCAAATTACTTCCAAAATTTGAACTGGGCAACAAAAACTCAAAACATTAAAGTTCTTCAGAAAAAGGAGTTCTACAACTTTGTCAAAAAGAATATTTTCAAATTCCAAACAGTTTTTGAATTAAATACAAAACCAGAAAAGGGGACACTTTTAGGATTTGAATAAATTCAAAATTACTTTTGATTTTACACTGAAAGTTGGAAATCTGCAAATATGAAAGTTGTTCCTTTTATCAAAACCTATAACTTTGTTAATATACACTTTTTCTGAAACTCGATAGTTTTTAAATAAATTTTGAAAACTGAAAAGGGGACAAAAACTGGAATCTGAATGAATTTGGATTTACTCCAAACTTTGTACAGAAACTTGAAAATTTGCAAATACCAAAGTTGTTTCTCTTGACCAGATCTACAACTTTGCTTTTTGGACCAACCTCAAATTTTGAATAATTTTTGAATTACAAAAAGAGGGAAAAATCCAGGGTTTGGAAATCAGGGTTTTGCAAAGGGATTTGAAATCTGATTTTGGTTTTTTGAACTTTGGCCAACACAACAAAACTTCAAGACATCCAACTGAACAAGAATTACACAAAGCTAGGCACAGAGGTGAAATTACCATTTTGCCCTTATAGGAAGATTTGGGCTTTTAGGGTTTTTGAAAAGAGATTGCTACACAAGTACTAAGCAAACATAAATGCAAGACAAGAATGATTAATGACTAATGATGATGACATGTCAGGTTAATTACAGTTAAACACCAGAGGTGTTACAACCATCTTTGCCGCCCATCTTGGTAACAGATGAAATGTCAATCTTCCCCAGCGTAGTCGCCAAAAAGTGTGTTGACGTCGGAAGTGATCTGAATCACACACCAGCAGGGCTAGAACGCCCGAAGAGGTTGCAGATCAACCTGAGACAACAGGGAACCTGAGTAAACCGATGAAGACCGATCTGAAGACCGTTTTCGATCGATTTAGGGTTTTGAATCCCTGTGTTGATAACTCTAGAACTCCTCCCGGGAAGACCCATCGGAAAGAAGCACGTAGAGGTTGCCCTAGGACCAGCAAGGCCGCCTAGGATGCCGTCGAGCCCCACTGGGAGACGCGCCGAACAGCAGGGTAGAGAGAGGAAGAGGGTAAAAGGGATAGTAGATTGGTTTTTGATCGATTAGGGTTGGACTCCTCAATCAGCCGTGATCTTCTCATATATATAGAGGGGGTTGGCCTTATCCCAATAATAAACATCTCCAGATACGATCTCCAAGTTTCCTATCCGGACTCCATTAAAACATGGAATCCAAGAGTCCAATCCGGACTAAACAAGGTAAACCTGATCTCACCGATCTCTGAATCGACTAAACCGGCTCAATGGGCTTTTATAGATATCAGCCCAAATTGATCACACCGATCAATAGACCTTCAAACCTTTGCACAATAAAGATCCTCGAATCGGTTCATTCATCATTATTCCAAGATTTCCGACCAGCACACCTGGTCGGAAATAGTATAACTGGTCGGAAAACATCAAACAAGCAAGCTCATCTTACCTAGAGCATCCGACCTTCAGATAAAAGTATCAGAAAATAAATTCGTCTTCAAAACTATGAACCGAATATATCTCCTAACCTTATTATTTTCTTATGACACTTTTGAGTGTCAACAAGTACATTCTACATTTTATATGGATGGATGTCACGCTAATAAAATTTGAAACCTAAAGTGAATCACAATTTTCAGTTACCAAACAGAGAATTAGAATAATCCAAAACACACAAAATGGCATTTACATAGAGACATCAAACATTATTTTTGGCCCATTTCTTGTTGTTCCTCGCCCGCTCGGACAATCGTGCTCCAACCCACTCCGTCTCTCTTCACATGTGTATACCAAGGAGCAATACATCTTTCACTTCGGTACAATCGTGCTCCAGCCCACTCCGTCTCTCTTCACATGTGTATACCAAGGAGCAATACGTCTTTCACTTTGAGAAACGCCTTTTGTCATTTTGTGTAATGTGAGACTATTACATGTGGGCCATAGGCCATTATTGTAGCTTTTAAGAGAACACTGTAGGAGAGAAAACTATCGCATATTTGAGAATAGAAACTGGAAAGAGGGAGATTCCTCTTGTGTTCCCCATCTCTCGTATCTCCCTCGATCTCCTCACATCGACGGTGACGCTCGCTGGCGGCCGAGGACGTACAGGTGGTATCGGAGACCAACTTTCCTCAATGTGGGTGGTGGATTTTTTCGATGTCACTTCTCTGCTAGTTATCAGGTGCAGAAGGTGCTAGACAACACGACGCCGACGGATCCTCCATTTCGGCTCGGTGAGGAAAACCCCTAGTGCTCATCCCTTCAGGTACGACTTCTCGTTTCCATCTTGCCTTGATCTACAGTTCGTAAATCCAGTGGGCAGGCTCTTCCTGTTCATGCCCTAGTGGTGTTCGACGCGGGAACCTAGAGGTCCCTCCTTTGGTTGGACTGGGTCAGCAGCGACGGCGGCGTTGCCTACCTCCACCATCACCAGCAACCAAAAGACCCCTCCACCATCCCCAGATCCACTCCACCTTTGGCTCGACGTTCAAGTGGGGGACTACTTAAACAATACTGGATTCAGGAGGCGAGAACCACAACAAGCAACAACCAATTTTGCTCCATTCCTATCATTAGCAAACAAGCAATTGAGCCCAGGGTTGCGGGACGAGTACCGTAAAATTCAGTATGCTCTTGTGCTGATTGTTGTGTGGTGGTGATGACGGGGAAGTGTCCACACACTCGGGTTGCAGAGCACGTCTCTGTGTAAAATCGGTGGTGCCTCACTTCCAGGAGTAGTCGGTGATGGGGTGTAGCAAGCTCGAGGGAAGGTGTACACCAAACCGCTTGGTGTACCAGCTCATAGTTCTGGTTTCCAATTCAGTCAACATGGCTCCACCCAAGCCATCAAAACAAACTCAGTTCGTCCTCGACGCCATGTCGAAGAACTCAGACGTTGAGAAAAGTCGTTGAGACCAAGTGATGGAAAGCTTTAATATGATTTTTCAGCAAATGAATGAAGTTATGTAATGTGAGACTATTACATGTAGGCCATAGGCCATTGCTGTAGCTTTTAAGCGAACTCTGTAAGAGAGAAAATTATCGCACATTTGAGAATAGAAACTAGATAGAGGGAGATTCCTCTTCCGTTCCCCATCTCTCGTATCTCCCTCGATCTCCTCACATCGACGGCGACGCTCGCTGGCGGCCAAGGGGTGTGACAGGTAGTCACGGAATGCTGGGGCTTTCTGAAATTTTTCACTCTTGCATTAACAAATAGAACCCATTTAACATGTGTATGCGTGTATATATTTTAAACGATTGAAGAGGTGGCAAAGTTGCGGTTGGAGGTGCACGCTATTAATAAATCTGTTTTACCTTATATACAAGATGTTGATGTTCTCTTGATGTTTTGGTCTCTGATTTCATGTACGTGTCCTTATCGATGTTAGAGTATAGGATGACCAAATCTAAGATTTTGTTTACTGTGGTTTGTGTGATATCTAACTTTTTTTGTGCATTTTTCACCTACAACAATTCATATTCAACAGTACCTGCATCAGAGCTGGCTAATTTGATTAGCCAAGCAATGACGAATAAATCATGCCTTTTGTGTTGATAGAGTGTAAACGAGCTTGGATCAAATCATTGCAAGAAACAAGTAATGGGCTAATGGCATAGTGAGTTCAAGATTTAGTACCATTTTAGGTTATATCTAGCTACCTCCAGTCCAGTGACATGTCAGGTTACAAGGCTTATGCCTGGACCGTTGTTTGTGCTTTATTGCTTTGGTCTGTTATGTCATGTCAAATTTTGCTGATAGTAAACTTAATTTTATTTTCATCTACTCTGAATTCCTTGATTCATGTGTGTGGTAAATGTTGTTACATATCCATGATAGCAATATCCTTCTATAATTGCAGGTTCATCTATAGCTTTCGTCAGAGGCACATATTTCTGTTACCAACAACATTGTTCTTTCTTTTTATACATGCAGGACCTGATCATTGCATAAATGTGAAAGTTGTTTGGGACAAATTGCAACACAACATGATGGAATGCAAAAGAGAAGAAGCCATAAGGGCTAGAAGAATTGCTTTAAAGAAGTCAAAGAAAAAAGTTTTTTCTGGTGCCCAAAGGGTTGCACTTCCGGCTCAAAGGCTTTACCCAGGGCTTGAGAACTTACCAGTGGCGGACCCAGAATTTAGGCAAGACTAGGGCCAAATTTTACGGCCATAAACCAAAAGTTACAGTATAGTCTATAGGATCTTATATTTATATCTATGTCACATAGAAAAATAATTATTTTTAAACAAAGTTTGCAAATCAAGAGAAAATATTTCATGTCCATAATTAATAGTACAATACAATAGTTAAGAAATATAATTTGTCATGGAAAAATAAATACCTAATGACGATTTGATGCATTCGCATCGTCCACTTCATCTTGCACACTATAATGATAGAATGTAACTTTTACAAAACGCAAAGGATTTTAAAATTGAAATTACCAAATTGTAAAAGTAAAATCGAACCTGAGGCTTGACTGCTTGAGGAGTGAGGAGCACTGTCGGCCTGCAGCCTGCTGCTCTGGGTGCTAGGCGGGCAGTTGGGCACTGCATGGTGCCTGTGCCGGTGCGCCGCTGTCGGTGGGCGTGGGCGGACAGCCGAAGGCCAGTCCTGGCCGAGGCTAGGGGCGCCAAGCCGCCAACGTCGAGGAGCGAGTCCGCGGCCGCGACCTGCGAAGCAGTCCTGCCATGAGGGCTGTCACACCGGATTTCCGAAGAATTCCAAGTGCCAACTATATGTGTGCCTAGGAAGTCCACAAGACACATATAGCACCAAATATGGAATTTTCTCAAAGGCAATGCTTTATTATATATCGAAACGTAGATACAACAAGACTTACATCTATTACAAAGCATAGCGGAAACTACTCTTCAGGACTCCAAACTCCACAGGGACGGTTGACTGGGGGAAACACTCGCCTAGAACTCTTGGAACATCTTCTGTAACTTCTCTCTTGAATCCACCATCTGGTACCCATCCGGGATTTTCATAGGTTATACGCAAAGCAAGGGTGAGCGCACCATACTCAACAAGTATAACATGAGGGATGCAAGGCTCAAAAGGCTGACACGGCTGAACTGCGGTAAGCATTTTTAGTTGGTCATATTTTATTTATTAAACCTATGTCTCTATGTCATGCTTAAGCTCCCATGGTGAAAGTATAATTAAGTATCATTAAAATTATCATCACCCACATTATTTTATAGAACTGTCTCAAAAAGTATCCAGACCGCTCATGACCGAGAGCACGGCTGATATATCAGTTTATTCTTAACTCTGCAGAGTGTGTACAACTTTACCCACGAGTCGTGATTTCCCTTTTGCCCGAGGTGATCAGCCTCTTGACTCACTACCAAGGTAAGTCGGCAGGGATCACTACGAAGCCTTTCCAAAGTTGGTCTAACAAGTCGTAGCCGCTAAGGTTTCAGTCTCCCAAGAGTTATGAACAACCTCCCCACTAAGGTAACCCTCTATCCTCCAAAGCAATTACCCTAGTGGGACCGGGCCATAACTACATGGTACCCACCTCTTGCCCTTTCGGTAAGCTTACTGACGAGCTAGAACACTCAGAGTACTTAGCTAAGACCAGAGCCATGTAGTCCTCATGGTTGTACTGTAAATCCTGGGTTGCCGCTTTAAGATTCAGAACCAACATTTGTTCCATAAATCATTAATCAAGATTATCACTTTAAATATTTGGTATTTGCAAGCTAAGCAGGACTACCCATATGCACAACCCATGGTAACAAGGAATACAGGATAACAAGTTCTATGTAAAATTTCTAGGGGTTTATCATATTAGACACATGCATATGAAAAGGTGATTAAATGGTTGCTGGGTAACAAAGGAACTCATGTTACACTTTCCTTCCAAAAACTCATGTTGATGGTTCCACTTCTGCGAAGATCTTCTTCACGACCACCTTAGACTGCTCGAACTCTAAACGGGATCAAAGGCACCACACAAGCATTCATTCCCAATCATTACATGCAAACAAATAATATTCTATTAGAACAGTACACCAAGCAGTACTAAAACAAGGTAAAAGGTTATAAAACTATTATACGCATCGATACGATCACACGAACGTAAAGATCACTCTAATCGGATCTAAAACGAGAAAGTTATAAAGAAAACAAGTTTCAGGGGCACTTTTATAAATAAAACTCATTTTCCGGGGGCTAACTCGCGAAAACCGAGGATCTAAACGCAATTAAACCTAGACCAGAGGGGCTAGCATGTGAAAAATAGGGTCCAGAATGGCGGATACCAAAATCGGAAAGCTCAGGGTCCAAACCGCAAGAAAACAGGACCTAAATCTAATTATTTTGAACTACGTCGGACTGCGGGTTAATTTTCATAAAACGCAAGAGCCTTTTTGCAAAAGTGGTGGCTACAATGGCACGGTTGCTGACGCGGCTGCCACGCGGCGCAAGCGGGTTGGCTGGTTCTCCACGCGGCCGATGGACCGCGCGCAGGGCCGCTGGTCCACGGGTCCGTGGACTCGGCTCATACCCCTTCGGGGCGCTTCTAATCTGAGTCGCCCAGCGACTGATGGACGGCGCAGAGGGCTCGGGCTGGTGGGAGGTGGCGGCGGGCGGCGGCCGGAGTTGCCGGCGAGCGACGGCGCCATAGGAGGTGTCCGGAAGCTTCGCTAGGAGGCGCTCCGGGCCTCGGCTAGCTGCGCGGAGGGTACCGGAGGGATGCGGAGGTGATGGCGAGCTCGGCCAAGGACTTGGTTATGGCGGAGAGGGCTTACCACGGCGGATCGACGGCGGCGGCGATCTGCATGGGGAAAAAGGGCTCGGGCGAGCTTCTTTGCGCACAAAAGAGCGAGGGGAGGGCACCGGGGCACCACGGGCGAGCGCGGCGTCACCAGAGGTCGCTCGGGGTGGGCGCTAGGGCGGCTGGCGAGCTCTGCAGCGGCGACGAGGTAAGGGCGCGAGCGGTGAGGGTGAGGAGAAGACCCGGGGGCTCTACCCCTGGCTTTATAGGGTCAAGGGGTGCGGCGAGGGGTCGCGGGTGCTCCACCGAGGGCAGGCGGTGGTGTAGTGGCCATTAAGGCCTCTACTGTGGCGGTTACGGGAGGAGAGAAGGCGTCGGCGGCGCGGACACCGAGCGACACGAGGTAGGAGAAGGGTCCATCGCTGATGGGTGGGGCTAGGGTGGCAGGCGAGGTCGGCGCTGCTGACACACGGGGCCGGGCCATCTGCGGGCGAGGGCGAACGAGCGGGCGCTGCGCGCGAGCGGGCTGCGGGCGAGCGGAGTGGGCCGCGGCGCTGCGCGCGCGAGGGGAAAGGGAGCGGGCCGGGGGCAGGCCGAGGCCTATGCGGCTAGCGCGGAGAGAGGGAGGGAGAGAGGGAGGTGCGGGCTGGGCCGCATCTCTGGCCTGGCCGAAAGGATGGGGAGGGTGAGGGAGAAAAAGAAAGCCTTTTTCTTTTGTTTCAAAAAGGTTTTTGCTCAAAAACTTGTTCAAATTCAAACAAAGTTTGAATTCAAACCACCCAACACTATTCCTACACTCAAACAAAATATTATGCTCCAGCATGAATGCAACAAAAATGTTTCTAAGCCCCAACTTAACTTATTAATTCTCCAAAAATTATTATTTGACCTATATGTTTCATGAAAAATAAATAAACAAAGTCATATTAAACTCTATTTTCTCAAAAGCAATTTTCAGGGTGTCACAAACCTACCCCCCTTAAAAAAATCTCGTCCTCGAGTTTCGAAGAGACTTGGCACGAAGAGAACAACAAAGGATCTTGGAAAGATGGAAAAGAGAACTTGATTTGACATTCCAACATCTTCACTGGTAAACCAATTTGACAAGCAACTCAAGACAGATCTTGTAACCTTATAACACAGAGGTTCGACTGAACGGCTATCCCCCTTAAAACAAGGGTCACAACTGACTTGTCAACAAAACACTGAACTCAAAAGCATAACCGAACTTCATATGACACCTTGGTTGTTATTGTCCGTCCTTCATAACCTGATTGAATACTCATCGCATGTGAAGTCATCTGTTTGTATCGTGCTTTCCCACGGGTTCTTGTTCCTCCTCAAGATCATCCGGAATCTCACTCTTCATATTATCACTTTCTGGTTTTACACCTTCCCCTAGGCCAACTTCATATTCCTGGGGTAAAGGTTGAATACCTTGATATTCAATTCTTTCTCCTGACGGGGTTGTTAGAAGTACTGAACATTGGGCATAGTTGATTACTCCATCACAAGCAGATAACCATCCCATTCCAAGGATAACATCAATCTCTGCTAACTTCAGAAATATAAGGTTTGTCATAAAGTTTATTCCTTTTATATCCAGTCTAACCTTCAAACACATGTGGTTTGCCTTCATTTCTTCTCTTGAAGAGTTGACTGTTATGGGCTTCCTCATTGGAAACATAGGTATACTATGACTTTCAACAAACTCGCTTGAGATGAAAGAATGTGAAGCTTTGGGATCAAACAAAACCATGGCATTGACTGAGTTTACTGGTAACAAACCATATATGACCTCTTGAGCTCTGTAAGTGGTATTTATATCCACCTGGTTCAACCTTCCTTGATAAAGCTCCTTTTCACCTTATTTCCTTTTGCCTGCTTCTTACGAACCTTTCGTATCTGTTGCTGATGTGGTTGATTTTGGCTCTGATTACTTGAATCAAGATTCTTAGTGCAGTTATCCATATCATGACCATTCGCTTCACCATTGTAACATTCCTCACTAGGAGTGTTAATCTTCATCAGGGAGTTGGTAGAATATGACAGGCTTGGTTCTTGAGAGAAAAGTTGTGCATCATCATTTCTTTTGCCTGACATCTGACGTTTAACAAAGGTGGCGTGAGAAAGAGAGAGATGACCTTAAAGCATGGCTTGATAAGAGACTTCATTGTTGGATTTAGGATAGATCGAGAGAACACAAGGATGAGGGATCGAAAACACTACCCCAACTAACTACTCACTAACTCTTAACAATCATTACAAAGATCCAAAACAAGCATATACATAATGATAAACCAACTTGCACAATAAAGGATTCACACTTCACACAAAGACTCAACTTCGCGACTAGCGGTTTTATTACATAAAGGGTTTAAGCTCCTAATCCTCAAAGATGACATGGTTACAGGGATATCTTGGTGGCATCTCTTGTGTGGGCTTGAGAGAGAGTGACACATCCAATCCTTTCTAAAACTCATCAGGGGGTTTCTTCACTTGATGTGTTGGCAACACCTGATAGAGGTTGTCCTGCAGTGACTTGACTCTGGTTACTTTCACGGCATAACTGTTGATTCTTCTATGGGCAAGACTTAATAAAGTGTCCTTCTTCTTGGCAAAGATAACACCTTCTCTTGGCTGGATCTCTCGTGTTCAGATCGTCACCTGATATGTTGTTATCTTGCTGACTCATAGGGTTCAACTTTATCTGATTAGCTTGCTTCTTGGCTTGCTTGGTCTTTCGCGGTTGGAACTCCTTATAGGTGATGGTCCACCCATCAATGTATACCTCATGTGAATTTGTTCCAGCAGACTGTTGGTTGCTCTCCATTGAGACTGCCTTTCTCTTCTTATCCACATTGGTCTTATCATTTGGGTCCTCCATGATTCGCTTCTTAGTTGACTTGTTTTGCAGACAGGGAAAGCCATAATGCTTACAACATCGACATTGATGATTCTGACTTCCAAACATCTTACTGTCTACATCTTCATTGGATTTCACATTCCTCCAAGCTTCTGCTACTTGTCTCTTCACTGGCCCTTTTATAGAATTGCCATGTTGAGCCATACCTTCTAATACTTTTCTTTGCATAGCTAAGAGTTTCTCCTTGTCAAAAGCATTCTTGGGCAACATAGCTTGGTCCTCCTGACTTTTGGTGTTGGTGACATCCTTGTTATGGTCCATCTAAGAGAGAAGACTTAGAATAGAGGCAAAATTTTGTAATAGAACGGGGATAGAAGTAGCATTTCTTTTATCAAATAACAAGGTTGGAGAGAAAGCAAGGTCTAAGCAAGGATGAAAGCATGCTAAGACGTCCAGTTCTATCTAGGCTTGCGTCCTATAGTCAACATTGCTTTGATACCAATTTGTAACACCCGGATTTCCGAAGAATTCCAAGTGCCAACTATATGTGTGCCCAGGAAGTCCACAAGACACATATAGCACCAAATATGGAATTTTCTCAAAGGCAATGCTTTATTATATATCGAAACATAGATACAACAAGACTTACATCTATTACAAAGCATAGCGGAAACTACTCTTCAGGACTCCAAACTCCACAGGGACGGTTGACTGGGGGAAACACTCGCCTAGAACTCTTGGAACATCTTCTATAACTTCTCTCTTGAATCCACCATCTGGTACCCATCCGGGATTTTCATAGGTTGTACGCAAAGCAAGGGTGAGCGCACCATGCTCAACAAGCATAACATGAGGGATGCAAGGCTCAAAAGGCTGACACGACTGAACTGCGGTAAGCATTTTTAGTTGGTCATATTTTATTTATTAAACCTATGTCTCTATGTCATGCTTAAGCTCCCATGGTTGTAACACCTCTGGTGTTTAACTGTAATTAACCTGACATGTCATCATCATTTGTCATTAATCATCCTTGCCTTGCATTTATGTTTGCTTAGTACTTGTGTAGCAATCTCGTTTCAAAAACCCTAAAAGCCCTAACCTTCCTATAAGGGCAAAAAAATGGTAATTTCACCTCTGTGACTTGCTTGTGTAATTTCTTGTTCAGTTTTGTGTCTTGAAGTTTTGTTGTGTTGGCCAAAGTTCAAAAATCAAAATCAGATTTCAAATCCCTTTTGAAAAACCCTAATTTCCAAACCCTGGATTTTATCCCTCTTTTTGTAATTCAAAAATTATTCAAAATTTGAGGTTGGTCCAAAAAGCAAAGTTGTAGATCTGGCCAAGAGAAACAACTTTGGTATTTACAAATTTTCAAGTTTCTGTACAAAGTTTGAAGTAAATCCAAATTCATTCAAATTCCAGTTTTTGTCCCCTTTTCAGTTTTCAAAATTTATTTAAAAACTATTGGGTTTCAGAAAAAGGGTATATTAGCAAAGTTGTAGGTTTTGATAAAAGGAACAACTTTCATATTTGCAGATTTCCAACTTTCAATGTAAAATTAAAAGTAATTTTGAAATTATTCAAATCCTAAAAGTGTCCCCTTTTCTAATTTCGTATTTAATTCAAAAACTGTTTGGAATTTGAAAATATTCTTTTTGACAAAGTTGTAGATCTCTTTTTTCTGAACAACTTTGGTGTTTTGAGTTTTTGCTGCTCAGTTCAAGTTTTGGAAGTAATTTGCGAAATACAGAAAGTCAAACCCTAGACCTAGCCCTGTTCATCCCCTACCTCTAGCCGGCACAGAGCAGGAGGGGGCCCCGGCCATGGCCGCGCGCCAGCGCCGCCTGCGCCACGCGCGCCTGGCAGCCGCACGCCGCCCCCGACTTGTCGCCTGCGCCCGCGCCATCATGCCGCACCCGCACGCGCAAGCGCTGACCTCCGCCCCGTCCCCTACAGTGCCCAGGGCGTCGCCGCCGCGTGGCCGTCACCGGCGAACCTTCGCCCAGGCCCTGGGTGCACGCCCGTCCTCCCGCCGGCTCGCAATCGAGTGCGCACGCCTCGTCCGAGCTCATCCACACCATCCCGTGCTCTCTACCGTCCCCTGGCCGCGGCTATAAAAGGCCCGCCGGAGCCGGAGCTCCGCACTCACCCCGCCACCGTGGCCAGCCCACTCCGAAGCTCCCGCCGCTCAACCAACAAGCCCAGCAGCTCCGCCTTGAGCCCGTGCAGCTTCCCCACCCCTCAATTCCATCGCTACCGCCTCCCACCGCCGAGCGCGAGCCCTTCTTCCTCAGCACCGGTGAGAGACCGACCGGTTCGGGTCGACGGAATTCGCCGCCGTGAGTGTTCCTCCCGTTCCTCCGACCCCTGCCCTCTCTTCCTCACCTCCGTGCGCTCCTAACTGCACCTCGGTGATCCCTTTTGGTGGACAGAGCCGCCGGACGCTGCTCGCCGCCAGAGAGCTCCGCCGAAGCACCTCCACCGTCGAATTCCCTCCTCCGACCCTGCACCGCCTCGCCGAGTCTCCCTCCAGACTCACGGTGAGCCCGCGAATCTTTCCCCACCCTCGGCTTTCCCAGCGCGAGCCCCGAGCGGCCGGTCCGCCGTCCGCCTCGCCTGCGATTCGCCCGAGCCTTCCGTCTCGCCCGAGCCTCCAAGCCAGGCCTCGGACGAAGCGATCGTTCTGTCTCGCCCGAGTCCGCTTCGCCCGAGCCAAGCCTCGGCGAGCGCATGCTCTCCGCTTCGCCCGAGCCAGGCCTCGGCGAACACATGCCTTCCGTCTCGCCCGAGCCTCCGGGCCAGGCCTCGGACGAAGCAGTCGCTTCCGTCTCGCCCGAACCCGTTTCGCCCGAGCCTCGCGAGGAAGGAGCGCAGCGCTCTTTTCTTTTTCCTTTTTGAAAGAGTGTGAATAGTGTTCTGTTTTCTCTTTTTGTGTGAATTAATCTGTTGTTCCTTAAATCCTGATAAAATTATGGTATGCCCCATGCACTGTGTAGTATTTATAAAAATATGAGACTTGACTTTTCTGCAAGAATTTGAAAATGTAAAATTCCTCTTTTAATTAATAAATGGATAGTTTCGGATTTTTAGAAAATTATTTATAACTCCAAAAATCATGAGATAAATTTTTGTGAGCTTCCTATGCCATGTTTAGTCTCTGGTGAAATTTTGAAGTCTTTTGGAACAAGTTGGTTTTTGAGCATTTATTTTTAATTGTTAAATAGTGCCTTCTGTTAATTAATGTCTGATTTTATTTGAGCACCTTAATAACCTCCAAAAATTATGAAATTTGTTTTGCCATCTATCTACACCATAATGAACTTATGTGATTAATTTGGTAATTTTTGGAGTAACTTCATAAAATGACCTTTTTAAATAATTAAGGAAAATAGAAAAAGTGATTAGGGTTGATGTTGTATGCCCTGTTTTGCATTGTTCATGCTAGCATACTCATGTGCATGCATCATTGCATTCGTATAGTCACCGAAGAAGGAGTCAAGATCGAGGCAGCCGCCGACGAACCTGTCCCCGAGGCTACCCCGAGTTCCGACAACTGCTCCGCCGCCTTCGAGCCTGCCCTCTTTGCTCTTCAAGGCAAGCCCCGGTGCATTTAACCTTTTCCTTGAATTTATAAAATGATTTCCTTAAATGCTTTTGAGTTAAATTATTGCATTAGGTTTATAGGAGTTGTGTGTTATCCTAATTGATGCACTATCCACCTTGACCACTGATACACCCGATACCTGCTTTTCAAAAGTATTTGAAAAATGCTTAGCAATGCTTATTGAATTAGACTTTGCAATAAAATGCCAATTTCAAAAGTGTGATCACTTAAGGAATGTTTATGGGAATTTGGTCTTACTCCCCGGCTGTTGGTTAGGTATCTGATCCGTACCTAGTCAATAGCGAGGAGAGGTTGTCCGAGCGTACGGTGCCGTCATGTTGTAGTCCGGGACTCAACAGTTGACACCGACCGGGACAGGGTTGAAAAACTGACAGGACTATTACGCTTGGGTGAGATATGACCAAGGTATAGTTCTGGCTGGAAAATTAGGGACCATCCGTATGGGGGCCTGCTGGTCAAGACTTGTAACTATTCACATACTTCGGAAAGCTCTGGCTCCGAGGAATCCTTTATTGGACCGACAACCGCGCACTGGGAGTGGAGAGATGGCGGAAGTAGCATGTACCCACGTGGTCGTCGTACCTGGATAGGAGTGGTGTACTGTACTTCCGGGTGGCGTAGGACCGGGCCCAATCTTGGAGGAATCGTGGTAGACGAGTTGGCATATGCAAGCTTGGGTGCTACATATGCAGTGTGGATAGGGATCCTCAGCTGAGTATTATTTATCCGGATTAACGTTGCTCCTCGGTTATGGAGACTTGGTCCACTGACTGTCAACGGAGAGTGGTTCTCAACTAGGAATGTTTTGAAATGTAAAATGAATCATGAACGATGAAGAATTGAGGAATACTAAATCTTTCCAAAGTAAAATAAGGTTTACAAAAATACTTTTCTGCAAAATACTTGATCTTGCTTAAGCCTTACCTTGACTACCCTAAGCCTCTCATTCCTTAGTCTTCTCCCTTTTTCTTTAGTCGGGTAAGTCTTGTTGAGTACCCCAGTACTCAGGGTTTGTTACCCATGCTGCAGGTATGACAGAGTCCCCGATGTGTCTTGCACCCTGCTGCGTGACCATCGTCCAGGAAGAGGCCGATGAGGCCGAAGAATAGTTGTACACCCTCGGGCTGGGTGATTATAAGTATCTTTGCTGTTCTCCACTATGTTGCCTATGTCTATTTCTATTATCAGAACTTGGTTTGTAATAACTGCACCTTAAATTCTATTTGGAACCCTGCCTTGTAAAACTAATGTTATTTAAGTCTTCCGCTCTTTATTCCGATGTTATCTGTAAAAGTATGCAATGCTGTAACCGAATTGTGAGATGATCCTGCGGACATTGGGCACTGATGTAGCCCGGTGGTGAACAGGTCTTAATCACATGGAACATGGGTTCGGCTGTCAGAGGTTGACAGGGACACGTGGGCCATGGGATTAGGGTCGTTCCGTCACAATGGTGAAAGTATAATTAAGTATCATCAAAATTATCATCACCCACATTATTTTATAGAACTGTCTCAAAAAGGATCCAGGCCGCTCATGACCGAGAGCACGGCTGATATATCAGTTTATTCTTAACTCTGCAGAGTGTGTACAACTTTACCCACGAGTCGTGATTTCCCTTTTGCCCGAGGTGATCAGCCTCTTGACTCACTACCAAGGTAAGTCGGCAGGGATCACTACGAAGCCTTTCCAAAGTTGGTCTAACAAGTCGTAGCCGCTAAGGTTTCAGTCTCCCAAGAGTTATGAACAACCTCCCCACTAAGGTAACCCTCTATCCTCCAAAGCAATTACCCTAGTGGGACCGGGCCATAACTACATGGTACCCACCTCTTGCCCTTTCGGTAAGCTTACTGACGAGCTAGAACACTCAGAGTACTTAGCTAAGACCAGAGCCATGTAGTCCTCATGGTTCTACTGTAAATCCTGGGTTGTCGCTTTAAGATTCAGAACCAACATTTGTTCCATAAATCATTAATCAAGATTATCACTTTAAATATTTGGTATTTGCAAGCTAAGCAGGACTACCCATATGCACAACCCATGGTAACAAGGAATACAGGATAACAAGTTCTAGGTAAAATCTCTAGGGGTTTATCATATTAGACACATGCATATGAAAAAGTGATTAAATGGTTGTTGGGTAACAAAGGAACTCATGTTACACTTGCCTTCTAAAAACTCATGTTGATGGTTCCACTTCTGCGAAGATCTTCTTCACGACCACCTTGGACTGCTCGAACTCTAAACGGGATCAAAGGCACCACACAAGCATTCATTCCCAATCATTACATGCAAACAAATAATATTCTATTAGAACAGTACACCAAGCAGTACTAAAACAAGGTAAAAGGTTATAAAACTATTCTACGCATCGATACGATCACACGAACGTAAAGATCACTCTAATCGGATCTAAAATGAGAAAGTTATAAAGAAAACAAGTTTCAGGGGCACTTTTATAAATAAAACTCATTTTCCGGGGGCTAACTCATGAAAACCGAGGATCTAAACGCAATTAAACCTAGACCAGAGGGGCTAGCACGTGAAAAATAGGGTCCTGGACGGCGGATACCAAAACCAGAAAGCTCAGGGTCCAAACCGCAAGAAAACAGGACCTAAATCTAATTATTTTGAACTGCGTCGGACTGTGGGTTAATTTTCATAAAACGCAGGGGCCTTTTGCAAAAGCGGTGGCTGCAGTGGCACGGTTGCTGACGCGGCTGCCACGTGGCGCAAGCGGGTTGGCTGGTTCTCCACGCGGTCGGTGGACCGCGCGTAGGGCCGCTGGTCCACGGGTCCGTGGACTCGGCTCATACCCCTTCGGGGCGCTTCTAATCTGAGTCGCCCAGCGACTGATGGACGGCGCAGAGGGCTCGGGCTGGTGGGAGGTGGCGGCGGGCGGCGGCCGGAGTTGCCGGCGAGCGGCGGCGCCATAGGAGGTGCCCGGAAGCTTCGCTAGGAGGCGCTCCGGGCCTCGGCTAGCTGCGCGGAGGGTACCGGAGGGATGCGGAGGTGATGGCGAGCTCGGCCAAGGACTTGGTTATGGCGGAGAGGGCTTACCGCGGCGGATCGACGGCGGCGGCGATCTGCATGGGGAAAAAGGGCTCGGGCGAGCTTCTTTGCGCACAAAAGAGCGAGGGGAGGGCACCGGGGCACCACGGGCGAGCGCGGCGTCACCAGACGTCGCTCGGGGTGGGCGCTAGGGCGGCTGGCGAGCTCTGCAGCGGCGACGAGGTAAGGGCGCGAGCGGTGAGGGTGAGGAGGAGGCCCGGGGGCTCTGCCCCTGGCTTTATAGGGTCGAGGGGTGCGGCGAGGGGTCGCGGGTGCTCCACCGAGGGCAGGCGGTGGTGTAGTGGCCATTAAGGCCTCTACTGTGGCGGTTACGGGAGGAGAGAAGGCGGTGGCGGCGCGGACGCCGAGCGACGCGAGGTAGGAGAAGGGTCCGTCGCTGATGGGTGGGGCCAGGGTGGCAGGCGAGGTCGGCGCGGCTGACACACGGGGCCGGGCCATCTGCGGGCGAGGGCGAACGAGCGGGCGCTGCGCGCGAGCAGGCTGCGGGCGAGCGGAGTGGGCCGCGGCGCTGCGCGCGCGAGGGGAAAGGGAGCGGGCCGGGGGCAGGCCGAGGCCCATGCGGCTAGCGCGGGGAGAGGGAGGGAGAGAGGGAGGTGCGGGCTGGGCCGCATCTCTGGCCTGGCCGAAAGGATGGGGAGGGTGAGGGAGAAAAAGAAAGCCTTTTTCTTTTGTTTCAAAAAGGTTTTTGCTCAAAAACTTGTTCAAATTCAAACAAAGTTTGAATTCAAACCACCCAACACTATTTCTACACTCAAACAAAATATTATGCTCTAGCATGAATGCAACAAAAATGTTTCTAAGCCCCAACTTAACTTATTAATTCTCCAAAAATTA
Source organism: Coix lacryma-jobi var. lacryma-jobi (assembly GCA_009763385.1). NCBI lineage: Eukaryota > Viridiplantae > Streptophyta > Magnoliopsida > Poales > Poaceae > Coix > Coix lacryma-jobi. The sequence goes on from CM019831.1 coordinate 27,759,613, forward strand.
TTATTTGACCTATATGTTTCATGAAAAATAAATAAACAAAGTCATATTAAACTCTATTTTCTCAAAAGCGATTTTCAGGGTGTCACAAGGGCACAATGTCGGTGAGCGTCGGGCGGTGGTCCGTGCCTCCGTGGTGGCCGGGCGGCGGGCGGTGGTCGGTTGCGCCGAAAGGCAGTAGGCTGCGACGACGCGACGTCCCTGGCGGCCTGGCTGGCAGCGGCGAGGGGAAAGCGCGCAGCCACGAGGGTTAGGCAGCGCGCAGCCGTGAGGGAGAAGATGTGGCGCTCGCGCAGGCGTATCATGTACGATACGAGGCTGGAGGCCGAACGCTGCTTGCTAGTTGTTGCTCGCTGCCTTATTCCCTTAGCTGAAACTTTGTTGTTTGTTAGGCCGATAGACCAAAATATTGAAGATTTGCTCCTTGTTTTTTTTGGCCAAGACTAGGGCCATGGCCCTAGCTGCCCTAGTGCTGGCCCACCCGTGAAACTTACCCCAGTTGTTAACTGTCTGTAAGGTGTATTGTGTGGCTGAGGTAGATGACAAATAGCACCTAATCTGATTAAAGCAGTCAATAAGTGAACAACCAAAAGAAGGATGGTGGCACAAGCATTGCATAATAGAAGTTGAGTTCAGGATATCAAGGAAGCCCTCATAGTTGAAGTCTTACTGGATTACCTCCACATTAGGGATTGTGTGGATGGTTTTATCTTGCATCTGGAGATCTCAGTCCGTTTTATTTGGAAGCTGACTCAGGATGGTTCTTACAACAACAAATCTACCTATGCGGCCTTCTTTGTAGGTTCAATCAAGTTTGGTCTATGAAAAAGGATATGGAAAATCTGGGCTCCCCCGCGATGTAAGTTTTTCATTTGGCTGGTATTCCACAACTAGGTGTGGACTGTTGATCGACTTACAAAGAGGACCTTGAACCATCCCAAGTCTTGTCCCTTATGTGATCAAGAAGATGAAACTATAAATCATTTGCTAGTTGGCTGCATTTTTGCTTGACAAGTCTGGTCCTTTGTTTTGCAATGGTTTGGGCTGTTGCAGTTGGCTCCTCAACCTACTGCTACTCGCTTCTCGGGATGGTGGAAGAGGGCAGCTGCTACTGTCCCCAAAGAAGTGTGTAAAGGCTTCAATTCATTGATAATTTTGGTGGTTTGGGAAATTTGGAAGCATCGCAACTCTTGTGTCATTGATAATAAGAGGACAAACATTCAAGAGGTTCTTTTGGCCATTAGCTCAGAGGGTGAGCTCTGGTGCGCGGCTAGGGCCTCCAAGCTCCAGGAGTTCGTTCTCAGGTCGTTGTCTGTTTAGCGCCCAGAGGCGTTAGGTCTTTGTTGTTTTATGTGTATGGCAAGTATGTATCTTAACTAGTGTGTGGGGTGTGTGTTTTGGGTCTCTATAACTTGTGTATTATCTTTTTCTTTCTTAATCAAACGATGCGCAGTTCTTTTGCGTTGTTCAAGAAAAAAGAAAGTGCAAGTGAAACTATGCTTGTTGATGTGTAGATGAAAATAGTGCTTTGACTGATGATACTAAAGTAATTGAAAATATGCTTTATTCATGATGAATGTTGAAATGTTGTATTATAGTGAATTTTCAAAAAAAAAGATGATATAACTATTAACTAAGACCAATGCTGGTATGGCCGATGATGACTTTGACTGGAGAAAAAGGATAAAAGTTGATGGCCAGATAGATACAAATCCATCTAAACACAACCTTGTTTATATAGATAATGGCTAAATTAGCTGACAAACTTGCCTTCATCATTCCAAAAGATAAAAATGAGGTGTTCAAGGTTCTAGTTCTGGTTGTTTAAGCATCATTTGTTACTTTTTATGCAATGTTCATGAACAGAGGAACAAATAATTTCAGGAAGTATCATTTATTCATTTGTTTTACCTTTTATGCAATGTTCATGTTGATCACCTACACCTATGTGGGGAGTAAGTGTTTTTTTGATCAAGCTTGCTGCAAGTATGATTTGGTGTTGTCCATCCCCTTGGGGATCACTGTGATGGCCTGCTAATCCAATAGTGGTTACGTTGGTCACCCATTGGTTACCAAGGAGGATCACACACTTCATGTGATCTTGGCCAGGTCAAAACCTGTAGTCATTTGCTGAGTAATAGCTGGTTGTTTTGCTCTCTTTCTAACAAGTTAGTTGGTACAAAAGTTGGAGGAGATTGCTAGCATTGTTGATCCTCGATCATGGATTCTCTCTATATTTCTATCAATAAAAATAAATATAGAGTGGCTCTTGGAGTTGCTCTAAAAGATGTTAAGTGTTAGTGGAACACCCTTTACGTAACACCCCACCCTCGCCTCGACTCTGGGTTGAACCCGCCTTCTTCTAGCCTCGCATCACCGTGTTGAGAGCGCCCCTGACAAAGGATACTTTAACTCTCTATTTCTAGAGGATTAAGCATCAAACGCGAAGCTTTGATGGTTGGAGGAAACCCTCTCGGCACTAGCCCTGCTACAGTTTGAAGGGGGATGGAGAATCATGGTCTCCAAAAGCGGAGCTCTTAACGTCGTTAAAGGAAGTAGTTGGGATGGAGGCATGAAATGTTTGTAACACCCTCATACACCTATAGAGTGGTACTCGACCGATTTTGGGCGAGCTATAATTTCATCATGCCCCAGATGAACGCATCTTGGCCCCTAGTGGGTTTCGGTGATTGGATGAAACACAAGATTACTGTGACTAACGTGTGTTTTACAGAAACAGGGATGAGTTAGGTCACAGTAATGGCGACGATACGGGCATATGAAGTTCGTGTCTCCTGGCGATGGAAATCGTTTTGGTTTTCAAAGGACGGACGACGAAGACGGTGATAGGCTAGGCTAAGTGTCACATGGTGTTGGAGGACACTTAGTTAGTCTTAGGTCTTTGTTTTTCCTTTGGCCGTACTATAAAGGGGAGCGTGAATTAGTAGCTTGACCTAGATGAGTCTATTGAGGTAGGTGTGGTGCACACTTGTTATTTCATAGCCCTAGGTAGCTCAGAGAGATGCCTTATGTCATGAGGATAAAAAGTCGTTAAGACCACGTCGCGATCCGAGTTGGTTTTGCCCTTGAAAAGGGCATTGAACGCTGGCCTGGTGGGCATCGGACGCGTCCGATGCTCACTCAGACTAGGGTTTAGTCTGGTGCATGGCATCGAACGCTCCGGTGTTGCCACATCGGACGCGCCCGTGCCACTGTTCACTTGCGAGTAAACTTGGGGTAGCACCGAACGCTGGCATCGGACGCTGAGGGCCAGCGTCCGATGTCCATGCAGAGAGGTTCCAGAGAGGGTAAAATCACAACGGACGCGTCCGTTGTGATGGCATCGGACGCTGCCCAGCGTCCGATGCTCCTTTAACTTGTTTGACAGGTTGTACAGTCGACCGTTGGTCGAGGTCATCGGAGCATCTGATGCTAGGCATCGGAGAGTCCGATGCCCCCGCAGAAGCACCTGTTCAGTGCTCTATTGGGTGGCCGGTTGGGGGAGTATTTATACTCCTCCCCCTCCTCCATTAGAGTCTTCTTGCCACTTACATCTGCTGAGAGACACATTGTGAGTGTGAGAAAGTGCAAGAGCCCTAGTGAGGTTGAGAGAATAGCTAATTGAGAGAATTAGTGACCTCCTAGTGAGAATTGAGTAGCAAGTGTGCATCCATCCATCTCTTTGGCCTTGTCTTGGTCAAGTGAGAGTTCTAGCTTGTTACTCTTGGTGATCGGCATCACCTAGATGGCTTGGTGGTGATCGAAGAGCTTGGTGATCATCCGGAGGCTTTGTGGATGACCCAAGTCAAGTTGTGACCGGTAGCGAGCGATTCACTAGACCGGAGTGGCGAAGAATCAGCTCGTAGTGAGCACTTGATCCTTGTGCGGATCAAGGGGGAGCGATACCCTTGCGCGGGTGCTCCAACGAGGACTAGGGGGTGTGCCGACACCTCGATACCTCGGTAAAAAGATCGTCTTGTCATCTCTACTCCTTTACTTACGCATTTACCTTTGAGCAATTCAATTCCGCAATATATTTGTTGTTCTTTCATTATTGAATTGCTTTGCTAGAGTAGGAGTGGCATAGACATTGTCTTTTGTGCGGTAGAATAGAAAGAAACACACTTCTAGGCACAGGGGGGTTAATTGGGCTTAATAGGTTTTAATTATTGCTAAAGTTTTAGAAAAGCCCAATTCACCCCCCCTCTTGGGCATCTTGATCCTTTCAATTGGTATCGGAGCCTCGTGCTCTCGATTTAGGCTTAACCGCCTAGAGTTAAGATGTCAGGAGGTGATGGACCACCTCCCATGTTTGAGGGAGACGACTTCCCATATTGGAAAATCCGTATGGAGTCGTACCTAGAAGCGGTTGATGTTAAATGCCGCGAAGCTTCCACAACCGGGTTCCCCAAACCCAAGGAGGGCACTAGCCTTACGCCACATGAGGAAGAGAATGAAAAATGGAATGCAAAAGCCAAAAACATTTTATTTAGAGGCATTTGCAAGGATGTGTTTAACCGCATCCGAAACCACAAGAATGCCCATGATCTATGGGATAACATTTGTGCTCTCCATGAGGGAACCAAGAGTGAGCGTGAGGAGCGCTATCATTTAGTTATGCAAAAGCTTCATTCTTTTGATATGCATGCTAATGAAAATGCAAATGAAATGTACTCACACTTGAATATGCTTGTAGAAGAACTTAATGGACTTGGCCTCACACAAATGCAACCATCTGATGTTGTGAGGAAGATTCTTTGTGTCCTCCTAATTGATAAATATGGACACATTGTGACGGTGCTACATCAAAGCGATCTTTCCACCGCTACACCAACTCAAATCTTGGGAAAGATCAATGCACATGAGATGTACATGCACATCACACTAGTTGGTGGCTCCTCCACCGACAATAAGAAAGACTTGGCCTTCAAAGCAAGTCATGACAAGAAGGGCAAGTCCAAGTCAATTGAGGTACATCGTGAGAGCTCAAGTGATGAGGAAGATGATACAAACTTGCTCTCATGGTGAGAAGGACCACAAAGATGTTGAAGAAGCTTCACAAGAATGGAGTCAACTTTGACTCAAGAAAGAAGAAATTCTTCACAAGTAGCAAGAGAAGGCCAATCTCCGAGATGGATTGCTACAATTGTGGTGAACTTGGCCATCTTGCTCATCAATGCACCAAGCCTAAGAAAGAGAGCTACAAGAACAAGAACAAGGGCAAGAAATATGACTCTTCTAGTGAAGATGAGAAGAAGAGTGAGAAGCCATACAAGAAGGATGGCAAGAAGAAGAAGCAATACCACAAGAAAGGTGGCAAGGCCTACATTGTTGGTGATTGGCTCACCGACATTGACTCCTCCGGTGGCTCATCAAATGAAGATAGTGATGATGAGAAGGAGAAGGTGGCCGCTCTAGTCATTGGCACCTCTACACCACCACCACCGCCATCACCGTCATCCTCTACACACCTATGTCTTATGGCTAAGGGTGACCGGAAGGTACAAAGCGATGATGACTCTAGTGATAGTGATAGTGATGGTGAATTTGAGGCACCCTCTTATGATGAACTTGTTGCTTTGCTTAACAACTATTCTAAAATCATAAGAAAGACTAGAGCCAAGAATGATAGGCTTGTTAGTGACAATGAAGCTCTTGTTGAAAAATATAACAATGCTACACATACTAGTGATGAGCTAAAAGATGAACTTGCTACTATGTCATCTTCTATCAAGGAGCTCAAGTCCTCTAACAAAGAGCTCAAAGCTAAAAATGAAAAACTTGATAAGATGCATAGTGATCTTACCACTAGTTATACTTTGCTCAAAGAAAAATATACTCAAGTCAAAGTAGATCATGATACACTTAGTGTTGCGTGTTGATGCTCACTAATGCTCATAATTAACCGTCAACTATTGCATGAAATGACACTAAATGAATTACAAAGCATAGTTGTAGGGTTTGAAACTAACAAGTTCCACGAGTTTTGGTGCTCTCACTTGTTTTATAGGAAATCAATATTTCACCATATAAAAGTATCTCAAGTGATGAATTGGAGTACACCATTGTGAAGAGCTCATTGAGATGAGCGAAACGGGCATATCATTTGCTATATTTGGAGTCCCAGATGAAAAGATATTAATTTCGCAACGAAATCTGCAAAAGAAGGATCTAGAAGACACCACAAGACACCACAAGGCGGCCCACCACGTGGGCCCACTGGGTTAGAACGACCGGTCCCACCCCAAGACCGACCGGTCGGCCACGGAGGCTATTTCGCCTCCGCCTTCTGGAACCTTCTTCCACCGCCTCCTAGGATGCATCTCCACCGTCCCTGAAGTCGGTTTGATCCAAGGGCTCACGTTCCACGCTCCGGGCTATAAAACCAGACCTAGACCCCCCTCTCCAGGCATCTCCATCTTCATTATTCATCTCCACATCAGAAACTAGGGTTTCAATTAGAAGTAGAGGTCCCTCTAGATGAATCTCTTCTAGTTCATCTAGATTTAGATCTAGTTCTAGTTCCTCTAGTTCTAGTTCTTCTAGTTCTAGTTCTAGTTGTCTAGTTCATCTAGTTGTAATTAGAGGTCGGATTAGAGAGAGAAGGAGAGCTCAGGAGGAGCTGGATCTGTCAGATCTTTCTCGACATTGTATTGGTGCAGCATCTGGTTCGTCTTCAAGTAATCTCCAGGTTCTTCATTTACTATTTCTAAGTATTATATTTAATTTCAGTTCTTACTTTATTTATTTACTGGATCTCCGCTCGTATTGAGTGCTCTAGTTATCATATGTAATTAGAGTAGTAAGCGTTAGTGTAGACGTGGTGTCTAGACTAGGGTTTACCTGAGTTTGCGACCTATCCTTCGGAATAGTTGTGGTAGCCCCAGAGGTGACAGCTCTGTTAGGTCTTTGTAATGCACCACGTTAGGGTTGGTGTTCTCGTAGAGCTTTTGGCAGCCTTCTCCCAACTACCTTCTTCCCAGTCTTTCTCGAGAGTTGGAAAGGATCTGCTGCTCCGAAGTAAGTAAAGTATAGTTAGCCTTTAATTAGATAGACCCACTTAGAAATCCCTTATATCCCTCTCTATCCACATTACCATTCTTTTCTTGGACGTTCTTAATTCTTCTAGTACACTTCACGTTCCCCGTGGAAATCGATACCCTGGAATACTCTCGGGTGAAAGCTACATCGGTATCCGTGCGCTTGCGGATTCTTCTGTGTGCGTTTAAAATACCCAACAAGCTTTCTGGCGTCGTTGTCGGGGAACGGTAGCTGTTCTAGAATCGAGCCAAGTTCGTCTGCGTTTCTTTTCTTTTTACCACCTTTACCTCACCACCACACTTCTTACCACATGGATTTCACTCCTACCTATAAATTCTTTGCTCCAAAGGGCGACTTGTTGGAGCCTCCACCATCATCACACCCCATTCATACAGATGGCTATGAGCTTCACCCTGCTCTTATAGCCATGGTTCGGGAGAAATCCTTCTCTGGGTCGGAAGACGAAGATCCATACACCCACCTTAGGGAATTTGAGCAGTTGTGTTCTTGTCGGACTATTGTTGGCATGACACAAGAGACCATTAAATGGAAATTATTCCCGTTCTCCCTTCTGGGAAGAGCGAGAAAATGGTATGATCATTCTGTATGGGACGTAAATGGAAATTGGGATGAACTTCAGGACAACTTTTGTCTTATTTTCTTCCCTCTTTTTCGAATCACTGATCTTAGAATCGAAGTTCTTACCTTTAAACAAAAAGAGAAGGAGACACTAGGACCAGCTTGGGCTAGGTTCAAACACCTTACCAATTCTGGCCCAAACCTTTCCTTGCCAGACCATGTGCTACACTTTCACTTTTATCGTGGTCTTAACAAGGAAGTTGCTTTACACCTTGATTTAGCTTTTGGAGGATCATTCTCACATAAACTTGTTAGTGAAGGGAGAGACACTGTTGAGAGAATCCTTGAAAACACTCCTTACACTAGCACTTTTGATGAATTCCCAGAAGAAGTAAAGTTCGATCCCGACCAACACGAGGAGGAACACACAACCAAATTTGAAATCCCTTCAAACCCTTCTAATAATTTGGTTGTCACAGAACCTTCTCTAGAGAAAACACCCTACACTTTAGAAAATGATGAACCCCATCCTTCGGTGTTCTTCTCTGAAATTGAGGAAGATGATATCAAAGAGCATGGAAACTACTTCATAAACACCTCTTTAAATCCATGCTCATATGAAACATCTCCTGATTCAATTGGTGTGTCTAACATTGCCACACTCGAGATTTTCAACCCCCTCACACTTTCTGTTTACAAAAACTTCAAAAGGGTGGTTGTCGATGCATATGTTTATCACAAATTTTGTAGATCTCGTTGTGCACTTAAGTTGGTGTTGGAGGGGAAACCACTTCAACAAATCTCATTCTGAAGGTTTCCCAAAGACAAGCTCAGTGTCCTAAAACAAGCACTTTTTAGATCAGTGTTCACTCTCCTGCTACACTGCCTTTTTGTAATGAGCATAAGGATATAATTGTTAAAATATTCCTTCAGGTATTCTTGTCACTAACCTTTGCAGGTCTATAGCGAAAAGTTCGAAGGAATGACAAACACAAGGTATGTCCAACTACTCATCATGCAACATTGAATTACACTCATCCAATCTTGATTTTTGCAAATCTAAGCTTGGGGGATACACTTTGTAAGAACATCTCTTACCATGTTGCTATGTTGGTTGCCCCTACCTTTAAGACATGCTCATGTGCTATACACTAATCATGTTCTCTCATCACCATTTGAGTAAATCTCTTTAATGCTACTCTCATTTGCTATAGTATATGTTTAGGTTTGAAGTACTTTCATACATCTCTTAAATTAAGCATGGTGCCTAGTTTAGGAGTGATGATCTTGCTTTCAAAGGCTTTTAAATTAAGCATGGTGCTTAGGTTGAAATGTCTTCCTAAATCAAATTAGATGTGGTGTCTAGGTTGGTTTTTGAGCCAATAGTATGCTATAGTGGATGTTGGATATTGTTGGACTAACCCCTGCAGGAAAACATGCAATATCAATTTGGGAAAGTCCTGAGATGAACCCACACTGGAGATGAAGAGATGCATGAACTTCAACAACTTGCGCAAGGGAGACATAGAAATGAGATCCGTAGAACAAGACAAAAGATGAGTGCCACAAAATAATACCTACAATCAAAGCACTCACTCCATGGAAATAGATGAACAAGTCTAAGCTGGGCCACTAGAAGACAAAGACCATCTTGGGGGCACTCGTCTCTGATCCCTCAGATCAAACAGTACAAACACAAGCAGTGAGAACTTATCCTGTCTTGTAACACAAGAGCTAGTTTGGGGGATGAAGTGGAATGACTTCAACAACACCAAGGTCTACAAATTCGACACATGAACATGTTGTTAAAGAAATTTGGGCATCCACCTTCCTCACAAGCCAGCTTGGGGGAGACACAATTCCGTTGTCTAGATCTGCTTAAAGGGGAGGACGGAGAAATCCAGCTTCAACACTTTGATCAGTACAGGCCACTGGACGCTATCCCAATCAAGAAGAAGAATATGATCCACCACTCATTCTTGGAAGATCGTTCTTGAAAACCTTCAATGTTGTCATCTATGTCGGAACTAGAGAAATCCACTTTTGGATCTTTGACCAAAAGGTTCACTGCTTCTTCAACAATTACACCATTTATGAACAGCCAAAGAAAACCAAGAGAAGACGTTGACTCAATCGACAAAGGAAGAACCAACTATCAGGAATTAAGGGGATATCATAAAGGATGAAGCCATTGCACCACAAGAAGTAGAAGATGGAGAGACAGTACCTAAGCCTATAGATCAAGAAAATAGTTGACAAGTCTCCATCATCTGGGTCTGTTCAGGACAAGACTCAGCTGGCTCACTATGACAAGCAAGAGAAGACAAGCTATTCATGAAGAACAACCAGCCAGACAAGAGAAGCTTCCACAAGGTGGTTCGACACATCACTCTTCAATGATAAAGGTAACATCTCAAGGTATGTGACCATCACTTTAAAAAAGCTTCTCCTTAATTCTAGTCTACGCATAAATAAGAATCAAACATGTTTAAGTTGCACCTCACATGATCCAACCTAATCAACTCAACATGTTCAGTTCTTTACTCTTTATTACTAGCTTTACTCTCTTGAATCTCACTATCTTAACCAATGAGCTAAGATGTTATGTATCTAACCTTTGGAAGATGATATATCACAATCATGAAAAGATCGACACTTTATGCATAGATTATCCTTCCTTGGGTTAAGCAAACTGATCTGTTAAATATTTTAAGATGCTACTTTCATGCTCATCCTCTGATCCTATCACTCATGTTAAAATTGAATTGAACACATAAACAACAAGTTCATCTTGTTCAATGTGCCTAAGGTTAGAGAGGAATGAACAAAACTTTTGGTTATGTTGGTGTTTTTCCACCAACAGAGCCCATGCACTTGATCTCTACCTTGTCTTTATGAGCAGGACACACTCTTGAGCAAAACATGGAGAAGTTTGTCACTTCCAAATTCTACAGAGTGAAGGTCCTAGATCTACAAGAACATGCACACTGAGCAAGATGCTGCCAGCATCCACAATTAATGCTTCACTTAAAACTATTGGACGAACAAATAACATGAGTGACACCATATCAAGAGGCATAAACAAGAAGGAATGATGGAAGACGTCGTAGTCAGAATTAGAGGTCATGAAGTCCCCACAGACTTCTTGATCCTCGACATGAGAAGACGATGGTGTCCACCTTATCCTAGGAAGACCATTCTTCTACGCTACAAGTACAATCATCTACAAGAGAAAATCCATTTTCACATTCCTAGAGAAAAGGCACGATGCAACTTCATCAACTACATGCCCAATGAAGCACCCAAGAAGAATAGAAGTGAAAGACACCGCTCTCAAAGCCAAAGAAGACAAACTATCAAGAATAGAGAGGCCAATCACGAAGAAAGAAGAGAAACCTCAAGATAGTGAACCACAGGAAGTGAAGACTCGGACCAAGAAAGTATGGAAGAAAAAGTCTGCACCTAAGAGGTACAATCAATAACAACTTTCCAAACGGCTGACAACCTTGGGAGGTCTGAACCAAGGGAAGGTCCGGTTCGTCGGACCTAAATATCCGAGCCTTCACCAAAAGGTAAAAATCGGTAGTTATCTTTATATTTACTTTGCTGCATATTTCTCATATTTAATCCATAACCATTTCTTGTATCATCTATTTAATTCACAACACATTTTAATTTATGCATTACATTAGAAAACAAAATAAAAATATTTCACTGCATCATAAAGCCCCATGTGAACAATTCTATGGTGTGTAAAAACCCACAGGAATGTTCACCGTGGTGGCATAAAAAAATATATAGTAAAAATAAATATGCATGCATTCATCCTGTGCATTTTCTCTTGCATTGTAAAAATATAAAATACAAAAAAATTGAGGAAGAGATCGTACTAAAATTCTAGACAACTAAGGCTTAAGTGGCCAACCACTAACGCTTAATTTGTTCCACAAGTTTTATTGTCTATTTGAGTTTCACAGGATTTGAAAGGCCAAGAAAAGCTGACGAGCGAGTGAATACTCCATCCACTGTTGGAGCACTGTCTCAACAGACATCAACATCAATCAAAGGTCTGATAGAGGAAGAACATTTTCACAGCCAGTCCGCTACATTGCAAGATCGAATGACTACGTCAGCATTCAGCTTGGGGGAAAGCACCCCCGTGTATCCATGTAAGTATCCATATCCTCTTAAGTTTTCCTTCTATACATAAATGAAAATAAAATATAAAACAAAAAGAAAAAAAATATATGTGGGCACATGAAGGCTCACCATTAATTAAAAAAAATATATATGTGGGCACCTGAAGGCTCACCATTAATTAAAAAGGAAAAAAATATGGGCACATAAAGGCTCAACACTATTAAGGGAACCGGCTTGGGGGAGACGCACCCCGTTATCTTCGTAATCCAGGTATATCTTATTCACTATCTTAGTTATTTATAATAAGTGTTTTAGGTTAAATAAATAGTGTGTTAAATTTGCTTAGTTTGTTTTAAGAAGTTAATAATAAAAGAAGAACTCTCTCTCTGATCTTTTACATGGAAATGATGAATAGTTGCTTTATCTAACTTCTTTCAAGTACCTAGCCTTCAAAGCATGAGTTCTCATGATTAATAATGATGCTTAAAAATGAAATTAAATATATGGGTAGCAAATGCTTGATCCAGAGTCCAGGTAATTGACAGATGTGATATGTGATGATCTGAGCTGCTATTATCTTGTTCTAAACAACACTGGAGTTCCAGAGATTTCTCAATATAAATATGTCTAATAATTGCATTGAGTTAAATTAAGCTTTGTAGACCCTATGAGAAGTTATCATGCTATTGAATTGAGATCACTTACACATTTCATCCATTTTCTGTATAAATGCTTATGATTATCTATTGTTATCCTCTCAAAAGTTTGTTGGAAGCATGTAGCTATTAAAAAATGAGAGAAAGAAAAGAAAAAAACCGAGGAAATAAAAAGGAACGAGTGTCCAAAACCTCAAAAAGATAGATCCCGAGGAAATAAAAAGGGACAAGTGTCCAGAACCTCGAAAAAAGAGAAAAAAAAGAGTATCAGGAAAAAATGGGCACATGCTCGTTAGTAGAATTAGCCTGACTCTGATAAACAAAAGGGAGTGATATATTTCAAAAGAGCATCCGACTCCATTTTCCATACACATGCACTTCTTGATTCAATGGTATGGTTGACTTTCTCTTTGGATCCATTGTTTAATTTGGCAACATATGTTTTTGAAAGTTCATAAAAACTCCGGGATAATGGTGAAGTGACAGAGCAAGAGACATAGTGCTTGATTTGATCGTTTTATCTTTCAATTACTCAAGATTCAAGGTAAAGTACTAAGCCCCGTGATGAATAATATGATACTTTTTCCTATTCCATATGAGAACTTCTGTTTGAATACATGTGTACTTGTTGGAAGTGAAGATATTGCAGCAACTCCTGATCCATTGTTGAGATTGGCTTTGCTCGGGACTAGCAAAGGTTAAGCTTGGGGGAACTTGTTGATGCTCACTAATGCTCATAATTAACCATCAACTATTGCATGAAATGACACTAAATGAATTACAAAGCATAGTTGTAGGGTTTGAAACTAACAAGTTCCACGAGTTTTGGTGCTCATTTGTTTTGTAGGATATCAATATCTCACCATATAAAAGTATCTCAAGTCATGAATTGGAGTACACCATTGCAAAGAGCTCGTCGAGACGATCGAAATGGACATATCATTTGCTATATTCGGAGTCCCGGATGAAAAGATATTAATTTCGCAATGAAATCTGCAAAAGAAGGATCTAGAAGACACCAGAAGACACCACGAGGCGCCCACCACGTGGGCCCATTGGGCCAGACCGACCGGTCCCACCCCAAGACCGACCGGTCGGCCACGGAGGCCGTTTCGCCTTCGCCTTCTGGAACCTTCTTCCACCACCTCCTAGGATACTTCTCCACCGTCCCTGAAGTCGGTTTGATCCAAGGGCTCACGTTCCACGCTCCGGGCTATAAAACCAGACCTAGACCCCCCTCTCCAAGCATCTCTGTGATAGAACCGACCAATTTATAAGAGCACAAGTGCGAAAACCTCTGCTGGAGCAGCTGAATTTGCACACTTGAGCCCATATAGACCCGGTAGTCCGTGAAATCCTGAGGGATTTCAAACTTTTCCAACATCTCAGCCAATATCGCATGGTCAAGCAAATACGAATCATGTTCACGGAGCTTTGCAGCGGAAACAAAATTACAATAGAGTTCACAAATAATAATACAAGTTGGAAATACTTTGAAACAATATAGCTTTGAAATGAATACGATAACATAAGTTGAAATACTTTGCTAGCTTGAGTGACATCCTCCAACAACAGCATAAAGAGAAGAAGTAGGGAATTGCCGAGCCCACCGGCACTGGTCATCACCTTCCGGCAGACCTAACCTTCACCTGCAACAAGGTGGGAAAAACCCTGAGTACTCGAATGTACTCAGCTAGACTTACCCGTCGGAAACCAAAAATAAAGTGACACCAAGGAGTATGCAAGGCTGATATAAATAGTAGAGCTGGCTAACTTTATTTGCAAAAAGAGCTTAAGTTAAAGGGTTCATCATTTTAATTATATGAGCAGTCATCTTTTACCCTATTCCTTAAACTCTAGGTTTTGCACCTGCATTAGAGCACTCAATTGGATCTAGCAAAAAATAATATAATACCATATCAGGTTTGCTTATCAATATTTTAGTTGAACCATCAAATGTCACATGGAGTTGTATCGTGGTGAAGCTCGCCATAGTTTCCCACTAACCGGGGGAGACGGCGACTCGAATCGAATTCCAAACCAGCTGGTGAAAGACCTTTAATACCAGCCCACACTTTTCCCGTCGGGTCCATGCATTGGGCAACCGCTCGATGCTTGTTCGTGGTGGTAATCGTCGCGGTTCAAGCATGGACCGCCCAATTGGAACCTGGCGATGGCCCCTCGCGGCAGATCGCATTTCCATACTAGAGGGCGCGACAAGGGTCGAAACCGGCCCGAACAGCTTCTAACCGGCTTTGGGGTCGATGATTACGGCACCGACGTATCCCTAAGTAAAAGGGCGCATTCAAAAATGAACGAGGGCCAACATCGATACAAACCTACACGATCCAACGGACGGACTGCCCCAAGTTTCCAAACTTGTGCCTTGCCTTCTAGTTGACCGTATTTCATTACTACTCAGGTTCTTTTCCACGATAGCAAATATAGCCAACCATGATCCGGTAACTACCCATCAGGGTATTACAGAAACATCATTAACTACTACTTTTATTAAGCAGGCTAAGCAATTCTACATTGTAAATAAATAACAGGATAACAAGGTAGGTATTAATCAATAATCAAGGAATGGTAATGCAGCAAGTAGGATTCAATCAACTCCTATACCTAATGCATCACAATATAAGATACTCAAGTAAATTAATTATTAAAAACTGGGAGACTTAAGGATGCTCCGGGGCTTGCCTGGGAACCAACACTAGGTTAGTGTTTGTTAGGTGATACTCGCTTGGCTCCGCTGTAGCACTTGCTCAACTCTGCATCTTCGGGATAATCCACCAAACACCGTCTTCGGGTTTAGCCTCATCATCACGTCCTTCACAATGTATCTACCGTTACCTAAATGAGATGCGCAATGCAAGCGTATGAATGCAAGGAAAACTCTTACGATGCAATCACAGACACATATGTAAGCATTTCTAATTACTTCACATAAGCAATCAGGATAACTATTAAAAGAAGGCATAGCTCTAACTCACAACATGACATGATCACTTCAGCAGGTTATAATTAAAGTAAGGTGTGACACATGGTTCATTTGGCACTCAGAGAGGCTAGCTATAACAATCAATCAAGGCTATATCACACATGACACAAATGGAGCACATGTATGCGCATACAACTATTATTTTAGTTAAGCATGTCAATCAACAGCATCTAATATATTTATATAACACATTAGGTTGATTAACTTAATAACATGGAATAAACATGCTCATCATTAACAAGGCAGAGGGTATCACTGAAGATCACATAAACAACTATCGAGTTACATCAATCAATTTAGGCTTATTCACTAAACAAGGACAGCCACACTACAGGTACTTTAAACAGACATAACTGAGGCTACACAAAACCCAACAAGGTTATCATAGACTTTCTGGAAAGCTAATGAAATTATCTACAACTTTGCTATTATCACTTAAGCATGATTCAACAATTAAAAAGACCAAACATAACAGCTAAGCACTTCTGTCCAAACTTTGGACAGAATATTACATTCATCTTCAAACAGCCATAACTGGAGATCTAAAGCATCCAAGGACTTGAAATAAGACTTTTTAGAAAGCTTATAAAGTTGTCTACAACTTATTTATAATCATCTCAAGATGATTAAGCAGTTAACAAGGCTAACTAACTCAAACAAGTAAATCTGTCCAGACTTGGACAGATTCTGACTTCTAACTTTAAACACATGTAACTCAAGTTCTAGACCACCAAAAATAGTGATCCAAGATAATTTAGAAATCTTATGAAAAGCACTACAACTCTTATATTAACCTAAATACATGATTCATAACTTAATCTAGCCAAACAATTCATTATTTCAGATCTGCACAGAAAGTATGCAAAATCTGACAGCAATCTTGCAAAATCTATAACTCCTAAACTACTGGGCCTAAAATCATGAAATTTTAGGACAAACAAGATAAAGAAGTTATCTACAACTTTTGTATAGAACACATCTACATAAAACATCATTTTCATCATGAACTAATAACCACTACAAAAACTGTGCATGCAGCAATTTCAGCATATTAATAAACTTACTTCACTACTTGTTTAGTTAATCATTTGAGCACACATGTAATCTATTTAAACAATTTTAACAATCATAAACATGACATACAATAATCATCTCAGATTAATATACAACAAAACCAGCATACACACATATATACGTTTATATATCACCAAGCTTTCATTAATAAAAGAATTAACAAACATAGGCATTATTTTTAAGTGACGTTGCAAACATATAATTTGGGGATCATATTTTTACTGATGATAGATAATGCCAAACCATGACTACTGTAAAAAATTTTCACATGCTCATGTATTACAATTTATCTATTAAAAACAGGGCAAGTTTAATTCGCAAAAGTGCATGTGAGAACAAAATAAATCTACAAATCCTATTTCCTGCAAACACATGGCCATGATAAAATTATCCAAGCTATAACAACATCATAGAAAGGCAGTGGAACCACCTTTTCTATTTATACATGCAAACATTTGCCACAATTTATTTTAATCCATTTAATGAGCTGAGAACAAGATAAATTCATAACTAATTCATACATGCACAAGAAATCCTGAAATTTGTATCACAGCACACATGACACATGACAAGCATACCATAAAAATTTCACCGCAAACTAAGAAATAAAACAACAGATATCATTTTATCCCTATTTAATGCTATTTCACACAAATAAATCACCACAGTACAAACTATCAACTAACACACACCATGTTATACATTTATTGGACAAAGCTTTTCACAAGGATTCCAAAAAGTGCTCACTTGCAATTTTTGGACAAACACACAATTTATCATGCATTTCCAAAGTTTCGGCCAGATTTATTAATTAAACAAAAACGAAAAACAAAAACTGTTTTGCATTAGGACCCCTCAGATCTGCACAAAACAATTAGGGACTTGTTAGTAAATCTAATGAGTCATGCAACTTAACATAAAAACCCGAAAAAAAGTTTCAGCTTCGCTAGATAGGGCTTTCACCATGGATTCATGGGAGAAGCTCGGGAAGACGATGGGGATGGCCGGTCTTCTGCAGGAACGAACCGGCTTGTTGCTGCCTAGGGCTGGCGCTGGCGATTTGGGGTGCTGCAGGTCGGCGCTGCTTCCTGCTGGCCTCCGCGCTCGCTGCTGCCCTGCAGGTCGCGGCCAGAGGAGGCGCGCAGAAAATGTCGCGGCCTCTGGAGGTCGCGGTCTCCTGGACAGCGCGCACGAAGGAGGAAAAACAGGAGAGGGAAAGGGAGAGGGAAGGAGAGGAGGAGCGGCTGCTGCTTGCTGCTCTGCTCGACGCACAGGAGGGAGAGAAGGGAGGAGCAGGATGGGCGGCCATGGCTGCTGTTCTGCTGGAGCAGAAAGGAGACGAGGAAGAATGGAGGAGTTCTGCCTTTCTTCTGCTGCAAGGGAGAGACAGCCTCGGTCTTTTGCGAAGGCGAGGGGAAAGGACGGCAGAGGCGCGGCCTCGGGAGGCGAGCCGGCCTCGGGAAGATTTCTCGTAAAATTTTTCCACAATTTCTTTCCCAATCTGGCAGGTTTTCGAAAACTTTCAGTCAAGATCAAAAATTGCAAATACTGATCAAATGGACTTCGATTCCGACGAAACAAATTCTGTCGCCGTCGTCTCGACGAGTACTCCGACTTTCGTTAAAGGCGCTCCGTCAAATTCTGAATCGTTTGTCCGATAACGATCGTCGACGGCAGCTTCGCGGTGACCGCAATTCCGATTTTCGCGGTCGAGACTTAGCCGGTTACTACAACCTGAATTTATTATTGTATTCCATCTTGCAGGCTCTTTTTCACCATTTTTAGCACCGATCCAGGTCTCGGCCATAAAACAAGATTTGTTCCTCTCGATCTGTACTACAACTTTCGTTTAAGGCGCACTGACATGCGAACACCCGAAAATACCGTTCAACTCCGGTCAAAGTGGTCACCCGGTAGGATCCAGATTACGGTCTCTCGTCGGTCGGAATATTTTCCGGTCGTCTGCTCAACATGAAACTTTCATAACTTTTGCTCGTGAGTCCATGCATAATTGATTGGGCATAATTGCAAGACTTGGTTGAACCCGAATGATTTTCTTCAGTTAATCAGCCAGAACGGGCAAAACTGCGACTCGTCATTTCATGTGACTTATTGATTCCAAATTTTGCCAAACTTTTCTACCAGTCACTATAGATAGGAACTGAAGCAAGGAACATGAAAAGTCATGTTTAACAGAAATCTTAAATATTCTGGAATTGGACAACTATTATCAACTGGCTCTGATAATTAATTCCCGAATAAAACAAACTGGGTTCTGCCTTCAAGATTGATTCTGATGTTTCCGTCCCCACTGACAATACTAGAAATCATCTCTCGATCATCACCTGATAGGCCATGTCTGTGTTCAAACTGACTGCTCGTCTGGCGTCAAACACCTGGGTGTTACAATCTCCATCTTCATTATTCATCTCCACATTAGAAACTAGGGTTTCAATTAGAAGTAGAGGTCCCTCTAGATGAATCTCTTCTAGTTCATCTAGATTTAGATCTAGTTCTAGTTCCTCTAGTTCTAGTTCTAGTTGTCTAGTTCATCTAGTTGTAATTAGAGGTCGGATTAGAGAGAGGAGAAGGAGAGAGCTGAGGAGGAGCCGGATCTGTCGGATCTTCCTCGACATTGTATTGGTGCAGCATCTGGTTCGTCTTCAAGTAATCTCCAGGTTCTTCATTTACTATTTCTAAGTATTATATTTAATTTCAGTTCTTACTTTATTTATTTACTAGATCTCCGCTCGTATTGAGTGCTCTAGTTATCATATGTAATTAGAGTAGTAAGCGTTAGTGTAGACATGGTGTCTAGACTAGGGTTTACCTGAGTTTGCGACCTATCCTCCGGAATAGTTGTGGTAGCCCCAGAGGTGACAGCTCTGTCAGATTTTTGTAATCCACCACGTTAGGGTTGGTGTTCTCGTAGAGCTTTTGGCAGCATTCTCCCAACTACCTTCTTCCCAGTCTTTCTCGAGAGTTGGAAAGGACCTGCTACTCCGAAGTAAGTAAAGTATAGTTAGCCTTTAATTAGATAGACCCACTTAGAAATCCCTTATATCCCTCTCTATCCACATTACCATTCTTTTCTTGGACGTTCTTAATTCTTCTAGTACACTTCACGTTCCTCGTGGAAATCGATACCCTGGAATACTCTCCGGTGAAAGCTACATCGGTATCTGTGCGCTTGCAGATTCTTCTGTGTGCGTTTAAAATACCCAACATTGCGTATGATATGCTTTCTCATGAGACACATGATTCTCCTAACCTTGTTGTTAAGTGTGATATAGCAACATCTTGTGAGGACTTGGTTAGTGAGCATGATGAGCAAAGAGCTAGTGGCAAGGGCAAGAAAGTGGTTGTGGCCGATCACTATGATGACTTCATCAAGATCAAGAATGAGAATGCAAAGCTCAAGAGTGATCTAGAGAAGCTTGCAACCACAAAGCAAGTCATTGTTGAGACTCATGATGATTATTATAGCATGTCACTTGAGCTAGACATGCTAAAAGAAGAGAACAAGAGATTGAAGATGGAGAGGGATTACAAAATGACACCATCCTAATTGGAACTCCAACAAGAGAATGACAAGCTCAAGAAGGAGAAAGAGCACCTCACCACCGGATTGAAGAAATTCACCAAGGGTCAATGTCTTCAAAGTGAGCTACTCATGAACACCGTAATGAAGACCAATAGAAATGGTATTGGCTTTCTTGAAGAGAAGATGAAGCAACGCAAGAGCATCACAAAGCCAAAGAAGAAGAAGATTGGGAGATGCTATGAGTGTGGAAAGGAAGGACACTTTGCTCATGATTGTGAAGAGCCTAAACCCACACCCTTGCCCAAGCATGGTAGGCCCTTTGCTTTCAATGCTCACTACATGCTTAGACAAGACTCTAGTGGCAAGATGAAAGTCATGTTCATGGGGCCTCCTAACAAGAATAGGCCAAAGCAAATATGGGTTCCAAAGTCACTAGTTGAGAAGGTTAACGGACCTCAACAAGTTTGGGTTCTGAAAGCTCAAGCTTGATTTCTTGTGTGTGAGAACATATATGATGAATGATTGACTTTGATGAGGAAGGTTTGAGGCTTTTACCCAGTTAAGTCTGTATGTCCACTACTAGAGAACAGGCCTTTGGACGATTTGCAAAATCAGCATTAGCCACGGAAAAATTTGCGTCCGGGACTAGAAAGTCCTTTAGCCCCGGTTGGTAACACCAACCGGGGCTAAAGCTCCCCAGCCCAACGGCTCAATTGTCAGAGGGGCCTTTAGTCCCGGTTGGTGTTACCAACCGGGGCTAAAGACCGGCCTTTAGCCCCGGGCCGTAACACCAACCGGGACTAAAAGTTTTGCCCCGGTTGGTGTATGCAGCCGGGGCTAAATGTTGGCATCTTTAGCCCCGGGCCGTAACACCAACCGGGACTATAGGTTTTGCCCCGGTTGGTGTATGCAGCCGGGGCTAAATGTTGGCATCTTTAGCCCCGGTTGGTAACACCAACCGGGACTAAAAGGTTTTGTTCCGGTTGGTGTACCCAGCCGGGGCTAAATGCCAACATTTAGCCCCGGCTGGGAATAAGGACCGGGGCTAAATGTCCCTCCCTATATTTGAAATGTTCTTCTACCTCCAGCCGTGCCCGAGCTCCTGTCTTCATTTTTCTTCATTCAGTCACTGCTTGCTCTTGCTTGCTTGTTTGCTCTCTTCTCCTCCGGTGATTTTTGTTTGTTAACACATCTCCGGCGATTGATTTATTTCATCACATCTACACCGCCATCGACTCGTTGAAAGGTTACTAGCTTAAGTTATTCATTTTTGTAGCTATTTTGAGTTCATTGACTTGATAGTTCAAATTATTAATCTAAAAACAAAATATGACCGTTTAATTAGTTTATTTTAGTCTTTTAGAGAAATGTGACCGGTTTAGAAAAACAAAATATATAATACTTTAGTTTAGAAAATGTGACCGGTTTAATTAGTTTTTTTTGAAATAGAGATCATTTAAATCATTTGTTTACACAAAAATTAGAAATATATAATACTTTAGTTTAGAAAATGTGACAGTTTAATTAGTTTTTTTTGAGAAATAGAGATCATTTAAATCATTTGTTTACAGAAATTAGAAATATATAATAATTTAGTTTACAAAATGTGACCGTTTTAATTAGTATATTTTATTATTTTGGAGAAATAGAGATCAGTTAAATTAGTTGTTTACAGAAATTAGAAATATATAATACTTTAGTTTACAAAATGTGACCGCTTTAATTAGTATATTTTATTATTTTGGAGAAATAGAGATCAGTTAAATTAGTTGTTTACAGAAATTAGAAATATATAATACTTTAGTTTACAAAATGCAGAAGGATGCCTGCTTGGTATGTTGTTTTCGAGGGCACCAAGCCAGGTATTTACACCAGCTGGGCCGAGTGCAGTCAGTATGTCCTCAAAGTTAAGGGAGCTGTGCATAAAAAGTACAAGTCTTTTGAGGAAGCTTCTGCAGCTCTAGATGCTTTTAACTCAAGAATCAACTCAATTCCTACTGCACCTACCCCTACCTTACCTTCCTATCCGGTTGGAGTGGCAGACAGTACATCTTGTTGGACTGTGATGTGGGAAAAATGTGCAGGTGTTGTTAGTTGCTTTGGTTGTGGCCAAGTGGATTAGGTTGCACTGTTATCTTGATGTAATAATTAATTAATTAGACAAGTTCAACTGCTACTACTTTTATGCCACCAGTGATTCTTACTAAATTTCATGTCAGACATTTTATAATTTCATTTGTTTATAAGAATGAGAGATCGATATAATTATGTGATATGTCATATAATGCAGACGATGACACGTCACTGGATGTACAATGTCGATCGTCGCTCAAAAGAGTTCATTGATGGCGTGCATTATTTTTTAAGAGTGGCCGAGGCAAACAAGCGGAATGGTTTTATGTGCTGCCCATGTGCCCTTTGTAATAATTCGAAGGAATATTCTAGCTCAAGGAGTCTTCACTCACACTTGTTCAAGTCGGGTTTCATGCCAAACTATAGTTGTTGGACGAAGCATGGAGAAACTGGGGTTATGATGGAAGAAGGTGAAGAAGAACAATTGGACCCTGACGATGACATTATTGCTCAATACGGTGACTTTGGTGATACTGCAATGGGGGAAGGTGAAGAAGAGGCAAGTGCAGAAGACACACTCGCTGAAGATGATGCTCTTGGTGATGTCATTCGTGATGCACAAGGAGATTGCGAAAGTGAAAAGGAGAAGGCTAAGTTTGACTGTATGCTAGAGGATCACAGGAAATTACTATACCCGTCTGCTGCGGATGGACAAAAAAAGTTGGGTACAACACTTGAGTTGCTACAATGGAAGGCACAAAATGGTGTATCTGACAAGGCATTTGGACAATTATTGAAGATTATAAAACAAAAGATGCTTCCAAAGCCTAACGAATTACCCGGCACTACGTACGAAGCAAAACAAGTGGTCTGTCCTTTGGGTTTAGAAATCCAGAAGATACATGCATGTCCTAATGACTGCATCCTGTACCGTGGCAAGGAATACGAGAATTTGGATGAATGCCCTGTATGTAACGCGTCACGATATAAGATCAGGCGAGATGACCCTGGCGATGTTGAGGGTGAAGAACGTCCCCGGAAGAAAATCCCTGCCAAGGTTATGTGGTACGCTCCTATAATACCACGCCTGAAACGTCTGTTCAGAAACAAGGACCATTCAAAGTTGGTGCGATGGCACAAAGAAGACCGTAAGGTAGACAACATGTTGAGACACCCTGCAGATGGGTCCCAGTGGAGAGCAATAGACAGAGAATTCCCAGAATTTGCAAAAGATGCTAGAAACTTAAGGTTTGGTTTAAGTACGGACGGGATGAATCCTTTTGGGGAACAGAGCAGTAGTCATAGCACGTGGCCTGTTACTCTATGTATGTACAACCTTCCTCCGTGGTTATGCTTGAAGCGAAAGTTCATTATGATGCCAGTGCTCATCCAAGGCCCGAGGCAGCCTGGCAACGATATCGATGTCTACCTGAGGCCATTAGTTGAGGAACTCCTACTTTTATGGAGTAAATCAGGTGTACGTGTGTGGGATGATTACAAACAGGAACACTTTGACCTGCGAGCATTGTTGTTCGTAACAATCAATGATTGGCCTGCTCTAAGTAATCTTTCAGGACAGTCAAACAAGGGATATAATGCATGCACACATTGTTTTGATGACATGGATAGTGTATATTTGAAAAAATGTAGAAAGGTAGTGTATCTTGGGCATCGTCGATTTCTTTCGATGAATCACCAGGTTAGAAAGAAAGGCAAGCATTTTAAAGGTGAGACAGACCACCGGAGCAAGCCTCGCAACAGAACTGGGGAAGATGTACTTGAGATGATCAAGGATGTGAAAGTAGTCTTTGGAAAGGGGACGGGCAGTGAACCTGTTCCGAAAGACGCTACGGGACACGCACCCATGTGGAAGAAGAAGTCAATATTTTGGGAGCTACCCTATTGGCATGTACTAGAGGTCCGCCACGCGATCGACGTGATGCACCTGACAAAGAATCTTTGTGTCAACCTTCTAGGATTCATGGGTGTGTATGGGAAGTCTAAGGATACACTTGAAGCACGACAAGAGTTGCAGCGCATGAAAGAACGAGACAACCTACATCCAGAGAAGACAGATGATGGACGCCATTACTTAAGACCTGCTAGCTACACTCTTAGCAATGAAGAGAAGGAAATCATGTTTGAATGCCTAAACAGCATCAAGGTCCCATCTGGATTCTCCTCCAATATAAAGGGAATAATAAATATGCAAGAGAAGAAATTCCTAAACTTAAAGTCGCATGACTGCCACGTGCTTATGACGCAATTGCTTCCGGTTGCTTTAAGAGGAATTCTACCTCCACATGTACGTCTTGCCACTGTGAAGCTCTGTGCATTCCTCAATGCAATTTCTCAGAAGGCAATTAATCCACTAGAACTGGCTACTCTACAGAATGATGTGGTTCAATGTCTTGTGAGCTTTGAGTTGGTGTTTCCTCCATCCTTCTTTAATATCATGACACACCTCCTAGTTCACCTGGTCAAGGAGATTCATATTCTCGGTCCTGTGTTCCTACACAACATGTTCCCCTTTGAGAGGTTCATGGGAGTACTGAAAAAATATGTTCGCCAACGTGCTCGGCCAGAAGGAAGCATCGCCAAGGGCTACGGGACAGAGGAGGTCATTGAGTTCTGTGTTGACTTCATTCCTGACCTTGACCCGATTGGTGTTCCTGAATCGCGGCACGAGGGGAGGCTATGTGGAAAGGAGACACTAGGGAAGAAAACATATATCGGTACGGGGAATGATTATTTCAATAAAGCGCACTACACAGTTCTTCAAAACTCAACCGTGGTGGATCCATATATCGATGTACACAAGGAGTTCCTACGATCCCAATTTCTAGAGAAGAATGAAGTTTGGATAACACGTGAGCACATGAATACTTTTAGCACTTGGTTGCGAAAGGAATGTCTGGGTAATAACAATATTGATGAGCAACTATATTTGTTGGCTAGGCAACCGTCATGGCACATCCTCACGTACAAAGGGTATGAGATCAATGGAAACACATTTTACACCATGGCCCAAGATCAAAGGAGCACGAACCAAAACAGTGGTGTTCGCGTAGATGCCACAGACCCATCTGGGAAGAGGCAAACATATTATGGCCGCATAGAGGAGATTTGGGAACTAGACTACGCACCTGATTTTAAAGTCCCTTTGTTTCGATGCCAATGGGTCAAGGCGACCGGAGCCGGAGTAACAGTTGACAAGGAGTATGGAATGACAACAGTGGATCTCAACAATATTGGATACAAAGGTGAACCATTCGTCCTTGCTGCTGATGTGACTCAAGTGTTCTACGTGAAAGACATGTCTACAAAACCAAAGAGAGGGAAAAATGATGATAAATCAACCAAAGAGCCCAAACGCCACATAGTTCTTTCAGGAAAAAGAAACATCGTGGGAATTGAGCCCAAACCCCAAACCCGAAACCACAAACACTAAACCCGAAACTCTAAACCCTAAACCCCAAACCCCAAACACTAAACCCCAAACCCCTAAACCTAAACCCCAAACCCGAAACCCCAAACACTAAGCCCGAAACCCTAAACCCCAAACCCTAAACCCCAAACACTAAACCCCGACCCTAAACCCTGAACCCCAAACCCCTAACCCTAAACCCCAAACCCGAAACCACAAACACTAAACCCGAAACCCTAAACCCCAAACCCCAAACACTAAACCCCAAACCCCTAAACCTGAACCCCAAACCCGAAACCCCAAACACTAAGCCCGAAACCCTAAACACCAAACCCGAAACCCCAAACACTAAGCCCGAAACCCTAAACCCCAAACCCGAAACCCCAAACACTAAACCCCAAACCCCTAAACCCTGAACCCCAAACCCCTAACCCTAAACCCCAAACCCGAAACCACAAACACTAAACCCGAAACCCTAAACCCCAAACCCCAAACACTAAACCCCTAACCCCTAAACCTAAACCCCAAACCCTAAACCCTAAACCCTAAACCCCAAACCCTAAACCCCTAACACTAAACCCTAAACCCTAAACCCCAAACCCTAAACCCGAAACCCCTAACCCTAAACCCTAAACCCCAAACCCTAAACACTAAACCTCAAACCCAAAACCCCTAACACTAAACCCTAAACACCAAACCCCTAACCCTAATCCCCAAACCCAAAACACTAAACCCTAAACCCCAAACCGTAAACCCTAAACCCGAAACCCAAAACCCGAAACTCTATGCACGTTAGTTGCAAAAATATGGTGTTTATTATCCTCCATGTCATTCGCAGAAATGGCCGACCCAGTTGACAACATGGAGGAGGAAATGTACGAATTAATCAACAGCGGCGCTAATCAAAATTTAGCAGGTGATGATAACAATAATCAAGAAGTAGATGACGGCAGTCAATACTTTGCCGATTATGAAGAAATAATGCAAGAAAATACTGGCGAGGTATATACCTACAATAATCTCTATGTGCACATGAAATTCTAAATTATTTATAAATGTATTTATAATCTACTGTTCCTACATATGTAGCCCTCCGGATCGACAACGACTACCGGGAAGAGTAGGACCGTACGAGGTCCGAAGAAGCCGTTGGAGGGCCGGTACATTATCTCAGAATTCAACGAGGAAACAGGCCAAGTACTTGGAGAACATGCACAGAGATTTGTTGCCCACTGTGGGTGCCTTGTAAGGGATAAGATCCCGATAAGTGCTCGTGAATGGAAGAAAAAGGCAAGTGCTCCTGATATAAGTTTTGTCTCTGATCTTGATAAGGAACTGGTTTGGCAAGAGGTCCTTGCACATTTCACACTTGAAACAGAAGATATAAATTTGAAGGCCAGAGTTCGGGACTGGGCTATGAAGAAAATGGCAACACTATTCCAGGGCTGGAAGAAGAACTTATACAACAAATTTATCAAGAAGGACCAAACTCCGGATTTCAACACTAAGGCCTACGTCAAGTTGAGGCCATTTTGGGATGAGTTTGTAGAATTCAAGAAATCAGAAGAGAGTGAGGCACGGATCAGAAGGAACCAGCAGAATGCCCGACAAAAACAATACCACCATCACTTGGGATCAGGTGGCTATAAGAGTGCCATTCCTAAATGGGAAAGAATGGAACGAGAGTTGCAAGCCAAGGGCATTGAACCAGAATCGATAAACTGGCCTGAGCGCGCCAAGTATTGGTTTTTTGGTCATGGAGGAAGCCTGGACCAACAAACAGGAAGGGTACACTATGGCGAAAAACTCCAAAGAGCAGCAGAAAGATTTGTTTATGCTAGAGAAATGGCTGCCAGTGGCAGGTGGCAGCCGAACAGAGACAAGGACGAGCTGACATACGCCCTGGAGAATCTTGAACATGGTGGGAGAACCAGAGGCTATGGGGAGCTGTCATGGGTACATGCCTTCCCTCAGGACAAAGAGACCTATAGAAGCCGCGCGAGAAAGAAGGAGGAGGAGGCACAGCGCATGCGCCGGTTAGAAGAAATGGTTATTCAGTCACAGGCCGCGGCTCTTGAAGCAGTTGAGCGAGAAAAAGCACTTGAAGGCAGAATGAACGAGGAAATAAAAAGGCAAGTGCAGTTAGCAATGCAAAGGCAATCTGCATCAGAGCCGGGAGTCAACATCAGCCCCCCTGAGCAAATGAAAAGCAGTTGCGCTTCCACAGAGGTCCCAGACGCAGCACTGCGCTTTCCTGTGGACGACATCACCGAGCCTCTCACGACATGTGAACTGCACATTCCACAGGGGAATACCACAGTCATGGTGGCTATAGGTGTTGTATCTCCTATCGATCCTACGAAGACACCAAGAAGTCATGGAGCAATAATACCTCCTGGATATGCTAGCGTCTCGGTGGACAGGGTGGTAAAAGGTTACGAGAATGTCGAACTTGACATTAAAGGAGGTGATGGCGAGAATACATTAGGAGAAGCGGAGAAGACATTCATATGTTGGCGCAAGCGCTATATCATAATTCCTGGCGTATCACCTCCTCCTCCTCAACAACCTATCCCTAGGTGTGTATGAAATTAGTGAATGAAACTTAATAGTATTGGTGAGCTAATAGTATAAATGGATACTCATACCATGTTGTTTTCGCAGCAGGACATCCCCCAACCTAAGTCCAATTCTACATTCACCACATGATCACAGTGTTGCGGACGATGATGATCAAGATCAAATACGACGGGATCCATCACCGCCACCGGCCCCATCTCCTCCACGACGGGATCCAACACCGCCACCGGCCCCATCTCCCCCACGGCGTGATCCAACGCCGCCACCGGCCCCATCTCCTCCACGACGAGATCCAACACCGCCACCGACCCGACCATCTCCTCCAAAGCGGGCTCCGACACCGCCACCTGCCCCATCTCCACGGCGGGTTCCAACACCTCCACCGCCAACAAAGAAGAGGCCTGTCACACAAACAAAGGCGTCAGCCCCACCACCTCCGAAGAAGAAAGCACCTGTGAGAAAACCAGCTCCCAAGATGACAAAACTTGCATATGACATGACCGAGGAGGAGACTGACGCTGCAGTGCAAAAAGACTGTAACAAGTTCTTCGAAGCTGCCATTGCTAGTGGTCGAGCAAAGCGAAACCCGGAGAAGCCGTACCTTTTTGTTCGTCCTGAAAAACTAAGGCAAACTGTGGACGCTCACCAAAAAAAGGTACGTGCTGCCCGTAAGGCTTCGCCAAAATCAGACTATGATCGCACACTTAGCAAATCACTTGAGGAGGCCAAGAAGGCAAAGAAGAGAGCAGGAAAGGGTGTCCCACAGCTCGGGGAACAAGAGAAGCAATCAGTGCCAGATCTAGTTGTTGATAATGAATACGGTACAAACATGGAAATCATACAACGAGCATATGGAGATGTTGATCCTGCGCAACTGCTCGCATTTTTCGAGGAAACTGGTTTGAATGTGGAAAACATACTCGGAGAAGCAGGCATCAAAAGTGCTCCAGAAGTTGATAAATGGCAGAGGGCATATGTATATGGCCAAAGTCTATACAACCCAGCGGCCCTGAGGGATCTTGGTACACAGATGCACTTGCTAAATCAGTGGTACCTTACGGCGTGTGGCAGAAAAGCTGATGACTACATTTGCGTCAGAATTAGAGACCATGATTACTTCCGTGGTGATGACATCATATATGTTCAGTTTAATGAGTTACATCAGCTCTGCCACATGGACGCTCTCGACAAATCTCTCGTCAGCTGCTTTTGCCTGTAAGTGATTGTTTCCTTTAATAATCTCACTTTAGCTTATGTATATGTATAAGTAATTATCCTCACACTGCTAGCAAGTGTTTGTAAACATGTGCAGAAACATGATGAGACAACTAAGGCATAAAAATGACAAGGAGATTGGTTTCATCGATCCATATATCATCTTCAAGCACCCAAGCAATACTCACTCGGATGCATGGAAAACTCAAACAGAGAGTAATTTGCGGAGGTTCTTGGTAAACCAAAGGGACAAAAGATATATACTATTCCCCTACAACTTTAGGTGAGTTTTGTTATCATATGCACATTTTATTATAGGTTGACATAAAGATATATATATGTGTTGACTATATAAACATAAATGCAGTTTTCACTGGATTCTAATGGTGATCGATCTCCACGAGAGTCGTTTGCTAATCTATGACTCTCTGAGAAAACCACAAGAAGATTACCAAGATATGATTAATATTATCCGAGGGTAATGTGATATTTAAATATTGATTCTTGCTATAGCTCTTTAACTCTGCAATAGTTAATTAACGTTCCAATTATTGTGAAGGGTTTGGACTTGGTTTGTTCAGAAACACCGTCCGGATCTGAAAGCGCAACTTCCTGATCCTCTACTCCTAAATGTAAGTTGTAGAGTACCTCCCCGCCTCTTTACCTTAATTAGCATCACTCAGCAGACGCACGCTCAACCGAGAGTACTCTTTTTACATATTGTACAGTGGGTTCTACGGCAGTCACCGGGAAACAATTTATGTGGGTACTATGTTTGCGAGTTTCTGACGGTGTATGAAAAAAGAACTCCTTTACAGAGTCAGCAAGTACGTAACATGTAAATAAATTTATTTTATTTTTTGTTGCTATTACATAAATATTATGTATGTTAATACTTTCTTTTTATTTTAATCCAAATTGAAGGAGACATGGTTGAAGAACCAGGTGATGGATAAGGTCCGCCTCAAAGCAATTCAAGAGACCATCGCGGGCTTCCTTAATGACCATGTCCTTAAGTCTGGCACCGAGTATTGGTTTAATAAAGACGAACCAATGAAGCCAAACCAAGATGAACACTTGTATGACCTCTAAGTTAGGAACGGTATTATATTTGTGTGTAAATATCAAGTTAAGCATGCATGATGGATAATGTTGTATATTTTATGTACATATGTGTGTATAGCTAGCTCTATAATATATATATATATATGTATAGTTTCATATTTCATTTGTGTGTAATTGTAAATTTTATGTGTTTATATATATTTATTAGCAGCGAAGAATAATACGTGTATTTGAAACTGGCCTAATATAATAGAATATATTAGCAGCGAAGAATACGTATTAGAAAACCTAATGTAATTGTAAAACCAAAAACAATAACCAATTGAAAAGAACAGAAAAAGAAAAAAGAAAAAAGCAGATGGACCTTTAGCCCCGGTTGGTAACACCAACCGGGACTAAAGAGGCCAGCAACGGTTTGCCCGGCTGGAGGCCCCTTTAGTCCCGGTTGGTGTTACCAACCGGGACTAAAGGGGCCTCCAGCCGGGCAAACCGTTGCTGGCCTCTTTAGTCCCGGTTGGTGTTACCAACCGGGGCTAAAGGTCCCTCCATTAGCCCCGGGCCATGGAACCGGGGCTAAAGGTCGGGGCTTTAGTCCCGATTCCTTAGCCCCGGCTCCATGTCCGGGGCTAAAGGCCAAAATGGCCCGGGGCAATAGGCCTGTTCTGTACTAGTGGTCGCTATGCGCTTAATGTTTATGAATAACCGGTGGCGTTGAGTTGTGTTGGGTTTACCGTGTTGGTGTGCGTGTGCAACATGTGTCTCTTGGCTGTGTTGATGTGCAGGTGTGGAGCTCGAAGACAGTGGTCTATGGCGAGGTGAAGGTCAAGTAGAGACGTGCCGTGCCGACGGACCGGGAGCGGTGAAGGATGGGTGTGCCGTGCGGCGGACGTGCCATGCCGATGTACCCAGAGCGGTGAAGGGCGGACGTGAGGCTTGGACCGACGGACCAGAGGGCCAGAGGACCAGCTGTGGTAGTTGGCACGTGGCATCGGCGAGCGAGAGCACATGGGGATGTGCGGTGCATCGGCCAAGTCGGGAGGAAGACGATGGCGTCGTGGCACTTGGCGGGAGGTCGGACACGGGCTTGCGTGCGGCGCAAGTGCCGTCGGCTGAGTCAAGAAGGAAGGCGAAGGCGTTGTGCCCGGCGTGGAGGCTGGACATGCATCGGCATCGGTGCTGGTGGTCGAGGTGTGCGAACCACATCCTGTCTATGGCGCGGGTTTGGTAGCTGAGCCTCAAAACGCTACCATCGACGGTTTCCGAGTTTGGGCCTTAAAACTCGGGTGGCCGGTTTCCGAGTTTGGGCCTCAAAACTTGGGGTGGACGATTTCCAGGTTTGGGCCTCAAAACCTGGGCTCGCGGGTTTCCGAGTTTGGGCCTCAAAACTCGGGGTGGACGGTTTGCCAGGTTTGGGCCTCAAAACCTGGGCTGGCGGGTTTACCGGTTTGGGCCTCAAAACCGGGGGTGGTCCGAAAGGACGGTCGACGCGTGGCGGCGTGGAGAGGCTGGCGCAGCGGCAAAGCTATCCACGAGGAAGGCACGGTGGTCGACATGACGGCACGTGGCGGTATCTGGGAGGTCGCGTCGAGGCGAAGCTACCGGATGTGCGAGCGTGCCCGTCGGATGAAAACTGCTAGGGTTGTACAGTTTTACCCCTAGGGGGTATTTGGGTTGAGTGCTTCATGTGAGGGCGTTTCGGTCTTCGGACGTGCGCCTATATATATGTGAAGGGGCTGCTAGGGCAGCCATCCTTGGAGGTGTCACTCTCATTTTGTTTAGGTGAGAGGAGGCTAGGGTGAGAGGAGAGACCGGCTCTTGTTCTTGAGCTTTTCGCCATCCGCATTTTGTATTGCGAGGAGTGGCTTGTAACCCGACACCGAGTGATAATACAAATCATCATCTTCCCAAATCCAAGGATCAAATTCGTCCTCCTCTTGTTGGCTGCGATTTTGGATCGAATTCGCGTTTTTGTTCTTCGCGTTTCGGTTTTTCCCCTCCCGGAGATTTGTCTCGTTCTCCCTCTCAGAGCGACGATTTGTGATTCTGTTTGAATCAATTTGTTCTATGTCGTGAGCTCCTTCTTTCCACCGAAGGATTTCCTCTCTAACCTCACGAGCACATAGATCGGGTCGAAATCGTGTTCGTTCTTCGTTCTTTCCCCTTTTCTAGTGTTCTTCCGATTTCTCATGGATTACATGGTTTGGAGCGATGATATCCTAGGATTAGCTTCCCAACACATAGAAGAACACTTGGGAGAAGTTTGGTTGCAGCCCCATTCAATTTGGTGAAGATCCAATCGATTTTGGTTTTGTCCCGAGCTGTTTTTGGGCTTTCTGGACAGTGGCGGACTGTCCGGGACTTATCCCCGGACTGTCCGGGGGTCGGGGCTGTTCACGGGCAGCGAGGTCGCTGTTTTCATTTTTGAACGGCGGACTGTCTGGGACTCATTCCCGGACTGTCCGGGGTTCAATAGCGGACAGTCCGCGGTTCACTAGCGGACAGTCCGCGACTGCACAGTTTTGCTGATTTCGTCCGTATCTTTTGCATACGTGCTCCGATTTGTGATCCGTTTGTTGCGTTGGTTTTCTATCTTCTTAAGGATCATTCCAAAGTACTTTTGCCACCATTGGTCAAAGTATTTTTGGTCGGACACTTCCTTCTTCTCCATAGGAGTTAAGTGTTCCGCTTTCAGAGTTTCGTTTGTTCTAGCGGCCGTATCTTTTGCGTTCGAGCTCTGATTTGAGATCCGCCTGTTGCGTTAGTTTCCTAACTTCATAAGGATCTTTCCAAGGTGATTTTGCCACTAGTTGGCCTAAGTAGTTTTGGTCGAACACTTTCCTCTTCTCCATAGGAGTGGGGTGTTCCGTTATCGGAAGTTCGATTGTTCTAGGAGCTTGCTTGTGCAGTTTTGCCCCGTTGCTTTGGTCCTTCGTTTTGGGGGTTCTTCGGTAGTTCTGTTGTACCTCTAGGACATCTCCTAGGGTATCCACCTATTCGTAGGTCATGAACTCACCGGTTGTTTGAGTTTTCGCTTTTGGGGTGATTTTCTGGGACAAGGGCCATCATTTCTAGAGAAGAAATTTGAGGCTCCCATTCACCCCCCCTCTGGTCGCCAATTCGGTCCTTCAATTGGTATCGGAGCCAGTTAAGGATCTCTCTACCTTAACCGGTTCCGGATCCGCGAAGGCGACCTTTTTGAGAGCGGTTGTGTTTCCGACTTTGCTTGTCGAGTTGTTGAGCTTTTGTTTTGCTAACACTAACGGTGCTTTTAGAAGTGGCACCAAGTTCTTCTTCAAGTATGTCTTTGTCTTTTGGTTTGAATGTTTCCAAGGAGGACATCTTGGGAAGAAGGAGGAGTGCAGTTGATGAGCGGGATCGCGAGGTGAACGATCTGCTGAACCTTCTACGACATGACGAGCTTTCACCAGAGGATCTCCTATGTCAACTTGGCAAGGCCAAGAGAGGTACACTTGCTCATGGACTTGTGACCTTGCACAACCTTTATGAGGCTCATTCTAGTTTTGTTGAGCAGTGTAGTACCCTGCGTAGAAAGGTCGAAAAGTTGAAATGCTCCATTACTAGTCTGAAGTCAAGTGCATCTTTGCCTTGCACCTCCTGTAGTGACATGGTTAGGAAGAATGATGAGCTAAGCCTTTCCTTTGCTAGCTTAAAATTTGAGAATGAAATGTTGATATCTAATGCTTCCAAACCATGTTTAGTTTGCACTGACTTGAGCAAGGACCTTGATTGTGCTAAAACTGAAATAGCCTTGTTAAAGTCAAATGTTTTATTACCATGTGCTTCTTGTGAGTCTTTGTGTACTGAAATTGATGAACTAAAATTGACTCACACCACATGTGTAGATGAACTTGAGCATGCTAGGGCTGAAATTGTTGAAATAAATTCTAGGCCTTGTAGCTCATGCTCTTTGAATAAAGATGCTTGCCATGCCTCTAGTGCTATTCATGATTCTTTGCTTGATGTGAATGGTGATGTTTCTTCCACTGATTTCATTTGCACTTCATGCATTGATTTGGA
This sequence comes from Coix lacryma-jobi var. lacryma-jobi, assembly GCA_009763385.1. Lineage (NCBI taxonomy): Eukaryota > Viridiplantae > Streptophyta > Magnoliopsida > Poales > Poaceae > Coix > Coix lacryma-jobi. Next base: position 27,794,046 of record CM019831.1, read on the forward strand.
CAAAGAGGTTTTGGTTTTGAGGGTTTTGCGCGATGATATGAGTGCCAAGTTGGTTGAGCACAATGATATGAGTGCCAACCTTGAGAAGGAGATTGAGCTCTTGCATACCACATATGCTGAGTGCATTGAAAAGGAGATGGAAAACTTGAGAAACACTCCTTGTGGTACTTGTGACCGCCTCATGTTTGAAAATGAGGTTTTGGCCAAAAGATGCAAGGGCTTTTGTGCTAAGTCGTTTGAGTCACGCATTTCTTCCAACTCCGATGTTGATGTTTCCAAGTCTGCATCTTTGCAACTGGAGTTGAGTTCTTATGTTGCGAGTGAGTCTTTTGACGATAGCACTCGTGCCAAGGTTTCGGATAGCTCTTTCATAGCTACTCCTAACCTTGCTGTTTCTTCGAGTGATGTCCAAGGGACTTCTCTTGATAAGGGTGCTTCTCATATTTTTGGGACTCATGCTCCCAATCCGGTTTTCCATTGCACCTTTTGCAAGAAGGATGGACACTCATTCGATTTTTGTTTCCGCCGTGTCAAACATGAGCGACGTATTCGAGCTAAGGCTTTTAAGAAGCCACGTAGCCTTTCCCATGGCATGTGTGCTCCTAGTGCTGGCACCAAGTTGAACATTGATGCTTCTTGTTCTAAGACCCAAGGGACTTCTCACTTGTTGGAGAATGGTGTGCCTTCTGATAGGCCTTTGTACCATTGCTCCTTTTGTGAGAAAGATGGGCATCAAGAAAGCTTTTGCTATCGGCGTGCCAAACGCTTGCGCCAAGCTCGCTCTTCTAGGAACTTGGTGGTTCATAGCCCTTCTCATGGCATGAACGCATGTGCTCCTAGTAAGAAGCCCCTCTTTGTTGATGGGTTTTATGACTCCTTTTCTAGTGGGATAGGTCATGGTCGTGGACATGCTTCTGGTGCTTCTTCTCTTGGTCCACATCATGCTTTTCATGATGCTTCTATTGGTTCTTCTACAAAAACCTTGGAAGATGTTTGCTTCTTTTCCCGTGGTACGATTTGTTCTTCTCCTCGAGTTGTCCTTTTGAGAAATGCTTCCAAGGGTGTTTCACAATTGCATTTGAACCAACATTTGCATCATGCTAACCCACGAGATAAGTTGAGATCTGTGACCAAGTCTTGGGTTCCCAAGTACATGCTTGCTAACCCTTCGGGATCCAAGACTCAGGCTGCTTTGTCCTCTTGTGTGTAGATATGAGGACGCAGGGTGGAGAACATGCGCCTGATGGAACTTGATCTTTTAGATGTGATCAAGATTTGATGGTTCTCTACACCCCACTTAGAATTGCCTCCAAAGAGGCTTTTGCAGTTTGGTGAGCTTTCTTTTACACTCATACCTTGTACATCCATGATCTATGTCTTATGGTATGAGATGGTTCTTCATGTGCTCACTTGTATAGTTCTTGCATGTACATTTTCCTGTGTATCATGTTTTGTTTAGTCTAGCATGTGCTATCCTCTATATCATATGTCATGCTAGTCTTGTGTACAGTTTTGGTGGCTATTTCACTTTTCATGCTAATTTGTGATTCTCATGAACATTGTGCCATGTTTTACCATATTACTCCATGAGCTTGATTTGTAGTGGTATGGTGTTCATTAGGTGTCACTTTTCAGGTGCTAGTTTTATGTAGCTACATGTATCCTGTTGATATGATTAGTTTGAGCACTAGCCTTCCCACAATTTTATCATGTTACATGCTTTTGGGTCTATTGCTATCATTATCTTGCATTGTAGCATGTGTTGAGGTTTAGGCTGTGTTTGGGTTGATCATGTTTTTAGGTTGCATTTTGCTATACAGTGCTTTATCCTGTTGCATGGTAGTCTTCACTAGTTTGAGTTCAGTTCTCCTTGCGGTATCATTCATAGGTAGGCCTCTTTTGTTGAGTGTTCACCTTATGCTTATTATGTGACTAACCGCTTTGTGGAGACCTTGAGGTCACACTGGATGAGACAATGCCTTGTGTTTCTTCTGCTTTTGAGTGTGCAGGAGAACAGGAGCCTAGAGAAAGCATTTCGGCTCACGGACCCGATCACACTTCTTCCACTTCTTCCACGACTTGGAGTTCCGTTCGAGCAGCTCTCCAGCGGGCACTAGCAGCACCTGTGCGAGCGACGGCATCAGGCGAGGGGGAGACGACTTCGGCGAGGCAGGTGCCTCGGAGTTCAGCAGATTCAGGCGTCCCCTCGGGTATCACACCAGCAGGCGGTCATGCGCATCATGAGGTACCCCTAACACTTCTGAGTTCGAGTTTGGTACTCTTCTTCTCCGACCCCTTTCTGCTGTGTGGTCTTTTCGATGTGGATTTTGCTGGCTGTCGCTTGAGCATTTCTTGGCTCTTTATTTGTGTCTTTGGTGTGTGTTTCCCTTTTAGTTGGGGAAGCATTTTGCTTGTTGTATCTTAGTTGGGCTTCTCCGATACCCTTTGTTTTGGGTTTTCCTTTTTAGGCTAGTTTTGTTTTGTCTTTGATAGACTTGCTTTTGAATGCATTTCATCATGTATATCTTGCATTTTAGAGCTTCATGAATATAGTAATGAGAATGAGATTATGCTCTTGTTGGTATGCCCTGTCTATTCATGATGATGCTTGTAGCTTAGGCTCTTTTTTATCACTTGATACATGTTATGAGCTAAGCTATTTTTGCAAATGGTGAACTTGACTAATAAACTATGAAACCTTTAATTTGTTCACCATTGAGATTGGCAACTAGCATGGGTAGGATGTGTTGAGATCACTTGTGCTATCTTTTGTATGCTAGGTTGCTATGTCTCTTGCACTGAGTCATTCACTTGCTTGGATTGATCACATTTACCTTGTGCTTAAAATTTGATCCAAGTCTAGTGAAATGAAAAGATCGAGATGGGATTGCATGTGTCAGCACATCACGGTATCGAGACTGTTTCTCATTGCACTTTTGAGTTAAACTTGAGCCGTGTAGTGTAAGACCGAAATCGGTGCTTTAAGCTTCTGATTGCTTTTGTTGCATAGGCTTAGCCCGGTTGAAAAGTTAGGCAATGACCATGTTTTCAATCTCTCGCAATCACATGCTTTTAAATTGAACTTGTGTTAATACCGCTGCAAATTCCGATAAAATTTGAAAATAACACAAGTTTATGCTTCATTATATGGCATGATGATTGAACTTTGCTAGGAGTAGTTCACCTTTTATACTTGAGTTAGCACTTGCTCGATTTCCTTTCTATTCATGCTAAGTGCTATTTTAGTGGTGAACTGCTTTTGAATGGCTTAAAACTGCTCATATGCTTAATTGTTCATATTTCGTATTCATTTGATCAGTTTGAGCCTTTGCTAGCATTTGTATTGATTGCTACACTTTCAGGGCAGCACCCTTTTGAGCATCTTTTCATTCTGATTGCTATACACTTGAAGCTGTTGCATTGTGCATATCATGCATTTTTAGCTTAGTGTTCATACCCCCAGCTCCGATACACTTTGTGGTCACTTTCAATGCTTTTCATTGCACCCCCATATGCTTTTGATTGATGACTTGTCTTGTGTTTGTGTCAATTTTGTGGAGAAATGTCGAAACCCCTCAGCATGTTCCCTTTTGTCAAGGGGGAGAAGCTGTTTGCAAGGGGGGAGTTTGTGTGTTGGCACAAAGGGGAGAGTCATGCATTTTGGGGAGAGCTTTGAGCTAGGGGGAGTTTAGCTCTTTTATGTCCTTTTTCACTTGGTATAGCTCTTTTATGTGTTTCAATTGGTATCCATCTTTTTTTATGGAATGCAATTGGTGTCATGAGCTTTGTTGCATAGCTTTTGTATATAGGCTTGCTTTCAGGGGGAGTCGCTTTTGTCTTGCTGCTTCTCCGCGTGCTCCGAGTGTTTGTGCTCCATTTAGTGTTGAGCTTCTCTTGTGGTTTTTCTCAGTCGGTATCGAGCCTGCTAGTCGTGTTGAGCCGTTTTAGCCTCTCTCTTGAGGGACTAGCAGTTTTTGCTTGGTATTTTTCGATTGGTATGGACCCTTCAGCTAGTTGTGTCGAGCCATTTTTGCCTCTATCTTGAGGAACTAGCTGTCTTCACCAATTGTTGGCTGTTTGTGTTTGATATCGAGTCTGCTAGTTGTGTTGAGCCTTTGTGCCTCTATCTTGAGGGACTAGCAGTTTTGCATTCTCATGCGTTGTTTCAGCCTCAATTGGTATCGAGCCTTGAGCTAGTGGTGTTGAGCTATTTTCTGCCTCTTCTTGAGGGCTAGCTCATTTTTAACTTGGTTGCGTCGAGCCGTTGCCCATGTCTTTGGGAACCAAGTCTTTTGCTCTGTGTGATCGAGTTTTGCTCTTTGATGAGTTATTGCTCCGATCCTTTACTTGGTTGCGTTGAGCCGTTGCCCATGTCTTTGGGGACCAAGTTTTCGGTTTAGGTATCTCAAACCATCTCTTGTGCCTAGTTTTTGTCAATTCAATCATCAAGGGGGAGAAAAAGGGGGAGAAATTTTGACCCAAGTGAACCCAAGTGGATAAGTACCTTGGTTTCTTTTGTGATGATTGTTTGACAATTTATTTGAGATTGGTTTTCGAGTACCTTTTGGAATTTCATGAAACTCTTGTTTTATCTTGACTCTTCGGTTGTGTGGAGGCGTTGCCCGCTTTTCCCGTTTCTTTCGGGACCGAGAGCTTTTATTTAGAGTTTTCATGACCCTTTCTCATTCCAAGTGGCCTTGTGTTTGCTTTTGATTGGCTTTTGGGCACTTGAATGAGGTTTGCCTTCAAACCCTTCCTTTTTAGTTTTATTGTTAGTCAATGCATTCATCAAGAGGGAGATTGAGAACATATATGATGAATGATTGACTTTGATGAGGAAGGTTTGAGGCTTTTACCCGGTTAAGTCCGTATGTCGCTATGCGCTTAATGTTTATGACTAACCGGTGGCGTTGAGTTGTGTTGGTTTTACCGTGTTGGTGTGCGTGTGCAACATGTGTCTCTTGGCTGTGTTGATGTGCAGGTGTGGAGCTCAGAGACAGTGGTCTATGGCGAGGTGAAGGTCAAGTAGAGACGTGTCGTGCCGACGGACCGGGAGCTGTGAAGGATGGGCGTGCCGTGCGGCGGACGTGCCATGCCGATGTACCCAGAGCGGTGAAGGGCGGACGTGAGGCTTGGACCGACGGACCGGAGGGCCAGAAGACCGGCTGTGGTAGCTGGCACGTGGCATCGGCGAGCGAGAGCACATGGGGATGTGCGGTGCATCGGCCGAGTCGGGAGGAAGACGATGGCGTCGTGGCACTTGGCGGGAGGTCGGACACGGGCTTGCGTGCGGCGCAAGTGCCGTCGGCCGAGTCAAGAAGGAAGACGAAGGCGTTGTGCCCGGCGTGGAGGCTGGACATGCATCGGCATCGGTGCCAGTTGTAACGTCCCGCCTCCACGCGGCTAGGCCCACTTACATCTGGCAGCTTTTCTAGGACATAGACTTCCGTCACAGACCAACACCAGTCTTTTCTGCGCACTTTGTCCTCACTCGTGCGCACCCGGGAAGAACTTCCCGGTCGGTCACCCATCCCTAAATTTCTCTAGGCCAAGCACGCTTAACTTTAGAGTTATTTGGAGATAGGCTTCCAAAAAAGAAGTTGCAACTTGTTGGTATGAGTATCCTATTATTCCTATTAAGCCTTAGGCCGGGATGTTACATCCTCACCCCCTTAAGAGATCGACGTCCTCGTCGATCAATCCCAAGCCAGGAACGTCCTCTCTTGGCCATGTCCGTGTGTCCAGTGTCAGCAAATGTGCCATGCTGTGTGACCACTCCGGGTCCACACCAGCCATGACCACCATGTCTGAGCAACTGCGACACACGCGCCAGTGAAACCGCGAGAGTCGGCTCCGATACCATTCTGTAACGTCCCGCCTCCACGCGGCCAGGCCCACTTACATCTGGCAGCTTTTCTAGGACATAGACTTCCCTCACAGACCAACACCAGTCTTTTCTGCGCACTTTGTCCTCACTCGTGCGCACCCGGGAAGAACTTCCCGGTCGGTCATCCATCCCTAAAATTCTCTAGGCCAAGCACGCTTAACTTTAGAGTTCTTTGGAGATAGGCTTCCGAAAAAGAAGTTGCAACTTGTTGGTATGAGTATCCTATTATTCCTATTAAGCCTTAGGCCGGGATGTTACACCGGTGGTCGGGGTGCGCGAACCACATCCCGTCTACGGCGCGGGTTCGGTAGCTGAGCCTCAAAAAGCTACCATCGACGGTTTCCGAGTTTGGGCCTCAAAACTCGGGTGGCCGATTTTCGAGTTTGAGCTTCAAAACTCGGGGTGGACGATTTCCAGGTTTGGGCCTCAAAACCTGGGCTCGCGGGTTTCCGAGTTTGGGCCTCAAAACTCGGGGTGGACGGTTTGCCAGGTTTGGGCCTCAAAACCTGGGCTGGCGGGTTTACCGGTTTGGGCCTGAAAGCCCAAGTTTGGTTTTGGATAATTAATGAAACCCATTGGACTAACCTTTGTCGTTAAGTGTTTGATTAGCAAAAGGTGGTCCATGGCTCAAGTGAAGCATGATGATGGACACGTGATGCAATGATCAAGTGATTGGTCGTAAGATGGTCCATATCTTCACTAGAAGAAAAGAAGAAAGAGGAAAATAAAAGAGCTCAAGGCAAAGGTATAACCAATAGGCTCTTTTGTTTTTGGCACTCAAGACACCATAGAGGGTGTGAGTGTATTTAGGATAGATGGCCGTACTATCAAGAGGAGAAATTCATAGTATACGGTTATCAAGTTGCCTCTAGTTGCATTTGCATATGACATAACTAAAATGAGGCGATAAATCCTTTGAAAAATGTTTTGAAAATGCTAACACACTTGCACAAGGTGGTGTTAGCACATTTGCAAAGGAGAAGTTGTTGGAATAGTTTTGGATCAACACAGGGAAGAAAATGAAGTTTTCTGTGTATGGTCGGTGGTACCGACCAGGGTGGTCGGTGGTACCGCCCATAGGTGCTGCGTGCAGCCCTCTCTGTGTTGGGGCGATTTTGGCCTGGCGGTGGTACCGCTATTACCTCGGTACTACCGCCGGCGGTGGTACCGACCAGAGGGTCGGTGGTACCGTGGCTCTAAGGGGTTTCGCGAGGCTCTTTGTAGATTTGAAAATGGCCTGGCGGTAGTACCGCCATTACCTCGGTACTACCGCCCGCGGTGGTACCGACGCAAGGTCGGTAGTGGCTTGTTTTTCGCAGAGCTCTCTGTTCGCGGCCGATTTTGGCTTGGCGGTAGTACCGCCATTACCTCGGTACTACCGACCTCGGAGGTACCGACTAGAGAGTCGGTGCTTCGCCTTAATCAGCGGGATGTGAGTAAACGGCTAGTTTGACTAAGCCAGTAGTACCGCCCAGGAGGGGTCGGTACTACCGACCAAGCGCAGAAAGGTGGGGGTCGGGCTGTCGTCCTCTCCTCTCTATATATAGGTCGTGGCCGCGTTTGGGGAGAGCCCTCTTGACTTTCTAACCTCTTGAACATCCTCTTGAGCAAGATCTAATCCCTCCCTCCGATCTCTTTGATTGTTAGTGCGAATCCAAGTGAGATCGAGTGAAACCAAGAGCTTGCATTGTGATCTTGCATTCTAGAGGCATCTTGGTGATTGTTGCTGCGAATTTCTTTTTACTCTTGGCACTTGCTGGTGCCTAGATGGCTTGGTGGCAGCGGAGGAGGATCGGCACGAGTTGGTGATTGTTCGTGGCCATCCCAACGACTTTGTGAGGGGCTTGTACCTCCCCGGCGAAGAGCCAAAGGTAACTCCTTGTAAATTGCGCGTGTCATTGAGTTACCATTGCTTGGGGTAGGTTCTTGTGGCGCTCTTGTGGAGAGCTCGGTGTGTGATACCGATTAGCCACCGAACCACGAAGCCTTGGTCGACACAACGAGGACGTAGCGTGCCGGCAAGCACGTGAACCTCGGGGATAAATCTCGTGTTCATATTGTGTCCCTTGGTGATTGGCATTCCATTGTGATATCAATTATCTTCACTTGCCCGGTTCGGTAAAATCACACTACCACTCTCTTGTATTCCTTTGTTCATACTTGTTATAGAGTAACTTGTTTCCCTTGTTAATAATAGTAGTAGCTTTGCTAGTGTAGCTAGCTTAGTTTTGCTAGCTCTCTTGTGTAGCTCACTAGTTTAGTAAAGTAGTGACTTAGTCCTTGTGTGCCCTAGAGATCATAATTAACTAGACTTGCAAATAGGTGGCTTGCATTTGACATAGAGCTAGAGCAACCACATTTATCGCTTTGTTATTATCTAACAAATTGCTCTAGTGCTTTGTAGAATTTTAAATTAGGCTATTCACCCCCCTCTAGCCAATTAGGACCTTTCAAGTGGTATCGGAGCCAAACACCGTTTGATTCAAAGGCTTAACAACCTACGGTGCAAATATGGCTCAAATTGTGTTCAACCATGTTGGGGGCAAACCACCGTACTTTGATGGGTCATCTTTTGATTATTGGAAGAGAAAGATGAAGATGTACCTTGGCTCCATCAATGATAGGGTGTGGGAGGTCACACAAGATGGTTATGTTATTGTCAATGAAGAAGACCCCACCCCTAGAGAGCGTGAAAGCAAGCAATGCAACACAATGGCGCTCAACACTATATACAATGGCATTGATCCAAAAGTGTTTGAGCAAATCAAAGATCTTGAGAAGGCAAATGAAGTATGGGCAAGACTAGAAGAAACATATGAGGGCACTTCAACGGTAAAAAGTGCCAAATTGTACATGCTCAAAGATAAGCTCACAAGCTTCAAGATGAAAGAGGATGAAACAATCCCGGAGATGTTCTATAGGCTCCAATGCATCATAAATGATCTCAAGAGTTTGGGAGAGAAAGTGAAGGATGAAGACTTCACCCACCGGTTCTTGAGTTGCTTGCCCAAGCGATTCAAGACATTGAGGACCATCATCATGAGAGGAGGATTGCAAAATGTGACACCAAATGAAGTCCTTGGTGATGTAATGACCGAAGATCAATACAATGATGGTGGTGATGATGAGGAGGTGAAGGAAGAGGAGAAGAAGAAGAGCTTGGCATTCAAAGCCACTTCTTCATCCAAGAGCAAGAGCAAGGGCAAGGCAAAGCTAGAATCAAGTGATAGTGAAGATGAAGATTCTAGTGATGATGATGATGCCATGGCACTTCTAGTAAGGAAGTTTGGAAGATTCATGAAGAAGAAAGGCTATGGTTCAAGAAAGAGAAGGGACAACAACAAGAACAAGGGCTATGTGAGAAGATGCTATAAGTGCAAGAGTGAAGATCACATGATAGCCGATTGTCCTCAAAATAGTGACAATGATGATGAAGCAAAGAAGAAGAAGGACAAGAAGGAAAAGAAGGAGAAGAAGCTCTCTTTCACCAAGAAAAAGAAAGGTGGATCCTATGTTGTGACATGGGATAGTGATGCATCATCCGATAGTGATGATGAAGAGCACAACAAGATGAAGAAGAAGGCACTTGCAAGTATTGCTATCAACAAAAAGCCTTCTATCTTTGACACTCCATCTACATGCTTGATGGCAAGGCCATCCAAGGTACCTTCCTATGATGAGAGTGATGATGATGATGATGATAATGAAAATGAATACACTAATGAAGAACTTATGGACATGTTTGAGCAAGCTCATGTTTGCTTTGAGAAGAAGAGGAAGGAGTGCAAGGAATTGCGCATGAAGGTTAGCCTTCTTGAGCAATCTCTTGATGAGCTCAAGCTAACTCATGAGAGGCTAGAGGTAGCCCATGAGAAGCTTGATAAAGCTCACACTAGGCTTGAAGAAGCCCACTCCTCTCTCCTCACTCAAACCAAGATTGAGGACTTTGCTCAAACATGTGACATAGGTATAACGTGTGACTTAATCAATGAAACATTTTACACACCTATTGTCATTGCACCTCCAAATGCTTCATCTAGTTCATGCTCCACCGATGCATCTAACTCAAACATAAAAGATGGTTTTACTTGTGATACATCATTAATAGTGGAAAATGAAACCTTAAAGAAAGAGGTGAATAAGCTCACTTGTGCCTTAGGCAAAGCCTATGGTGGATATGCCCGCTTGCTTAAGTGCTTGGGTGGCCAAAGATTTTCCCATGAGAAAGAAGGGATTGGCTATACCCCCAAGAAGGGCAAGGCGGCCTTTGCTCCTCACAAGACTAGTTTTGTGAAGGGCAATGGACGCTATTGCATAAATTGCAAGCAATCCGGGCATACCGAGCATAATTGCTATAAAAAGAACCTAAACAAGAACAAACCAACCAACCTTGGTAAATCAATTAAGTTTGATTCTTGTTATGTGCTTTACAAGGGTGTTAATAGTGTAAGAGCTAAGTTTGTTGGTACACCTAAGGAGGGCTCAAAGAAGAAAGCCATTTGGGTACCAAAGAGCTTAGTCACTAACCTTGGAGGACCCAACAAGATTTGGGTACCTAAACATTGAATCTTCTTGTAGGTCAATTACAAAGCCGGAGGAAGGCATTGGGTGCTTGATAGTGGGTGTACTCAACATATGACCGGGGATTCTAGAATGTTCAACTCAATCAACACAAATGAAGAAGACTTCAAAGTGGATAGCATCACATTTGGGGACAATAGTGAAGGCAAGGTCAAGGGACTTGGTAAGATTGCAATATCCAATGACTTGAGCATCTCAAATGTCTTGCTAGTAGAGAGCTTGAACTTCAACTTGCTATCGGTAGCTCAAATATGTGATCTTGGTTTCAATTGCAACTTTGGTGTTGATAATGTGATGATCACTAGTAATGATGGAACCAACCTAGCATTCAAAGGATTTAGATATGGAAACCTATACTTAGTTGATTTTGATGCAAAGGAAACTCAATTGACAACATGCTTGATCACTAAGTCTAGTATGGGTTGGCTATGGCATAGAAGGCTTGGTCATGTTGGGATGAAGCAACTAAATAGATTGATCAAATATGACTTAGTTAAGGGCTTGAGAGATGTTGTGTTTGAGAAGGATAAACTTTGTAGCTCTTGTCAAGCCGGCAAACAAGTTGGAAATACTCACCCTATGAAAAGTGAAATGAGCACTACTAAAGCATTTGAGCTATTGCATATGGATTTATTTGGGCCAACTACATACACTAGCATTGGTGGCAATAAATATGGTTATGTGATTGTGGATGACTTCACTAGATACACATGGGTATTCTTTCTTGGTGACAAAAGTGAAAAATTTGCTACATTCAAATCTTTTGTCAAGAGAAGTCAAAATGAGTTTGAGACAACTATCAAGAAAGTGAGAAGTGACAATGGGAGGGAGTTCAAGAACACAAGAATTGAAGAGCTATGTGATGATTTTGGCATTAGGCATCAATTCTCGGCAAAGTACACTCCTCAATCAAATGGGATAGTTGAAAGAAAGAATAGAACCTTGATTGATATGGCAAGATCCATGCTTAGTGAATACAATGTGAGTCAATCCTTTTGGGCCGAAGCTATCAACACGGCTTGCTACTCTAGCAACCGACTATATTGCCATCCTATGTTGGAAATGACACCATATGAGCTATTGAATGGAAGAAAGCCCAATATTGCATACTTTAGAGTATTTGGTTGCAAGTGCTATATATTGAAGAAGGGCACAAGATTGAGCAAGTTTGACAAGAAATGTGATGAAGGGTTCCTACTTGGATATTCAACTACAAGCAAAGCATATAGAGTATGGAACTTGGCTAGTGGAACACTTGAAGAAGTTCATGATGTAGAATTTGATGAAACCAATGGATCTCAAGATGAAAATGAGAACTTAGATGATGTGAGAGGCACTCATTTGGTGAATGCAATGAAGAACATGGATGTTGGTGATATTAGACCAAGAGAAGTGATTGATGTTGAAGATGACAAAGAGCAAGTGGTCACCATCCCAAATGAGCAAGATAGTGATTCTCAAGTACAAAATCAACAAGTGGCTAGTTCATCATCTCCCAATGTGCAACAAGCGGATCAACCGAGTACAAGCAATGCGAATCAAGTGCTTCAACCTTCAAGTATAGCAAGAGATCATCCCTTAGATTTGGTTATTGGTGGCATTCAAAGTGGTGTTCAAACAAGATCAAGATTGGCAATGTTTTGTGGGAACTATTCATTTGTGTCAACTATTGAACCAACCAAGATTGAAGAAGCTTTGAAGGATGTTAATTGGGTTAATGCCATGCATGAAGAGCTAAGCAACTTCACAAGAAATGAAGTTTGGGAATTGGTTGAGAGGCCTAAGAGCTATAATGTTATTGGTACTAGATGGGTATTTCGCAACAAGCAAGATCAAGATGGCCTAGTGGTGAGAAACAAAGCAAGATTGGTAGCACAAGGTTACACTCAAATTGAAGGGCTTGACTTTGGAGAGACATATGCACCGGTTGCAAGATTGGAAGCAATTAGAATCCTATTAGCTTATGCTTGTGCTCATAACATCAAGCTATATCAAATGGATGTAAAGAGTGCATTTCTCAATGGCTACATCAATGAGTTGGTATATGTTGAGCAACCTCCCGGTTTTGAAGATGAAAAGAAGCCCAACCATGTCTACAAGTTGAGAAAAGCATTGTATGGCTTAAAGCAAGCTCCAAGGGCATGGTATGAAAGATTGAGGAATTTCCTTCTATCCAAAGGGTTCAAAATGGGAAAGGTTGACACCACTCTCTTCACCAAGAAGATAGAGAATGACTTGTTTGTGTTGCAAATCTATGTTGATGATATCATATTTGGCTCAACCAACCAAGATTTTTGTGAAGAGTTTGGAAATATGATGGCAAAAGAGTTTGAAATGTCCATGATTGGAGAGCTTAGTTACTTCCTTGGTCTTCAAATCAAGCAAATGAAGAATGGTACTTTTGTGAGTCAAGGCAAGTACATCAAAGATATGCTCAAGAAGTTTGGTCTTAATGATGCAAAAGCTATTAGTACACCAATGGGAACAAATGGACACTTGGATGGTGATGCTAGTGGCAACATGGTGGATCAAAAGTTGTATCGGTCTATGATTGGAAGCTTACTCTATGTGACCGCTTCAAGGCCGGATGTCATGTTTAGTGTGTGCATGTGTGCAAGATTCCAAGCTTCTCCAAGAGAGAGTCATTTGAAGGCAGCAAAGAGAATCTTGAGGTACTTGAAGGCTACACAAAATGTTGGGTTGTGGTACCCCAAAGGAGCAAACTTTGAATTAATTGGGTACTCCGATTCCGATTATGCGGGTTGCAAGATTGATAGAAAGAGCACATCGGGCACATGTCAATTATTGGGAAGGTCACTTGTATCTTGGTCTTCAAAGAAACAAAATAGTGTGGCACTCTCTACCGCCAAAGCCGAATATATTAGTGCCGGTAGTTGTTGTGCACAACTCCTATGGATGAGGGCAACCTTGAAGGACTTTGGAATAAAATTCAAACAAGTGCCATTGCTATGTGACAATGAAAGTGCGGTGAAGCTCACAAACAACCCGGTGCAACATTCAAGAACCAAGCACATTGACATTAGGCACCACTTCATTAGAGATCATCAACAAAAGGGAGATATATCTATTGAGAGTGTTGGGACCGATGATCAACTTGCGGATATATTCACTAAGCCACTTGATGAGAAGAGGTTTTGCAAGCTAAGGAATGAGTTGAACATACTAGATTTCTCAAATATGTGTTGATAATGCACCTCACTTATATGACTTGCCTCTCCTCCAAGCCAAAGCAAAGGTATTATTGTTTGACATTTGCATCTCATACCTTGCTAAGGACTTGTTTAGAGCATCTAGGCATATCTAGTAGGTTTTGGACCTCATTCATTGAAAATCAAATGACTTTGATGTTGGTATGGTACCACTATTGCTTCTATGATTGTTATGATCTAGTGGTGGCATATGACATGTTTATGGGCTTGCAATCCTAGTGTTTGACTATAAACATGAGCATTGAAGTATATAACCGACATGAGTAAGATAACCATTGCAAGATGTGTGAAGAAGCTTACTCTAGAGCAAACCGTGCTATATATGGTATGCAATTGTTTATAGTTGAACCACAATTTGATCAATTTCTACTCCCATGCTTTACAAATGAAAAACTCACCTTTTGTGGTCATTGATGACAAAGGGGGAGAAAAATGGCATAAAAGATATGCAAAAAGGGAGAAGAAGTTGCACAATGAGAAAGATTTATGAAAAGAAAGGGATAAATTTTTTTTTAAGCACACAAGTAGGGGGAGCAAGCCTATGAACTTGATTGAATGCATTTGCAATGTGCATCTTACATATGCTTGCTTGCATTGTCTTGCATTAGTTTGTGTTTTCAAGTAGTATCTCTCTTGTGTGTTGCTTGCTAGACTAGAACTTGAATGATGAAATGAAGTACTAGCATGCATAGGATAGAACTAGATTTTTGGAATTTAACATTTTTGCCAATATATTTGCTTAAAAGTTGGCTTACAAGTTGTATCTAGTTCATTATGGTGCTAAGGATGATCATGAGTTTTGCACTCCGATTGGTATCGCGCTTCAAAGGTCCATTCTTTAAACCATAGTATCACAAGTTAGTAATTGCTCACCCAAAATTTTATATCCATGCATATATGCCGAACCTCGAACCAAACTCTATAGCACATATGTAGGGGGAGCAAATACTACCTTGGTGTCTCAAATCTTTATCATAATATCTTGTATGAGGGTTGTCATCAATTACCAAAAAGGGGGAGATTGAAAGCCCAAGTTTGGTTTTGGATAATTGATGAAACCCATTGGACTAACCTTTGTCATTAAGTGTTTGATTACCAAAAGGTGGTCCATGGCTCAAGTGAAGCATGATGATGGACATGTGATGCAATGATCAAGTGATTGGTCGTAAGATGGTCCATATCTTCACTAGAAGAAAAGAAGAAAGAGGAAAATAAAAGAGCTCAAGGCAAAGGTATAACCAATAGGCTCTTTTGTTTTTGGCACTCAAGACACCATAGAGGGTGTGAGTGTATTTAGGATAGATGGCCGTACTATCAAGAGGAGAAATTCATAGTATACGGTTATCAAGTTGCCTCTAGTTGCATTTGCATATGACATAACTAAAATGAGGCGATAAATCCTTTGAAAAATGTTTTGAAAATGCTAACACACTTGCACAAGGTGGTGTACACTTGGTGGTGTTAGCACATTTGCAAAGGAGAAGTTGTTGGAATAGTTTTGGATCAACACAGGGAAGAAAATGAAGTTTTCTGTGTATGGTCGGTGGTACCGACCAGGGTGGTCGGTGGTACCGCCCATAGGTGCTGCGTGCAGCCCTCTCTGTGTTGGGGCGATTTTGGCCTGGCGGTGGTACCGCTATTACCTCGGTACTACCGTCGGCGGTGGTACCGACCAGAGGGTCGGTGGTACCGTGGCTCTAAGGGGTTTCGCGAGGCTCTCTGTAGATTTGAAAATGGCCTGGCGGTAGTACCGCTATTACCTCGGTACTACCGCCCGCGGTGGTACCGACACAAGGTCGGTAGTGGCTTGTTTTTTGCAGAGCTCTCTGTTCGCGGCCGATTTTGGCTTGGCGGTAGTACCGCCATTACCTCGGTACTACCGACCTCGGAGGTACCGACTAGAGAGTCGGTGCTTCGCCTTAATCAGCGGGATGTGAGTAAACGGCTAGTTTGACTAAGCCAGTAGTACCGCCCAGGAGGGGTCGGTACTACCGACCAAGCGCAGAAAGGTGGGGGTCGGGCTGCCGTCCTCTCCTCTCTATATATAGGTCGTGACCGCGTTTGGGGAGAGCCCTCTTGACTTTCTAACCTCTTGAACATCCTCTTGAGCAAGATCTAATCCCTCCCTCCGATCTCTTTGATTGTTAGTGCGAATCCAAGTGAGATCGAGTGAAACCAAGAGCTTGCATTGTGATCTTGCATTCTAGAGGCATCTTGGTGATTGTTGCTGCGAATTTCTTTTTACTCTTGGCACTTGCTAGTGCCTAGACGGCTTGGTGGCAGCGGAGGAGGATCGGCACGAGTTGGTGATTGTTCGTGGCCATCCCAACGACTTTGTGAGGGGCTTGTACCTCCCCGGCGAAGAGCCAAAGGTAACTCCTAGTAAATTGCGCGTGTCATTGAGTTACCATTGCTTGGGGTAGGTTCTTGTGGCGCTCTTGTGGAGAGCTCGGTGTGTGATACCGATTAGCCACCGAACCACGAAGCCTTGGTCGACACAACGAGGACGTAGCGTGCCGGCAAGCACGTGAACCTCAGGGATAAATCTCGTGTTCATATTGTGTCCCTTGGTGATTGGCATTCCATTGCGATATCAATTATCTTCACTTGCCCGGTTCGGTAAAATCACACTACCACTCTCTTGTATTCCTTTGTTCATACTTGTTATAGAGTAACTTGTTTCCCTTGTTAATAATAGTAGTAGCTTTGCTAGTGTAGCTAGCTTAGTTTTGCTAGCTCTCTTGTGTAGCTCACTAGTTTAGTAAAGTAGTGACTTAGTCCTTGTGTGCCCTAGAGATCATAATTAACTAGACTTGCAAATAGGTGGCTTGCATTTGACATAGAGCTAGAGCAACCACATTTATCGCTTTGTTATTATCTAACAAATTGCTCTAGTGCTTTGTAGAATTTTAAATTAGGCTATTCACCCCCCCTCTAGCCAATTAGGACCTTTCAGGGCCTCAAAACCGGGGGTGGTCCGAAAGGACGGTCGACGCGTGGCAGCGTGGAGAGGCTGGCGCGGTGGCGAAGCTATCCACGAGGAAGGCGCGGTGGTCGACATGACGGCACGTGGCGGCATCAGGGAGGTCGCGTCGAGGCAAAGCTACCGGATGTGCGAGCGTGGCCGTCGGATGAAAACTGCTAGGGTTGTACAGTTTTAGCCCTAGGGGGTATTTGGGTTGAGTGATTCATATGAGGGCGTTTTGGTCTTCGGACGTGCGCCTATATATATGTGAAGGGGCTATTAGGGCAGCCGTCCTTGGAGGTGTCACTCTCATTTTGTTTAGGTGAGAGGAGGCTAGGGTGAGAGGAGAGACCGGCTCTTGTTCTTAAGCTTTTTGCCATCCGCATTTTGTATTGCGAGGAGTGGCTTGTAACCCGACACCGAGTGATAATACAAATCATCATCTTCCCAAATCCAAGGATCAAATTCGCGTTTTTGTTCTTCGCGTTTTGGTTTTTCCCCTCTCGGAGATTTGTCTCGTTCTCCCTCTCCGAGCGACGATTTGTGATTCCGTTCGAATCAATTTGTTCTATGTCGTGAGCTCCTTCTTTCCACCGAAGGATTTCCTCTCTAACCTCACGAGCACATAGATCGGGTCGAAATCGCGTTCGTTCTTCGTTCTTTCCCCTTTTCTAGTGTTCTTCTGATTTCTCATGGATTAGTTGGTTTGGAGCAATGATATCCTAGGATTAGCTTCCCAACACGTAGAAGAACACTTGGGAGAAGTTTGGTTGCAGCCCCGTTCGATTTGGTGAAGATCCAATCGATTTTGGTTTTGTCCCGAGCTGTTTTTGGGCTTTCTGGACAGTGGCGGACTGTCCGGAACTTATCCCCGGACTGTCCGGGGGTCGGGGCTGTTCACGGGCAGTGAGGTCGCTGTTTTCATTTTTGAACGGCGGACTGTCCGGGACTCACTCCCGGACTGTCCAGGGTTCAATAGCGGACAGTCCGCGGTTCACTAGCGGACAGTCCGCGACTGCACAGTTTTGCTGATTCCGTCCGTATCTTTTGCATACAAGCTCCGATTTGTTATCCGTTTGTTGCGTTGGTTTCCTATCTTCTTAAGGATCATTCCAAAGTACTTTTGCCACCATTGGTCAAAGTATTTTTGGTTGGACACTTCTTCTCCATAGGAGTTAAGTGTTCCGCTTTCAGAGTTTCGTTTGTTCTAGCAGCCGTATCTTTTGCGTTCGAGCTCCGATTTGAGATCCGTCTGTTGCGTTAGTTTCCTAACTTCATAAGGATCTTTCCAAGGTGCTTTTGCCACTAGTTGGCCTAAGTAGTTTTGGTCGAACACTTTCCTCTTCTCCATAGGAGTGGGGTGTTCCGTTATCGGAAGTTCGATTGTTCTAGGAGCTTGCTTGTGCAGTTTTGCCCCATTGCTTTGGTGCTTCGTTTTGGGGGTTCTTCCGTAGTTCCGCTGTACCTCTAGGACATCTCCTAGGGTATCCACCTATTCTTAGGTCGTGAACTCAATGGTTGTTTGAGTCTTCGCTTTTGGGGTGATTTTCTGGGACAAGGGCCATCATTTCTAGAGAAGAAATTTGAGGCTCCCATTCACCCCCCCCCCTCTGGTCGCCAATTTGGTCCTTCAGTGTGTGTAGGTGAACTACAAGACCGGTGGATCTCATTGGGTGATTGATAGTGGTTGCACACAATATATGACCGGTGATCCCCGGATGTTCACCTCTAGAAGAGAATGTCGATGAACAAGAAAAGATTACATTTGGTGACAACTAAAAGGGCAATGTCAAGGGATTGGGCAAAGTGGTAATATCAAATGATCATACCATCTCCAATGTGCTTCTTGTTGCATCATTGAGCTTCAACTTGCTATCCGTTGGGCAACTTTGTGATCTTTGCTTTCAATGTTTGTTCACCGACAAAGAAGTGGTTGTGACCAAGAAAGATGATACACAAGTGATCTTCAAAGGCTTTAGATACAACAACCTCTATCTAGTGGATTTCACCTCCGAAGATGCCAACTTGAAAACATGTTTGTTCACTAAGCAAGGTTGGCTATGGCATAGAAGATTGGCACATGTTGGAATAAACACTCTCAACAAGCTATTGAAGAAGGATTTGGTTAGAGGCTTGAAAGATGTCAAATTTGAGAAGGACAAGTTGTGTAGTGCATGTCAAGCCGGCAAGCAAGTTGCAAATACTCATCCAACCAAAGCCTTTGTATCAACGTCAAGAGAATTAGAGCTACTTCACATGGATCTATTTGGGCCAACAACATATGCTAGCTTGGGTGGAAATCTCTATTGCCTAGTGATTGTTGATGACTATTCGAGATACACTTGGGTATTCTTTCTTCATGACAAATCTGAAGCAACCCCTTCATTAAAGAAGTTTGCCAAGAGAGCCCAAAATGAGTTTGACTTGAAGATCAAGAAAATAAGAAGTGATAATGGAAGGGAATTTGACAACACCCACATTGAGGAATATTGTGATGAAGTTGGAATCAAGCATGAAGTCTCTGCAACCTACACACCACAACAAAATGGGGTAGTTGAGAGGAAGAATCGGACTCTAATCACCCTAGCAAGGAAAATGTTAGATGAGTACTCTACACCAGAAAGATTTTGGGCGGAAGCAATCAACACCGCTTGCTATGCATCAAACCGATTGTTCCTCCATCGTCTCCTTGGCAAGACCCCCTATGAGCTACTCAACAACAAGAAGCCGGATGTATCATTCTTTAGAGTGTTTGGGTGCAAATGCTACATCTACAAGAAGCACCAACACCTAGGGAAGTTTCAACGCCGATGTGATATTGGTTTTCTTGTTGGTTACTCATTGAAGTCCAAAGCATATCGAGTATTCAACCATGCCACCGGGATGGTAGAAGAAACATATGATGTGGAATTCGATGAATCTAATGGCTCTCAAGGAGAGCATGAGAATCTTGATGATGTAGGTGATGAACCATTGAGCAAAGCAATGAAGAACATGCTGATTGGAGCCATCAAGCCTAAAGATGATGATGATGATGTGCAAGTCATTGGCAAGCCATCCTCATCAAATGTACCACAAGATGATGATAAAGATGGGAGAGAGCCATTTGAAGATACTCATGTCTCTCATGATCAAATAGTGGTACAAGCTCAAGATGTTGATGCTCCTCAAGTGGCCCCTCAAGTGGTTGATCAAAGGACTACTCCTCTACTACAAGCTAATCCTCAAGATCTCATCATAGGGAGTCCAACAAGGGGTGTAATGACTCAATCTCAAAAACTTGCTCTATTTATTGAACATCACTCATTTGTGTCTCTTGTTGAGCCTACCATTGTAGATGAAGCTCGAGGTGATCCGGATTGGGTGAATGTCATGCATGAAGAACTAAACAACTTCACCTGCAACCAAGTTTGGACACTAGAAGAGCGACCAAAAGGCGCAAGAGTCATAGGGACAAAATGGGTGTTTATGAACAAGCAAGATGATCAAGGCAAGGTTGTTAGAAACAAGGCAAGGCTAGTTGCAAAGGGGTTCTCTCAAGTAAAAGGCTTGGATTTTGGAGAGACCTTTGCACCGGTTGCAAAACTTGAAGCCATTCGTATCCTCCTTGCTTATGCATCACATCATGACATTAAATTATATCAAATGGATGTGAAAAGTGCATTTTTAAATGGCTTCATAAATGAACTAGTCTATGTTGATCAACCTCCTAGGTTTGAAGACCCTAGATATCCTAATCATGTTTATAGGTTGTCCAAGGCGCTATATGGGCTCAAGCAAGCCCCAAGAGCATGGTACGAGCGCCTCCGGGACTTCCTCATTGAAAAGGGCTTCATCATTGGGAAGGTCGACACCACACAATTCACCAAGAAGCTTGATGGAGAGATCTTCATTTGTCAAGTCTACGTTGATGATGTCATCTTCGGATCAACAAATGAAGCTTATTGCAAGGAATTTGGTGACTTGATGTCGAAGGAGTTCGAAATGTCCATGATTGGAGAACTCACATTCTTCCTAGGCTTCCAAGTCAAGCAATTGATGGAGGGGACTTTTATATCTCAAGAGAAGTACACAAAATACCTCCTCAAGTGCTTCAACATGGATGATTGCAAGCCTATCAAGACTCCAATGCCAACAAATGGACATCTCGACCTAGATGTGGGAGGTAACCCGGTTGATCAAACTCTCTACCGTTCTATGATTGGTAGCTTGTTATACTTGACCGCATCTAGGCCCGACATCATGTTTAGTGTGTGCATGTGTGCTCGTTTTCAAGCCGATCCTAGGGAATCACATCTCATAGCCGTGAAGAGAATCCTTAGGTACCTAAAGCACACCCCAAGCATTGGCCTTTGGTATCCCAAAGGAGCTAACTTCCAACTCATTGGGTATTCCGATTCGGATTACGCGGGTTGCAAAGTAGATAGAAAAAGCACATCCGGAGGGTGCCATTTGCTTGGGAGATCACTAGTTTCATGGAGTTCAAAGAAGCAAAATAGTGTGGCCTTGTCTACCGCCGAGGCGGAATACATAGCCGTGGGTGCTTGTTGTGCACAAATCCTTTACATGAAACAAACCCTTTTAGACTATGGTGTAGTTCTAGAAAGGGTACCTTTGTTGTGTGACAATGAGAGCGCGGTTAACCTTGCTAACAACCCGGTTCAACACTCTCGCACAAAGCACATAGATATTCGCCATCAATTTCTTAGAGACCATGTTTCAAAGAAATACATATCCTTAGAGGGAGTTAGAACCGAAGATCAATTGGCGGATATCTTCACAAAACCTCTAGATGAGAACACCCTTTGTAGATTGCGAAGTGAGCTTAATGTGCTTGATCTAAGTAACTTTGTCAAAAGGTGAAAGGGGGTTGTCTTTGCATTGCATTGTATCATATGTCATGTTAAATTATGCTTTGCACATAGGCTTGTCAGACGTGGTTAAGATAACCGCCCTAAAAAGCGTGTGAAGAAGCTTACCCATGAGAAAACTTGACAAGCAACCTAGATTCAAATTCCGTATTGCATTGCATATGCATGTGTGTTGCTTTGTCATTTCTTTTCGGTTGTGTTCGTCCACCGCTAGGGGGAGCATTTGAAGCTCCTAATGGTTGAGTCCCCTAGTTTTGGTGGCCACATGTTGTCTCCTTAGGATTTATCGCCTATTTTACCTAAAAATGATATGTAGCCTATGGCAAAATATTTATAAAATTGAGGGTTTATGCGAGGATGCTCATACTAGGTTCCAACTGGTGTTTATTTGCCTCTTATTTGAGTTGGAACTTGGTTGGGAGAGGGAGCTGCAACGGAGATCTTTGAAACTGCCCAAAATGCAGCATCGGACGCTGGCCCCAGTGTCTGATGCCTGCACTGTAGGCAGCCCCGGCTAAAACAGTGACCTATTAGCGTCCGTTGTGTCACCAACGGAGCGTCCGATGCCCCATCGGACGCTGCGTTGTGTTTTTGGCCGTTTTGAACCTCTCTGAGTGGACATCAGAGCGTCCGATGTGATCACATCGGCGCGTTCGATGCCCCATTAAGCGGCACAGATTGTTCTTCAACTGACTTTCGGGCTCCACGTGTCACACCTTCACTCATCGTCTTCCTCACGCCTAAGTGCTCGTGCCGCTGTACCTTCGCATCCCTAACCCTAGCGCCCAAGCCCACCCACACCGGCCGCCGCACCCACTCCTCCCACATGCGCCCAGCTAGCTCGCCGCCGGCCGCTGCTCCGCCGCTCCTCCCTCCGCCTCCACCCAGCCAGCCGCGCGCGCCCGGTCTCTCTGCTCCATGCCGCCACCAAAATCCTGTTCGTCGGCGCCCGTCTTGTCCTCGTCGGAGGTTCGCCGGAGTCACGTCTCTGCTCGTCTCTGACTTCGTCTCTAGCCCCGACGAGCTCTCCCTCAGCTTGTTGACCCTCACAGTGAGCACCTCCTATCGAATCCACACTCATGCACCCAAGATCTCGACAAATTGTCCCAACGGCCGTTCCAACCTGTTTTAGCCCCCGTTTTCACCCACATCCTTTGCAGTTCCTCTCGGTGTGATGTGTGGGTGCCGGAACGTCAGTGCTTACCTCGTTCTTGGGTTCATTTTGTCGGATCGTCAGGTAGCGAAGCCTTTCCTCTCTTATCTCCATTGCTTTGCTTCCGATAGGTCCTCTCGTCTCTAGCATATATGTTTCTTATGTATCCCATCTACTCTTGCAGCAAGTCAGTGGCTCAGTGACAGCTTGGCAGTTGGGCAGTGACAGACAACCCAGGGCCAAGCCCGCGGGTAAGGAACAAGGCCAAGCCTCGCGAGTGTCAGCTTGTCAGTGTCAGAGGGAGTATCTGTCAGTTGTGTTTCTTGTCAGCTAGTTGTCAGAGGATCTCAATGTCAGTTGATCTTTTTAGCGGCAGTCCAGTCTTTCAGCAGAAGTATTTCTCTGTTCTTGTTAGCTATGCGCTGCAAGAACATCGGTGGTGCTCCGGGGGACTCTCCTCCCCGTCCTCCTCCTTCCGGTCAGTGACCCGGGAAGGGGAAGTTGATCACACGCCAGAAGCACACCCGAGAGCAGCGAGAGGCCGATCAGGCCCGTGAGGTTGCAGCCGCCGTAGAGCGTGCAGAGCAGGGTGGCCGTGGTGGCGGCTTGAGGATCGAGAATCAGTTGTCGCCAGAGCAGCGGTGAGCAGTTGAGGAGGTCGAGCGGTTTCACCACTCGCTGACTGGCACGCTCATGGCTGCCGGTCGTCGGACGACCTTCACCTCCCCGGGTGTGGAGCCCCAGAGCTCAGGGCAGGGCCAGGCAGAGGCCGAGACAGTTGAGGCAGAGGCAGAGGCCGAGGCAGAGGAGGAGGTCCCTGAGGAGGTACCCCGGCGCCGGTCTACTCGTCGCAGGACTGCAGTGCCACCCCGGCCCGACGTCCCTCTGCGGGGAGCATGTGCTCCGTCGAGGCGTGCGCCCCCACCGATTTCGCGACTGGACCTCCAGGCGGCTACCTGTTCACAGATCCAGACGCTCTGGCTCGTTCCAGTGGAGCAGTGGTTTCCCAGAGAGCGGTAGGGGCAGACTTCTTCACTGTCCTGCAGGAGGATTTTTACAGAGGCTACAAGAACGTCGGGATCAGCCTGCGTTCCCAGAGGTCTGCACCCTGGAGGCCCTGGTTTCGGCTTCAGAGCAGCTCCGTCCAGCTATTACCTACCTGCCTGGTCTGGCAGATCTTCTTGGACGGTCCGGTTCTTATATCGAGGATTGGGTGTTTCAGTTCTACGCCTCTCTGTGGGTGCACCCTGACCGCGAGACCATAGAGTTCGCTTTCAGAGGGGAGCACTACAGGCTCTTTATGTCAGAGATCCGGGACTGGTTCGGCCTGCGTCACTCTCCGACCTAGATCCACGACTTGTGCTACGACCAGACAGAGCCACCAAGGCGCCCTCACGGTGGAGAGCAGCCCCCGACAGACTTGGTGCGTCCCTGCTTCCGAGAGCCCTTTGGGGAGGGTTCAAGCCGAGCGTCTAAGGATCTTACTCCTGCGGCTCGGATCCTCCACGAGGTCCTTTGGCGTACCTTGCCGCCTCGTGTCGGCTTCAGAGAGGCTATCTCTCGTCTCCAGCTCTAGCTACTGAAGGACCGAGAAAGCACTAGCAAGGTGACCAGAGGGGGGTGAATGGGAGCTCAAAAATTTCTCTCGAAACTTTGGCCAAATGTCCGAAATCAACCCCAAGAAAATGCGACCGAAACCGTGATGCCCACGACCCTTGGAAGAGGGTGGATGATCTCTAGGATCACAGCGAGGCACCACAAGAAGATAGCAAACCAAATGCCAAAAGCTCCAGCTCGAACACAACCCCAAAAACCAAGTCCCGAACGTAGATTGTCGGCTACGTCGAGAAACTCCTAAATACCTATGCTAACAAGTAGCAAAGATACCTAGAGAGGTTCCTTGGTCAACTCTAGGGTCAAACGTGAAGTCCGGAAACCAAACGAACAAGCCGGGAGAGCAAACGCACTAAGCCGGAAGACACAGCCAAATCCCGGACTGTCCGCCGGTACGGTCCCGGACTGTCCGCGGGCGAGTGGCGGACTGTCCGCCGGCAAAACTCGCCAAACAGCAAGGTTGCTGCAACATCCCTGGACGTTCCCGGACTGTCCGCCAAACACAACGACGGACTGCCCGCCGGTCAAGTTTCAGCACTGTTCACCGAGACATGCAGCCACTGCCCGGCTGAATCCCGATGCACGGACTGTTCGCGCCCTGAGTGGCGGACTGTCCGCGGTCACTCAGGGAGGGCGATTTTGTTCGCCCTTCACCCAAATCAATCCCAAATCGAATCAACTCACAATCCCACGTTTCCAAACTTGGAGAGGATGATCACAGAGTAGTTAGGAGACTACCCCCAAGAAATCATCCACTCAAATCGAGTCAATCACCGGGAAATCAAAAGGGGAAGAGGATGAACCAAAAAGCGCCACGAAAACGAAATCAACCTGATCTACTTGTTCGTAAGGAGATAGATAAATTCCTTCGGTGGAAATGATCTCCTTTCAAATACGAACAAGTTGAGTCAAATGGATTTCGCAAAGACGCACTAAAGAGGGAGATCGAGTGACGGGAAAATCGCGGAGAAACGAAGAACGCGAAGAACACGAATCAAAACGCGAATCAACACATCGATTTGCAACCGTGTGGCTACCACATGCTACAACAGTGAGGTTACGGACTCACTTCCTCAAAATCTCTAGTACACAGAGGTATGGTTCTCTGCGGATCTCAGCTAGCTACAGCAGGGGATTGGGAGAGCAGGAAACCCTAGAAGCAAAGAGCAAAATGACTGAGATAGAAGGGAGGAGGGTGTCTCCCTCTACTTATCCTAATTTCTAATTCCTACTCTACCCCTCTCTAATTACAGAGCGAACCAGCTAAACCCTAAGGTTATTCTGGACCAACTCGGTGGTAGGTGTATCCGACGGCCACGCCCGCACAACTCGTAGCGTTGCCTCGACGCAACCTCCCGATTGCCGCCATGTGCCGCCCTCGCTCTGCACCCCCGGTTTTGTGGCCCAAACTGGGAAACCAGCCTTTTCCAGCCAACCCCCAGTTTTGAGGCCCAAACCGGGAAACCAGCCCACCAAGCATCTGAGTTTTGAGGCCCAAACTCAGCAAAACCCGCAGCGCCCAGGTTTTGAGGCCCAAACCTAAAAACCGTCCTCAGCCCGAGTTTTGTGGCCAAACTCGGAAACCATCCGCACCCAGGTTTTGAGGCCCAAACCTGGAAACCATCCACCTGATGGTTTTTCCCTGGCTCTACCACCAAACCGACGTCGTAGATGGGATGCACCTCCCATGCACCCCGTCCTCTGACACGTGTCCCCAAGTCCACGACTCAGGCAACACATGACCGCAAGTCTTCACTTGTAGCTGCCACAGGCTGCCAGCCACCACAGCTGATCCTCGGGCCTCTGGTCCCTCAGTCCAAGCCTCACGTCCGCCCTTTGCCACTCTCGGTCCATCGGCACGGCACGTCTCTACTTGACCTTCACCTCGCCTTTGATCACTGCATCCGTGCTCGACACCTGCACAACACAAGCCAAAGAACATGCGCATCATCCCAGTTGACAATCACTCATCACTCAGAGACCCGGCATAGACCCATGTATCCGCAATCTCCCCCTTGATGAGTGCATTGTCAACTACCAACACAAATCATAATAGAAAGAGAAGAAGGAAGAAGGAGAAGAGAAAACTCGACCAAATGACCCAAAAGCATAGCAAAGCCGAAGAAGGTCAAGTGGAAAGAGCGAAAGAACTTGGTCCCCAAAGACATGGGCAACGGCTCAACGCAACCAAGCAAAGCAAAGCTAGCCCTCAAGAAGAGGTAGAACAGGCTCAACACCGCTAGCAAAAACCAATCGAAAATATCGAAGCAAAATGCTAGTCCCTCAAGATAGAGGCACAGAGGCTCAACACAACTAGCAAAGAAAGCTCGATACCGACTGTTACCAAAAAGAGTTCGACACCAATTGAAAATCTGAAAAGCAAATGCTAGTCCCTCAAGAAAGAGGCTAAGGCTCAACGCAACTAGCAAACCGCTCCAAACCAATTGAAAATGTCAAAGACTCAACCGGAAACAAACTCCTCCTCGAATAGTGCAAACAACCAGGAAATATGATTTGCAATTTCTCCCCCTTAGTTGAAAATGCACTTGTCAAGAGTCAAAGCTCCCCCTCAGAAAATGCAGCACAAAGTGCTAACATGCAGATTTCTCCCCTTCCAAGATGCATATGAGTCAGAATGCAAGTTAGGAGCTTCGGGAGTATACTCAAAAGAGTGCAAAGATGCTCGACAGAGTTCTGATCCGATGACTCAGAAAAATGCACAGAATGCTAGCAAAGGCTCAAGCTGATCACTAAGAATGAAATATGAACATGTGAGCAGTTTTAAGCCGAAAAAGGTATTCACCATCAAAATAGCACAAGACATGTATGGTCAGGAAGTCAAATGTGCTAAGCATGTATACCAAGTGAACTACCCCTAGCACAGTTCAATCATCATGTTGATACCAATTTAGGCATATACTTGTGATTTCAGATTTTAATCGGAGTTGCAGCGGTGAAATTACACAAGTTCCGAAAACAGCATGTGACTGCGAGAGGTTGAATGCTTGTTATTGCCTAACTTTTCAACTGTGCGAAGCCTATGCATAAGCAATCAGAAGCTTAAAGCAACAGTTTCGGTCATACACTACACAGCTCAAGTTTAACTCAAAGTGCAATGAGAAACAGTCTCGAAACTGTGAGGTGCTAACAAGCAAACCCATCTCGATCTTTCCAATTCACTTAACTTGGTTCAGATTTTAAACAGAATATGACATACCAAGCAAGTGAATGACTCAACACTAGAGACATAGCAACCTAGCATATATGAAAAGCACATGTGACTTCAACACATCCTACACATGCTAGTTGCATATCTCAATGGTGAACATTTTCAAGTTTTAAGTTCATTATCAAATTCACCATTCAACAATGGCTCAGCTCATAGTATGTACTAGTGATCAGAAAGAGCATAAGCTATAGCATCAACATAAAGCATCGGAGCAAAAACTACACAGAGCATAGTTACATTCTTCAGATTATACACATGAAGCTTAGAATGTAAAAGCGTATGCTGAAATGCAAAAGATGCACGAAGAAATCAAAAAGAAGCAAAGAACAACTGAAAACAAAAAGTCAGTGTATCATACAAAATCCAAAGTGTTTCCCCCATCTAAAAGGGGAAACACACACCAAGCTCACCTCTCAACCGATTAAAGGTTGATTGGTCCAAAGGCTTGGTAAAAATATCAGCAAGCTGATGATGAGTATCGACATGGCGAAGGTCGATATCACCCTTCTCATAGTGGTCTCGCAGAAAATGAAAGTGCACATCAATGTGTTTGGTCTTCGAGTGCAGCACGGGGTTCTTAGCAACGCTAATTGCACTCGTGCTGTCACAAAGCAATGGAACACGAGAAAAGCTCAGGCCAAAATCACGCAAAGTGGTCATCATCTAGAGTAACTGGGAACAGCAGCTAGCCGCAGCAATATACTCAGCCTCTGTGGTAGACTGGGCGACACTAGACTGCTTGCGAGAGGACCACAAAACAAGAGAAGAACCAATAAACTGGCAAGTCCCAGAGGTGGACTTGCGATCAATACGGCAACCCGCAAAATCGGCATCGGAATAACCGCAAAGGGAAAGGGTGGAGGAAGCAGAATACCAAATCCCGAATTCTGGAGAGAAGGATAAGTACCTCATAATGCGCTTGACCGCCTGACGGTGAGAGGTGTGTGGCGAAGACTGAAATCGCGCGCAAAGACACACCGTGAACTGGATGTCCGGGCGTGTCGCCGTCAGGTACAGCAGCGACCCGATCATACTCCGGTACTCCTTCTGGTCCACTGCTTCTCCCTCCTTGTCTGCATCCAGGGCCGTCGTGGTTGCCATGGGTGTTGGAAGAGGCTTGGCCTCACCCATGTCGAACTTCTTCAGGATATCTCTATTGTACTTGCCCTGGTGCACAAACGTTCCTTCCTGGGTTTACTTGATTTGCAACCCGAGGAAAAACGTCAACTCGCCCATCATGCTCATCTCGAACTCCCTGCTCATAATGTCTGCAAACTTGGCAACCAAAGCGTGAGAAGAAACCACCGAAAATGATATCATCCACGTAAATTTGGACCAAGAGAGTATCAGTGCCTTGCTTGAGGAGAAAGAGCGTTTTATCTACACATCCCATTTTAAAACCCTTAGCAAGCAAAAAGGTTTTCAACCTATCATACCAGGCTCTAGGGGCTTGTTTCAAACCATACAAAGCTTTGTGAAGTTTAAAGACATGGTTTGGAAACTTGGGATTTTCGAAACCGGGGGGTTGTCTAACATACACCTCCTCTTCTATGTAGCCATTTAAGAAGGCACTCTTGACATCCATTTGAAAAAGTTAGAAACCTTTGGATGCAGCAAAAGCCAAGAGTATCCTAATTGCCTCCAAATGAGCTACAGGAGCAAATGTCTCCTCATAGTCTATCCCCTCCTTCTGACTATATCCCTGGGCTACGAGTCTGGCCTTGTTTCTCACAACATGGCCATCTTCTCCCTGTTTGTTTTTGAAAACCCATTTTGTCCCAATTGGATGACACTCAGAAGGTGGAGACACTAGAACCCAAACCCGATTTCTCTCAAAGTTCTCAAGCTCCTCATGCATGGCATTGACCCAATCAGGATCCGTCAAAGCGTGTCCAACATCCCGGGGTTCAAAATCAGCAACAAATGCAGAATGAGCAAAGTGAGAGATTTGCCTTGACCGGGTGACGCGTTCGTCGATGCTGCCGATCATCTGCTGAGGCGGGTGCTGGCGCTGAATGTGTCGTGGCGCCTCCCTAGCCGAAGTGGCCTCCCCCTCAATAGCAGCTGGATCCTCCTCGGGTACAAAGGGTACCGCTCGAGGTGGCGGATCCCACGGCCCCCAGGAAGACGATGTGTCGGGGCCGTGAGTCGTCGTAGAAGCCGCTCTTTGCGGCACAGCAGGTGGAGGAGGTGTTGGGTCATCTATCCCTTCAGCACCTTCTTCTTCATCATCGAAAAGAGGTTCGCCAACCTCATGATCACCTGCACGCCCAAAACGAGAAGAAGGACAAACCATGGTCTCGTCGAAGGTGACATCGGATGTCTCCATGACTCGGTTAGTGTCAAGGTTAAGTACACGATAAGCTCGAGTGTGAGTGCCATAACCCAAAAACACACCGTCAGAAGAACGAGACTCAAACTTGTCCAAGTTGCCCTTTTTGAGTATAAAACAATGGCAACCAAAAACTCGAAAATAACTCACCTTGGGGTAGTTTTCCAAAACGCAACTCATAAGAGGTCTTTTTCAAGAAAGCTCGAAGAAAAATGCGATTGGAAATATAGCATGCAGTGTTCATAGCTTCGGCCCAATATCGCCTAGGAGTCCTATGCTCATCGAGCATCGTCCTGGCCATCTCTACAAGGGTCCGATTCTTCCTCTCTACAACACCATTCTGAGGGGGTGTGTAGGGGGAAGAAAACTGATGCTCTAAACCCAAAGAGTTACAAAACTTCTCAAAATCCAAATTCTTGAATTCGGAACCATTATCACTCCTAATAGCTCGCATCGAGTTCAAAGGGAACTCGTTCTGAAGACGCAAAATCAGATTGCGAGCAAAGGAGAAAGTTTCAGTTTTCTCAGCTAAAAAGAAAACCCACGAATATCTCGAAAAATCGTCGACAACAACAAGCACATACCACTTCCCCCCAACCGAGTTCACCCGAGCCGGACCAACAAGGTCCATGTGCAAAAGCTCTCCAGGGCGCTTGGTCATGACCTGAGTCACCGGATGGTGGGGAGCGGCAACCATCTTCCCGTGTCTACAAGAGTGGCAAACAAGATCCTTCTCCATTGATAACTTGGGCAATCCTCGGATTAGGCCAAGTGAACTAAGCCTTGCAAGCAAGTTGAAGCTCAAATGTCCAAGTCTCCTATGCCACTTCCAAAGATTAGAAGAGGAAGGTCCAGCCACAAAGACAACGAGAAATGCCAAAAGACTCCGAGAAATCCGCACGAAAGACTTTCCCAAAGGGCGAAATCACACAAACAAGATTGCCCTGAGGGTCCAAAATACGACTGAGATTCGGTTTAAAATGAATCTCATAGTCGTCATCAAAGAGTTGCGAAACGGAAAGAAGGTTAAAATGCAAGTTAGAAACAAGAGCAACATCGCGCAACACAAAGTGCTCATTAACTCGCACAGATCCACGAGACAGCACCTTACCTTTGTTGTTGTCGCCGAAGGTAATATACTCCTTTCCGGCGACCGGACTAAGACTGGAGAACCACTTGGCGTTTCCGGTCATGTGCCTCGAACACCCGGAATCCACCAACCAACGTTCTCCAATCGTTTTACCTACATCAATAAAAAGACATAGGGTGAGCAAACGGGCCAACACTGGAGTTAGTGAAGTAAGGGGAATACCAGTGTTGGGCCGGCTGCTCAAAAGAACGATTAGCAGAAAAACCATTCCTAGCACGCCTACGGAAGGAGCGATCACCACGTTGAGGAAAACGTGGTCCGCTAAGGGAGGAGCGTCCATCGCGATACTCAAACCGCGGTGGGGGAAAACGCTCAACTACAAAGTCACCGCCACGGGGTCCATAGCCTACAACTGCAGGCTCCCGCCGGGCACGCTCTCTACGAGGCCTACGCCTAGGGACTTGAGGCTCAACACCTCTAGGCCTAGCGTCTCTCCTCGGAGCTCTCCTCTGCCTAGGCCTAGCAACTTGAGGTTCTGGACCTCTGGGCCTAGCAGCACGCCTCTGAACATTCGGCGCATGTACATCATGGAAAGGATGGTACATGTCCGGGTTGTTCATCTCCCTAGCATAGCGCGCCTCTCTCTTGCGCCTAAAGCAGAACTCGCTCAAGTGTCCATCTCTCCCACAATGCTCACAGTGGTACCTCACCGCTCTCAAAGGGGGTTGTTGGTACTTATGGTTCTGGGTATGGATCACCTTGCCCTTCTATGGCAACTCCTCCTGGATAGGTGGCATAGCATCAAGCTTGTTTTTCAGGTGGTTGGGTTTGGGATGCCACACTTGGTTCTTGGGTGGAGCTCTCGGAGGTTCCTCAAACACCCCATCCTTGGTGTTAGGCTTGAGAGGCTCTTTGGGTGGAAGCTTGGTTAGTTTGGGAGTAGTGGTGGAGTTGGGCTTCTCACTCGGGTTCAGACCACTCGACTCTCCAATCTTCCCAAAGACAGACACATCAACACCCGGAGCAAAGCCTACACCAGGACCTCCAGCAGCTCGCTTAAATTGGGAGATCATCATCCCGAGCTGCGGCTCACCACAAGACACCCATGACAAGATGGTCCGAAGGTATGTGATTTCCTCCTCGGTTTGCATCTTGTCATGCTTCACGTTAGCAATCTCCATCTCCAAACCCTCACACAAAGCGCACCTAGTCACACAAGTGCTACCCGAGCTGGCCTCTTCAAGAGACACAATCTTGACATTCTTCTCTACCAACTCGGATTGCAAGACAGGACAAGTCTTGCACGCACCCAACAGCATGGGTCTAGCCCGGAGCTCATCCACCTCTCCTACCAACGCAACATACTTACTTCTCAAAGTGAGAAGATCAGTCATGTGCGTGGTGCACGCCTCGCACTCCTCCTCATCTGTGACAACTACGGTGGACTTGACAGAATCAAGTTCCTTCACCGTATCCTCCCACTTCTGCCTAAACTCCTTGCGCTCTCTAGTGGCTCGCCTAAGCAACTTATCTTGACTAAGGAGCGCGGCAGTAAGTTTCTCGACCTCAGCGGAAAGCTCATCGTGTGTCAGAGATACCTGGGAGGTGTCGTCGTTCCGAGGGGAGTTCACCAGCTCGCCGTCGACCTCTTTGCCGAGGGCCATGGTGCAGAGGCCGTCGTCGTCGGTGAAGAAGCAAAGACCGTTCAGCTTGTCCTCGATCCTCTTCTTCTTCTCGGACTCGTTGTCGCTTGAGCAAGCGGAGTCGTCATCCGAGCCGTCGACGTCGCTGAGCGTGGCGAAGAACGCACGCTGCTCAGCTTGGGCCTTCTCCAAGTACTTCTTCTTGATGTACTCCTTGTCGAAGCCGCCCCTCCGCTTGTGCCTCGCGGGGACGTACTTCTCCTTGCGCTTGCCGGAGTCGTACTTGTGCCCATGATCGCCCTTCCCAGATGAATGCTTCTTCTTGGGACAGTTGGCGATGAAGTGATCGGGGTCACCGCACTCATAGCATCCTGAGCGTCCTCCTCTGTGGCGACGGTTCATGTGGTTGTTGTGAAACCGCGAGAACCGGTTGGCGAGCATTGCCAACTCGTCATCCCCCAAAGACTCCAGCTGGTCCTCTATGACAGAAAAGAGAGACGAAAGAGCAAAACCTCCAGAGGGGTTAGAAGAGCCAGAAATCAAAGCCATAGTCGGGCCAGAAGGATTCTCATAAGAAGCCCTCGCCATGGCATCAATCTCACTGGACTTGAGCTTACTGAAGAGCTCGTCGCACGTGAGGGTCTCATAGTTAGGTGATTCGATGATCGCCTGAACTTTGGAATCCCACACCGACCGATCAAGGGTATGCAAAAGCTTCAAAGCCCTCTCATGATCGTCAAAAGGCAACAACTCCTTGTTAGCCCTCATCCTGTTGACAATCACCTGAAAGCGAGCGAATAAACTTTCTATGCTCTCGCCAGGCATATGTCGAAAGTTCTCATACTCTCGCTTGAACGACTCGTAGAGACGGGTTTTGACTTGAGAGGTTCCCTCATGGAAACGCATGAGGGTAGCCCAAATCTCCCGAGCCGTAGCCAGGTGAGAAACGCGATCAAACTCACTCATGCTCAGACATGAGAAAAGAGCGTTACGGGCTCGGCTATTGGCATCGTGCTCATCGATCTGATGCTGAGTCACACGAGCAACCAAGACAACGTAATCGGCAGAGTTGCAAATATCCCAAATGGAAGCACCAATACTCTGCAGATAGGCCGACATGCGTATCTTCCAATACGCATAGTTCGTCCCATCGAAAAACGACGGTTTGCCCACGCCGCGATCCATGTCGCCTTCTGTGGATCTGGAACCGGTTAAGGTGGAAGATCCTTAACCTGCTCCGATACCAATTGAAGGACCGAAAAGCTACCAGAAAGCGACCAGAGGGGGGGTGAATGGGAGCTTCAAATTTTCCTTTCGAAAACTTGTTGCCACTGTCCCGAGAATCAACCCCATGAGCAAACCTATAGCTTGCAAGTGTCCACGACCCTAGATGTAGGGTGGATGCCTCCGAGAAGCATAGCGGGACACTATACAACCCTAGAAAACCAACGCAAAAGACGAAAACCAAATCTGACAACGAACGAGCCAACTGCGGACGAGACTGCGCAAAACCAGCACCCGGACTCTGCAAGCGTCCGGTCACGAGGCACCGGACGCGTCCGGTCAACCAAAACTCATTTTGGAACCTCTCTGTTTCTGACCGGACTCACTGAGTCGGAGCGTCCAGTCAGAGGCCGAGCGTCCGGTCAACAACAAAAGATCGGATGAACAGTACCAGAGATGCGTCTGGTCAAAACTCAGGTGAGCGTCCGGTCAAGTCCGAAATAAACTGTTCGCTGGCACGTTCAACAACCGGACTCTAGGAGTGCGTCCGGTCAACTCGTGCCAAGCGTCCGGTCACCCCGAAACTTCACTGTTCGTTCACCGATTTGACTCGATCTCACCCAAAACAAATCCTCTAGGGATCAAACTTGGTGAGAGGAGTCACAAGGAGGATAGTGAGCTATCTCTAAGAGATCATGGCTCGAACCTATCTCCAAATTGATGAATCGAAGAAATTTGGGGGAAGGAAGAAAAACTTAACCCGAAACAAGAATCGATCGATCTACTAGCTCGTGAGGTTAGAGGGGAATTCCTTCGGTGGAAAGAAGTGCCTCACGATCTAGAACATCTCTGTTCAAACGGAATCGCAAACGATGCAACGAACAAAGAGATTGATCGACGGGAAAATCGTGGAGAAAAGCAACCCGCGAAGAACACGAACAAAACACGAATCACAACCACGAAATTGCAACCGTGTGGCTACCACACGCTACAACAGTGAGATTACGGTCTCACTTCCTCAAAATCTCTAGTACACAGAGGTATGGTTCTCTGCGGATCTCAGCTAGCTACAGCAGGGGATTGGGAGAGCAGGAAACCCTAGAAGCAAAGAGCAAATGACTGAGATGAAATGGGAGGAGGGTGACTCCCTCTACTTATCCTAATTCTATTTCCTACTCTACCCCTCTCTAATTACAGGGCGAACCAGCTAAACCCTAGGGTTATTCTGGACCAACTCGATGGTAGGTGGATCCGACGGCCACGCCCGCACAACTGGTAGCGTTGCCTCGACGCAACCTCACCGATTGCCGCCACATGCCGCCCTCGCTCTGCCGTCCTTTTCCCGGACGTCGCACCCCCGGTTTTGAGGCCTAAACCGGGAAACCAGCCTTCACAGCCAACCCCCGGTTTTGAGGCCCAAACCGGGAAACCAGCCGACCGTAGCCTGAGTTTTATGGCCCAAACTCAGCAAACCCGCAGCACCCAGGTTTTGTGGCCCAAACCTGGAAACCGTCCTCAGCCCGAGTTTTGTGGCTCAGACTCGGAAATTATCAGCGCCCAGGTTTTGAGGCCCAAATCTGGAAACCGTCCACCTGATGGTTTTTCTCTGGCTCTACCACCAAACCGAAGCTGTAGAGGGGATGCACCGCCCGTGCACCCCGTCCACCGACACGTGTCCCCAGGTCCTCGACCCAAGCAACACCGTGCCCGCAAGTCTTCGCTCGTCGCTGTCCCAGGCTGCCAGCCACCACAGCTGATCCTCGGGCCACCGGTCCCTCAGTCCAAGCCTCACGTCCGCCCTTCGCCACTCTCGGTCCCTCGGCACGTCACGTCTCTACTTGACCTTCACCTTGCCTCTGATCACTGTATCCGTGCTTGACACCTGCACAACACAAGCCAAAGAACATGCGCCTTATCCCAGTTGACAATCACTCATCACTCAGAGACTCGGCATACACCCATGTATCCGCAGCAGCAGCCTCCCCCTCAGCAGCAGCAGCTTCAGTGGCCGCTACCAGGTCCCACTGCCACACCAGCAGTACAGTCAGCAGCCCCAGCTCTCAGGCCCGGGTCCCTCCCAGTTCACCACCTTTACCACTCTGCCTGGAGGGGCCCCGGTGTTCAGTCCGCTTCACACTAGTTTCACGCCACGTCCGACAAAGTCTCTGTTCACGATGACCACCTCAGTGACGCGGGACTTGTCTGCTAGCTTTAGTGAGTTAACTGGGTTTCCCACGCCTGATCTTCAGGGCCCAGTTCAGACGTCGACGGCTCTGATGACTTCCACCACTGAGACTCTTCCGAGTTTCGTCGCGTCCTCAGAGCAGACTAAGCCTGTCCAGTCAGAGACGACCACGACTGTTCACCCTGAGTTATCTACGATACACGAGCTTCCGCACTCCGACACTCAGGTTGACACAGCTACAGAGACTGCGACAGAGCCAGAGAATACAGAGCAGGTAGAGCAGTCAGTGCCAGAGCCGACCCGAACCGCTTCATCGCAGCTTCCAGCTCCAGAGGGTCAGCAGGCTTCTGGCGACTCTTCTTCAGACTCCGAGGCTATTCTACAGCAGTTCGAGTTCACCCAGCGCTCTCTAGAGACTGCTCCTGCCTCGTCTGCGTCACCTCCGCCCTCCGACACTTAGTTTGGCGCTTGATGCCAAAGGGGGAGAGTGGGTCGATTATAGCGATAGGGGGAGCGATGTGAGAGGGATTTGGCTTCTTTTGTTGTGTTATGTTTCACATACGCTCTTTATATATCGCATCTTTTGCACATTATTATGTTATATATGTGTGCTATGGACCTTATGACATGTGTGTGCTCACTATGATATTTTATATGACATGTCATTTTGTCTCACTCGATTACTTGCGCTTAATTCTCACTTGTTATGTATTCGAGCTCTTTACTCTTGCACTTGTTGTTCACTCTAACTTGTTGAGTGCAGGATGTTGGCATGATATGTATGAGCTTGCCTCTAATCATTTTCTCTTATTCATTGCAAGTTCATACATGTCATGATTTGAAAACCTCTTCTCTTTATACTCGAGGTCGTGTTGTCATCAATCACCAAAAAGGGGAGATTGAACGCATCTTGGCCCCTAGTGGGTTTCGGTGATTGGATGAAACACAAGATTACTGTGACTAATGTGTGTTTTGCAGAAATAGGGATGAGTTAGGTCACGGTAATGGTGACGATACGAGCATATGGAGTTCATGTCTCCTGGCGATGGAAATCGTTTTGGTTTTCAAAGGACGGACGACGAAGACGGTGATAGGCTAGGCTAAGTGTCACATGGTGTTGGAGGCCACTTAGGTAGTCTTAGGTCTTTGTTTTTCCTTTGGTCGTACTATAAAGGGGAGCGTGAATCAGTAGCTTGACCTAGATGAGTCTATTGAGGTAGGTGTGGTGCACACTTGTTATTTCATAGCCCTAGGTAGCTCAGAGAGATGCCTTATGTCGTAAGGATAAAAAGTCGTTAAGGCCGCGTCGCGATCCGAGTTGGTTTTGCCCTTGAAAAGGGCATCGGACGCTGGCCTGGTGGGCATCGGACGCGTCTGATGCTCACTCAGACTAGGGTTTAGTCTGGTGCATGGCATCAGACGCTCCAGTGTTGCCACATCGGACGCGCCCGTGCCACTGTTCACTTGCGAGTGAACTTGGGGTAGCACCGGACGCTGACATCGAACGCTGAGGGCCAGCGTCCGATGTCCATGCAGAGAGGTTCCAGAGAGGGTAAAATCACAACGGACGCGTCCGTTGTGATGGCATCGGACGCTGGCCAGCGTTCGATGCTCCTTTAACTTGTCTGACAGGTTGTACAGTCGACCGTTGGCCGAGGTCATCGGAGCGTCCGATGCCAGGCATCGGAGCGTCCGATGCCCCCGCAGAAGCACCTATTCAGTGCTCTATTGGGTGGCCAGTTGGGGGAGTATTGATACTCCTCCCCCTCCTCCATTAGAGTCTTCTTGCCACTTCCATCTGCTGAGAGACACATTGTGAGTGTGAGAAAGTGCAAGAGCCCTAGTGAGGTTGAGAGAATAGCTAATTGAGAGAATTAGTGACCTCCTAATGAGAATTGAGTTTCAAGTGTGCATCCATCCATCTCTTTGGCCTTGTCTTGGTCAAGTGAGAGTTCTAGCTTGTTACTCTTGGTGATCGGCATCACCTAGAAGGCTTGGTGGTGATCGAAGAGCTTGGTGATCATCCGGAGGCTTTGTGGATGACCCAAGTCAAGTTGTGACCGGTAGCGAGCGATTCACCGGGCCGGAGTGGCGAAGAATCAACTCGTAGTGAGCACTTGATCCTTGCGCGGATCAAGGGGGAGCGATACCCTTGCGCGGGTGCTCCAACGAGGACTAGGGGGTGTGCCGACACCTCGATACCTCGGCAAAAAGATCATCTTGTCATCTCTACTCCTTTACTTACGCATTTACCTTTGAGCAATTCAATTCCGTAATATATTTGTTGTTCTTTCATTATTGAATTGCTTTGCTAGAGTAGGAGTGGCATAGACATTGTCTTTTGTGCGGTAGAATAGAAAGAAACACACTTCTAGGCACAAGGGGGTTAATTGGGCCTAATAGGTTTTAATTATTGCTAAAGTTTTAGAAAAGCCCAATTCACCACCCCTCTTGGACATCTTGATGCTTTCACCAGGTATGATCTATAAATACCCGGTGGGTACTACAGTAACAAATGATGAATTAATAGCTATTTACTCCTTAATTAATTGAGTTTGTTCCATTTAGATCAGGCTAACCCTCGGTTCCTTCCTTGTTGTGGGTCACCCTCGACCTCCTCCATGTTATCCTCGAGTGAGGGTAGGATGCAATGTGAAGTCCCTGAGTTGGTGCCTCCGTGGGGACCCATCTTACCACCTTCCGCTAATCTCACCATGGCGCTGTGAAGGACACGAAACAAGGACCCCCCCGACCAGTGGAACCAGGAAACCTCCACCGCTGATGGCTGAGATAGCCAAACTATGCAACATGTTCTACCACTGTCAAGTGCTATGTTGGCTTAGGGCGCAGAGCTCCCGAGAGGTGTCATAGTCACAGGAGGACCGTCGCCCGATAGTGTGCCCTCCAAAGGTGTCGCCGATCAGGAAAATGAAGTGACATGCCCAACTCTCTATGGGTGTGTATCGACCCTTAGATGAAGGTCATGGACCTAGCATCCAACCCCTTCCCTCTAAACCAATTTTATCGAATTTATGTGATCTCTCCAACTATTCAGTGGTCCAACGGACTGTCCACCTAATCACTTATTCAATAGGTCCAGATTTGGATGAGTTGTCCTCTTCTCCTCCCCATGGCTCTACATGTTAGCATGAATTGGACACCGAAGCCAATAGAACTAGCTCAGTCCCACTAGCCACCTCACTCACTTAGGCATTTTCACTCTCCCTTTATTTCTTCAAGGAAGAACAAGGATGAACTAGAGGGGGAGAGAAGCAAAGAAGAAGAAAAGGAAGAGACAAAAGAAAAAGATCAAGGAAGTGTTCAACACCACCATCTCAAGAT
This sequence comes from Coix lacryma-jobi var. lacryma-jobi, assembly GCA_009763385.1. Lineage (NCBI taxonomy): Eukaryota > Viridiplantae > Streptophyta > Magnoliopsida > Poales > Poaceae > Coix > Coix lacryma-jobi. The sequence goes on from CM019831.1 coordinate 27,833,392, forward strand.
GAAGGTCGAGATCTTCATCTCCATCACCACTTTTGGTTAGCTCAAGCTACTCTCTTCTCATTGTCTTGTGATCATCTCTCAACCCTAACTTTTGATTTTGTCTGTGCATATGTGCAAGATGAAGATTTCTAGTTACTCCATCACCTAGGGTAAATTCAAGGCCAACTTTTGCTCAATCATCTCCCCAATTTCTATCATTTTTTGCAAGAAAATCATGGAAGGCCCAAATCCATCTCTATCACTTGGAAACAAGGAAGATCAAGGTCCAAGCATGACCTTGGTGGCCTAAAGGTCATCCAATCTCAAAGTTAAGTTGTCATGCTCAAGATTCATGGATTTCATATCTTTTCTCTTGATTAAGTGAACATCTAAATCGCTACCATCACTTTGTATCTAGAGCTCAAACCCTAGCTTTCACAAGCCTAACACCTCACTTAAACATCTCCTGCACATACATGGTAGTATTTACTAGTACATAGTATTAATCTAGTTTCTGTTCAGCGTGACTTCTGTTAGTGTGAGGTTGTGTTGCTGAGATGTTTTGTCTCTCATCTGGTTAGAGTGAGGTTTTGCTTTTTGGTTAAACTCAGTGCTGTAACGTTGTTTCTTTTGACTAATAGTTGAAAGGTTGGAGCTGTTACCCTCGAACCCTAAAAAAAGATAATATTAAAACAATAAAGATATGATTATGATAGAGCAACTCTATTTGTTATTCTATCCCTTTTTCACTAGAAGGAGCTTCAACCATCGACGTAATAACTTGCCGTCATGGTCTCTGGCACCTTAGCTTATACCTAGAAATATATTGAATCATAATAATGCTAATTATATACCATAAATATTAATATTTTTTTATATGGTCAAAGTTACAAATGTTTGACTTTTCAAGGAGCGGGAATAATACTTTCTATGAGATGGAAGGAGTACACAAAATATCAATATTTATGATGTACAATAAACATCATTCCATCATTGTATTGTATTCTTGTAATATAAATATTTGATATTATTTTCTACTCCCTCCGTCCACGAATAAATAGATTTATAGAGTTGTCCTAAGTCAAACTTTTTAAACTTTGACCGAATTTCTAGAAAAAACTATCAAGATTGATGATCACAAATTCGTATCATTTGATATACCATAGAGTATATTTTCATAATGTGTATATTTTATATCATAGATGTTATTACTCTTTTCTATAAAGTTAGTCAAAGTTTAAAAAGTTTGACTGACACAGATTCTAAGAATTGATTCTTTCATAGAGGGAGTGAGGGAGTACTTCCTCCGTTTCAAAATAACCGTCGTTTTTCGCTTCCCAAGAAACATCTTTGACTAATTATATATTAAAAAATATTAATATTTATTGTATATAATTAGTATCATTAGAAAGATCTTTAAATCTAGTTTTTTAACAAAATTATTTGGAGATACAAATGTTACGTGCATTTGCTACAAATCGAGTCAAACTTGTGACACGGAAACAAAAACGACACTTAAATTGGAACAGAGGGAGTATATAACTAGTTAAATTTAAAAAGAATTTGAATCCTAAGAAATGTAATATGCTTTACGAAGGGATGAATACATTTTATATGAATGGATGGCACGCTAATAAAATTAAAATTGGACATAAAGTGATATCACATTTTCAACTTACCAAACAGAGAATTGGAATAATCCAAAACACACACGCGACATCAATCAAACACCATATTTTCCCCCGGTTTCTTGCTGTTCCTCTTCCTCGCTCGCTCTCGTTCTCGCCCACTCTGTCTCTCTTCCAGGTGGGGCCGCACGGAGCGTCCAACTCGAAGGTGAACAACGCTTTCATCAAGGGCGCAGTACCCCATTCGACGGTCGCCACTCGGCCACTCCCCACTGGCCGCCGATCGCACCCGCCGTCCCCAACGCCGGGCGACCCAGCTCCGTCCTCCCCATTAACGTGCTCAGGCGCACCTCGCTGCTCCGGTTAGTTACCCCCGCCCCTTGCTCCGTTCCCCCTTCTTGGATCGCTCGCGCGAGGCTGGCCTAGGTTCGCGTGTCACGCATTCGCCCCGCCAGACTAATTGGGCTCGCTGGTCCTTCTGTCCGCGCCGGGGCTACGGTCGTTGAGAGAAAAGTTTCCTTTTTTTAGTCGCGCTGGAGGGTTAGTGCCGCCTAATCAGCTAATCCGGTAGGGTTCTGGGGATTAGTGTTGGGATGGTGATGCTTTATGCAGCTGCGGGCAAGTTGCAATCTTTTGCTTAAGCAAGGCCTAATCAAATTTTGGACTAATTAGGCTTAAAAATCGTCTAGGAAAGTTATCGTAATATGTGCAATTAGTTATTTTTTAGTCTATATTTAATATTAATATTTCATGTATGTACAAATATTCGATGTGAAGTTTTTATGGTGGGAGCTAAACAACGCTAAGTCACGGATGGTGGGGCTTTCTGCATCTTGTCCTTTTGTCTAAACTTCTTGACTCCTGCATCAACAAATGGAACCCATTTAACATGTGCGTATATTTTAATCGATTGTTAAGAGGTGTTGTGGCATGAGTTGCTGGGTTTGGGCTAGGCGCCCACTCCTAATAAATCTGCTTTACCTGATACAAGACATTGATGTTTTGGTTCTCTGTTTTCATGTATTTGTCCTTACTGTGTTGTATGTCTGCACATTTGCATAGGATGGCCAAATCTAAGATTCTGTTCGCCAAGGTTTGTGTGATATCCTTTTGTGTGCATTTGTCACCTGCAACGATTCATATTTAACAATTCCTGCATCGGAGCTGGCTAACTTGATTAGCCAATAATTGGTGAGTAACATGCCTTTTGTGTTGATAGAAATGCAAACGAACTTGGTCAAATCATCACAAGAAACGAGTAATGGGCTAATGGCACAGTCAGTCCAAGGTTTAGTTACCATTTTGGTGCTGTTTGGTTCGTTATTTTAGGCTGGTACCTGTTTACAGTAATGGGATCTTCCATACGCCCTGCCTCCATCCCAATCTTTTCTGAAACCTAACTATGCTGAATTCTTGAAATCAGGGATTTGCACTAATCTGACTGAGGAGCAACAGCAGTGCTGCACTGTTGTGTGGGTGAGGCCCCGAGGAAGCTGACACAGGAAAGAGGAGCACTAGCAGGGTGAGTTAAAAAATATCCCTTCCTTGCATGAATTTATATTAGCTTGTATGTGAACCGGTGATTCTCAGTATTTTGCAAGTTGCCCACATGGCTTTTTGCACTTCTAGGAACATTTTTCTCAGGTTCTGAGATTGTCATGTGTAGATTCTGGTTGCACTAGTATCAGAAATATATAGCACAAAATCAGTATACTTAATGCAGTCTACCAAAAGAATAAGTAGAAGTTTTAATAGCTTGTGATTCTTTTTCTCATGTTCCTTTTGCAAGTATCAGATATTCATGAATCATTTGTTTTTTTTTTTAAGTTGTAATCCCTATATAAGCTGGGTTATGTTGGGCTCATCAGGCGTCAGGCCCATTAGTGGGCTAATTACCCAATTATCCTATATTATTTATATTTTCTTAAATACTTTAGTTATTCCCTAAAATTAGGATGTCATAGACTATATATTTGTAAACGTTTATTGATGGAGAATTAAGCAAGGCAAAACAATTGTTTGCCTGGCCTCAAGGGCCACGGGCACGTACGCGACTTCCTTCCTTCCTTCCCTCACGCTCAGCCCTAGGGCAGCAGCTAGCAGCCGCTGCCTCTGCCGAGAGATCAAGCCCCGACCTCTGGTTTTCCACCCCTATGCCCTTCGCAGCCGCGGTAGGATCAAGGATCCTACCAAGCTGCATCCCAGGCTTAGGAGACTACAATATGGCTACCCTCCTAGGGCTACCCTCCTAGACTGCGGTGAAACAGCTCCCTGTCTTCCCAAAGCTTCCCGACACCGGTGCCACCTCCTTCGGCTCCTCGCGTCCCCGGTCGTCGCCTACGCCTCCATCGTCTCTCCTTGGTCCTCCTCCTCCCGAGCCGAACGGGAGTGGGAGGGGGCCGTGGGAGTACACTGGCTCGGGTGTCCCCTGGGCGGTCGGCGGCGAGTCTCGCTATACACACACACCGGCAGCCATGTTCGCTGCGGCTGTCCCCGGCGCTCCTCCGTTCCCGTCGCCGTGGACTCCACCTCCCGGGACCCTGCCGGGGCCTGTCGGTTGGGATCCGACGGCCTTGGCCCGCTCTTTCAGCACCCTCGGCCTGACACCTCCAGTCAGTTCCGACTGGATCGCTGACTCAGGCGCCACCTACCACACCACTCCCAACTCTAGTCTCCTATCTTCCGTTCACCCTCCCTCTTCGACTCATCCTTCGTCCATCATGGTCGCGAATGGCTCTTGCCTTCCGGTCACGTCCGTGGGTGCTGCTAACACTCATGGCTCCTTTCTTCTTCCCGATGTCCTGGTTGCTCCCAATATGGTTCACAACCTTCTTTCTATTCGTCGTTTCACAGCTGACAACTCCTGTTCGGTTGAATTCGACCCTTCTGGTCTCACTGTAAAGGATTTGTCTTCCCGACGTCCTCTTCTCCGCTGTGATAGCACGAGGCCCTTTTACACTCTTCGGTTTCCTGCTTCCGCTCCATGGTCTTCGCCTCCCACTCCGTCTGCTGCTTTCGCCACCACCACCTCCTCTACTACTTGGCACCGTCGCCTTGGTCACCCTGGCCGCGATGCCTTGACCCGGCTTAGTCGTAGCTCTTCCATATCATGCACTCGAGCTCACGATGAGCATTTGTGTCATGCGTGCCAACTGGGTCGACATGTTCGTCTTCCTTTTCCTACTTCCTCTTCCCATGTGGCCCATATCTTTGACCTTGTCCATTGCGATCTGTGGACATCCCCTGTCCCTAGCATTTCTGGCTACAAATACTATTTTGTCTTGGTGGATGATCTCTCTCACTATTCCTGGACTTTTCCTCTTCGTGCCAAGTCTGACACTTTCTCCACGCTACTCCACTTCTTTGCCTGGGTGTCCACTCAGTTCGGCCTCACCATCAAGGCCGTTCAGTGTGACAACGGGCGTGAATTCGATAACTCCACGTCTCGTGCCTTCTTCCTCTCTCGCGGCATGCAGTTACGCATGTCGTGCCCCTACACCTCCTCCCAGAACGGCAAGGCCGAGCGCATGATTCGCACCACCAACGACACCATCCGCACCCTCCTCTTACAGGCCTCTCTTCCTGCCCGCTTCTGGGCCGAGGGTCTTCACACCTCCACCTATCTCCTCAACCGTTTACCTTCTGCTGCCTGTCTCGCTCCCACTCCTCACCACGCCCTCTTCGGTACCCCTCCTCGCTACGACCACCTTCGTGTCTTCGGGTGTGCGTGTTACCCTAACACCACTGCCACTGCTCCTCACAAGCTGGCTCCCCGGTCGACTCGGTGTGTCTTCCTCGGGTACTCCCCGGATCACAAGGGGTACCGTTGCTTTGACCTCTCCTCTCGTCGCGTCCTCATTTCCCGACACATTGTGTTCGACGAGGACGACTTCCCCTTCTCTACCACCACCTCTCCTCCCACCTCCACACCACCTCCCACCTCCGACCTTGACCGCTCCTCCTTGTTTCCAACTGACGCGGTGGTCCAGCCACCTTTACTGTTTTACCCTGCAGGTCCTCCACCACGCGCTCCGCCGGGCTCGTGCCCCGGCTCGCCGTACTCCGGAGCTGCGCCGGCCCCTGCGCCCTGCGCCGGTCCAACGACCCCGTCCCCCGGGGTTCCGCCTGACCCTGCGCCTTGCGCCGGTCCGGCGGCCACGTTCCCCGGGGTTGCGCCCGACCCTGCGCCCGACGCGGGTCTGGCGCCAGCGGCACCTCCCGCGCGCTTCGCCCAGCCGGTGCGTGTCTACCAGCGCCGCGCGCAGGCGGCCTCACCGCCACCGGTGCTGGATCCGTCACCGTCGTCGCCACCTCGGTCTCCTCCCGTGGCCGCTTCTCCACCATGGACGCCTACGCCGTCGCCTCCACCGTCGTCGGCTGCTCGGGTTGAGCCGCCCGTGTACCAACCCCCATTCTTCACCTCCACCCGCGTCATGTTCACCCCATGGTGACGCGGCATGCAGCAGGGGTGTTGCGGCCTCGGGCTCTTGCCGCGACGCACGGCGAGACGCGGGTCTCTCCGGTACCCTCTTCCGTGCGCGCCGCCTTGGCCGACCCTCACTGGCGTCGTGCGATGGAAGGGGAGTACGCGGCTCTTCTAGCCAACCAGACCTGGGATCTGGTGCCCCGCCCGCCTGGCTCCAATGTCGTCACCGACAAGTGGATCTGAACTCACAAGCGCCGGGCTGATGGCACTCTTGAGCGGTACAAGGCTCGCTGGGTTCTCAGGGGTTTTACTCAGCGGCCTGGAGTTAATTATGATGAGACTTTCAGTCCAATGGTGAAGCCAGCTACAGTCCGCACCGTTCTCTCACTGGCTCTCTCTCGCTCCTGGCCCGTGCATCAGCTGGACGTCAAGAATGCTTTTCTCCACGGGACACTTGCTGAGACAGTCTACTGCAGTCAACCGGCAGGCTTTGCTGACTCTTCTCGCCCTGATCTGGTCCGCCGCCTCAACAAGTCCCTCTACGGCCTCAAGCAGGCCCCTCGGGCGTGGTACTCTCGGTTTGCTGCATTCCTTCTCACTCTGGGGTTTGTGGAGGCCAAGTCAGATACATCACTGTTCATCTAACACCACGGTGGGGAGACTGCCTATCTGTTGCTCTATGTTGAATGGATTAATTGGGCTAGCCCTAGGAGGGTAGCCATATTGTAGTCTTACATGGGCCTCATGGGCCTAACACATATACACTCCAACACCTTCAATATTTGTAGAATCATTTTTTACGGGCTTGTTTGCTGTTCATTTTTTAGCCTTTATTCATCTGTCGATGTACTGTAGTGTGTACTTGGCAACTCTGTTCTGAAATGTCAGTAGAAGCGTAACTTGCTGCTTCTTTTGAGCTACTGCATGTCCTTTGCGTTAAGACCTGATTGAATGTTGGGTTCATATAACAAGCTCGAGCATACACTTGTTTGCTGATTGTCTTCTACAGTTTTAATCTATAATAACACTACAAAATTGGTTTAAATTCCTGTATTCATTGTGTTTAATTTATATAATGTTTTATATACTTCTTTTTTTAGCTGTAGTTCTGCCATATATTGTTTTTGATGAGTTCACTGATACATTGTCTGGTGTATCTACAAAGCATACTCAAGCATTGTGTTTATCATCTGTGGTTACAAATCAAACATGGGTAAGAACCATAGTTATTAGGACCGGACCGAACATCGAACCGGTAAGGCCATCAGTTCGATGGTTCACTGGTCCAACCGTTAAAAACCGATTGAACCACCGGTTCGATAGTTTTAGACCGGATGAATTTGTAGAGAAACACCGCACACCCTAATCAGGGGGGGGGTGACCTTCATTATATAGCCTAATAGGCTAGGGTTACAATGTACAAGGCCAATGGGCCGCAGGCCCAATATGGGCTGTTATCATTACATTCTAACACCCTCCCTCAGTCTAAGCGGGAGTGTCACGAACACAAAGACTGGACCTAAAGTCAGTGAACAACTGTACAGGTAACCCTTTGGTCATAATGTCCGCGAACTGATGAGACGATGGAACATGAAGCACCCGAACCTGTCCCAAGGCAACCTTCTCACGGACGAAGTGAATATCTATCTCAATGTGCTTCGTGCGACGATGATGGACTGGATTGGCGGTCATATAGACAGCACTGACGTTGTCACAGTAGACGATCGTCGCCGAAGAGATGGGCGCATGGAGCTCCTGGAGTAACTGACGAAGCCAACAAGTCTCAGCCACAGCGTGCGCAATAGCACGATACTCAGCCTCCGCACTCGAACGAGAGACTGTAGTCTGACGTTTAGAGGACCAAGAGACTAAGTTGTCGCCGAGGAAGACACAGTAACCTGATGTGGAGCGCCGAGAGTCGGGACAGCCAGCCCAATCAGCATCGGAGTAGGCGGTCAAGCTGGTGGTACTGCCTGTGCCGATGTGAAGCCCGGTGGACAGGGTGCCCTTGACGTACCGCAAGACACGCTTGAGCATCGCAAGATGAGGCTCGCGCGGGTCGTGCATGAAGAGGCACACTTGCTGAACTGCATAGGCGAGGTCCGGACGAGTCAGCGTGAGGTACTGTAGAGCACCGGCGAGGCTGCGGTACTGAGTAGCATCTGCCACTGGAGCGCCGACTGTAGCAGAAAGCTTGGCATGAGTATCCACAGGAGCCGCCGTAGAGTGGCACTCAGCCATGCCGGCGCGCTGGAGTAGATCCACAGCATACTGGCGCTGGGAGAGGAAGAGGTCGTCACTAGAACGCGTGACAGAGATCCCGAGGAAGTGGTGAAGGTCCCCGAGATCTGTCATGTCGAACTCGGAGTGAAGAAGCTCGGTGAGGCGACGAAGAAGCGAAGTCGACGAAGCGGTCAGGATGATGTCGTCGACGTAGAGCAGCAAGTAGGCGATGTCAGCCCCCGCTTTGTAAACAAAGAGGGACAGGTCGGAGGTCGAAGCAGTGAAGCCGGACCGCTGGACGAAGCCGGAGAACCGCTGGTGCCACGCCCTGGGCGCCTGCTTGAGTCCGTACAGGGACTTTTGCAGGAGACAGACATGGTCGGGAGCGACCGGGTCGACGAAGCCGAGCGGCTGCTGGCAGTAGACCGTCTCGTTCAGATGGCCGTGAAGAAATGCGTTCTTCACGTCCAGCTGATGTATCGGCCAGGAGCGAGAAGCGGCGATGCTGAGGACGACCCGGATGGTGGCTGGTTTGACAACCGGGCTGAACATCTCGTCGTAGTCGATGTCGTACTGCTGCGAAAAACCACGAACGACCCATCTGGCTTTATGACGAGCCAGGGAGCCGTCAGCATGATACTTGTGCTTGAAGACCCACTTGCCGGTGATGACATTGGCACGAGGTGGTCGAGGAACGAGACGCCAGGTGCCATTAGCCACGAGCGCCTTGTATTCTTCTGTCATGGCTGCGCGCCAATTTGTATCAGCGAGCGCGGCGCGAGAGTTGCCTGGCAACGGAGAAGCCAGGCTGGAGGTCGCCGCGGTGAAGCCGTACCGCTGCATGGGCGGCGGAAGTGAACCAGTACGGGAGCGAGTCTCCCGCGCAGGGGGCTCTGGAGCCGTGGGCGCCGCCGCCCACGGTGCTGGGGCTGGAGGCACTGGAAACACCTCAACCTGCGGCTCTGGGGCCGGAGGTACCGCCGGCTGTGGCAGTGGAGCCAGTGCTGGGCGCGGTCGACGAGTTTAGTGGAGGCCGAACCGCTGCCGCTCAGCTGCAATGGGTGCAGAAGCGGGAACAGGCGCGGCCTGCTGTGGCGCTCGGGGCAGCTGGTAGGCGGCACCATGCCACAGGATGGCAGGGTCCAGCCCGACGGGGTCGCCGACATCGTCCGAGGTAGACGAGGCAGGCGCAACCGAGGTCCGCGAGTGCCGAACGTCCGAGGCAGGCGCGGGTAGTATATCCTGTAACAGAAAATCAAGAGAATCCGGTCGAGGCTTGGAAGCCGCAAACGGAAAGTGAGTCTCATCAAAAACAACGTGTCGAGAGATGATGATCTTGCGAGTGGAGAGATCAAAACACCGGTAGCCCTTCTGAGAAGGAGGGTAACCGAGGAAGACACACGCTGCTGAGCGAGGGGACGGTTTGTGGGGAGTCGTGGCACTAAGGTTCGGATAGCACAAGCAACCAAAAACTCGAAGAATGGAGTAGTCTGGCATTTTGCGGTGAAGGAGATGATAGGGAATACCATTATGGATGGACGATGAGGGCCGCCGGTTGAGCAGAAACACAGCGGTGGAAAGAGTTTCAACCCAATAGGAAGGAGGCATGGCGGCATGAATCAGAAGCGTGCGAACAACATTGTTCAGTGTGTGAAGCATCCGCTCAGCTTTGCCGTTCTGGGCGGATGTGTAGGGGCACGAGGTGCGAAGTAGAATGCCGCGGCCAGCCAAGAAGGCAACAGTGGCATTGTTGAGGAACTCGGTGCCATTATCTGCCTGAAAACAGCGCACAGCGCACAGGGAAACTGAACTGTGTGTGAGCGTATGCTACAAACTGAACAATATGGTCGTAAACTTCAGATTTATGGCGAAGAGGGAACGTCCAACAATAATGAGTATAGTCATCAACTAACACAAGATAAAATTTATAACCAGAAATACTCGAAACTGGAGAGGTCCAGACATCACAGTGAATGAGTTCAAAAGGTGCTGATGTACTAGAAATCGAACTAGCAAAAGGCAGCCTAGCGTGTTTGCCGAGCTGGCAGGCATGACAAAGGCGGCGAGCTGCTTTATTACATTGTATGGCTGAAAGCTTATTTAGAGTGGTGACGACTGGTGTTGGATGACCGAGGCGGGAGTGCCACAGCTCTGGGGAGACGACGGCGACATGACAGCGAGGAGGCATGTGATGTGGAATGGTGTAGAGTTCCCCGTAGCTATTGCACCGAAGGAGGGCCGTCTTGGTCTGGAGATCCTTAACAGAAAAACCAGAGGCGTCAAACTCAATTGAACAGTTATTGTCTCGGGTAAACTGTCGAACAGATAACAAGTTGCGAGTGAGTTGCGGAGCGACAAGAACATTATCAAGATGAAAACATCGATCAGCTATTTGTAAAGAAGATGTGCCACGACAGAAAATAGGAATAGATTGTCCGTTGCCGACCGTAATTGAGGACGGTAGGGACGGGAGACGAGATAGAAGAATACCGTCGTTGGAGGACATGTGGGAAGTCGCTCCGCTGTCCATGACCCAGGGAGAAGACCCTTGAACCGCCAGCTGATTGAGGGCGGTGATCAGGCTGGCCTGATCTCAGCTGCCTGGAGGCCCGTACGCCGGAGGACCAGTCGCGGCAGAGAACTGCGGCGGCGCGAAGGCAGTGTGCGCCTGTGGAGGAGGCACTGGTGGCTGCTGCTGAGGAGGCCACTGGGCGGCCCAAGGGTTGTAGCAAACCCAAGGACCAGCCGGCTGGGAGCCCGGACGCCCGCCGAAGCCACCTTGTGGCGCGATCTGCTGCTGGTTGCGTCCTCCGCCGTTGCCGTTGCCACCGCGACCACCACCCTTGCCCTTGCCCCCTTTGCCCTTGCCACCGCCCCCACGGTTGGAGGTAGAAGGGGTGGACCGGCAGGACGACGACGTGCAGGAGGAGACGGTGGAGGCGACAAGAGCTGATGCCGAGGCCGCCTTGTGCTCGGTGCCGAGGTGAAGTTCCTTGACACGTAGCATGTTGGTGGCAGACTTGAAGTCGGGGAGCGGCGACGTGTTGGCGATGATGTCGGCGGTCGAGGCGAAGCGGGGGTTGAGACCACGCAGCAGGTTGAGCACGAGTTGAGCGGGGGAGATGGTGTGACCAACCTCCCGGAGGGCATCAGAGGTGTGCTTCATCTGCTGGGCGTAGGCGTCGACGGAGAGGTCGCCCTGGGACATGGTGTGGAACTCCTCCCCGAGGACAATGGCGCGGGGCTCCTTGTTCGCCTGGAACAGCGCTTCGATGGAGCTGTAGAGCGCGAGTGCGTCCTGATCAGGCTCCATGGCGAGGTCGAGGACGGTGTCGTCGACGGAGCCGTACATCCAGCCACGAATGCAGGCGTCAGGCTGAGACCAGGTGGGGTCAGCTGGACGCGCGACCGACGTGCCGTCGATGTGCTTGAGCAGCCCGTACTTGGCACAGAGAGCGGTGAAGAACGCCTTCCACTTGGAGTAGTTGGGACGCTCGAGGCTGAGGACGACGGGGATGTGCTGCTTCACATTGACAGCGGCGTAGGCGAAGCAGAGGGAAGGAGCAACGGCATCCCCCATGGCGCCGGATGACTGGGAGCCAAGGGACCCGGTGGTGAAGGAGGAAAGCGTCGAGGACGTCATGGCAAGGGCGGCCGGATCGGGACGGCGCGCAATCGCGCGGTCTGGAGCGGCAATCGCGCGGCCAGGAGGGTGGCGGCGGGAGTCGCGCGGCGGCCTGGAGAGGTAGGGCGGCGGCGCGAGAGAGGCGCGCGGCAGCCCGGAGCAGAGGAAAGGCGGCGGCGCGAGGAGGTCGCGCGGCGACCTGGGCGGCGGCGCGAGGAAATCGCGCGGGCCGGTGAGGCGGCGGCGCGGGAATTCGCGCGGCAGCCGTTGGGGCGGCGGCGCGGGGGTGTCGCGCGGCGGCCTGGGTGCGGCGGCCTGCAGCACGCGCGGCCAGGGAGGCGGCGGGTCTGGAGGCGGGGTGGTGCAGTGGCGCACGCCCTGGAGTCGGGCGCACGGGCAGAGGAGAAACGCGGAAGGAAAAGGAAACCTGGAATTAGGGCCCCGGGGCTCGTGATACCATGTAGAGAAACACCGCACACCCTAATCAGGGGGGTGACCTTCATTATATAGCCTAATAGGCTAGGTTACAATGTACAAGGCCAATGGGCCGCAGGCCCAATATGGGCTGTTATCATTACATTCTAACAGAATTGAACCGGCCGTAAATATATCGAACCGGTACAATATAATGGTGTAAAACAAATAATTAACATCACATAGATTATAAATAATATATTAACACTTACAGATTGGTGAAAAAAAGATTTAAATAGTAATTAAAATATTCACTATTGTAAAACAATCTTAAATACAAAAATGGAATGCATCATTGTGTTCGTTGAGATATTTAAAATATATAGTATTTATCTAATTTAGAGCTCACATGAAATAGTTATAAAATTTTGAAATAAAAAAGAGAGTTGACGTCATCAATGCTTCAGGCATGCACAATTCACATGGCTTCACACGATATCCAAGCCTGCTGCCAGGCCCACACCGGCGGCAGGTGCCGCATGCAGCCCATGCCATGCGCCCGCCATCCAATCACAACCCAATGAGACCGCGCTGCTGTGCTGCGCGATAGGCAGCCTCGAACCGCTCGGCTCAAAATGAAACCGGCCGGTTCGCCGGTTCCTTGAAAAACCGGGGTTCGTCCAGTTTTACCGGTTCGATTGCATGAACGGTCTTTAAAGCAAACTGGACCGGTATAGTCTCTAGTTCGGTCTTTTACCGGTCGGACCGCCGGTCCGGTCCGAATAACTATGGTAAGAACAGTGTGAAAGTCAGCTGAATGCAATCTCCTTGCTGTAAATTTTCTATAGGTTCCCATAGGTGTCCCAAAGCTTGCAAATTTGATTGCAGAAATATACTGCCCAGGTGCACATCTTAATTATGCAGAATTTGCAAATGAATGTCTTTTTTTGCTCAACATGGATATTTCTATTGGTCCAAAGATTTTTTTTTTAATTTTTTTACCATTATGCAGACATCGCCTCTGTAACATATGGAAAAATAAGGAAAATTACTTGTATTTATGTTTCTTTCGTTCATTAGATGACACTCAAAGGAGGAAATGAAGGATTTGTTGTCTGCTGCTAGCTATAACCATTTCATTTGGCAAGCCAATGTTCAGTTGGGATTTGGAAGCACTTGAAACTCGAAGAGATAGTGTCATGTAATTTTGAATTTTCTAAAATTATCACCATGGACAGTGCATTTTGAAAGTGTACTCATCATATATTTGGTCAACATACCATTTGTTCAGTTTTTGAACCATTTATTCAGATTTTGATTTCGAAAAGGCATGCAAATTTGTGGAAGTCCTTTCTTAAAGTTCTGAAGATTAATGATCTTAAATAAACATGATTAATTATCCTTTTTAATTTTTATATTTACGGATGAGTCGCAGATGCTTTTATCTTGTCATGCTTCTATAATAGTTGAAATGCCTTCAATCATTTTTTTCTTAGACAAAGGCAGATCAGAGTCTATTTTATATAGTTGCCAGCACCATTTACTGTTGCCAACCAAACACAGTAAAGGGAGTGAAAAGTGTTGTGCATGTCAACCAAACAGATGACATAAACTGTTGCTTGGCAACAGTTGTGGGGGGAAACGATTATCATTTATGTCCCCTTTCCTTTTCTTGAACCAAAAAACACCTTTATGTTATATCTGGCTGTCACACCCCAAAATTTCCATTTTTGGGATGTGGCTTAGGAAACACTAAAAATAACAAATGATTTATTAATTATCCTAAAATAAACAAGCTCTAAGTGGTTTCTTATCAATTTTGTTAAAGAAAAATGACTTTAAAACTTGTTGCTAATTATTTTTTTTCTTAGGGGTGTTGCATCCATGCCGTTTGCATTAAATTCATAGAATGGTATCAGAGCCGACTCTCGCGGTTTCACGGGCACGTGTGTCATAGTTGCTCAGGCATGGTGCGCATGGCTGGTGTGGACCCGGAGTGGTCACACAGCATGGCACATGTGCTGGCACTGGACACACGGACATGGCCAAGAGAGAATGTTCCTGGCTTGGGGTTGACCGACGAGGACCCGACCCAGGGCTTAATAGGAATAATAGGATACTCATACCAACAAGTTGCAACTTCTTTTTCGGAAGCCCATCTCAAAAGAACTCTAAAGTTAAGTGTGCTTGGCCTAGAGAAATTTAGAGATGGGTGACCGACCAGAAAGTTCTTCCCGGGTGCGGACGAGTGAGGACAAAGTGCGCAGAAAAGACTGGTGTTGGTCTGTGAGGAAAGTCTATGTCGTAGAAAAGCTGTCAGATGTAAGTGGGCCCGGCCTTGTGGAGGCGGGACGTTACACTGGCTAGCTCCAGTCCAATCAAATATCACGGTTATTAAGTTGCATGCACCGACCAGTTCAACCCAAAGCTTAAGTTGATCGGGAGAGGCGGGCAATTCACTTATACTCCAACACTCCCCCTCACGTGGAGGCTCCCTGGAGCGGGCAACAATTATTTTATTTAATTGTGCCTACCAGGATTCGAACTCGAGACCTCTGGCTCTGATACCATATTAAGTTGTATGCACCGACCAGTTCAACCCAAAAGCTTAAGCTAATGGGGAGAGGTGGGCAATTCACTTATACTCCAACACTCCCCCTTACATGGAGGCTCCCTCAGGCCTCAGACCTCAGGCCTCACCGACTACTGCCGCAAGTTCAAGTCCATGGCTGATGCGTTGGGTGACTTGGGCGAGGTCGTCACTGATCGCACCCTTGTCCTCAACATCATTCGTGGCCTCAACGAGCGCTTCTCCTCCATCGGCATGCACCTCCAGCGTGGGCGCCCTTTTCCCACCTTCCTGGAGGCCCGGACGGACCTCCTGCTCGAGGAGCTCAACCTGGCGCACCGTTCCGCGCCCTCTCCGACCGCCCTTGTCGCATCTGGTGCTGGTGGTACTGCTGCTCATCCTCCTCCACAGCACAGCAGGCCTGCTGCTCCACTCCAGCAGCCCTCTAGCGGCTCTCCTGGCAACAGCAACAACTCCAGGAACTCCGGCAAGGGCGACAAGCGCGGCAATCGCGCCGGCAGAGGCAAGGGACGGCAATCTGGTGGGCCTGCCCCTGCCTTTGCCCCTGCTGCTTAGCATCAGCAGGCTTCTCCGGGCGGTTCGTGGCCCAGCTTCTACAAGCCCTGGTCTGGCTCCATCAGCATGTGGCCTGGGAATCGCCCTCCCTTGGCTCCACTTCCGGCTGCTCGTCCTCCACAACCAGCTCCTGTGCAGCAGCCGGAGGCCTTTGTTGCTGGTGCCCAGGGCCAGGGACAGTGGCCTGGCGCCCAGGGGCAATGGGCTGCACCTCCAGGCTACTACTTACCCGCTGGTGCGCCACACTGGGACGTGTCGGGGCTTCCCTCCTCCTTCAACACCATGTCGTTGACGCCACCCCAGCAACACGACTGGATCTTCGACACCGGCGCCACTTCGCATATGACCTCGGATGCTGGTACCCTTTCACACACTTCCTCCCCGCGGTATCCTATTCCTCCTTCCATTGTTGTCGGTAACGGCGCCTTATTGCCCGTCACCTCCACTGGCACAGCTCATCTTCCTAATTCTTTATGCCTTAATAACGTCCTTGTTACACCTGGTCTTCCCAGGAGGCAGAACAGGAAGCTGCGGCCGCTTCCCAGGAGCGCGATGCCGCCGCCACCCGCGCCCGCGATGCCCTTGCCCGCGCGGCTCGTGAGCGAGAGAAGGCCGCGGCCGCTGCCGAGTCTGATGACGACGACGATGTCAGCGCCGTTGCTGATGGCGGCCCTGCTCCTTCGCTTCGCGACAACCTCCTGGCACACGAGGCTGCCGCCATCGTCAACCTCCACGCTCAAGCCGTCGGCGTCCAGAACATCCGCGCCCTCGTCTCCGCCGTCCTGGACATGGAGGCCAACAACTACACCCGCTGGCGCCACCAGATGCTTCTGGTCCTTGGGAAATTCTCCCTCCAACGCCATGTTCTCGCTGATGCCGCCGACCGCACCTTCCCAGACTTGGAACGCATGGACTGCGTTGTCCTGACATGGCTCCTTGGCACCGTCTCCCCTGATCTCGAGGAGATTGTTCGGGAGAACCCTGCCACCACCACTGCTCGCGCTGTTTGGCTCGCCCTAGAACAGCAGTTCCTTGGCAACCGCGAGCAGCGCACTCTCTACCTCGACGCCGCGTTCCGCAACTTCACCCAGGGCGATCTCTCCATCACCGACCAGTTAAACCCAAAGCTTAAGCTGATGGGGAGAGGCGGGCAATTCACTTATACTTCAACACTCCCCCTCACGTGGAGGCTCCCTGGAGCGGGCAACAATTATTTTATTTAATTGTGCCTACCAGGATTCGAACTCGAGACCTCTGGCTCTGATACCATATTAAGTTGTATGCACCGACCAGTTCAACCCAAAAGCTTAAGCTAATGGGGAGAGGTGGGCAATTCACTTATACTCCAACAACGGTTACAGGGCTTAGGCCTCAACTGTCGTTTGTGCTTTATTGTTTTTGTCTGTTATGCCATTGTTGGAGTATAAGTGAATTGCCCACCTCTCCCCCATCAGCTTAAGCTTTTGGGTTGAACTGGTTGGTGCATGCAACTTAATATGATATCAAAGCCAGAGGTCTCGAGTTCGAATCCTGGTAGACACAATTAAATAAAATAATTGTTGTCCGCTCCTATTCCACGTCTGAGGCCTGAGGGAGCCTCCACGTGAGGGGGAGTATTGGAGTATAAGTGAATTGCCCACCTCTCCCCCATCAGCTTAAGCTTTTGGGTTGAACTGGTTGGTGCATGCAATTTAATAGCCATGTCAAATTCTAATGGTATTATACTTAAATGTATATTCTTCTACTCTGAAATCTTGATTCATATGTGTGTTAATGTTGCTATATATACATGATACTAGTATCCTTGTGTAATTGTTAGGTTCATCTAAAGCTTTTGTTAGAGGCGCATATTTCTGTTACCAACAACATTATTCTTTTTATACATGCAGGACCAGATTGCTAAAGTTGTTTGGGATAAATAGCAAGACAGCATGATGGAATGCAATAGAGAAGAAGCCGTAAGGGCTAGAAGAATTGCTTTAAAGAAGTTGGAGAAAAGAGATTTTTCTGGTGCCCAAAGGGTTGCACTTCAGGTTCAAAGGCTTTATCCAGAGCTTGAGAACTTATCCCAGTTGTTAACTGTCTGTAAAGTGTACTGTGCAGCTGAGGCAAAGGTCAACAAACAGTTGGACTGGTATGGTATCCTTCAAGTACAGGTAGAAGCGGATGACACTGTGATAAGGAAGCAGTATGATGAACTTGCATTTTGGCTTCATCCCAACAAAAATACTCTGCCTGGTGCTGAAGTTGCTTTCAAGTTGGTTTCAGAAGCTCATACTATATTGTCTGATCATGTGAAGCGATCTTGCTATGACATCAAAAGACAGACTGCTGACATAACTCTTGGAAAAAGAAGTGAGGATAGACATGTACAACCATATGATTCTGCAATTGTTTTCTGGACTGTATGTCCACACTGTCAGAAGCGATTTGTCTACTACCAGCGGAACTTTTTGGCCATATGTGATGACTGTGGCAAAAATTTCTTTGCGTTTAAGTTGAGTGAGCAGGCTGTGCCCTCGAGATTCCTGTCAGTTGCTCCTGATAATTCTCAAGCTTCACTCAAACTGGTTTCATGTCAACAACGTGGTGCCCCTGATCAACTGATACAGTACACTGAGCTTCGTTCTACAGGAGGGAGCATGGATTCCGGACCAAGAGTGGATTCCACATGTACTGAGAAACATATAACATGGGTTGGAATCTCAGGTGTTCATGGGAAAGGTAGTTCAGAGACAAGAAACAATGTAGTTCAGTGTTCAGCGATAAACCAATCTCACACCTCGTCACCTTCTGTAGACAAAGGTGCAACTGGAAGTATGATGTTAGAGTCTCCTGCTTCTGATGTTATCAACCAGTACTTTGGTAGAGAAGATACATCTACAGTGCCAACTGCTGCAGGGTCATGCAATCTTCAGATGTTAGGCAAGAGGAAGCATGATGATTGTGCTGACAGTGGCCGCAGGAGGGACTCTTGTATCAACAAGAGGCAAAGTATGGACAATTCACTTTCTGTTGCTAATTCTACTGCAAATAAAATGTATAAGGATGATGTTGCTGTCGCTGACACCATGGAAAGCCAAGGTGAAGGAAGTGCAACACGTGAAGATTGTCAGCAAAAGTACAAGGAGAAAGCTACCGATATTGCTAATGTGACGCATGGCAATCCTGAGATTGATTATGAGTGCACTGGTAGCATATGCAGCAGGGACTCTTGTAACAATGACAAGCAAAGGAAGGAAAATTTACTTGCTGACACTAATTCAACTGATGATAAAGTGTGTAGTGATAATGTTGCTGGTGGTGAGAATCAAGCTGCTGAACTTGTTCCCTGCACATTGGACAGCCAAGATGAGGGAAATGTAACACAAGAAGGCACTCAGCAAAAGTACAAGAAGGATGGGATAGATATTGCTAGTCATATGCATTGTAATCCTGTGATTACCTATGAGTGTTCAGATTTCTTTGATTTTGGAACATTAAGAGAAGTTAACAGGATAGCAGTTAATCAAATCTGGGCAGTTTATGATGATTATGATTCCATGCCAAGAAATTATGTGCAGATAAATGATGTCGATGCTTCCAACAATATTGTTCAGTTGACTTGGCTGGAACACAACACAACAAATTTACAAGAGACTAGATGGACTCGTAAAGAATTGCCTGTTGCATGTGGAAACTTCTGCTTAGGACAGACATGTGTACTATATGACCCATCAATGTACTTTTCTCATAAAGTTTCATGGGTAACAGGGAAAAATAGGAATTCATTTGAAATTCATCCTAAAAAAGGTGAGATATGGGCTCTTTACAAAGAAAGTTTTCTGCGGAGCGGAGACACTGATAATCATCAATCTGTTGATTATGATGTTGTGGAAGTTTCTGATGACTCAATGAGTGTCGGTATTATCGTTTTCCCCTTGGTTAGAATTGAAGGCTTTGTGAGCCTATTTGCGGAGTCCAAGGATAAATCCCGTATTTTGATACCATCGAGTGAGCTACTTCGATTTTCTCACAGTATACCTTGTTATAGAACAAATGGAAGTGAAAAGGTAGGAGTAGGGGGGTTACTGGAACTGGATACTGCTGCTCTTCCTTGTGACTTGGCCACAGTGTTTCCTTCCATTACTCTGAATTCTTTCATCGATCTCGACAACAAAGAAGTCTGTGAATTTCTCAATGTTACATATCCTGATTCTGAATTCTACAATTTTGATGAAGACCGTTTTTGTGAGAAATTTGAGTGTGGGCAAATTTGGGCTCTCTACAGCAGTACTGATACATTTCCCAACCTCTATGGTTTGATAAACAAAGTTGAGAGGGAACCATTCAAAGTACATTTGACCTGGCTCAAGGCTTGCCCTCAGGGGGTAGATAAGTATTGGTTGGAGCAGGGCATCCCTGTGAGCTGTGGTAAATTTGTGATCCAGAATTCAACGACCGAGCATTGTGAAACCTGTGCTTTCTCCCATTTAGTGGTAAGCAGGTGTGAAATTGGTACAAAGTGGCATGTCAATATTCTTCCAAAGGTTGGTGAAGTCTGGGCCATCTACAAGAACTGGGCACCTGATTGGGTTTCTTCCAGTAAAGATTGTCCTGCCCACTATGCCATTGGTGAGATCAAGATGTGTACTGAAGCTACCACTCTGTTTGCTTTCCTGACCAAAGTCGATGGCCACCACTCTGTGTTCAAGCTTGATGTGCAGAAGGGAGCACTGGAGATACGAAGGAAAGAGAACCTGAGATTTTCTCATCGGATACCATCATTCCGCCTGACAAAAGAGAATGATGGCAAGCTCCATGGCTTTTATGAGCTTGACCCTGCTGCCATTCCTGACCTTCTTTAGGAAGCACTTGCCTGAATCAGCACTTTTGGTGCCTGACTTGTCTCAAGACTGTAAGGGCAAATGTCTGAACTTCTAGGATGTTCTGCTTAGCTTAACTATTCATGTATCCAGAACTATGCTATCTTCTGTTGCTATGTATCTTCCTCTGTAGTAGACATGCTATGTGGAAAGTGAACTGAATTGTTGCAGTACTAGTATGTACTTGTTATGTGATCAGGTCCTCAGTGTTTGTGTCAAGGTGGTTGTTTGGGGTCGTTGTTAGTTGTTTCTTTTAACCCTTCTATATTCCTTATTTGTTCCATGTCTGGATTTCATAATTTTTCTCTAGCTTGTCTTGTCTTGTTCTGATTTATTTTTGCTAATGCTGAATAGTAAATGCTGTTGTGAAATTACGCTTATAACATATTCCCGCTCAGGAATATCTGGCATTGATTTTGGGTGCTTGCCACTTGATGTGTCGTTCAAATGTCTGCTTCACAAATCATAATGCTAATATTGGTTTGTTGGTTTGGTCAGGCGACCAAATATATGAAAATTGTTGAGAAAATGGGTAGCACAACTTCAAATTTAAATTGTACTGCGACATCCTAAGTCAAATTACTGGGATGATAGTTCTTTGATGCTTGTGATGATAATTTATTCATACCTTCTTTTTATCTAAAAGGCTGGTTTAGTGTCCAGTTACTGTGATGATGTGATTATAGAAAGTTGGACCCATCAAGTAGAATTAGCTACAACCTCCCTCGTAAACAATTGACCATAGTGATTCAGAGCACCAATAACTCAACTTGGTTTGACCACTTGCTCATCATAGTTCTTGCTGTTATACAGTAACCCACCAAAAAAAGCTTCTCGTTTATGTTTGTTGGTTCTGCACACTTTTGAGATTTATGATTACAAAATATAGCTGTTTATATTAGAGAAAAGAAAGGAAAAGTACAATTTGCATAGCTTTACCAACAGAAATCTTAACTTTGTCAGAATATTGTAACTTCTTTCATTTAAATGTGCTTACTTGCAGCTCTTACAACTGAACTTTCTATCTTCCACTTTGGGGGTATACTATGAAGTTGGATGAACGCTCAAGTGCTCAACACAGGTAAGCACACTTCCTGTCAACAGTTCTCTCCCTATGTCATATATTATCTCGAGTCACCAAAGTTTTTTTTTCCTCGAAAACGCAGGAGAACGAGTCACCATGGTCTTCACGGTAACTCTTCAGCTCTTTATCGCATTAATTTTATTATGGTAGAAATATTTTTTTCTCATTATTTAATTTGCTACATTGCTGCAAAGACCAGGGAACTGACAATATGAGCCATTTGAACCATCCCCTTAGAATAAAACTAGTACGATAAATGTTCAGCAATTGCAGAAATGCCATCACTGTAAACAATGGTCCTTATTTTAGGGTACAAGATTGCACTAATCAGTCATCCTGGAAGAACAAATAATGTTTCAACACATGCAACAGTTAACGTAAGTATTGTACTACAATTCTATTCCATATTATCCAATATTTTGATTCATTAATGACAAAACCTTGGTAATTTTAAGGTAGCATATAGCTTTATGGCAGACACACAACACAAGTATTTGGCTTTACAAATTGGCATAATATGATCTGTTATTGCTTTGTTACCTTTTTTTTTGAGTGTTTTCTGCTCCTGCCTTAGCATTTACACACTGTGTGGTATCCTTTTAACATATCCTATTTGAAAAAAGTCTACATAACCCCCTCAACTATTAAGCGTCGATTACTTACACCCCAAACTATAAAACCAGATGTTTTACCCCCTGAACTTTCCAAAACCGGTCAAATAACCCCCTCAGTCGGTTTTAGACGGTGGTTTTGCTACAGTACCGTGGTTTTGTCTTTTGTCTTTTTTATTTATTTTGGTTGAATCTTTAAAAAACATAGTAAATCATAGAAAAATCATAAAATAGAATATCTAATTTTTTTTAGAAACCTGCACAGTGATATAATATAGTATACTGTAGAACAAAGTTTTTGCTATAGATTTAGATCTATATTTTTCTATAATTAATTAGAATAATTTATAGATGCAGTTTCTTTCATCCAATTGTGGTGAATTTTTTATTGTGGGCTAATTATTGTATGTTTGAACTGTAGTAAAAATTTCATACTCATTGGATCAGGTATAACTTAGGTATAGATTTATTTAGGTTTATGCTAAGTTATATCTAAATAAATTTATAGCTAGGTTGTACATGATCCGATTAGTATGAAGTTTTTACTACAGTGCAAGGATACAATAATTAGCTCACCATAAAAATTTCACCATAATTGGATGAAAGAAACTGCATCTATGAATTATTCTAATTAATTACAGAAAAACATAGATCTAAATCTACAACAAAAAAATTGTTCTAAAGTATACTATATTATATGTTCACTATATAGATCTACTTATGTGGAGTCCAACAAAATTATTTTTTCTATTTTATGATTTTTCTACGATTTACTATGATTTTTTAAAGATTCGGCTAAAAAAAGACAAAACCACGTTACTGTAACAAAACCACCGTCGAAAACCGCCTGAGGGGGTTATTTGACCAGTTTTGAAAAGTTTAAGGGGTAAAACATCTGGTTTTATAGTTTTGGGGGTAAAGTAGTCGATGCTTAATAGTTGAGGGGGTTATGTAGACTTTTTCCTATCATATTTCTATACTTCTGAATATAATTGTAACTTATGGAAGGATCAAATCAGCCTAGAGGGGGGTGAATAGGTGATTTTTAACAATCTGAAGCTTCACAAACTAGAAGATGTAGTTAGATAACAACCGGAGAGTCCGGTTTGTTTGAGTAGGTACTACCAGGTGTAAAACACCAGTACTACCGACACAAACAAACGGCACAACCGGGATCTAAAATGAACTACAAATCCAATGAATGTAAGCTGTGAATGTAATACAAGAATCTACCCCACTTCCCAATGTAATACAAGAATCTACCCCACTTCCCTAAGTATGATAGATAGAAAATCTACTCTCACCGAGCCTTGGTTGCTTCACTTGATGTAGATCGAGTCTTCCCAACCTAAGAAGAAGATAGGGATAGGAAGAACACGAAGAACACAACAACGAGTGTAATATAGAAAGTAGAGACAACAACAAGCACACGGGACGCGATTTATCCCGAGGTTCGGCCAATCCACAAAGGAGTGCCTACGTCCTCGTTGTTGAGGTGACCACAAAGGTCGGAGTCTATTTCACCTCCTCGCCTCACGCAAGCAACCACAAAGGCTACGAGAGTTTCTCCACTAAAAATCTCAGGGGTAATACAAACACTTCGGGGAGCCCTCACAAGTGAAACAATACGGGCTACCACGAAGAACACCTAACCGGCTAGAGCTCAAAGAGCTCAAGAGTAAAAGACACAAATCAAGCCGGCTAGATGGAAACCAAGTGCTCAAGTCGTAGATCGAAGCTTCCCACTCTCTAATCTCACTTCCCTAGCTCAAATCTTGCAAGAGAATGGATCTAGGAGCAAAGGGGGAGAGAGAGTGGAGTCAATGCTTGGAGAGAGTTTGTCTCAAGTTAGGTCAGCAATAAGTGAGTTGAATGAGTGAGTGACCGAGAAAAGTGAAGAGAGGAAGCATTTATACTCCCCCAGACCCGAGGCTGATCGGTGGTACCGACCACCCATGGTCGGTAGTACCGACCAGTTCACAACGGTCGCATAGATCCAGATCTGACCAAACAGACAACCACCGACTACAGGTCGGTACCACCGCGGGCGGTAGTACCGGGGTAATGGCGGTACTACCGCCAGGCCAAATTTGGCCCCAAACAGACAGCTCATCAGTTAGGGACTTGGTCCCTCCGAAACTACCGACCAGGGTCGGTACCATCGAGGGTCGGTAGTACCGACATGATGGCGGTACCACCGCCAAGTCAAAACGCATCAGACCAGAGAGCTCAGCAAACTTGGCTACTACCGGCTTAGGGTCGGTAGCACCGGGGGCGGTAGTACCGAGGTAATGGCGGTACTACCGCCAGGCCAAATTTCAGAGCGAACAGAGAGACCTGCAGACTTGGTTACCACCGGCCAAGGGTCGGTACCACCGCGGGCGGTAGTACCGAGATTATGGCGGTACTACCGCTAGGCCAAAATCGATACTTCCAGAGACCTCTGCAAAACTTGACTTACCACCGAGCGAGGGTGGTACTACCGAGGGCGGTACCACCGACATGATGGCGGTACCACCGCCAGGTCAATTTGAGCGCGTCCAGAGAGGTCTGAGAAACCAAGCCTACCACCGACCTTGGTCGGGACTACCGCGGGCGGTAGCACCGACATAATGGCGGAACAACCGCCAGGTCATTTTTTGAGCCAACAGAGAGGTTGTTTTGAGCACTGCCTGGAGAAGCTGTGGTCGGTACCACCGACCACCCATGGTCGGTACCACCGACCACACAAATTTAACCTCTATGTGTTCGTGACTGTGCGGTGTCTCTCAAGCGAACTATAGTTAGTCTATTTGAGCACTTTTCTCCACATCTAGCCAACTTACTTTGTGACCCTCTTCATAGTCCGGCTTACCTATAACTCAAGTTTAAAATTGAAATTTTAAACTACTACTTGAGCTAGGCATCTTTATGTCCAAAAGTATCCAACGTGCTTTGCTCACGAGATTTCAACGTTTCAAATCTTTCTTAGGACTAACTGTAGAGAAACACCGCACACACAAATCAGGGGGGTGACCTTCATTATATAGCCTAATAGGCTAGGGTTACAATGTACAAGGCCAATGGGTCGTAGGCCCAATATGGGTTGTTATCATTACATTCTAACACCCTCCCTCAGTCTAAGCGGGAGTGTCACGAACACAAAGACTGGACCTAAAGTCAGTGAACAACTGTACAGGTAACCCTTTGGTCATAATGTCCGCGAACTGATGAGACGATGGGACATGGAGCACCCGAACCTGTCCCAAAGCAACCTTCTCACGGACGAAGTGGATATCTATCTCAATATGCTTCGTGCGACGATGATGGACTGGATTGGCGGTCATATAGACGGCACTGACGTTGGCACAGTAGACGATCGTCGCCGAAGAGATGGGTGCGTGGAGCTCCTGAAGTAACTGACGAAGCCAACAAGTCTCAGCCACAGCGTGTGCAACAGCACGATACTCAGCCTCCGCACTCGAACGAGAGACCGTAGTCTGACGTTTAGAGGACCAAGAGACTAAGTTGTCGCCGAGGAAGACACAGTAACCTGAAGTGGAGCGCCGAGAGTCGGGACAACCAGCCCAATCAGCATCGGAGTAGGCGGTCAAGCTTGTGGTACTGCCTGTGCCGATGTGAAGCCCGGTGGAGAGAGTGCCCTTGACGTACCGCAGGACACGCTTGAGCATCGCAAGATGAGGCTCGCGCGGGTCGTGCATGAAGACGCACACTTGCTGAACTGCATAGGCGAGGTCCGAACGAGTCAGCGTGAGGTACTGTAGAGCACCGGCGAGGCTGCGGTACTGAGTGGCATTCGCCACTGGAGCGTCGGCTATAGCTGAGAGCTTGGCATGAGTATCCACAGGAGTCACCGTAGAGTGGCACTCAGCCATGCCGGCGCGCTGGAGCAGATCCACAGCATACTGGCGCTGGGAGAGGAAGAGGCCGTTAGTAGAACGCGTGACAGAGATCCCGAGGAAGTGGTGAAGGTCCCCGAGATCTGTCATGGCGAACTCGGAGTGAAGAAGCTCGGTGAGGCGACGAAGAAGCGAAGTCGACGAAGCGGTCAAGATGATGTCGTCGACGTAGAGCAGCAAGTAGGCGATGTCAGCCCCGGCTTTGTAAACAAAGAGGGACGGGTCGAAGGTCGAAGCAGTGAAGCCGGACCGCTGGACGAAGCCGGAGAACCGCTAGTGCCACGCCCTGGGCGCCTGCTTGAGTCCGTACAGGGACTTTTGCAGGAGACAGACGTGGTCGGGAGCGACTGGGTCGACGAAGCCGGGCGGCTGCTGGCAGTAGACCGTCTCGTTCAGATGGCCGTGAAGAAAAGCGTTCTTCACGTCCAGCTGATGTATCGGCCAGGAGCGAGAAGCGGCGATGCTGAGGACGACCCGGATGGTGGCTGGTTTGACAACCGGGCTGAACGTCTCGTCGTAGTCGATGTCGTACTGCTGCGAAAAACCACGAACGACCCATCTGGCTTTATGACGAGCCAGGGAGCCGTCAGCATGATACTTGTGCTTGAAGACCCACTTGCCGGTGATGACATTGGCACGAGGTGGTCGAGGAACGAGACGCCAGGTGCCATTATCCACGAGCGCCTTGTATTCTTCCGTCATAGCCGCGCGCCAATTTGCATCGGCGAGCGCGGCACGAGAGTTGCCTGGCAACGGAGAAGCCCGACTGGAGATCGCCGCGGTGAAGCCGTACCGCTGCATGGGCGGCGGAAGTGAGCCCGTACGGGAGCGAGTCGCCCGCGCAGGGGGCTCTGGAGCCATGGGCGCCGCCGCCTGTGGTGCTGGGACTGGAGGCACTGGGAGCACCTCTACCTGCGGCTCTAGGGCCGGAGGTACCGCCGGCTGTGGCAGCGGAGCCACTGCTGGGCGCGGTCGACGAGTGTAGTGGAGGCCGAAACGCTGCCGCTCAACTGCGACGGTTGCAGCAGCGGGAACAGGCGCGACCTGCTGTGGCGCTCGGGGCAGCTGGTAAGCGGCACCATGCCACAGGATGGCAGGATCCAGCCCGACGGGGTCGCCGGCATCGTCTGAGGTAGACAAGGCGGGCGCAACCGAGGCCCGCGAGTGCCGAACGTCGGATGGAGACGGGGCAGGCGCAGGTAGTATATCCTGTAATAGAAAATCAAAAGAATCCGGTCGAGGCTTGGAAGCCGCAAACGGAAAGTGAGTCTCATCAAAAATAACGTGTCGAGAGATGATGATCTTGCGAGTGGAGAGATCAAGACACCGGTAGCCCTTCTGGGAAGGAGGGTAACCGAGGAAGACACACGCTGCTGAGCGAGGAGATAATTTGTGAGGAGTCGTGGCACTGAGGTTCGGATAGCACAAGCAACCAAAGACTCGAAGGATGGAGTAGTCTGGCATCTTGCGGTGAAGAAGATGATAGGGAATACCATTATGGATGGACGATGAGGGTCGCCGGTAGATCAGAAACACAGCGGTGGAAAGGGCTTCAACCCAATAGGAAGAAGGCATGGCGGCATGAATCAGAAGCGTGCGAATAGCATTGTTCGGTGTGCGAAGCATCCGCTCAGCTTTGCCGTTCTGGGCAGATGTGTAGGGGCACGAGGTGCGAAGTAAAATGCCGCGGCCAGCCAAGAAGGCAGCAGTGGCATTGTTGAGGAACTCGGTCCCATTATCTGCCTGAAAACAGCGCATAGGGAAACTGAACTGTGTGTCAGCGTAAGCAACAAACTGGACAATATGGTCATAAACTTCAGATTTATGGCGAAGAGGATATGTCCAACAATAATGAGTATAGTCATCAACTAACACAAGATAAAATTTATAACCAGAAATACTCGAAACTGGAGAGGTCCAGACATCACAGTGAACGAGTTCAAAAGGTGCTGATGTACTAGAAATCGAACTAGCAAAGGGCAGCCTAGCGTGTTTGCCGAGCTGACAGGCATGACAAAGGCGGCGAGCTGCTTTATTACATTGTATGGCTGAAAGCTTATTCAGAGTGGTGACGACTGCTGGTGCTGGATGACCGAGGCGGGTGTGCCATAGCTCCGGGGAGACGACGGCGACATGACAGCGAGGAGGCATGTTATGTGGAATGGTGTAGAGGTCCCCGTATCTATAGCACCGAAGGAGGACCGTCTTGGTCTGGAGATCCTTAACAGAAAAACCAGAGGCGTCAAACTCAATTGAACAGTTATTGTCGTGGGTAAACTGTCGAACAGATAACAAGTTGCGAGTGAGTTGCGGAGCGACAAGAACATTATCAAGATGAAAACAATGATCAGCTATGTGTAAAGAAGACGTGCCACGACAGAAAATAGGAATAGATTGTCCGTTGCCAACCGTAATGGAGGACGGTAGGGACGGGAGACGGGATAGAAGAATACCGTCGTTGGAGGACATGTGGGAAGTCGCTCCGCTGTCCATGACCCAGGGGGAAGACCCTTGAACCGCCAGCTGATTGAGGGCGGCGATTAGGCTGGCCTGATCCCAGCTGCCTGGAGGCCCGTACGCCGGAGGACCAGTCGCGGTGGAGAATTACGGCGGCGCGAAGGCAGTGTGCGCCTGTGGAGGAGGCACTGGCGGCGTCCACGGCTGTTGCTGCTGCGGCGCCCACCGTTGCTCCTGAGCAGCCCACTGGGCGGCCCAAGGGTTGTAGTAAACCCAAGGACCAGCTGGCTGGGAGCCCGAACGCCCGCTGAAGCCACCGTGTGGCGCGACCTGCTGCTGGTTGCGTCCTCCACCGTTGCCGCTGTTGCCGTTGCCACCACGACCACCACCCTTGCCCTTGCCACTGCCCCCACGGTTGGAGGTAGAAGGGGTGGACCGGCAGGACGGTGACGTGCAGGAGGGGACGGTGGTGGCGACAAGAGCTGATGCCAAGGCCGCCTTGTGCTCGGTGCCGAGGCGAAGTTCCTTGACACGTAGCATGTTGGTGGCAGACCCGAAGTCGGGGAACGGCGACGTGTTGGCGATGATGTTGGCGGTCGAGGCGAAGCGGGGGTTGAGACCACGCAGCAGGTTGAGCATGAGTTGAGCGGGGGAGATGGTGTGACCAACCTCCCGAAGGGCATCAGAGGTGTGCTTCATCTGCTGGGCGTAGGCGTCGATGGAGAGATCGCCCTGGGACATGGTGTGGAACTCCTCCCCGAGTACAATGGCGCGGGGCTCCCTGTTCGCCTGGAACGGCGCCTCGATGGAGCTGTAGAGCGCGTGCGCGTCCTGATCCGGCTCCATGGCGAGGTCGAGGACGGTGTCGTCGACGGAGCCGTACATCTAGCCACGAATGTAGGCATCGGGCTGAGACCAGGTGGGGTCAGCCGGACGCGCGGCCATCGTGCCGTCGATGTGCCCGAGCAGCGCGTACTTGGCGCAGAGGGCAGTGATGAACGCCTTCCACTTGGAGTAGTTGGGGCGCTCGAGGCTGAGGACGACGGGGACGTGCTGCTTCACGTTGACGGCGGCATAGGCGAGGCAGAGGGAAGGAGCAACGACATCCCCCATGCTGCCGGTTGGCTGGGAGCCAAGAGCGCCGGTGGTGGAGGAGGAATCCGTCGAGGAAGTCATGGCAGGGGCGGCCGGATCGGGACGGCGCGGGAATCGCGCGGTCTGGAGCGGCGAGCGCGCGGCCAGGAGGGTGGCGGCTCGAGTTAGGGCGGCGGCGCGGATCGCGTGGCGGCCTGGAGACGTAGGGCGGTGGCGCGAGAGGCGCGCGGCTGCCTGGAGCGGAGGAAAGGCGGCGGCGCGAGGAGGTTGCACGGCGGCCTTGGCGGCGGCGCGAGGAAATCGCGCGGCGGCCGGTGGGGCGACGACGTGGGGGAGTCGCGCGGCGGCCGGAGGGGCTGCGGCGCGGTGGAGTCGCGCGGCAGCCTGGGCGCGGTCAGGCGGCGGCCTGCAGCGCGCGCGGCCAGGAAGGCGGCGGGGCTGGAGGCGAGGTGCGGTGGCGCACGCCCGGAGTCGGGCGCACGGGCAGGTGTTGGAAAGAAGCGGAAGGAAAAGGAAAGGAAACCCAGAATTAGGGCTCCGGGACTCGTGATACCATGTAGAGAAACACCGCACACACAAATCAGGGGGGGTGACCTTCATTATATAGCCTAATAGGCTAGGGTTACAATGTACAAGGCCAATGGGCCGTAGGCCCAATATGGGCTGTTATCATTATATTCTAACACTAACACCTGCATACATGCTTTTATAAACTGGTTAGTCCCTAATTTGATTATCATTAATTAGCCAAAACCCACATTGGGGGCGAATGCACTTTCAAACTCCCCCTTTTTGGTAATTGATGACAACCAACTTAGGCTTACAATAAGGATAGAAAAAATTGAAGCTTTTGAATTCCAAAATTTAGTTCAAGCTCCCCCTTAGTGTATGCTTTGGATATGAATTTCAAACCTTGATTAGAAAGCAAGGTTGCATACACAAGAACAAGAGCTCCCCCTAAATTTTGCAATCCGTGGGGTGCCTAAGTGTGTGTGACAACATTATATATAACAATTTGTGATGCATAAGCAATATGACATGGTGATCCACGAAACAATGAAATAAAGTAAAAACAACAATCACCATGACAAGATCATAAAGATAGAGGATGAACCAAACATGAATATAACATTAAGCACAAAAGATTTACATCCTCATCATCACATCACAAATAAAAGTAGCATACCACACTTAGTTCTCAAAGTTTAACCCTCTCTCATAGCTAGCTATTACATCAAGATAAAGCCTAACACTCCCCCTTTGGCATCAAGTACCAAAACGGGTAGGCCAAGATAAGCAAAGAACTAGTAATAGCCACCGGAAGATCCACCATGATAAGGACCACCGAAGAGAGAGGAGTAAGCACTCTCACCAACATCACCACCTGGATACGACGAAGGAGCAGAAGGGTCCGGCGGAGGAGTAGAGCCACCAAAACCGCCACTCCCAGCTGGATTGGCGTCGGGGCCAGCAAAGCCCATGTACGAGCTGCCACCACCACCTTGATATGATGTGGACCCGCCAGCAAAGGACGTGCCCGCACCATAGTCAAGGAAGTAGGGAGGAGCCTGGTACTGTGGTGGGGCCTGAGGATAGAACTGAGAAGGCTCGAACAGCATGGAGCTGTAGAAGCCAGCCTCACCACCACTGGGCTGCTGGGGCTGCTGCTGCTGCTGGTGACCACCACCATCATCATCATCGTCGTCGTCGTCGCGCCGGGCCTGAGCATCATACTCGGCAAAAGGATCTGGATGGGGTCGAACCGGAGAGCGTGGAGGAAGACCGAGATGTTGACGCACCTCCTACTGATGCCGCTCGTCGCGATCGGCCCTGTAGCACATCCACTCGAAGATCTTGCCGAGGGCGGAGCGAAGACCGCCACTCCTACGCCTCTCACGACGCGGAGGAGGAGCGGTGGCAGGGGGAACATCTCCACGACCCGGCTGAGCCTCGTCAGGCGCTGCTGCTGCTGCTGAAGTCTGACCACCTTCATCAGCCTTGTCCTTGTCCTTGGTGATCGAAGAAAATTTCCGAACACCGTACTCCTTCACTGACCGGTCATACTCAAAGATAGCTCCCACAACATGCTCAATGATGTGCATAAGATATGGAGCATAAGGCAGAGCCTTGTGAGGGTCATTGTACACATCTGAGATCTTTTGCCATAGGAAGTGGGAGATGCTAAACCGGCCATCTGGCAAAGCAAACTGGACAAGGACCTTGGCAGCATCATCTCTCAGGTTGTCTTGATCTCCAATCTTTGGGTCCAAAGTCAGGCGCATCACGTTGTTAAGGACATAATAGGTAGGCTTCAGGCCAGGGACCTTGAAGGTTGCCTCGGCACCATCCATGTAGACACCTGAATCCTGCAGCTGAGCGGTGTACATGCCCCCACCATACATCTCAGATAGGCGAGGGGCATCTCTGTCCTCATGGTTGAAGCCCAACAGCCGAGCAAAAGTGACGAAGTTGCACCGGTAATGGACCCCTTGGGTCATCCAGTGCAGCACCTGGGCCTCCTAATCAATGAACAAAGTTGCCCAAAACTGGCAGATGATCTCCTGGTTGAAACTGCGCTCGCCAGATATCAGCCCCGAAACCCTCCACTCCTCTAGCCTCTGCACTAAAGCCTGAATCTCCTCTGAGTCCTTGTCTGTCAAAGTGCGGATAACCAGCCGCTTGTGCTCAAAGAGAGGGGGATGGCCCTTAGCACAGAAACCCTTCCAGAAGACTGACACATAGTAATCCTGCTGGAACCTCGACCAAAACCTCCTATCAACAGATTCATCTTGGACAAAGAGATAGGGGTTCTCCTCACGCTGCCTCCTCATCAAGTTCCCCCGCTTCCTGTCAGAGTAATCAATTGGATTCCCAAGATGTGCGGGGGAGACGGCGGTCATCAAGGCTCCGGCTTCGGGGTGCAAAGGAAAAGCTCTGTTGATAAGAAGCAGCCCTGAAGTCGGAGGAGAAGGCGGTCCAACGCGAGGATCGATGGAACGACCCTCACAATCAGGACCAGCCGGTGAAGCCACTCCGCCCACAACGACGCTATGCAGGCGCCCGGGCGGACCAGCAACAGGGGGCGGAGGAGCAGCATGCCCACCACGGGCATGGCCGCTTCCACTTCCCCTGGCACTATCCACGCTGCGACGTCCTCCTTGGCCCCGGACGAGCGTCCACGGACTTGACGAGGGAGTTCCTCCATACTCCCGCCGGCGGACCGAGCACGGCGCCCGGGATTGCGTCGCTGCGGCGCCGCTTGCTCAAGACCACCTTGCTCCAAGGCAGCATACTCATCATCATCATCACTAGCGGTCCGAGCATGAGAGGGCCTCCGGCTCATCTAGAAAAAGATAGCATTGACCGAAGTGAGACAAAGGTGATGGAAAGACGACTTCAACGGATGTAGCAAAGATGACGATCGAAATTGGGGAGGAAAATCCCTCACTGCGCGCGGTCGGTACTACCGACCCCAGCGGGCGGTACTACCGACCGCACAACAGCGTGCGGTTCCCCTCAATCCAATCACACAAATCGTCATGAACTTGCAAACCATACATCCTAGAAGCATCTACACACTAGATAGAGCAATCCTACTAAAGGAATCGACCTAGAACAAGGTACATTTAGAGATCGGGCAAGAACACCCTAGTACCTTGTTTCTCGAGGAGAAGAGGCCGAAATCCAATGAAGGAGATACTTCCGGGCTTCAAGAACAGCACCAAGACGATCTCCACGCTCCAAGGCACCTTTCCACCGGAGGGATTGAGATTTGAGTGGAGGAGAAAGGAGATCCGAGAGGAAGAGAGGGAGGCGGCGGCTGCACGGGCTTGAAGGAGACGGGCAGGCGGCGGCCACGGTGAAAAGAAGGCTTGACTAGGGTTGAAAAGGAATTCACCGCGACCCTTTTATACTTGGGACCACACGGTCCGTACTACCGCCCATGGGGTCGGTACTACCGACCCTATGGCGGTACCACCGACTGTGTAAAAACAGAGCAGACAGAGAGCTATTCCAAGAGAACCTTGTGTGGTATACTACACATACTTCAAACATGTCCAGATTTCATATAACCAGTACATAGCCATGGACATAAGTGAAGCATGCAAAATAGATTTTGAAATCACACACAATATTTGACAAAGCATTTGTCTAGGTCTCTAGGTGAAAACAAATATGTGCAAGACATCAAGCTACGTTACGAGAATCAATGATATTTAGTTCACTCCTCAAAGCACAAAATCTTGACTCATCTAAAGGCTTTGTGAAGATATCAGCTAGTTGCTTTTCAGTGCTCACATGGCGTATTGCGATATCTCCTTTGGCTTCATGGTCTCTCAAGAAATGGTGTCGGATGTCTATGTGTTTTGTGCGAGAATGGTTTACGGGATTGTTGGCTAGCTTGATAGCACTCTCATTGTCACACAAAAGTGGAATTTTGGTTTCCTCACATCCGAAGTCTTTTAATGTTTGCTTCATCCAAAGTAGTTGAGCACAGCATGCGCCGGCCGCCACATACTCGGCTTCGGCGGTGGATAAGGCAACACTATTTTGTTTCTTTGAACTCCAAGACACCAAAGACCTTCCAATAAATTGGCAAGTCCCGGTAGTACTCTTCCGATCTACTTTGCAACCGGCATAGTCCGAATCGGAATAGCCAAGTAGATCGAAAGTGGAGCCCTTGGGATACCACAAGCCAAGATTCGGAGTGTGCACTAAGTATCGAAATATTCTCTTAACGGCCATAATATGACATTCTTTTGGATTAGCTTGAAACCTTGCACACATGCACACACTAAGCATGATATCGGGCCTAGATGCACAAAGGTAAAGCAATGAACCGATCATAGAGCGATATACCTTTTGGTCCACTGACTTACCATCCACATTTAGATCAAGATGTCCATTGGTTGGCATGGGGGTCTTGATGGGTTTGGCCTTGTCCATCTCAAACTTCTTTAGCATGTCCTTTGTATACTTGGTTTGACTGATGAACGTGCCATCCTTGAGTTGCTTGATTTGGAATCCAAGAAAGTACTTCAACTCACCCATCATGGACATTTCGAACCTTTTGGTCATGATCCTACTAAATTCCTCACAAAAGGCCACATTAGTACTACCAAATATTATGTCATCGACATATATTTGGCACACAAAGATATCATTATCAACTTTGCGAGTGGATAAAGTAGCATCGGCCCTTCCTATCTCAAAACCCTTTTTGAGTAGGAAGTCCTTAAGACAATCATACCAAGCTCTAGGGGCTTGTTTGAGCCCATAGAGCGCCTTGTCGAGCTTGTAGACGTGGTTGGGAAACTTTGGGTCCTCAAAACCCGGTGGTTGCTCCACATAAACCAACTCGGAGAGGGGGCCGTTGAGGAATGCACTTTTCACGTCCATTTGATATAGCTTGAAATCATGGTGAGTAGCAAAGGCAAGTAATATGCGAATTGATTCAAGCCTAGCTACAGGTGCATAGGTTTCCCCAAAATCCAAACCTTCGATTTGAGTGAAACCTGGAGCCACCAACCGTGCTTTGTTCCTTGTTACCACGCCATGCTCGTCTTGCTTGTTGCGGAAGACCCATTTGGTTCCTATCACATTTTACTTGGGCCTTTCCACCAAGGACCAGACTTCATTCCTGGTGAAGTTGTTCAACTCTTCTTGCATAGCCATCACCCAGTCCGGATCATCAAGTGCTTCTTCCACCCTAAGAGGTTCCAAAGAGGAGACAAACAAGTAATGTTCACAAAAACTTGCTAAACGAGAGCGTGTCGTTACCCCACGCCGTATGCTCCCCACGCTGTATGCTCCCCAATATGTTGTCAACAGGATGATCCCGTTGAACTGTATGATGAACTCTTGGATGTGGCACAAGTGATCTCCTTTGGATGGGTCCATCTTCATCATATGTGTTGATGTCCCCATCTTCTTGTCGGACTTCATGTTGAGCTTGTGTTTGATCATCAACTTGATGTATCACTTGATCATCACCCACACTACCACCATTCGGAGTTGCGGAAGCTTCATCATGCACATTTGGATGCACATGATGGATATGAGAATCTTGTGGAGTGTGTGATGGATCATCTTCATCATCTTGAATTTCAACGGGCCTCACATCACCGATTGCAAGCCTCTTGATAGCTTCGGATGGAGACACGTCATTACCTACAAGCTCATTATTGACTTGCTCCTTTTGAGAGCCGTCGGATTCATCAAAAGTCACGTCTACCGTTAACTCAATAGTGTCGGTGGCATTATTGAATACACGGTAGCCATGTTCGTTAGTACCATAACCAAGTAGAAAGCCCTCGTGTACCTTAGGTGCAAACTTTGAGCTTTTGGCCCTCTTGTTAAGTATGAAACACTTGCAGCCAAAGACTCTAAAGTAGTGCACCTTCGGTTTGTTACCGGTTAGAAGCTCATATGGCGTCTTCCCTCTTAGCTTGTGAAGGTAGAGGCGGTTGATTGCATGACACGCCGTGTTCATCGCCTCCGCCCAAAAGCCATGGGAAGTCTTGTACTCATCCAACATAGATCTTGCGGCTTCAACAAGAGTTCTATTCTTCCTTTCCACAACCCCATTTTGTTGTGGGGTATATGGAACGGAGAACTCATACTTGATTCCTTCATCATCAAGATACTCTTCTATGTTGGTGTTCCTGAACTCGGTCCCGTTGTCACTTCTCACTTTCTTGATCTTGATATCAAACTCATTTTGTGCTCTTCTAGCAAACTTCTTGAAAATGCCTTGTGTTTCACTTTTATCTGCTAAAAAGAACACCCAAGTGAGCGAGAATAGTCATCAACAATAACGAAACCGTATTTGTTACCACCGATGCTTTGGTAAGCAACGGGTCCGATGAGGTCCATATGCAATAGCTCCAACGGTCTTGCGGTCGACACGATGTTCTTGATTGGATGCTTTGCTCCAACTTGCTTTCCGGCTTGGCACGCACTGCAAATCCTATCTTTCTCAAAAGAAACATTGGTTAGTCCAAGGATGTGCCCTTCCCTTTGAAGTTGGGCCAAGTTCCTCATCCCAACATGAGCTAGTTGGCGATGCCAAAGCCAACCCATGCTAGATTTTGCCATTAGACATGTTGCAGGTTCTACCTTACTAGTTGAGAAGTCAACTAAATAAAGTTTTCCCTTCAACACGCCTTTAAATGCAATAGAGGAATCCCTTCTTCTAGAGACGGTCACGCCCTTATCCGTAAAAAACAATCGTAACCCATTTCACAAAGTTGAGAAACGGATAACAAGTTGTAACTCAACGAATGCACAAGTAATACATTAGATATGGAATTGTCAGTTGAGATAGCAATTTTACCCAAACCAAGCACCTCACCCTTTCCATTGTCACCAAACACAATGTTGTTGCATGAGTCATGGCTTGGTTGGAAAGAGGTGAACATCTCTTTTGCCCCGGTCATATGGTTGGTGCATCCACTATCCAACACCAAACTTGACCCACCGGAGGCATATTCCTACAAAACAAGTTTATGTTCTTGATTTAGGTACCCAAATGAGATTGGGTCCTAGGGGGTTAGTCACATAAGCTTTTGGCACCCAAACATTTCTCATAATTTCCCTCTTCTTGAGGGCACCAACATACTTGACTACTATTTTGCCATCCTCCCCCCAACAACACAAGTAATCACATGTATAGCTTCTTGATATGGGCTTTTGTTGCTTGGGGGTTTCCACTTGCTTTTCCTTGTTGATCTTACCATTAGCAAGTGGAGCCTTGGGATTGGCAACCTTGTTGGCCTTGTTCATGAGGTCAAAGAGAGAAACCCCTTTGTTAAAGTTAACAAAAGGTACCCCATTGACCATCTTCCTTCCATTGGCCTTACCACCATACCTATTGTACCCAATTCCATCCTTGATGGATGGGTGTCTTGCGGTCTTGAGGATATCTTTTGGTTGTTGCACCTTACACTTGCAACCATTCCTCAAGATCATGTTCAACCTATGAATCTCCTTGTCTTTCTTCTCTAGCTCAACAAGGTTAGTTGCACAAGCATTTATATTAATTTTATAGCATCGTTTGCAACCATTACTAGTTGAGGCAGTAGAGCCATCGGAATCCTTAGAAGAGGTTGAAGAAGTGCTATTCCAAAGAGTGTTGTAGCTTAGTTCAAGAGTTTGATATTTATCTTGAAAGCTTGTGAGGCTTTCTTGAACCAAGCTAACCTCATTCTTTAGGCTAGCAATTGAGTCATTGCTCGTGGAACACTCCTTAGCCAACTTCTTGTTAGAGTCATTGGCTAAAGATAATTCCACGGTCAATTTCTCAACCTTCAACTTCTCCTCGGCAAGAGAAGCTTCTAATGCAAGGTTCTTTTCTCTCTCTTGAGAGATCAAGTCCCCTTGCAAAACAAGACTCTCATTCCGACTCTCCAACTTACTAAGCAATTTTAATATTTTTGGTCCACCTTTCTTACCAAATTTTCTAATTATGCTAAGCTCAAATTCATCCATATCATCATCACTACATTCATCGCTAGAACAAGTAGGAGAGTTGGATGATACCTTCTCATTCTTAGCCATGAAACAAGAATGAGTGAAGTCATCCTCGTCGTCGGAGAGGCTCTCGAACAGGCGTGATGAAGTTGTCGATGTAGCCATGTTGGAGAAGAGACTTGGAGAAGAGGTCTTGTGTATGGCAATGTTGGCCGCTCCCTTCTCCTTCTCCTTGCTCTTGCTCTTCTCTTCATCACTTGAATCATCTTCCGAGAACCATTCCTCACCAAGATGAGCTTCACCACCTCTTCTTCTTCTTTGCTTCTTGTCATCATTCTTGCTATACTTGTTCTTGTTCTACTTTTGTGGACAATCGGCAATGAAGTGATCATCCACACCACACTCATAGCAATTCCTCTTCTTTGACTTCTTGAAGTATCCACCTTTGCCCTTCTTGTGCATCTTCTTTCTCATGAATCTTCTAAAGTTCTTCACAAGAAGTGCCAACTCATCATCGGAATCATCACTCCCTTCACTTGATGAGTCATCTCGGGCCTTGCTTCCTTCTTCTTGGTTAGCCTTGAGCGCCACTACCTTCTTGTTGCTTGCCTCTCGATCTTCTATATCATCCAAAGACTTCATGATGCTTTATCTTGGCAAGCATCTCATGAGGTCCCATGCTCTCATAGTTAGGTCTCTCCATGATGATTGACGCAAGGTTCTTGTTCTTCTTTCTATATGCTCTCAATAGCTTTCTTGCAGCTGAGTTGTCATCCCACTTCTTGTCTCCGAGAGCTCTAATCTTGTTGATCAAGGTCATGAATCTATCAAACATTTGTTGAGTGGTTTCACCACTTCTAATAGCGAAGTTCTCAATCTTTCCTTGAAGAAGCTCTATGTTGCACTTCCTCACACTTGCATCACCCTCATATGATATCCTGAGAGTATCCCAAATCAACTTGGCATCCTCCATTCCATGTACCTTGTTGCTTTCTTCAGGCTTAAGGCATGATAGGATCAATGATGCGGCTTGGACATTTTGTTGAAACTCAATCACATCATTGTCCGTGAACTCTTGGCCTTTAACATGACTTGGTCCATTCTCTACAATCTCCCAAACCCTTGCGGCAAGAAGGTGTAGCTTCATTTTGTGTGCCCAATCATTGTAGTTGATTCCATCGAAGGCAGGTGGTTTGCCTAGATTGACGCTAGGCAATTGAATGACTTTGCCCATTTGACTATAGTCATAAGGCACTCTAGAGAACTCGGTGTCTATTTTGCCTTTCTCTTCATCATCCTTCTTCTTGTCTTCCTTGGGTTGTGGTGACTTTTCTCCACTGCAAGGTTCTCCTGAGCAGTAACCTTCTTCACAAGCTCATCAAGTTGTTCTTGACTTAGGGTCGACATGATTCTCTCTTACGCGGTGAAGCGCTAACACAAGGGTTAGGCTCCGATACCAATTGAAAGGATCAAATCAGCCTAGAGGGGGGTGAATAGGTGATTTTTAACAATCTGAAACTTCACAAACTAGAAGATGTAGTTAGATAACAACCGGAGAGGCCGGTTTGTTTGAGTAGGTACTACCGGGTGTAAAACACCAGTACTACCGACACAAACAAACGGCACAACCGGGATCCTAAAATGAACTACAAATCCAATGAATGTAAGCTGTGAATGTAATACAAGAATCTACCCCACTTCCCTAAGTATGATAGATAGAAAATCTACTCTCACCGAGCCTTGGTTGCTTCACTTGATGTAGATCGAGTCTTCCCAACCTAAGAAGAAGATAGGGATAGGAAGAACACGAAGAACACAACAACGAGTGTAATATAGAAAGTAGAGACAACAACAAGCCCACGGGACGCGATTTATCCCGAGGTTCGGCCAATCCACAAAGGAGTGCCTACGTCCTCGTTGTTGAGGTGACCACAAAGGTCAGAGTCTATTTCACCTCCTCGCCTCACTCAAGCAACCACAAAGGCTACGAGAGTTTCTCCACTAGAAATCTTAGGGGTAATACAAACACTTCGGGGAGCCCTCACAAGTGAAACAATACGGGCTACCACGAAGAACACCTAACCGGCTAGAGCTCAAGAGTAAAAGACACAAATCAAGCCGGCTAGATGGAAACCAAGTGCTCAAGTCGTAGATCGAAGCTTCCCACTCTCTAATCTCACTTCCCTATCTCAAATCTTGCAAGAGAATGGATCTAGGAGCAAAGGGGGAGAGAGAGTGGAGGAGTCAATGCTTGGAGAGAGTTTGTCTCAAGTTAGGTCAGCAATAAGTGAGTTGAATGAGTGAGTGACCGAGAAAAGTGAAGAGAGGAAGCATTTATACTCCCCCAGACCCGAGGCTGGTCGGTGGTACCGACCACCCATGGTCGGTAGTACCGACCAGTTCACAACGATCGCATAGATCCAGATCTGACCAAACAGACAACCACCGACTACAGGTCGGTACCACCGCGGGCGGTAGTACCGGGGTAATGGCGGTACTACCGCCAGGCCAAATTTGGCCCCAAACAGACAGCTCATCAGTTAGGGACTTGGTCCCTCCGAAACTACCGACCAGGGTCGGTACCATCGAGGGTCGGTAGTACCGACATGATGGCGGTACCACCGCCAAGTCAAAACGCATCAGACCAGAGAGCTCAGCAAACTTGGCTACTACCGGCTTAGGGTCGGTAGCACCGGGGGCGGTAGTACCGAGGTAATGGCGGTACTACCGCCAGGCCAAATTTCAGAGCGAACAGAGAGACCTGCAGACTTGGTTACCACCGGCCAAGGGTCGGTACCACCACGGGCGGTAGTACCGAGATTATGGCGGTACTACCGCTAGGCCAAAATCGATACTTCCAGAGACCTCTGCAAAACTTGACTTACCACCGAGCGAGGGTGGTACTACCGAGGGCGGTACCACCGACATGATGGCGGTACCACCGCCAGGTCAATTTGAGCGCGTCCAGAGAGGTCTGAGAAACCAAGCCTACCACCGACCTTGGTCGGTACTACCGCGGGCGGTAGCACCGACATAATGGCGGAACAACCGCCAGGTCATTTTTCGAGCCAACAGAGAGGTTGTTTTGAGCACTGCCTGGAGAAGCTGTGGTCGGTACCACCGACCACCCATGGTCGGTACCACCGACCACACAAATTTAACCTCTATGTGTTCGTGATTGTGCGGTGTCTCTCAAGCGAACTATAGTTAGTCTATTTGAGCACTTTTCTCCACATCTAGCCAACTTACTTTGTGACCCTCTTCATAGTCCGGCTTACCTATAACTCAAGTTTAAAATTGAAATTTTAAACTACTACTTGAGCTAGGCATCTTTATGTCCAAAAGTATCCAACGTGCTTTGCTCACGAGATTTCAACGTTTCAAATCTTTCTTAGGACTAACTGTAGAGAAACACCGCACACACAAATCAGGGGGGGTGACCTTCATTATATAGCCTAATAGGCTAGGGTTACAATGTACAAGGCCAATGGGCCGTAGGCCCAATATGGGCTGTTATCATTACATTCTAACACCCTCCCTCAGTCTAAGCGGGAGTGTCACGAACACAAAGACTGGACCTAAAGTCAGTGAACAACTGTACAGGTAACCCTTTGGTCATAATGTCCGCGAACTGATGAGACGATGGGACATGGAGCACCCGAACCTGTCCCAAAGCAACCTTCTCACGGACAAAGTGGATATCTATCTCAATATGCTTCGTGCGACGATGATGGACTGGATTGGCGGTCATATAGACGGCACTGACGTTGTCACAGTAGACGATCGTCGCCGAAGAGATGGGTGCGTGGAGCTCCTGAAGTAACTGACGAAGCCAACAAGTCTCAGCCACAGCGTGTGCAACAACACGATACTCAGCCTCCGCACTCGAACGAGAGACTGTAGTCTGACGTTTAGAGGACTAAGAGACTAAGTTGTCCGCCTCGGTTAATATTTACCGAGGCGGGCATCGGTGTCCGCCTTCGGTTAATTATTTATCGAGAAGGGCATCCAGTGTCCGCCTCCGTTAATTGATTAACCGAGACGGTCACCTTAAGACAACCGCCTCGGTTAATCAACTATTTTTCGATTAACCGAGATGGACATCTTAAGGTGTCCACCTCGGTTAATGACTTCAACAGAAAAAAATTCATAATTCTTTTATATGAATTTGGATGAAGACAAACTTTATGTCAAAATTATAGCCCTCGACGAGATCTACAACTTTGTAGTTGAAAAGTTTTTGAATTGAAACTGTTTAGGGACCCAAAATATGGTTATAAGTGCACAGATTTTGAAATTTAAAATTTAAACTTATCGGACGATCTCATATATTGACATGGTCTACACAAAAGTTGTAGTTCTCAATAGAATCTACAATTTTGTAGTTGATTTTTTTATTTGAAGTTATTTAGAGTCCCAAAAATGTGTTTGAAGGTTATATATTTTAAAATTTAAAGTTTAAAATTTCTAAAAGATCTCAAATATTTACATAGTTAATACCAAAGTTGTAGTAACCGACCTAAGCTACACCTTTGATATTAACAAGTTTTTATTTTAAAATCATCTAGAGTCTCAAATATGTGTTTGAAATTCATATATTTTGAGACTCAACTTTTTAATTTTTTCAAACTATCTCTGATGGAGATACATCCTATACCAAAGTTGTAGTACTTAACAAGATTTAAAACTTTGTAGTTATAAGTTTTTTTATTTGAGTTTATTTAGTAGCCCAACTATTCAATATAAGATTACAAAATATTGATATAAAACAATAACGTATTATAAAGTGTGAGGTATAGTGGTAAATGCACGGTAGTGTGAAGCGTGATGTTCTGGGTTCGATTCCTAGAAGTTGTAGTTCTTTTGGTTTTTTGTTTTCTGATGGAGACCATTAACCGAGACAGACATTTTACAAATGTCCGCCTCCGTTAATCATTAACCGAGACGGACACCTTATAAACGCCGATTAACCGAGACGGGCAAAGTGTCCGCCTCAGTTAACCCCGATTAACCGAGCCCTTCTCACCGAGGCGGTTGGAATGCCCGTCTCGGTTAATAAAAAAATGTTCGTCTCGAAAAAGTTTTTCTGTAGTAGTGAATATGGCTTTTGTTAACAATATAAAGACCTCTAATATACCAAGCCCCCCCCCCCCCCTCCCATTTTCTTTTGTTTGGCAAATATCCTC
This sequence comes from Coix lacryma-jobi var. lacryma-jobi, assembly GCA_009763385.1. NCBI lineage: Eukaryota > Viridiplantae > Streptophyta > Magnoliopsida > Poales > Poaceae > Coix > Coix lacryma-jobi. The sequence goes on from CM019831.1 coordinate 27,876,501, forward strand.
CCAGGAGCGAAAAAATAGAGTTGAAAGGATTATCATCTTGAATACCACTGCACCAAAAAAATCCTAATGATAGCAGTATTTTTTTCAAAAAAAGTCTTAGAAAAAAAATTGTGGACATATAGTAGATAGGAACGGAGGCCAAAATGGATTTGATGTAAGTAAGTCTACCTGCATGGTTAAGCTTGTTCGCCTGACAGTAGTAAGTTTGGAACGAAATTTGTTAATAATAAATTTATAAGCCTTATTTTGATCTCTGTGACTAAAGATCAAAGGATGACCAAGATGCATCGTATTCGTGTCAAGTCAGGCAGCGAGAAAATACCTGTTATTTGGTCTGGCTGTCCACTAGCTCGCTGAAAAGGATGGACGATTTGTTCAAGTTGGGACGACCAAGAGTTATGAGTTTTTTTACTTGTATATGGCCTTGGAAAAGATCACTCTTTTCTGTATGACATTTTTTCTTTTGAACTTATCTCTATGACCCTGAAATAAACTTTCATTACTTCTATGGCCTTTCGTCCATTTTCATCACTTGACGGTGTTAATTCAAGAGTGAAAAGACCGTTTTGCCCCTGGCATAAATTTTTTTTGTTTCTTTGTTGTATATTTAGAGTAATATTAAACAAATAAATTTATATGTAACAATATTTCTTTTATGTGAAATATTGTCATGTGTGAATTTATTTGTTTAATATTAATCCATATATACAAAAAAAATAAAACTCTGCAAATTTTTTAATGCTAGGGGTAAAACGGTCTTTTTACCCTTGACTTAACGCCGTCAAGTACGAAAAACGGACGGAAGGCCATAGAAGGAATAAAAGTTCGTTTCAAGGTCATAGAAATAAGTTCAAATAAAAAAAGGTCATACAAGGAAGAGTCATTATTTCTAAGGCCATGTAGGTAAAAAGCTCAAGAGTTATTGTGTACACAGTCACAAAAGTTCAGTTCGATTCGTAGGCACGTGAAACGTGGTACATGGAATGGAGATCGTTAATTTTAAGTTCTCGGTTTATAGAGGGATATACCTCTTCGGGACATTTGGTTCGAGAATGTGATCATAATCCCTAGATAATTGGAATGACGTATTCGAAACGTAGCTATGGAACGATTATTGTGATCGTTCTTTGTAAACAAAAACATACTATAACTTTTATTTCATATACATTTTCCACTACCGGTTAAAATGCTACTACAATTGTTGTAAAAAAATGCTACTACAACCTTTTGCCATTCCCCCTGGTTTTTAGATTTTTTTTGTTGCCATTATTTTACTTTGGGCTAGAGGCCCATTTACACTAGGTCTGAAGTGTGCGCTGCCTTGCTCATTCAGTTGAGCGCTTGCTCATCAGTCGAGGCGCTGCCGCTGCTCGACTCCGGCGTCGCTGCATTGCGCTGTCAGCAGCCACTGCGTCGCGCCGCCACTCGACTCCAGCGCCACTGCTTCGCGCCGCCTGCCCGCAGCCACTGCGACGCGCAGCCGTCGACCAGGCCTACGGCCACTGCATCGTGCCACCGCCGCCCGTCCAACACTGTGACTCCATGCACGCCATCGCCGTCGTCGTTGAAGTTGCTTGTAAGTTTGTTCTTACGAGCGTACTGTTGTGATCATGTTTCTTGCTCGTTCTCTTGATGTTCCGGTATTTCTCGGAACGTTGTCCCAATTCGTGTCCTGTTGCGTTCCCGTTCCCGAAAGTTCTGGGAACGGGGAACGCGCCTACGTACCCCGTACGTGTTCGTGCACTATAGCAGGCTAGCACAATTATTATGCAAAAATTACAAATGGATCTATACGAATGTGTACATGCATTTATATATCTTCAGCATACAAGCTGGCAATCTTTGATCACAGAACGAATATTTGCCACCATAGTATATGTGAGTATACGAAGACAGAAATAAGCTGAAGATTGAGAGAGAGAGAAAATTATTCGATATTGCTAAAATGTGAAGGTTTCCTTCTTTGGCCCTGCAAACTAGGAAATTACTTAATTGGCACACCACCTCTATCTTTCATACCTAACATGACACTACCGTCAAATTTCAGCTCCAAAGATGTTAAGTGGAGGGTAAGAAGACCATTTTGTCCCCAACGTTATATGAGTTACGTCTAAAGTATGAATTCCCTTTTTTACATACAATATTTTCAGAGATGTTCGTGGCCTTGTGTATGCTATTGTAGCCGGGACAATTATTGAAGAGCGCAACACCGTCCAGAAACTGACAAAATTTGATCATTTTCCCTTTATAGCTGCTCGAGGAGCAATTTGAAGGGTCTTGAATTATTTGCCTTTACTGTTACCTAGATACCTGGACGGTAAAGAGCTCTTCAACAGTTGTCATGGCAACAGTGGCACATATATTATTGTGACATTCTTGCATATTCCTTTTGTATTTATTCTTTAGTGCATATTGTATTAACGTGGCCTTCTAGATGACTCCTACCTTCTGACATGTGTCGATAGTTGTCCCGACAACAGTGACCGCACACATGCCCTTCCTGCTCCCGCACTCCCTCTTCCACTCTAGTGACCGGCGGTGAGAATTCGGTAGCGACAGATCTGCTGGAGGATTTGGTGGTGGCTAGGTACCTCCTCCTCCCCCTCCTCGTGTTGCTATTAGATCTGGTTTATAAGGTTCTGGCGAGCTCTCTCTTCTTTCTTCCTAAACTCTAGTGGGCTTAGAAGGAAAGGAGGTTTAAAAAGGAAGATAGGCTCGATGGTGGGGATGCAGATGAGCGGTTTAGGGGCCCTACAAGGTTCTGGGATTCGGCACGAAATAACCAATTTCGGTGAAATTCGTTCATTTCGGTGAGGTCCGAAACAAAAGCATCCCGGTCAAAAAATTCAGTCAAATTCAATTTTTTTTTGTTAAATCTATACTTCAAACATGCCTACCAGATCTTATTTCAATATAGAAGTGCAAACCCTCCAAGCTGTAGTTCAATTGTTTCATATTTAGGCCGATCGATTAAATTTTGGCTAAAATTTGATCAAATATTAGCTAAATTTGATTTTTTCGACCTGTCAAAACAAGTGAATCCCGGTCCAAAATTTCTGAATTTACCGAAATTTGTCCATTTCGGTCACAACCGAATTTTTTGGTGATTTGAATCCCAAAACCTTGGGCCCTAGCAACGATAGAGGCGGTCGGATTAGGTCAGGATGGGGAAGCTCGCCGGAGCCAGAGAGAATGACGTTGGGGGAGGGGAAGAGGGTGGCCGCCTCAAGCACTAGGGTTCGCTAGAACTCTGACAAACCCTAACGCCCGTGGCGGGGTGAGAGTGCTGGAGTTGGGGAAGTAGGTGTGAGGTGTGCGCACGCGGTAAGCCTAAATCATGGGCGCGCTCGCGTTAGTAGAGTCCTTATATATGATTGGAGAGGGTATTTGGTTTTTACTATTAAATATTAGGCAAATTCCATTTCCGTCCAATTCCAATCCATTGTCCAACTTCTCTTCTTTTTTCAAGAAAACCAAGAACATTACTTCTCATTTCCAAACATCCCTAGTTCCCCACCACAGGGTATTATATATACGTATATTCAAGTCGGATTGCCATCGTAGAATCATAGAATTGGCACGAAATGATAGGATCAAACGTAACCTCAGTTCTAATTGTAAATAACCTTTATTAATCTCCTGCAGTATGAATCTCGATGCCATTGCCAAAAAGCAACACAAGGGCAAAAAAGACATTTACTGTACACCCCTAGCCCACTGCTCACGCGACACGCGAGCCTACACTGCCTACCTGCTAGCTCGCTCCCTGCTCCTACAGTCCTACCGTCACACTGCGGCAAAAACCCCATCCACCCCAATCGATCGATCGGCCGGCCGCTGCCTCGCCGCAGCTGCTGCCCGCCTGCCCCCGGTCGTCTCGCGCCGGCGGCCGGCCTCAGCCCTCCGACGCTCGCACTCGCTCCGTCTCCGCCCCACCATCGAGCACCAGCTCGCTCCCTCCTACAGTACGTCACTGCGGCAAAACCCCATCCGCCCCAATCGATCGATCGGCCACTGCCTCACCGCGCCTGCCCCGTCGTCACGCCGGCGGCCGGCCTCAATTAACCCTCTGCGGCTCTCTCCATCTCCGTGCCGCCATCGAGCTCAGGATCTCAGGTACCGTTTCCGTGCCCCCGGCCCGGCCCCGTTTTCCTTGTCGCCCGTCGCACCCTTCCTCCTTCCGTTCTGGGACCGATCGCGGCTACTCTGGGTCTATGCGGGGGCTGCCTTTGGGTTCTGGCGCTCAGAAATTGCAAGGCAAATGCTAGGCACCGCTTTGTGATTTCCGAGGCACCTTGCAGCACTGGCTGAACTCACTCTCTTCTGTGTGGGTTAGAGAAAATTGGGGGAAATTCGGGGAGGGATGTTTGCTGGGTTGCCTCGGTACGTAGCATTTTCTCCTTTCGGTTTGTCATGTGGATGTGCTTGAAAGGCTTGCGATTATCCCCTGTGCTGAATAGCCACAAGCTAGATCCTCTCTAATATCTGCGGCTACTAGCAGTAGCAGTGCCCTCCAAGAGTGATAACATCTCTGGGGTTCTTAGCTTTAACCTGAGTTGTTATAGCCTTATAGGTGCCGCGGCTGTGGATTCGTGGAAAGATCCATTTGCTTGATATATTTTCCATTCTTCCACAATCCATTTTGGTCTATGTGGTTGCTCTTTTAATTTTGACCAAAATTCCTTTTGGGGGGCATGTGTGGAATTGGAAGCGCAGTGCATATAAAAAAAATTGTTTTCGAAATAATTGCTTAAAAGAGAACACCAGAAAAGAAATTCTATTGTGTGAGGTAGCCTATTATGTCCAGGGATTCTAGCACTGCCTGGTACACGTGGGTGAATGAAAAGCATCTCATATGTAGGATTTTTAAACTATAATCGGATTTGGATTAACTCCTTGCATGGTATATAGAAGTAATTGTACCATGGGCGCCTATATATTTGGTAATCATAAGGCTTGCTCCAGTCGTGTCCACCTATCAAATTTACAAGGTCTCTGGACCTGAATCACTGAGCATGTCGTGTTGCTTATGTCTATTATATCTTGTTAAACTAATACTAAATTTATTCACTCAACTTTGCATTTTTTTGGTGCTACTGAGGTTTTCTTAGCGCTAACATATACTCCTTCCGTCCCTAAATAACTGTGTCTAGAAATCCGTGTTTCCCTCACAGACACACGCTTTCCGGACGACAATTAAAAAGGGACGGAGAGAGTACTTGGTTCTCTTTATACATGCAGGACTTGATGTGATAAAAGTTCTATTTGTGCTGCATAGATTGATCCAACAGTATGCGTTACTGCTGGTTCAAGACAGTCTGTTCCTGAAAGAACAGTGGATACTAATGTCAGGCTGGTAGCAGTATGTGATAAGGGCTATTGGGACAATTTGCTAGCTGTGTGATGGAGTGCAACAAAGAAGAAGCCTTACATGCTAAAGAAATTGCTTTAAGGAAGCTGAAAACTAAAGACTTCTGGGGGGCTAAAAGGATTGCACTTAAAGCTCAAAGGCTCTATCCAAAGCTTGAGAACTTATCCCAGCTGCTGACTATCTGTGAAGTGCATTGTGCAGCAGAGGTGAAGGTCAATGGATACATGGACTGGTATGGTATCCTCCAAGTGGAAGCAACAGCTGATGAAACAATCATAAGAAAGGGATATGAGAAACTTGCCTTTTTGCTTCACCCTGGTAAAAACAGTCTTCCTAGTGCTCAAGCTGCTTTCAATTTGGTTTCAGAAGCTCATACAATATTGTGTGATCATGTGAAGCGATCACGATATGACATCAAAAGACAGTGTGGTCCCCGAGAAATGGCAAAGGAAACTATATGGCCATCACATGCGACCTGTGCAAACAAAAGTGATGTGGTTAAACACACACCACCATCTGATTGTGTAAAGGTGTTTTGGACCATATGCCAGCACTGCCGGAAGAGATTTGTGTACCATCAGAGGAACCTTGTGATCCGCTGTGAAGACTACAGTAAAAACTTTTTTGCATTCAACCTACATGAAGAGGCTATTCCCTCAAGATTCCTTGCTGCTCCAAATAGTTCTCAAGTTCCATCTGAAATGTTTTCAAGTCAACAACATGGTGTCCACAATTCACAGGTCCGGTACAGTAAGCTTTATCCTACAGGGGGGAGTGAGCCAATGATGCATGCTAGACAAAGGGATGAACATGTGGAGTCGAATTGCAGGTCTGATGGTGATCAGGAAGGTAGCTGCTCGAAGATGAGAAGTGGGGTGGTCAAATGTTTAGCAACAAACCTAATTCACTCTCCTGCACCTTCTACAGTTCTAAATGATGCAGGGTCCGACAGTGTTGGGAGATTGGGTAAAAGAAAGCAAGATGATGGTGCCAGCAACAGCCACAGCAGGGACTCCTATAACAAGCAGGTAAAGAAGTATAATTCACTCTCTGATGCTGATTCCAATGGTGACAAAATGTCTAGTGACAATGTTGCTGGCACTGACAGTCAATCAGCTGAACATCTCCCCAGCAAAGTGGATAGCCAAGGGGATGAAAATGCAACACATGAAGGCAATGCTAATGACAGTGACGATAAAATGTTTAATGATAATATTGCTGGTATTGACAGTCAATCAGCTGAACATTGCCCCAGCAAAGTAGACAACCAAGGGGATGGAAATGCAACACATGAATGCAACACTAATCACAGTGATGATAAAATGTTTAATGGTAGTGCTGACAATCTGTCAACTGAACATCTCTGCAGCAAAGTGGGCAGCCATGGGGATGGAAATGCAATACTTGTATGCAATGTTAATTCTGGTGATGATGAAATACGTAATGGTAATGTAGCTAGTTCCAAGTCCAACAATGAATCAACTGAGTATTTCCCTAGAGAAATGGACAATCAAGGGGATGGAAACACAACATATGATGGCACTGCTAATTGCGGAGACTATGAAATGTTTAATGATAGTCTTGCTAGTGCTGGCAATCAATCAATTGAGTATCTTTCAAGCAAAGTGGATATCCAAGGGGATGGAAATGCAACACATGAAGGGAATGCTAATTGTGGGAGAGGTAAAATGTCTAATGATATTGTTGTTGGATCTAACAATCAGTCATCTGAACATCACCATAGAGAAGTGGACAGCAAAGGGGATGGAAATGCAACACAGAAATGCAATGCTAATTCTGATACTGTTCGTGATCAGGGCAATATCAATTCAGAAGCTACTGATATTGATATCTTTGATTTCGAGAAGTTCAGAGATGTCACTTGGTTTGCAGTTGGTCAGATCTGGGCCGTTTATGATAACCTTGATTGCATGCCAAGATTCTATGCTCGAATATTGCAGCTTGATGCTTCAGACTTCAAATTACATTTGGCTTGGTTGGAGCATGATGCAGCGAATAAAGATGAAGAGAAATGGACAGATGAAGAACTACCTGTTGCTTGTGGAAAATTTTGCTTAAGGAAAACAAGAGATATATCACCGGACAGGTCCATGTTTTCTCATATTGTTCCACGGATGGAAGGTGAAGAAAGAAACTCGTATGTAATATACCCTATTAAGGGCGAGGTATGGGCTCTTTACAAGGGTTGGAGCATGGAATGGAGCACAGACGCAGATAACCATAGATCCTATGAATATGAAGTTGTGGAAGTCTTGTCAAATATATCAGCAGATGGTAGTGCCACTGTTATCCCCCTAGTCAGGATTAAGGGCTTCGTCAGTTTGTTCGCAACAGCTAGGGACAAATTCTCGTTCACAATACCATCAAGTGAGCTACTCCGGTTTTCTCACAGGATCCCCTTTTATAGGACAACTGGAAACGAAAAAGTTGGCGTCCCAGGAGGATTTCTGGAACTTGACACTGCAGCTCTCCCCACTGACCTGAATGCAGCATTTCCTTCCGTTACTCTAGAATCTTACATGTCTCCTAGCAGCATGTTGGCTGATTTGGGAACTGACAGCACGAATGGTCGAATGGTTCCTGGAACTGAGCATATTGCTCCAGAGAAAAATCACTGTGAAACACATTTGCAGAAATATTCCCATGGTGGCACTGAATTTGATGATGGTTCCTCTCAGCTCAACTTCATTTCCCCCATAACATTCACATATCCTGAATCTGCTTTCCACAATTTTGAAGAACTCCGCTCGTGCGCAAAGTTTGGACTTGGGCAGGTATGGGCTTTATACAGTGATGTTGACAAGTTCCCCAAGTTCTATGGCTGGGTAACCGGAGTGGAGATGGATCCGTTCAGGGTGCATTTGACCTGGCTTGTGGCTTGCCCTGAAGAAGAGCAGGAAGAACAGTGGTTGAAGCATGGGACAGCAACCAGCTGTGGTACATTTCAGGTTTGTAACTTTGACTGGAGGGACACGTATGACACAACTGACGCCTTCTCTCATGTCGTAAATGTCAGAAAAACAAGGAAAAAGTGGCAGTTTGAAATCGGTCCGCAAGTTGGTGAGATTTGGGCCATCTACCTGAACTGGTCGCCTGATTGGGCTGCTTCCAGCATCGAGCACGCCGAGTACGCTATTGGCGAGATAACGAGGTGCACCAAATCCAGCACGATGTTTGAGTTTCTGACCAAAGTTGACGGCTATGTGGCTGTGTTCAAGCATGACGATCAGAAGGGAGTACTGAAGATACCAGTGAAGGAGAACCTGAGGTTTTCTCATCAGATACCTGCGTTCCGTCTGACCGAAGAGAATGGAGGCGAGCTCCGGGGCTTCTACGAGCTGGACCCAGCTGCTGTTCCTGAAGTCTTTCTAGCTATCTGAATGATGCTCCTAGAATTTGCTCTTGTTGACGCATCACTTGTCTGAAGACTGTAATAAGAGATTAGAGTAGTTATCATCAATCTGCTGTTAAGTTGAACCTCTGAAACTCATGCGTGGTCGATTTGTATTGTCTGAACCATATGATAGATTTGTTCTGCAATCGTACTGTAATAGTAAGAGATTAGATTTGTTGCAGGCAGTTGCTGTTTGAGGATGTTGTTAATTTGTCATTGTCCCTCTCCTACTGTCCTACATATATCGTGTTCCTGAGTAAATTGATGTGAAGTTCGCCACGATGGATGACGGGCAAGCGGGTCGATCGTCTTCCTCTTGGTCAGGACCATGCGCCATCTTTGCATTGCGTTTCTGAATCGAATCCCTTTTGCATTGTGGCTTTGAACTTTGGAGAAAGTTAGTTTGGGTTGATTTGACTGAATTCGGATCCCAGCAACCTGATCGGATCCAGAATCAGGACTGGCCGGCTGGCTACATGGGTTGCTGTCCTGCTGAGCCATGGGAGCGGCTTCAGATGCCATGCCTCCTCTCACCTACACCTCTGAATCTGACGCTAGCAACGTTGCTTGCCTCTACAAACACAAGGCTCACCCGGTGATCAGGAGCCGGTACCTGATCCGCTCCTCGAACGTACATGGTCACCGCCGACGAGAGGTCCGACCTGCACATGGTCAACCCGGTCACCGGCGAGCAGATCGCCCTGCCTCCGATGAGTGGTTAGTGATCACCCCACCAACGAGCATGTGAAGCCCATCTTGGACGACGCGGGCGCGCTTCAGAAATACGAGCTGTCGCTGTACAGCGGACTAGCGGAGAAGAGGCTAGCTACATTGTGGTCCTGATCCACAATCCTATTCCTGTTCGTCAGCTTTCATTTGCGAGAGCAGGAGACTCTGAAAGTCTGAATGGACATATCACATATGGGAATTTTCTTTTATTTTTAACCCTTTTTAAATAATATTTTTAAAACTAACACGTTTTTTTTTTCAAATCTAATACTTTTGGCCACGCCATGCATGATGGCGGGTGAAGTAGCAACTTTGGCGGTCAGCGGCAGGGGTGACCACTGACGCCTATTATAGCAGCCAAATTCCTTCCTCCTCTCTCTCCTTTCTTCTCCTTGCCCTGTTCTCCGCGACCCGTCGCCACCCGATTGCCACTGCCACTTGTCCGCCGCCGCCCATGCTACACCGGTCGGCGGGGCCTCGGCCACCACGCCCTCCTCCGCTCGTCCTCTCTCCTCCCCGTCGGTCGGGCGCCGGCCCAGTCGGTCGGGCGCCGGCCTGGGCCGCCGCCCACCCGAGCGCCGCCGCCGCCAGCCGTCCCAGCTGCTTCCTCCCCCTCCTTTGCAAGGCAATATCTCATTCCTCTTTGCTTGATTCGTTTTTTGTCTTTTTTAAAATGGATAGATTAGGGTTAGGGTTTAGGTAGTTAGTCTTTTGAATAATAGATTATGGTTTAGTTAGGGTTTGGTTAGGTTTTAGTTAGGTGTGAGTTAGGTTAGTTTAAGTTGTTAGGGTTTAGTTAGGTTTCTGTAGTTAGGAATTTAGCTTCAATTAGGTTTTAGTTAGTGTTATGAATAGGTATTTATAGTGTACCTATTTTCACGAAGGACGACCAATTGACCCCTTCATGAACTTCCATATCCTTTTGTGGATGGATTGTTTTGTTCGTGTTTTGTGTGGAGGAAGTGTTACAAAAGAAGATTGTTTGTTTGAGGATATGGATGAAGAACTAGAAATGTTTGATGAGCCTCCTAGCTTCAGTGACCTTGTGTTGCGATTGAAGGGAAAGTTTGGAGGTGATTTCATACTGAAAGATAGATTTGATATTGGGAAGATTAGGTCGTGATGATGCCCCTTCCTGATCCGGCTCACTGGTCAAGCTACATTGGTGTAATCCAAGGTTCTAATGCGTCAATGGTTGAGGTTGTGTTGGAGAATGGTTATAGGATTCAGGATGATCAGGATGGGCCTTCCTATGATGACGTCGAAGAGAGTCCTTGTAGTATGGATTTGGATGGTCAATTGATGCAGAAGCAGTATGGAGATGGACGGTCAAATGGAGGAGTGGGCTGTATAAGCAATGACTTCGATGCGAATGATTTCGAGCGGTAAGAGGAGGAGCAAGAGGAGGAGGACAAGATCAATGATCTAGTGACCAATGATTCAGAGGATTTGGAGGATGAGCAAGGAGGCAAAAATGACATTCCCTCACGTGCAAATGTTATGCCCTCACGGGTCCATGCAATGCCATCACCAGTACCCATTCAAGAACTTCATGCTATGTCGACTATGGGGACACTAGCAAGAGAAGTGGCAGAGGATGGTACCACTATGATTCATGGCCTAGATGGAGCGAAGCACAATCGTTCGTTCCACCAGAGCCTTACACAGATATAGAGGTGCAACAATTGAGGTCGATGAACGTACCTTATGGTGGTGTTCTGAACTACAAGGACGTAAGCATGACAGGTATGGCCATTTGTGACACCGGGCCTACAGTTGTGTAGGGAATCTTTGTATGACCAAGAGAAAGAACTCCTGAAAAAGGGGATGGATGGTATTCAATAGTCTATCAGAGTTGAAACTCTTCCTCAAGGACTATGTTGTTTTTCACCATAGGCCATATAGGGTCACTCATTCGGACAAGGAGTTGAGGTACCACGTGATTTGCAAGCAAGGTTGTATGTGGAGATTAAATGATCGGAAGGAAGAGAACGATGGCAAATGGAGGATAACTACGGTTGTGCAGCCACACACATGCCTCTCAAACAAGGGATAGGAAGATCATCCTCAGCTCACAGCACATTACCTTGCCCATCGCATATTGGGCCTCGTTGATGACAACAATGACATTACGGTGTCTTCTTTGATTTGTTCCATAGAAGTATTCACAAAGTACCGCCCGAATTACGGAAGGGTTTGGCGTGCAAAGCAGATTGCCCTGCAGATTCGTTGGGGTAGCTACAAGGAAGCGTACAATAGGATTCCCAGGATCTTGTGTGCAATGAGTTACTACAACCCTGGCTTGAAATGGTTTATAGACACCTCCTGAAACGTGTCTTCTAGTCCTTTGCGTAGATGAAACATGCATTCCAGTACTATCATCCAGTCGTGTTGGTTGATGGTACATTCCTTACAGGAAAGTATAGGGGCGTGTTGATGATGGTGACTGTCATTGATCCGAATAATTAGATATGTATGATCTCGGACCGTCAAATGGGGCTCCTCAATGCTGCTGCAGGACAACTTCCAGGCTTTCCACCTCTAGTGCACAGATGGTGCATGCGACATTTTGCCACTAATTTCTAGCAGCGTCGGAGGAAGAAGGAGGTTTATGACAAGGTGAAGCATCTATGTTGTGTCCATACAGAGCATGAGTTCAAGGAGACAAAGAAGGAGCTTGACAAGATGCTAAACAAAGAGGGGAAGGCCTGGTTAGAGGCGGAGATGGAAGAGAAGGCTAAGTGGACGTTGGCGTATGATGAGGGCGGTTACAGGTATGGCATTATGACCACCAACTTGTCAGAGTCTTTCAACCATCTTTTTCAAAGGAGTTCGAGCGTTGGCGGTGTTCGAAATTGTTGAGTACTCGTTTCACAAGTGCAACAAATATTTTGTTAAGAGGTGGGGCAAAGCACAGAGGAGGCTAGTAAGTCATGGCCCTTTTGAAAAGGCGACCGCCCAATATTTGGAATAGGAAGAGGCTTGGGCCAAGCAGCATACAACTGAGCCGTATGGACCTACAAGGCAGGTTTACAATGTACGGGCAAAGGGTGGCACAAATTTGGGCGACGAACGTTACGGTGATCACAACTGCAGGGTTGATCTTGAAAAAGTAGAGTGCAGTTGCAATGTCCCTCGGATCATGCATGCCCCTTGCTCTCACCAACAAGGGGCACTTCTGAAAGGTCCTAGTTTGTTTTTGGCAATTTAGTGACAACCTAGGTGGACTAATTGTGTTTATGTGAGATATACAAGAAATTAATTCACAGGTGAATGTACAATGAAGGAGCTTATTGCATATGTGACATGACATGTGGTCATGTGGCTAGGATGGTGAAGATCAAGACAAGACTTGGCTTGATGGATCAGTTGCGAAGGTGAAGGGCAAGTTGGAGGCTTTGAAGCCATTGGTACCGAGTGTCGGGAGGCTTGAGCAAAGGCTTGGCGCCGGAGACCGAAGCAATGATGAAGAGCAAGTGAGGTCAAGATCGATGGACTATGGAGGCCATATGATGATATGAAGTGGCTCATATCATTTGTTGATCGAGTTCGGTGCATGTGTTGCATCGATATTAGAGGAGACAGAATGGAAATGTATAAGGCAAAGGTATAACCTAGGGCATTTTATTTCGCCGGTCATAGGTGTGTAGAGAAGTTGACGACCGAGTTTAGGATAGACGGTCGTCCTATCAAGAGGGGCAAACTTATTTGCATATCGGTCATCTAGTGTCACTTGAGCGATCTAACTTTATGACATGTTAGGATCGAGTGGCGAGGCGAGAGCTATGTGCAAATCCTTTGAAAAATGGTTATAAAAATGCTAACACGCATGCACATGATGGTGTTGGCACATTTACAAAAGGAGGTGAAAAGGTGTCATGGAGAAGTGGGAGAAACTACTGGATAGTCTATTTTCCTCCTGCCGAGCTTGCGAGGGAGGATTCAGCGATTTTTGGATGAAGAGGAGTGCTCTGGGAGCATCGGACATTGTCTTGATGGGCATCAGACGCATCCGATGGCAAACCCTAAGCAGTCTGGATGTTCAAGGGAACATCGGACTCGCCGGTGGTCAGGCATCAGATGCATAGGTAACATTGTGTGTGCGTTCGATGGTTGTGACATGGCGTTTGAGCTGCTGAGCGGAGTAGGCATCGGGTCGTCAAGGAGACGTGTTTGATGGCCTCAGGAGCTCCGTGGATGCATAAACCTAGAGTTTGTTTTTCTATTTGTTGTACATAGATGAAAAAATAACTAGATGATAAGAGATTACCTTCGCACATTACTTTTAGAGGATTTTACCTGTACGCCATTATAAAAAATGGCCTCAAACCTCATGTCTCTGGAAGATCAAAGCGAACTTGTGTATCCAATCTCATCTTTGTTTTTTCCCACATGCCACTCCGTTCATAATTCTGTTAGATTTCGCCGTTTGGATGCCCTGACAGGTGGGTCCGAGCCGGAAAAAGACCAAAATGCCCTCCTCTCTCCCTCAGCTGGCTCCTGTGTCATTGAAGGATGGGGTCCGCACGATGACGTGGCATGACCCTATTGGCTCCTGTGACGTGGCCAGCGGCCTCAGATGCCTTCGCGGAGGGGCGTGTCCGCTTCCGCTCCCATCCCTTTCCCGTGCGGTCAATGAGAGCGTCGAGAGAGAGAAAAGGCAAGGAAAGAAAGAGAAAGAGGAGAAACGGAGGGAGCAGAGTGGGCTCCATCGAAGGCGTTGGACGTCGGCGGCGGCGGTCCTTTCTCGGCGTGTGGATCCGGCACGGGGCTGGCTGGGCTGCGGCGGCTCGTGGCATGGGCCGGTCCGGCGCAGCTCTGACGGCAGCAGCTTTAGAGGGGGGCGCGGCTCCGGCAGCTTCGACGACGGCAACGGCACTGGCGAGCAGAGCGAGCGAGCAGGCCAGGGCGGCGGCTCGTGTTCAGCTCCGTCGCGGCTTGTGGCGGCCTCGGGCATCGGCGTCTGCGGAGAGCTTCGCCGCGGCCGCCATGGCCGGCGCGCGCGAGCTCCGCCGCAACCGCCCGGGAAAGTAGCCGACGCCGACGACGGAGCGCCCGCGCCCGATCCCGCGCCACCGCCGCGGCGTTCCCGGTGGCTTTACGTGTGCATCCTCCGGGCGCTGCTCGTGTTGTCGCTGTTCCTCCTAGCGGCCGAGCTCGCGGCGCACGGCAACGGCCGGCGCCACCTCGCGTCCGCCGCGGTGTCGCTCGGCGTGCTGCACGCCGCCTGGGTGCGCTTCCGCGCCGCGTACGTGGCGCCGCCGCTGCAGCGGCTGGTCGACGCGTGCGTGGCGCTGTTCCTCGTCCAGAGCGCGGACCGCGTGGCCCAGAGCCTCGGCTGCCTCTACATCCGCGCGAGGCGCGTGCGGCCCGAGCCGGTGTCGCCCGCGGCAACGCCCGACGCCGAGGACCCCCGGCGCCGGCTACTTCCCCATGGTGCTGGTCCAGATCCCGATCGCGGCGGCCTGCAGCCTGGACTGGCCGAGGCGCAGCCTGCTGGTGCAGGTGCTGGACGACTCCGACGACCCCGTGGTGCAGGCGCTGGTCAGGGAGGAGGTGGAGAGGTGGCGGCGCCGCGGCGCGCGCGTCGTGTACCGCCACCGCGTGGTCAGGGACGGGTACAAGGCCGGCAACCTCAGGTCGGCGATGCGCTGCAGCTACGTCCGGGACTACGAGTACGTGGCCATCTTCGACGCCGACTTCCAGCCTCGCCCTGACTTCCTGCGTCGTACGGTGCCGCACTTCAAGGACAACCAGGAGCTGGGGCTGGTGCAGGCGCGCTGGTCGTTCGTGAACAAGGACGAGAACCTGCTGGTCGCGCGCGGGTGGCCGCCATGGCCAGTGCCATGGCTGGAGAGAGGGGGCATTTTGGTCTTTTTCTAGCTTGGACCCACCTGTTAGGGCGCCTAAACCGCGGAATCTAACAGAAATCTGGACGGAGTGACATGAGGAAAAAAACGAAGATGAGATTGGATACACAGGTTCGCTTTGATCTTTCAGGGACCTGAGGGTTAGGGCCATTTTTCGTAATGGCATACGGGTAAAATCCTTTTACTTATCACTTCATACACTAAACAAGAAGGTATTTAGAGTTGCAAAATATACATAATACATGCATACCAAATCAATGCATAAAAAATGATGAGAGTAAAGAATGGATACCAAACTCTTCTAAAGTATCTGATCTACATACAATACATCACAACCATTCCAAAGCATACTTTCAATCTCCAAACCCTAGCTACCAAACCAACATGAAAACAACATTCAAGAGGGGCATAAACCTTACCCGAGACCAAGGAGAAGTTGGGGGCAACCATCGAAGGCCCTGGGATGGAGATTGGGCAGGGAGGACCTTAGGGGCGATGGATTTGGAGCTCAGAGCTCCCAGACGAGCATGCAAATGGAGGAGAAAGCAAACAGAGGGAGAGAAGGAGAGCCTCTGCGTGGGTCGGTATGCAGGCTTGTTATGCCATGCGGCTTGGCACAACAAGAACGCGCCTTTCGTCGTGGCACGTCAAGGCTAGCCACGGCAGCCCTGACCTGTCGCTTTCGTCGTGCCATGTGTTGTGGCACGACCAAAAGTGTTAGATTTGAAAAACAAATGACGTGTTAGTTTTAAAATAGTATTTTAAAAGGGTTAAAAATAAAAAAAAGTCACATATGGCTGCTGCCAAGCACGGTTCTGTGATTCGGCCCGAATGAACTGAATCTCCTAATCCTGTGCCAAGCTGTGTATGATGACTGCATCTATATGGATGGTGTCTTGTATACAGTGGCAGCTACGAGCTACCGGCGGATAATGCTTTTGATCTCACTGGCCCTGCTATCTTGAGGAAGGTGATCATGGAAGACACCAAGAACTATACTATTTACGAACGCGTATACATTTCTCAGACACCATTAGGAGATTTGCTGCTAGCTTGGAGGGAACAACAGGAAGTCAAAGAAGAGGAGGCCAGGAGGGTCTTGTGGCCGATGAGGCTGACCCAGAGCATGATCATTCAGAGATCCAGAGCGTGATCCTTCAGAGTTCATTGAGGAAACATGCGAGGAAAATCCAGAGTGTGGCCCTTTAAAGTACACTGCTATGGAGACTAGGAAAATCACATTGTCTATATCATATTTGTGTGTTTTCTGACCAATTAGCACACGTTTGTTACATCAATATAAAACATATGATTTCTATGATACATAAATTCAGTTGTTTCAGATAACAGTAGCACACAAATTCTATCACCATTAGATTGAAATCGAACGGCCGACGATATATTTTATATTAAAATTACAACTCGTTACAATTTTTATATACATAATCTGCAATTTTCGAATCCGATTATAAAAAAACTCGATAGACAAAACTACAAACTTGATAAAATCTAATATATGTTAACAGAGACAATTTTAACAAGTTACAATTTTTCTATATCTAGACAAGGACAAAAAAATTAATATATATGTTGACACAAAGACAATTAACAAGTCATAATTTTTTCTATAGTTAGACAACAAAAAAGTTAACGTATTCGAACACAAAGACAATTAACAGATTATAGAGCAGTAGGCTCAGCGGGCCATACATGACACAAAATAAAGCAGCAAAGATGGAAACAGATCACACGTCCATCGTTCATCCAGCGGCCACAAAATTTGTGTGCCAACAACCAACAAAACATATGTGTTGTATAGCAATTCTATATATATAAACTTGACATGACAGAAAAGATTGAGATCTGCGAAAATTGATAAGTTGGATGGCGTTGTGTTGTTTCTTGGCTATGGCCAGTCACATTGCTTGAGTGCTCTATACTTGACAGACGATGAAAGAGGTACCGCACATTGGTCTAAGAATAGAAATTCCCGTGATATATATGTCTTTTCGACTTGGAAATTAAAGTAACACCATGGAACAAATTGTGCCTCCTTGGTGTTGGTGCAGCTGGCGAGCTCCACATACTACAAAGATGGGCTCAAGATTAATATTTTTCCCTCAAAAAAATATGAGCTCAAGATTAAATGAGTAGACCTTTTTTATATAAACTGTAGTTGTTTTGTGGGATACCATATATTACCTGTTCAGATATAGTTTTGTGTTTGTGATCAGAAAAATAAGAATGTATGTATATGTTGTCCCATTATCTTTGACCACTGTATGATGATGAGTCTATTGCAGGATATCTTCTTGTTTCAAACACCAGTATAAATACATACTATACATGTGGTTCAGAACTCATTTTTACTGGCGTTTTCTAGAACCGCCTACGCCGGGCCAGTGGAAATGGGACCACAGCATAAGCGGTTGCTTGTGAACCGCCTGTGTAAATATATTGATACTTTTATATAATTAAATATATACATATACATTGATATTAGAACTACTGAACCCTATTGGATGGTGTTCAAATATAGCAACATGCACTTTAAATATTTCATACATACATTTATATACATCAAAGTTTCATACTCACAAACATAAAGTTACAAGAGTATTTATACATCACACATTATATACATCAAAGTTTGCACCTGTGCTCTAATAACCTGCCCGAGTAAGTTTTAGCTTACTAATATTTGTTAGCACTCAGAACTCTGGCTTGGATAATTGACTTTCATGATCATGATATTTCCCTTCCTTTGGAATGACATGTTTCAAGATGAAAAGGCACAGGTCCTCAACTATGTTGTATAAAGTAAGTTCGGTGATGCGCTGCACCTTCGTTTTCTTAAATTCATGCAAAGAAAGTTTATAAACATCATATATTTAAAAGTTGCACCTTTAATGTCAGAACTACATACATAACTATTACTTATATTACCTTGGAAGGGTTGCCGAAGCTTCACATCGTCTTTATGCTCATTAGAAGCATGCTAGCTCATAGGTTTGGCATCCGCTGGGTTAGCGAAGAAACACCTCAATCAATCGACCATAGGAAGGTACCACATCATCAAAGCAAAAATCTTTTTCTGCGCATAATAGTCTACTTCTTTTTTTTGCCGGTGGGTTTTGAACTACTCTTCTGGGTCTTCTGTTGGGTCCTCTTTCACTTCTTTTCTTTACACACGGAGGTAGCACACTCTTCCTTTTTTAGTCTTTATTCGTCTTGTACCTACTTGCGCCACACTTTGAACAGTTGTTCAAGTCCTTATAATCAGCACCTCGATATAGGATACAGTGATTTCTACACGTGTGGATCTTCTCAACACCCATCATTAGTGGACTGATTAGCTTTTTGCAAAGTACGTGTTAGCAAACACTTTGTTCTCCTTTGGAAGCATGTCTACAATAATATTCAAGAATGCATCAAAGCCAACATCAGAAAGACTATATCTAGCTATGCATACTAACAACTTTAGCACACACCGCGGTGTGTGAACTCTTTGGTGCATTGTTGATGACTGACGTTGTTGCAAGTTCGTGTATAATGCTTGCTCAGTGAGAACAAAGATGTGCACCTAAAATATTTTCTTTTTAGTAGATTGAAGTTTTCATACGTGTTTTGTTCCATAGGATAGTACATATGAACACAAACAAAGACCTATAAAATGATTGTAACTCTAACCTCTAGGACACAAGCACCACTTTTGGACTGAAGCATGCTACCGTCGACTCTGCTCTATGCATGCACTTACCAAGCAATTCCTCGGAGTCATAACACCCATGCTACTCCAGCTTTCAAACTTTTCCCAAGTCGTGTTGCTTGCGATGGTTTCACGACAAGGTTGTGGTGCACCTGGTGTCCGGTGCACGGGTTCCCATACCAAACCCAACCTACCTGGTTGAAGGTGTGAATGTCTCAGCGACAACAATCCTACCAAGCTGCAAGCGAGCACCCCCGGCGGGCACCCTTGGCCCGGCTAAGTATTCAAACCTGTTCAATTTGTATGAGGCTTATACCTACAAAAGACATTGAAATTCATCCTACAACATAAAACATCCATAGTTCACGGCATTCCAAAAACCAAAGCATCTTTTCCCACACTAGTTTGTATTTGTATATGGTTGTGTTTTTCATGCAACGTGCTAGCCATGATGGCTTGCGCATGGCGCAACCCACGAGGGTCTATCAGTCCAAATCAGCGCGAATCTAGGTCAATCCACAAGAGTTTATCCTCGCGACGTGAGCAACAGGGGAACCTTCGCTCAGCCGTCTCCAGCACCGCCCACCTAGAGCAAAACTCTGCCCAGCCACACATGGCAAATAAACCAAGTTCTACACCCACCCCCTCTGAAATTACTACACAACACGAAGCTCAATAGCACACAGAGAGCCGGACAATCAAAGTGTTGTGAAGGTCCACCGAGAAATCGGATTCGAACAATAAGTGAGAGGATCACAAATCTTTGAGAAGACACCACGCCCAGCATGTGGCTACCCTTGCGGCTGCGAGGCCACCCTCACCGTTGATATCGTCTTTCATTAAAACTCTTGCAACCAGACAACCAACCAAGCGCGACCCAAGCAAAACCTTTGTTTGGAACCCCCAACTGCCTTGAAACGCAGTACCAGCCTTGAACAACATAGCATCCTCGTCCAGCAGGGCTGAGGCAAACCAGCTTGGCCTTTGGCATAGCATCTGCTACACTTTTTGCAACCACGAGCTCCAAAGCTTCAACGACCCGTGTGTCACCCTCGCGGATAACTGCTATAGGTGTGCAGGCTGTTAGGCAGGTTTCAGCTAATCTGCATTTTTGTCATTGTCTCTGCTCCCAATCTTTTAAGCCTCTGCTCAAGGAAATTCATCTTGATATATTCGTGCAATATCATCTTCGTTGGTGAAACTATAATAAATTTGTGCAGGTTCATTATCTTCCAAACATGTCATTTTGAACCCTGCAGGTAAAGCTAAAAAGGGGCTACGAAGGAAAAAGGAAGAGAGACAACATAGAAGGGAGAATCTGGTGAAGGTGCACCAGCAGCCAAAGCTCAAATAACCTTAGCCACGATAGCTCACAAAAGTTAAGCCCATGTATATTTTCTTCCAAGACCAAGCGAAGGCCCACATCTTGTTCGGCAAAGGCCCCTTGGTCGTGAAAGCGACCAGGGCCAGGAAGACAACTTGCCAAAGCTTTAACATTCATGATTCCAAACGGAGCCATAGGTTCTCTCGTCCAAACTTTTCTCTCAAATAGCAGAGCTTACCTTGCAAGCAAAAATATATTGCACTTTTAACGGCTTCAGCAAAAATGCAAGTTTTGTGCGTTGTTATTGATCAACAATTTACAAGACCCAGAATAAAAAACTGCATGTGAAATCACAGTCTAACATCCAGGTTATGTGAGCCTATATAAACCACGTGTCATATGAACCTAAAAAACAAAACAAAAAAAACTTATGTGTTTTACATTTTCTCGGCTATTAGCATACTTTTGCAGGTTGAAACACCTTCGTCAAAGGACACCCCGACGCTTCAGAAAGGTCAAGCCTACAACACTCGATGTGGCGAGTGTCCAATGATTTCAATGAACGAGTGAATTTCCTATGCAACTGTTGTTGTTATTTTTATGGAAAAAGTCTACTTAACCCCCTGACCTTTGGACCTGTGTCTAAGTTTCACCTTGAACTACAAAACCGTCTATATTCCACATTAAACTTTGTTGAATGGTGCAAAAGACCCCCTGGGGTGGTTTGGCAAGGCTGTTTTGCCTATCTGGAAGCCAGCTTGGTGTTGGATGGACATGTTGGGCTTGGCTGCCCTGCTGACTGGGATTAGAAGATGGGGCCCGCATGTCAGGCCCATGCCTTCTCAAAGAAGCCTCCCCCTCCCATGTCTCTTCCCCTCTGTCTCTCTGTTCCTCCTCCTTCGCACCGGCCAGGCTAGGGTTTAGGAGTACGGCGCCGTAGTGGTGGCTGCTATGCAGTGCAGGCTGGCTTCCTCAAGCTCTCATGGAGCTCGGTCCACCCTCCCCCAAGTTGTCATGCAAGCGTCGTCCGGCCATAGCGGCGCTGGGAGCTCTGCTTACAAGCGTGTGGCATCGGACCGTGGGGAGAAGACTGGGCTGCCGCTTGTGCCATGCCCCAAATGCGGTGCAGAGGTCTTGGAGCTCGTGTGTGGTCCTAGATCCAAGGTTCCTGGGGCCGTTTTCTTCAAATGTCGGTTCCATGAAAGAGATGTAAGTCCTCAATGCCATTTTTTGCTGTAGGGTTGGTGTTCTTGCCTTTGATCCGGGACTGTGCCTGATTTGGTCAACAATTTGCAAGTGCAGGTGCCAGGAACGTGCCCTTGGTACTTGTTTCAAGACAAGTATGAGTGTTTGCTGGTTGCAAAGGGACTGATTGGCAGAGCAGGAGGCCATGAACAACAACCTGTGAATAATGATGAACTTGGAGTATTGCAGGGAGAAGAACATGATGTGGAGGCACTGAAGAGTGGGATTGCTGGTTTAGATGCAAAGCTGAAGAAGCTTGTAGGCCTAGGTCAAATTGGAGTTGTCTGTTGTGTGATTGTTACTGTGTTTGTTGTTGTTTGTGTCATCAGCATGATGCTGAAGTAGTACTAGGTATTGTAATGCAAATTTTGCACATTGACATGGAATGGAATGCAAAGCTGAAAAAGCTTGTAGGCCTCTGTTTGAATGAAATGGAATGTGTTTTGTTCATTGAAATAAGTTTGGCACATTGAATTGTGATGCATTGGTCTTGAAATCAGTGAATACAATTGACAGATTTTGTATTGTCAAAAAACAAAAATTGACAGATTTTGGACAACAACATTTGGCAAGGCAAGTTGAAAACAAGAGTAATTGATCTAGAGTTTGAAAACAAGAGCAACATTTGCCACATTTAGAGGATGATCCAGTTACGTAGCTGCCCCAAAAGATTGCCATTTGTATGGCCAAAAGGGTGCCATTTTCATGCCCAAAAGAGTGGCATTTTCATGGCCAAAATAGTGGCATTTCTGTCCACTAGAGGTTACACTACTTAATTACAATCATAGGTCGCATTCAGTTGTCCACTAGTTGTTGTCACCAAACATAAGCCATCCCAGCCTCCCTCTTCCCCTTGTAGGTGGCATTGGACCTTCTTGTGTAGATGAAGAAGCTTGGGTAGATGGACCAGCTTGCTGCCTTGGAGCTGCTTGGCGCCTTGGAGCAGCTTGTCTTCGTGCAGCAAAAGGTTGCCTTGGAGCTGCTTGCTGCCTTGGTGCAGCTTGATGTCTTGGTGCAGCAAAAGGTTGCCTTGGAGCTGCTTGCTGCCTTGGTGCAGCTTGATGTCTTGGGCCTGCATGGCTTGATGGACCACCTTGGCTAGATTGGGTTGATGCAGCTTGAGTTGGCTTAGACTGCCTTGGTGCTACCTATAAGAACACAACAATTGTTATGGCCTAGTTATTGAAACTCCAAATGCTTCAAGTATTACCTTTTGCTTCTTTGTATTTCTGCTTGTTGTAGCATCAGTCCCAGCCTCTGCATTTTTCCTCTTCTCAGTCCTTGCTCTTCTGATGTGGGCATTTCCTTTGTTACCAGCTTCAGCATTTTTTGGGCACCTTCTTGAATTATGCCCTGTTGTGCCACATATCCTACACCTCATCTTGATGTCAACCCTGCTGAGCTTTGTCCCCTCTGGTTCTTCACCTTGCTCCCTTCTTCTCTCTGTCTTTGGCCTACCAGGCTTCTTCACAAAGGCTGGGGGTTTTGGTCTTGGCATATTTGCTTTTGGCCAATTATCTGGGCCTTCAATTGGTTGCAGGACATGTGCATATGTCTTCTTGTAGGCATCTATGGAGTAGCAAGGAGCAATGTAGTCATCTAGTTTCTTTGATGCTTTATAAATGCAACTTATGGCATGGCAACAAGGTAACCCTGACAACTGCCAATATCCACAAGTGCAAGTGCCCTTTTCCATGTTCACTACATACTTTCTATCTTCGTTCTCTTGTACCTCAAAACCATCAGCTCCATTCCACAAAACCAAACAGCAGCCAGATCTCTCAATGTTCAACTTCAGCTTTCTAAACACATTTGGACAAATAGTTCCTAGCCACATTTCTGCCCTTGATCTGTTCTCTTGAATTCTGACCATGATCATGGCTTCATTCATGGATATCACTGGGTAAAATCTAGCATCCATGATGCTATTGTTGAAACTTTCACAAATGTTGTTATCCACAGAGTCACAATTGGAGCCAATTTTGAAGAAAGCCCTACTCCAATGTTGTGGATCAGTTGACATCATGTCCTGTGCTCCCTCGGAAGTGTCTTTTGCTAGCCAGGCCCTGCACAAATTGAATAAAGTTCTACAGGAGGCCTTTGCACACCTCCACCATTTCTTCTGCAGCTTCTTGTCAGTATACTTCTTCCTCCAGTTGGCATATATGTGTCTTGCACACATTCTGTGCTCGGCTCTTGGCACCAGCTCATTCACAGCCTTCAACAAGCCCTGCATACAGCCAAGAAGCTAAAATCAAATGGAATCTACTAATCAAATATGAAGCAAAGCAAATGGAAAGTAAGGAATCACCTTCTGTTGATTTGAAATCAACACCCAGTCTTGACCACCATTGCTGATATTGAGATCTTTTTGCAGCAAGCCAATAAACCAGTACCAAGTGTCATAGCATTCTATTGGAACTGTTGCCCAAGCAATTGGATACATTTGATTATTTGC
Source organism: Coix lacryma-jobi var. lacryma-jobi (assembly GCA_009763385.1). Lineage (NCBI taxonomy): Eukaryota > Viridiplantae > Streptophyta > Magnoliopsida > Poales > Poaceae > Coix > Coix lacryma-jobi. The sequence continues at coordinate 27,900,622 of CM019831.1, forward strand.
ATCTCTTCCTATTGCACACAGCAAGTTCCCATTGTTGGCACCTTTGAACCAGCATCCATCCAATCCTATGACCTTCCTACATCCAGCCAAGAAACCCTTCTTGCATGCATCAAAACATACATAGAATCTTTCAAAAACTTTCATGTCTTCAATTTCTGGATCCAAACAAACAACAACAGTGCTCCCAGGGTTAGTATTCAACAGCTCCATCTGGTAGTCATACACTCTAGTGTACTCTCCCCTCATTGCATCTAATGCTTTATTAAGCACTATTGACTTAGCTCTTTTAACCTTTGACCTGGACACATCAGCCAGAAAGTCCTTTTGAACTCTGTTTTGTATGTGGGCTACCTTCCATGTGGGGTTGTCCTTTATGTCCTGGTAGTAGTGTTTAGCAATCAGCGTAGAAGTGACAAGGTCATTATCCCTCCTTGGTGCACAAGTGTGAACATCATGAAAAGTTGCCACTTTGAACCATTTGGACTTGGTGGTAATGGACCCATATATCTTCCAATTGCAGCCTGGTCATGTACAGAATGCCCTCACCTTTGCATATTCATCCTTATCAAATCTGAGATGCCTGTGGGTCTTCAATCCATACTTTAATAGTGCCTTTTTGAACTGCCTGCTATCCCTAAAGCACATACCTAGAGAGAAAACAGGAACTGGAGCCTTACTGTCATACTTATTCTCTAGGCTATTCCACCTCACAGTCTCACCTTCACTGTTTTCTTCATAGGAATACTCCTCACTTGAGTCCAGATAAGGACTACCAGGTTCATCCAGGCTAGGAACCTCATCAACCAAATCTCCAGCCCTTATCAGATTGAGTTGAGAACCATGAATGCCAATCTTCTTTCCTTTTGCCTTCATTTTAACCTCATATGCAAACTTCTTCATCTCAATTGCTTCTTCATCATCAGCAGAGCTGTCCTCATCTGGAGGCTGCACATAATCTTCATCATCAACAGAGCTATCGTCATATTCAGGCATTACTTGTTTTCCTTTGTCATATGCTCCTTCACAAATTGCTTTGTACTCCTGGTCTTCAAACTCATCAACAATTCCATCAAAAGCATTGCCATATGCTTCTGCTTCATCATCACTGACATATTGTGCTGCTTCATCAACTGCTGCCATAACATCATCTTCTACCTCATCATCAGCAGCCTCATCATCCCCTACCCAGATTTCTTGATCATCAACAGCAAGCTCCATACCCACCTCCTCTGTATACATGTCAACCCATATACGAGGAGTGTGCTGCTCAAGAAGGACTTGACATCCAGCATCATCTACCAACAAGACCAATCCATTCCCCATATCCATGCCTGGCTTCAACCAGTACAGTCGTAGAATACTATCAGTTGGGAAATGATCAGCAAAATAGCCCTTGATCTCGAAATATGACAACTTGTCCACATCAATCTCAAACACTCCTACATCTCCACCAACATAGGTCACATGTCCTTTGACAGTGACAAAGGAACCACCAAAATGAAATCGTATAGACAACTTGTCCTCGTTGGCCATCCTGATAACCAAAAACACAACACATGATTACGCAGGAACTAAAATCACAACCACCAGCAGTAGCGCGAATTCAGGAATCAAGAACCTCAACCGAAACCCTAACCTCATAGACAATGAACCACTACAATCGCGTATAGAAAAGAACACTCATTGAGCCCTAAATCAACCTAAAAACACCTCCATTCCACTACATCAATGATTCGAATCCAACCTAGGGCAACTATGCCATTGCCAAGAAACTCAAGAAACCCCAGAAACCCGAAATACCCCAAAATGCACACCAAATCGCTAATCGGAACTCTGCGACCAAGGAGGAGGATGAACAACGAACACGCACCTGGAATTCGTTGACGAAGCCGATCACTGGAACCCGCCGGCGTTCATCGCTCTCCGCGTCGCCGTGCGTCGAAAAGACAGCGGAAGAGCCACAGGAGAAGCAGGGGAAGAGACAGGGGAGGGGGAGGCTTCTTTGAGAAGGCATGGGCCTGACATGCGGGCCCTATCTTCTAATCCCAGTCAGCAGGGCAGCCAAGGCCAATATGTCCATCCAACACCACGCTAGCTGCCAGATGGGCAAAACAGACTTGCCAAACCACCCTAGGGGTTCTTTTGCACCATTCAACAAAGTTTAATGTGTAATATAAACGGTTTTGTAGTTCAGGGTGAAACTTAGACACAGGTCCAAAGGTCAGGGGGTTAAGTAGACTTTTTCCTTATTTTTATCTAACAGAACAAAACATACATATTTTAACTTCACATCTGTATGGGTTGAGCACCTTCGGAAAAAAAGAGCAACATATGCAGGCTATCTCAACCTGGACGTACACGAAGGTCCATGAGACTTAGCCCATATTTCCACAGTGGGAATGTGAAAGGTCACCAACCAACAAGATCAGTGTGTAGCATGGCCCATATGCACAACCATATGAAGATGCTAATCGAAGGTTGTCAGCACTGTGAGTATACTCCTACCCACTCAAACTAACCCTTTGATAGAACCACCTCTGTGCTTGAGTGCAGGTTTCCATTCTTCATGAGCTAACATACTCTCGCACACACCCTCAGAACCTTTTGACCTATCTTGGTCACCTTCACGTGTCATCACCAATTTACCTATCTTGGTCACCTTCACCGTCACCACTTACTACCACGAAAAACAAATTGGTGATGGTGCTAACCCTCTCCTTGTAAGGCAATGTACTACTGTATTGCAGATGTTTGTGCTTTACTCAAGGTGATGAATTCCTACCGCACAAAACTAAATCAACTTGATATCATATCTCATTTGTCGGGACAACTAACCCTTTGCTAATCTCAGACTTTCACTTCTTACGTTCAAATGTGCAAAGGTCTCATATTACAAACCGTCTTGCGGGATTTTCACTTTCGGCAATACTTCAAAATTCTTATGTGATTAAGAAGTATCTAGACATCCATACAGGATGACCTCTAATTTGTGAAGCTCCTTTCATTATTAATTGACTTTGTAGGGATCAAAATTATTTGTTTTCACATGTGCCTTAAATATCGCATTTTTGCTATGAAAATGCTCAGTTTATCTTTGAACCAGTTTTGTCCAAGTACTTGTCATAAACGCATCGAGCATACTCATTCATCATACCATCACATCGCATATTCATGGTGCATACCAAACCTCACTTTGTTTTCTGAAAGACAAAGGAAAAGAAGAGGGAGGTCACCAACTTTCACAACGAAACCTCACTTTGCCAAAAGACAATGGAGGACGAAGAGGGAGGTCCAAATTGAGTACCCTCGCAAAGAAACACGTGAAGGGTTCAAATCTTATGATTTCTCGTTATATGAAAATAATTTTATTTTACATAGCTACTCGCTTGCACACAACTTTCACAATGCAAAGCAAGTCGAATGTTTCCCTTGGAAATCTTATCGACTTCGCATTGGTTATGGAGATTCCCTTGTAGGTCTTCGATGTGTCTACAAGGGAAACCCCTTGGCCAACAAAAAATATGAGCTACGACTTCACCGATTGTGCTTTTGCCAACTCCATAGCGAAAGCCTCGCCTTTGACCTCGGCGATATTAGCTGCACCCTCGCTGACTCCAGGTCAAGGGGCTCGCCATCAACCTCAGCAACATCAACTGCACCCTCACTGACTCCATGGCAAGGGGCTTTCCTTCGACTTCGGCGACATCAAACGCACCCTCACCGACTCCATGGTGAGATCCTCGCCTTCGACTTCGGTGACATCAACCGCACCCTCGCCGACTCCATGGTGAGAGCCTTGCCATCAACCTCGGCGACATCGACTGCACCCTCACTGACTCCATGGCAAGGGGCTCACCTTCGACTTCGGCGACATCAACCGCACCCTCTCCGACTACATGGCGAGAGCCTCGCCTTCGACCTCGGCGATATCAGTTGCACCCTCGCCGACTCCACGACAAGGGGCTCGCCTTCAACTTTGCCACATCAACAGCACCCTTGTCGACACCATGACAAGGGGCTCGCCATCGACCTCGGCGACATCAACAACACCCTTGCCGACATCAACAACACCCTCGACGACTCCACGGCAAGGGGCCCGCCTTCGACTTCGACGACATCAACCGCACCCTCGCCAACTCTGTGGCGAGAGCCTCGCCTTCGACCTCAGCGACATCAGCTACACCCTCACTAACTCCACGACAAGGGGCTCGCCTTTGACCTCGGTGACATCCACTGCACCCTCGCCGACTCCATGGCAAGGGGCTCGCCATCGACCTCGATGCCATCAACAGCACCCTCGCCGATTCCACGCAAAGGGGCTCGCCATCAACCTTAGCGACACCAACGAAAACCTCGCCGACCGTGACAAGGGGCTCATCAACACCTTCATCAACTAGGCACAAGTCCTCCGCTCGCCCATAAGCACCAGCCAAGAGGGGCTAGGGGTGCATTAGGGGGGCACTTCAACCCGAAGAACATGTCTTGGTTGCTGCTCATGAGCCGAAAGAGGCAGACCTTGCTAACTACGAAGACTGCTCTATCAACATCTGCCTCGATAAATGTGTCATCATCAACCCTCGGTGGGAACTCCGGCGTCTAGCCACGTCAAGGCGACCACGACCGCCCGAACGGTTGCTTCCGCTGCTACGGCTACTTCTGCTACAGAGACTTGCTCCCTACAAGGCGAAGACCCTCGCTGAAGCTGTGTCTAGCGAGAGCTAGGTCACCGACCTCCACAATCAACAAGTCACCATTATTATCAAGGCCTCCGACCTTCGAGGGTGAAATGCTTGCTGCTCTAGGGATACCCATCGAAGCCCAAGAGATAGACTAGGGAATTGTACTATTAGGCCTTTTTCCCATTCTTTAGCAACTAGGTTTTGTTCTGCCAGCCAAAGCCTAGTGGCTAAGGGGCTACTGTTGGAGGTAGAGGCAGCGGAGCCTGCTCCCCCCTTGTAAAAAGGCCCAACACCTAATAAGTCCAAGGACCTCCCTATAAATACATGAACTATGAGGGGTGCGGAGAAAGATTATTTCTCCCACCGCTCTTATAAATAGAACCTAAGGGGCTCTCGGGTTGGTCCAATGCTCTCTCTTTCCTCATGTGTGAGACAAGCCTTCTAGCTCACCCTTCACCTTCAATGAGGGTTCAAGTAAAGGGCTTCATCCCAATACATAGCATGTATAGATGCTATCCACATTCAAAAATGTCTCATACAACAAATGTGTGTCACAAAAGACATTCTGAAATAACATCAACAGTAATATACCAACTGATCACATTTGTGCTCCATCTATCTATTATATATTTTTTTTGTGGAAATCTATCTATTATATCTGACCACGTATGACAACGCAAAATAACATCAACGTAGATTTGATGCAGATATATTGTGTACATACAAAGATGTATTTCAAGACAATATAACAATCTTTGCATAGATCATCCAAAAAATTATGGTCGACATCCAGTCACACTAGAACCATTAAATATCTAGCGTCGAGAAAACATGTCAGACCTGGTTTTTTCAACACTACCATATCATACAGATGTTAATTCAACAAACACTAGTGTCTTCCCTATAGCCTAATAATTTGGCAATGCAACCTTGATAATGTTTTTGCTCTCACATTTATCCATGCTCCTTTAGACATTGAATCCACTAGTCTAATAAAAAGTAAAAACAATAAATGGGTTATAGTATAAAAAATAGAGAAAAACAACAACAGTTGTGCAGCAACTAAAATTAGCCCGATGTTTTTCGTGGCAGTAAGTGGTGTTGACTGGCTTTTCTATTTGATCTTGTCTTAATAAAACATCCTTGTTTCTCACATAGAAATCAACCAGTTTTGTGAATACTCCAACAGTGTTGCCTCATCTATTGAAAGTGTGACAAAACACAAAAACTTTGATAAGGTTTGTCCACAAGTTTATTTGACCACTCACACACTAATATATATTATAGTTTTCAATATAGATGCAGTATGATGCCAGAGTATGTAAGATCAAGAGCTTAAATACCTTATTTTTCTTGTAGGGGAAAATTTTGACATGTTCGAAGAAGCATATATGGTATATCTCTCCTCTTGTAATAGAAGCGGTATAGGTTAAGGATTCTTTCATCTACCATGGTATATCTCTCCTCTTGTAATAGAAGCGGGTATAGGTTAAAGATTCTTCATCTACCATAAAATATTGGTCTTCCTCAAACAATAAAATGAGATGGTATCCATCAGAAATGGAACCTGTAACAAATAAACAACTATATTGAAATATTTCATAGAATTACATAACTATGCATTTCTTGAGTAAATTAGATATAAACTTGATTCATACAAAACCTTACTAAGGGTTAATTCCATAGATAAATTGTCCACATGTTTATACAAGTTTCAAAACTAATGGGGTGAGCACACCCTACATTTTCAAAGAACCAGAACATGAATAAAGAAGAAATGCCTTAAACCAATAAACAAAATCTGTAGCAGTGATAAATCTAACACTGTCATGTGGGCGTACCTATACTAGGCGCCACTGGGCCAGAGATGTGTGTTGGGCTGCTGAGCACGCGGCACGCGCGGAGGGCGCCCGCAGTGATGCATTGGACTCAAGGTCGGCTAGGGGCTGAGATAGCATCTTTCGGTTGCATGATTTTATATATATGTATGATGTAATCAAACAATTGAGAATCAAGCAAGATTATTATCCCATCTAATCTCTCTCTCCCAACGAAAGCCTATGACTGAGGGGAAAAACCTCATCAGAGAAGACGGACCGAGGTTACGATCTCTGTAGTCGAGGCCAGCTACCCTAGGGCTCGATGCCCTTGACAACCTAGTATCACGGTCACGACGATCCTCGCCATCTCGCTCCGCCTCGCTGACCTCAGCCGCCGCACCAACAACCCCCACGTCCCCATCCACCGCGTCCTCCTGCGTCCACGCCATGGGTGATCAGGGCGACCTCAAGACCATCGTGGAGTAGCTTGCTAACGCCGTCAAAGCCCTGCAGGACACCACAGAGGGCAACTCCAAGGCGATCACCGCCTTGTCCTTCAATCGTTCGTCCTCCTCGGCCAACCAGTCGGGCTCCGGCGAGCACCACCAAGACCGATCACCATGGTTCTAGAAGCTGGATTTCCTGCGCTACAACGGCAAGTCCGACCCGCTTATCTTCATCAACTGATGTGAGACGTACTTTCATCACCAGCAGATTATGGAGAAAGAGAAGGTGTAGATGGCCTCCTACAACATGGACGAGGGCGCGCAACTATGGTACATGCAAGTCCAAACGAATAAGGGTACACCGTCGTGGCATAGGTAGGAGCTCCTCAACCCGTGAAAGTGCATGTTGCACTTAAGTGTGATTTTGGATGATTTGATGACAATGTTGATTAAAGATCTAATATGTTTGCTAAGTGTGACACAGGGAAAGGATTATCTCACTATGTACTTAAAATGAAATGCAAAGCCAAAATGATGGATTGTTGTATGAAAATCATGTCACAAGCACAAGACAACAATGAGATTGATATTGATGAAAAGGCTATCATATGCACAGTGTACTTGGAATAAAATGCAAAACCCAAATGAAAATTGTTGTATGAAAATCACATCCCAAGCACATGACAACAATGGGAATAATATTGATGTAAAGGGCTATCGTATTGTGGGATAATCATGGTTCATATATGATTGCTAAGAAAGGATTCAAAACGAAGTATGGTTGAATGGCTTGAAATGGTGAAGATAGCAAGGAAAGAGTCTTTGAGGTACTAAGCAAGGGTGAAGGGCAAGCGACGGCTTGGCGGCCGAAGAACCTAGCTAGAGTGAAGAAGAAAGTACTTGAATTTAGTCGAATTTATCAATCAAGCTTGAAGATCGCATCTAGTGGAGAATCAACATTCCTAGCAACAATATTGATTGAAGTGACTTGACACATTTGGAATTCCATTATATCACTTGCATGGAGTCAAGTCACATGCTCAAGATGGCTATGCTCGAGGGATATCTACTTCTAAACATGACAACCATTCCTCCCAATATAGAAAATGAAGAGAAGCGGCTTTGGTTCAAATGGAGATCAACTCAAGAGGTTTAAATCTTGTTTTCTAATTTATCTTGAGTAAATAGGAAAGTCGTACTATTAAGAGGGATGCAACATATAGTAGATGATTCTTCATAAGTGCTCAAACCAACCTAAGTGAGACATGAGAGAGCTAGACGTGAGGCTTGGACTGAGGGACCGGTGGCCCGAGGATCAGCTGTGGTGGCTGACAGCCTGGGACAGCGACGAGCGAAGACTTGCGGGCATGGTGTTGCTCGAGTCGAGGACTTGGGGAACATGTCGGTGGACGGGGTCCACGGGCGGTGCATCCCCTCTATGGCTCGGTTTGGTGGTTGAGCCACAGAAAAATCACCGAGTGGACGGTTTCCAGGTTTGGGCCTCAAAACCTGGGCGCTGATGGTTTTCGAGTTTGGGCCACAAAACTCGGGCTGAGGACGGTTTCCAGGTTTGGGCCTCAAAACCTGGGTGCTGCGGGTTTGCTGAGTTTGGGCCACAAAACTCAGGCGATGGTCGGCTGGTTTCCCGGTTTGGGCCTCAAAACCGGGGGTTGGCTGTGAAGGCTGGTTTCCCGGTTTGGGCCACAAAACCGGGGGTGCGACGTCCGGGAAAAGGACAAGCAGAGCGGTGGCGGCACGTGGCGGCGATCGGTGAGGTTGCGTCGAGGCAACGCTACCAGTTGTGCGGGCGTGGCCGTCGGATCACCAGCATCTTCGAGTTGGTCCAGAATAACCCTAGGTTTAGCTAGTTCGCTCTGTAATTAGAGAGGGGTAGAGTAGGAATTAGAATTAGGATAAGTAGAGGGAGACACCCTCCTCCCATTGTATCTCAGTCATTTGCTCTTTGCTTCTAGGGTTTCCTGCTCTCCCAATCCCCTGCTGTAGCTAGCTGAGATCCGCAGAGAACCATACCTCTGTGTACTGGAGATTTTGAGGAAGTGAGACCGTAATCTCACTGTTGTAGCGTGTGGTAGCCACACGGTTGCAGATCGATGACTTGATTCGCGTTTTTGTTTGTGTTCTTCGCGTTCTTCGTTTCTCCGTGATTTTCCCGTCACTCGATCTCCCTCTCTACTGCGTCTTTTCGAATTCCACTTGAATCAACTTGTTCTTTATAGTGAGGAGAACATTTCCACCAAAGGAATTTATCTCTACCCTCACGAACAAGTAGATCGGGTCGATTTCGTTTTCGTGGCGCTTTTTCGGTTCATACACCTTCCCCTTCGATTTCCCGTTGATTGAATCGATTTGAGCGGATGATTTCTTGGGGATAGTCTCCCAACTACCTCGTGATCATCCTCTCCAAGGTTGGGATCAAGGGATTTTGGTTTGGATCAATTTGGAGAATATTTGGGTGAAGGGCGACCAAAATCGCCCTTACTGGGTGGTCGCGGACAGTCCGCCGCCCACCCCGCGGACAGTCCGCGCATCGGGATCGAGCCAGTTCAGTGTCTGCGGGTCTCGGTTGGTTTACTGTTCCTTGACTGGCGGACAGTCCGCCGTTGGTTTTCGCAGACAGTCCGGGAAGGGTCCAGGGAAGTTCCGCAGCAGTGCTGTTTTGGTCATTTGACCAGCGGACAGTCCGCCCCTTCCTCGCGGACAGTCCGGCGTCACCGCGGACAGTCTGGGACCGTACCCGCGGACAGTCCGCGATCCTGCTGAGTGTTGCATTTTACTGTGTTTGCTCTCCCGGCTTCTTCGCTTGGTTTCCGGATTTCTCGTTTGGCCCTAGAGTTGACCAAGGAACCTCTCTAGGTATCTTTGCTACTTGTTAGCATCGGTATTTGGGGATTTCTCGACGTAGCCTTCATCTATGTTCGGGACTTGGTTTTTAGGAGGCGAACTTGTGCCGGTGCTTTTTGCGTTTTGGTTTGCTATCGCTTTGTGGTGCCTCGCTGTGATCCTAGGGATCATCCACCCTCTTCCAAGGGTCGTGGGCATCACGGTTTCAATCGAAGCTTTCGGGGGTTGATCTTGGGACAAAAGGCCAAAGTTTCGAGAGAAATTGTTGAGCTCCCATTCACCCCCCTCTGGTCGCCTTGCTAGTGCATTCTCGATCCTTCAGATCACATTTAGGATAGATAGTCGTACTATTAAAAGGAGATAATTCACGATTTATGCGGTGTTTAAGTATCACTAGGTGATCACTAACTTGTTGATGCATTAGACCTAGTGAGTGACTAACAAAACCCTTGGAAAATATTTTAGAAAATGCTAACACACGTGCACAAGTGGTGAAAAAATTTTGTGTTGACACATGGAAGCAAGGGTAGAAGTTAGAAAATGAGAGGTGCTAAGAAAGGGGCATCAGACGCTCCTTGCGGGAGCATAAGACGCTGTCCTGGTGCGTCCGATGGCAAACCCTAACTGAGTCTGATGCTACAGGCAGGATCGGACACTGGAGAAACACTTCTCACGTGTCTGAAGCTGGTGTTGTGGCATGAGCTAACTGATCAGAGAGCATCGGACGCTCTGTACCGTTCGATGAGGACCTATCGGACACGTCCGATATGTTTGGGAGCGTTCTAGAACCTCTCTGGACACCCATCGAACGCGCCCACCAGTGCGACTGATGCGTGTGTCCGATGTGAGGTCGTTTTACGCTGAATTGAGTGAGAAGGCATCGGTGCGTCCAATGCTTGACGTCGGTGCATCCGATGCTACTTTGACTGACGAGAGAAGTAAAATAGTTGTTGGAATCGGACGCATCACACTCAAAAGAGCTGGACACGTGGCTTCAGTGGCGGATCTAGGATAAAACTTTAGGAGGGGCTAAGTTCAAATTACTTTAACAAACTTGAGGTGTAAATCATCTTTTTGTGTATCATCTCTCACTTCAAGCTCTTTTTATCCTTCTCATATGGCTAAAATTTTATGGAGGGGCTAAGGAGGGGCTCTATGGACGTGGTCGTTGTAGGGGGGCTGGAGTCCCGGCAGACCCGGTGGTGGATCCGCCCCCACTATGCCAAAAAACGTTATTAGTGACGCGTGTTGAGGGACATCAGTGATGCATAAAATACGCGTCACTAATTTTGCGTCTGTGATAAGGGCAAATCAGTGACGCATAAACACGCGTCACTGATAAAAGTTATCAGCGACGCGTATTGCTAAAAACGCGTCACTGATAATAGTTATCAGCGACGCGTATTGCTAAAAACGTGTCACTGATAATAGTTATCAGTGACACGTATTGCTAAAAATGTGTCACTGATAGTAGTTACCAGTGACGTGTATAGCCCAAAACGCGTCACTGGAGTAGGTCTCATCAGCGACACGTCTGGGCTATACGCGTCACTAATAACAATTTAGAAAAAACAAAAAAAAAAGAAATCTACTACCAGGGTTCTATATACGATCAGTTTCAGCAACCAAATTCTTTATTACAAAGGAGTCGTTACTCCATAATACATCACTAAATAATACATAGGTAAATGCCCACGTGTTACAACGGGAAAAATATAATACAAGAATAACATATGTATAAGCATCCACTCAACAATATAAATACAATCAGATAGTTCATGTCACTTTAATTATCAGACCATCTACTCAACAATACATGCCCTCAAGCAATTTGTGGAGTAAAATAGAAAATTATGTACGAAGTAGTAGCTTTAAAAGAAACTTAGTTGTAAAACACAACGTCAACCAATATGCTGGTGAGCAGCTTTGATGGGGTGAAGATACACAAGCACCTATTTATGGTGGGTGACAGAGACGTGATATACTAGAGAAGCCTTGCTCCTTGCTTGAACGGTTAGCTCCACATAAAAATTTGTTAAACCTCATGTCCTCATCAAATAAAACCTGCAGCAGAGCATTATGCCATCAGAGATCATCTTATCAATGTCAGTGGACTAGCAGTGACAAGCTAACATTCTACGCTGAGTCATTCTCAGCATATACTAGTATTTCTAATATTCTGCAAATTGCAATAAGGCATATAGAAAATTCTAAGCGACATATACGATGATAAGAACATATTTGAACCAATGCACTTTTAACGATATCCCACTATATATATTTTTATACAGTGCGTAGAAAAAATAATTCAACATCGATCGGCTAAAGTCAAACCTGGAGATCAGCAGGGTATGCACCGAAGCATCAATCACATCTACGCTGCCACTAATAAGGAATTCCTCCCGGCTGAGACATAACTCTAATGTTCTGCATGGAGGACAACACACATATACTTAAAAAGTTTCACACATGACACTTAGCTAGATAGTCAATGTGAATTTAACAATGTAGTATCCAAATGATTCTCCTATCTCTACTAGATAGTGGTCTGTAGCCTCATTTGCAGGCAGTGTATACTCTCTTTAAGAAAACAGATGCAGACATAAACACTGTAAAACAAGGTGAATAGCCATTTAGAGGGGGGACAGGGTTAGTTTTTATATTTCTAACGAGCTAGACTTGGTTTTCAGCTACATCTACGTATTCTCCAGAACTATCCATGCAAAGGAAAAAAAACAGGATTACAGGAAAAGAATAATCTTATGGTACAGTAACTGAAAGTGGGGATCAAACTAAGCCACACTGAGTAAATTTAGGAACAAACAACAGAAAGAGTGTCTTATAGAAAATTTTCAGCCTGTACTACATGCATTCAACTGGTTCATAATCCTATGCAGCCTAAGAAATAAGGCTCGGTAGTAACTGTACTACTCAGGTTTCCCAAAATAAAGATGTCTGAAAATTATAAAGGCATCAATGTCATAAGAGTTATAATGTTCAGCCACTTACAGTGTTGTGGCCAAAATTTCAGAATTATTGTAGTCATAGTCTTTCAACACATATGAAGATACATAATTCTCTCTTACCGAGATAACATAGACAGCTCCACATGCAAGAAGCATGTAGCTGGCAATCTCCTGGAGCAGAATCAGATCATTCGTTTCAATACTTGGGTATGCCTTTGTCATGACAGCAACACTGCCAGGAACCAAAAGTAAAACGAAATCAACATAGGAATAGGAATGTGATACAATTCAGCATGTGCCAGAACAACTCTCAGTATTCGTGGCACTGCTTGCAGGCAATGAATTTGAAAATCTAAAATGCTCATGATCTCAACAGTTATGCAGCTGCATGTAATTGACACAAGTACTTGGTGCACGTAATGTGACTGTGAAGAGGTCAATCCGGTTAACAGGAGCTAGATAACAATTAACAAGAGTATTACTTAACTACATAAGTAAAGTAGGTTCTAAGGATACGAATCGATGAATTTAATTACCATAGAGAATAGTGACACTATTACTATTTCTGTCAGAATAATCTTGTAGATTTTTTTTCATTCAGTCACTGCATCTGAATCTGAAATAATTGAGACTGCAATAAGGGCAAACAACCCTGAAAGCTCTAGGAACCATGATATAAGTATATATAGCAACATGACCAAGTTTGGTTTCTGAAAATCTATCGTTTCTTTATTTTGCTGACTCAAACATGAAGACAACTGATACAGTGTGCATGCTCTCTAGAAGATGTCGTATTGACATCTGTTTAGTTCAGGCGAATGGTTATTTCAGAGTGGAATCAATTTAAATGTATGATCGTTGTCAGTGTATTATAGATTAGAACATGGTTTCTGAGAATCTATCGTTGTTTATTTTACTGACTCTGACAGGGACGAAGACAAGATACACAGTGTGCAAGCTCATTAGAATTTTCGTATTCACATTTGTGTAGGTCAGGTTAGTATATCTATTTTATGCTAAATGGGTCGCATTCACATCTGTGTAGGTCAGGTTAGTATATCTATTTTATGCTAAATGGCGCTGGGAATCACGGTTCGCTATGATGACAGGTACCAAACAAATATTAATCAACGATACTAAGTGTGCAGAATAGATGCAGAGAAGGAAAAAATCAGTATAGCAAAAAGAACAGAGATAGATCCACTAACCTTTTCTAGTTCCTGCATCCTTAATCCTGTCGCATGTCGATGTTGGCACAAATTTGATACATATCGTTGATGCTGAGCACCCCCGCTGAAGTCCATCCATTGCTGACACACAGCTGCACGTCGGCTCAGACCCCTCCATCGCCAGCGCGGCAAGGCGGCTTCAAACCCTAGCTTGGTGGCGCAGAGGTCGGCGCGGCCGCGCTGAGACCTCTTCATATTCGGCGCAGAGCAGCACGCTTCAGGGCCCCTTCGTTGGCGTCGTGCAGCACCCCATCTTCGACCTGTCCATCACGTTGCTTAAGGGTCAAAATAGGACTGGGACCTGTCATCGCTTGTTGAGGACAAAGGGAAACGAATAAAAGACTCACGATTCGAGGATGGGAAATGGTAGATCCGTGCAGAGAAGAGGGAAGCGAGGAAGAGGGAGGAACTGCACCGGTGCAGGTAGAGAATCGGCGCTGGATGGGGAACGGGGCGGCGGCCGTCATCGCGACCTCGGCAGGGGCAAAGCGCGGGCAACGCTGGATGGGGAGTCGCGCCTGCGGCCACCGGAGGCCGGTGCTGCACACAGGTGGGGTGGCACGGCCCGGCGGCGCGTGCAGCCGCGCGGAAGCGGACGCGAGCTGTGCCTCCCGCTGCGGGTGGGGTTTGTTTGGTGGCCGTCGGTGGGGCTGGGGAAAGGATAAGGCCGACGACGACTTCTTCAATTCCGCGTGAGAAAAGAGAGGAAAGGGAAGGGGAAAACAAAAATACATTAAGATTGGTGCTAGTTATCTGTGACGCGGCTTAAGAAAACGAGCCACGGATATGTGCACATATCAGTGACGCGTCTATAAACATGTGTCATTTTTTTTATCTGTGACGCGTATTATGGTCAAGAGTCACTGATATGTATAACTATTAGTGACCCTTCCTGGGAAAACGCGTCACAAGACTTATCTGTGACCCATATTTTTAAACTGCGTCACTAATAAGTTAATCTATCAGTGACGTGCCTCAGCAACACGCGTCACAATTTTTATCAGTGACGCGTGTTCTGTTTAAGAGTCACTGATACCCTGTTATTAGTGACGCATCTTGGTCCCGGGGCATGACCAGCAGCTAATCAGTGGCACGTCTCAAAAACCAGCGTCACTGATAGCTTATTTGTGACGTGTGTTGTTTCTAGATCATAAATTAAGACGTCACTGATAAGCTTTTCTGGCTGCGTGGCTTCGATTAGAACATCGGACGCTGGGCCAGCGTCTGATGCCCCTTCTCGCGTGTCCGATCATGTTTTTGGTAGTCTTGACCGGTAACCCGCGGTTCGAAGGTTAACGTCTAGAACAACATTTATGAAAAGGAAATTATCATATAGCGCACATGCATTTTTAAACCTTCAGTGTCCTTTTTTGTTCGTAATAACCCAAATTTGCAGACCGGAAGCCGCTGCATGACATCCTGCGGCATCCCGCTCGTCGTTTCCTGTACAACGGCTGGGCTGACAACGTCTCGGAGACTATTGAACCAACGAGGGAGAGGGCTAGAGAGTAGAGGCACCCTTGTCTCTTTCTCTTGTGTGTCAAAAATTTTTAGCTCTGTCACATCAGATTTTACGGTCCAGTTTATTAAAAATAGAGTAATTAAAAAATTAATTTGTCAGTCGAAGACGAATTCACAAGACGAATCTATTAAACTTAATTAGTTTATGATTTGATAATATGATGCTACAGTAAATACTCTCTCCGTATCACAAATAGAAGACGTTTAGGACAGCGACACGGTCTCCAAAGCATAACTTTGACCATTTATTTCTTTAAAAATATTTGTTGTAAACTAGTATATATATACTTTTATGAAAATACTTTTTAAGATAAATTTATTTATATGATTTTTACATTTTTAAACTCAATAATTTAAAAGTTATTCATAATTTATATTCTCAATGTTTGACCGAAACATTTTCCAAAACGTCTTCTATTTGCGATACGGAGGGAGTATTTGTTAATGACAAATTAATTTATCTTACTAGATTCGTCTTGTTAATTAGCATATGGCAGTGTAATTAGTTTTATAATTAATTTATTTTTAGTAGACTAAATTAGTACCAAAACCTCTAAATAAACCTTTTTTTTCCAAAAAACAAACACAAGTCCAGCCATGTCCTCATCTCGAAATCTGCGTGCGTGCACTCCATAAGATGCATGGCACTTGGCGCGTCGAGGATACCCAGCTCCAAGTCTCCAACACCCGCACCTCCTCACGCTGAGGCCGTCCCCAGCAGTACTCCTGCAATGGCTAGCTGACTTGTAAAATGAAACAATAAAAAAGTCTCGAGCCGCACGACCGAGAAACGTGGATTATGTTACAAATATCTTGTATACGATGATGTCATCCTCCCCACGCAGATAGCGGAAATTCCCCACGCCCCCATATCCACGGAGTCGTGGTTACTTGACGGGGGAGAAAACTCCCCGCGTCCACGGCACGTGCGTCGTGGTTCCTTCGTGGAAAAGTTTCTCTCTGTAACTTCCTTCCATATCGTATATAAATATGTATCAATGATCAATGAAAGAAACCGATGATTCATTCCATTCTCCCATGTCTTATTTACATTTACTCGCAAATTACTACTCGCAACACGTTATCAGCACCCTCGCTCATCGCTTTTTCTTCCGAGAGAAAGAATAGCTCAATCGATAGGGCATCGGAGAACAACAAGAGCAGTTCGTTGGTGGAGGCCTTGCGGTCGGCGTCGCTTCCTTCACGGCACCTTCATGGCGGCAAGGGAATTCCTCCCTGCATTCATCGACGAGAAGATTCAGAAACACTTTCTGATGAAGAAAAACGAGGAAACAACTGATGATCCTCCATCTCAGGCAAGCACATCTTCAAAGGACGAATGTTAACAGTAAGAACTAATGTGGAGCTTTCCATTTAAAAAGGTTTTTACTCGTTTTGACTGCTCTCTGGAGCGGTTGTTACCTTTGTTTGCCATGCCCACACGTCAACGTCCGCAACCACGGCAGTGGCGGGGCCTGCGCGCCCAGCCAGCGGCAGCGGCCGCATTTCTGGTCAGCAAGCACGGTCTCCGCGCCACGGCTTCACGCCTCATGGCTGGGCGGCCTCCACGGCCGCGACAGGCTGCCTTTGGCAGTTGGAGCCCGCGGCCTGGTCTTCTCGGTGGAGTGCCCGTGACCGCCCCGGCCCGCGGTCTGGCAGCGACCGCGTGGCCGGTGCCTTGGCTCCTGCGGGCGAGGCACCCGACGCCCTGACCCGTGCCCCCTGCGTGTGGCCAGCTACAGCCAACGGCTGGCTCCGGCGAGCGGCGACGGCCACGGCAGACTGCCCCTGCAGGCACCGCGGCCCCGTGGCCCCGCGCCCTGGTGCCGGCGGCGTGGCCCCGCGCCCGGCCAGCGGCCGCGCCCCGGCGACCGGTTTGGACCCGCACCCGGCGGCTAGCGTCCTCGCACGCCCGGCCAGCGGCGGCCGCGCCTCGGCGACCGGCTTGGCCCCACGCACTGTGCGACCTCCAGCGCGCGCCCTGGCTGCTGGCGGCGGCCCGGCTGGACCGGCCCCTGGCAGCCCCGCGCCCCGCGCTAGCCGGCCCCCCTGCGCAGCCATGGCCGGCGCCCTGGCCAACGGCTCCACGCCCCCCGCGCCGTTGTGGCCGGCGCCCTGGCTAGCGGCCCTCGCGCTCAGCTCGGCCAGGCCACCAGCTGCAGCTGGCGGACGGCCCCCAGGCGGCGGCGGCGGCGGCTGAGGGTGGAGGCGGTTAGGGTTGGAAACCCTAACCGCCCCACTTAAATATGGGGCGCACCCCACACCCCCTTCATGGGCCGAATGGCTGGCCCAGGTCTAGGTTGGGTCTTACGAGCTCTCAACTTGGGTCAGGTGGATCCAAATTGCGTTTTTGGACTAATTCCTATGTTGTTTTGGCCCACAGCGCAACCACCTTCATGTATATTTTACATATATTGTACATGTTCAAAGTATTTGCTCATTGCAATTCTCAATAACATGTACCACATGTGTTGAATATATTGTTCAAAGTGTTGTCCAATGACATTCCCAATAACAATATGTTCCACTTTATTTGTGTAATTTATTTTTACGCAATTTATCTTATATATGCAATTTATTTAATATGCATTTTATATTTTGCATTTTTTAAACGTATTTACTTATATGTTTTAAGTTTCAAGTGCTTAATTTATTTCATGCAAATAATTATGTGATTACCTCATCATTTGTGTATAATGTTCTGAAATTTGCATATTGGTCATACACAAGGTAGTACCATAGTATTTCTGCGGGATCTTGAAGGGTCGAGATGGCGGACTAGAGGGGGTGAATAGTCCTTTCTAAAATTAATCGCAACGGCTAACCGAAACAAATGCGAAATTAAAACTATCGGTCTAGCCAAGACTACACCCCTCTACTTATACTCTATGACACCTTACAAAAGATTCTAAACAATGCAAATAAGGTGTCGGGCTAGCTAGAGCTCACCTAAACAATCTAGCTTGCAAGGTTACACAAACCTAAGCAACTAGTACTCAAACACTGGGGAGCTCCTACACAATCTAGTAAGCAAAGCACAAAGCTCCTAAACTCACTAGCAATGCTCAATAACAAGGCTACACAAGCCAAATTAGAGAGCTCAACTTAGCTACACAAACTAAGCAATTTGACTAGCAAGACTACAAGTCAACTAGTCACGCAAGAGTGCTACTTCTAGGCTACACAAGCAAAGAAGTTAACTAGCAAGCTACACAAGCTAACTAATTACAAGAGCAACTACACAAGCACAATATATATGAAAGTAATTACAAGCTTGTGTAAGGGGAATGCAAACCAACGGGAAGAACAAGGTTGACACGGTGATTTTATCCCGAGGTTCACTTGGTCGCCACCAAGCTAGTCCCCGTTGAGGCAAGCCCAAGGTTGCCGCCGATCCTCTTGCTAGTGGTGACCCTAAGTCACACTCTCCACGATGGAGTGCTCACCAAGAGCTCTAGATTCGATCCGGCCGGACCACTTGGCGCTCTTCGCGCCTCTCTCTACTAGAGTTGCTCTTTGCGATCTCCCGCGGGGCGAGCACAATGCCCCTCACAAAGCTTCTCCAGAGCCACGCACAATCTTCACGCGGGCTTCACGACGGAGACTCGAACACCAAGCCGTCTAGGAGGTGGCAACCTCCGAGAGTAACAAGCACCACCGGCTTGCAACACGAACACCTAGTGTCACTCGATGCAATCTCTCAATGCAATGCACTAGCTATCACTCACTCGCTATCGAATCGCACACTAGCAAGCACAAGCGAGTTAGAGGGCTCCCAAGCACATCCACACCAGCCACCAAGGCTTTGGAGTGCTCAACCACCAGCCCAAGGCCGGTTACCAACGCTATTTATAGCCCCAAGGGCTAACTAGCCGTTGCCCCTTCACTGGGCAACCAGCGCTGCCATCGGACGCTCCAGTCGGGACCATCGGACGCTCAGGCCAGCGTCCGATGCTCGGATGCTCGCCACGTGTCCCCCACGTTCAACTTCGGCCGAGCGATCCCAACGGCTATTTTACTTCCCGCGCCAGTTAAAGTGGCATCGGACGCGTCGATGCCTAGCATCGGACGATCCGATGCCTCTGCTCAATTCTGTGCAAGATCGCCCTCACAACGAACGCACTGAGACTTTAGCATCGGACGCTCGACCCCAGCGTTCGATGACACACCAGAAAGGTTCCAGAGAGGACAGAAACACATCGGACGCGTCCGATGGTTCCACATCAGACGCAGGCTAGCGTCCGATGCTCCCTGGAAAGCACGCTCGCGCCATGTCACCTGCATCGGACTCTGCAACAGTGATACCTCAGCGTCCGTTGCCAGCGTCCGATGCTCCTTCAACTTCTGACAGAAACTAGGGTTAACCATCGGATGCTCGGCCCAGCGTCCGATGCTCCTCGGACCAGCGTCCGATTCTCCGAGAGCACTATACTTCTCCTCCGAAAACCGCTGAATCCTGCCTCGCAAGCTCGGCAGGAGGGAGAGGGACTATACACTAGTTTCTCCCACTTCTCCATGCCTCCTTTCAACACAACTTTTTCTCCAACAACTTCTCCTTTGCAAATGTGCCAACACCACTAAGTGTACAACATCATGTGTATGTGTGTTAGCATTTTCACAATCATTTTCCAAAGGATTTTCACTTGCTCTCACCACGCCACTCGATCCTAGTAACAACGCAATGTTAGATCGCTCAAGTGGCACTAGATGACCGATATGCAAACAAGTTTGCTCCTCTTAATAGTACGGCCATCTATCCTAAACCTGGTCATAATCTTCTCTATACACCTATGACCGGTGAAATGAAATGCCCTACAAGTATACCTTTGCCTTGCGCATTCCATTCCATCTCCTCCGGTGTTGATGCAACACATGCACCGACCTCTTCATCAAATGATATGATCCACTTCATATCATCACATGGCCTCCATGGTCCATCGATCTTGACATCACTTGCTCTTCACCATCGCTTCGGTCCTTCGGCGCCAAGTCTTTGCTTAAGCCTCCCGACACTCGGTACCAACGGCTTCAAAGCCTCAACTTGCCCTTCACCTTCGCAACCGGTCCATCAAGCCAAGTCTTGCCTTTATCTTCACCATCTTAGCCACATGACCACATGTCATGTTTCATGTGCATTAAGCTCCTTCTTCACAAGTGTGAGTCTTGCAACATCCTCCAAGCCATTTCACCTCTATGGCATATGTTGCTCACACATGATCACCTATGGACTAATCACCTGTGTAATTCACTTCAAACACATATTAGTCCACCTAAGTTGTCACTCAATTACCAAAACCAAACAAGGACCTTTTAGATCTACACTATGCTACACATAGTGACTATCCTCAACGTGCATACCAATATCACGTTTTAGAACAAATGACCTTCACCTTCACGGTGATAACTTTTGTTTATTTTTCAAAATTGGTCATGCACAAGATGTACCACAGTACTATCATGGGATTTTCATCCTCCTTGTGCGAACCAACTTTGAATATGAACTACAAAGGGGTCTACACCTACAGGTGATTGCCAGAATTCATCTTTTTTGATTGGTCATGCACAAGCTAGTATCTCAATACTACTGCAGGATCTACACTATGTCCATGACATAGTGACTATCCTCATGTGCTTTGTCCAATTTACATATGAATTACATAAGGTTTACACCATACAGGGTGTTCACTTTCAAAATAATAGTCTCATAAGTCGAGGTCTACACCATGTTTCTATAAACATAGTGACTACCTCTGAGTTGATTCACCCAATAAGGTTTATGTCATGTTCATAACATTTGACTACCTTCAAAGTGTGATCAACCTATATTATTATTAGCAACACATAAGTAGTGGGATGATATCTACTGCACATACACATATTTGCAGATTATGCTCCCCTACTACAAGGTCACCAATCTGGTTTGTACCTTCTATGTGCCAACATGCTAATACATAATGATTGAGA
This sequence comes from Coix lacryma-jobi var. lacryma-jobi, assembly GCA_009763385.1. NCBI lineage: Eukaryota > Viridiplantae > Streptophyta > Magnoliopsida > Poales > Poaceae > Coix > Coix lacryma-jobi. The sequence goes on from CM019831.1 coordinate 27,922,109, forward strand.
CTATTTTTGGCAACAATTACTATACACAGTGATGTTAGCAGTGATTTTCTATCACCTATACAATATGAGGTAAACACTACATGTGATTCGAGATTCATCCCGACTTCATAATATTTGCATATGCCAATTCAAGACACATCTTGAATCTGAAGTTATTTAAGTAATAATTTACTTAAATAAATAGCAATATAATATATAGTGCATTATTTGGGTGACTCCTTTCTATCACATACAACGTCTATGTTTTGGCAAAGATTTTACATCATCTATTCCCACAGGAATAGAATCCAAAACATTAGCAGCGATTTTGTCGCTGTTCTTTATAGAATGGCCAGTCTATAATCAAGTTTCACCATGAACCCTAAAATTTTGCCTTTATTGCTATACTATTTACTGTCAAAGTAAATTTATACATGATAAACTCATGTTGGACATGGCTAATATTTCCAGTTCAAAATATTTCCAACCTCGCAATGGATGGAATTTATTTTCCTACCATGAGCATTAAGATATCAACGATATCATTGGGGGCATATGGCATCACAACCATGTTTGCTCAACCCCAACCAAATGCTCAATCCATTCTGGATATTGGCACACTTTGCGTTCATGCATTTTGTATGCAACTCATGCACTTGGATTTTTCAAATCTAAGTGTTCAAAGAGTGAGATCCATCTACCTTTTACATGTCCCTCATCGGGATTTCAACAAAGGATGTGGCATTGGCCAAATTATAAATGATTGTTCAATCATTCATTTATCAAGGATCCTTGATCCATGGCAATGCAACATAATGGATTCTCATAAACGCAAATATCATTTTTCATTTAGAAAAGTGATCATGTGTGACAAATCTCACATTTTCACAAAAATGTGATTGTACAGTCCATGTACACAGAAACGCCAAATCAAATATTTGGCTCAATTATACCTCCAACTCATTGGAGGCAAGCGAGTTCTTTTGAATAATTTGGAGTTCACTCAACAAGCGAACACTTGCAAAATGTCTCCATATTTTCATTGGAGATATTATTAGCCTAAAGTCATACTACCACATGTAGTATGTTGTCCATCATTAAAATTATCATGTACCACATACATGGTATACATATTCTATATGAGTGCAAATTCATTTAGGAATATTGCAAAACTCTATATAGAATCATATGACATTTAATCAGGTGGAAAAGAATCTTGCTTAGTGGACCATCATACCATTAACACAATTATGAGAGATTACATCCTCTCCATGGGTATTCAAATTAATTATGGATGTGTCAATGTATCATGATTCTATAAATACCACATGATATTTTTCATATATTCAGTTGCATGGTTTTCAAATGGGAACCCAATACTAATGAGCGATGATGAAAATCTTTCACTCGCCTTAGATGCAACATATATGAAAACTATATAATTGTACAAATTCTTTCCACATCATTTGGGGTGTATTATACATACATCAATCTCATTATACATGTTGCGTACAAAATAATTTTCTCTCTTGATCCCATCAAGATTGGACATATTTGTCTTAGATCATTCTACATTTAGAATGATGAGAAAATTATTATTAATTCTATTGGTCACAAAATCAATATGAGTCGCACAATTTCTTGGAGAAATTCAAGATCATACATGTGACTCTGTTTGCCATACTATGGACCATAAAGATACTATGTCATGAACATCTATGCATCTACAATGTTGTCCTAAGTGTGTGCCTTACTCATAAGGTACCACAAATTTACCAAACTCATTGCTCAAATTCTTCAATTTAGAGCAAACGATCCTGGACGCGGGATCCAATCCATGTAAATGGAATTGTTTGGTTTTAGGGACCACATCATTAAGTATCTTATGTTCATACACATAATGGCCAAACTAAATCTCTCATTGAGAGAATTAAGTTTGTTGTTTGATGGCCCAAAATAGAATTGCAATTTACCAAATCATTTGGGGTGCAATTTACCAAGTATCTTATGTTCATACACATACAGGCAATTTACACAACGCATATAAATCAAAATCCATAAAACTACAATCATACGGCTCCCTCCGTTGCAGTTCGTACGTGGAAATTTGGCCTTGTAGCCAACATATTTCCCATCTGCGAATCGGTAACGTTTTGCACGTACCGATATCACCACCGCAGCGTACATCAATGGGCATTTTGGAGATCGCCACAAGGTATTATTATCCGTCATTCAATAATACCTTAGATCTCTAATTAGGGATTCACTCAATGCATGTATGCTGAGTACATCTTTAAGGAAGATTCCAAGCATTAGGGGGAGACACTTACCACACATGGAATGCCAGGAATCACAAAGAGAATATCATCAATGATGTTCGATCCTCATATCCACGTACCAAAGAATCTGAACCAACAGTTCAGAATATCTTATATTTGCAACACATTGCAAATAGTCTGTCAAATGTATTTACTTGTCATAAAGTTATCACCAAATCCGATACCCGATCAATGTGCCAAAAAGAGTGGAGGTACCTAACAAAACCACTCAATTCCTGAATCTGGATAAGAGGGGGAAAAGTATGGCCACATGGGATACAACTTCTTGCAAGCATTCTCGGATAGGGGGGAGAATTCTCCAAGACAGTACATGCATATCAACATCAAGTTGATAGACACATTATGGATATTTACTATCCAAAGCCTATGGATGTTTAACATCCAAAAGTCCAGCACAACTTGTGCACAACTTTAGGCGCTGGGTCATTGGAACGCCCTAACTCTGTTATTATGGGAAATGACATGGAGTTCACAAGGGTCAATATTTCCACATGCTAAAATTGGTTCCATTGAATCAATCATACAAAAGACTACAAATTGTCGACATACTCCTCAAAAATTGTCATGCACCTTATCTGGATCCAGACCAAAAGTCCTAGGCAGAGTGTTCAACCACTCACATTTTGGTCAACCAAAGGTGACAATTAAGGAGAACTGCTTTCACTCCATAGTGAGAAGTCTTTACTTCAGTAATGACTTCTCATCACAATACTTGCTTCATGGAAGTATCATGGATTTTCAAATCCATGTGGTGGTGAAATAGTGAGAGCTTGTAGCACATGGTTTCTCGCAGAGACCTAGCATAACATACCTATTGGTATGTGTGGAAATTATGTTCCTATATCGATAATTGGCAGATCAAAATTGATTTGGATAGATTCGGATTATAAGTCCCAATGGACATTGTATTCTAAATCAAAACATAAATCGCAACACACATTGTGTATAACTCAAGTCACTCCATGACTTGAAATAGTTAAGTTGTTTGTGGTACAACTGACTAGGTGAGTTCCTTCCACAGAAGGATATCTCCCATTATGATTGCACCTATGTGTTCATACTTAAAACCTAATTGGTTTTATACATCTCATATGAACATATCAAAATTGGAAATCATCGTATAAGACGGAATCTGAGATGATAGATTTGGGTAAAACCAAATTATGTTTAAGTCTACAACTTAAGCACACACATCAGTCTTCCAATATTCAATTGATATTATATACCAATATCCAAACAATATTGGACAATCATACTACAACACTGATCGTCATTCAATCCTTAAACATGGATCAATATCCATTTTTGATCTTTGGGATGTTAACCTTAGTGCCATCAAAGCGCTTATGTATCATGCATATCGCAACAGGCCTGATATTGCATTTGCAGATACTTGCTATAGCTCGAAAAAACGCAACTTCTGTACACCGAAAGGTGGGAGTCAAAGAGGATATCCACAGATATCTATATGGCACAAAGCAGGATCTTGATTTATCATCATGTAAATTAAGAAATGATCATGTGGAGTATGAAAGTACTGGCTATTTAATCCCTATAATGCCAGATCACATGTTGATGTTAGTGGTAAAGTTCTCATAGGGGTCATTAACTCGACCCTAGTGGCTACTTCCACTCCTCGTTCTGAAGTATTACATGAACATGTATAACTTCATTGAATGATCACTTTGATTCCATTGAATCGCCAACCATTATCTTCAAAGATAATGCAACTTGTGTTGCTTGGATGTCAACATGTTACATAAGAGCAATATCACTATATTGCTTTCTAGAAATGTTTTATTCTCACCAAAGTGAGGAGAAAAACACCTTGCAAACTAAATCATGTGATAACTCCACAAGATTTATTCACAAAGTCCCTACCAATTTCCACATTTCACAATGTGTTGTTAAGTTTGGTATGCGATGACTTTGAGAATTGCAAGGTTCAGGGGGAGACTCCTCTTGAAATTATAACCTGTTCAAAACATCATATTGTACTCTTTTCCTCTATGAGTTTTTCCTCAAACAGGTTTCTCATAGAAGGTTTTTAATGAGGCAATACCAATACAAGTCATATGTCATATCTCTTATTTTCCCCACCGGGGTTTTTGTATGGGGTATCTAAGACATAATCTATGTCATATCTTTTGTTTTCCTCCACAGAGGTTTTTAAGAGGGTATCAAAGACATATAATTACAATTATGATCCTCAGATCATATTTATTGTTCTCTAAACTTGGTGATGGGTTTTCCTTCCAAGGTTTTTCTCATATAAGTTTATAATGAGACAATAATCAACATATGTCATATCATTTTATCCTTATTTTTCCCACTGGGTTTTAAGGAGTTTTTAGTGGCATATCTACGTACATACATTTCTCCTCATTTTTTCCCCACAGGGTTTTTGGAGAAATAATACTATTCATTGATCTTAAGGACGGATTCGATCAAGGGGGAGTGTTACAAATATCTTGTATACGATGATCTCATCCTCCCCACGCAGATAGGGGAAACTCCCCACGCCCCCACGTCCACGGAGTCGTGGTTACTTGACGGGGGAGGAAACTCCCCACGTCCACGGCACGTGCGTCGTGGTTCCTTTGTGGGAAAGTTTCCCTCCGTAACCTCCTTCCATATTGTATATAAATATGTATCAATGATCAATGAAAGAAACCGATGATTCATTCCATTCTCCCGTGTCTCATTTACATTTACTCGCAAATTAGTACTCGCAACAGATTAGAAGGGCAGAGACACAATAAAAAAAGTCTCGAGCCGCACAACCGAGAAACGTGGGTCAGGAGGGCAGAGACTCAGCATTTGATGGGAAAATGGACCCCCTCACGTACATCGCGGCTGCAGCAACCGTCTGTATGCCGTCTCTTTTGCAAAAAACACCCTTGTGGTGTCAGCTATGGGCGATGTCGTCGTCTCGCGAAGCGACGATGGTAACTCATGCTCCTAGGCTTGCGACACCGGTGGAGGACGCGTTGTACTTCCAGAGCTCACCCAAATATTGATCTCGGCGGCGATGACGATTTGAGACCTCCAGGATGCGGCGGCGGTGGAGGAGCCTTTCACGACATCGAACTCCCTCCTCAACCCACCTGTCCCCATGCCATCTGCATCTGCTGGCGCCGCCACAAGCGCTCGCGTGCAAGCTGCAGTCCTCTTCTAGCTCCAATAATCTCTGTCTTGACTATGCTTCTCAATATGTACTGCAAGCTGAGAGGTATTTCTAATGCCCAGAAAGTGTTTGATGAAATGCTACATCGGAATATAGTTTCTCGGCTGCAAGGTATGCCCCCACACGAAGGCCTTGTTTGGCTGCACACAAATACACCTCAATCCACATGGTTTGAGAGAGATTGAGGTGTAATTTAGTTCAAGTTCCCCTCCAATCCACTCTCACCCATGTGGATTGAGGTGTATTTAGGTGCAACGGCCAAAAGAGTTTAGTTTTACTCAGCTATACTTAAAGGCGAATGCCACGTCGGAATGCAATGTTCTAGCATCTTGTCTTCTGATTTGGAGCTCAACAAGGAAGCACATTTTTTTTGTCAATATTAGTAGGAATGTATTCTTGTTTCAGAGAATTCGTTGGTGTTCAGCTGTGTCAGGTATGTCCGTGTGAATAGTTTCTGCTAGTTGATCTATTTTCTACCAAATAGCCATATAATGTCATACAAAATAATATTTACGATTGATCATGGCTACCTACAAAGCATTAAACATCTTACAGACAGTCCATTGTATAAACTGTCTATTTAACCGTGTGTTATAGACAGAAAGCTGTCTGTGGGTTGAACGTACCCTGAGGAGCCGCGTCGTGATGAACTGATGATGACGTGCGTGCGCCCGGCCATTCCCTCTCGCTATCCAAGTTGTTACTGACGACGAGGTAGCCCAAGTCCTCTGCGTTTTGCTCTGTTCATTCATGTAACTGTCCTCCCGTTTCAGATGCCGAGTACAGTACATACCTTGGTCCAGATACTGTTTTGCAGAAGGCATGAACTGGAGGGCATCGCCAACAGAGCTAGCTTGCTTAGTCAAAAATAGATTAAACCACGATTACATATATAATCTCAGATAAAACAACTATCAAAGGGCATGAACCAACAGATAGAGTTCATCCCCAGGAGATAATCCTTATCTATGGCCTAAACAAACAACAAAATCTGGCACATCCATCCAGCTAACTTCTTTCGAACCGGACATGCGTGTTGCTGGCGGCGAATCTCGACGACGATAACCCATGTTTCTTAGCGCTGGGTGAATAGTAGGAGTTCGGTGAGGCGGTACCATGGTTGTGCCTTCGTGAAGGCCGGGGAGTGAAGTAGTCATCACCAGACAGGAACTGGTGATTTGTGTAAGACTTCTTGGGAGTAGATGGAGAGCCCCACCCATTGGATTTGTACTTCTTCAACGGTAGATCATCGCCGCCAGTCCAACCACCCCTTGATTTGGATTTATGGTGAGGTGTGTCCATTCTTTCCTCGAAATGGGGGCTTTTCCTTTTGCTTGTTTTACGGGTATCATGAGGAGCTGATCTAGCACTGGAATCCTTTTTCCATTTTTCCTTCCTCTGACTGTGTGATGATGACTTGCCTCTCGACCGATCAGACTGCAGGGGGGAAAAAAGAACAGGAACCTAAATACAGGTAACTACTGTTACTGGAAGGTAATTTGTGGGATGCTTATAACAACCTTGGCATTCTTTGTGCACCCGCGAGCGAAGTGACCTTCCTCGCCACATTTGTAGCATAAGGTTGGAGTTGTGACAGCACTAGTTTCCCTGCGTTGCCTGGCGCATCCCTATAATAGAAGGTCCAATGTTAATCGCCTGCCATGAGAAGCAACATGTGGCAACAGTAGAAAATAGATGAGTTGTAATAAGCATTAAAACTTACCAGGCCAGAATGACCAGATTGGGCACAATTATAACAGATAATTTGTTTCAGACAATTGTCAGAGAAGTCGGAACAACATAGATGGCCCTTCTGATTACACAAGTAGCATCTTATTTGCTGCATAATCAAAAATACAATTATTAAGGGGTAAGCTCTTCTACATAATCCATGACTTTGTTACTCTAACCTTGCAGCTGGGACACTATTGCACTGCAGAAATAGTTAAGTATTACATAGAGGGCACCTATATTATCCTGTAATACATATAGTAGATTCAAAAAAAAATTGCATATGCAAGTTTAAGGGATCCTGTAATGGAAGGGAAGGCACAGAATCAAAATACTCGGTATTACATACAGAAACATCAATCAAACAAATATCTTACAGTTACAGCTTAGTCACCTAGCCCACAAAATTTTGCATAAAAAAATAGCTCATATTTTATTCCTTTGTAGGCAGTTACAACCTAGTCACTTAGCCCACAAAAATTTGCATCCAAAAAAATAGCTCATATTTAATTCCTTTGTAGGCATTTTTCTTCACACCAACAATAGAGGGCAGTTACAACCTAGTCACTTAGCCCACAAAAAAATGCATCCAAAAAAATAGCACATATTTAATTATTCCTTTGTAGGCATTTTTCTTCACACCAACAATAGAGAGAAACAGACACTGAAAAACAAATGCTAACAAACAAAAATCCCATTATGGCAACAAGATAACAAATTAGCTTAAACAAGGCAAAGAAGCACTACCTCGATATCATCTGGTGGGTAATCATTGGTACATCCAAACATATCATGACCTGTTTCTCCACATCTTAAACATAATGTGAATTGATGATCATTCCTCTTGTGCTTATCAGGGCAGTCCTTCGCCATATGGCCTCCTTTTTTGCAGATGAAACAGTCTTGACCCTGTGAAATATATTAATGGTTTGTTTATTCTTGAGAATGCTAAACACCGACAACAACCATCATAAAAATCATTACAGGAACAACGTATACAGCACCAAAATAGATGAATAATAACACAAGATTTGAAACAAACAAAAGAAAACTTGGTCACTCTTACTTTGAATACAAAGGCAGACATGAATATGGAAAGGAATATATCACAAGATCATTTGAAATTATAAATCATAAAGATAAAGATTAATGATACTGCTCAAATGGTGTCAACAAGCATGAGAATAGGAAAAGTTAAATTAGTTAAGAGATGAAAAAGGTATAAAGTACAGGAATCAAAAGATGAGCTAGCATGATGAGTATAAAGTTGCTTAACCAAAATCAATAGTAGATCTAATTTGAAGGAAACGTATGTGTTGTGCTAAGATATCGCATCCAGTGCACTTGGTACAGCAAATCAGTAATGATTGATTAACTTCCTTTCTGTCCGTAAATGCATGCATTCATAGAGAGGCAAGAAAGGTACATTTTCTACAAATGTTTGAAGTAAGAATGTTTCAGATATATTTCCTTTTCTGCTAGAAATACAGGTGTTCTTAACAATTCAATGCAGATATTGCAAGAATGTTCCAAGTAACAAGCCTAAGATATATTTTTTTGAAGACATCACAGCATGCGCAAAGTACATTTGCAAGATTGCGAAATTGAAACCTAAACAAAGTGAAACATGTTAAAATTAAAAGAGTTGAATTATCATCCTACACAGAAACATTACAATCAAAGAACAAAAACTAAATAGATTGAGCAAGTCAAGGGCATGAATGAACATACCCAAGTCACCGAGTGAGAATCCCTCGGAGATAGGGGAACCAACCTGCGTGCACTGCTTTGCATTGTGCCCGAACAACCCACAAACAAAGCAAGGCTTCTTCCGTTTTTCCATTGGGCAGTTTGCAGCTACATGACCTTCCTCGTTACAATTAAAGCAAGTGTCCAACAATGTTTCCCCAGGATCAAAGTATCTTGGTATGCGCTGGTCACAAGTAGAAGCAACACAATGGTAAGTTTACATCAGCAGCACAAACACAGTAAACTCAAGTGTCACTTACAAGGAGCTTCCGCAGAACCATATTGTCTGATGCAGGTAAATCAGCCCCATCTTCAGTTAGCACTGATTCTGCTGTCCCAATTGGCCCCTCCTGGGTGCTACCAACCTGAAGCCAAAAAGAACAAAACCACTCATTACTACCTCTAAAGGAGTTAAACCTATGATTTTGTTCCCTAGGAAGGAACACTGAGCTCAAAAGGTTTTTAACTTAATCCCCAGCAAAAGAAGGCACTCAGGGTCTTCAGATAATCTTCAATTTCAAATGAAATCAGCTAATTCTGAAACAAACAAAGATCCTACTTTTCACTCCTAATCAGCTTAATTCAGGAGCTCACCCTAAGCTCACAATAGAGGGAGAGTAGGCTCTAGGCAGTACAATCAATCAACTCGATTCTATATTGGATTGCTTAGCTATAAGCATTGGACCACGAATTTCACTGTTGAATTGAACACAACACCACACTAGAGGGGCAGTACGTTGGCACTACGCAGTACAATCAATCAAGTTGATTATATGGGACTGACTGATTCTATATGGGACTGACTGATTCTATATGGGATTGCTTAGCTATAAGCACTGAACCCTCACTGCTGAATTGAACGGATTGCTTAGCTATAAGCACTGAACCTTCACTGTTGAATTGAACACAGCACCCAAACCAAAGGAGTAAGAGCTAGGGGGAGCGGAATGCTCAAGCCTCAAGCTTACCTCCTTCTCTTCCTCCTCTACGGCCGCCGCCACAGCAGTCTCGGTCGCCTCCTTCCGATGCTTCTTCCTCTGCTTCCGGCGCTGCTTCTTCTTCTGCTTCCTCTGGGGCTCATCCGCCTCAGCGAGCTCCACCACGGCGTCCTCGTCGACCTCCTCGTCGCCGGAGGACACCGAGAGCAGGTCGGCGAACCCAGGCACCCCGCCGCCGGACACCCCGCGCCGCTTCCGCTGCGCGCGCGCGACGATCTCCAGGCTGAGGTCCTCGTTCCCCAGCTCGTCGTCGTCCTCCTCGTCGCCCCCGACCCGGCGCGGCTGCCGGGAAGGCGGGGAACCATCTTCGTCCAGGTCTGGGTCCCGCCGCGCCCTCGAGCGAGAGCGCTGGGCCATCGGCGGCTGCGGCGGCGGGCGAGGGACAGAGGAAACCCTAGCGCGCTCGATCTGGAGGCGGCGCGGAGAAGTGGGATGGGAAAGGCTCGGATTGCGTTCCGTCTGCTCGAGTCGTGCCGTCGTCGTGCGGGCCCGAGAGCGCGTGCCGCTGCAATGGAGGTGTGGGCCCCGCTCGTCAAGGTGATTTTTTGTTGGACTAGAGGGTTGAATCCGTGTGGATGCGCATAGAAGGTTTTTGGTTACCTCTAAACGTGAACACAAGTTACGGCGTGTTTGGTTTGCCGGATTGACCGGTCCGGAATTATCCGAACCTAAGTCCGAGCCTGACAATATCATTTGGTTCACGTTATAGGCTCATGCCGTCCGTCATCAGTTTACTCATTTTTTGAACTCCTCCAAGCCAATCTGCAGGAACGACCTCATTTCATAGAAAAGCGACGGATGACCTGGTTCTGCATGAGCTCATGCCGGATGAAGCTGATCCTTAAACCAAACACGTAATTAAATACTCTCTTCATACTCATATTAATTGTTGTTTAGAACAGCGGCACGGTCTTTAAAATATAACTTTGACCTCTTATTTTTATAAAAGTATTTATGAAAAAGTGATACTCTCTCGGTATCGTTTTAGATATTGTTCAAGACAGTGGCACGGTCTTCAAAGTATAACTTTGACCACTTATTTTTTAAAAAATATTTGTTGTAAAGTGGTATATGTATATTTTTATGAAAGTACTTTTTAAGACAAATTTATTTATATGATTTTTACATCTTTAAACTCAATAATTTAAAAGTTATTCATGATTTATATTCTCAATGTTTGACTCAAACCTTGTCCAAAACAACGTATATTTCCGAATGGAGGGAGTATATGTATATTTTTATGAAAAAAAAATTCAAGATAAATCTATTCATATAATTTTTATATTTACAAACTTAGAAACTTAATAGTTATTGATGATTTATATTCCTAATGTTTGATATAAATCTTGTCTAAAACGATAACTAATACGGGTACAGAGGGAGTATACTCAAAAGGTCTCCAACAAGTGAATTATGTACATTGTTGATGCATCCACGTAGCCTAGCCCGGTGAATATAGCGATTTGGCCACATCGCGAGAATGTGCTTGCACCTTTAAGCCGGATAGCCGGAGTCCGTTGATAATGTCCATGTTGAGTGACCTCAAATTAGCATAGACATACCTTCTCCAGACATTCTTATATAGCCTGCGAGCTCACCAAAGTCTTGCAACGAGAGAGAGAGGGGGGGGACAAAGACGTCCACCATAAGGCTCGATTGGAGGCTGATTCACTAGGATGGGATCTGATCTGACGTGCTTTGTGGGCGGCGTGCAGAAAGAGTGGGCACTGACACTAGCTTGATGATGGTAAATCAAAACAGAAAAGAGAAAGTCAGAAAGAAATGAGTACTTGTGAGGATGATTTTTATTTTATTTTGTGGGCCCTAGCTTACCACCTATTCTCTCGGGCGGTGTACAAAATTTAAAAACTAATATCAATTTCTATGTGGCACACCCTTATTGCCTCCTAAGGTAGTATAAATTATACATACCCTTATAATAGATTGCCTACTTTATCTCATTCTTAAAACTATTAGGTTGCGTTTGGATGTAGACATTGAGGCTTAGGAATTGGCATTGGCATTGGCATTGGATAGCACAAAATATCGTTGTTTGGATGGCTTAGAATTTGGAATTGGAAATTACCTTCAATGCCAAAGAGATATTAGATGCACATGCGCCCGTTGCCTGCAATACAGAGCCCGCACCCTCCATATTGGGCAGAATTGGAGAGGAGCGCATCTGTGATAGGGGACGAGTGTTGACGGTCATTAACTCAGAAATCCGACCGTCAATTACTATCAAAAATAGGGGAATTTGGCAAACCAACATCGCATATGCATTTACTTCTGACATAATCCCACATGTATTTGGAGAATTATATTTTTGCAGGACACATACACAAATACATAAAGACATACCAAAAAGGCGCTTCCTGACGCACATTTGCGCAACCAAATAAACAAAACAGCAGGAAAACGGGCTCCAATGCAACTCCCCCTGGCCCAGCAGTCATCAGGGGCCCCCCAAGAATCGACTCGCAAAAGCGGTGGCCAGACGGGCTCAGCCAGGGACCGGCCGGCCCAGCCCTGGCCCCGATCAGGACCGCCTCTCTCTGGCGGTTGCATGTGTGCGCATGGAGTCGGTGCAACGAGTGTACGAGCACAACTTATGGACACCTTACCACCTTACTCACCTCTTTAAGAAGGGAGCTACACCTCCATCAACACAACACACAACACTTGAGCATTCTCCACTTCCACTCCATTACTTGTAGCTTTTACTTTCTTGTTAGTAGAAGAGCAAGGCAAAGCTACCTTGGAGAGCTTGACTCCTTGGAAGAAGACCACTTTGGGGTATGAATAGAATCATGAGTTCTTCCAAGTTCATTCTCTCATTATCTAATTATAGTCATGTTGATGAACTAGAGTATAGTTGTGATGTTATAATCTTGATATATGAACTAGAGTATAGTCTATGTGTCAAGAGAGTATCATCATTAACATTGTGCCTAATAAATACAATTTATATAATTAAGACTAGAGTTAAGTTGGATGTGGTGGTTCATTGCACCGCAAGGTGTGCCTAATTCATAACTTGTCGATCCGTAGGGTCGGAGTCCCGGGGTGGATTGGGTAGACTCTGCATATGTAGGCGAGGTGCCTGGGTATGGAGAGGCAGGTGTCTGCATGGCCCTTGCTTCAGTGAGGGGATGGCGGCAGGTGGTGACAGCCCTGTTCGTCCTTGGCATTCCCCCTGTTCGTTTGGGATGTAGGAGTCTAAATTGGCATGGTGGTTGCTGGCAGACCAGTACATACATGTTCTCCTGATCCATATCACACGTAACACTAATCCTGATTATGTGATTTGTATTAACATTAACTAATCATGACATGACTATACTAGATCAATGTCTGCTCACTTAGAAATATTCTTTTATTAGTTTCTCTTTCATTTATCATTTGAGAATAACTCATATGTGTGTCCACTATCTCTATTATCATTTCTTACCCCTGTATGAACAACTGGTTAACTTGCACAACATTAATACATATGATCATGTTAGAATCTTAATCAAATGCCTTCATTTGGGAAAATATAAATAACGATACCCGAATACTCACCGGGTAAAATGCTACAAACGATAGCTCCGTGCGCTTGCGGATTAATATCTAAAAAGGTTAAGGAACTATCAAGGTCAATACTAGTAGCATCGCTATACTCTAGCAATGATCCTAAGTAAAATCCATAGCGGCATTTCTGGCGTTGTTGCCGGGAATAGAGTTAATCTCTACTCTTGGCTATGACGCTAAGGAATGCCAACAAGCATTTCTAGCGCCGTTGCCGGGGATAGGATTTATCTCTACTCTTGGTATCGACGTTAGTAAATGCCAACAACAAGCTCCTCCATGGTCGGTGTCTCCTTCCTCTGCAACTGGTGCTCCCCTTCTTCCCCTACATCTGCCGACCTCGCATCTATCCATGCGGGGGTGAGCTCCCCTATGGTCAGGCTGGGGCGAGCTCCTCCATGGTTGGGTCGGGTTGAGCTCCCCTATGGTCGAGGGCGAGCTCCACCAAGGTCGGGCCAGAGTGGAGCTCCCCCATGGTTGGGCGGGGGCGACCTCCACCATGGTCGGGCCAGGGTCGAGCTCCCCATGGTCGAGCGGGGTTGAGCTCCCCCATGGGCGCTCCACTTGCTCGCCAAGGCTGGAAGAGGAGCTCAAAGAGGAAGAGTGTCTGCGTGACTACTGGAAGGTCCAAATTTGCTATATGTGAATAGCCTAATTAAAAATCTACAAAATCACTTAGGCAAACTTGTTAGCAACACAAATGACGAAGCTTTTTGCACTAGTCTAAAGGGTGTGTTGCAAGCCACCTATCCAACAATTCTATCTAATAACTCTATGTCACTTAACAGCAGCTAAGTTTACACTAGTGACTAAGAGTAAAGACAAAGTGTAACACAACTAATTAATTGTTGAAAAGATAAGCAACAAACTATTTATACAAGATATACACAATTACTAAGAGTATGAACAATAAGATATCTACGCAAGATATAGCTAGCAAAAAGAATATCACAAAAGATACAATGAACTAGCTCAAAAGAGTGAAAGTAATGAACAAAAGAGCTAGTTGAGAGTTTTTCACCGAGCCTTTGAGATCGCCTTTTTGTAGAGACAATTACGAGTGAAGATATTGGATGCAGAGCCAATCACCAAGAATAATAATGAAGTCCAATCAATGAGATGATCAACCAATCAATATCCCGAGGTTCACGTGCTTGTCGGCACGCTACTCCTCGTTGTGTCGACCAACTCTTGGTGTTCTGGTGGGTAATTGGCACAACGCCAAGCTACACAAGCCCCACAAGAATTTACCACAAGAGAGGTAGCTCAATGATACGAGCAATTCACTCTGGCGGGGAATAGGCCTGAAAAAACCCTCAGGAACTCGGTCGTTGTAACACCTCTGGTGTTTAACTGTAATTAACCTGACATGTCATCATCATTAGTCATTAATCATTCTTGCCTTGCATTTATGTTTGCTTAGTACTTGTGTAGCAATCTCTTTTCAAAAACCCTGAAAGCCCAAATCTTCCTTTAAGGGCAAAAATGGTAATTTCACCTCTGTGCCTAGCTTTGTGTAATTCTTGTTCAGTGGGATGTCTTGAAGCTTTGTTGTGTTGTTCAAAAACCAAAAAAAAATCAAAAACAGATTTCAAATGCCTTTTGGAAAACTCTAATTTCCAAACCCTGGTTTTTAACCCTCTTTTTAATAATGTAAAAACTATTCAAAATTTGGACTTGGTCCAAAAAGCAAAGTTGTAGATCCTGTCAAAAGGAACAACTTTGGTATTTGCAGATTTTCATGTTCCTATATAAAATCAAAAGTAATTTTGAAATTATTCAAATCTTAAAAGTGTCCCCTTTTCTGATTTCGAAAATAATTCAAAAACTGTTTGGAATTTGAAAATATTCTTTTTGACAAAGTTATAGATCTCCTTTTTCTTAACAACTTTGGTGTTTTGAGTTTTTCCCGTGCAGTTCAAGTTTTGGGAGTAATTTGCAAAATTCAGAAACCAGCCCATAGTCAAACCCTAAGACCTAGCCCTGTTCATCTTCAACCTACAGCTAGGGGGCCCCGGCCATGGCCGCGCGCCAGCGCCGCCTGCGCCACGCGTCTGGCAGCCGTCTGACCACCCCGCCCCGTCGCCCTCAGAACAGCGCCATCATTCTTATCTGCACGCGCGCGCCAGTTGACCTTCGCGCCCGTCCCCTACAGTTCCCTGCACAGCGCCGCCGCGTGGCCGTCGCCGACGAGCTCACGTCCGGTCCCTTAGTGCACGCCCGTCCTTTCTTCATCATGGTCTTGCAAGCACGCGACGCGGCCGAGCTCATCCGCACCCGTGCGCAGCCCTTACCCGTCCCTGGCCGCGCCTATAAAAAGGGCCGCCGGACTGCCGAAGTTTCACTCACCTCTGCCACCATTGCTAGCTCAATCCAGTGTCTCCCTCGCCCAACCATCTAGCCCAGCAGCTCCGCCTTGAGCTCGCAAAGCTTCCCAGCTCCTCAATTCCACCGCTACCGCCTCCCACCGCCGAGTGCAAGCTTGTCTTCCTCAGCGCCGGTGAGAAGCCGCCTGTCTTGGGACGACGGAATTCGTCGCCGTCGCTCCATCCCTTTTCTCTCTGACCCCTAATCTTTCTTCCTTGTTTCCTTGCATTCCTAACTGGTTACTGGTGACCGTGCCTGGTGAACAGAATCGCCGGATCGCCGAAGTCCGCCGCGGTCGTCTCCTTCCTCGACCCGCACCCTCGACCGTATCGAGCCCCAAGCCTCGAGCGTTCCCTCGAGTCTCACCCTCGAGCATGTTCCCGAGCCACACCCTCGAGCACGTTCCCGAGCCACACCCTCGAGCACACCCGCGAACCCCGCCCCTCGAAGCAGTCGAGGCTAGCCTCAGCCTCGGGCGAATCGCACTACCCTCGAGCAGCAAGCCTCGAGTAAGCCGAGGCCTTCCTCGAGAAGTCTGCCGCAAGAGAACCCCGCCGAGGCCTCGCCCGTCGAGCCCTCTTTTCCATCCGCCTAGCCGAGCCTCGCCTCTGACTCTCGGTGAGCCCAGCCTCTGTTTTCTCAGCCGAGCCTCGAACCTCGACGTCGAGCTCGCTCCGACTCGAGCTCAGTGCTCTTTTCCTTTTCAAAAATATGTACAGTCTTGCTTTTTCATCTTTTTGTATGATTTTCTGTGTCGCTCTAAAAATTCTGAAAATTTTACAGTTGAGTCTTTATACCATGTAGTATTTTATAAAAATAAGAAACTTAACTTTTCTGCAACAATTAGAAAATGAATGATCCTCCCTTTAATTAATAAATAAATAGTTTTAGATTTTAGAGAAACATGCATAGCTCCATAAATTATGAAATTTGTTTTGTCACCTATTTATACCATAATGAACCTATGAGTTTAATTTGGCAAAGTTTGGAGCAACTTCGTAAAATGACCTTTTGGATAATTAGAATAGAAAAATCATTAGGTTTCACTGTTGTATGCCTTGTGTGTGACTTTCGGATTGTTTGCTGTTCATAGACCCCACCCATCTGGTCTATGATGTTTGTGATGTCATGCCTTGGTCTATGCTTAGGTTAGATCAATAATGCTCAATAGGTTTAACTAATCTTGCTTAAAGATAAAAGATAGGTAATCTTGTGTCTACCCTAGAAGTTACTCCCTTGTTAGAAAGTTATACTCTAGGATCAGTGCTTTGTCCTGTGCTGCATTGTTCATGTGAGCATCCTCTTAAGCATACATCATTGCATCCATTTAGTGACCGAAGGAGAAGGCGTCAAGATCGAGGCAGCCGCTGACGAACCTGTCCCCGAGGCTACCCCGAGCTCCGACACCTGCCCTGCCGCCCTCGAGCCTGCCCTCTTTGCTCTTCAAGGCAAGCCCCGGTGCATTTAACCCTCTCCTTGATTTTTATAAAATGATTTCCTTAAATGCTTTTGAGTAAACTACTGCATTAGGTTTATAGGAGTTGAGTGATATCCTATCTGATGCATTATCCACCTTGACTACTGATACACCCGATACCTGCTTTTCAAAACTTTTTGCAAAATGCTTAGCGATGCTACACAGTAGATTTGCAATAAAAATGCCAATTTCAAAGGTGTGATCACTTAAAGAATTTTTATGGGAATTTGGCTTTACTTCCCGACTGTTGGCTAAGTATCTGATCCGTACCTAGTCAATGGCAAGAAGAGGTTGTCCGCGCGTACGGTGCCGTCATGTTGTAGTCCGGGACTCAACAGTTGACACCGACCGGGACAGGTTTAAAAAAACTGACAGGACTATTACGCTTGGGTGAGATATAACCAAGGTGTAGTTCTGGCTGGAAAATTAGGGACCATCCGTATGGGGGCCTGCTGGCCAAGACTTGCAACTATTCACATACTACGGAAAGCTCTGGCTCCGAGAAATCCTTTATTGGACCGACAACCACGCACTGGGAGTGGAGAGATGGCGGAAGTAGCATGTACCCACGTGGATTAGAGGCCCGGATTGGAGTGGTGTACTGTACTTCCGGGTGGCGTAGGACCGGGCCCAATCTTGGAGGAATCGTGGTAGACGAGTTGGCATATGCAAGCTTGGGTGCTACATATGCAGTGTGGATAGGGATCCTCAGCTGAGTATTATTTATCCGGATTAACGTTGCTCCTCGGTTATGGAGACTTGGTCCACTGACTTTCAACGGAGAGTGGTTCTCAACTAGGTATGTTTTGAAATGTAAAATGAATCATGAACGATGAAGAATTGAGGAATACTGAATCTTTCCAAAATAAAATAAGGTTTACAAAATGCTTTTTTGCAAAATACTTGATCTTGCTTAAGCCTTACCTTGACTACCCTAAGCCTCTCATTCCTGAGTCTTCTCCCTTTTTCTTTAGTCGGGTAAGTCTTGTTGAGTACCCCAGTACTCAGGGTTTGTTACCCCCTGTTGCAGGTATGCCTGAGTATCCGATGTGTCTTGCACCCTGCTGCGTGACCATCGTCCAGGAAGAGGCCGATGAGGCCGAAGAATAGTTGTACACCCTCGGGCTGGGTGATTATAAGTATCTTTGCTGTTCTCCACTATGTTGCCTATGTCTATTTCTATTATCAGAACTTGGTTTGTAATAACTGCACCTTAATTTCTATTTGGAACCCTGCTTTGTAAAACTAATGTTATTTAAGTCTTCCGCTCATTATTCCGATGTTATTTGTAAAAGTATGCAATGCTGTAACCGAATTGTGAGATGATCCTGCGGACATTGGGCACTGATGTAGCCCGGTGGCGAACAGGTCTTAATCACATGGAACATGGGTTCGGCTGTCAGAGGTTGACAGGGACACGTGGGCCATGGGATTAGGGTCGTTCCGTCACAGAGTGGTATCGGAGCATCTCACTTTAACGTTGCAGTGTTCGTTTTTGCAAAAACTTCAAAAGACCTTTTTAGTCCAAATAAACTAAACTTGACTATTTTGAGTCCAAATTGCTCCTCTCATCTTGTCTCTCATATGGCAACACTAGCTAGTGGAACAACATGTTTTAAGCCCTATGTACCTTATTTATTGCATTGCTTTGTTCCGTAGGAACGATTCATGCATCATGTCATAATCACTCAAGTTAACTTCCTCTCTAAGTTCGTTGGGGTAGTATGCCTTTACCTGTTCTTGCTAGCCTTTCTCATCCATCTTCTCTTATCCAGACATGGCTCGCATCAAGCTGACTGCCCGCAAGTCGACTGGACCGCATGGTGTGCCACGCCACCAGCTGGCACCACGCGCTGGGGAGGAGACTGGAGAATCTTCTAACGGTCGTCCCTTTCCCCGTCGCACCCGTAAGAATCTGAAGGAAGAAATCAAGAATCTGAAGGCTGAGCTGAAGAACTTGGAGCATGACTTCTACCACTCACGCCTGGAGTTTTATGAGGCACGAGCTTCCCTGGAGCAGGCCAATCGGAATACGGTTCGCGCTATCGAGCAGCGCAATGATGCTTGGACCCGCGAGGACGTTACCAGAGCCCAGCTCCACGGACTGCAGCAGTACACAGCTCAGATTGAACAGTTCAATGATATGCTTCATGAGGAAGTGCATCAGCTGTATGATCAACTCCACCCCTTGGTACCCCCGGTTATGGAAGACCCTGAGGACGGAGTAGTGGAGGAACCCGATGTGGATCAAGAGCCAGACGTGGACGAAGAAATTGAACCTGTCGAGGACGTCCACGCTGGAGACGAGGACGAGGAGGTTGAGCCTGAGCTCATCCTCGAAGAAGAAGATGACGACGAAGAAATGATCATCATCGATGAAGACTAGACCCGTCTTTAGGAGATGAAGTTCCCCTGTGTCTGTACCACCTGCTTACCTAAAACCTTAGTTTAGGTTTGGGAGCGTTAGTCTGTAGCTTGTTAAGTTGAGTCTGTATCTTTCTTTCGTACCTTTTCCCCTTATCAGTCAGTTGCCACCTGTCAGTCATCTGTATCCATCATCTACCTTTGAATCAATGAAGTTTCTCAGTCAGTTGTTTCAGAACTTAATCTTTGTATGCTAAGTTCCAAGTTGTTTAACAGATGCCTGTGAACACCCGCTCTGGAGCTGGAGGTTCTGATGATGCCAACCTTCCAAATCCTCCACCTGTTCCAGCTACCCTAGCAGAGGCCATTGCAGCCTTGGCCGCCGCTGCCAACCTAATGGCTCAAAACCAAGGACAGCGGAACTTTCACCGTGGTCGCCACAACATCAACCGAGAGACCACCTATGTGGAATTCACCGAGACCCGTCCACTGGTCTTCACCAAGGCCGATGAACCCCTCGAAGCTGATGATTGGCTCCGCACCATGGAGCAGAAGTTTGGTCTTATCAACTGCCCCGACATCCAGAAGCCACGGTTCGCTTCACAGCAGCTTCGTGGTCCGGCAAGTGCTTGGTACGCCAACCTGTTGGCTGCCCAGCCAGAAGGTCATCAGTTGACCTGGGAAGAGTTCCGCACTGCCTTCCGTGCTCATCACATCCCTTCCGGATTGATGAAAATGAAGCTTGATCAGTTCCTGGCTCTCCAACAGAAAGACTCCACAGTCATGCAGTATGTGGGTCAATTCAATCATCTCAGCCAGTATGCCTCAGAGTATGTCAACACAGATGAGAAGAAGAGGGATTGTTTCCTCAGAGGATTACACCCAAAGATCCGCAGGAGCTTGTCCAATAACCTGACTGGGTCTTATCACGATGTTGTTGACCGGGCTGTTGCTTTTGAAGAAAGCAATCGCCAGTACCAGGAAGAGAAGAAGAAGAAGAAAGCAGGGTCAAGCAGCTTCTCTGGCGGTCACAAATGCCAGAGAGTCATCTATCACCCCAGCCACCACCACAACCGTCCACCTTACCCCAACCAGCAAGTGGTCGTCCGTACCGCGGCCACCACCCATAATGCCAACCAGCAGAGTGCCACACAGCCGAACGCCCCAGGTGTTCGTATCACCACTCCACAAACAGCCTACAACCATCCCTGCTACAACTGCGGCCAGCTTGGCCACTGGTCTCGTGATTGTCCGAAACCCAAGAAGTATGCACAGAACGCGCAGAAGGGCCCTGGAGGACCTCAGCAGCAGCAGCAGCACCGTGCCCAGCAGCAACAGGCCCAGAAAGGCAGGATTGTCAAGAAGCACGGGCAAGTCTACTACACCGCTGTCAGCGATATACCAGAAGGGGAGCCCGTCATGATCGGTAGGTTTCCTGTTGCCAATCACCCTGCAGTTGTGTTGTTTGATTCTGGTGCATCGCATTCCTTCATCAGTCGTACTTTTGTCATCAAGCATGAGATATCAATTGAGGATTTAAAAGAAAGTTTCTGCATATTTTCGCCTGGAGGGCGTATAAGTACTAAGGAAGTGGTTCGCAGTATACCAGTAATGTTGGGGGAACATGTATTTCCCACCACCATGATAGTGCTTCATGATCAGGAGATAGATGTCATCCTAGGCATGAATTGGATGTGTCAGTATAAAGCCATGATCGACATCTTGAATAGAGTTGTGAGAGTGGATATTCCTAACAGTACCGCCAAACTCCTTCTCCAACTTCCAATGCCTCAAAAACCAGCAGCCACTCAAATAAATACCGCCTATGTTCTGGAAACCAGGGACATCCCCGTGGTTTGTGAATTCCCTGATGTTTTTCCTGAGGATTTGCCTGGTCTGCCTCCTGACCGTGACGTTGAGTTTGCCATAGAGCTAAAGCTCGGGACTGCTCCTATATCCCGCAGAGCTTATCGAATGCCTCCCAGAGAGTTGGCAGAGTTGAAAACTCAGTTACAAGATTTGTTGGACAAGGGCTTCATTCGCCCAAGCTCGTCTCCTTGGGGCTGTCCTGCAATCTTTGTAAAGAAGAAAGACAAGAGTCTCAGGCTATGTGTTGATTATCGCCCACTCAATGAAGTCACCATCAAAAACAAATATCCCTTGCCTCGTATTGATCTTCTCTTTGACCAGTTAGCTGGAGCCAAAGTATTCTCCAAGATCGATCTCAGATCTGGCTACCACCAAATAAAGATTCGTCCTGAAGATATTCCTAAAACAGCTTTCACCACCAGATACGGCCTATATGAGTACTTGGTCATGTCCTTCGGTTTGACCAATGCCCCTGCTCATTTCATGTACCTCATGAACTCTGTGTTCATGCCAGAGCTTGATAAATTCGTGGTCGTGTTCATTGACGACATCCTTGTCTACTCAAAAACCCCTGAAGATCATGCCGAACATCTTCGTATCGTTCTATCCCGTCTCAGAGAACATCAGCTGTATGCCAAGTTCAGTAAATGTGAGTTCTGGTTAGATCAGATACAGTTTCTTGGTCATGTCCTTTCCGCTGAAGGTGTGTCAGTTGGCCCTGGTAAAGTGGCAGACATTCTGGATTGGAAGCCACCTACCACTGTTCACAAAGTCCGCAGCTTTATGGGAATGGCAGGATATTATCGTCGATTCATCCCAGATTTCTCAAGAATCGCCAAGCCTATCACTGAGTTAGTAAAGAATTCTGTGAAGTTTTTCTGGTCACCAGCCTGTGAGCAAGCCTTTCAAACTCTGAAGAAACTGCTAACCACGTCACCAGTGCTAGTTCAGCCGAGTGTTGAGAAACCCTTTGATGTCTACTGTGATGCATCTGGTACTGGCTTAGGCTGTGTTTTGATGCAAGAAGGTCGAGTGATCGCATATGCCTCACGGCAGCTTAAGCGACATGAAGAGAATTACCCAACTCATGATCTCGAGTTAGCAGCAGTAGTGCATGCCTTGAAGATCTGGCGTCATTATTTGTTGGGCAGTACCTGTAATGTGTACACTGATCACAAAAGCCTGAAGTATATCTTCACTCAAGAGGAACTGAATATGAGGCAGAGAAGATGGCTTGAGTTAATTAAGGACTATGATCTTGAAGTGCATTACCATCCGGGTAAGGCGAATGTGGTTGCCGATGCACTCAGTCGCAAGTCTTATTGCAACTGTCTGATGATGAAACCCTATGATTCTTCTTTGTGTTATGAGCTGGAAAAGTTGAATATTGAAATGATTCCACAAGGAACTCTGAATAATATCAGAATAGAAACCCCTATCAGAGAGCAGATCATCGCTGCACAGAAAGATAATCCTGGAATCAAACACATCATCGAAAAGGTCCAATCCGGAAAGGCTGATTGTTTCAGGATCGATGATGCAGGAGTAGTATGGTTTAAGAATCGGTTAGTAGTTCCTAAAGTGCCTGAGTTAAGAAAGTTAATCCTTGATGAAGCACACTTGACTAGATTCTCCATCCACCCCGGCAGCAACAAAATGTACCAGGATTTGAAGCAGCAATTCTGGTGGACAAAGATGAAGATTGAGATCGCCCGATATGTCGCTCAGTGCGATACCTGCCAGAAAGTCAAAGCCGTGCACATGAAGCCCGGAGGAGAATTGCAACCTTTATCTGTACCTGCTTGGAAATGGGACGATATCAGTATGGACTTTATCAATGGTCTACCCAAGACATCAAGAGGTTTTGATTCCATATGGGTAATCGTGGATCGCCTAACTAAGCAAGCTCACTTCCTGCCAGTGAAGACCAGTTATACCGTCCCCACTTATGCCACTTTGTACAAGAACCACATAGTGAAACTCCATGGCATACCCAAGACCATCATCTCTGATCGTGGTACCCAGTTTGTCGCAAAGTTCTGGAAAGCGTTCCATGCCTCACTTGGAACCAAGCTCTTGCATAGTACGGCATATCATCCGCAAACAGATGGACAAACTGAGCGAGTCAACCAAGTGTTAGAGGATATGTTGAGAGCATGTGTGCTCACCTTCGCAGATACTTGGGATGACTGTTTGCCCTTGGCAGAGTTCTCATATAATAACAGTTACCAAGAGAGCATCAAAATGGCACCCTTTGAAGCACTGTACGGTCGCCGTTGTCGTACACCTCTCAGTTGGTCTGAACCTGGAGAAAGGGAATTCTTTGGAGTTGACCTAGTAAAAGATATGGAAGAGAAAGTCAAGCAAATACAAGAGAACATGAAGATTGCACAGTCTCGACAGAAAAGTTATGCTGACAAGAGACGTCGACCTCTGCAGTTCGAGATCGGGGATTATGTGTACCTGAAGGTCTCGCCCACCAAAGGAGTCACTCGTTTTGGAGTCAAAGGAAAGTTAGCACCACGCTACATTGGTCCCTTTGAAGTTCTAGATCGTTGTGGCAAGGTCGCTTACAAGCTGAGTTTGCCCGATCATCTTTCAGCAGTTCATAATGTGTTTCATGTCTCCCAACTCAAGAAGTGCCTCCGAGTACCTGAACATGTGGTTGAAGTTGAAGGCGTTGAGCTAGAACCAGATCTGTCATACAATGAGTATCCAGTTCGCGTGTTGGATCACAAGGATCGTGTTACCCGAAGAACCACCACAAGATGGTACAAAATCCAATGGAACCAACACTCTGAAGAAGAAGCCACTTGGGAATCTGAAGACTTCTTGGCAAGGAACTATCCCGACTTTCTCGAAACTCTATAGATGTAAGGTTTTGCCTTTTCCTTCTTAAGACGTGGAATCTCGGGGCGAGATTTCTTTTAGGGGGGAAGGCTGTAACACCTCTGGTGTTTAACTGTAATTAACCTGACATGTCATCATCATTAGTCATTAATTATTCTTGCCTTGCATTTATGTTTGCTTAGTACTTGTGTAGCAATCTCTTTTCAAAAACCCTGAAAGCCCAAATCTTCCTTTAAGGGCAAAAATGGTAATTTCACCTCTGTGCCTAGCTTTGTGTAATTCTTGTTCAGTGGGATGTCTTGAAGCTTTGTTGTGTTGTTCAAAAACCAAAAAAAAAAAAATCAAAAACAGATTTCAAATGCCTTTTGGAAAACTCTAATTTCCAAACCCTGGTTTTTAACCCTCTTTTTAATAATGTAAAAACTATTCAAAATTTGGACTTGGTCCAAAAATAAAAGTTGTAGATCCTGTCAAAAGGAACAACTTTGGTATTTGCAGATTTTCATGTTCCTATATAAAATCAAAAGTAATTTTGAAATTATTCAAATCTTAAAAGTGTCCCCTTTTCTGATTTCGAAAATAATTCAAAAACTGTTTGGAATTTGAAAATATTCTTTTTGACAAAGTTATAGATCTCCTTTTTCTTAACAACTTTGGTGTTTTGAGTTTTTCCCGTGCAGTTCAAGTTTTGGGAGTAATTTGCAAAATTCAGAAACCAGCCCATAGTCAAACCCTAAGACCTAGCCCTGTTCATCTTCAACCTACAGCTAGGGGGCCCCGGCCATGGCCGCGCGCCAGCGCCGCCTGCGCCACGCGTCTGGCAGCCGTCTGACCACCCCGCCCCGTCGCCCTCAGAACAGCGCCATCATTCTTATCTGCACGCGCGCGCCAGTTGACCTTCGCGCCCGTCCCCTACAGTTCCCTGCACAGCGCCGCCGCGTGGCCGTCGCCGACGAGCTCACGTCCGGTCCCTTAGTGCACGCTCGTCCTTTCTTCATCATGGTCTTGCAAGCACGCGACGCGGCCGAGCTCATCCGCACCCGTGCGCAGCCCTTACCCGTCCCTGGCCGCGCCTATAAAAAGGGCCGCCGGACTGCCGAAGTTTCACTCACCTCCGCCACCATTGCTAGCTCAATCCAGTGTCTCCCTCGCTCAACCATCTAGCCCAGCAGCTCCGCCTTGAGCTCGCAAAGCTTCCCAGCTCCTCAATTCCACCGCTACCGCCTCCCACCGCCGAGTGCAAGCTTGTCTTCCTCAGCGCCGGTGAGAAGCCGCCTGTCTTGGGACGACAGAATTCGTCGCCGTCGCTCCATCCCTTTTCTCTCTGACCCCTAATCTTTCTTCCTTGTTTCCTTGCATTCCTAACTGGTTACTGGTGACCGTGCCTGGTGAACAGAATCGCCGGATCGCCGAAGTCCGCCGCGGTCGTCTCCTTCCTCGACCCGCACCCTCGACCGTATCGAGCCCCAAGCCTCGAGCGTTCCCTCGAGTCTCACCCTCGAGCACGTTCCCGAGCCACACCCTCGAGCACGTTCCCGAGCCACACCCTCGAGCACACCCTCGAACCCCGCCCCTCGAAGCAGTCGAGGCTAGCCTCAGCCTCGGGCGAATCGCACTACCCTCGAGCAGCAAGCCTCGAGTAAGCCGAGGCCTCCCTCGAGAAGTCTGCCGCAAGAGAACCCCGCCGAGGCCTCGCCCGTCGAGCCCTCTTTTCCATCCGCCTAGCCGAGCCTCGCCTCTGACTCTCGGTGAGCCCAGCCTCTGTTTTCTCAGCCGAGCCTCGAGCCTCGACGTCGAGCCCGCTCCGACTCGAGCTCAGTGCTCTTTTCCTTTTCAAAAATTTGTACAGTCTTGCTTTTTCATCTTTTTGTATGATTTTCTGTGTCGCTCTAAAAATTCTGAAAATTTTACAGTTGAGTCTTTATACCATGTAGTATTTTATAAAAATAAGAAACTTAACTTTTCTGCAACAATTAGAAAATGAATGATCCTCCCTTTAATTAATAAATAAATAGTTTTAGATTTTAGAGAAACATGCATAGCTCCATAAATTATGAAATTTGTTTTGTCACCTATTTATACCATAATGAACCTATGAGTTTAATTTGGCAAAGTTTGGAGCAACTTCGTAAAATGACCTTTTGGATAATTAGAATAGAAAAATCATTAGGTTTCACTGTTGTATGCCTTGTGTGTGACTTTCGGATTGTTTGCTGTTCATAGACCCCACCCATCTGGTCTATGATGTTTGTGATGTCATGCCTTGGTCTATGCTTAGGTTAGATCAATAATGCTCAATAGGTTTAACTAATCTTGCTTAAAGATAAAAGATAGGTAATCTTGTGTCTACCCTAGAAGTTACTCCCTTGTTAGAAAGTTATACTCTAGGATCAGTGCTTTGTCCTGTGCTGCATTGTTCATGTGAGCATCCTCTTAAGCATACATCATTGCATCCGTTTAGTGACCAAAGGAGAAGGCGTCAAGATCGAGGCAGCCGCTGACGAACCTGTCCCCGAGGCTACCCCGAGCTCCGACACCTGCCCTGCCGCCCTCGAGCCTGCCCTCTTTGCTCTTCAAGGCAAGCCCCAGTGCATTTAACCCTCTCCTTGATTTTTATAAAATGATTTCCTTAAATGCTTTTGAGTAAACTACTGCATTAGGTTTATAGGAGTTGAGTGATATCCTATCTGATGCATTATCCACCTTGACTACTGATACACCCGATACCTGCTTTTCAAAACTTTTTGCAAAATGCTTAGCGATGCTACACAGTAGATTTGCAATAAAAATGCCAATTTCAAAGGTGTGATCACTTAAAGAATTTTTATGGGAATTTGGCTTTACTTCCCGACTGTTGGCTAAGTATCTGATCCGTACCTAGTCAATGGCGAGAAGAGGTTGTCCGCGCGTACGGTGCCGTCGTGTTGTAGTCCGGGACTCAACAGTTGACACCGACCGGGACAGGTTTAAAAAAACTGACAGGACTATTACGCTTGGGTGAGATATAACCAAGGTGTAGTTCTGGCTGGAAAATTAGGGACCATCCGTATGGGGGCCTGCTGGCCAAGACTTGCAACTATTCACATACTACAGAAAGCTCTGGCTCTGAGAAATCCTTTATTGGACCGACAACCACGCACTGGGAGTGGAGAGATGGCGGAAGTAGCATGTACCCACGTGGGTTAGAGGCCCGGATTGGAGTGGTGTACTGTACTTCCGGGTGGCGTAGGACCGGGCCCAATCTTGGAGGAATCGTGGTAGACGAGTTGGCATATGCAAGCTTGGGTGCTACATATGCAGTGTGGATAGGGATCCTCAGCTGAGTATTATTTATCCGGATTAACGTTGCTCCTCGGTTATGGAGACTTGGTCCACTGACTTTCAACGGAGAGTGGTTCTCAACTAGGTATGTTTTGAAATGTAAAATGAATCATGGACGATGAAGAATTGAGGAATACTGAATCTTTCCAAAATAAAATAAGGTTTACAAAATGTTTTTCTGCAAAATACTTGATCTTGCTTAAGCCTTACCTTGACTACCCTAAGCCTCTCATTCCTGAGTCTTCTCCCTTTTTCTTTAGTCGGGTAAGTCTTGTTGAGTACCCCAGTACTCAGGGTTTGTTACCCCCTGTTGCAGGTATGCCTGAGTATCCGATGTGTCTTGCACCCTGCTGCGTGACCATCGTCCAGGAAGAGGCCGATGAGGCCGAAGAATAGTTGTACACCCTCGGGCTGGGTGATTATAAGTATCTTTGCTGTTCTCCACTATGTTGCCTATGTCTATTTCTATTATCAGAACTTGGTTTGTAATAACTGCACCTTAATTTCTATTTGGAACCCTGCTTTGTAAAACTAATGTTATTTAAGTCTTCCGCTCATTATTCCGATGTTATTTGTAAAAGTATGCAATGCTGTAACTGAATTGTGAGATGATCCTGCGGACATTGGGCACTGATGTAGCCCGGTGGCGAACAGGTCTTAATCACATGGAACATGGGTTCGGCTGTCAGAGGTTGACAGGGACACGTGGGCCATGGGATTAGGGTCGTTCCGTCACAGTCGTGGTGGCCAAGAACAATCTCCACTTCTTCTCAACTCCACCAATCACCTCCAAGCTATCTAGGCACCGACAAATGCCAAGAGTAACAAGAAACTCGCTACGATGCGAAGAACTAGTGCCACTAGAATGAACTCTTTCAAATCTTAGCACTAGATCACTCAATCTCGCTTGCAAATGATTAAATCAAGTCTAGAGAGTAGAGAGGCTTGACTAGGCTCACAAGGATGCTAGAGTATCAAAATATGCAAGAGCGAACCCAAGTGAGTTGGCCAAGCCACTTAAATAGCCCACACACAACAGGCTAGCTGTTGGGCAGAAACTGTGCCACATGGGACGCTCCATGTCGGGGGCATGCTCCAATGAGCACCACGTGTCCAGCTGCTTTAATATGAACCACTCGATTCCAACGGCTACTTCACTTTGTGTGTCTGTTGAAGTAGCATCGGACATGCTGACGCCATGCATCGGACGCACCGATGCCTCTGCTCATTTCTCCTGCATAATGGTCGCACATCGGACGCACCGCCCCTCAGCATCGGACGCTGTCGACGAAGTATGGTGGATAGCCCACCTAGGGGTATGCCCAAGGTGGTAGATTAGCGGGGAAGGCGTGTAGGACGACGATCCAGACGTGACGCAAGAAAAAACTAGATGAACACAAGGGTTTATCTAGGTTCGGGCCGCTAGCTTTAGCGTGATACAATACACCCCACGTCGAGTTGTCTATTCTGTATGTGAATCAATCTGTTTTCGAGGGCGTCCATGTCCGCCTTATATAGCCAGGAGAGCAGGGTTACAGATCTTAGAAGATCAGATCTACTAATGGGATAAGGAAACTAGATCAATTACAACAGCATATTGTGGAGGACACGACATCCTTCCTAACCGACTAGGTTTCCTTGATCTCCAATTCTGCGAAGGCCTCCGCGCCACCGTCCGACCAGCTGGGCCTCCTGCCCGACCAGCTGGGCCTTGACGCCATAGTCCTCCACGGTGAGTTGGGCCGGCTTCTTCGAAGTAGCCCAAGTTTAGCCATGAGGGTACCCGGGTTTATACCCCCACAGACGCTAAGGGCTAGCGTCCGATGGCTATGCAGAGAGGTTCCAGACAGCTCCAAAACACATCGAACGCATCAGATGGGACCGCATCGGACACTAGGGAGCGTTCAATGCTCCTAGTACAGTTAGCTCTCGCCACGTCACCTGCATGGACGCTTGAACAGTGTTACCGTAGCGTCCGATGCACCCGATTGCATCAAACTGAGTTAGGGTTTGCCATCGGACGCACCAGGGCAGCGTCCGATGCTCCCGAGTGGAGCGTCTGATGCCCCCTTTTCAGCACTTCTCGCTTTCTAACTTCTATCCTTGCTTCCATGTGCTAACACTAAAGTGTTTCACCACTTGTGCTCGTGTGTTAGCATTTTCCAAAGCATTTTCAAGGGTTGTGTTAGTCACTCATTAGGTCTAATGCATCAACATGTTAGAGAACTCTTAGTGGCACTTGAACACTGCATAAGCCGTGAATATTCTCCTCTTGATAGTATGACTATCTATCCTAAATGTGATCATACTCACTAAGTGTCTTGATCACAAAAAAACAAAGAGCCCTATAGGTTATACCTTTGCCTTCGGGCCTCTTTGCTTCTCTTCTCACTTTAACAAATGTGGAGCACTCGGTCACTTTGAATGCTTGTGGTCATTACCATCTCCATCATGGTTGCCACCTTGCTAGCTCCACCACTTGGCTTGGTCTCAATCCTTTCTCATTAGCTACACACATACTTAGTCATAGGATTAGACCAAATAGGTTTCATCAATTAACCAAAACCAAACTAGGGCTTTCAACTATGTCTTCCAATTTTATCACACCAAACAACTACTTTGGTATTGGCATCCATTTCCAATATAAGTCTGATTTGGTATTGATACCAATTCAATTTTGGGGTCTTCAATATCTACATCCAAACGGACCCTTAGGTATTACAAACACATTCTTTGGCAAGGCAACTTGATGGAGTGTAACACCCTAAAAATTTCTCCAAAATAAAATAGGTGAAAATGATTTAATTATGTTTTGTTGAGCATTTAACCTAGGGGTTAAATAATTTTTATAGAATTAAAATAAAAGTGACAACATGTTTTTGCACTCATGCTGATGCATTGGATTTATTTGTGTGACTGGTTTTTTACCAAAATTCAAAATGAATTCAAATTCTATTTGAAAATGGTTTGAAATGCTTTGGAGTAAAAAGGAAAAGGATTTATTTTCGCCTCTTCCCCTCTCCCTTGTTTTCGGCCCAAGTCGCTTGGTGGCCCAGGCCGCCGGCTCCTCTCCTCCCTCTCCGCAGTGGGCCGGCTCCTCTCCCTTTCCCCTTTTCTTTCTTTCGCTCGCGCGGCCCAGCTTGGCCCAGTCGGCGCCGGGTGCCGCTGCGTCTCCCTCCCTTCTCTCGCTGGCGTCCAGGGCCCGCGTGTCAGTCGCCTTCTTCCCTTCGCCCGCTCGCAGCACAGAGCCGCAACCGCCGCTGCCGCTCTCGCGTCCGATTCCTCCGCGCGTCGTGCAGCGCCCGCTCCCACGACTCCGGTCTCCCCCCTTGGCTATAAAGCGGGTGTGTCCGCGCCCCGCTCCCCCTTTCCACATTTCGCCTCTCCGCGCGTCAGTTCGAGCTGCTGAGCATCGCGTCCAGAACTCCGCGCCGCCATCGTTCCCGAGTGCTTGCCGCCGTCGTCCGACCGTGCCTGCCCTCGCCGACCCCGTTCAGCGTCTCGCCGTGATCCGTGTTGTGGTAACAGTGCCGCCGAGCCTCTCCTCCTTTCTTCCAAGGTTCCCGTTGCCCTAACCACCGGTGAACCGTGCAGAGTGACCGCCGCCGTCGACCCGACCTCCGTCGTTCGCCGTCCGCCGCCGTCTGAGCCTTCCCGTCCCTTCTTTCGACGCGGTGAGAACCCCCTTGCAACCCGCTTCCTCTCCGTCTGCTTGGTACGGCTTGGGGTGTCTTCTGCATCGGAGTCCGCGAACTCCCATGCCCCTGCCATGGCGTGTGCGCGCCCGGCGTCGCGACACGGCCGCGACGTCGCGGCCTGTGCCTGCCCGCGTGCGCACCCTCCCGGGGTTTA
Organism: Coix lacryma-jobi var. lacryma-jobi; assembly: GCA_009763385.1. Taxonomy (NCBI): domain Eukaryota; kingdom Viridiplantae; phylum Streptophyta; class Magnoliopsida; order Poales; family Poaceae; genus Coix; species Coix lacryma-jobi. Next base: position 27,953,762 of record CM019831.1, read on the forward strand.
ATCCCGGCCGCCCTTGCGCGATCCGACGGCCCTGGATGGCCGATACCCCTTCGGTGGAAGTTTTGCTAAAGAGACCCCGGAGAAATCGAGAATCAACCCGCGCTCCAGCGAGCACTATTCCCTGTGCCTTGAAAAGTTTGCAACCAGGCCCCTGCGTTTCTGTTGAATTGAGGCGCAGTCCAGCCGGCAGAGAATTTGATTTAAAATTCAGTTTAAATTCCGTTTTAATTTCAAATTGATTTCACGCTATTTACAGAAATGCCATTACACTAAAATGCTTATAAAACCCACGTTTTAGCTCCGTTTTGACCCGTTCAAGTTGCGTTAGGTTCGTAATTTAGTTATCTACCTGTTTATGCCTCTGTTAGACAGCGTAGATCAGTTTAGTTTCAGAGTTTATGTTAATCTTGTTTAGGTCTCTAGAAACACCGTTTCGGTCGTATCTTTCGCATAGTAACTCCGTTTTCGGTGAACCAAAACTTGTTGTGATCGTAGAAACGCGTACTTCAGTTTTATCAAAGTTTTATTTCTGTTTATTACTGTTTGGTGTACTGTTCTAATAATAGCCTTGTTTGCATCGTGTATGTTTGCACCTGGAATGCGTGGTGATGTTTTGTGATCGAGTAGACGGTGAGTCGGTGTGGTGCGATCAGGACCCCTCGTTCAGTGACCAGCAGGAAGATCAGTTTTTCGACAACCAAGGCAAGTTAGCATGGGATCTCCTTGTTACCTATTTCACTTTACCATTAAATTACTCATTTATGCATGTGTCCAATTGAGCAACCTTAGAGACCCACTTAGCTTTGTTATCTGTGATGTCCTTGACTCCGTGGGATATATGCATATGGGTAGAATGCTAGTGCTAACTGACTTATAACTGATCCAGTCCAATGATGAATTTGTTCTCATGATGCTATGTTGTTAAACGGTTAATAAAACTTGCTGTTAGCAAAAGCTGGGTTTGACAGTGCTACCATGAGTGCTATATGGCTCTGGTTTTAGCTCAGTACACTGGACCTTTTCTAACTTGTTAGCGGTGACCCGAAAGGGCGCATAAGGGGCTTGCCACTTTGGGTGTAGGGCTGCTCCTGTTCCTATGTGTATAGCTGCGATGGCCTTGTGCCATAGGAAAGGGGGGTTACTACATCTGCCTACCAAGGAAACCTAGCGGCCCTAACATGTTAGACGAACCAACGAAAGGCTTCATAGTGTGCCCTGCCGATCTACCTCGGAAGTGGATCAAGAGGTTGGCCGCCTCGGGCACAAGGGTAACACGGCTTGTGGGTAAAGATGCACAACCTCTGCAGAGTAGTAAAACTGTTATAACAGCCGTGCTCACGGTCACGAGCGGCCCGGAAAACTAGCAGAACTATGATACCTGAATAACTGTTTACTTTATGTTGATGGTACCTTATGACGTCTTACTTATCTTTGTTGGACAAATGGATCATGGGTTAAGGGTTAAGCACCATATTCGTTTACCTTAATGCTAAAACTTTGCCAACTTAAAAGCTAACTGCAGTCAGACAGTGTCAGCCTTTTGAGCCTCATGAACCCTGTGTTAGCTTGCTAAGTACGAGAAGTACTTACGCTTGTTGTTTATCTTCTTTTTGGGCAAAATCCCGGATGGGTAACAGATGAAGGTGCAGATGGCGACTTCCCAGAGGACTTCTAGGCTAGCTGTTTCCCCCAGTCAGCGTTCCCTGTGGAGTAGATCTTGTTAGCAGATCAGTTATCTTTTGTTTCGCTTGATGTAAGACTTGTGTTGATACTATCGTTATGTAATAAACAATGTGATGATGCCACCTTCTTGTAATTTGTCTAACTTATGTGTGTGATTGTTTCCTGGGCACACATGAGTACTCCGCCACAATTTTATCCTTAAAATTGGGGTGTGACAAATTGGTATCAAAGCTTTGTTGACTGTAGGACGCGAGCCTAGCTAGGAAATGGCCGTTCTAACACCTTTTTTTTTACCTGTTCATGCTTATTTTATTATCTTGTTACTTTATTAAAATTATATGCTTCTTATTCTTATTCTATTATGTAAAACTAATTGTTTCCGCTTATCTTGTCTTTAACCATAACGTCAGGATGCCTCGCATGAACACCCGCGCGTATCGTGCCCTTTTCACCGCCAGCGCCAGCCAACCTGCTCCCCCTGTGGTCCACATCCCCGACAGTGACGGTTCCTCTAGCTCCTCCAACACCGCCTTCATTGTGGAGGATGAAGAGTTGACCTCTACCCCGACTATCTCTGAGGAGCTAGCAGCGCCACCACCGCCCCCTGCAGCAGTTCCTGAGTCTCCAGCTCCGGAGGTGCCAGCACCAGTGGAGCCTGTGCCTGAGGCGCCAGCTCCTGAGGCGCCAGCGCCTGAGGTCCTTGCACCAGAGGCACCCGCTCCTGTGGCGCCTGTCGCTCCACCAGTCGTGGAGGCCCCCACCGCTCCAGCAGTCCCAGCAGCACCTGCCGCTCCAGCAGCTCCTGCAGCACCGGCCTTCGTGCCAGTGTACCCGGTGGTGCACTCTCCCGCCGCTTCGTCTGCTTCAGCACCAACACCCCCTGCCTCTCCAGTAGTGCAGGTGGTGGATGAAGACCTTGGATGGACTCGTCGCTTCATGTTCAAGAAGCCCGACGAGACAGCATACTATCATAGTATGCTGGTTCGTCTGCTGAATGAATACTACCCAGAGTTGGAGGCCAAGCTCCAGTATCACTGTGGCGAGTACACTCATCCTTTGGAGGCCACTTACTGGAAGTCCGACCTGATGGTTACAGGTTGGAATGATGTGGATCAAGCCCATGTCATAGAGTCGGCTCACAGGACTACCACCAAGCGTGGTGAAGCTCTCGCCAGCATGGAGGACGCAGCACAGGATGCTTTCTTGCATTACCGTGGTCTGCGCTTCCAGTCTATGAGGACTGACCGCCACCGCTATCTGCCCCACAGTGACATGGTGGGCTCGTGGCAAGCTCTGCTTCCTCCTGTGGAGTACCCGGTTCTGGTCTCTACCGCCCAGCCTGCCTATGAAGTGCAGAGGAAGGCTGACAAGGTGCAGGATGACCTGCGCGCTTCACAGAAAGTGATGAGGCGTCTGGAGCGTGAAGTGGATCATCTCCGCGGTGAGCTGGGTCTTCCAGCGGTTTACAAGAAGAAGTACAGAGCCAACGATGCCCCCGGTGGAGCCCAGTAGTTTGCCTACCATGTTTAGTTATCTTGTTTAGACACGTTGTTTAAATTTCAGTTTATGTCTGGTGAACTTTTAGTGGATGTGTTGCTTATGTTAGTGATCTATGTTTGATGGATCTTTGCTTGTGTGTGGTGAAGTATGGGTTTTGTCTGTGCTTCTCCAAGTTTAAAACATATCTCGGTGATGTATAAAGTTGTTTATCCCATATCGGTGTTGCTGTTTTCTGGAGCAGTCTGTGGTTATATCAGTATATCTCTTAATCCGTGTTCCCAAAAATTATGAAATTTTTGTGGAAGTATCTAGACTGATGTATCTTTCAAACAAATCTGGAACCAAGTCTTTATCTGTTCGGATCTGGGAGATATGCCTGTTTAAAGTTGATGTTTCTGCGCAGTCTGTCACCCAGAACAGGTTCTGTTCAACGCTGTTTTCGACCCAGAATATGACCGAATCTGAAAATGAGTTCTGAATAATGGTTGTAGCTGGTTTCTTAAGCTTTCCAACGATGTCTGGTTCATCCCTGTTGGATTTCTGTAGCTTGAGTTATGTCAGTTTTAGAGCGCTGCTGTTGACAAGGATGTGCACAGAAATTTTCAGCAATGTTCATTTTTATCTAAATATGTTATCTATGTTGGATATAAAGGTCTAACTCTTGCGCATTTGTTGGTGAGCAGATGACAGCAAGGGGTGGACGCGGAAGGGGTCGTGGCCGTGGGCGTGGTGCTCCTATGGACCCGCCACCGCCACCGCCGCCAGTGACCATCGAGCAGCTGATGGGGATGCAAACTCAACTGATGCAAGCCATGATGAACCGCCTGGATCAGGCGCCAGCTGCAGCACCCCAACCTCTCCAACTCAGGGACCGTCGAGGAGAATTCCTGAAAGGCCACCCACCTGTATTCTCTCATGCCTCTGAACCTTTGGAGGCGGATGACTGGCTTCGTGCAGTAGAGAAACAGCTGAACATCGCCCAGTGCACAGATTATGAAAAAGTGCTCTACGCTTCTGGGCAACTGCAGGGAGCTGCACAAGACTGGTGGGACGCATTCATGTTCGGCCGTCCCCAAGATGCTCCAGTTGTTACATGGCAGGAGTTCAAGGAGAACTTCAGATCCTATCATATCCCTGATGGTCTCGTAGAGCTGAAGCAAGAAGAGTTCCGCTCCTTGAAACAAGGGTCCATGTCAGTGGCGGAATACCGCGATAAGTTTGCCCAACTGTCGCGCTATGCCCCACAGGATGTAGCCCAAGATAAAGACAAGCAGCGCCGATTTCTGAAGGGTCTTTACGATGGGTTGCAGCTCCAGCTCATGTCGAACACCTACCCGAACTATCAGGCCCTGGTCAATAGGGCGATTGTTATTGACAACAAGCAAAGAAGAGAAGCTTCCAAGGCCAGTCTTCGGGGAGCAACACTCGTCCCCGAACCAACCCCCAGCAAGGCTACCCCCAGAGGAATCAAGGCTCCTCCAATCAGTGGAACAGGGGACAGCAACCCCAGGGCAACCAGAACCAGCAGCGCCTTCCATACCAACAGCAGTCAGGTGGTCAGCGCTATCAGCAGCAGCCAGGAGGGCAGAGATACCAGCAGTAGGGCAGCCAAGCATCACGTCAGGGAGCACCCAACTCCGCTCCCATGAAGAATGCATCTCAGCAGAACCCCAACGCTTGCTACCGCTGTGGGGAGGTTGGACACTATGCTCACCAGTGTCCCAAGAAGCAGAACCCTCAGGCTCCACAGAACCAAGCAGGAGGTCAGAAGCAGAATGCTCGTCCACCTCACACTGGGCGAGTGAACCATGTGGCTGCCGACAGTGCCCTGGATGCACCGGATGTTATGATGGGTACGTTCAGCATCAACTCAATCCCAGCAACCATACTTTTTGATTCTGGTGCTTCGCATTCCTTCATTTCACAGTCTTTTGTTAGAATGCATGGTGTGCCTTTATGTGCAATGAAAGAAACAATCATAGTAAACTCACCAGGGGGTAGTATGCCTGCAAATTTTTGGAGCCCCACCTCTAGTGTCAACTTAAGGGGGGTAGAATTTAAAGTAAAGCCTATAGTGTTGAGAACAGCAGGCATAGATCTCATTTTGGGTATGGACTGGATGAAGCAACATGGGGCTGTCATTCAGTGTCAAGAAAGATCAGTTGTTATATCTACACCCAAGGGAGACAGGATCTGTGTGGAAGTGGTGATGCAAGAGCAGCCGACTGCCACGATAAACCAGATGGATGCTAGTGGTGCAGAGCAAGATCGGGTGGTGGACGAGTTCCCTGATGTCTTTCCTGATGATCTGCCAGGTATGCCACCTGATCGCGATGTTGAGTTCATTATTGAATTACTGCCTGGAACTGCACCAATAGCTAAAAGACCCTATAGAATAGGGGTAAATGAACTAGAAGAGCTTAAGAAGCAACTTAAGGAGTTGCTAGAGAAGGGGTATATACGCCCCAGTGCTTCTCCTTGGGGAGCACCTGTGATCTTTGTGGATAAGAAAGATGGTAGCCAAAGGATGTGTGTGGACTATAGGTCTTTAAATGAGGTTACCATTAAAAACAAATACCCTCTACCCCGGATAGACGATCTATTTGACCAACTTAGAGGAGCATGTGTGTTCTCTAAAATAGATCTCAGATCTGGGTATCACCAGTTGAAAATCCGGAACACAGACATTCCTAAGACCACCTTCACAACGCGGTATGGACTGTATGAGTATACAGTGATGTCTTTTGGACTGACCAATGCCCCAGCTTACTTCATGTATCTGATGAATAAAGTGTTCATGGAATACCTAGACAAGTTCGTGGTGGTATTCATAGATGATATTCTAGTATTCTCTAAAACAGAAGAAGAACATGCTGAACATCTAAGGATGGTTCTGCAGAAGTTGAGAGAGCATCAACTCTATGCCAAGAGGAGCAAATGTGAGTTTTGGTTGAAAGAAGTCTCTTTCTTGGGGCATGTAGTCTCTAACGGAGGTATATCCGTTGATCCTAGCAAGGTGCAGGATGTGTTGGACTGGAACCCGCCAACCAATGCCAGTGAAATCCGAAGTTTTCTGGGTTTGGCTGGGTATTACAGAAGGTTCATTGAAGGTTTCTCCAAGCTTGCGAAGCCTATGACTGCCTTGCTAGAAAAGAGTGCTAAGTTTGTGTGGTCTGATAAGTGTCAGGCAAACTTTGAAGAGTTGAAGAGGAGATTGACCTCAGCACCAGTCCTAGTTCTGCCAGACTTGAACAAAAGCTTCTCCATCTTTTGTGATGCATCTCGTCTGGGACTTGGATGTGTTCTAATGCAAGAAGGAAGAGTTGTAGCCTATGCATCTAGACAGCTGAGAAAGCACGAGGTGAACTATCCAACTCATGATTTGGAGTTAGCAGCTGTTGTCCATGCCCTAAAAATATGGAGACATTATCTAGTTGGACATAAGTGTGATGTGTACACAGATCATAAAAGTCTGAAGTACATATTTACTCAATCAGATCTGAATTTGAGGCAACGCCGTTGGCTAGAATTGATCAAAGACTATGACCTGGAGGTACATTATCACCCAGGCAAGGCCAATGTCATGGCCGATGCCCTGAGCAGAAAAACTTATGCAACTGGACTGCAAGTGGAATACATGTCAGGTGAATTGAGAGCTGAAATGGCATATCTTAACCTGTGCTTTGCCAATAATGCTGTGGAGATAACAGTTGAACCTACCTTGGAGAAAGAAATCCGTGAGGGTCAGCTGAAAGATGAGAAACTGCAAGAGATAGCAGAGAACATAGTGCTTGGAAAGGCACCAGGTTTCAGGATGGATGAAAATGGGATACTATGGTTTGGAAAAAGGATATGTGTGCCTGAAGTGAAAGCTATCTGTGATGCCATCTTGCGAGATGCGCATGAATCTGCCTACTCTATACATCCCGGCAGTACCAAAATGTACTTAGATTTGAAAGAGAAGTACTGGTGGTATGGTTTGAAGCGAGATGTGGCGGAATATGTAGCCTTATGTGACACCTGTCAGAAGGTCAAGGCTGAACATCAAAGACCGGCAGGATTATTGCAACCTATGCAGATACCCGAGTGGAAATGGGAAGAAGTGGGAATGGACTTTATCACTGGATTACCCCGTACACAGAGAGGCTATGACTCTATATGGGTAATAGTTGACCGTCTCACTAAGGTCGCTCACTTCCTACCAGTTAAAACTACTTATAGTGGAGCAAGGTTAGCAGAGCTGTACATGGAGAGAATTGTGTCTTTGCATGGTGTTCCGAAGAAAATAGTGTCTGACAGAGGAACACAGTTCACATCTCATTTCTGGCATCAGGTACATCAATCTTTGGGAACCAAGCTGAATTTCAGTTCCGCATATCACCCTCAAACTGATGGGCAGACTGAGAGGATAAATCAGATCTTGGAGGACATGCTGAGGGCATGTGCCCTTCAGCATGGAATGAGTTGGGATAAAAGCCTTCCATATGCTGAATTCTCATACAACAATAGTTATCAGGAGAGTCTCAAAATGGCTCCTTTTGAAGCTTTGTATGGGAGGAAGTGTAGAACTCCTTTGTTCTGGAATCAGACAGGAGAAACTCAAGTGTTCGGACCGGATGTTCTGCGAAATGCTGAAGATCAGGTAAGAATGATCCGGGATAACTTGAAGATAGCTCAGTCCCGACAAAAGAGTTATGCAGATACTCGCAGGAGGGACCTAGTTTTCAAAGTGGGAGACTATGTGTATTTGAAAGTGTCACCCATGAGAAGCGTAAAGAGATTCAACATGAAAGGAAAGTTGGCACCAAGATACATAGGTCCTTTCCGGATCTTGGCCAGACGTGGAGAAGTGGCCTATCAGCTTGAGTTACCTGAGAGGCTGTCCGGTGTTCATGATGTGTTCCATGTCTCTCAGCTAAAGAAATGTCTCAGGGTGCCTGAAGAGCAAGTTCCCCTGGAAGAGATCAAGATAGGAGAAGATCTCACTTATGAAGAGTACCCTGTAAAGATCTTAGAGACAGCAGAAAGAGTTACCAGGAGCCGAGTTATCAAGATGTGCAAAGTACAGTGGAACAGATATACAGAAGAAGAGGCTACCTGGGAAAGAGAAGAAGACCTTCAGAAATCCTATCCGCAGTTGTTTGAGTAAGCTCCAGTCGAATCTCGAGGACGAGATTCATCTTAAGGGGGGTAGAGTTGTAACACCCTAAAAATTTCTCCAAAACAAAATAGGTGAAAATGATTTAATTATGTTTTGTTGAGCATTTAACCCAGGGGTTAAATAATTTTTATAGAATTAAAATAAAAGTGACAACATGTTTTTGCACTCATGCTGATGCATTGGATTTATTTGTGTGACTGGTTTTTACCAAAATTCAAAATGAATTCAAATTCTATTTGAAAATGGTTTGAAATGCTTTGGAGTAAAAAGGAAAAGGATTTATTTTCGCCTCTTCCCCTCTCCCTTGTTTTCGGCCCAAGTCGCTTGGTGGCCCAGGCCGCCGGCTCCTCTCCTCCCTCTCCGCAGTGGGCCGGCTCCTCTCCCTTTCCCCTTTTCTTTCTTTCGCTCGCGCGGCCCAGCTTGGCCCAGTCGGCGCCGGGTGCCGCTGCGTCTCCCTCCCTTCTCTCGCTGGCGTCCAGGGCCCGCGTGTCAGTCGCCTTCTTCCCTTCGCCCGCTCGCAGCACAGAGCCGCAACCGCCGCTGCCGCTCTCGCGTCCGATTCCTCCGCGCGTCGTGCAGCGCCCGCTCCCACGACTCCGGTCTCCCCCCCTTGGCTATAAAGCGGGTGTGTCCGCGCCCCGCTCCCCCTTTCCACATTTCGCCTCTCCGCGCGTCAGTTCGAGCTGCTGAGCATCGCGTCCAGAACTCCGCGCCGCCATCGTTCCCGAGTGCTTGCCGCCGTCGTCCGACCGTGCCTGCCCTCGCCGACCCCGTTCAGCGTCTCGCCGTGATCCGTGTTGTGGTAACAGTGCCGCCGAGCCTCTCCTCCTTTCTTCCAAGGTTCCCGTTGCCCTAACCACCGGTGAACCGTGCAGAGTGACCGCCGCCGTCGACCCGACCTCCGTCGTTCGCCGTCCGCCGCCGTCTGAGCCTTCCCGTCCCTTCTTTCGACGCGGTGAGAACCCCCTTGCAACCCGCTTCCTCTCCGTCTGCTTGGTACGGCTTGGGGTGTCTTCTGCATCGGAGTCCGCGAACTCCCATGCCCCTGCCATGGCGTGTGCGCGCCCGGCGTCGCGACACGGCCGCGACGTCGCGGCCTGTGCCTGCCCGCGTGCGCACCCTCCCGGGGTTTAATCCCGACCGCTCTTGCGAGATCCGACGGCCCTGGATGGCCGATACCCCTTCGGTGGAAGTTTTGCTAAAGAGACCCCGGAGAAATCGAGAATCAACCCGCGCTCCAGCGAGCACTATTCCCTGTGCCTTGAAAAGTTTGCAACCAGGCCCCTGCGTTTCTGTTGAATTGAGGCGCAGTCCAGCCGGCAGAGAATTTGATTTAAAATTCAGTTTAAATTCCGTTTTAATTTCAAATTGATTTCACGCTATTTACAGAAATGCCATTACACTAAAATGCTTATAAAACCCACGTTTTAGCTCCGTTTTGACCCGTTCAAGTTGCGTTAGGTTCGTAATTTAGTTATCTACCTGTTTATGCCTCTGTTAGACAGCGTAGATCAGTTTAGTTTCAGAGTTTATGTTAATCTTGTTTAGGTCTCTAGAAACACCGTTTCGGTCGTATCTTTCGCATAGTAACTCCGTTTTCGGTGAACCAAAACTTGTTGTGATCGTAGAAACGCGTACTTCAGTTTTATCAAAGTTTTATTTCTGTTTATTACTGTTTGGTGTACTGTTCTAATAATATCCTTGTTTGCATCGTGTATGTTTGCACCTGGAATGCGTGGTGATGTTTTGTGATCGAGTAGACGGTGAGTCGGTGTGGTGCGATCAGGACCCCTCGTTCAGTGACCAGCAGGAAGATCAGTTTTTCGACAACCAAGGCAAGTTAGCATGGGATCTCCTTGTTACCTATTTCACTTTACCATTAAATTACTCATTTATGCATGTGTCCAATTGAGCAACCTTAGAGACCCACTTAGCTTTGTTATCTGTGATGTCCTTGACTCCGTGGGATATATGCATATGGGTAGAATGCTAGTGCTAACTGACTTATAACTGATCCAGTCCAATGATGAATTTGTTCTCATGATGCTATGTTGTTAAACGGTTAATAAAACTTGCTGTTAGTAAAAGCTGGGTTTGACAGTGCTACCATGAGTGCTATATGGCTCTGGTTTTAGCTCAGTACACTGGACCTTTTCTAACTTGTTAGCGGTGACCCGAAAGGGCGCATAAGGGGCTTGCCACTTTGGGTGTAGGGCTGCTTCTGTTCCTATGTGTATAGCTGCGATGGCCTTGTGCCATAGGAAAGGGGGGTTACTACATCTGCCTGCCAAGGAAACCTAGCGGCCCTAACATGTTAGACGAACCAACGAAAGGCTTCATAGTGTGCCCCGCCGATCTACCTCGGAAGTGGATCAAGAGGTTGGCCGCCTCGGGCACAAGGGTAACACGGCTTGTGGGTAAAGATGCACAACCTCTGCAGAGTAGTAAAACTGTTATAACAGCCGTGCTCACGGTCACGAGCGGCCCGAAAAACTAGCAGAACTATGATACCTGAATAACTGTTTACTTTATGTTGATGGTACCTTATGACGTCTTACTTATCTTTGTTGGACAAATGGATCATGGGTTAAGGGTTAAGCACCATATTCGTTTACCTTAATGCTAAAACTTTGCCAACTTAAAAGCTAACTGCAGTCAGACAGTGTCAGCCTTTTGAGCCTCATGAACCCTGTGTTAGCTTGCTAAGTACGAGAAGTACTTACGCTTGTTGTTTATCTTCTTTTTGGGCAAAATCCCGGATGGGTAACAGATGAAGGTGCAGATGGCGACTTCCCAGAGGACTTCTAGGCTAGCTGTTTCCCCCAGTCAGCGTTCCCTGTGGAGTAGATCTTGTTAGCAGATCAGTTATCTTTTGTTTCGCTTGATGTAAGACTTGTGTTGATACTATCGTTATGTAATAAACAATGTGATGATGCCACCTTCTTGTAATTTGTCTAACTTATGTGTGTGATTGTTTCCTGGGCACACATGAGTACTCCGCCACAATTTTATCCTTAAAATTGGGGTGTGACATGGAGTGTCAACAACCTGCGTGAGTGCAACCCGAGCTAGATTCATATTAGGGTTTTTCTTCTCTTTAGGATATCTCTCGCATCGATAAACCATGTGATGGTAGCCTAGGTGACATTCCTAGTCATGATAACCTTTTGTACTATCACTCGCCATGGCAACCTCCTTGGTCTTCCGATCCGGCTATAAAAGTCATGCCACGAGTTCCTGATTCATCTATGTCAGCCCCCTGAGCTCCACCACTTCTGCAAGACTAAGGGTCTGTCTAGGACTATTCTGCTCTAGTTTAACTCCTTAACAATTCTGCATGTACATCAAAACGCGACCTTAACACTCTCTTTTATCTTCGTAATTAATGACAACATTTAAGGACTAGGTTTAGGCCTAGTTTTAGTGAAATTGCATACCTCCAAGCTATTGGTGCTTGTGCGCACTATAAGAGTCGCACACATTGGACTTGTAATCTTGCGAGATCACACTAAATATGTTTATGGCGCAGTTGCCGATGTTGTGCGAGGGATGAAAAGTCCTTGATGGTTTAGCCGAAGCTCCCCATAGTGAAGACGACAAGGAGATATGGGTCTGGGACGGGACATGCAGAGACCTTGGGCTATCCACAGAGTTATTCAGTTAGGAGTTTAACCCTTGTGAGAGGATCCAACAAAGACTAATAATGGAAAGCATGAACTTTGGTAGAAAAAATATTGTCACACGGGAGTTTACATTCACAAAAACTCTACATTCCACAAATTACATATTCCTTGGTTGTGTGTTTTTACATTCCTAGCCTAACTTGCTAGTAGGTTAGCTGATAGGTTTAGAATCTAGATGCAAAACTCTTTGGCGATAGACATAACTAGATAATAACACTTAAAAAACTAGTGCACATCTAGATAAAACCTATGTAGGTTTTTATAAGTGGTTTCGGGCCTTAGTTTTAAGTGACCTAATTTAAACCTCTCTTGTGCATCATGGTCACTTCATATCTGTTTGCACTTTTCAATTCTTTATGCATTTATTTAAAATTTCATGACAATGGAATATGATGTGGTTAATGTACGAATGTAGCAATGAGAAAAAAAAAGAAAATACACCTAATAAGTGAGTTGAGAGAATCACATAGAGGAACTATTGATAAATTTTTCAAGAGTAATACAAGTGTTTTTTGATGAACCCAGACAACACTTTATACATGAAAAGTTATTGGATGGGATTGATGTCAATAGTGTAATCAATGATTTCACATCTTAAAATGTTAGAATAGATTATTTTAAAATGATTTCAAGTACCAAGTAAGCGCTTATGATTAAACTTGTCCTTTATATGAACTATAGATGATCTATACAAGTTACTTTAAAGCATCATATATTATATTCTTAATTAACACATATTTTCTAAGACTGTATATACACACATATAATACGACGTGGATATGTGCCTTCATATTAGTTTTCTCCCTTGGCCTAAAAAATCTCAGGACCGACCATGTGTATTACCCTATGTATGTGTATTGATTTTATCTAATATTGATACAAATGCTCTAAGCATTTCCCTAAGAAAATATTAAATGTTTTTTTCGCTTCTCATGAGAAGGTCACACAACTTCTTTACTCGCCACCATGAAAAAATTACTCAGTCTATAAAAAAAAGATTTTCTAGTACACCACTAGTTCTAATTATGTCTAACTCGGTACATGAAAAGTACGCTAATCTTGCTTTTAGTTTAGTCTTCCCTTTCTTCATCCTCCTAGTCCGCCTATCATCAATGTCTGCTTAAAAACAAGACGTTTTGGCTTTTCTAGATTTATTACTTTTGACTTAGATATACACTTTGTCTAAATGCGTACTGAGAGCAATGTATCTAGAATAGCCAAACCATCTTATAATTCGGAACGAAAGGAGTACTCTTTTATAGGCATGTTACACAATGTAACTCTCTTACCTTCATCATTATGTCAATATTCTGCTATATATGACTCAAATTTGAGTAGTCATTTCTTGACTCTCGAATGAAGCACTATTTGGTTTGATTTGCCACATGCGAGCTTGATTTGGTTGTGTTTTGGTTCAGACCCAATGGTAGACACAGGCGAGTTGGATATGAGTGCTCATCCAATCCCCCATTTCTTATCACTAGATCTACCCCTAATGTGACCACTAATGTGGTCCATTTGTTGGTTAGTAGTAAAGGAAGAGAAGCACAAAGAGTGTCCAAATCTTTGCTCACAAAAAAATATTCTACTCTAAAAATGGTTGAAGAAATGAATTGGGCGGCAAGGAGTTTGAAAAGATGTCAGTAGGAAAAAGGAGAAGGTTAATTTCAAAGATTTAAAAAGTCTGGTGTGTTTGATGCTCGAGAATATGACTATATTTGAAGCTACTCAGGAAATACACCACTAGCCTGTTACTATAAGATTTTTTCCTTTTTGTTTTTCCATTAGTGAACACAAGGAAAATACGATCATTAGCACATTAGTATATAAAACTAAATGGTTCAGTGTTGTATTGTGGCTTTGAGCAATTGAGCTGAGATAAATGGTATGGAAGTGAGACATATTAGAATCCGTGTAAATAAACAACCAAGTCTATTTTCTAGTGGTAGACAAAGAACTACCTCAATATAAAAGCCTTTTGGACGGATTAGTACCTTCTAATCTTGGATTGATTGCCCTAACCTAACTTCTAGTACATTGTATAAAGTTGGTATATTCACATGGAAACAAAAGAGTGAGTTGATATATTTTTTGTAAAAAGTGCAACTAAAGAAAAGTATAAAGCTAAAGTAGTTACTACCTTTGTTCCCTATAGCTGTTCAAAGTCAAACTATCCTAAGTTAGTTTATACTCCTTTCCCAAAAGACTGTTGTCCAATGTCATTCCTAAAATTATGGTCTTTTGGAGACGGAGGGAGTAAGAAATACTATCACCATGTATGACTCAAATAGGTACATATGAAAAGATATTTCATGATTTGGTATGATAAATACTAAGTCTTTTATATAAAACTAATCAAACTTGGGGTCCATTTGGTTGAGCAGTGGCTGTAGGAAAAAGTTGTTGTGGTTGCGAGTTGTGAAAAAGCTGTTGTGAGCTGTAAATTGTAGAAAAGTTGAAAGTTGTATAGTTAAACAAGTATAAAATATATCTTATAGTTTATTTTTCTTGAAACAATTATGAAAACGTTCTTTATTTTACCTATTTTGAAAAATTAAAAGCCAAAAACCAAAAGTAGGGTTAAAACAACTTTCAAAAATACACTATGTAAAAACACTTGTTTCTGAAAAAGCCGCCTCCAGCAACACCCCTTTGGTTGGGCTTTTGACTTTTGGGACCAAAAGCCGAAGCCAAAAGCCCAACACGGAGCCTTGATATTGTTGACTGAGCGCTATTCTAGGATTGCATCCTTTATAGGATGGAGGGAGTTCTACTTCTAACAGTGGCCTTCCTAAATTCCAATATTATCTAATAGGTAAACCATAAAAAATTATTATAATTCATTTACCATTTAGACAATATTTAAATTCCAATATTATCTAACAGTGGCCTTCCTAAATTCCAATATGATTAAGTCTATTTCGACACATCAACTCTTATCTTTGTCTAATTTTGACCCTAACCGTAAAACTATAAGTGCAATCAAGCCCTAATTGTGGGCTTTGGTGATAATGACCACATGATTGGAGAACTAATGAAATTTACCAAGATGACAAGCACGTTAATAATAAGAAAGGATGGTGCACGTGTGTTGGTGGACCCCTCATACTACATTTCATCGGTTCCGGACTCAAAGTGCTACAACGAGCTTTTTCATTTGAATTTGAGTTATAGGATTGTCGTACTATCAAGGGGGAATGCAAATATACTGCTATGGCTGAATGATATGTGCTCAAACCAACCATAGTCATCCTTGCTTTCTAACCAAAGACAGCTGCATGAATTCTGATCTTTTTCTGTCTGTCTGGTAGGCGCGGCAGTGCCGCTCAGGGCGCGACAGTGCCGGGCCGCGGCACTGCCGGGCTAAGGCCGGCACTGCCGCGACTTGTTTCAACCGTTGGATGGCAGGGGGTACTTACTCCACTCTCCTGCCACCCCAACGGTCACCCATGACCATAACTCTTCTCCTATCTCCAGACAAGGCTCTCTCTCCCCATTGAAGGCCCTCAAGCTCTCTCTCACCAAATCTTCGATTCCCATTGATTCCAAGTGAGTGAGAGGCTCAAACCTTCACCAAAGAGAAGCCCTAGCTGAGATCTACTCCCTAGAGCACTTGATTTGAGCCATAGCCGGTGGATTTGCTTCTATTACTCTTGGGTTCTTGGAACCCTAGCCGGCTAGGCGTCGCTCTTGAGCTAGCCAACTTGTGTGGCGGCCTTGGGAGGTTTGTAATCACTTGTGTAGCTAGTATTATCACCCCTCACTTCAAGGATTTGGTTCCTTGACTTGAGAACGAGGAAGAGTTGCAGAGCTCATGACCTAAGTGGTCATCCTCAACAACGTGGAGGTAGGCAAGCCTTGGTGGCGAGCTGAACCACGAGATAAATCACTTGTCTCTTGCGCTTACATATTATTATTCATCATACTTGTGAGCTTGTGATAGATTCTAGGGTTTGGCTCCGATCTACTTCATACATCATATTTGGCTTGATTGAGTTGATTCTGCTGATTCAGGAAACCTAGTATAACATTTCCATTCATATAGATTTGGTTTCATGTGGCTGGATTTCGAATTGTAGGCTTAGACAAGTTCTCTGCGCGGCAGTACCGGGCTGAGGCCGGCAGTGCCGGGCTCAGGGCGGTAGTGTCGGGCTCTACTGATTAAGTTTTGAGCTGTGAATTTTTATAGGCCTATTCACCCCCCCCTCTAGGCCACATAGGTCCTTACAAGTGGTATCAGAGCCTGGTCTCTCACACAGCACTTCACCGTGTGAGAGTATGGACACCGATGGAGGAACGGGTACCTCTAGTGTTGTGCAACCCACACCCATCGAGGTGGAAGTGCACACCACTAGCAGCAGTGAAAGCGTATCCACAGCGAGTGGAAGGACACTTTCTCAATTGGATGTGTCTACCGGAGAGCTTGCAAGAAGAAAAGAAGAAAGAAGGCTAAGGAGAGAAGCAAGAGCTAAAGCAAGAGAAGATGCAGCAGCTCTCAAAGCTAAAGAGGAGAAGGCTCAAAGAAAAGAAGAGAGAAAGATTAGAAGAGAAGTGTTAACACCAGATTTTTGCACACAAGAGGATATGACGGGTGGGTCCAGCCAGCAAGGAAGAGAAGGATTCGGCAAGCATTCGGACGACTGTTTAGTCCTTAAGACTTTCAGTGAATGCCTATGCGGTCGGCTATTTCATGAAGCAGTGGCCCCATTCGGGAGATGGATGATGCAGGTAAAGCCGGCTTGCGCGGGAAGATACGTGGAGATGGAAGACGCCGAAAGAATTAGGAATATGATTTATATCTTTCCTTATTTTTAGTCGTAATCGTCTAGGATTCGTGTTTCGTCCGGGGTATAAATATAAGCCCTCGACCATTGTAAAACTGTTCACGACCATATCAATACAACCGGCCCCGTGCCATCTTCGAGTCCCTTAGTCGTGTCGTCGAGTTCTTCGAGAGGAATCATCGATCCGTCGACCTCCGTAAGTACCGGCAACCTTGCTATCATGTCTAGTATCATGCGGTGGATTTAGATATGATGCAAGTAGTCTCGTATGTTAAGCTTAGTATCGTGCGGCGGATTTAAGCTTATGACGCGAAGTTTTTGCTTATGCCTTGTATCGTGCGGCGGATTAAGTCTTGGGTAAAAATAGTTATCGACTCTGTTAGATTTGGCAGATCTAATAGATTCTTTAAGTTATCACGTGTTATATGTTTTATTTATTTAATTCCTGTAACACTCTTTGCCCAATCTAGATTGATCTTTGTTCGGCCTTGCTGCACGAGTTTACTTGTGCTTTGTTAATCATAAGATCGTAATGGTCGAATTAACTTTCAATCAAGATTGTTACATGTTGTGGGTTCATGCATGTCGACCATGTTTAAGCTTTGATAGAGCTAGGCACCGTGCGGCAGGTGCAGGTTTTAGATTAGTTTAATCATGCTTTGCTTGTATGCTCCTTCTTCATGGACCCCAGTTCGGTTAGTTTGCCGATTCTGGTTAGGCTTACATGAGTAATGAGTTTTTATAGATCTGTTCAGATATATGTATGCTTTTAGCTTCTTATAATTAGATCGTATCATGCGGTGGATTAATCTAATTATAAGGAGTGGTGTGGACTTATAGCAAGTGGTATCATGCGGTGGATTAGCTTTGCTTGAGTTTATGCTTGACGGGTTCATGAAAGCTAAACGTGCGGCAGATTAGTTGGATTGGCCTATGCATATGTTATTTGAATAGATTTATATTTACAAATTACCCTTTTTCCTCTTCTGTTATTCATGTGTTCGGCATTCAACATGTTTATGAGCTCTATCTTTACACTTGCCGAATGACATTATAAACCTGTTTTCGACAAACAGCTTTCATAGCTGTGTGTCGTCATGATTGGCTTTCAAAGCCACACATATGGAACTGCTTGGTCTCACCCAGCATGTTCCAAGGTATTCTCATATTTTTATCCCTTGTTGGTTTTCATGTCAAACCGACTGGCACGTTTCCGGATTCAGAATACTCCGGGCACCCGATTGAAGCCAGCCTCGTTTGGCTTGCTGTGTGCCTGGCGCAGAGCGTCACGTTTTGCGTCAACACACTTTTTGGCACGCCCGGTGGGACTACTTCATTTCAAGATGCCTGAAATCAGCGAAGATCAATCCTTCGATGTGACCATGGACGAGTTGCCACCAGAATCAAAGGATTTGGTGCAACGGGTTTGTGACGAATTCCAGCGCAAGTGCTTAGAGACTTTCTCCAAGAATAAAAGCGGCAAAGTCTATCAGAAGCAGACGTTCCTGAAGGTTGTTCCTCATCACCAACTTGAGCTGCCTGACGGTAGCGAAGAAGCGGCTCTCCAGAAGATGGCGGAAATGATGCATAGGATCGTGTCAGGAGCAGTGACCAATCATCAATCGGCTTTCTTGAACACCTTTCGTGCCATCATGGTCGATACTTTCGGTCCAAACGCAGATAAGTACTTTGAAGAAGCTGCTGGTCTGGTGCAGGGACCGCTGTTGTTCCAAGTACCTCAACGACGGAGGATTGCCGAAAACAGTGGAGCTGGCCCAAGCACAGGAGGGGTGGTTTCCCAGGAGATGCAACAACCTCCCCAGACCTATGGCCAGCTCGCGTTCGGCACAACGGGGAATGTCCCACAATTTGCTTCTAGAGTGTCTCCTGTGGCGAACAGGATACAGAGAGATATGTTTGGAGATGGGTATCGGGAGTTTATGGACTATAACTCGATCAATGCTCTTCCGAATCCAGGCTACAGGAGTTCGGTAGGACCACATACTGGGGGGCAAGCACAAACAACTCCTGATTCAAGTGTTGATCTCATCATGCACAAAATGGCTGATATGATGCAGAATCAGTTCGGCCTGAAGCCAAAGAATCAGGCATATGCTTACAAGTCTCCCTACCCTGAATGGTACAATCGGGTGGCTCTTCCTCCAAGAGTAAAACCTCCCACTGATTTCATCAAGTTTTCGGGTCAAGATGATGCCAGTACTATAGAGCACATCAGCCGATACTTGATGCAACTTGGGGAAGCGTCTACAGATGAAGCTTGGAGGATTCGGTATTTCCCACTGTCGCTGACAGGACCAGCCTTCTCCTGGTTTGCTTCTCTGCCGACGAATTCTATCAATACATGGACAGAGTTAGAGCAGAAGTTCCACTCATACTTCTTTACCGGAACCAGTGAAAAGAAGTTGGTTGATCTTATGAGCCTGAGGATGAAGCCCGGTGAAACGCCGCAAGAGTATCTGCGCCGATTCAGGGAAACCAAAAATCTCTGCTATTCCTTGAATTTGCCGGATGACCAATTGCCGGGAATAGCCATAGCTGGCATGTTGCCGGGTATCAAAGAAAAACTATTCGGCATGGAGTTTGATGACCTCGGGCAGTTGTCCCAAAGGCTGGCAACGATGAGCAATCAAGCTCAGGGATTCAGAAGGAATAATCAATACCAGAAGGGTGATGTGGCTGCCGGGATGTATCAGGCTTTCCTAGACGAAGCAGATGAATATGATAATGAAGATGAAGTGGCTGCAGCCGAGATAACCTGGTCTAAAGAGCCGACTCAAGTCAACCAACGGTGGCTGAGGCAACATAAAGGTACTTATGACTTTGATGTGTCCAAGTCAGATAAATTATTTGAGTACCTACTGAAGGAGGGACGCATCAAGTTGCCGGAAGGTCATCCTATGCTGCTTCCTGAGGGCGTCAAAGACAAGAAGTATTGTGGTTTCCACAATACTAAGTCCCACTCCATAAATGATTACCGAGTGTTCAGAGATCGGATCCAGAAGGCTATTCAAGGTGGACATCTGAGGTTCGATGGAAAGATGAAGATTGATGGTAGCCCTTTTGAACAGAATACTGTGTCTTTCTCTGTTAACATGATCAATGTAGCCGATCCTAGGGGTAAGGATAAGATGAAAGTTTTAACCTCTGATAGAGGGAGGGAAGCTGGCACTATTGATCCCGATCGGCAGATTACAAAAGGAGAGCTTCAGCAGAGAGTTCGGTTCCAAGATAGCCGAACTGAGACGGGTAACACCTCCAGACCCAGGGTCACGACGCGCATTTTGTTGAATAAGTGGCGTCGGGAACAGGAACGGTACCAGAAGCAGAGGCTTTATGAAGAACAGAAGTTCCTAGAGGAGCAACGAGGGTACAAAGAAGAGATGTACCGGGAAGAACGAGAAGATACAAGAGAACAGGAACGGTTTCATTGGGAATGCTCGTTTTTCCAGTATTGTTGGAACGAAGGCTTGAAGCTGCCTGTTAAAGACAACTGCCCCGAGTGCAATAATCAATACTCCGAGTTTAGGCAGTCTCGAGTCAACCGCCGATCTGTCCATGAAAGGCTTGGGCCCCGGATCCCTAGGGACAATCGGCGTATAAAAATAAATAGTTCCGGAGATCAGCAGGAAAGAAGGTTTGCCGATCCAAATTGGGCTCGCACTGGAAAAGAAGAGTACCGTAAGTACGTCTGGCAGAGGGGACAATGGTGTCCGCCAGGTTTAAGGAAAAGCCAGAAAAGGAGGGTGCAGCGCTTAAGGAACAAAGAATTGGCACAAGTAGGCACTAGAGCAAAGCAAGTCTGGCGTCCTAAAGAAAGGCCGAGTGAAGGTAATCGTTCGGCTGATACGTGCATGGCGTTCTTTCTACCATCAGAGTTCATAGCCCCTGAGAATCAAGATGTCCAGGGCGAGACATATTCAGACTTCGATGAAAGTGAATTTCAGGAATTGTTGGCTCATCTCGTTTTGGCTCAAAGGGCAGTATTTGATAAACCGATCAGGCATCGCCACTTGAAGCCACTTTATATGAGAGGGTATGTCAATGGCAAGCCACTGACCAAGATGTTCATTGATGGAGGGGCTGCTATAAATATCATGTCGTATACCACTTTTAGAAAGCTTGGCATGACAAGTGAAGATCTATTGAAGACCGACATGGTGTTGAGAGACTTTGCGGGCAATTCTTCTGACACTCGAGGGGCAGTCCATGTCGAGTTGATGATTGGGTCTAAAACCTTGATCACCACCTTCTTTGTCATTGATGGCAAGGGGGCATACAGTTTGCTGTTGGGAAGAGACTGGATACATGCAAATTGTTGTGTGCCGTCGACTATGCATAAGTTCCTCATCCAGTGGGTTGGAGATGATATCGAGATCGTCCACGCTGATGATTCGGTGAGTATTGCTAGTACGGAGCCAACCTACTGGGAGTATGAAGGTGTCGAGTGTTTCTCTGGAAGAGCTTGAGAAGCAGGTCCTGTGAACGTTTTTGACAAGGACCAACAGCCGATTCAGACAATCAGCTCTCAGAGTAATTTTTGGATCCAATTGGTGGTGGTGGAGAAGAATTGAGGCCAGAAGTTTCGTGTCGGCTGACAAGGAATAAAGTGTTGATGATGAAGCCGAATTAGGATCAGTATGTGCAAGTTTGGGTCTCGAATATGTTTAAGGTCGATGGACGTTTGAAAGATTCTGTTTGCTTCTCCATTGCCAGAAAACGATCAGAAGAGATTTATACAAGGTGGCGTACAACGAAAGCCTTTGGTGAGATTGAAGATTCTATAGAAGGCACTTCTACAACCTGGTGATTATTTTGAGTTGTACGTGACGGCCGATGGCCTTATAGTAGGGTCGGCCCTTATTTTTTGAAGTTTAAAAGAAAAGATGAGTAGCAATTTGCCTTAGCCGAAAACGTCAAACCCCAGGGAAGGGTATTCGGTTATGACGAATTTTTTATTTGTATGTACTGCTTGTCAGTTGAAGCTTCGGCACTACTTGTTAAAAGCCGAATGCATGGAAATTATGTAACTCGAGAGATGTTTTTATACAGCCGATGTAAGAGCATCGCCTTTAGCAGAAAAAATGTTTCACATGTGTTAAGTTATAGCCGATATTTTATTTATATCGCCTTCAGTACAGATATTCATGACCTTGGTGACCCTAGCGTTTTTCAAGTTAGCAGGTTTATCGGGGAAAGAGAAAGGTAGAGTGCAGTAAGTGCAATGTCGAGTGACATGACGTGTTGAGAATGGGATTTAGTCGGCTAAGATGACGTCATACATTTGGCAAGCGTTCTTCTGAAGAAATGTTGCGAACGAGGAAAGTCATTGAAGAATCAAAAATAAACATTATTCAGAGAAGAGCAAGTTCATCTGCTGCAAACTTCATTTATAGATCTGTCCTGGTACAAACTACTCTCGGAATAATTTATTCACAATGGATTGCGGGTCGATTATCTCGGCAATGGCGGCTGCATGGCTATTATAGATCTCAAGGTCTTCAAATTCATCTGGGTCCCCTACGAAACCAACTGGTAGGAAGGAATAGTCTTCTTTGGTCCAAGAACTCATCGCCGCTAACCCGAAAGAAACCCCGGCATGCACACCTTGGATGACGGCCTAATCAATGCGGCCATCCAAAGCATCGAGACGGGCTTCGGCTGAATCTCCGTGAGCATTCGCCTTGAGAGCGATTCTGTTTGCTGCTGCCTTCAGACGGTCATTCTCTGCAGAAAGGGCTAGCAAGGGAAAGGAATATGTCAGGCATGGCAAGCTCAACCAGAAGAAGAGGACCAAATTTCTGCTAACCTGTGATGATGCTGCAGAGCTGTTTCCGTTGATCTGCCCATTCAGCTTTCTCGATACTATGCTTCTGGGATGCGGTTTCCAGTTCTTTCTGAGCCTTATCCTTTTCCTCGCAATATCGAAGAACATTCAAGTGGATCTGCTAAAATAAGTTATCAAGTTCAGGATCTGATAGATTAAGAAGGAGATTAAGAGGAGCTGTCGGATTTACCATTTCTGAAGGATCCCGAGCTTGGTTGGGGAAAGACATCATTCTGAAAGGAAGATTTATGATGAATCAGGGATAGACAGGCAAGAAGCACTATTGCAGGAGGGCAAGAAATCAGTTTTTACCCATAACGCCGGTGAGTTGGTGCTTGGCTTCCTCCTGCTTTTTCTCCGGTAGGTTGTCTACTGTGATGGTTGCTACCTGCCATTAATGAGAATACAGACAGAAGACTCTCTTTGGTTTGAGCTAGGGGCCGAGAGTTGGAAAGTCCACAAGTTGAACTATTTGGCTGAAGATAAAGTGGCAGTCTGTATGGAATCATATTTATAGGACTTTGGTTTGCACGCTAAAAGACCAAGCATTGGGTTAGGGTTTCTCGCAGCTTATGGGCCGTATTGGGCCAGGCCAGGTTTTTTGACGACTAAAGAGAATCATGACTCCAAAGTCAGGAAGCCGATGGAATTCGGCTAAAGGCTGTTCAGTTTTGAATGATCATTTGAAAGTTCATATTACCGATTAACACTGAAGACAGAGGCGGAAAGGGTCTTTAAGGAATGTTACCCTGGTGTTGTCATAGGTCGGGAAATTGAAGGAAAAATTGAATTCTTGGAATCTAAAAAATAACTGATTGTGGCAATCGTCTGTGGGGCAGAGATTTCTAATGCAGTTATCAGCGGTGGCCGATATACGTTGCCATTAAAGCAGGGAAACAGAGATCAGTGACCAAAATGCGGAAAAACAGGGCACACATTAATCTCGAAGGGTCAATCACAGGTTGATTACAAAGGACGAACGGGGAAAACTTCTTATTTACAAAAAAAAGAAGAAGGAGCAAGATTACAGTGAGTTAGTTCGTCCACTCCATCCTACGCCTAATCGGGAGAAAATGATCGAAAGTATCAGCCAGATCTGATCCGGCTGCCTTCATGTCTTCTGCGGAGTGTTCTATTCTATCCTCTAGATCATGTTCACAGATATCAAATCTCTGATAATTTGTGCCAGAGTGAATCTTCACGGCGGAGAAGGCGAGTGCCGCTCCGTACCCCATGCCAGCTCTAGAGATGATGGGGAGGACACGGTTGACTTCGTTTACCCGTTTCAGAGGTGTTGTGCCCATTACATCGGTCGTGACAGCAAGCTTATCGACGGCAGTTTCGAGAGTGTGGAGTTTGGCCGCCAGGGCTGAAAGAGGAAGAAGTCGGTAAAAGCAGAAAGGAAGAATAAAGGAAGATGATGAGAGGATACTTACCGGTGGCCCTTTTTCGAGCGACGTCACGCTCTTGGGAAATTCGGGTAATTTCCCGATCTTTCCTTTCCAGGTCAAGTTGAAGATCTATAATTTTCTGGGTCAAATCCTCGGTGGAAACATCGCTGGTCCTCCAGAACGAGAGTAACGAAATGACGCCGGATACTTCATTTTGAAGACGAGGGAAAGGAAGGAGGAGGTAACCTTCTCTTGGAGGTACTGGAAGCACCGAGCTCGGGATTATGGCGGCTCGCCTGAGAAGACATCTTCTAGCTGATTTGAGTAGCAAGAGAGAAGAGGGTTTTCTGGTTTGCAAATAAAGCAGGGGAAGTCGAGAAGCACAGGCCGAAATGAATTGAAAAGAGGGTTTTAAAGAACCCCAAGGGATGCATCGGGAATGAATCAACAGGCACGGTAATCATGATGTGTGAAGGTGGATGCTTCCAGAGACTCCACGTCGGTGCGAAAAAGAAAAGAGGAATTTTGGAATAAACATTTATCCCAAAACTAGGGGGCATGTGTTAACACCAGATTTTCGCACACAAGAGGATGTGACGGGTGGGTCCAGCCAGCAAGGAAGAGAAGGAATCGGTAAGCATTCGGACGGCTGTTTAGTCCTTAAGACTTTCAGTGAATGCCTGTGCGGTCGGCTATTTCGTGAAGCAGTGGCCCCATTCGGGTAATGGATGATGCAGGTAAAGCCGGCTTGCGCGGGAAGATACGTGGAGATGGAAGACGCCGAAAGAATTAGGAATATGATTTATATCTTTCCTTATTTTTAGTCGTAATCGTCTAGGATTCGTGTTTCGTCCGGGGTATAAATATAAGCCCTCGACCATTGTAAAACTGTTCACAACCATATCAATACAACCGGCCCCGTGCCATCTTCGAGTCCCTTAGTCGTGTCGTCGAGTTCTTCGAGAGGAATCATCGATCCGTCGACCTCCGTAAGTACCGGCAACCTTGCTATCATGTCTAGTATCATGCGGTGGATTTAGATATGATGCAAGTAGTCTCGTATGTCAAGCTTAGTATCGTGCGGCGGATTTAAGCTTATGACGCGAAGTTTTTGCTTATGCCTTGTATCGTGCGGCGGATTAAGTCTTGGGTAAAAATAGTTATCGGCTCTGTTAGATTTGGCAGATCTAATAGATTCTTTAAGTTATCACGTGTTATATGTTTTATTTATTTAATTCCTGTAACACTCTTTGCCCAATCTAGATTGATCTTTGTTCGGCCTTGCTGCACGAGTTTACTTGTGCTTTGTTAATCATAAGATCGTAATGGTCGAATTAACTTTCAATCAAGATTGTTACATGTTGTGGGTTCATGCATGTCGACCATGTTTAAGCTTTGATAGAGCTAGGCACCGTGCGACAGGTGCAGGTTTTAGATTAGTTTAATCATGCTTTGCTTGTATGCTCCTTCTTCATGGACCCCAGTTCGGTTAGTTTGCCGATTCTGGTTAGGCTTACATGAGTAATGAGTTTTTATAGATCTGTTCAGATATATGTATGCTTTTAGCTTCTTATAATTAGATCATATCATGCGGTGGATTAATCTAATTATAAGGAGTGGTGTGGACTTATAGCAAGTGGTATCATGCGGTGGATTAGCTTTGCTTGAGTTTATGTTTGACGGGTTCATGAAAGCTAAACGTGCGGCAGATTGGTTGGATTGGCCTATGCATATGTTATTTGAATAGATTTATATTTACAAATTACCCTTTTTCCTCTTCTGTTATTCATGTGTTTGGCATTCAACATGTTTATGAGCTCTATCTTTACACTTGCCGAATGACATTATAAACCTGTTTTCGACAAACAGCTTTCATAGCTGTGTGTCGTCATGATTGGCTTTCAAAGCCGCACATATGGAACTGCTTGGTCTCACCCAGCATGTTCCAAGGTATTCTCATATTTTTATCCCTTGTTGGTTTTCAGGTCAAACCGACTGGCACGTTTCCGGATTCAGAATACTCCGGGCACCCGATTGAAGCCAGCCTCGTTCGACTTGCTGTGTGCCTGGCGCAGAGCGTCACGTTTTGCGTCAACAAGAAGAAAGAGCCAAGAGAAGAGAAGAAAAGAAGAAGAAGGAAGAGCTCCAAGCAAAGAAGAATGTGAACTTGAGTGATGACTCAAGTAGCACCGAAGATGGAGATGATGTCATCTCCTATCTCCCCAAGGGCAACAAGAAGAAGATGGAGGAGACCAAGAAGTCATATGGAGCCGTATCCTTTAACTACTCTAGTTTGACTAACCATGATTCTAGGCCTCTCATAAATGTGCCCGCGGGCAAGTTACCTCGTTTCGATGGGACTAACTTTGCCAAGTGGAAGCACATTATGAATACCTACCTTATTGGTCTCCATCCAGGTATTTGGGAGATAGTGCACAATGGACTTGAAGCACCGGTTGATCCGAAGAACCCTACTCAAGATGAATTCCGCAACATTCATCTCAATGCCCAAGCTACTAGTGTGTTACTTAGTGCCTTGGATGGTGATGAGTACAACAAGGTCATGGGAGTTGAGGTTGCAAAAGAGATTTGGGACACTTTGCACATTGCTCATGAGGGAGTGGACAAAGTGAGGCAATCCAAGATTGACTTGTTGATGGCTAAGCTCAACCGGTTTGTGATTTGTGATGGTGAAGGTCCACAAGAAATGTTTGATAGATTGATGGTCATTGTTGGCAAGATTAGAGGGCTAGGTGGAAGTGAAATCAATGATCACAAGGTTGTGAAGATCATGTTGGAAGCATACTCACCAAGGAATGAGACCGTAGTGACATTGATTAGAGACAAGAAGAAGTTTGAGCAATTCACACCTAGTGATGTGCTTGGGAGGATCATTACCTTTGACATGCAAAGAGAGGAGGCAAATGAAAGAAGGAAGCTTGGGGAGTTGCAAGCTAGGCTAGATGGGATGAAAATCAAGGATGTGGCACTCAAGGCTAGCAAACCAACAAGGCAAGCAACATCAAGCAAACCAAAATCAAGCAAGCAAGCCTCTACAAGCAAGCCCAAGCAACAAAAGAAGAAAATAGAAGTTGAGGACAGCACATCATCCTCATGTGAAAGTGGGAGTGATGGTGAAGAATTTGAAGCAATTGGTGACATAGCTCTATTCATGAGAAGATATCGCAAGGGGCTCAAGAAGGAAGGTTACAAGTTTGTGAAAATAAGGTTTCCAAACAAGAAAAAGAGAACTTGCTACAATTGTGGTAGCACCGATCATTTCATAGCACATTGTCCACATGAGAAAAGGACAACAATTTCAACAAGGGCAAGAAAGATGATAAAGCCACTTACAAGAAGAACAACAAGAGATACATGGGAGAAGCTCACATTGGACATGAATGGGACTCAACCGTACAAACCTCAAGTGAAGAAGATGAGAAGATAGCAACAATAGCATTTCAAAAGTCATCTCCTTCACCAAGGCTATTCAACAACTTGTCCGATGATGATGATGATTGCAACTCCCACACTTGTCTCATGGCCAAGAAAGAGAAGGTGAAAAAGGCTCACACTCCTAAACCTTCTCTTCCACCTAGTGACATCTCTAGTAGTGAACTTAGTGATTCCTCTAGTGATGATGATTCTAGTGATGAAGAGATAAATATGATAACTAAAAATTTGGACAAGAAAACCAAACTCTTTATCACTAAGCTAATGGAGGAATTAGAAAGTGTACAAGCCGAGTTAGCATTAAGAGAGGATGCCCTCATCAAACAAGAGGACCTCTATATTGCTTGCAAGGAGGCTCTTGCATTAGAGAGAGGTGAGTTGGACATCTTGCATGAGGCCTTGGCCAAAGAGCAAGATGAACATGCTTCCCTAAAGAAGGCTCATATTGCACTCAAGGAAAAGTATTGTAGCTTGGATAAAAAGCACAAAGAACTTGAGCTGCAATATAATCTTCTTTGGGAAAGCAACTCAACTCTCCCTAAAGCAAATGTCACTTCTATTCCCTCCACTAGTGAAGGGTGTGGAAAATGCTATAATGTTGATTTGAATGCCTATTCCACTAACCTTGTGAACATGGAGGCCATGAGAAAGGAGATAGCAAGATTGACCAACATCATTGCAAGTGGTTGTGTCAAGTCTACCACAAGTGCTAGTGAGAAGACTCAAGAGAAGAACAAGCACAAGTTCAAAAATGGAAGGCGTCCTTCCATAAAGGATGGGTTGGGGCACGAAAAAGGAGCCAAAACCAATGGAAGAAAAATAGTGAATGGCTATGAGTGTGTGAGGTTTGAGAAGAAGGGTCAGATTGGTACAGTTCAGCCTGCACAGATCGCGGCAGTGCCGCGCCAGAAGGCGGCAGTGCCGGGCCCCGGCAGTGCCGCCCGCAGGCCGGCAGTGCCATGCCCCAAGAAAGGGAAGGCTACCAGTTTTCCTTCTGCTCAATCTCACACACAGCAAAGGCAGGTGCCCAACCAGAAGCAGATCTCTCAGAAACCAAAGGAATCAGTTTGGGTGACGAAAAACAAGTTTGCACATCAACCCAAGACCGAAGCCCCAAGGAAGAGCATGTCATCTTGTTACATATTAGAACACAACAACAGTGGTAAAGTTGTTGCCAAATATGTTGGTGATAGCAAGAAGACAGTCGACAAGTTCATTTGGGTTCCTAGGATACTTGTGACTAACTTGCAAGGCCCCAATCTAAATTGGGGACCTAAATCTAGGAACTAAACTTGTTTCGCAGGCATACTCCTCTGGTGGATCAAGTTGGGTGCTTGATAGCAGATGTACAAATCATATGACCGGGGAAAGGAGTATGTTCTCATCATATTCCCCAACATCAAATGCAAGTGAAAACATCATTTTCGGTGATAACTCCAAGGGGGATGTGTTAGGACTTGGTAAAGTTGCCATTACACTTGAGCATTCAATCACTAATGTCTTACATGTTGATTCGTTGAGTTACAACTTGTTATCCGTCTCACAATTGTGTGGGATGGGTTTCAATTGTCTCTTTACGGATGAGGGTGTGGAAGTCTTTAGAAGGGAGGATTCCTCTATTGTCTTTACGGGTCGTTTGAAAGGGAAGCTTTACTTAGTTGATTTCAACAAAAGTGAAGCCAAACTTGAGACTTGTTTAGTGGCAAAATCTAGCATGGGTTGGTTATGGCATCGCCGAGTAGCTCATGTTGGGATGAGGAGCTTGGACAAACTTCAAAAAGACAACCACATCCTAGGACTAACCAATGTTGATTTTGAGAAAGACAGAGTATGTGGAGCTTGCCAAGCCGGAAAACAAGTAGGCGTACCTCACCCACCAAAGAGCTATGACACTACTACGCATCCATTGGAGTTGATTCATATGGATCTCTTTGGACCGGTTGCCTACCTTAGCATCAGCGGTAACAAACATGGTCTTGTTATTGTTGATGATTTTTCTCGTTTCACTTGGGTATTCTTTATGCATGACAAGAGTATAGTGCAAGAGAAAGTCAAGATGTTCATTCGAAGGGCCCAAAGAGAGTTCGGTTTCAACATCAAGAAAGTTCGTAGTGACAATGGAACCGAATTCAGAAATACCCAAGTGGAAGAGTTTCTTGATGATGAGGGCATCAAGCATGAGTTTTCAGTTCCATACACCCCTCAACAAAATGGCGTGGTGGAGAGGAAGAATAAAACACTTATTGACATGGAAAGAACGATGCTAGATGAGTACAAGACGCCGGACATCTTTTGGGCCGAAGCCGTCAATACCGCTTTCCATGCAATCAACTGCCTCTACCTCCACAAGAGAAGAAAGAAGACCTCCTATGAGCTGCTCACCGGTAACAAGCCAAAGGTGTCTTACTTTAGAGTCTTTGGGTGCAAATGTTTCATATTGAACAAGAAGCCCAAAGCCTCTAAGTTCACATCTAAGGTTGATGAAGGTTTTCTTCTCGGTTATGGATCAAATGAGCATGCCTATCGTGTCTTCAACAAAGCCTCCGGCAAAGTTGAAATAGCGAAAGACATGACGTTTGATGAATCTAACGGCTCTCAAGTAGAGCAAGTTGATGAAGTTGTTGTAGGAAATGAGG
The DNA here is from genome assembly GCA_009763385.1 of Coix lacryma-jobi var. lacryma-jobi. Classification (NCBI taxonomy): domain Eukaryota; kingdom Viridiplantae; phylum Streptophyta; class Magnoliopsida; order Poales; family Poaceae; genus Coix; species Coix lacryma-jobi. Next base: position 27,983,898 of record CM019831.1, read on the forward strand.
AACCACCTTGTGAAGCAATCAAGCAATTAGCCATTGGTGATATTAGACCACAAGAACAGCAGGCTACTGATCAGGATGGACCTCAAGCTGAAGCCCCTGTCAGGACTTGTGACATACAGTCCCCGGCAGTGCCGGACAAGACCCCGGTAGTGCCGGGGCACGGCAGTGCTGGGCCAGCCCCAGCAGTACCGGGCAGTCCAAGGAGTGCTGCAGCTACTCCAGTTCATGGAGTAAACCTACAACCCATCTTTGAGCAAGATGAAGAAATTGCAGAAGATGAAGCTGAACCCATTGATCATCCAAGGCTCAAGCAAACCATTCAACGAGATCATCCCGTTGACAATATTCTTGGGAGTCTTCGAAAGGGGGTAACGACACACTCTCATTTGGCAAATTTCTGTCAATATTACTCGTTTGTTTCCTCTTTGGAACCTCTCAAGGTAGAAGAAGCTCTTGAAGATCTAGATTGGGTGATGGCCATGCAAGAAGAGCTCAACAACTTCGAGCGTAATCAAGTATGGTCACTTGTGGAAAGACCAAATACCAATGTTATTGGAACCAAATGGGTCTTTCGCAACAAGCAAGATGAAGAAGGTGTGGTTACAAGGAACAAGGCAAGATTGGTAGCTCAAGGCTTCACGCAAGTAGAGGGTTTGGACTTTGAAGAAACATATGCACCGGTTGCTAGACTTGAAGCCATTCATATTCTTTTAGCTTATGCAGCCCATCACAACTTCAAGCTATATCAAATGGATGTGAAGAGTGCATTTCTCAATGGCCCTATACAAGAGTTGGTGTATGTTGAGCAACCACCGGGTTTTGAAGATCCTAAGTTCCCTAACCATGTCTTCAAGCTCCAAAAGGCGCTCTATGGGCTTCAACAAGCACCTAGAGCATGGTATGAATGCCTTAAGGAATTCTTGCTCAAACAAGGCTTTGAAATAGGCAAAGCCGATCCTACTCTCTTCACTCATAAAGTCAATGGAGATATTTTTGTGTGCCAAATATATGTTGATGACATAATATTTGGTAGTACTAACAAATCCTTTTGTGATGAGTTTAGTAGGATCATGACCAAGAGATTTGAGATGTCTATGATGGGTGAGCTCAAGTTCTTCCTTGGTTTTCAAATCAAGCAATTGAAGGAAGGGACTTTTCTTTGCCAAACCAAGTACACCCATGATATGTTGAGAAAGTTTGACATGGTGAACGCCAAGCCTATCAAAACTCCCATGCCAACTAATGGACATCTTGATCTCAACATAGAAGGGAAAGCCATGGACATCAAGGTATATCGCTCCATGATCGGCTCTCTACTCTATTTGTGCGCATCTAGGCCCGATATTATGCTTAGTGTGTGCATGCGTGCTAGATTTCAAGCTAACCTGAAAGAGTGTCACCTAGTGGCCGTTAAGAGAATCTTGAGATATCTAGTTCACACTCCAAACCTTGGCTTGTGGTATCCTAAGGGCTCCAAGTTCGAACTACTTGGCTATTCGGACTCCGATTATGCCGGTTGTAAAGTAGATCGAAAAAGCACTTCGGGGACATGTCAATTCCTTGGATGCTCCTTAGTGTCTTGGGGTTCTAAAAAGCAAAATTGTGTAGCCCTTTCCACAGCCGACGCCGAGTATGTTGCAACAGGTGCATGTTGTGCTCAATTACTTTGGATGAGGCAAACACTTCATGATTTCAGATGTCATTTTACCCATATCCCACTCTTGTGTGACAATGAAAGTGCCATAAAACTTGCAAACAATCCAGTGAGTCACTCAAGAACCAAACATATAGACATCCGACATCATTTCTTGAGAGATCATGAAACCAAAGGAGATATCGCAATTCGTCATGTGAGCACCGACAAACAACTAGCCGATATCTTCACTAAGCCTCTCGATGAGTCAAGGTTTTGTGCTTTAAGGAGTGAACTAAATATTCTTGACTCTCGTAATGTGGTTTGAAACCTAGTACGCTTGATTGATCAACTAGTATGACCTAGGCAAAACCAATTTCAAAACTGTCATACATTGTGTTTCAAAATCTTTGAAAAAGCAACTTGCTTGAAATGACCATTGTTCTATATTGATTGATTGTCACTGGTCATAACATGCAAGCAGTACTTGTCCACTCCAAAGAAGAGGTGTAGTAACTTAGAGATAAACCTGCTCTGTGGTAGCTGTCCGGCAGTGCCGGGCCAACCGCGGAAGTGCTGGGCCCTGGCAGTACCGCGGCTGGCGCGGCAGTGCCGTGACTTGTCGATTCAGAAGGAATTGTCCAGTTACTGTGTGGGGCCAAAGGGAAAACTCTTTTCTATCTTACCCTGCGGTTACCTCTCTCTCTCTCCCTCATTCTTATCCACCCAACCACTCCTCATTCTCTCTTTCTCTCTCGGGCGGTCAAGGGGAAGAAGTGACCGAAGCTTGCGCCGGCGGTCTCCCGGCATCTCCGGCCACCAGAGGTGCCGCTTGGGGATCTTCTTCGGTGCAACTCCGTTCTCCCTTCTCCAAGGACCTTCTTCCCTCTCCATCCTCATCTCAAGGTGAAACTTCAAATCCCTAACCCTAGTTTTCCCGATTTGTAAAATGTGTGATGGTTGTTGTACTTAGAGGTTGTAGAAGGGCTTGTAGATGATAGGGAGGTAGTAGAGATGATGGATTTGGTGTTTCTTGGCTCAGACCTGGCCTGCCCGCATGGCAGTGCCGCGCTCAGCGCGGCAGTGCCAGACCTTGAGCAGGGGTTTGATTCAAGCAACACCCTATCCATCAAGGTCTTTTACCTCACTATAACCTACTATCCCTTATGCAGTCTTCTAATTCACAGTTTCCATGTTTTAGATGTCGGGAGGAGGAGATGAGAGAAGGGTGAAGCAAAGGATGGATCCTCTCAGGGGGAGGAGCAAGTAGTCGTCTCGCAGAGGAGGCTCTAGTTCTCAGGGGGAGAATGTGACTGCAAGGCAGCAAATTCGTGATGAGGCTCGCCTTCAGATGCAAGGGCGACAGATCAGGGATGACCTCTATCCCAACACGCTAGAGCATCTAGCTGAGGTCAGCAGGACCCACTTGCAGCCATACACTAAGGATGTGCAGGAGAGGCCTCCGCAGGACACCAAGGACAGGCAGCCTGTGTCTTACTATCAGCAGTTCAGTTCAGTGAAGACACAACGCCAACTCAATCCCTACAACACTCAGAAGGACATGGGCATTGATTACAAGTTCTGGAATGAGTTTCATTCAGATTTCTATTGCTCAGTCTTGTACAATGCCAAGAAGCAAAAGATATTGAGCATGAAGTATGTTGATTGGGAGCACCTTGAGGCCAAGCATGACCGTGATATTGATAGGGTGGTGGCAGCGTGCAAGGCAAGAAACATGTATGACTTGATGGGTTTCAGCTATAATTGGAACACAGAGATCATCCATCAGTTCCATGCCACGCTCTATGTGGACAATGTGGTGGAGGAGATGCACTGGATGACTAAGGGTCATCACTACAAGGTCTCTTTTGAGACCTTTGCTAGGATCCTTGGTTTGGGCAGCGAGGATAGAGAGCTTGACAGTCTGCACCAGGAGAGGACACTGACTGATAATGAGATAGCATTCATGTATGAGGATCCTCGAAAGGCAGATGGGTTGGTCAAAGGGCTGAAAGGCTACTACTACATGTTGAACAACCTATTCAGGCAGTCTCTCAACCCCAAAGGGGGTTCCTATTCTAACCTATATGGATATGGGAGGAATATGTTGGCTAGAATGGCTCCCAGGGCAAATCACTTCTCCATTTCGAGCTTTATTTGGACTGAGCTTCAGGTGGCAGCCGAGGATGCTAGGAAGGCAGTGCTTTATGCCCCCTACATCATGTATATCATAGAGATGGTTTCCGGCTATACCTTCGTCAAGGATGGGTTGCATGAGCCGTACAGGGCCGAGAAGAAGAGAGCAGCAGCAGCAACAACAGTTGACAGGCCAGAGAGTTCTCGCTCTACCTCCCAGAGGAAGAAGAAGAGCAAACTGGCCAAATGGATTAAGGCCATCTTCTCTACCTGCACCTATGCATCCCAGACAGCTCACCAGGCACTAGTTGAGCAGCGTGCAGAGCGAGAGCGGGCGGGTCGTTCTCCGTTACCTCCACCCCGCTCTCTACCTCAGTTCGACCTCTCCAGCCTCGACTCAGATGACATAGACTCAGACGACGACGAGGAGCAGGAGGAGGTGGTGCCTGAGTCGTCACGTCATTCTACCCGTACCGCGACACGCTACACGAGCTCCACCCACCGCCATGGGAAGGCTGTTGTAGAGCCTTCTGACGACGACGATGATGGCGACGATGATGATGATGCTGAGGATGAGACCGAGGTTCAGTGGGACAAGATAGCTTCTGATGATGAGTGAGTGTTTGGACACTCTTCTCTTCTCTCTACTTCTCTTTTTTTGGTGACTTGTTGCCAAAGGGGGAGAATTAGGTGAAGAGAAGGGGTACAACACTTTCTTTTTCATGTCCCATCGTTCTAGTAGTAGTGAGTTGCGAGAGTGTGAGTTGTGAGAGTTTGTTTCGATCAAAACTCTATTTTGTAATATTACTCTATGTTGCTACTTCTTAGACTTGGATGTGGACATGTACGTTTGTTTGGTTATTTCAGCTTGTCATATCCTGTTTAGAACTGTTTTATCTCATGTTTTGTGGCTGTTTCTTTTTCCGCTGCGTTTGCTGTCTGAAAGCCTGAGAGGCAGTGCCGCTCCAAGGTCGGCAGTGCTGGGCTCCGGCAGTGCCGCGCCTAGAGCGGCAGTGCTGCTCTGACTGACAGGCAGCAAACCCCTCTAATGTGCATAAACTGTCATTCACATCACGTATTTAATCATGACACAATGTTTCTGCACTCCACAAAGCTGTTAGATGTGAAACTGAACCTACTTTACACTTTTAAATATGTGAATGTTGGCCTCTAATGCCATTTTGAGATTTCAGCTCTCATTCACACATTTAGGGGAGGTTTCACACCTAAGCTTCTAAATCTCAAGTATTGTACCTTTCTCTTGTAAGCTTCAATTGTGCTGTCATCAATCACCAAAAAGGGGGAGATTGTAAGTGCAATCAAGCCCTAATTGTGGGTTTTGGTGATAATGACCACATGATTGGAGAACTAATGAGATTTACTAAGATGACAAGCAGGTTAATAATAAGAAAGGATGGTGCACGTGTGTTGGTGGACCCCTCATACTACATTTCATCGGTTCCGGACTCAAAGTGCTACAACGAGCTTTTTCATTTGAATTTGAGTTATAGGATTGCTGTATTATCAAGGGGGAATGCAAATATACTGCTATGGCTGAATGATATGTGCTCAAACCAACCCTAGTCATCCTTGCTTTCTAACCAAAGATAGCTGCATGAATTCTGATCTTTTTCTGTCTGTTTGGTAGGCGCGGCAGTGCCACTCAGGGCGCGGCTGTGCCGGGCCGTGGCACTGCCGGGCTAAGGCCGGCACTGCCGCGACTTATTTCAACCGTTGGATGGTAGGGGGTACTTACTCCACTCTCCTGCCACCCCAACGGTCACCCATGACCATAACTCTTCTCCTACCTCCAGACAAGGCTCTCTCTCCCCATTGAAGGCCCCCAAGCTCTCTCTCACCAAATCTTCTATTCCCATTGATTCCAAGTGAGTGAGAGGCTCAAACCTTCACCAAAGAGAAGCCTTAGCTGAGATCTACTCCCTAGAGCACTTGATTTGAGCCATAGCCGGTGGATTTGCTTCTATTACTCTTGGGTTCTTGGAACCCTAGCCGGCTAAGCGTCGCCCTTGAGCTAGCCAACTTGTGTGGCGGCCTTGGGAGGTATGTAATCACTTGTGCAGCTAGTATTATCACCCCTCACTTCAAGGATTTGGTTCCTTGACTTGAGAATGAGGAAGAGTTGCAGAGCTCATGACCTAAGTGGTCATCCTCAACAACATGGAGGTAGGCAAGCCTTGGTGGCGAGCTGAACCATGGGATAAATCACTTGTCTCTTGCGCTTACATATTGTTATTCATCATACTTGTGAGCTTGTGATAGATTCTAGGGTTTGGCTCCGATCTACTTCATACATCATATTTGGCTTGATTGAGTTGATTCTGTTGATTCAGGAAACCTAGTATAACATTTTCATTCATATAGATTTGGTTTCATGTGGCTGGATTTTGAATTGCAGGATTAGACAAGTTCTCTGCGCGGCAGTACCGGGCTGAGGCCGGCAGTGCCGGGCTCAGGGCGGTAGTGCCGGGCTCTACTGGTTAAGTTTTGAGCTGTGAATTTTTACAGGCCTATTCACCCCCCCCCTCTAGGCCACACAGGTCCTTACAAGTGGTATCAGAGCCTGGTCTCTCACATAGTACTTCGCCGTGTGAGAGTATGGACACCGATGTAGAGCTAGGCAACTATCCCCGGTAACGGCCCAGAAATGCTTGTTGACACTTGCTAACGTCGTTACTAGGAGTAGACTATGCAGTCTATCCCCGGCAACGACGCCAGAAATGCTTGTTGGTAGTTCTTAACTTCACTAAAGATAGAGCTAGGCAACTATCCCCGGCAATGGCGCCAGAAATGCTTGTTGGTAGTTCTTAACTTCACTAAAGATAGAGCTAGGCAACTATCCCCGGTAACGGCCCAGAAATGCCTGTTGACACTTGCTAACGTCGTTACTAGGAGTAGACTATGGAGTCTATCCCTGGCAGCGGCGCCAGAAATGCTTGAAGCAAGTCTAGTCAATATACCTAAAGGAGTGAAGCTAAATCAGCTATCTACTAATGTCAAATGGGGTTGTCAATCCCGACACTAGTAGGAGCTAGCTAGAGAGATTGCAATCTACCAGGAGGAGATTCTGCAAGTGCACAGAACTATCATAGTAGCACTTCCCTGGGAGTACCAGGTGTCGATTTATTTGATCCCAAAGGAAGGCTAGGGTGGTGTATGAGTCGAGTCAAGGAGGGGATGAGAGTCGAAGAATAAGAAAAGGGAAAAGGAGAGAAAAGAAGATGAAAAGCTAGAAAGAATATGTGGGTGGATAGGTAAGGATGAAATGGATGGTAAGGTAGGGTATCGGTTGAGTCCGTGTCGAATTTATCTTCGTTTAAGCTCCCGCTTAGCGAATCCCATCTTACCCCATTCTTTCTTTCCTTAGTCCTTCTTATCTTTTTCCTTCATCTTCTTCAACTTCTTTCTTTCTTCACGATGGCCAACAAGACCATTCGTGAGTTTTCTGCTCCTTCTGCCGCCAATGTAGCGACAGGACCAGACGTGATCGAAGCCAACCTCAATTTTGAGTTGAAACCGGCTCTGATCACGATGGTCCAAGCTAGCCCGTTCTGTGGCAAAGCCCATGAGGATGCCAATGCTCATCTCCAACAATTCTTGGAGAATTGTGGCACCTTCACCATTAAGGGGATAACACAAGAAGCCATTTGTCTTCGTCTCTTTCCTTTCTCTTTGCTAGGAAAAGCGAAGCAATGGTTCTATACCAGTCGCAACGCTGTAGACACATGGGACAAATGTTCCAATGCTTTTCTCGCCAAATTCTTCCCGATGGGCAAGACGAATGCTCTTCACAACAAAATCTCCAGCTTTACGCAACAAGCCGAGGAATCTATTCCCGAGGCTTGGGAGAGAATGCAAGAGTACGTCGCTGCTTGTCCACACCATGGTATGGAGGACTGGCTATTGATCCAGAACTTCTGCCATGGCCTAACCCCACTCTCTAGAAGCCATTTGGATGTCGCCGCCGGCGGTGCATTCTTTTCCCTGAATGTATACCTCGCTTACGGGGCTGCAGTCTCTCATCATTCCATCCTTGGTTTGACACCATCTTCTCTATGAGAGCCTTAGCATCTGCAACATTCAGAGAAAAGAATGCACCGCCGGCGGCGGCATCAAAATGGCTTCTAGAGAGTGAGGTTAGGCCATGGTAGAAGTTCTGGATCAATAGCCAGTCCTCTATACCATGGTGTGGACAAGCAGCGACGTACTCTTGCATTCTCTCCCAAGCCTCGGGAATAGATTCCTCGGCTTGTTGCATAAAGCTGGAGATTTTGTTGCGAAGAGCATTCGTCTTGCCCATCGGGAAGAATTTGATGAGAAAAGCATTGGAACATTTGTCCCATGTGTCTACAGCGTTGCGACTGGTATAGAACCATTGCTTCGCTTTTCCTAGCAAAGAGAAAGGAAAGAGACGAAGACGGATGGCTTCTTGTGTTATCCCCTTAATGGTGAAGGTGCCGCAAATCTACAAGAATTGTTGGAGATGAGCATTGTCATCCTCATGGGTTTTGCCACAGAACGGGCTAGCTTGGACCATCGTGATCAGAGCCGGTTTTAACTCAAAATTGAGGTTGGCTTCGATCACGTCTGGTCCTGTCGCTACATTGGCGGCAGAAGGAGCAGAAAATTCACGAATGGTCTTGTTGGCCATCGTGACGATAGAACGAGATAAGAAAGAAAGAAGTTGAAGAAGATGAAGGAAAAAGATAAGAATTTTTGGGTAAAGTGTTGTTGGTAAAACAAGTGTTTAAAGACCATCAACACGCTCCCTCAAGCTAACCTGTTGCTCGTCCTCGAGCAACAATGCGGTTTAAGCATTAAGCATGAAATAGATATCAACTTAAGATGTATACAAGTGCATATTGTATAGTGAGAAATAACTTAGTATATATCATTAATCATAGCAATGTGGGGCTTATAGCTTTTCACTTCAAACATGCAAGAGTGAAATAAAGTAGTAGATAGGAAACTTTTATCTTGCTTAGGTTTGACTAGGATTCTGTCTGGAGGTTTTTTAAGGTTTTCAAAAGATAAAAACTTGCTTAAGTCCTTCAAGATTCACTCAGTCACTCAATGGTGTTTAAATCCTCACTTAGGCCAAAATGTAGCCTCTCCTATTTCTAAAGGATGATATGTGGAGTTATAGATAGGCTAAGAATCATGAGCAAATTGCCTAATGTTTATTGCTAAGCTAGACACTCAGATCATAAGGAGCAGCAAATCATAAAAATTGATCAACATGTGCATGTGTGGTTATGTGGAAGTGTATAGAGAGATATTTCATAATCCTTCCTAGTTAATTTCTGGGGTCTAGAGCTAATGATAATTCTCTCTTTCTCTCTCTCTCTCCTTTTTTTCGATACGTAGTGAGTAGACAAAAATGTGTCCTCACATTTTCTTAGGACATTGTCCTCTCTTGAGCTACTTTGCTCAACTTTTTTTTAGCTCTAGATTTCCCCAGATTATCTATAGGAAAGGATTTTTGAAATGAGTAGGGAAAGGGAGAGAAATGCTTATTCCCAGTGTAGGAATAGCATAAGGCTAGCAATGGGACGTTTGGCAAGGTATTGCATATCTCCTGTGTAGAGAATGAGGAATTTATTTGGTGCTTGCAAACTTCCAAAGTGGAGAGTAGGCAATTTATGGTGGGTGTGTGAATCTTGATCAAAAGATATGATAAGCTTCTCTACTAAGATCTATGAGGTCTAACAAAGCTCAACACAGACAAGGCTCTTTGTGGTTTTGACTAACAAGTATTTGGCTAGTGGTGGGATGTGATAAAATCTAGGAGGAACTTTTAGCAAGGTTTTCAAGATTTTTAAAAGAAATCCTCTAGATTAGGTCCTAATTTCTCCTTAGCAAGTTTAAAGAATTACTCCATTTCTTACTAACTTTATTTACTAAGCATGATTTCAGTTAAAGCATGTGCAACCCACAAAAGCTACAACTTAGACAAGACCAGTTATTCAAACCATAACAATAGCATTTGCATGACATATTTCAAATCTTATTCAGGTTTCAACTTGTTTAAGCAGATTTCATCAATTTTATTCATGGAATGGTTACTTAGGCAAGCATATAACATTTCAAAAGATATAGAATTTAAGAACTGAATTTAAAGTGTAGGCTTGAGACATACCTTATTGGAGCGGGAGTCTCCCCAAGCTGGCTTCTTGCTTGGTGAAGGGTCTTCATCTTTCTCAGTCGGAGCTCTTGTTCTCATTTTATTAAAAGGGAAACTATCTAATGTTGTGAAAAAGGGAAACTATCCTATTAGGATATTTTATTAATCTAGATAAGTTAACATATACTTATGCATATAACTAATGATAACTGATTTTTTTTTAGTTACATGCATGACATATGTTATTTATTTGAAAAACGAAAATTTGGAGGGAAATTAAAAAAAAGTAAATCCACACCTTAGATCCATGGAATTTCATCCTTTATCGGGTGGATCTTCTTCCTTAGGTGCTTCTTCTTTAAGTTCTTCATCGGGTTCTTCTTCTTTTGGCACCTCTCCTTTGTCATGTGAATTACACAACTCAGGAGGAGGTGGTTCTTTCTTTCTGTTCCACCTTGTTCTTGGGCACCTCTTCTTGGTTCGAACGGGTTTTGCTTCCTGCATGTTAGCGGCATATGCGGGGCCACGGGAAAAAGAGAATATTTCCTTCCTCCCTCCTAATGTCATTTGCATTTTACCATTCCCCACATATATGCAGGCATTCACAGTATTCAAGAAAGGTCTACCCAAAATTAAAGGCACATCTTTCCTATTTCCCATATCTAGTATTATGAAATCAGCAGGAACATAGGAGCCTCTAATTTGAACAGGTAAATCATTGACTATTCCTTCTATATAGCAAGTGGATTGATCAGCTAGCACAACAGAGGCAGATGTGGATGACATGGGTGGAAAGAACGAGTTTTCATAGAAATCCTTAGATATAATGTTCACATTCGATCCTAAATCACACATGGCATTTTTAAAGATTTCACCAAAGATTGAGCATCTAATTATGGGACTACCAGGATCACCCTTTTTATCAGTCATGGTTTGATCTTCATAATAGTTAAAATATTTTATTTCAACCATATTTGCAGTTTCTATGTCAGGTTTAGCAGGAATTTTGCCAGTTTCAAAAGATGGTATGATAGCAGCAAGTTGAGCTAATTGGGTTTCTAACATCTTATTAAAACTTAATTGATTTTTCAGAGTAGATGAGAAATCTTTTAATTTAGCATTTATATTCTCAAGGGTTTTATCATTCGACATTAATCTCATATTCAAGAATTCAGTAGTTCTACCTTGTGAGTAAACTAAATTTTTCAAGAATGAGAAATTATCAGAATTCTGAAAATTAGAGCAGGGGGGATGAATTGTTACCTTGAGAATTTGCAGGCTGATTCCATCCCTGATTCTATTGACGGAAACCGTTGTTGTTGTTGTTGATGAAGTTCAAATCTTCATGTAACTCGGGGCAGTGGTTCCCAGAATGTCCGGTTTCTCCACAGACTTGACAAGTCATGTAGGATTCCAGAGATTGGACACTCTCTTGTTGGTTCATCTTCTCACAACTGTCCAGCTTCTTTGCCAGCAAGTCCATCTTGGCCACGATCATGTCGGCCTCCTTAAGGGAATGCATACCTCGCTTACGGGGCTGCAGTCTCTCGTCATTCCATCCTTGGTTTGACACCATCTTCTCTATGAGAGCCTTAGCATCTGCAACATTCAGAGAAAAGAATGCACCGCCGGCGGCGTCATCCAAATGGCTTCTAGAGAGTGGGGTTAGGCCATGGTAGAAGTTCTAGATCAATAGCCAGTCCTCCATACCATGGTGTGGACAAGCAGCGACATACTCTTGCATTCTCTCCCAAGCCTCGGGAATAGATTCCTCGGTTTGTTGCGTAAAGCTGGAGATTTTGTTGCGAAGAGCATTCGTCTTGCCCATCGGAAAGAATTTGGCGAGAAAAGCATTGGAACACTTGTCCCATGTGTCTACAGGGTTGCGACTGGTATAGAACCATTGCTTCGCTTTTCCTAGCAAAGAGAAAGGAAAGAGACGAAGACGGATGGCTTCTTGTGTTATCCCCTTAATGGTGAAGGGGCCGCAGATCTCCAACAATTGTTGGAGATGAGCATTGGCATCCTCATGGGCTTTGCCACAGAACAGGCTAGCTTGGACCATCGTGATCAGAGCTGGTTTCAACTCAAAATTGAGGTTGGCTTCGATCACGTCTGGTCCTGTCGCTACATTGGTGGCAGAAGGAGCAGAAAATTCACGAATGGTCTTGTTGGCCATCGTGAAGATAGAACGAGATAAGAAAGAAAGAAGTTGAAGAAGATGAAGGAAAAATATAAGAAGGACTAAGGAAAGAAAGAATGGGGTAAGATGGGATTCGCTAAGCGGGAGCTTAAGCGAAGATAAATGCTTGTTGACACTTGCTAACCTCGTTACTAGGAGTAGACTATGGAATCTATCCCGGCAACGGCGCCAGAAAGGCTTGTTGGTACTTCTTAATGTAAGAAGTATAACTAACTATTCTTATGACTATTGGTAAATTCCCCAAGCGCACAGAATAAGTCAATTGTAGCACTTCACCCGGGAGTAACCGAGTATCGTATTTATTTCCACAGGGAAGCTACTATGGAAGAACTAACACTAGGACTACTATGAACAACTAGTGATTCTAGCAAGCTTGAATGAAATGTATGAATGGGGGTTGGTTTCTACTACTACTAAAATAAGAAGAAAGAAAGACTAAACTACTACTAAACTAAATCGGCGGGGTCTAGAGTGTTACTTCACCAGAGCTTCGCTTACTGGACTATTTACCTCAGACGTGCACAACGAGGGTTAGTTCTTAAATCATAAACCTCGTTGTGCACGTCTGAAGTAACCTCACTCACCTCATTGCTTCAACGGCATCCAGGAGCTCCATGGAGGCGGTTCCAAGGTCGGTTGCATGTCCAAATAACCGTCACATGGGCAATTGGGTCATGATCCATGTGACATCTCTTCTTGGCCCTTGGATGCAATGACCTAAGTGATCAATGGCTGCAAATGAGTGTGGCACGCCTCCCCTGGATCAGTGACGTGGCAGGGGAGGAGTTTGGGCCTCACTCCCCTCGCGGCCGCCAGTGATGGGTGGCGGGCGCCACCCCACCTTGGCCCAAAGTGAGCCCAGGTGAGTGTGCTCGCCTCCTGGTGGGTCCTCTTGGTCATTTTGCTCAAAAACCCTGCAATTACCTACATTCAAATAAAACTCAAGGACAAGTGGAAATCGTTAGTTTATAAAAGGTTTTTGGTTAATTTTAGGTCCTTGTGTTGTGTTATATGACCTTGTTGATGCTAAGAATATGACACTTAGTGAGCATCAACAAGCTCCCCCAAGCTTACCTCTTGCTCGTCCTCGAGCAAGCATGAATTTGAATTTTGGAAACTCTGTGTTTTTGTTGTGTACGCCCATATTATTTTCATCACCATGGACTTGGTAGCCTTCCCTGCACTCAAGATTAGAACAAGGCTTTAAACATGGGTCTGCTGAACACCGCTGTATACTCTTACATTCCTGGTGACCGAGACTTTTTGACCATGGAACACTTCTCGCAAGGACACATCTTGCATGAGAACCAGGAGACCGGTGGGATTCACATGATCTACCAAGATTATGTGAATAAAATCGCTCTTCCTCACATGTCACTCTGGTTGGTGAATGCACCAACGTTACTTTTGGCCCTGGAAACCGAGGCCGAACAAAACCGCAGGTTGGCTCGAGAGAACATCATGCAGGTTCCCAGGAGGAGGACGCGAGCGCAGACCCGTGCAACAGAAGAGGCAGCAAGAGCCGCAGCAGCGACTCCGGAGTTTGACCCTTTTCATGCAGAGCAGTATGGAGGAGTGTTGACACTTCTTAATGCAACCACTAGAACTAGACTATGGAGCCTAATCCCCGGCAGCGGCACCAAAGATGCTTGTTGACACCAGAAGTGGCAAACGGATATACCGCAAGCGCACGGTAGTCAATCGTAGCTTTTCACTGGGAGTATTCCAGGTATCGTATTTCCATAGGGAACGTGAAGTGGATTAACTAGAAGCAGGGTCGTCAAAGGATGATCAAAGGGTATATGATAACTGGGATAGAGAGGTCTTCCTAATATCAATATCTGGTACTGGTTTTCTAAGAGTACTGAGGTTTACCACCTCATTCCTTACTGGGGGCGAAGGACGAAACAATAGTTGATTAAAAGGTTCTCCACCTAACAACTACTGAGGCGGCAATGCTGCTACCCAACTATTATTTTCAACTTGCCTACAACACTTGAGAGGAACTCCAAGCACTGGCTGTGTCTGTCACCCTACCACCAGGCGTCTACACAAGTGCGACAAGAAGTCCACACTGGCAAGATATAGCCTAGACACCACGTCTACACTAATCTTACTACTCTAAAGCTAAGCTTAATAGGCCTAGAGCACTTCAACAAAGTAAAGCAATGTGCCAAGTAAAAGAACTGTAAACTTAAATTACCAGACCAGAATATTAAATACTAGAAGGACTCAGATGTAACACTTACAAGAAGAATCGCATCCGCTGAGGCGCACCTTGGAGAAGATTCCCGACAGGCCGGGACTCCTCCGTGGAACTCCTCACTCCCTTCCCTCTCTTCTAACACTAAAGCTACTAAGTAGGCTTTCTCTCCTTGGATGCATACAAATGAAGAGCTCTAGGGGGGTATTTATAGCTTGGAGGTGGAGTAGCGGCTACTCCGGTGCCACGTCAGCGATCCGCGTGCTCTCCTTCCTTGGCCATTGGATCAAACCGCCATAGTAACCGTCATGGATGGATGGCCTTGATTTCTTCACGTGTGAAACATGTGCAAACAACCGACATTGGATGGGGTTCACCCTTGGGTCGGCCGACCCCAGCCAATGACAGGTGGGCCCACCACTTTGCTTCTAGAAGGTGCTGATGTCACCAGGCTGAACAGTGTAGCCAGGGCCCACCAAGGGGGGGTCGGCCGACCCCCCTATGACAGGGCTGGCCCACCATCTTCTCTCCCTTGGTGACCCTACATGTCATGGAGCAAGTCTTGTGGTGATGGTTGCATTTGGTTTTGGTGTGGACCCATGAATCCATGTGCTTCTCATCTTGCACCATTGAGTAAAAGCACATGTTTGATCCAAGGGTTGATATTGGCCTGAGCATGCTTCTCTTGGATTGTGCCATGTCACCTTGGCCGAGGTGGCCACCAAGGTGGGGTCGGCCGACCCCCTTGGTGGGCCCACCTGGCCTCATTTTGTTCATTTTGGCATCTCCTACAAGTTCACAAGCTAAGAGTACAAGTGGAACTTATTAGTGATAAATATGCTCATGATATGCTATACTTCCTTGAAACCGAGGCCTGTTGACAGTATTTTGATAAAGTAAAACATGCTATAACTTCCGTCAACAAGATCCCCCACACTTGAATCTTTGCTCGTCCTCGAGTAAAGGTTAGAGAAAGTGAACAAGTGATTATTACATACTTAAAATGATAATGATCATAAAGCATCATTCCTAACATAGTTTATACAAATGGGTTATGTGGTACTGTCTATCATATATCCTTTAGATGTTGAGAAAAGGAACAAATCTCAAAGCAAAGTCATCTCCCTGAATTCTTGTTCTTGGTACTTAGAATTTTTAGGACAGTTTAAAAGGAAAACACATAGTTCATGCTTACTCCTCATATAGTACTCTCAAGACACTCTTATAGGTGTTTGGTTCCTTACCAAGGCATAGCATGTGATTGCCTTATTTTTGTTTTATCTTAATCTATCAGGCTTATGTGGAGCTTGGTAGGGATAAACAAAGTAGCATACTTGTTTTGCATATATTGTAAAGTCAAAACAAGGATCCAAGGAGAAGAATGTCATAATCCTAGATCAAGATGTGCATGTGTGTGGAAAGTATGTGGACTAGAATGCTCCTTTAATATAATCTCTCTCTCTACTTTATTTTACCTTGAGACATGGCTAAAATTTTTCAACAATGGACCTTCCTGTGTCCATATTTTTTTAGTGGACCTTCATGTGTCCACAATTTTTTTCTCTCTTTTTTTTCTCTTTTCTCTTCTTTTTTTTTATAGTGGACCTTCATGTGTCCACATTTTTTTTCTTTTTCTTTTGCTTAGCCTTAATGTCTCTTTTTACTAACCAGAGTTAGAGAGAGAGAGATATTGTAGAACTTTAATGTACGGAGCATCTATAGAGTGGAAATGAATGGCATGTGCAGGCATACTTCCAGTGTAGAAGTTGCATATGTAGATGGTGTGTACGTGATCTTGATCTTGGGATTATGACAAAATTCTCGACTAGGGTCAACAAGGTTTGACCAAACTCAAGAAAAAAACAAGTAGCATGTGTGTAAAGGGTTTTGCTCATGTATGCATATGTATGGTTTTGGTAGGTATTTCTCACTATAGAGGAGTAAATGATACTATGGTTTTGAGATATTTTCAAAAACAAATCTCTAAGCACCTTAAACAAAAACAGGTTTGAGTCTTAAGCCAAGATTTATCTCACTTTTAACAACAACTTAGTCAATACGGTTTCCTAATTTAGTTTACCCATGAGTATAAACATATGTAAGAACATGGTTTTATGTCATTAACATTCTTAGCATATCATAACTCAAGTCACTTTGTAGCTTTTTATTTTATTTTATACAGAATATGGAATGATTGTGAAACTGCTTGAATCGAGAGGAGAAAAGGGGAAACGAACTAGACAGCAGTGTTGAGATTACTGTGCAGAGGTGAGCTGGTGGGCCCAGGTCACCATGGTGGGGTCGGCCGACCCCACCAAATGGTGGTTTTCGTTGCCATTTGCCCTTTTCTCCATTCAGTTTTACATCTGCAAAAACACTTTTCAAAAATTCAAGAAAACGGGGGTCGCCCGACCCCTTGCTTACCTCTGTTTTGTGCACTGCAGCGTGTCAGCCTGTGTTCAGCAGTTCAGTGTGGTTCAGTGATGAAATCTGGGGGTCGTCCGACCCCCCCCCCCCCCCACACACACACACACTTGAATTTTTCCATAAATGAACTTTGAACATGACGCAAAGGTAAAATGCAAAGTGCTCTACTGGTGGCAAACACACCAGTAGAGACGAGATATATTTTATTTATTCTCTAAGAAGGGAAATACAATGGAAATTTAAAAGGGAAATTCAAAAGAAATAAATTTAAGATGAAACTTGGAAATTCAAAATAAATCTAACATGGAGCTTTTAGGATTTGGTTCAAGCAATGAAGAGAGGAGACTTGTAGGTTTTAGGTTGTGTATAGTTTGAACTCTACCATGTCTACTTCATTTTCTACGGGATCATGTTCATGAAAAACTTTAAGACGATGGCCATTTACCTTAAAGATGTTGTCGTCGGTGTCCTGAAGCGTGACAGCTCCATGCGTTGCGGCATCGATCACGAGGAATGGTCCTTCCCATTTGCTTTTTAGTTTCCCATGGCCAAAGAGCTTGACCCTTGAGTTGAACATAAGAACCTTGTCTCCCGGATGGAATTCCTTTTGCTTGATCCTCTTGTCATGTCATTTCTTGGTTCTCTCTTTATAGATCCTAGCGTTGTGATAGGCCTTCTCTCTCCATTCTTCCAGTTTAGAGATTTGCATTCTCCTATTTCTTCCAGCTGCGGGCAAATCCATATTCCATCTCTTTATTGCCCAGTGTGTTCTATGCTCCAATTCCACGGGCAGATGGCATGTCTTGCCGTATACAAGTTGGTATGGGGTCATACCAATTGGAGTCTTGTATGCGGTCCTGTATGCCCACAGTGCATCTGATAGCATGCTTCTCCATGTTGTCCCCATTTAATTGACAGTCTTTTGCAGAATATTCTTGATTTGCTTGTTCGATGTTTCTGCTTGTCTGCTTGTTTGTAGGTGATAAGGTGTTCCAATATTGTGCCTTATCCCTCTTTCTGTTAAATAGCGTCGGAACTTTCTGTCAATGAAGTGGCTTCCTCCATCGCTGATTACTAACCTTGGGGTGCCAAACTGTGGGAATATTATTTCCTTGAACATCTTCGTTGCGTGCAACGAATCCGCTGACTTGCACGACATGGCTTCAACCCATTTGGATACGTAGTCTACTGCCACTAGAATATACTCACAACCTTGAGACGGGGGGAAAGGACCCATGTAGTCAATTCCCCAGGCGTCGAACAGCTCTACTTGTAGGTTGTTTGTGAGTGGCATTGCATCACGGGCATTGATGTTCCCATGTTTCTGACACCTTGCACACTTCTTCACGAAGTCCTTGGTGTCTTCATACATGGTAGGCCAATAGAATCTACTTTGCCAAATCTTGGCATGGGTTCGGAATGTTCCATAATGGCCTCCATACTCTGCTCCATGACACTTCTCCATGATCTTAACTGCTTCGTTCATGGGCACACACCTTCTTAGTATGCCGTCTTGGCATACTCTATAGAGATACGGGTCATCCCATAGATGCACCGAGCTCTCCTTGATAAGCTTCTTTTTGTCTACTCCAGGTGGTACGTAGCCTGAGACTATGTAGTTAACGATGTTTGCATACCACGGGTAGGTGTCTGAAACTTTGAGGAGTGTGTCGTCCCGAAGATAGTCGTTGATGGGCAGGTCCTGTTTATCCTCAGTTTGCATTCTAGACAAGTGGTCGGCTATAGAGTTCTCTGCTCCCTTTTTATCTCTAATTTCTAGATCAAATTCTTGGAGTAGGATCCATCTTATTAGCCGTGGTTTGGCATCTTTCTTAGTAAGTAGGTATTTCAGAGCCGCGTGATCGGTGTAGACGATCACCTTGGCTCCTACCAAGTAAGATCTAAACTTGTCTATAGCAAACACCACAGCTAAAAGTTCTTTTTCTGTTGTTGCATAGTTTAGTTGTGGTCCGGTTAGCGTTTTACTAGCATAGGAAATGGCATAGTGTTTCTTATCCTGGGTCTGTCCTAGGACAGCTCCTACAACATAGTCACTGTTGGTAGTTCTTAGCTTCACTAAAGATAGTGCTAGGCAACTATCCCCGGTAACGGCCCAGGAATGCTTGTTGGCACTTGCTAACGTTGTTACTAGGAGTAGACTATAGAGTCTATCCCCGGCAACGGCGTCAGAAATGCTTGAAGCAAGACCGGTCACTATACCTAAAGGAGTGGAGCTAAAGCAGCTATCTACTAATGCCAAGCGGGGTTGTCAATCCCGATACTAGTAGGAGCTAGCTAGAAGGAATGCAATCTACCAGGGGGAGATTCTGCAAGCGCACAGAACTATCATAGTAGCACTTCGCCTGGGAGTACCAGGTGTCGATTTATTTGATCTCAAGGGAAGGCTAGAGTGGTGTATGAGTTGAGTCAAGGAGGGGATGAGAGTCGAAGAAATAAGAAAAGAGAAAAGGGGAGAAGGGAAGATGAAAGGCTAGAAAGAATATATGGGTGGCTAGGTAAGGATGACAAGGATGGCTAAGGTAAGGTGGATAACTAGATGGATAAAGAGAATAGGATAACTAAGGGTAACTGAGATAACTAAACTACTAACTACTAATAACTAATCCTAGATAACTACAAAGCAAGATAACTACGAAGCGAGATAGTTACGAAGCAAGGCAGGCAAAAGACAATAAAGCAACTAAGTTGAGTAAAGTTTTATTCCTATCTTGTCAAGTATCGAGGCGTACTAGCCTTTACCACTTACTTAGGTTGAACGCTAGCACAACGAGCCTTACTGTTAAACTAGGCCAACTATGTGGTGGAATTCAAGGCGCACAGGGCTGTCACCACCTGCTTGCTACCACAGCTATCCGGGGGTCTAGCCGTATCTGAAGGTAAGTCTATAACTAAGCACCACGCTTAACTATATTCTAACTATCTCTACCCTAGCTTTGAATAGAGACACCCTTGCGGACGTCAGAGTAAATACTTGACTTAATAAGATAAACACTAAACTAACTAAGCAACCTATTGGCAAAGAACAAACACTAAGCTCACTAGAGATTAACTACTATGGCTAAGTGAATTGATCTGTAGGATAGCTAGGCACTCAAGCAATCAATCAAGTATACCACTCAATACTGATAAGTAGAATAAAGTAATACTTGAAATGATGAACTAGAATATAGTAAGTGCTTGAGTAACAAGAGCAAAACCTGAACTGGAGATGAAGGAAGACTCTTCTCAGCTCCAGAGCCGATCACTCGCACGCCTCTACTCTTGAGCTAACCCTTGAGTAGCGCTACCGCGAGGGCGAAGATGCCTTGCTCTACTAGCTACCTACTTGCCTAACCTCTCTAAGCTTCTAACCTAACTCTCACTTGCTTCTCTTGCTTTGCTTCTCTTCGAAGTGTGGGATATGAGGGATGGTGTTTGGGATATGAATGAAGAGGTGCCTCAGGGGGGTATTTATAGCCTTGTGGAGTGAGGGGGGTTCTTATAGGGGGCAGCCAGCCGACCTAGGGCTAACCCTAGTGGCGGGCGCCAGCCCTAGGTGGCGGCTGCCACCTCCCTCACTGTTGGATGCACCGCCTTGGCTTCAACGACATCCAGGTGGTTGTCCAAGGCGGTTTGGAGGTCGGTTGCATGTCCTAGCACCCGACATTCAGCCTTGATTCACGCCACTTCATCCTGAGCCGTCCGATGCCACTGACCTAGTGACCAAGGGCCAAGATTTGGCCCTGGGGAGGTCACACGGATCGGTGACGTGGCAGGGGTTGCAACTTGGGCCAACCCAAGTGGCGGGCGCCACTTAGAGCTGGCGGGCGCCACCTTGGGGTGGCGGGCGCCACCCCTCTTAGGCCCATTTGGGCCCTGCTGAGTGGGCTTGTCTCCTGGTGGGTCCATATGTCCAAATTTGGTTCAAATCCTGCATTCAAATTGAATTCTATGGACATGTGGAATTTGGTTAGTTTGAAACCTATTTGACTACATTTCATGCCTTTTTGGTGAACTTTAGGGTCAAATGTTGACGGTAAAACAGGTGTTTAAGGACCGTCAACAAGCTCCCCCAAGCTAACCTGTTGCTCGTCCTCGAGCAACAATGCGGTTTAAGCATTGAGCATGAGATGGATAGCAACTTAAGATGTCTGCAAGTGCATATTGTATAGTGAGAAATAACTTAGCATATATCATTAATCATAGCAATGTGGGGCTTATAGCTTTTCACTTCAAACATGCAAGAGTGAAATAAAGCAGTAGATAGGAAACTTTTATCTTGCTTAGGTTTGACTAGGATTCTGTCTGGAGGTTTTTCAAGGTTTTCAAAAGATAACAACTTGCTTAAGTCCTCCAAGATTCACTCAATCACTCAATGGTGTTTAAATCCTCACTTAGGCCAAAATGTAGCCTCTCCTATTTCTAAAGAATGATATGTGGAGTTGTAGGTAGGCTAAGAACCATGAGCAAATTGCCTGATGTTTATTGCTAAGCTAGACACTCAGATCATAAGGAGCAGCAAATCATAAAAATTGATCAAGATGTGCATGTGTGGTTATGTGGAAGTGTATAGAGAGGTATTTCATAATCCTTCCTAGTTAATTTCTGGGGTCTAGAGCTAATGATAATTCTCTCTTTTTTTGGATACATAGTGAGTAGACAAAAGATGTGTCCTCACATTTTCTTAGGACATAATCCTCTCTTGAGCTACTTTGCTCACTTTTTCTCTCTTTTTTTCACAGGACATAGTCCTTTCTTGAGCTATTTTGCTCATTTTTCTCTCTCTCTCTTTTAGCTCTAGATTTCCCCAGACATCTATAGGAAAAGATTTTTGAAATGAAAAAGGGGAGGAGGGAGAAATGCTTATTCCCAGTGTAGGAATAAGCATAAGGCTAGCAATGGGATGTTTGGCAGGGTATTGCATATCTCCGGTGTAAAGAATAAGCAATTTATTTGGTGGTTGCAAACTTCCAAAGTGGAAAGTAGGCAAATTATGGTGGGTGTACGTGAATCTTGATTCAAAAGATATGATAAGCTTCTCAACTAAGATCTATGAGGTCTAACAAAGCTCAACACAAACAAAGTTCTTTGTGGTTTTGACTAATGACTAACAAATATTTGGCTGGCGGTGGGATGGGATAAAAATCTAGGAGGAACTTTTAGCAAGGTTTTCATAATTTTTAAAAGAAATCCTCCAGATTAGGTCCTAATTTCACCTTAGCAAGTTTAAAGAATTACTCCATTTCTTACTAACTTTACTCACTAAGCATGATTTCAGTTAAAGCATGTGCAACCCATAAAAGCTACAACTTAGATAAGACTAGTCATTCAAACCATAACAATAGCATTTGCATGACATATTTTAAATCTTATTCAGGTTTCAACTTGTTTAAGCAGATATTATCAGTTTTATTCATGGAGTGGTTATTTAGGCAAGCATGTGACATTCAAAAGATATAGAATTTAAGAACTGAATGTAAAGTGTAGGCTTGAGACATACCTTATTGGAGCGGGAGTCTCCCCCAAGCTGGCTTCTTGCTTAGTGAAAGATCTTCTTCGTCTCAGTCGGAGCTCTTGTTCTCATTTTATTAAAAGGGAAACTATCTAATGTTGTGAAAAGGGAAACTATCCTATTATAATATTTTATTAACTAAGTTAACATATACCTATGCATATAACTAATGATAACTGATATTTTTTTTAGTTACATGCATGACATATGTTATTTATTCGAAAAAGGGAAAATTGAAGGGAAAAATTAAAAATAAAACCAGACCTTAGGTCCATGGAGTTTCATCCTTATCGGGTGGATCTTCTTCCTTGGGCACTTCTTCTCTTAGTACTCCATCTAGTTCTTCTTCTTTTGGCACCTCTCCCTTGTTATGTGAATCACACAACTCAGGAGGTGGTTCTCTCTTTCTGCTCCACCCTGTTCTTGGGCGCCTCTTCTTGGTACGAACGGGTTCTGCTTCCTGCATGTTAGCGGCATATGCGGGACCACGGGAGAAGGAGAATATTTCCTTCCTCCCTCCTAATGTCATTTGAATTTTACCACTTCCCACATATATGCAAGCATTAACAGTGTTCAAAAAGGGTCTACCTAAGATTAGAGGCACATCTTTTCTATTTCCCATATCTAGTATTATGAAATCAGCAGGAACATAGGAGCCTCTAATATGAACAGGTAAATCATTAACTATTCCTTCTACATAGCAAGTGGATTGATCAGCTAGCACAACATAGGCAGACGTGGATGACATGGGTGGAAAGAATAAGTTTTCATAAAAATCTTTAGATAGAATGTTCACACTCGATCCTAAATCACACATGGCATTTTTAAAGACTTCACCAAAGATTGAGCATCTAATTATGGGACTACCAGGATCACTCTTTTTAACAGTCATGGTTTGATCTTCATAATAGTTTAAATATTTTATTTCAACCATATTAGCAGTTTCCATGTCAGGTTTAGCAGGAATTTTGCCAGATTCAAAAGATGGTATGATAGCAGCAATTTGAGCTAATTGGGTTTCTAACATCTTATTAAAGCTAAGTTGATTTTTCAGAGCAGATGAGAAATCTTCCAATGTAGCATTTATATTCTCAAGGGCTTTATCATTCGCCATTAATTTCTTATTCAAAAATTCAGTAGTTCTACCTTGTGAGTAAACTAAATTCTTTGAGAACGAGAAATCATCAGAATTATGAAAATTAGAGCGAGGGAATAAATTGTTACCTTGAGAATTGGAGTGCTGATTCCATCCTTGATTCTGTTGACGGAAACCATTACTGTTGTTGATGAAGTTCAAATCTTCATGTAGCTTGGGGCAGTGGCTCCCAGAATGTCCGGTTTCTCCACAGACTTCACAAGTCATGTAGGATTCCAGAAATTGGACACTCTCTTGTTGGTTCATCTTCTCACAGCTGTCCAGCTTCTTTGCCAGCAGGTCCATCTTGGCCACGATCATGTCGGCCTCCTTAAGGGAATGTATACCTCGCTTGCGGGGCTGTAGTCTTTCGTCATTCCATCCTTGGTTTGAAACCATCTTCTCTATGAGAGCCTTAGCATCTGCAACATTCAGAGAAAAGAATGCACCGCCGGCGGCGGCATCCAAATGGCTTCTAGAGAGAGGGGTTAGGCCATGGTAGAAGTTCTGGATCAATAGCCAGTCCTCCATACCATGGTGCGGACAAGCAGCGACATACTCTTGCAACCTCTCCCAAGCCTCGAGAATAGATTCCTCAGCTTGTTGCGTAAAGCTGGAGATTTTGTTGCGAAGAGCGTTCGTCTTGCCCATAGGAAAGAATTTGGCGAGAAAAGCATTGGAACACTTGTCCCATGTGTCTACAGCGTTGCGATTGGTATAGAACCATTGCTTCGCTTTTCCTAGCAAAGAGAAAGGAAAGAGACGAAGACGGATGGCTTCTTGGGTTATCCCCTTAATGGTGAAGGTGCCGCACATCTCCAAAAATTGTTGGAGGTGAGCATTGGCATCCTCATGAGCCTTGCCACAGAACGGGCTTGCTTGGACCATCGTGATCAGAGCCGGTTTCAACTCAAAATTGAGGTTGGCGTCGATCACGTCTGGTCCTATCGCTACATTAGCGGCAGAAGGAGCAAAAAACTCACGAATGGCTTTGTTGGCCATCGTGAAGATAGAACGAGATAAGAAAGAAAGTAGTTGAAGAAGATGAAGGAAAAAGATAAGAAGAGTTAAGGAAAGAAAGAATGGGGTGAGATGGGATTCGCTAAGCGGGAGCTTAAGCGAAGATAAATTCGACACGGACTCAACCGATACACCGATTGCCTTCCCCGGCAACGGCGCCAGAAATGCTTGTTGGTAGTTCTTAGCTTCACTAAAGATAGTGCTAGGCAACTATCCCCGGTAACGGCCCAGGAATGCTTGTTGGCACTTGCTAACGTTGTTACTAGGAGTAGACTATAGAGTCTATCCCCGGCAACGGCGTCAGAAATGCTTGAAGCAAGACCGGTCACTATACCTAAAGGAGTGGAGCTAAAGCAGCTATCTACTAATGCCAAGCGGGGTTGTCAATCCCGACACTAGTAGAGCTAGCTAGAGGGAATGCAATCTACCAGGAGGAGATTCTGCAAGCGCACAGAACTATCATAGTAGCACTTCGCCTCGGAGTACCAGGTGTCGATTTATTTGATCCCAAGAGAAGGCTAGGGTGGTGTATGAGTTGAGTCAAGGAGGGGATGAGAGTCGAAGAAATAAGAAAAGAGAAAAGGGGAGAAGGGAAGATGAAAGGCAAGAAAGAATATATGGGTGGCTAGGTAAGGATGACAAGGATGGCTAAGGTAAGGTGGATAACTAGATGGATAAAGAGAATAGGATAACTAAGGGTAACTGAGATAACTAAACTACTAACTACTAATAACTAATCCTAGATAACTACAAAGCAAGATAACTACGAAGCGAGATAGTTACGAAGCAAGGCAGGCAAAAGACAATAAAGCTACTAAGTTGAGTAAAGTTTTATTCCTATCTTGTCAAGTATCGAGGCGTACTAGCCTTTACCACTTACTTAGGTTGAACGCTAGCACAACGAGCCTTACTGTTAAACTGGGCCAACTACGTGGTGGAATTCAAGGCGCACAGGGCTGTCACCACCTGCTTGCTACCACAGCTATCCGGGGGTCCAGCCGTATCTGAAGGTAAGTCTATAACTAAGCACCACGCTTAACTATATTCTAACTATCTCTACCCTAGCTTTGAATAGAGACACCCTTGCGGACGTCAGAGCAAATACTTGACTTAATAAGATAAACACTAAACTAACTAAACAACCTATTGGCAAAGATCAAACACTAAGCTCACTAGAGATTAACTACTATGGCTAAGTGAATTGATCTGTAGGATAGCTAGGCACTCAAGCAATCAATCAAGTATACCACTCAATACTGATAAGTAGAATAAAGTAATACTTGAAATGATGAACTAGAATATAGTAAGTGCTTGAGTAACAAGAGCAAAACCTGAACTGGAGATGAAGGAAGACTCTTCCCAGCTCCAGAGCCGATCACTCGCACGCCTCTACTCTTGAGCTAACCCTTGAGTAGCGCTACCGCGAGGGCGAAGATGCCTTGCTCTACTAGCTACCTACTTGCCTAAGATCTCTAAGCTTCTAACCTAACTCTCACTTGCTTCTCTTGCTTTGTTTCTCTTGGAAGTGTGGGATATGAGGGATGGTGTTTGGGATATGAATGAAGAGGTGCCTCAGGGGGGTATTTATAGCCTTGTGGAGTGAGGGGGGTTCTTATAGGGGGCAGCCAGCCGACCTAGGGCTAACCCTAGTGGCGGCCGCCACCTCCCTCACCGTTGGATGCACCGCCTTGGCTTCAACGGCATCCAGGTGGTTGTCCAAGGCGGTTTGGAGGTCGGTTGCATGTCCTAGCAACCGACATTCAGCCTTGATCCACGCCACTTCATCCTGAGTCGTCCGATGCCACTGACCTAGTGACCAAGGGCCAAGATTTGGCCCTGGGGAGGTCACACGGATCGGTGACGTGGCAGGGGTTGCAACTTGGGCCAACCCAAGTGGCGGGCGCCACTTAGAGCTGGCGGGTGCCACCTAGGGGTGGCGGGCGCCACCCCTCTTAGGCCCATTTGGGCCCTGTTGAGTAGGCTTGTCTCCTGGTGGGTCCATATGTCCAAATTTGGTTCAAATCCTGCATTCAAATATAATTCTATGGACATGTGGAATTTGGTTAGTTTGAAACCTATTTGACTACATTTCATGCCTTTTTGGTGAACTTTAGGGTCAAATGTTGACGGTAAAACAGGTGTTTAAGGACCGTCAACAGTCACTAGCATCGCACATTATCTCAAAAGGTAGCGACCAGTCAGGGGGTTGAATGACTGGTGCAGAGATAAGTGCTTTCTTTAGATGGTAAAAAGAGTCTAAGCATCTGTCGTCAAAGTCAAAGGGTGCGTCTTTAGCTAGCAGGTTTGTTAAAGGTCTAGCAATTTGAGAAAAATCTTTTATAAACCTTCTATAAAAACCGGCGTGGCCAAGGAAACTGCGAATGCCTTTAACATTCGTGGGAGGTGGGAGCTGTTCTATAACTTCTATTTTAGCTCTATCTACCTCTATCCCACGTTCAGATACTCTATGTCCTAGCACTATCCCTTCTCGAACCATGAAGTGGCATTTCTCCCAGTTCAAGATCAAGTGCTTTTCTTGACAACGTTGTAAGACACCGTCCAGATTCTCTAAGCAGTGATCAAAGGTTGTTCCATAGACTGAAAAGTCGTCCATGAAAACTTCCATGATTTCTTCTATCATATCCGAGAAGATGGACATCATGCACCTCTGAAATGAAGCAGGGGCATTGCACAGGCCAAATGACATGCGCCTGTATGCATATGTCCCATAGGGGCATGTGAACGTGGTCTTACTTTGGTCGTCGGGATGGATTGGAATTTGATGGTACCCCGAATACCCATCAAGGAAACAAAAGAAGGAATGTTTGGCTAGTCGTTCCAACATCTCATCGATGAATGGCAACGGAAAGTGGTCTTTCATTGTGGCCTTGTTAAGTTTTCGGTAGTCTATGCACATTCTCCATCCCGTGACGGTTCGTTGTGGAATCAATTCGTTGTTTTGATTTTTAACGACCGTCATTCCTCCTTTCTTAGGAACTACTTGGACGGGGCTGACCCACTCGCTGTTTGGAACAGGGTAGATTATGCCTGCGTGCAAGAGCTTCAAGACCTCCTTCTTTACTACTTCTCTCATCGCATTGTTGAGCCTCCTTTGTGGCTCTCTAGAAGGTGTAGCATCGGGTTCGATCGGAATGCGATGTGTGCAAAGAGCGGGACTAATTCCCTTGAGATCTTGCAACGAATATCCTAAGACGGATCGGTGTTTTTCTAGGACGGTGATGAGTTTAGAAACTTCTTCCGTTGTAAGTCGACCACTAATGATCACGGGAGTCTCTCTATCACCATTAAGGAAGGCATACCTAAGCCCAGAAGGAAGTGGCTTAAGCTCTATAGAGGGTTTTGGTGGAGGTCAGACTCATCCAAGTCTAACGGTTCATCTAAATCAGTGTCTTCTTCTTGGATAAAGTCATGGGCGTCTTCTTCTAGATCGGGTTGAGAAGTTTCTAGTGAAGATACCGACATCACCTCCTCTATTGGATCAGGTTCGGGTTTTGGTTCGGCTATCGAATTAACAGAGCCGGCAAAAGGAACTGAAAGATCTAGATCCTTCCCAAGGTGACCCTTAAGGCTCCCTTCATGAAATCCCTCAATGAATCCCATGAGTGGGTGCCCAATTAACAAGTCGACCTCGTCTACGTCAAAGACATAGAAGTTTGCGAGGAAGCTAACCTTGTTAATTGTGATAGAAATATTCTGTGCAATCCCGCAACTCTCGACCAATTTTCCAGAAGGAAGCTTAAGGAATTTATT
Organism: Coix lacryma-jobi var. lacryma-jobi; assembly: GCA_009763385.1. Lineage (NCBI taxonomy): Eukaryota > Viridiplantae > Streptophyta > Magnoliopsida > Poales > Poaceae > Coix > Coix lacryma-jobi. Next base: position 28,012,080 of record CM019831.1, read on the forward strand.
GGTCGGGTTTAGCGATTCCTCACCTAGGAGTGTTAACATCAACGATTTAGACATTAAATTTACTCCTACAGCGGGATCATAGAGGGAATCTACAACTGTCTCATCTATGGCACACGGTATGGATGTGAAACAGGACAGAAGCTTAACGACATCTAATGATGCTTCAGCCTCCCTGAACCATTCGTTGCTCATAATTGACATGAGCTCTTGGGCAGTCGCCTTAAGGTAACTTGCCTCAAACTGGGTTGGCATGTGGTTATTAGGAGCTCTACGGGCTGTGGATCTCTTCTGCACAGGTTGTTTGGAGACATTGCCATAATCGGCGAAAAGATCTGTCTCGATATTTAGAGGATAATCCAAAGGATGAATTACTTCTTCCTTTGGAGGAGTAGGTGGTCGTGGTTCAGGTTTGACAGCTTGAGGTATAGGTAAAGGAGTTTCGGCTGTCATGGGTTCGTCCCTAGGAGTTTGATCTTCCTCTAGAGTTTCACCATGGTCATCGGTGTAGGGGGTGTTCTTGAGAATGGTCGCAAGGACTTCCTTACCTTCACTAATGGGTAAATGGAGGAAAGCTCCTTAGAGGCTAAATCAAGGAATTGTGCGGAGTTTTGGCTAAGACCGAGATAGGAATGTTGCATAAGGGTTGGCTCAGTTATAGCTAAATCTGGGCCAAAGGGTGCTAAGTCTGTAAGTCGTGCCCAGGCCGCACCTAGAGATTCCTTCTCGTCTTGTTTGAAGTTTAGCACATCTCTACGAAGACGAGCTACGTGGGATATGGGAAAGTACGTTAAGCAGAACATGGCTTGCAGTTTCTCCCATTCTCCGTTCACACTACCAACGTAGCGAGTATACCAGCGTCTAGCTTTTCCTGTTAACGAGAACGGAAATAGCTTCCACTTAAGAGTGACTCGCCTCATCCCTTGGATGTGAATACACGAACAAAGTTGTTCGAAATCACGTAGGTGGGTATAAGGATTCTCATCTACTTCTCCCGGAAAGGGATTCTCCTGAACCATCGCTACGAGGCTGGGGCGAAGCTCATAGCGAACTGCCAAAATGGCATGAGATGAACTAGGCGGCTCCAACTCAGCGCCCGATGGAGCAGCGTAGTCAAAAAGGGTTGTTTGATCCATATTGATTTATGAAATAAAAGTTCTAATCAAACTACGATAACTTTAACGACTTTGTTCTAGCTAACACAGCTACCGTTCCCCGGCAACGGCGCCAGAAAAGCTTGTTGACACTTCTTAATGCAACCACTAGAACTAGACTATGGAGCCTAATCCCCGGCAGCGGCACCAGAGATGCTTGTTGACACCAGAAGTGGCAAACAGATATACCGCAAGCGCACGGTAGTTAATCGTAGCTTTTCACCGGGAGTATTCCAGGTATCGTATTTCCACAGGGAACGTGAAGTGGATTAACTAGAAGCAGGGTCGTCAAAGGATGATCAAAGGGTATATGATAACTGGGATAGAGAGGTCTTCCTAATATCAATATCTGGTACTGGTTTTCTAAGAGTACTGAGGTTTACAACCTCATTCCTTACTGGGGGCGAAGGACGAAATAGTAGTTGATTAAAAGGTTCTCCACCTAACAACTACTGAGGCGGCAATGCTGCTACCCAACTATTATTTTCAACTTGCCTACAACATTTGAGAGGAACTCCAAGCACTGGCTGTGTCTGTCACCCTACCACCAGGCGTCTACACAAGTGCGATAAGAAGTCCACACTGGCAAGATATAGCCTAGACACCATGTCTACACTAATCTTACTACTCTAAAGCTAAGCTTAATAGGCCTAGAGCACTTCAACAAAGTAAAGCAATGTGCCAAGTAAAAGAACTGTAAACTTAAATTACCAGACCAGAATATTAAATACTAGAAGGACTCAGATGTAACACTTACAAGAAGAATCGCATCCGCTGAGGCGCACCTTGGAGAAGATTCCCGACAGGCCGGGACTCCTCTGTGGAACTCCTCACTCCCTTCCCTCTCTTCTAACACTAAAGCTACTAAGTAGGCTTTCTCTCCTTGGATGCATACAAATGAAGAGCTCTAGGGGGTATTTATAGCTTGGAGGTGGAGTAGCGGCTACTTCGGTGCCACGTCAGCGATCCGCGTGCTCTCCTTCCTTGACCATTGGATCAAACCGCCATAGTAACCGTCATGGATGGATGGCCTTGATTTCTTCACGTGTGAAACATGTGCAAACAACCGACATTGGATGGGGTTCACCCTGGGGTCGGCCGACCCCAGCCAATGATAGGTGGGCCCACCACTTTGCTTCTAGAAGGTGCTGATGTCACCAGGCTGAACAGTGTAGCCAGGGCCCACCAAGGGGGGGTCGGCCGACCCTCCTATGACAGGGCTGGCCCACCATCTTCTCTCCCTTGGTGACCCTACATGTCATGGAGCAAGTCTTGTGGTGATGGTTGCATTTGGTTTTGGTGTGGACCCATGAATCCATGTGCTTCTCATCTTGCACCATTGAGTAAAAGCACATGTTTGATCCAAGGGTTGATATTGGCCTGAGCATGCTTCTCTTGGATCGTGCCATGTCACCTTGGCCGAGGTGGCCACCAAGGTGGGGTCGCCCGACCCCCTTGGTGGGCCCACCTAGCCTCATTTTGTTCATTTTGGCATCTCCTACAAGTTCACAAGCTAAGAGTACAAGTGGAACTTATTAGTGATAAATATGCTCATGATATGCTATACTTCCTTGAAACCGAGGCCTGTTGACGGTATTTTGATAAAGTAAAACATGCTATAACTTCCGTTAACAAGGAGCAGCACGCTATGGTCATTTGACACCCCCTGGCTCGCACCAAGCAGGGGGGTCGAACTAGCAGCAACCGTAACATCCGCAGTGGGGATACGGCCATGAGGCGTCCCTTCACTCATCCCAGTTGGGGAGTTCATCCCATTCTATAGGAGGATCCACCCGATACACTGGCCGCGGTGATGAGTTCTTCCCTGGAGGGTCTCACCACAGGCCGCTCGCCATTCGTCCTTTCATCAGGACGAGTGGATGCGCGATATGGGATATCTTCAACACCAAATGAATGGTCTCACCATGGATACTGCCGAAATCCGTCAGGACATGAACGACTTGAACCAAAATTTCCAGGTATTCCGCCAGGAAACTGGCGGAGAACTGGGTAATATTTCTTCTCTCCTGCAGCAGAACCAACAGAACTGGGACGACATGTACCGTCGTCAAGGATGGATGTAACTCAACCACGCGAACAGCCAGCTTGGGGGAGGACCCCCGTCAAAGAGGTAAGTATCACTACCATCTTTATTACTGTCAGTTTTATTTTTTCAGTAATTTGAATTTGAGTTTTATCTTAGTTAATTTGCAGCTTAATTAAAAATATATATATAATAATAAATAAATATCAATAAATGAAACGCTCTCATCATAAGTCTTTTTAATGAATAAAAATAATGTATGACATGCATTAGAGTTATCATGGGAAAACGTATGCTAGAACTAAACTTGAGACATGAGCATTAGACTAAGTAAAGGGGAAGTAAGTTTCTACTTTGACTTGAGCAAGTCAAGTTTGTGGAGTAGTTATTTTGAAAAATTTAAAAACTTGCTCTAAGTACTTCTGTGGCAAAGAAAGTCCTACCAAAGCCAAATAATTTTTACTCTTAGAGTAGGAGCTTCCACTTGCTGCATGTTAGTATTGAGCTAGTTAGACTTTTGTTGATAGACATGGTAGAGAAACTTGTCATATTTTTAGACCAAGAAATTCACTTGCACCCACCTATATAGTGCTATTCTTACACAGAGAATACGCACACAACATGCCTTTATTTCCATTCATTGTTAGGAATACTCCATGGCAAAATATCATGCTCCATAATGAAATCTCAGGGACATGGCTATAGTAGTTAAAAAAAGAGAGCAAGTGCTCTAGAAAGGAAAAAAATATTCAAAAGAGCAAGTGCTCTAGAAAGAAAATTCAAAAGAGCAAGTGCTCTAGAAAGAAGAGAATATCCAAAAGAGCAAGTTCTCTCATTCATAGCCATGATCCCACAAATGAGATAAAAAGGAGAAGTGCCATGAAAGTATTAGCCACAATAAATACCACACACTTGCACATTCCTAGTCTGAACCTATGACTTGTTGCTCCTTTGCTCCATTTGTCTAACTTAGCAAAATTATGCTAGCATTGCATGCTCATTTTTTTTATCCTACCCCATTACACCTCACATAAAGTCTTAGTGAGAGGATAATTCTTCCACTTCCACATACAAATATGAGTGATCGAGTGAGCCACAGAAGTTACTAAGCATGCTTTCTTTTGAACAAAACTTGCAAAAAACTCCACATATCTTGATGAGCAAAATAGGCAAGGGAAAGACAAACCTTCTTTCTTGCTAGTCTTTTGTTCTAATCTTGAGTGCAGGGAAGGCTACCAATTCCATGGTGATGAAAATAATAAGGGCATACACAACAAAAACACAGAGTTTCCAAGATTCAAGTTCATGCTTGCTCGAGGACGAGCAAGAGGTAAGCTTGGGGGAGCTTGTTGATGCTCACTAAGTGTCATATTCTTAGCATCAACAAGGTCATATAACACAACACAAGGGCCTAAAATCAACCAAAAACCTTTTATAAACTAACGATTTCCACTTGTCCTTGAGTTTTATTTGAATGTAGGAAATTGCAGGGTTTTTGAGCAAAATGACCAAGAGGACCCACCAGGAGGCGAGCACAGTCACATGGGCTCACTTTGGGCCAAGGTGGGGTGGCGCCCGCCACCCCTCACTGGCGGCCGCCAGGGGAGTGAGGCCCAAACTCCTCCCCTGCCACGTCACTGATCCAGGGGAGGCGTGCCACACTCATTTGCAGCCATTGATCACTTAGGTCATTGCATCCAAGGGCTAAGAAGAGATGTCACATGGATCATGACCCAATTGTCCATGTGACGGTTATTTGGACATGCAACCGACCTTGGAACCGCCTCTCTGGAGCTCCTGGATGCCGTTGAAGCAATGGCAGTGGATCCAAAGGCCAGGGGGGCGGCCGCCACCTAGGGCTCGCGCCCGCCACCTCACTCACCCCCCTGACCTAACCCTAGGTCCATAAGTACCCCCCTAGGTCGCTTAGGCTATAAATAGGACCCCCCGAGCTCATTTGTACTCAGACCTCACCTCATTAGTCCCACTCTCTTGTAAGCGAAGCTCTGGTGAAGTAACACTCTAGTTGAGAGACTTAGAGTGAGAGCGAGAGTGAAGAAGAGAAGAGCTGGAGTTGTAATAGAGGATCTTCCAAGTCTCTGGTATAATTCCAAGTCTTTCTTCATTTATCTTAGTGTTCTTCTACTTTCAGCATTTACTTTAAGTTCTTTACTTATTGTTCTTGTTGAGTGCTTTCGATCATAGATAACTTAGTATTTAGTTTGTATCTAGTTTGGGTTCTTCGCTGAGTAATCAGTGCTCTAGTTTTGGACGCAAGATTAGAGTAGTATATATTAGTGTAAGCGTGGTGCTTAAACTAGTTATACCTTAGTTTGTGGCTGGCCCCCCGGATAGCTGTGGTAGCAAACAGGTGGTGACAGCCCTGGGAGCCTTGAATTCCACCACGTAGTTGGGTTAGTTTTTGAATCATAAACCTCGTTGTGCACGTCTGAGGTAAATAGTCCAGAGGGTGTGTACGGTTCGAAGAACTAGATAAAACTTTTATTGCTAAGTTAGTTGTGATCGTAAGTGTGTAGGAAAACATTAATCTGTTCATCGGTCAGACCCCGCCGATTTAGTTTAGTAGTAGTTTAGTCTTTCTTTCTTCTTATTTTAGTAGTAGTAGAAACCAACCCCCATTCATACATTTCGTTCAACCTTGCTAGAATCACTAGTTGTTCATAGCAGTCCTAGTGTTAGTTCTTCCATAGTAGCTTCCCTGTGGAAATAAATATGATACTCGGTTACTCCCGGGTGAAGTGCTACAATTGACTTATTCTGTGCGCTTGCGGAATTTACCAATAGTCATAAGAATAGTTAGTTATACTTCTTACATTAAGAAGTACCAACAAGCCTTTCTGGCGCCGTTGCCGGGATAGATTCCATAGTCTACTCCTAGTAACGACGTTAGCAAGTGTCAACAAGCATTTGTGGCAGAAATGCTTGTTGGTAGTTCTTAACTTCACTAAAGATAGAGCTAGGCAACTATCCCCGGTAACGGCCCAGAAATGCTTGTTGACACTTGCTAATGTCGTTACTAGGAGTAGACTATGGAGTCTATCCCTGGCAGCGGTGCCAGAAATGCTTGAAGCAAGTCCAGTCACTATACCTAAAGGAGTGAAGCTAAAGCAGCTATCTACTAATGTCAAATGGGGTTGTCAATCCCGACACTAGTAGGATCTAGCTAGAGAGATTGCAATCTACCAGGAGGAGATTCTGCAAGCGCACAGAACTATCGTAGTAGCACTTCCCTGGGAGTACCAGGTGTCGATTTATTTGATCCCAAGGGAAGGCTAGGGTGGTGTATGAGTCGAGTCAAGGAGGGGATGAGAGTCGAAGAATAAGAAAAGGGAAAGAGGAGAAAAGGGAAGAGAGGAGATGAAAGGCTAGAAAGAATATATGGGTGGATAGGTAAGGATGAAATGGAATGGCTAAGGTAAGGTGGATAAATTGGTAGATAGGATGGGATGACTAAGGATAACTAATGATAACTAACTAGTAACTACTAACTACTCCTAGATAACTACGAAGCAAGATAACTATGAAGCAAGATAACTATGAAGCAAGATAGGCAAATGTCAATAAAGCAACCAAGTTAAGTATAGTTTTATTCCTATCTTATCAAGTATCGAGGCGTACTAGCCTTTACCACTGACTTAGGTTGAACGCTAGCACAACGAGCCTTACTGTTAAACTGGGCCAACTACGTGGTGGAATTCAAGGCGCACAGGGCTGTCACCACCTGCTTGCTACTACAGCTATCCGGGGGTCCAGCCGTATCTGAAGGTAAGTCTATAACTAAGCACCACGCTTAATTATATTCTAACTATCTCTACCCTAGCTTTGAATAGAGACACCCTTGCGGACGTCAGAGCAAATACTTGACTTAATAAGATAAACACTAAACTAACTAAGCAACCTATTGGCAAAGATCAATCACTAAGCACACTAGAGATTAACTACGATGGCTAAGTGAATTGAACTGTAGGATAGCTAGGTCACACTCAAGATACTTGATAAAGTAATACTGAAAGTAATACTAAAGTAATACTGGGATAAAGATAAGTGTACCTGAGATACAAGAGAGCAAACCAGACCAGAGACGCCGGAAAATCAACCGACCTCCGATGCCAGTCGCTCGCACCCGCTTCTCTCTTAGCAAGCTCTACGCTACTATACCACTGGTCAGGGCTGAGCTGTGCTAAACTAAGAGCCGCGCTGTAGCGAGGGCACTAGAGCTATACTCTCTCTACTAGCTAACCAACTTGCCTGAGCTCTCTGAGCTCTCACTTGCTTGCTTCTACTTGCTTTGCTTCTCTTGTGTTGGTGTTGTGTGTTACGCCTCTAGGGGGTATTTATAGCCCAAGTGAGTGAGGGGGGGGGTACTTATAGGGGGCAGCCAACCGACCTAGGGCAAACCCTAGTGGCGGGCGCCAGCCCTAGGTGGCGGCCGCCACCCCCCTGGCCGTTTGATGCATCGTCATTGATCCTACGGTCTCCAGGGGCTCCTCCAAGGCGGTGGTTAGGTCGGTTGCATGTCCAGGTAACCGCCATTCGGTCATGATCCACGCCACTCCCCTCCTGAGCCGTCCGATGCCACTGACCTAGTGACCAAGGGCCAAGATTTAGCCCTGGGGTGGTCACACGGATCAGTGACGTGGCAAGGGGGGAAGTTGGGCCTCTCCATGTGGCGGGCGCCACCTAGGGTGGCCGGCGCCACCCCACTAGGGCCCAAATTGGCTCTGGTGAGTGGTCTCGGCCCCTGGTGGGTCCATGCTCCAAATTTGGTCCAAATCCTGCATTCAAATCAAAATCTATGGACATGTGGAACTCAGTTAGTTTGAAACCTATTTGACTACATTTCATGCCTTTTTGGTGAATTTTTGGGTAAAGTGTTGATGGTAAAACAGGTGTTTAAAGACCATCAACAAGCTCCCCCAAGCTAACCTGTTGCTCGTCCTCGAGCAATAATGCTGTTTAAGCATTAAGCATGAAATAGATAGCAACTTAAGATGTATACAAGTGCATATTGTATAGTGAGAAATAACTTAGTATATATCATTAATCATAGCAATGTGGGGCTTATAGATTTTCACTTCAAACATGCAAGAGTGAAATAAAGTAGTAGATAGGAAACTTTTATCTTGCTTAGGTTTGACTAGGATTCTGTCTGGAGGTTTTTTAAGGTTTTCAAAAGATAAAAACTTGCTTAAGTCCTCCAAGATTCACTCAATCACTCAATGGTGTTTAAATCCTCACTTAGGCCAAAATGTAGCCTCTCCTACTTCTAAAGAATGATATGTGGAGTTATAGGTAGGCTAAGAATCATGAGCAAATTGCCTAATGTTTATTGCTAAGCTAGACACTCAGATCATAAGGAGCAGCAAATCATAAAAATTGATCAAGATGTGCATGTGTGGTTATGTGGAAGTGTATAGAGAGATATTTCATAATCCTTCCTAGTTAATTTCTGGGGTCTAGAGCTAATGATAATTCTCTCTCTCTATCTTCTCTCTTTTTTTTGGATACATAGTGAGTAGACAAAAAGATGTGTCCTCACATTTTCTTAGTACATAGTCCTTTCTTGAGCTACTTTGCTCCTCATTTTCTTAGGACATAGTCCTTTCTTGAGCTACTTTGCCCACTTTTTTTTAGCTCTAGATTTCCCCAGATTGTCTATAGGAAAGGATTTCAGAAATGAAAAGGGGGAAGAGGGAGAAATGCTTATTCCCAGTGTAGGAATAGCATAATGCTAGCAATGGGACGTTTGGTAGGGTATTGCATATCTCCAGTGTAGAGAATGAGCAATTTATTTGGTGGTTGCAAACTTCCAAAGTGGAGAGTAGGCAATTTATGGTGGGTGTGTGAATCTTGATCAAAAGATATGATAAACTTCTCTACTAAGATCTATGAGGTCTAACAAAGCTCAACACAGACAAAGCTCTTTGTGGTTTTGACTAACAAATATTTGGCTGGTGGTGGGATGGGATAAAATCTAGAAGGAACTTTTAGCAAGGTTTTCATAATTTTTAAAAGAAATCCTCCAGATTAGGTCCTAATTTCACCTTAGCAAGTTTAAAGAATTACTCCATTTCTTACTAACTTTATTCACTAAGCATGATTTTAGTTAAAGCATGTGCAACCCACAAAAGCTATAACTTAGATAAGACCAGTTATTCTAACTATAACGATAGCATTTGCATGACATATTTCAAATCTTATTCAGGTTCCAACATTTTAAGCAGATTTTATCATTTTTACTCATGGAATGGTTACTTAGGCAAGCATATAACATTCAAAAGATATAGAATTTAAGAACTGAACGTAAAGAGTGAGGTTGAAACATATCTTTCTCGGTCGGAGCTCTTGTTCTCATTTTATTAAAAGGGAAACTATCTAATGTTGTGAAAAAAAGGAAACTATCCTATTATATTTTATTGTTCTAGCTAAGTTAACATATACTTATGCATATAACTAATGATAACTGATTTTTTTAGTTACATGCAATACATATGTTATTTATTTGAAAAGGGGAAATTTGAAGGGAAATTTAAAAGTAAATCCATACCTTAGATCCATGGAATTTCATCCTTTGTCGGGTGGATCTTCTTGTTTGGGTGCTTCTTCTTCAAGTACTTCATTGAGTTCTTCTTCTTTTGGCACCTCTCCTTTGTCATGTGAATTACATAACTCGGGAGGAGGTGGTTCTTTCTTTCTGTTCCACCTTGTTCTTGGGTGCCTCTTCTTGGTTCGAACGGGTTTTGCTTCCTGCATGTTAGCGGCATATGCGGGACCACGGGAAAAAGAGAATATTTCCTTCCTCCCTCCTAATGTCATTTGCATTTTACCATTCCCCACATATATGCAGGCATTCACAGTATTCAAGAAAGGCCTACCCAAAATTAAAGGCACATCTTTCCTATTTCCCATATCTAGTATTATGAAATCAGCAGGAACATAGGAACCTCTAATATGAACAGGTAAATCATTGACTATTCCTTCTACATGGCAAGTGGATTGATCAGCTAGCACAACACAGGCAGATGTGGATGACATGGGTGGAAAGAACGAGTTTTCATAGAAATCCTTAGATATAATGTTCACACTCGATCCTAAATCACACATGGCATTTTTAAAGACTTCACCAAAGATTGAGCATCTAATTATGGGACTACCAGGATCACCCTTTTTAACAGTCATGGTTTGATCTTCATAATAGTTAAAATATTTTATTTCAACCATATTTGCAGTTTCCATGTCAGGTTTAGCAGGAATTTTGCCAGTTTCAAAAGATGGTATGATAGCAGCAAGTTGAGCTAATTGGGTTTCTAACATCTTATTAAAACTTAATTGATTTTTCAGAGCAGATGAGAAATCTTCCAATTTAGCATTTATATTCTCAAGGGTTTTATCATTTGACATTAATCTCTTATTCAAGAAATCAGTAGTTCTACCTTGTGAGTAAACTAAATTTTTCAAGAATGAGAAATTATTAGAATTCTGAAAATTAGAGCGGGGGAATGAATTGTTACCTTGAGAGTTTGTAGGCTGATTCCATCCTTGATTCTGTTGACGGAAACCGTTGTTGTTGTTGTTGTTGATGAAGTTCAAATCTTCATGTAACTCGGGGCAGTAGTTCCCAGAATGTCCGGTTTCTCCACAGACTTCACAAGTCATGTAGGATTCCAGAGATTGGACACTCTCTTGTTGGTCCATCTTCTCACAGCTGTCCAGCTTCTTTTCCAGCAGGTCCATCTTGGCCACGATCATGTCGGCCTCCTTAAGGGAATGCATACCTCGCTTACGGCGGTGCATTCTTTTAGTTATCTAGGAGTAGTTAGTAATTATTAGTTAGTTATCCCATTCTATCTATCTATCTAGTTATCCACCTTACCTTACCATCCATTTCATCCTTACCTATCCACCCACATATTCTTTCTAGCCTTTCATCTTCTCCTCTCCCATTTTCCCTTTTCTTATTCTTCGACTCTCATCCCCTCCTTGACTCGACTCATACACCACCCTAGCCTTCCTTTGGGATCAAATAAATCGACACCTGGTACTCCCAGGGAAGTGCTACTACGATAGTTCTGTGCGCTTGCAGAATCTCCTCCTGGTAGATTGCAATCTCTCTAGCTAGCTCCTACTAGTGTCGGGATTGACAACCCTATTTGACATTAGTAGATAACTGCTTTAGCTTCACTCCTATAGTGACTGGACTTGCTTCAAGCATTTCTGGCGCCGCTGCCAGGGATAGACTCCATAGTCTATTCCTAGTAACGACGTTAGCAAGTGTCAACAAGCATTTCTGGGCCGTTGCCGAGGATAGTTGCCTAGCTCTATCTTTAGTGAAGTTAAGAACTACCAACAAGCATTTCAGGTTTTTTATTTGAATTTGAGTTATAGGATTGCCGTACTATCAAGGGGAATGCAAATATACCGCTATGGCTGAATGATATGTGCTCAAACCAACCCTAGTCATCCTTGCTTTCTAACCAAAGACAGCTGCATGAATTCTGATCTTTTTCTGTCTGTCTGGTAGGCGCGGCAGTGCCGCTCAGGGCGCGACAGTGCCGGGCCACGGCACTGCCGGGATAAGGCCGGCACTGCCGCGACTTGTTTCAACCGTTGGATGGTAGGGGGTACTTACTCCACTCTCCTGCCACCCCAACGGTCACCCATGACCATAACTCTTCTCCTACCTCCAGACAAGGCTCTCTCTCCCCATTGAAGGCCCCCAAGCTCTCTCTCACCAAATCTTCGATTCCCATTGATTCCAAGTGAGTGAGAGGCTCAAACCTTCACCAAAGAGAAGCCCTAGCTGAGATCTAATCCCTAGAGCACTTGATTTGAGCCATAGCCGGTGGATTTGCTTCTATTACTCTTGGGTTCTTGGAACCCTAGCCGGCTAGGCGTCGCCCTTGAGCTAGCCAACTTGTGTGGCGGCCTTGGGAGGTTTGTAATCACTTGTGCAGCTAGTATTATCACCCCTCACTTCAAGGATTTGGTTCCTTGACTTGAGGACGAGGAAGAGTTGCAAAGCTCATGACCTAAGTGGTCATCCTCAACAACGTGGAGGTAGGCAAGCCTTGGTGGCGAGCTGAACCACAGGATAAATCACTTGTCTCTTGCGCTTACATATTGTTATTCATCATACTTGTGAGCTTGTGATAGATTCTAGGCTTTGGCTCCGATCTACTTCATACATCATATTTGGCTTGATTGAGTTGATTCTGCTGATTCAGGAAACCTAGTATAACATTTCCATTCATATAGATTTGGTTTCCCGTGGCTGGATTTCGAATTGCAGGCTTAGACAAGTTCTCTGCGCAGCAGTACCGGGCTGAGGCCGGCAGTGCCGGGGAGCGGCAGTGCCGGGCTCTACTGATTAAGTTTTGATCTATGAATTTTTACAGGCCTATTCACCCTCCTCTAGGCCACACAGGTCCTTACAAAAACCTTCTCACTTTGACACCTCAACTATCAAAATCGTTCTATTCCAATCCTATAGAAAATGTTTAATTTTAACCTGGAGCCATTGCAAAAATTGGATCAAGGTCAAATTTGAATCGTTTTGATAAGTTGAGGTGCTAAAGCTCGACAAAGGCAAGAGTTAAGAGGACAAAATGGACTTAATCAAGTACTTTAGTTTTCTACATATTTATGAACATTTTTATATATTTAAATTTACTTATTAATAAACATTTGTATATATTAAAATATTTATCTACACTTTTTGGATTTTTCCGTTCTACATATGAATCCAAAAATATTTAAAATATAATCTATATATTTGAGGTTATCATATTTTGAAATTTAAATGTTTTGACCTCTTCAAGTAAACTTGGATTGCGAATGACAAAAACTAAACTTGAGATCTATAATTTTGTGGTTAATGACTATTCCATTTAAAATCATTTACGGTCCCAACATCTAACTTTAAGTTCTCATACTTTAAAATTTAATTTTTTGAGTTGTTCAAACGAACTCGGATGAAGAAAATCCAAATCAAAGTTGTAGGTCTCAAGAAAATGGTACCAAAATTTAATTTATCATAATTTTAACTTCCCTTTTATGATAAAAATCCAATAAAGCATAGATAAGTATTTTAATACATGTAAATATTCATCAATAAGTAAATTTAATATATAAAATTTTATAAATATAAAGTACTTAGCATTTTCGGTCCCTTAATTCTTGCTTCATCTAATAGCACCTCAAATATCAAAATCGTTCAATTTTGATCCGAAAAGGGTTTTGAATGGGTTTAAGAGACTCTAGGTCAAAATTAAATGGCTTTGATAGTTGATGTGCCAAAGTTAAATGGTATTATAGTTCGAAGTTAAAATTAGACAAAGAGTTGAGGGACTAAAAATAAATTTAATCCTAGTTATATATATATATATAAAACATATTCTTGCATGGAGAAAGTATGTATTCTAGAAAGTATTTTAGGAAGAAACTAAATCCCACCCTTATATTTTTGAGGATGTTAATTATTAGGTGCTAATAAGTTGGTGTCTGAAATCCTCCAATCGATTGAATAGTGAATTAAACAATAATTCATCCTATCTACTCACATGTACTTCTGTTATGTTTATATTGTTTAAAATGTTTTGTTTTTGATCATTTAAACAATGAAGCGTTTAATGAACTGCTTAGGGCCTTGACGTTATAATTACCGTTTGTTTACCATTTAAATTTTTAAGTGTCCTAAACTGCCGCTTTGACTAACAATGTTAAACATATTTCTTTGTAAAAACTTCCATTGTATCATTGTTATCGACTTTGAAGTATGGTGTGTTTAGGAGAAGAATTTGTTCAATGTATTAGCTATTCTTACTCACCCCTTGGCCCCAAAATAATAAACATATATTTTATGAAAAGGGATATAAAATACTCCCTCCATCCCAAATTATAAGGCATTCCAAGAATCTTGGAGAGTCAAAGTTTTCCAACTTTGACCAAATTTATATAATAAGATAATAATATTTATGATACCAACTCTGTACAATTAGATTCTTCATTAGTTATATTTTCATAATATACATATTTGATTGCATGAATCTTTGTATTTTTCTTTAAAATTTTGGTCAAAGTTGAAAAACTTTGACTCTCCAAGATTCTTGGAATGTCTTCTAATTTGGGATGGAGGGAGTAGGTTTCAACCCTTGACTTGTGTTACAATATTATGTTGTAAATTTTACTAAAACATTGATATTACTTTAGAAATATTTCGAATATATTGATACAAGTTTTATGTCCTATATTTATATATAATTTGCATAGTTGTTGCCTAAAGCTTATCACTGTAAGTTTGTCATATGAAAACCATAATTTATGTGAAATTCTTGCATTTCAATGGATCCTAAAACTCGATATGTTAAAAAGACAAAAACCACCCATTGAAATCTTAGGGGGCGAATTAAACAACTTTGATTATTATTAGGTATATATATAAGTAGAATACCTACTGTTGTAGGTTAGAATAAATTAGACATTAGACATAAGAATAATTGAAGAGTTATATAAACTTTATTTTTTTATTTTTAAAAAGGAGATTTTCTGCTCAAATTCGAAAATATCATGAAATCCCAAAATTACCCTTTCCATCTGTCTTCCAAACTGCGAGCTTTTCTCGCACCCGTACTCCCTCTCCACTCCGGCTAGGAGGTTGCTCCCTCCGCCGCTCCGCCTCCACCGCACGGCCGTCGTCACCGGCTCCGCCCCCGGTCACATCTCTTTGCCACCGCTGCCCGCGCCGCGGCGCCGCCACCACCGAAGGCGACCCAGTCGCTTTCATGACTATGGTGACTCCTCCCACTGTCGAGGTACGTAGGCACTCACGCGTCGTCCACTCCGTCCCGTCCTCGCCGCTTCCTCACCTCCCTTCCCCGTGACCGTACTCGTCCGTTGCCTCCCATCCGGCGAGCCACCGATCGGAGTGGCGTTCCTCGTCTTCGTCCCTAGGGTTTATCGGATCTGACCCGTCTTCCCGTTGCCCTCCTCGCTCGCAGCCTGAGGACGAGGAGATGCTCGTGCCCCGCCAGGAGGTGGCCGCCGCCGACACCGACGCAGCGCAGCCCATGGAAGGTACTGTACGCTCTTATCTCATTTTTGCTGATTTGCTTCAGTTTGATTTGTAGCTTGGTTTGACAATGTTCCACATTACGAACTTGGTTCTGTGTGCTGGCATTATCCTGATTCTGCATACGGATGTGTTTCATGGCTATTGGCAGTAGTGGCGCAGACTGAGGTGGTGAGCACGGCAGAGAGCCAGCCTGTGGAAGATCCACAGACATCGCGGTTCACATGGACAATTGAGAACTTCACTAGGTTCAATGGGAAGAAGCACTATTCAGAGGTTTTTGTTGTTGGCGGATTCAAATGGTGAGCTCCTGATCCCTTCCATTTTCCTGCCTGCAGAAACCATGGATTTTTTTTTCTAACCTCTGTTCTTTAGAGTACCCATAACATCTATTGACCTTCACACAGGCGTGTGCTGATTTTCCCCAAGGGGAACAATGTGGACCACTTCTCAATGTACTTGGATGTTGCTGACTCAGCCAACCTCCCATACGGTTGGAGCCGCTATGCTCAGTTTAGTCTTGCTGTTGTAAACCAGATCCAGCCGAAGTATACGATACGCAAAGGTGTAGTATTTCTTTATGCTGTGTTTATCCACATCTCTGTGCACTTGAATATAGAGGGAAGGATGTTAAACTAGAAACATACATGCCAAAGCAGCACATATAAACATGGGAGTAGAAGTGTTTGAATACATTACTATTCTCATCCAAAACATTTTTATGATTTTGTCTGTAAAAGTTACTGATTTAAAAGATTATCTTGCATCAGGTAGGAACCAGTTAATCTTATATATATAGTGGTTTTGCCGCCATTTTAACTTTCATGATCTCATGTTGGATGGGCAGTGTAGACAGCTTACCATGGTTGCATTCCTGACTTATGTAGCCGAGTATTAGGTGTCTGAATTTGAAATAAACCTTTGTTCCTTAAATCTGTAATGAAGCACCAATTAAGTCCCAAATTTGCATCTTGCGTCATCTACACAACTTTATTACTAGAGTAAAATTGTTAGCTTCCAGGTCTTTTTTTTAGAACACGCTTGTGTATCTTTGTATTAAAGAGAGAGGTTAGCTGCCATCTTGCACCATTGATGTAAAAATCCACCAACTTTAGTCGGTGAAATGGTTATATCATCATGTAGGTGATATTAGTGGCATTAAGCGATTAAACAGTGGCAAATCCTATTATCATCTGTTTTCTTGGCTAATTATTACAGTACATGATGAAGTATAAACTGCAAATGCTGTTTATGACAAATTATGTTAGAAGTGATATTTTTCCATAACCCTAACAAACAAGTTCCTCTAGGCACTAGCTGGGTGGCAGACCAACACTTATCACCAAATTTTTGATTAGAGCGGCCTAGGTGGTTAGCCAGGATGGTTTTCATATAACATGCTGTCCCATGATTGATAATGGATTGAATTTTCTTTTCTATCTATATTTATACTTGGATATTGTTGCTATGGAATTTACTTGGATATTGTTGCTATGGAATTTACTTGGATATTGTTGCTACAAACTTTTTCTCCATTTCCGATGATTGCAAATGCGGCACAATGCAATTTTTTATGTTCTGTTGGTGATTAATAGGATGCATAACCTTTGTTTGCCAATCGTTCTTGCTATGGATGTATCTAGCACCAACCCGTTGTTTCTTCCTTGTCTGCAGATACCCAACATCAATTCAATGCTCGTGAGAGTGATTGGGGTTTCACATCTTTTATGCCTTTGAGTGAGCTCTATGATGCAAGTAGAGGTTACCTCATGAATGATACTGTTGTTGTGGAGGCCGAGGTTGCTGTACGCAGAATGGTTGACTATTGGACATATGACTCAAAAAAGGAAACTGGTTATGTGGGTCTGAAAAACCAAGGAGCTACCTGTTATATGAACTCCCTTCTACAAACACTATACCATATACCGTACTTCAGGAAGGTGTGGTAGTACCATTCATTCTTACATTATAGGAATTATTTCTACTGCACTTCACTGATTTATTTTTTCTGCTTTAAGGCTGTGTATCATATGCCAACCACTGAAAATGACATGCCATCAGGAAGTATTCCCTTGGCGCTTCAGAGCCTTTTCTACAAGCTCCAGTACAGTGACAGTAGTGTAGCTACAAAAGAGCTGACCAAATCTTTTGGATGGGACACATATGATTCTTTCATGCAGCATGATGTACAAGAGCTCAACAGAGTTCTCTCTGAGAAACTTGAGGACAAAATGAAGGTATCATATATAGTGGAACTCGGTTGTATAGTGCATTTTATCTTTTATTAACCTCACATCTTCTTAGGGCACTGTCGTAGAAGGAACGATTGAGCAATTATTTGAAGGTCACCACATCAATTACATTGAGTGTATAAATGTTGAGTATAAATCTAACCGCAAGGAGTCCTTTTATGGTATGGGCTGTCTTTTACGTTGTTTGCTGACTAAGCAATGCCTTGGTAGCCCAAGTGGTAGCAACCTTGGTTGCTGTACTAAGTTTTGCTATATGCCCTTGCAGATCTTCAACTTGACGTCAAAGGTTGTCGTGACATTTATTCGTCGTTTGATAAATATGTTGAAGTTGAGCGTCTAGAGGGTGATAACAAGTATCATGCAGAGAATCATGGTCTACAGGTAACCAAATATCTTGCTATTCATCAGGGATGAAAACCTTTTAGAGTTGGTCTATTCATTAAGATATTTATGTGATTGTGACTTGTGAGCTTCAGTGTATTCATTTACTGAGATAGGAAATAACCAAATTATAAGACAATATAGCCATCCTTGTAGGCTTGTACTTCCTATTCCTTTTTCTGTTTGATGAAGGAAGTTTGAAAGTTGCATGATAACCTTTTTTTTCTTCAGTTAATTTTTGAATATATCTCGTTACTGGATTCAGTCTTGATATCGCAGGATGCGAAGAAGGGCGTTCTTTTCCTTGATTTCCCCCCTGTTTTGCAACTCCAGCTGAAGCGCTTTGAGTATGATTATATGAGAGATACTATGGTTAAGGTTTGTTCTGGATAACTTGCACTTTGTTCAGTTAGTTATATTGTGCATGTACTTGTAAGATCTGCTATACCAAATGAGCCATCTCATTGAGGGTACACTTGATGTGTGCAGCAATTACAATCAATCTAAATCGAAATGTTTTTAAGATCTATTCCCATGTCTATTAATATTTGCTTGCCCAGATTAATGATCGCTACGAATTCCCTCTGCAACTTGATCTGGATAGAGATGGTGGTAAATACCTTGCTCCAGATGCAGATCGAAGTACAAGAAACCTTTACACTCTTCACAGGCAATGGCTTTCACCACATACTGTACATATTTGTATGGCTTTAAAATGAATTAATTTATTCACCATCCATGACATATCCTTTTTTCTTCTCAAACATGGGTGACATGTCCTTGTTATGGTCTTTGAGAGTTTTGAGGCACCAGAGAATTTCTAGCTATTTGTTCCATCTAAAAACAATCACTATTTGTTTTACCAACATGCTATGTGGGGCAAGGTTGCTACGTAATGCTATGCTTAAGTAGACGTATGTTTAAGGAAATTGGTTGATCATGTGCAAAATGCAGCCACATGAACATGCAGATTTGCAGACACTGCCACAACTACTATTTTTGATAACCATCGTATACCATTCCTAATTTTCTTCTTATTGTGTAGAGGACCGGTGGCAGTTTGTTAGAAAGGCATTTCAGTGCAATTGTGTATTGTGGTAATGTAATTTGCAAGGGTACTTGTGTAGTTGTTGGAGTATAAGTGAACTGTCCACCTCTCCTCATCAGCTTAAGCTTTTGGGTTGAATTGGTCGGTGCATGCAACTCAATATGGTATCAAAGCTAGAGGTCTCGAGTTCGAATCTCGGTTAGCGCAATTAAATAGAATAATAATTGTTGCTCGCTCCTATTCCATGTCTGAGGCCTGAGGCCTCGATGTGAGGAGAGAGTGTTGGAGTATAAGTGAATTGTCGACCTCTCCCCATCAGCTTAAGATTTTGGGTTGAATTGGTTGGTGCATGCAACTCAATAGGTAGGTGTTTAAGTATTTCACTCTGTTCTGGGGTGGTTGTGGGGATTCATCTCTTGTACACTATATCAGTATATCTACAGTTCTGTCCTTTTTTTCTTCTCCAGCACCTAAGCGAACACTTTCTTCTTGCATTTTATTTGGTGTACTAATACTTTTTATCTTCTTTTATTCAGTGTTCTTGTTCATAGCGGTGGGGTACATGGCGGTCACTACTATGCATTCATACAACCAACTCTGTCTGAGCAATGGTAGGCTTTTGTATTGGTTTATTGTCGTGGTACACTTGATCAACTAAGTTGCTAGATAATTTCATTGCATTTTCCTTGCACTTAGATATTTAATGGTTGACTAGAACTATACCGACTTCCATTCTTAAGTTGGAGTACTATATTAGCCGACTAAAATCTGTGTTTCTGACCTGCTGGTGATTACCAGTGAATGGTAGCAGTCATGTTTATAACTGTGGTACTGTAGACTGTAGCATAAGCCTTTGCAGACCAATTTGTAGTTTCAGATTCTGCTTTGCCCACCAGTTGGCTATAGGAATGCACCCATTTAATTGGTTCTGATTTTCGAGGACTGTTGGCAACTTGTCTATTAGAGGGGTTAGTTACACTTGTGTTCTTTAGAATACACATTTGTCACTGCTCCCAATACACATTTGCACCCTCGGTTGCTTATAGTCCACATTCATCAACAGCTGAACAGCATCAGGCATGCCTTGAAAAATCCTACTATGAATAATAATTTGCTCAATTATTCCTTGATACAAGTTCAAGGAATAAACGTACTACATAAACGACCACTTGCATATGAACCACTTGAACACCGTACATACAACAACCATGGTTTTGAGGCGTTGGTGTCTTGTGGCACTGGGGGTATATGCCTGGACTCAGGCTGGGCACTTTTAAGCCAAAAACCAAAAACCTAACGGAACCGAAATGTCGTTTTTTTTTGTTTTTGTTTTCGGCTTCAGTTTTAATTCCTGTGATGTTTGGTTGTTGGGTTCGGCCTCAGTTTTGCTGGCCAACGAAACCGAGAAGCCGAGAAACAGAGCAAACGTCTTCGTCTCCGTGCAGGTGCACTGTAAGTCCGTAATGTAGAAAGGCATGGCAAAGGCCAAGGGCCCATCACACATTGGCCCATCACCATCCAGGTTATCCCCAGCGCATCAGCAGATAGTAGCGGGGCCAGTCGCGAGGCTGCGACGCGTGCATATCGGGGCGGGGCGAGCTGCGACGACGCATGCCACGCATCGATGACGGCGGGGCTGCGTGGCCGCGACGCTGGCGCATCAGCGGCTGGGCGAGGTTGTGAGGCCGCTACCCTGCACATCGGGGCGGAGCGGGTCGCACAGCGGCACATCGGGGCAGGATAACAGTCAACAATGATTGGGGCGCGCGGCAGCGACTGGGTGAGGTAGCGCGGCGCCGGACAACGTGAGCGGCTGAGCGCGACCGAGGCAAAGCGAAGCGAGGGAGGTGGAGGTACATGTTGGAAAGAGTGATTGAATTGATGGGCTAACCCTAAAGGGTAGCAATATAGTCACTATTACATGGGCCTAAACTCCAACACCCCCCCCGTAGTCTGAACTACCGACGCAGCGGAGTTTCAAGACTGAGCACGAAAAGCACAACAACACACGAGCCCCCCCACAGACTCAACTAGCCACTAGTGATGTTGAGGCTGGAGCGAAACTCGGAAAACGTCGAGGACAGGAGGCCCTTGGTGAAGATGTCGGCGAACTGTGAAGTGGTCGGGACATGGAGGACCCGAACATCGCCGATGGCCACCCGATCGCGGACGAAGTGGAGGTCGATCTCCACATGCTTGGTCCGCTGGTGCTGAACGGGGTTGGTGGAGAGGTACACCGCACTCACGTTGTCGCAGTAGACCAGCGTGCTCCGGGTCAGGGGACTGTGGAGCTCGCCAAAGAGCTGCTGGAGCCAGGATGCCTCAGCCACAC
Source organism: Coix lacryma-jobi var. lacryma-jobi (assembly GCA_009763385.1). Lineage (NCBI taxonomy): Eukaryota > Viridiplantae > Streptophyta > Magnoliopsida > Poales > Poaceae > Coix > Coix lacryma-jobi. The sequence continues at coordinate 28,033,376 of CM019831.1, forward strand.
CGTTAGCAACGGCGCGGTACTCCGCCTCGGCACTGGAGCGGGAGACCACCGGCTGGCGTTTGGACGACCAAGACACCACGTTGCCACCAAGGAAGACAGCATAGCCGAAGGTGGACCGGCGAGTGTCCGGGCACCCAGCACAGTCAGCGTCGGTGTAGACCACGAGCTCGGTGGAGGAGTAGGTCGTAGTCGACAGTGCCGCAGAGGTAGTGAAGGAGGCGCTTGAGAGCCGTGAGGTGAGGCTCACGCGGATCATGCATGTGGAGGCAGATCTACTGGACTGCGTAAGTGATGTCCGGGCGGGTGAAGGTGAGGTACTGAAGCGCCCCTGCAAGACTCCTGTACGCAGTGGGGTCAGTAACTGTGGCGCCCTCGGTCTCTGACAGCTTGGCCTGAGTGTCGACTGTGGTGGAGCAAGGCTTGCAGTCAGTCATACCAGCTCGCTCCAGGATATCGAGAGTGTACTGCCGCTGGTGAAGGAAGAGACCCCCTGGACGAGGCTCAACGGTGACCCCGAGGAAGTGATGGAGCACATCGAGATCCTTCATAGCGAACTCCTGCTGAAGAGAGGTGATGATCCGCCGCAGCAGTGTCGGGCTGGAGGGTGTAAGCACAATATCGTCAACATAGAGCAACAAATATGCAGTCTCCCCGCCGTGGTGATAGATGAACAGAGAAGTGTCTGACTTAGCCTCCACAAATCCCAAAGTGAGTAGAAAAGCAGCAAAACGAGAGTACCACGCCCGGGGAGCCTGCTTGAGGCCGTAGAGTGACTTGTTGAGGCGGCAGACCAGGTCAGGGCGAGAAGAGTCAACAAACCCCGCAGGCTGACTGCAGTAAACCGTCTCAGCAAATGTCCCGTGGAGAAAAGCATTCTTGAATCGAGCTGGTGCACAGGCCAGGAGCGAGAGAGAGCCAGTGAGAGGACTGTGCGGATCGTAGCAGGCTTCACCACTGGACTGAATGTCTCCTCATAATCAACGCCAGGCCGCTGAGTGAAATCCCTGAGAACCCAGCGAGCCTTGTACCGCTCAAGAGAGCCATCAGCCCGCCGCTTGTGTGTCCAGATCCACTTGCCGGTGACAACATTGGAGCCAAGTGGACGGGGCACCAGATCCCAGGTCTGGTTGGCAAGAAGAGCCACATACTCCTCTTCCATCGCACCACGCCAGTGAGGGTCGGCCAAGGCGTCACGCACGGAAGAGGACACCGGAGAGACCCGCGGTTCGCGGGGCGTCACGGCAAGAGCCCGAGGCTGCAACACCCCCGTCGCATGCCGCGTCACCATGGGGTGAACATGACGCGGGTGGCGGTGAAGTAGAGGCGGGTGGTACACGGGCGGCTCGACCCGAGCTGCCAGTGGCGGTGGAGGCGGGGGCGTAGGCGTCGACGGCGGAGAGGCGGCCACGGGTGGAGACCGAGGTGGCGACGACGGCGACCGGTCGCGCACCAGGTGCGGCGAGGCTGCTCGCGCACGTTGCTGGTAGACACGCACCGGCTGGACGAAGCGCGCGGGAGGTGTCGCAGACGCCGGACCCGCATCGGGCGCAGGATCAGGCGCAGCACCGGGGGACGCGACTGCCGGACCAGCGCAGGGCGCAGGGGCCGGGGCTGCCCCGGAGTATGGCGAGCCGGGGCCCGGGCCCGGTGGAGGGCGTGGGAGAGCAGGAGAGCCGGGGCACGGGCCGACAGAGGGCGCGGTAGAGGAGGACCCGCAGGGCAAAACGACAAAGGTGGCTGGACCACTGCGTCAGTGGGAAAAAGGGAGAAGAGGTCAAGGTCGGATGTGGGTGGTTTGGAGGTGGTGGGAGGGAAGGTGGTGGGGGAGAAAGGGAAGACAGACTTGTCGAACACAACGTGACGAGAGATGAGGACACGACGAGAGGAAAGGTCAAAGCAACGGTACTCCTTGTGATCCAGGGAGTACCCGAGGAAGACACACCGAGTCGACCGGGGAGCCAGCTTGTGAGGAGCAGTGGCAGTGGTGTTAGGGTAACACACACCCGAAGATACGAAGGTGATCGTAACGCGGAGGGGTACCGAAGAGGGCGTGGTGTGGGGTGGGAGCGGAAGGCAAGCGGTTAAGGAGATAGGTGGAGGTGTTAAGGCTCTCGGCCCAAAAACGAGCGGGAAGTGAGGCCTGAAGCAGAAGGGTGCGCATGGTGTCATTCGTGGTGCGAATTATGCGCTCAATCTTGCCGTTTTGGGAGGAGGTGTAGGGGCAAGACATGCGTAACTGGACACCATGAGAGAGGAAGAAAGTACGAGAGGTGGTGTTGTTGAACTCACGCCCATTGTCACACTGGACGGCCTTGATGGTGAGGCCGAACCGAGTGGAAACCCAAGCGAAAAAGTGAAGGAGCGTGGGGAAAGCATCAGACTTGGCCTACAAGGGAAAAGTCTAGGAATAATGAAAGAAATCATCAACCACTACAAGATAGTATTTGTAGCCAGAAATGCTAAGGAGAGATGTCCAGAGGTCGCAATGGACAAGGCCAAAGATATGGGCCGCATGGGAAGAGGAGGTAGGAAAAGGAAGATGAACATGACGGCCCAGTTGGCACACATGACACAAGTGCACATCAGAATCCAGAGGACAAGGTATGTCGGAACTACGACGAAGCTGTGTCAAAGCATCGCGGCCAGGGTGACCAAGGCGACGGTGCCAAGTAGTAGAGGAGGTGGTGGCGAAAGCAACTGACGGAGTGGAAGGCGAAGACGATGGAGCGGAAGCAGGAAACCGAATAGTGTAAAGGGGCCCCGTGCTGTCACATCGGAGAAGAGGACGCCGGGAAGCCAAATCCTTTACAGTAAGACCAGAAGGATCGAACTCAACAGAACAGGAATTGTCAGCCGTGAAACACCGAATAGAAAGAAGGTTGGGAACCATATTGGGAGCAACAAGGACATCGGGAAGATGAAAAGTGCCATGAGTGTTAGCGGCACCCACGGACGTGACCGGAAGGCAAGAGCCATTCACGACCATGATGGACGAAGGGTGAGTCGAAGAGTGAGGGTGAATGGAAGATAGGAGACCAGGGTTGGGAGTGGTGTGGTAGGTGGCTCCCGAGTCAGCGATCCAGTCGGAACTGACTGGAGGTGTCAGGCCCAGGGTGCTGAAAGAGCGGGCCAAGGCTGTCGGATCCCAACCGACATGTCCCGACAGGGTCCCGACAGCCCCAACGAACATGGCTGCCGGTGTGTGCATGGGGCGAGACCCTCCGTCGGCTGCCGGCGGAGGTATCGGGGTACTCCCACGGCCCCCCACTCTCGCTCGGCCCGGGAGGAGGACCAAGGAGAGACGACGGAGGCGTAGGCGACGGTCGGGACCACGACAAACCGAAAGAAGTGGGACCGACGTTCGGAAAGGCGAGGAGCCGCTCCGTCTCGGCGATGCGACAAGCAAGCGCATCAGCCGCCTCGCGCTCGCGCTCCCAGGCGAGGGCAGCGGCGCGCACACGTGCCTGGCCTTCCGCGGCGGCAGCCTGGGCAGCGGCGAGGTTGGAGTCCGCTGCGGGTGGCTGTGCGTGGAGCACGAGGGTGTTTGTGCCGGCGGGAATAGCAGGGAGCAGCGCCGGATCAAGAGAAGGGAGTGGAGGTGCCCACCCGCCGGCTGGGAAACCGCGGTCCGCGGTCAGGGAGGGGCCGAGTAGGGGCGGAGGTGGCTTGGCCGTGGCGGTGGATCGGGCCGGCAGGGACCTCGCGCCGAGAGGGGGGGGGCGTGTTGCAGACCACGTCCCGCGTCCAGGGAGCGGTGGAGCAGGGGCGGAGGTGGCCTGGCCGGCAGGGAGCTCGCGCCGGGAGGGGGAGCGTGCTGCAGAGGAAGGCCCGATCCTGCGCTGCAGAGGAAGGCGCTGCAGAGGGGAGCGCGTGCCGGGAGGAACGCCGTGCTGCAGAGGAGCCCGTGCGGTCGGCAGCGGCGCGCGCGGCTGCTCCTGTGCTCCCCGCGGCGGCTGCTCCTGCGCTCCCCGCGGCACCCGCGGCGGCTGCGGCTGGGGTGGCGTCCGCAGCGCCCGCATCTGGCGGCCCTGTGCCAGCTGCGCTCGTGCCTGCGTTGGGGAGGAAGGGGAAGGAGGGGAGGAGGGGGAGCAGGATGGCCGCCATCCATGGCTGGGCGGCGGCGCGCCGGCAGCGGTGGCTGCTGGCCGGCGGCTGGAGCTGGGAGAGGGTGGGAGGGAGAGAAAGAAACCTAGCTTGATACCATGTTGGAAAGAGTGATTGAATTGATGGGCTAACCCTAAAGGGTAGCAATATAGTCACTATTACATGGGCCTAATGGGCCTAAACTCATATACTCCAACACTACACATGCCTTCAGTCTACACCTCCTGTTGCTGTGAACTCAGTTTCTTCGGTGGAACCGAAAACCGAACCAAAAAGATTTGAAACCGAATTCATCGGTTTTTGATTTTGTAGGCAACTCATCTGTTGTTGATTTACATAAATCGAATTTTCGAACAACCGATCAAACCAAACCGAATGATCAGTTTAAACCGAATGGCCACTTTGAGCCTGGACTCCTTCTAGGTGACGCCTAGGTTATATGGCGTAACTAAAACCCTGTGGCGCCTGGGCTACACCTCAACGCCGGCGATGACTAGGCGACGACGCGACACCTCAAAAACCTTTGTCCTTTAGTTTGGGATATGCTAGAAACAAACCAAACAAGGAGGCACAAGAGGATGTAAGCAGTATTAGTAATAGGAACAATAATAAAAGAAATTCATATCCTAGGTCATGGTTCATGCACTTGGATTGCTATTCTCCATGCGCTCTTGTCCAAGGATAAAACATGTTCAATACCTTGTTCGGACCTCACCGTAAGTGAAGGAGAATAGAATTGGATAATATATTGCATTGGGCCTCATAGGCTGATTATATAGGGTACATAGGACTAACACCCCACGTGGGTAGACAACGTGGTACTATTCCTATTTACCCTAACATCCCCCCGCAGTCACAGCGGGAGCGCCGTAGACGGTGAGACTGGAGAAGAAACTGACAAGCTAACATCCCTCCGCAGTCATAACAGTCGATGCGCGCGTATGCTGTGGCTAGAGAAGTGGCCGTTGAGTCCCCATGCAAGGCGGTAGTCCTTCAGTGCTGATGTCGAGGTAGCCGAGCGTGAGGGTGCAATAGCCGCGGTCGAAGAAGCCGTGTTGAAGATGGCTGAGGTCGATGTAGTTGTGGTCAGGTTGCATGTCGTTAGAGCTGCACTGCAGGCGCACAAAAGGTGCCATGGTGATGACGGAGACGCGTCGAGGCAGTCGTCGTGGAAGGAGGCGATGCCGAAGTCGACGTAGTCAGGGCCGTTGTGGACGTAGAAGAAAGGTGACGACACAATCGAGGTAGATGGGGTGGGATCGGGAGGGTCGATGCCGAAGTCGATGCAGTCAAGTCGCCTAAGCACCGAGGCGTGACTGCCAGACCCAACAACACGTCAGGGACGAAAGCACGCATCGGCGTTGCCAATACCGGGCGCACAAGGGAGAGGGCCCCAACCACGGTGACGCTGACGACGTGGTTGTGCTGGACGAAGAAGAAGCAATGCGGTAGTGGACGCATCGGCGAGCAAGGCTCAACAACGATGCGAGGGGCGGCCAGCGAGCAGGGCTCCGCGACGGCACGGGTAGCGGCAGCTCGATGACGAAGACCCAATCAACAGGAAGAAGACCTTGTGTAGACGAATGGTGTAGCAACGATTGCGCAACACAGTCGTCAGTGCACAGGGGACGACGATGTAGATGCAACGGCGAAGAGGACACACGACGACGGTGCTATGGCCCGACGAGGCGACACAGCAGCAAGCTAGCAGCCCTGTTGCTCGGAGAATATGCGCGCGGTACATGGCGATGGTGTCGATGAGGTCAATGCCGAAGCCGGCGTAGGTACGCACGAGGTCGACAGGTGATGAGCGACTTGATCTTGACCAGTGATCGGGTGAACCAAAAAGATACAACATCAACAGATCGGGTGTACCCAGCAAGACGACACCGCGACGGCGGCGTGACCCTATCGGGCGGCACCCCAGCGATAGTGCGCATCGGCGTGGCTCGTCTCGGTCGGCGGCGGCGCGACTCGATCGGGCGGTGCGGGGTCAAAGGCACCAACGTGGATCGACGTGGTGGAGATGGGCAGATCCGCCCATCAGCGGCAGATCCGGCTGCCTCCATGGCAGCTCAATGTCGAGGCGTTGACGAGCCTGGCCGCCACCACAACGGCGTAGGATGGGACGAGATCCATATGCCTCCATGCGACGAAGATCCAGAAGGTGGTGACAATGACAGCCCAACAATGAGCCTAGGGACGAGGCGGCGGTGGCCCGTCGGATGAGAGGGAGATCCCGATCTGCTGCGCGACGACGACGGCGGCGGCCGGATCAATAGGATCGGGCGCCTAAATAGGGGCGCGGCCCCTGGTGGAGATCAGCCTCTCCCCGGGGGCACGCGGTGCGGAAGCGGCGGCGGCTAGGGTTAGGATCTAAACATAGGCGAATGATACCATGAAGGAGAATAGAATTGAATGATATATTGCATTGGGCTTCATAGGCTGATTATATAAGGTACATAGGACTAACACCCCCCGTGGGTAGACAATGTGGTACTATTCCTATTTACTCTAATAGTAAGCTTGGGGTTGGGCGATTCATTGGGGAGGAGTAAATTTTAGTTGCTTTACCATGGGTACCCTTGCAAAATTTGGGCTATTAAGTTTGAGAAAAAGGTTGGGCTGTTGGTGAGCAAATGGCCCAAAATACAAGTGTCTGGGTCCCATCCAAAGGTAGTAGAGTATAATATAAGACTGGGAACTTCTAAGTGACAAGACCCTCTCTACCGGTCCCTCCTTCCCCATAACCTTAGATCTGCCCTCCTTCTGTGGCACCCTGGATCACTGTTCTTCCATGGTGCCCTGGATCACCGTTCTGTGGCACCCCAGCTAACTCTTCCTAAGGCTCTGATCTACCTATTTCCCTCTGAGTCCAATCCCAATCCTGCCAAATCGTTCCACTGATTGTTGAGGTATGCAATACTAGGGTTTAAAACAAAAAATTGGGGGGGGGGGGGGGGCAAAGTTTAATCTCTGTGCTGTATTTTTGTCGCTACTGAAATGCTTGTCCTTTTATGTGAAAGCAATCTATGCTGCATGATCTGCATATTCTTGTAAACTGTCTCCAAATTTTCACCTCATTTTTTGCTCAGGTATAAATTTGATGATGAGCGTGTAACAAAAGAAGATGCTAAGAAGGCTCTTGAAGAGCAATATGGGGGTGAGGAAGAGGTAAGTTCTATTTAATTTTTGTTCAAGGATAAATGTCTGAAGTCTATATCTCATCTACTTATCACCATCGTTTATGTTTCTCTTTTGGATTAAACAGTTGCCCCAAATAAACCCTGGTTTCAACAATGCTCCATTTAAATTCACAAAGTATTCAAACGCGTATATGCTTGTTTATATTCGTGAAAGTGACAAGGAGAAAATTATGTGTACTGTTGATGAAGAAGACATTGCTGAGCATTTAAGGGTATGCACAATCTGTAGCACTATCCCTCTGTTTTTTTTACTGTTGATTCCATTTTTGGTATAGTTTGGTTGAGAACTGTGGATTTGTGTAGGTAAGGTTGAAAAAAGAACAAGAAGAGAAAGAACACAAAAAGAAAGAAAAAGCTGAAGCTCATCTTTATACCATAATTAAGGTCTGGATCCATGTTTCTTTCCTATTGATCTCATAATCTGAAAGTGAATTTATCTTTTTTAGCATTAAATTGTGGCAAATAAATCTAGGTAGCTCGAGATGAGGATTTGAAGGAACAAATTGGAAAGGATACATATTTTGATTTGGTGGACCATGAAAAAGTCCGTAATTTCCGTATACAGAAACAAATGCCTTTTAGTTCTTTCAAGGTAACATGCATCCAGAACTCTGCACAAGTCATTTTTATGGTTGCAAATCTTTCTTATTACAGCTTTACAATACAAATTCCATTCTTGTTATTGATGTGTGGAATGTTGGAAGAACAGAACAGAAGCAAGTTATTTCTGCCAGAGGCTAGTTTTGGCTCTAGGCCTTTCATTCATATTTATAGCAGTAGCAAACTTATCTTACAAGGAAACTTAGCTTACAAGGAAAGAAACAACCTGCTGGACTAAGTAAAAACAAAATTGACTACTACTACTGCTGTTAGCTGTAAACAGGACATGACTGCTGCTAGCTGTAAACAGCAGAGGCTTATCTATCAATTCTCCCCCTAAGCCTTGCTGTTGGAGATCTTCTCTAGTCCTATCCTTCTCCTTAGTTCTTCAAACTTGGCCTTGCCAAGTGATTTAGTCAGGATGTCAGCTAGCTGATCTGCAGTAGGGATAAACTCTGCCTTGATGCTCCCTTCTGCAATGCAGTCCCTGATGAAGTGGAATTTGGTCCTTATGTGCTTGCTCCTGTCATGGAACACAGGATTCTTGGCAAGAGCAAGTGCAGACTTGTTATCAACCCTCAGCTCCACTACTTCAATCTTTCTGCCTAGTAGCTCTGCAAGTAGCCTAGACAGCCACAGGGCCTGAGTTGCTGCTGTAGTCATTGCAACATACTCAGCTTCACAACTTGATAGAGCCACAACTCTTTGCTTGATTGACTGCCAACTGATCAGGCAGTTGCCAAGGAAGAAGAGGCTCCCAGTTGTGCTCTTGCTTGAATCAATGTCCCCAGCCAAGTCTGAATCACAGTACCCCACAAACCGAGCAGCAGTGGGTGCTCTGGTGAAGCGGAGGCCGAAGTCAATAGTGCCAGCAACATACCTCAGTATGCGCTTTACAGCTTGTTGGTGCTCCACAGTGGGCCGTTCCAAGAACCGGCTCACGAAGCCAATGACGAAGGCAAGGTCTGGCCGCGTATGAACGAGATAGCGTAGACTGCCTACAAGCCGCCGGTACTGAGTTGTGTCGACTTCGGCAGCGGTGCTGTGCTTGCTCAGCCGCAGACGCTCTTCCATGGGAGTAGCTGCTGGGTTGCAGTCACCCATGCCGCCCAGCTCCAAGATCCTTTTGGCATAGTGGCTTTGGCGCAAGGTGATGCCGTTGGCGCCTTGGTGGACCTCGACCCCGAGATAGAAGCTTAAGGGGCCAAGATCACTCATGTCGAAGGTGGTCTTCATTTGCACCTTGAATGCCTCCACGACTTGCTCTCTTGCGCTTGTGATGATCAGATCATCTACATAGACTCCTATGAGCAGAACAGAGCCGCCGACGCCTCGCCGGTATATTGCAGCTTCATGGCTGCTCTGTTCGAAGCCCATTTGCTTCAACGCCGCATCCAATTTGGCGTTCCATGCCCTCGGCGCCTGCCGCAGGCCATACAGAGCCTTGCGGAGGCGGTAGACCTTGTTCTCTTCCCCGGCAATGGCAAAACCGGGCGACTGCTTGACATAAACTTCCTCCTTGAGCTCGCCGTTGAGGAACGCGGATTTCACGTCCATGTGGTGGACGTGCCAGCCCTCCTGAGCTGCCAACACGAGTAGCACCCGGACGGACTCCATTCGGGCGACAGGAGCGAAGGCATCTTCGTAGTCAATTCCCTCCTGCTGAACAAAGCCGCGCGCCACGAGCCGGGCTTTGTGTTTGGTCACAGCGCCGCGCTCGTCCTTCATCTTGTACACCCATTTGAGTGAGATGGGGCGATGGCCGGCGGGAAGGTCCACCAGCTCCCATGTCCGGTTGAGCTCAACTGCGCGTAGCTCCTGCTCCATCGCTGCCTGCCAGGCAGGGTCCCCTTTTGCTTCGGCGTAGGAAGCAGGCTCACCGGAGTGGGTGAGATGGAGCTTGGCGAAGAGGCGGGTTGCCGGTGGCGGGGTAGGCTGCTCCCCCAGAATGTTGGCAACCGTCCTGTAGCGGAGCGGCTCGTCGTCATCGTGCCAGGCGTCCACTCGCTCCTCGTCATTATCCAGTGGAGTGGCGTGCTCGATTTGGGGTCCAGATAGCTCCGGTGGCGGGGTTGATGTAGCAGCCACCGAAGCAGGGGAAGCAGCCAGCGCAGAGGGTGTTGCCGCCGTGGCTGCTCCAATTCCCTCCGGGGATGGTGGCGCCAGATGAGTTGGAGGTGGAGTGGGTGAAGCCGTGGAAGACGCCACTAGTGGCGCGTCCTGCACCTGCTCTGCTTCAGCCGGCCAGAAGTACTCGACGATGAAGTCACTGTTGGCCGCCTCCGGCGTCTCAAGTTCTGGCGAAGCCCAATCCCAGCTGTGTCCTTCATCGAACACGACATCACGGCTGATCTTGACACGCTGGGTCACTGGATCGAGCACACGGTAGGCCTTAGCCCCTTCAGCGTATCCGATGAACACGCCGGCCTTGCCGCGGTCATCGAGCTTGCTCTGCTGCGCCAGTTCCTTGGTGTAGGCAACGCAGCCAAACACCTTGAAGTGCGCCACAGTTGGAGCACGCCCGTGCCACGCCTCATAGGGCGTTTTGCCCTGCAGCGCACGTGTCGGCGACCGGTTGAGGATGTGCACGGCTGTCATGACCGCCTCTCCCCAGAACTTCGCTGGAAGTCTCCTCTGTTTCAACATCGCACGTGCCATCCCCACAATGGTCTGGTTGCGGCGCTCGACAACGCCATTTTGCTGAGGCGAGTGGGGAGCAGAGTAGTGGCGCTTGATTCCTTCCGCGGCGCAGTAGTTGGCGAAGTCGGTGACGGTGAAATCGCCACCATTGTCGGTGCGGAGTGCCTTCAGTTTGCATCCGCTCTCCTTCTCGGCCGCAGCTTGCACTTTCTTGATGGCGTCGTCGGCGGCGTCCTTCATAGGAAGCAGAACAGCCCACATGTACCGTGTCGCATCATCCACGAGGAGCAAGAAGTACCGCTTCCCTCCAGGCGTTGCCGGCGTCACTGGGCCCGCACAGGTCGCCGTGCACCAACGCGAGCTGCTCCTTGGCGCGGTACGCGGCCTCGGACGGGAATGAGCGCCGCCTCATCTTGGTGGTGACGCATGTGTCACACAACTGCTCAACGTGGTTGATCATCGGCATCCCACGAACGAGCTCCTCCTTGCCAAGCTTGCGGAGCGCGTCGAAGTGGAGGTGGCCGAACCGCTCATGCCAACGCCAGGCCTCATCGTCCTTGCGTGCGGTGACGCAGAACGGCTGCGCTGCATCAAGGTGGAGGATGTAGAGGCGGCTGCGTGCATGTCGAACCTTGGCAAGCAGGCGGCCGCGGCGATCCCAGATGCGCATTACTCCATGGTGGATCTCCACCTTCGAGCCTCCTTCGTCAAGCTGCCCGAGACTCATGATTGAGTTACGCAGGGCGGGGATGTAGTAGACGCTGTGGAGGACACGTTGCTCGCCGGTCTTCCCTTGGAAGATGATTGAACCGATGCCGTGGATCTCCACGCGCGACACGTCCCCGAAGCGAACGGTCCCGCGTACGTCGGTGTTGAGGTCGGCGAACAGCTCCCGTCGTCCAGTCATGTGGTGCGTGGCCCCGCTATCAAGGTACCAGCCGTCCAACTTCTTCTCATTGGCGGCAGTGTTGAGGAAGGCCCGGGCTCGCGGTTCATGGAGGTTGATTTTGTGCGTGGTGAAGGCGCACACCGGTACGTCGTCGTTGATGTCGAGGAAGCCGTGGGCGAGGAAGAGCGCAGCTTCATCCTCCTCTGTTTCTGCGACATGCGCGGCTCCTGTGCGCGCACAACCACGGTCCTGCCCTGCGCTCGCCACTGGTAGCCGCCACCGCGGTCGCCTCCACGGCCTCCGCGGTCGCCACCGCGTCTGCCGCGGTCACCTCCAGCGCCGCGCTCGCCACGACCCCCGCCGCGGACTCCACCGCGCTCTCGTCGTGGCAGGCGGCAGTCGCTGCCCAGTGGCCGCCACGGCCACAGTTGAGGCAGATGTCGTCGCGAGTCGCCCGGCGGTCCCCGTTGCCGTCATCTACTCCACCAGCGCCACCGGCGTCTCTCTGCCTGGGCCTCTGCTTCTGGCCGCCACGCTCATGTTGGCGGCGGTCCCTGAATGGCGCCCCACCATCATCACTCTTCCTCTGTCGCGCCCTCCATTGCTCCTCCGTGTACATCAACTTGCCGCCGACCGTTATTGGTTCGGTGGGAGGTTGCTCCTCACGGTCGTCGATGGCCTTCAACCTCCCAGTCACCTCCTCGATGGTGAGCTCGTCGAGGTCAAGGAGGGTCTCGAATGGCGATGACGAGCTTGGGAGTACTTCGCCGGCACGACGCGTAGGTACTTCTCCACCGCGCGCTTCTCGTCGAGGTCCCGATCTCCGTGCACCGCCATCTGCTGCATCAGGGTGGTGAGCCTAATCGCGAAATCTTCGACTTGCTCACCGGGACGGAAGCTCAAGTTCTCCCAATCACGGTGAAGGCGCTGCAGCGTTGCTCGACGGACCCTGTCCACGCCGATGCGGGCCGCAGCGATAGCGTCCCACGCATCCTTCGCACTCTCCTTGTCAGCGAGGGGAATTCCCATCTCCGGGGGCACGGCTGCGACAATGGCCTCCAGCGCCCGGCGATCATCGCGGTAGGAGACTGGCTCCCCGTCGACGGCATCCCAGAGCTCCCGTGCTTGCATCTTGAGCTTCATCAGCTGGGACCACTCGTGGTAGTTGCTCTTTGTCAGCATCGGCCAGGTGGTGCCCGCGCCGGAGTCGCGGTAGACGGTGTGGACGACCGGCGACTGCCGGCGGCCTCCGCCGCGCCCACGACGGCGCACCGGGGAGGGGGACGGGGCACGGCGCCGCGCCGGGCTGCGCTCTGCGCGCCTTCCCGCGGTACTGCGCGCCCGATCTTCACCTCCGTCAGCCTCTCTATCGAGCTCTGCTCTGAGCGCCGCTGCAGTGTTTGTCGCGGCTTCTGCCGCTGCAGCGGCCTGCATGGCCGCCTGAACTGCTGCAGCTGTGGCTGTCTCTGCGGCTGCCAGGCGCACAAGGCGGTCATCGCCAGCGCCGGCGGCGGCAAGGGCTGCTGCCCGAGCTGCACGATCTGCGGAGGTAGACATGGAGTGGCTCTCTGGATCTCAACTAAGCTCTCGATACCAATTGTTGGAAGAACAGAACAGAAGCAAGTTATTTCTGCCAGAGGCTAGTTTTGGCTCTAGGCCTTTCATTCATATTTATAGCAGTAGCAAACTTAGCTTACAAGGAAAGAAACAACCTGCTGGACTAAGTAAAAACAAAATTGACTACTACTACTGCTGTTAGCTGTAAACAGGACATGACTGCTGCTAGCTGTAAACAGCAGAGGCTTATCTATCATGGAATTGGGTTTGACTTTTTTTTTGTTTATTTAACTTTTATTGAATAACTGTTTAATAGGAGGAAGTTGCCAAGGAATATGGCATCCCTGTTCAGTTTCAGCGCTTCTGGTTGTGGGCCAAGAGGCAAAACCATACATACCGCCCTAATCGCCCATTGACCCTTCATGAGGAAACCCAATCTGTAAGTTATTTGCTCATTTGTTGCTTCAAAGTGCTGGAGCTTATAGTTTATTCTGCAGATACTTTGGGAACTGGCGCGTAACTTTTATTTGTTTCATTTTCATGCCAATATTAGTAATAATGAGATCGGGAACATGATGAGCTGTATATGTTGGACATACTTATTATAAAAGAACAGAACCAATGCTTGGATAATTTTAATAGTTGGGAACGTATGCTATGGAAACCGGGAACGTATGCTATGAAAACCAGCCTCCTGTGCAATCTGTGCAATCTATAGAAACTCTAATCAACACCATAGGAATCTAATCCGATGGTAGGTTATTTTAGCACTTAAACCCCTCAACTCATCTCATCCTAATCCAAACAGACGTGGGCACAGTGGGGTAGGGGTCTGGTCATGAACTAATATGCAGATTTGGCTTGTGCAATTCTCAAAAGCTATATTTATATGATCTCTTTTATACCTATATCTGATCGACATTACTATGATAAAGTAGTAGGACTAGGATTCATCTCAGGCACTCTTATCAAGTTCTATGTTATATGATGTAGTATAATATGTAAGACAAACATCATAAAAGACAAGAAATCTTTCATCATTCTCAAGGATTGTTCGTGTTCTCAAATACTAAGGGTTGGGATAACTTTAGGAAATGGTTGACTTAATATATATACTTAAGAAAAGGAACCTTTCAGGAATTGGTTTAGCTGATATGGAATACTTCCAGAAAAACAACTAGTAGCTGAAGAACTTTGTGGAGCCTTGCTATTAGAGATATGTATAGTCTAGAGATATGTATGTACCTTGGTTTCCAACCTGTATCCTGGCTATATATATGAAAGTCACCCATCCCTTAACTGGTGTGAGGTGTTTCCTAATTCTCTACATGGTATCAATCGCCTGGGTTTCCATCCAGTTCTTTCCTGTGCCCTAGCCTTCTTATTTATGTGGACCTTTGCAGTGTTATTTTTTGTTTTTGATCTTCCTTTATTTTTCACATTTCAATTTTATGTGAATATAGCCAGGATATATTTCATTGTTTTCTTTCCCTGCTTAGGTGGGGCAACTGAGGGAGGTATCAAATAAGGCACACAATGCTGAGTTGAAGCTGTTTTTGGAAGTAGAACTTGGGCTGGTAATGATATGCTTGATTTGTGCTTCCTTTTCGGCATGTTACTTATTTTAGTGTATGCTGTGGCACTCAGCTGTGGATTTCTTACCTATCATTGTTTACCCATGTAGGATCTGCGACCGCTCCCTCCTCCTGAGAAGGGCAAGGAAGATATTCTTCTTTTCTTCAAACTCTTCAACCCAGAAAAGGAAGAACTTTGGTACTGTTGGAATATATGTATCTAGGCCCATGAGGCCCATGTATGCAACTGATATAGCTGCCCTTCCTAGGGTTGGCCCAATAATCTAATCACAATTCCTAACATGGTATCAAGCTAGGTTTCTTTTTCTCTCTCTTCCTCCTCACCCCAGCCGCCGACCCCTTTGCCTGGCGCCGCCGCCGTCTCTGCTGCGGCCATGGCCGGCGCCGACCGCCTCTCACCTACTCTCTACCTTCCCTCCCCTTCTCTCACCTTCCTGGGCTCCGCTCGTCACGCCCAGCCCGGATCCATGCTCTGCTTCGCAGGGGCGGCCATGGCGACCTCCTCCGCCCCGCCGGCGCGGGCGGCCCCGGCGACCTCCCGCCGCCGACGCGGCCGCAGGGCTCGGGCGGCCCGACGACCCCCTCCCGCCAGGCGAGGGCGTCCACGGCGCGGGCACCCTGCAGCCAGGCGGCCCATGGCGGCCATGGCGCAGTGGCTCTGCAGCCCCGGCGCCGGCCATGGCGCGGACCACCTGCAGCCAGGCGAAGGCGGCCATGGCGCAGGGGCTCTGCATCGCGGCACGGGCTGCCCCGACCCCCGCCCGCTGGTGTCCCTTTCCCCAGCCGGCGTGCTGGGTGACCCGGCGTCCTTCCCCCAGCCGGTGTGCTTCCTCCCGCTGGAGTGCGTGCGGCTGTTCTCCCGGGAGCCAGGCGAAGTCTGCTGCCTGGCACTGACCAGCGGTCGCCCGGCCACTTTCCCGACCTTGCTGCAGGGGGTGGCGGACTCCATGTTGCGGGTGCGGCCGCACTGGGTGCCGGCTGGGGTGCCCTGGCTTGAGCGCCAGCGCCGGTGGCGACTTCCCGGCGCCCTCTCCTTCTCCACGCGCTGCTGCGGCTGCGGGCGCTGCACGCGCTGCTGCGAGCGTAGGCGCTGCTGGCCCGGCCGCCGCGTGCGCTGTACCTCCTCGCACAGCTGCCGCGGGCGCCGCCGCCGGCACGTGCGCAGGCCTGCCCTCAAGCACGGCTGCTGGTCTGCTCCCTGGAGCGCGGTTCCTCGCCTTCCCAGCAGCCGGCACCATCCTTCCTACTTCGTCGCTTCCCCGACCGTCGCCGTTGTCTCTTCTTGGCCCTCCTCCACCCGGGCCGAGCGGGTGTGGAGAGGGTCGTGGGCGTACACCGGTGGCCATGTTCGCTGGGGCTGTCCCAGGTGCTTCCCCGTTCCCTTCGCCGTGGACTCCACCTCCCGGTTGGGATCCGACGGCCTTGGCCCGTTCTTTCAGCACCTTGGGCATAACACCACCGGTCAATTCCGACTGGATCGCTGACTCGGGAGCCACCTACCACACCACTCCCCACCCTGGCCTCCTCTCTTCCGTTCACCCTCCCTCTTCGACTCACCCTTCGTCCATCATGGTCGCGAATGGCTCTTGCCTTCCGGTCACGTCCGTGGGTGCTGCTAACACTCATGGCTCCTTTCTCCTTCCCGATGTCCTTGTTGCTCCCCAAATGGTCCACAACCTCCTCTCTATTCGCCGTTTCACCACTGACAATTCCTGTTCTGTTGAATTTGATCATTCAGGTCTCACTGTGAAGGACTTGGCTTCCCGGCATCCTCTTCTCCGCTGTGATAGCACGGAGCCTCTTTACACTCTTCGGTTTCCTACTTCAGCTCCATGGTCTTCACCTTTCCCTCCGTCAGCTGCTTTCGCCACCACCACCTCCTCTGCTCCCCTACGCCTGCCCCCAGGCTCCCCTTCCGCCGCCGCCCGTCGCTGTGGGCGCGCGGGGCTCCGGCGCGGGCACCCTGCCCCCGGGAGCGAGAGGCCACAGCTCGGGCAACGGCCCAGCCGTGGGCGGCACCATCTCCGGCGGGTCTACCAGCGCCAGCTCCGGCGCATCTCTGCTCGGCGCTCCTCCTCTGCTCCGCGCCCCTCCTCTGCTCGGCGCTCCTCTGCTCGGCGCGGGCAGCACCAACGCCTCTAACAGCACCTTTGGCTTCCTCCCTCTTGCGCCCCCAACCGGCCTCCTCCCTGCAGCCGGCTCTCAGCCTGCTGACGGGGGCGCGCGCAGCACTGGTCGCGGCCTGCAAGGCGCTATGGGCCCGGGCTGGGGTGCTCTGGCCCTGAGCGCCGGGGCCGGTGGCTACTTCCCGGCACCACCCCCACCGCCGCTTCTTCCCCAACCTGACGACACCCTCCACGCCGCCCTCGCCGCTGCTCCGGTCGCTGCTGCGGAGGGATAAGCGTGCGTCCGTGCAGCCGCCATCGTCTGGGAGCGGGGACGTGATGCCGCCGACGCTCTTGCCCGTCAGCAAGCTGCGGTGAAACAACTCCCTGTCTTCCCAAAGCTTCCCGACACCGGTGCCACCTCCTCCGGCTCCTCGCGTCCCCGGTCGTCGCCTACGCCTCCATCGTCTTTCCTTGGTCCTCCTCCCGAGCCGAACGGGAGTGGGAGGGGGCCGTGGGAGTACACTGGCTCGGGTGTCCCCTGGGCGGTCGGCGGCGAGTCTCGCTATACACACACACCGGCAGCCATGTTCGCTGCGGCTGTCCCCGGCGCTCCTCCGTTCCCGTCGCCGTGGACTCCACCTCCCGGGACCCTGCCGGGGCCTGTCGGTTGGGATCCGACGGCCTTGGCCCACTCTTTCAGCACCCTCGGCCTGACACCTCCCGTCAGTTCCGACTGGATCGCTGACTCAGGCGCCACCTACCACACCACTCCCAACTCTAGTCTCCTATCTTCCGTTCACCCTCCCTCTTCGACTCATCCTTCGTCCATCATGGTCGCGAATGGCTCTTGCCTTCCGGTCACGTCCGTGGGTGCCGCTAACACTCATGACTCCTTTCTTCTTCCCGATGTCCTCGTTGCTCCCAATATGGTTCACAACCTTCTTTCTATTCGTCGTTTCACAGCTGACAACTCCTGTTCAGTTGAATTCGACCCTTCTGGTCTCACTGTAAAGGATTTGTCTTCCCGACGTCCTCTTCTCCGCTGTGATAGCACGGGGCCCCTTTACACTCTTCGGTTTCCTGCTTCCGCTCCATGGTCTTCGCCTCCCACTCCGTTTGCTGCTTTCGCCACCACCACCTCCTCTACTACTTGGCACCGTCGCCTTGGTCACCCTGGCCGCGATGCCTTGACACAGCTTCGTCGTAGCTCTGCCATACCATGTACTCGAGCTCGCGATGAGCATTTGTGTCATGTGTGCCAACTGGGCCGACATGTTCGTCTTCCTTTTCCTACTTCCTCTTCCCATGTGGCCCATATCTTTGACCTTGTCCATTGCGATCTGTGGACATCTCCTGTCCCTAGCATCTCTGGTTTTAAATACTATCTTGTATTGGTGGATGATTTCTCTCACTATTCCTGGACTTTTCCTCTTCGTGCCAAGTCTGACACTTTCTCCACGCTCCTCCACTTCTTTGCCTGGGTGTCCACTCAGTTCGGCCTCACCATCAAGGCTGTTCAGTGTGACAACGGGCGTGAGTTCGATAACTCCACGTCTCGTGCCTTTTTCCTCTCTCACGGCATGCAGTTGCGCATGTCGTGCCCCTACACCTCCTCCCAGAACGGCAAGGCCGAGCGCATGATTCGCACCACCAACGACACCATCCGCACCCTCCTCTTGCAGGCCTCTCTTCCTGCCCGCTTCTGGGCCGAGGGTCTTCACACCTCCACCTATCTCCTCAACCGTTTACCTTCCGCTGCCTGTCCCGCTCCCACTCCTCACCACGCCCTCTTCGGTACCCCTCCTCGCTACGACCACCTCCGTGTCTTCGGGTGTGCGTGTTACCCTAACACCACTGCCACTGCTCCTCACAAGCTGGCTCCCCGGTCGACTCGGTGTGTCTTCCTCGGGTACTCCCCGGATCACAAGGGGTACCGTTGCTATGCCCTCTCCTCTCGTCGCGTCCTCATTTCCCGACGCGTTGTGTTCGACGAGGCCGACTTCCCCTTCTCTACCACCACCTCTCCTCCCACCTCCACACCACCTCCCACCTCCGACCTTGACCTCTCCTCCTTGTTTCCCACTGACGCGGTGGTCCAGCCACCTTTACTGTTTTACCCTGCAGGTCCTCCAAGCGCTCCGCCAGGCTCGTGCCCCGGCTCTCCTCTCCCGCACCCTCCGCCGGGCCCGTGCCCCGGCTCACCGTACTCCGGCTCACCGTGCGGCGGGGGTGTTGCGGCCTCGAGCTCTTGCCGCGACGCAAGGCGACACGCCGGTCTCTCCGGTACCCTCTTCCGTGCGCGCCGCCCTGACCGACCCTCACTGGCGTCGTGCGATGGAGGAGTACGCGGCCCTTCTCGCCAACCAGACCTGGGATCTGGTGCCCCGTCCACCTGGCTCCAACGTTGTCACCGGCAAGTGGATATGGATTCACAAGCGTCGGGCGGATGGCACTCTTGAGCGGTACAAGGCTCGCTGGGTACTGCGCGGTTTCACTCAGCGGCCTGGAGTTGACTATGACGAGACGTTCAGTCCCGTGGTGAAGCCAGCTACAGTCCGCACGGTTCTCTCACTGGCTCTCTCTCGCTCCTGGCCTCTGCATCAGCTGGATGTCAAGAATGCCTTTCTCCACGGGACACTTGCTGAGACAGTCTACTGCAGTCAGCCGGCGGGCTTCGCTGACTCTACTCAGCCTGATCTGGTCTGCCGCCTCAACAAGTCACTCTACGGACTCAAGCAGGCCCCTCGGGCGTGGTACTCTCGCTTTGCTACATTCCTGCTCACTCTGAGGTTTGTGGAGGCCAAATCAGACACTTCGCTGTTCATCTACCACCATGGTGGGGAGACTGCCTATCTGCTGCTCTATGTGGATGACATTGTGCTCACCGCTTCCAGTCCGACACTACTGCGGCGGATCATCACCTCTCTTCAGCAGGAGTTCGCGATGAAGGACCTCAGTGTGCTCCATCACTTCCTTGGGGTCACTGTTGCGCCTCGTCCGGGGGGGCTCTTTCTTCACCAGCGGCAGTATACTCTTGATATCCTGGAGCGTGCTGGGATGACTGACTGCAAGCCCTGTTCCACCCCTGTTGACACTCAGGCCAAGCTGTCAGAGACCGAGGGCGCCTCAGTCACTGACCCTACCGCCTACAGGAGTCTTGCGGGGGCGCTTCAGTACCTCACCTTCACCCGCCCGGACATCACATATGCAGTTCAGCAGATTTGCCTTCATATGCATGATCCGCGGGAGCCTCACCTCACGGCCCTCAAGCGCCTCCTCCGCTACCTCCGCGGCACCGTCGACTACGGCTTGCTTCTCCACCGGTCTGCCTCCACCGAGCTCGTCGTCTACACCGACGCGGACTGGGCCGGATGTCCGGACACTCGCCGGTCCACCTCCGGCTATGCTGTCTTCCTTGGCGGCAACCTGGTGTCCTGGTCGTCCAAGCGCCAGCCGGTGGTCTCCCGCTCAGTGCCGAGGCGGAGTACCGCGCTGTTGCTAACGGCGTGGCTGAGGCCTCCTGGCTCCGGCAGCTCCTCGGTGAGCTCCACAGTCCCCTGAGCCGGAGCACGTTGGTCTACTGTGACAACGTCAGTGCGGTGTACCTCTCCACAAACCCCGTTCAGCATCAGCGGACCAAGCATGTGGAGATCGACCTCCACTTTGTCCGTGATCGGGTGGCCATCGGTGATGTTTGGGTTCTCCACGTCCCGACCACCTCCCAGTTCGCTGACATCTTCACCAAGGGCCTCCCGTCGTCGACGTTCTCCGAGTTTCGCTCCAGCCTCAACATCACTAGTGGCTAGTTGAGTCTGTGGGGGGCCTCGTGTTGAGTTGTACTTCTTTTCGTACTCAGTCTTGAAACTCCGTTGCGCCGGTAGTTCAGACTGCGAGGGGGTGTTGGAATATATGTATCTAGGCCCATGAGGCCCATGTATGCAACTGATATAGCTGCCCTTCCTAGGGTTGGCCCAATAATCTAATCACAATTCCTAACAGGTACAACTTCTGTTTTAACTGATAACATTGTCATCTTGTCCTAAGTAGTGCTTCTTTATCCTTCATTAAAATAAGTGTATCATGATGTGACTCATGGGGTTGTTTCATCCATGTAGTTTTATGGGGAGGCTCTTCGTGAAGGCCTTGGGCAAACCTTCAGAAATCCTGGCAAAACTAAACGAAATGGCTGGATTTTCCCCTGATCAAGAAATTGAGCTTTATGAGGCAAGATTGGATTTTTGTTTTGATATATTTATTGTCCTGTTGATTTGTTCACTAGTGCATTGTTGTAGTGCATCGTTGTCAACATGCATTAATTCTGTCCGTGATGACCTTATGGTGGGTACTGTGCTTAAATTGTTCCACTGGTACATACGCAGGAAATTAAATTTGAGCCAAACGTGATGTGCGAAATTATTGACAAGAAACTCACTTTTCATTCTAGTCAGGTTTGTCAATAACTCAATACACTTATATTCAAAGGGATGCATAACTCAAATTAAGGGTTATTTATTGAATTATTTCCAAAATTTATCATTATTTTAGCTTGAAGATGGGGACATTATCTGTTTCCAAAAATCACCACGAGCAGACTATGATGCACAAGTGCGATATCCAGATGTTCCTTCATTTTTGGAGTATGTCCATAATAGGCAGGTGTGGTATCCGAATGTCTAACTTGATTATGATTTTGTACTGTAGGTATAATACTAATATTTGTTCTTCCAATTTTCATATGATTTTACTTCCATTTGTAAGCTATTATTGCACATTCAGTCCACATTTATTTATGGTCATGTTCCAGTTCCACATCATTTCTGGTATGTTTTAGGTCGCTATAAAATATGCAGTTAGAATTTTTATGTGTAGTTTTTTTCTCTTCTAATAGAACTGATCTATCTATTGTACCATGTTTACTTTTTTAATATGTGTATCCACCTTACTAATAGCCTCTGCTGCATCTCACGCAGCAGCTTGATGTTGCTTTTTCATTGTATTGCTCCAAATTATATGCTGCAGAAGGGACATCTGTTCATAGTGTCCATGCATTCCTTTTCTTCTTCTTCGCATCAGTATTTATTGGTGGCATAGTTTCTCTACAGTTCATTTTTCAGCAATATAGTTTATTCTTAAGAACAATATAGCTCCTTTTATCTTAGAGCTTTTGCCAGCAGTTATTAAAACCTGCTTTCTCATCATGTTCTTGAAGTAACTGCTGTGGTTGCTGCAGGTTGTGCATTTCCGGTCTTTGGAGAAACCTAAAGATGATGATTTTTCTTTGGAATTGTGAGAGTTTGCTTATTGTGCATCATTGTCCAGTGAAATTGTTTAATTGAATATATATCTCACCCAATATGTTTTTTTCCATGCCTCAAGGTCAAAGCTTCATACCTATGATGATGTTGTCGAGAGAGTTGCTCACCAACTTGAATTGGACGATCCAGCAAAAATTCGGCTTACATCCCACAATTGCTACTCTCAGCAACCTAAACCACAACCCATCAAATATCGAGGAGTGGAGCATCTGTTGGACATGCTTATCCATTACAATCAGGTTAACCTTTTTCATTTCTTTTGGTCAATATGAGCATGGTTTCTGTGTAACAAAATATGCTGGACTTCCTACTAAAGCACTATCTGGTACAGACGTCTGACATCTTGTACTATGAAGTTTTGGATATACCGCTGCCAGAATTGCAGTTCCTAAAAACCCTGAAAGTCGCATTCCACCATCCTACGAAGGATGAGGTTTGTTTTGCTACCATGCACATATGGTGTACTGCCTAAAGTATTTTGTGTATATCTTCATATGGTATCCTTTCTCCAGGTTGTTATTCATAGCATCAGGCTTCCAAAAAATAGCACCATTGCTGATGTAATAAATGACTTGAAAACTAAGGTAAGCAATACATTCCCCTCAACCCATTTGTAAGTGTAGTTTTGTTCTTCAGAGTTACACTAAAGCAGAACTAAGCTGACACTATTGTGTTGACCCTGAATATATCCATTTATCCTTATTACTTGTATTAGTTTTTTCCTTGATGTTTGAGACCTGTGTCCACTAGATCACATTTTGGTGGTGTCCCCCAACGGCCATACCTAAATGTTTTCCTTGCTACCTAAAACTTCTTAGGCACCCTCAGTCAAGCATTGTTGCCAATGAACAAATAGAATAATTCTTATTGAATGTGCAAACACTAAAGTAGGTAGGTGGGCATTCCAGATGTAGGCTTGTCTCTTCAAAGTATTATACAGCAGCAAAGAAAAAGGCACATTTTGTAGCTCTTAAGAGTTAAGACATTAAAGGAAAAAAAGGAGCAGCTTGCCTAGCCTTGTCTGGCAATCTGGTTTGCTAAAAATCAGGGTGCCATGCGGCGCCTAATTTCTTCATGACCTGCCTTGGTCAAGCAATATGGCCATTAAATCCTGGGGCCACTGGAGACGTCATCCAATCTTTTCACCATGAAACACATATGTATAAATGTATAATGGAGGGTATCTACGTCACAAATAATAACCTGTCTGGTTTGCTAAAAATCATGTCTTTGTGGGATGGGTGGAGTAAAAGCTTATTGTTTTGTGGGTGTTGTTCGGGTGCTAAACCCTTCTCTTTTCAGCTCTCGTGTGTGTTTGAGTGAAGAAATAAAAGCAATTGCGAAATGGCTGTTAGGTTTCTCTTGGTGGTTTGGTTCATTAAGCTTTTAATCGTACTAATCTACAGGTTGAACTGTCCAGTTCTAATGCTGAACTACGTGTTCTAGAAGTCTTTTACCACAAGATCTATAAGGTACTTTGCGCATTAATATGATACATCATGATCATTACACAATATACAGTGATTCTTATGTTTTATTTTCTGGAGAACAAATATTTTGTAACTACCGTAATGAATTCTTCTATATTAAAAGCTATCATTTATTTTTACTGTATCCATTATCACTACATGCTAATTCAAGTTTTTTTTTCATAGATCTTTCCACTACAAGAGAAGATAGAGAATATAAATGATCAATATTGGACACTACGTGCTGAGGAGGTGTGTAATAATTTTGTAAATTGTACTTGGTGGCTGTAGTTCCAATCTGAAAAGTTCTAAGTAACCTCATAGTGCGTCTATCACTTGGTGTAGATTCCAGAAGAGGAGAAAAATATAGGTCCAAATGATCGGCTAATTCATGTTTATCACTTCATGAAAGATATTAATCAGACTCAGGTAGTGCACTTACTGAGTTGTATTTGAAGATATTCAATATTTTTGATGTCAAGAATTGACATTGTTTTGACCTACAGCAAATTCAGAACTTTGGAGACCCTTTCTTTCTGCTCCTTCATGAAGGTGAGACTTTAGCAGAAGTCAAGAAGCGCATACAGAGTAAACTGCAAGTATCTGCCGATGAATTTTCCAAGGTGATCCATCTATTGAAGTTTCTTTTAATGGATGGATTGGCAACATATTAGTATTCATAAATAGTACCACTATTTCTGATCTGGATCTTCTGTAATGGGCAGAATTCAGATGCCATACTTTACTATCGAAATTTATCAATCATCTCAAAAATTTCCATTCACTTGTCAGGAAAAAAGTCCCATCCATCACAAGTGAATTAGATGCACATATTTCATGTCTTGTAAAATGGTTTGCGAATTATTTTTCGAACTGTGATAGCAAAGTAATATAGCAGAATGATATTCAGTAACAGATCTTGATTTTGTAACTTCTGGGTCTTTTGGATTATTGCTATTCTTTTTCTTGTCATTGTCTTTCCTTTTCTTTTACCTTGAGTTGCATTGCATATTGTGCAGCTAGAGAACTGATATACCTGTTAATATTCATGGAAACAGTGGAAATTTGCATTTATATCGATGAATCGGCCAGACTACCTTCAGGATACAGATGTTATATCTACTCGCTTTCAGGTAAATTGTTTGATGTTGCCTACACGCTTGTCTAGCTGTTTCCATGCACTTGTCCTATTTGCTGACCTTTGTCATCTGATTACTACAGAGGAGAGATGTCTATGGAGCTTGGGAGCAATATCTTGGGATGGAGCACACTGATACTGCACCAAAAAGGGCTTATACAGTGAATCAGGTATGCTACTTGCTTGTGAAACAATGCTGTCAAATTTTCTGGTGTCGATTTTGTGTGCCATACTTGTGTCATCATTGCTTTGGCAAACATGCAATGTTTTATGATCTCAATAGCTGCATCTTATGAGATCTGCTGTAATCATTGCTATTTGCAGTGAATGGGTAAAAGGATCTTTGAGTCTGCATTATAATGTAGAGAATTCACCACTAGTCCGTTTTTATTTGAATCTATGATTGACTGTTGCCTAGGATGGTTTATAATTGCCACCACTCAAGAATGAATTTTGGTTTTCAGATATTTGCTGAGACTATGCTTTGAGTTCTTGTTACATGTGCATCGGATTTTTATTCCAGGTTCTGTTATGTAATGCTAACTTCCTTCCGGTGATTTCAACTACCTGCAGAACCGTCACTCATACGAGAAGCCGGTCAAAATTTACAATTGAAATTTCTAACTGGTCTGGCCTCATTGTCAAGTATTCTACATGAGAGGAGCAGCCAAAAAAGGGAGGAAAAGGAATTTATACTGTCAGGGAGAAACCTCATAGTTGTTAGCCATTCGGTGTGCCATGGCCATCTATTCCAGTGCTACAGGCCGGCCGCTGTCATCTCATCTGTAGAAGCCAGCTCCCTTAGCAATGATAATTATTTCAAGATTTTCCTTTTGCCCTTGGGTGATGGTGCAAGCACATTGACGTCCGTTTCGGTTGGGTACAAGGGTGTTCAAGGGCAGATATTGCTTCATTCTTAGAGCAAAGTTGGGTACATAAGATTTTTGTAGGAGGCGTGTATACAGGCAGGCGGTATAGTTGTGACTCTGCTTGACCCCGCATATCTTGTCTTGTACTATTGTTAATGTAGTGGCAGCGGTTGACTGTAAATTGGTTCCAATTTTCTGCTTCCATCCCATGTCTGAAAAAGGAGAGTAATTTTGGGGCCTTGCAGAAACATGCAATATTTGACATCTTGTTGCAAGAAACTACAACTTGCTCAAGGACCTACTGCTTCGATCATCACTAAAGCAAGAGAAAAATTGTAGTTTTATTATTATTTTGTTTATTTTTGCAACGTGATCGTGATGTGTCAAAATAATTGTATACTTCTTAAATAGACCCAAAAGTTGTAGTGTCCTGCTGCTTTAGGTGCTGAATCCAGTTTCAAAAAAAAGGTGCTGAATCCAGTAGTAGCCTTACCAGACAGTCTTTTACAGAGATGATTCTCTGCTCTGATTTCGCAAAGTGATTCTCTGAGATGAAGAGACTGAGAGCTGAAAGAATTAGGTTCTCGTGATTATGTGAAGTTATTATCCATCGAATCAACAAGAATCACTTTCATCCACAGAATCATCTCTCTTCTAGTCAGCTTTCTTAGAGAGTTGGAACGCTCAGAATTTATAAAGCTGCGGAGGGCATCGGTTGTCTCGAAATAAGCAATTTTTTTTTGATCAAGCAGAAATAAACATCTTTTGATGGAGTCCGATGGCTTCACCATGACTACTCACCCCGTCCTGTTGCGGCGGCGGTGCAGGGGAAGCGGATCCGGCGGTAGACTGCGGCGGCGAGCCCAAGTGGCACGTCGTGAGCCGGTGAGCGTCAGCTCGCTACTACTGAGCAAAGTCTGCACGGCGTCATCATCGAACCCGTCGGGTCTCAGCGTCGTGCACCGGCACGGCCCGTGCTCGCCGCTGACGTCACACGGCGGCGGTACACCAAGGGATCGATCCCTCCGCCGGGACCGGGCGGGGCGGCCAGGGTCCGCGCCATACAGAGCAAGAGTCGCCGCTGCGACCAATCTCTCGGTGTCGACACCCAGAGATACAGCGCAGGACACGGCCGCTGACGTCTCCAAGAGCATACTGGCACATCGTCATCGTCAAGGTCGGCCTCGGCACGCCGGCGAAGGAGTTCATGGTGGAGCTCGCTCGACACCGGTAGCGACCATTCCTGGGCGCAGTGCAGGCCGTGCAGGGGCCGCTACGAGCAGCGTGATCCGCTCATCGACCCGCTGGGCGCTGGCGCGGTCGTCGACGTTCTCCGCCGTTCCCTGTGGCGCGCCGGATCGAGTGCCAAGGGTTCTCGCCGCCGGCCGAACTGCTCGTCCACCGCGGAAAGCAAGTGCCCCTATGCGTTCTTCTACGCCGACGAGTCACTAGATTTCGAACCAGCGAGGATCATGCCCTTATCACTCCTTCACAATTCAACTTGGTTTTTTTCATTTTTTAGTTCAAAATCATATAGTATTACGGCTCGATTCTTATTGAGCCCGATCCTTAAATTTGCTAGGCTAAATTATAGGGCCCTTTACTACCCCTCTACTGCCCTTTATCATTTGTATTTATATTATTTTGGTTCCCTCATATTATACTAAACCGAGTGTAAATTATTTATTTAAGGCTATAAACGAATTCAAATAAAAAAGTTATCAACTACGAAGTTTCATAACTTTTTGGGATCTACACTTTTTATTTAGGAAGTTTCTCCATCCGAGGCCGATTACCAAATTTGAATTTCAAATTTGATAAATTCAAACATAGTTTTCGTTAACAAAATGATTTCAAACAAAAACGTTATCAACTACGAAGTTTTATAACATTTTGAGATCTACAACTGTCGGTTTTCGGAACCCGGGGGTCTACACCAACGAGTGAATTTGTATATGCGTGCTCCCTAATCCGGATGGTGATGCAAGAAGAACACAACAATTTATCCTCGTTTGGGCAAAAGAAGGCCCTACGTCCAGCGCGGGGGGGGGGGGGGGGGGGAGAGTTTGTATTATCTTGCACCGAAGTGCTTGTACAGGGGTGAATACAAGCGTGAGCGAGAGAGAACGAGGGGTGTGAATGATGGAGCTAGAACTAGAGAACTGGCTTTGGAGTCGTAAGCTAAGGTGAGAGCTTGGGTGCTTGAGAGTTTAAGTTCGTGAGAACGTGTATGGCGTGGGAACGTGAGTGTCTATCCTCACGTGCCCTTCCCTAAGCCCCGGCGTCCCCTTTTATAGATGAAGAGGAGGCACAAGGTTACATAGTCCTAGGGCTGTCGTAAGTTGTGACGTTAGTGATGACGTTGGTGATGACGATGTCGGTCATGTCGGCGCCGCTGTAGAGGCGTGCTCGGCCCTGTGGCGACGTGCCTGGTGATGCCGGTGAAGGACGACGCCCATGCGCGAGCGTACGTAGAGATGTCGCGTCGGGAGTTGTTGGAGTGCTGACCGGTCCTGGTGGAGTCGCGCTCGAGGGGGTGGTCGAGACGGTCGAGCTCTACGTGAGCAGGGTCGTGCTCTGAATTATGCTGGAAATATGTTGACGAACGTGCCTCTAGGAGGTACCTGTCGTGGCACAGTGCACATCATGGCGTTACAACATCGTACGAGTCGTCCCCTTTCCTAAGTATGGGCGGTTAAAGTCGGATTCAACCAGGGTACGACCTGCTGTGGCCTGCGCTGTAGCCATTCGACTTAGATGGGAGTAGGTAGGGTGCATTTAATGCTTCTGAAGTCGGTCGGGAGGTATCCGAGGAGTACTCGAGGGGCGCTCGAGGGGTGCTCGAGGAGGTATGAGGCGGTCGAGGCTCGTGTGGACAGGGTCGAGCCCCGGAAGTTGCGGGAAAGGTGTTGACGAACGTGCCTCGAGGGGGCGCCTGACGAGGCACAGTGCGTGGCATGGAGCAACTGCGCTGTACGTCGTGCTCATTTCCCTGGTATGGGCGGTTAAAGTTGGATTTAACCGGGGTACGACCCACTGTCGTGCTCGCTGTAGCCATACGAGTTAGACTGGAGCAGGTGGAGCGCATTTAATGCTCCTGGAGTCGTACAAGAGGTAGGTGTCGGAGGAGGTGTACGGTGAGGCGGTCGAGGCCTTCTTCCTTCGCTTGGAAGGGTTCCGTAATCGAGGGGTGTTCGAGGGATGCCCCTCGAGGGATATGTGGCGAGGCGGTCGAAGCCTGCCCTGGGAGTGCTCGGGGAAGTACCCCTCGAGGGGTGCCCGAGGAGGGGATAAGGCAAGGTTGTCGAGGCCTGCCCCGTTCGCTCGGGGAGTTTCCGTCACCGTGGTGTACCTCGAGCGGTCTTTGGCGCGGTCTCAAGAAGGGATTCCTTGAGGGTGCGTTGGGTCGCTGAAGTCCGTTCGCGGGCCGGCTCAATACAGACGGTACTTGGGCTGGTTTACGCGTTGGGGTTGAAGGACGATTGTGTATTTTGCCGTGGTTTAGTTTTTTGAAATCGAGGTTTTGGGGTACCCCTTTTCTACGTACCCGACAACAACTTTTATTTTGGTTGTTTCTCTATCCGAGGTTTTTTTGAAAAATTCAAATTTTAAAATTTTTAAATTCAAATGCAGTTTTGCATGACAAGATGATTTCACATTTAAAAGTTGTCAACTATAAAGTTTCATAACTTTTCGAGATCTACAAAGTTTATTTTGGTTGTTTTTCCATCCGAGATCTTTTGAAAAAATTCGTTATAAATCTTTTAAATCCAGATGCAATTTTGCATGTCGTGATAACTTCAAATCAAAAAGTTGTCAACTACAAAGTTTCATAGCTCCTCAAAATCTACAAAGTTTATTTTGGTTATTTGATCATTTGTACATCTAATATAGTGGTTCTAACATTATTCACAAATCTTATATATCACTCTCGTAGTTTTATGAAGTACAGAAAGAGATATGTAAGATTTGTGAACAAATTTATTATCAGTTTGTCAAATAAAGAAATCACCAAAACAAAAATTATTCATCTTGACGAATTAAACAACTTTGTAGTTGAATTTTTTTTTCATTTGAATTAATTTAGAGCTTTGAAATATGATTTGAAAATTAGCTTTGTCGCGAGTAAAAAAACACTCAGCAAAGAGCTCTTTGCCGAGTGTCAAATAAACACACTCGACAAAGAGCTTTTTACCGAGTGTTTTTTTAACATTCAATAATAAATTCTTTGCCGAATATTTTTTTTGTTGAATGTTTTTTATTTAGCACTCAACAAAGAGCTTTTTTTGCTGAGTGCTCGACTTTTCGCTCTTGGCAAAGAAAGAAGCACACGGCAAAGCCAACCTTTCCGGTAGTGATGCACCCGGTGGTATGAATTCGATCAGTGGCAAAGATTGGAAAGAAATGCGTCAGCAAAAGTTTGACCCCTCCTGCCCTGTGTGTGGTTTACGAGCTGGATCGGAGTAAGTTTGCAACGTGACGTATCTATCCTTTATGACCAGGCTACTGGCTAGTTGCAATCATCCATGCAAGAACGTGAATCACACGCCGGCCGGGTTAGGTTGATGGATAAAGCTGGTCGTCGGAGCTTTTAGTTTAATCTCGGCTAGCTCAGCTCCTAAACATTCTCAGGTATCATCTGATGGGAAAATTCTAAAGCTAATTCTAATTAGAGCAAGGTTAATATTCCAGACAACAAACTGGCTGCAAGGTTTTTTATAGCCTTCTCTCAGTCTGCTCATACAGTAATTAGCTCTTTACAATTAATACATGACTCACTTGGATGTCTCACATAATTTTTTAGTTCTTGTGCCTGAGCCGGCTGTAAGCTTACAGCTCGCTTCTCCTCTCTCTCCTCCACCTCAGTATTTAGCCGGCTTATAGGCCATTATTATACTTGCTCTTAAAGTTACGTTGTTAATTACTCCGTACAAACTTTACAAGGGAGGAGAGAGCGCGCGCTAAATAAAGTACGATTACAGGGGAGGAGAGAGAGCGCGCTAAATAAAGTACGATGGAACGACGACCGCATTTGCATTGGCTACCTACCCAACACATCACCGGCCAACGACGAATTCGATCCTTCCTCAGTCATCGAATAATCAATCTGATGCGTGACAAGGCTCCAATTCTTTAGACGCAATAAATCAACATATAAGTTGTGTTTGGTTTTCCCTTACTAAATTTTACTGTAGCCACTAAACTTTACTCCAGCTGGTAAGTTATCTTCACATTTATTTTCATTGATAGTCAATAGTTGTCCCAAAAAATGCTTTCTGAGATTATAGGCATCTTGTGTGTAATAAAATAATTAACATATAAGCTTCATATAAATGATAGAACTATCAAATATAAAAAGTAATGTAAATATTAATTTTTTACCTTAAATTGTGGAATTTCA
This sequence comes from Coix lacryma-jobi var. lacryma-jobi, assembly GCA_009763385.1. NCBI lineage: Eukaryota > Viridiplantae > Streptophyta > Magnoliopsida > Poales > Poaceae > Coix > Coix lacryma-jobi. Next base: position 28,064,267 of record CM019831.1, read on the forward strand.
AGTTCCTCATCTTTCGATGCAGACAAATGCAGGACCTTCACCTTCAAGCTTTTTTACACGACAATAAAAACAATTTTCCACTTTCTTCAAAATGTGATGGGTCTCAGGAAGACCCACATACACAAAGTAATATGGTTCTTGACCATTCATTCTGGTTACAGGCTCTATATAATACTCATATTGAAAATCTGCAATTAGAAATTAGAAATTTTTAAGTTTGCATGAACATAAATCTTAAAATAATATATGTACCCTAGGAGTAGAAAATAATTTCCCTATATATATATATATATATATATATATATATATATATATATATATATATATACACACACACACACATAAACAGGCTCGACGATTATGCTGATATTCACGCATTTTAAGCTGAGTTGCCTCCTTGTCGTTAGGCAATGCAGAGTCTAATTTGATTTCCCTTCTCCTCTTACGACTGGAATTATGCTCACCTATATTTAGCATAAGACGAATATATACATATTATATATATAAATATATATTTATGTTCGAGCAAGGTTATCTAATTACAAAGACAGTTATGCTACTTGCTGGCTTGTTGACAAAGAGCGGCGACCATGGATTCAGAAAAAGGATAAACGTGATCGCCCTCACCTGCTATGTGCATGTCTGTGTTCCGCCGTGTTGGCCTTGATCGCCGCCGTGGAGTCCTTCCAGGTTGTTCGCTCTCCTTCCACAACGCCGAGGCCTCGTCGCAGGCACGGCTCTTCGCGTTTGCGGATAGGACGAACGCACATTCGGTGTACAAGTGCTAAATAACAAAAAAAAATCCACCATAAACTATTTTTACTCTGCACACCAAATTAATGAATGTAATAGAGAAGAAGAGATACTCAAAGAACACCAAACAATAAAAGAACAACGGAATGAATAATTTCTCACAGCAGGTAGTTCTCTTTATAATAAATTAAGCACACGTTGTACACACCGGCTCAGGCTCTCCGGTTTGCACAGGTTCAGTTGCACGTGATTGGTGACCGGAAGCCTCAACTCTTGACTGTTCTGTGTTACCTTCATTGTTCTCTCTCCTGGAGACACCAACCCAGCCAGCAGGGCGTTCCGGGTGATCGAAAAGCGTCCGGCATATTGGTGGTCTGCAGCCGTGATTGGTGACCGGCAGCCGGCCCTGATGGCATCCCGTTGCGGCGTACGTCGCAGCCTGGCTGGAAAAGGAGCAGTTACGCGTGGGGAAGAAGGAGTTGCGCCATGCGGTCATGTGTAGTGTGGCCGGGTGGCCGGCGGTCTGGCGCCCTAATGGCCGGCGGCATCCCGTTGCGTGTATCGTATGTCGCGGTCTTGCGGGAAAGGAGCAGTTGCGCGTGGGGGAGAGGGAGTTGCGCTGGGTTGAGAGCGAGCATGCGCAGGGCGCAGGCACAGCGCAAGGCGTCGGGCCGTCGCTTCTGCGCGCTTGTCGAAGAGAGAAGCAGAGGGGCAACGATCGTACCAGCGTTGGTTGGTAACCGATCACGTTTGTGCCTGCCTCGCAGCCGCGGCCGTCCTGGGCAGTCGTCCCAGCAGCACAACCCGTCCCTCTCCTCGCCGGCTCGCCGCACCGCCTCAGAGCCGCGGACGGGCAGTCGCCGTCGTGTTGCTGGTGTAGCCGCGTGGGTTCGATCCAGCCCACGCGAAACCTTGGATTGCCGCTGTGGATCTGAGTCCTTCGATCTCTGCCCTGCCGTCGAGACCGCGCGAAAACTTCAAGCCCGCGAGAGTCCTCCGCTGCGCTGCCGTCCCACTTGTGCGAAACTTGTTCGATCGAGGGGCCTCGTCGGAGCCCGACTCGTCCGCGCCGTGCGTCTTTCTTTCTTTGCCGCGAAACCATCCAGCCCGCGCGAATTGCCGCCGTGGAGTTGGTCGAGAGCGGTGTGCGGGTAGGTACAGATGGTGGGTAACTTCCTTCGCGCGTAACAAAATACCGAGTGCTGGATAGATCGGCAACAACCAACATGTGTCAATGTAAAGAGTTTACAACTTGTTCCCGTCTGAGTCCACTCGTCAGACCATATTAAGACACAAATAGAAAGGTGTGTATAAAATATTTAGGTGAGAATTGTTTTCAAATCATTCGCTCCTTTATAGTATAGAATAGATAGATAGATAAATAAAGCAAAATCTGATCACATTGCAACAACCATATATAGAGAGTTGTTAGTTCAGAACTTAGCTCGCCAATATTTTTTAGGATGACTCCATGAATGGTTTTTTTAACTGTGTATAGACAAATCAGTTCACACATAAACCAAATCTAAAACTATTCGTCATTTGTTCAAATCAATGAGATTAATTGCATGTACTTGACCATCATGTATTTTTAGGAATCAATCAGATGATGTAAAGCATTAATACTGCTTCCCTCCTATGTACAGCTTAACAATTCAGAGAGATTAAATAAATGGAATGGACAAGACTACAGAAAAAAATTCAGAGAAATAACTAACCAGCACAATGTGGCAGCCAGTGCAGATCGTACTTGTCCCAGATGCTGTCAAGCGGGCTGCGGGCATGTCAGATGATGTAAAGCATTAATACTGCTTTCATGCTATGTACAGCTAAAAAAATCAGTGAGGTAACTAAACACATTCAATGGACATCGCAAACAAATTCAATGGACATAGAGTACAGAAAAAAATTCAGAGAAATAACTAACCAGCAGAATGTGTCTTGGGCAGTAGTGCAGATCGTGCTTGTCGAGCGCCGAGTGGGCACCTTCCGTCCAGGTGTTCCCAGGACTTGTCCTTGCTGCCCCGGTACAATAGACTGACGGTACGGGCGTTCAAAAATTTCAGAGATTCAGAGAAATAACTAATAACCAACATCATCCCAGATGGTGTCGGTGTCAAGCAGGCACCTTCCGTCCAGGCGTTCCTAGGACTTCTCCTTGCTGCCCCGGTACAGCAGATTGACGACGCCGGCGTTCACTTGGCCAAGATAGTTCCAGGCGGTGTCAGGGCTTTCTCTTGCCGCTCCAGCGCAGCAAACTGATAGCGCCGCGGCGTGCAGGTCGTGGTAGAGATCACATCGCGAGGCCGCGTCGCGAATTCGCGATGACCCTGGGCTCGCTCGGCGCTACGAAGCAGACGGCCAGGGACTGGAGGTGAGGATTTCTCCGGTGGTTTCTCTCTCGTGCGCTACGAAGCAGACGGCCAGGGACCGGAGATGCGGCAGTTTCCTGGCTCGCTGGGTTACGAAGCAGACATGCGGCAGTTTCCTTGCGCAAGGATGTACAGGCGGAGAACACCTTGGCACCCAAACCCTATGGATTAGATCAAGATCAACAACAGCAACAAAGAGACAAACGCTAAACGGTGTCATGGACATTGGATGGGGTGATAGCAGCGTTGGCCTGGCAGATGGATATGGGGATACCTGCGCTCGTAGCAGATGAGCCGCCGCAGTGGCGGTGCGGGCGGAGGTGACACCGGCGATGCTGGCGACGCATGGTCCATCTACCGGGTTTCCGGTGCACGAGGAAGCGTGAAATCTTGACGAGGACGGGTTGATCTGGCCGGGTATGCGGCGGTTTCCCATGCGCGAGGAAGCAGCGAAGGTTTTTTTTTTTGACGAGAGAAGCAGCGAAGCGTTGTGCGCTCGGACGCGGGCGGGTAGGCGGCAGCCGCGGCACATCGGTGAAAAAAATCGCGAGGGAGGCGACCTCGACAACGTGAAACGCAGATGTTTCATATGTTCCTGCCCAGCTTTTCTCATGGGTCCGCCTGCCAATCTAAGGTAGGTTCTCCATGGGACCACCTGTCAAACTAAGTTAAGTAAGGAGTTTTCCGGTGACAATGAATTTACAATTTCAACGCTCCTTTATAGTATATATAGATATAGAAAGATAGATATAGAATAGATAGATAGATAGATAGGGCGGTGAGGTCTGTCGTCCTCTCGATCTAGAATTGAAATATAGGACGGTGAGTATATCCTTACAAATTCTTGTGCAAATTAAACTTGATCTTCTTCTCTAACCCTAGACTAGAATAAAACGGCACCCTCAAAATACAAAATAGGCTACTCTGGTTTCTTGGACACAAACCTATTGCCAAGTTTGATCATCGGTACACGTCTAGTTGTTTATCATGTGTACTCTCTCCATAATCTTTTATAGGGCGTATTTAGAGATTTCACAATGACCAAGTAAATCTAGGAAATACTCCCTCCGTATCGGAAATAGATGTCATTTTGGACAAGGTTTGAGTCAAACATTGAGAATATAAATCATGAATAACTTTTAAATTATTGAGTTTAGAGATGTAAAAATCATATAAATAAATGTGTTTTGAAAAATATTTTTATAAAAATATACATATACCGCTTTATAACAAATATTTTTTAAAAAATAAGTGGTCAAATTTGTATTTTGTAGACCATGTCGCTGTCCTAAACGATATCTAAAAGCAATAGAGAGAGTATGGCGGTAATTAAAGTGCATGTATGTAATAATTATTCAACACTACCATGTTTTTTGGTTGGACGCTACATGAGTAGTGCTTCGTTTTTAGAGGAGAGTAATTGCTGAAGCTTTTGATTGGACGCTGTTTGAACTCCACGAGATCTGTACCTATATACGCCTTACAAAAGATAAAAAATAAGAAATATTCATACGCCTTATAAAAGATCATGAAGGGAGTAATTGACACTGCCTCATGCATGCCATTGAGTCGAAGTCAATGCTGCATGCAGAGCAAACTGGGGAATCAAGACCCAGCCAACCCACCGGACTAGAGATTCAAATACTATACTCAGAACATCGTCAACTACACTTCTACAAGGTCATCCAAGATCTACAAAATTCAACGGCGGCTCAACACCACAACAAACATTTTAGCTCGACAGGCTAGGCAAATCCAGATTTCATAGAATACTGAACTAGATTTTTTATGTGCTCCAGAGGCCCATGTTGTATTGTTCATCAAGCTTTAGGCCCTGTTTAGTTCCACCAATTTCCCAAAATTTTCTATCACATCAACCATCACATCAATGTTCGGACGTATGTATGGAGCATTAAATGTAGGTAAAAAAATAACTAATTGTACTTTTAGTATGTACATGTTGAGACGAATCTTTGGAGTCTACGTAGTCCATATTTGGACAAAGTTTGTCAAATAACAACGAAAACGCTACAGGAAAAATTTTGCAAAATTTTTTCATCTAAACAAGCCCTTACATCATGTAGGCTTAACAGACGTAACTATTCTTGCAGCAAGTTGCTGCTGGTTTCTTGTAAAAAAAAAAATACTGCACGCAGGGATTTTGAGTTTCACTAAAAAAATTAAAGCGAACGAAAGCAATAGGTCAGCACTGACCAGGCCACTAGCTAGTTGAAGTCAAACAACGTGAGTCACAAGAGTTAGGGGATGTTTGGTTCATGCCACGGCTCGCCACAGCAAAAGCTACCACAGTTTGTCCACTGCTTGGTTGCTGCGTAGCTGGTGGCTGCCACACCTGTCGTTTTTCTCTTTTCTTTGTCGTTTTGTGCTGTGGCGAGGTATGGCGTGTGGCGGCCACTTCTTCCGCCACAAACCCGTGGCGCTGCCGAACCTATGGCATGGCCAGCAGTGGCCTGAAACCAAACAAGCCCTTAAAGTTGGTAATAAATTGCAGGAGTGGCTTTTCCCGCCCACTGTGTGTCTATTATATATATATAGAGAGAGAGTTAAACGCATGCACCAGCAATCCTTAGACTTGTCCATGATATGTGTCATCTAGGTCCATGAGTAGGTAATTAAACTTGTTAAGTTGTTCACCATATAGGTCCGAAACATTCTTAATAATCGGTATAAGACTGATGGCACTGCTGGTCGCTATATCGTACTCAAGTAGCCTATACCGGATTTAAGTACCGCAACGGGTACGCTATTTCTTGCGCTAAAAAACAGGATGAGTCTCGTATCCGCTATGTGTCGCGTGGTAGAGGGCGTCCGCCAAAAGCGAGCATCGGGAGGAGGAGCGGCCCGCATGAGAGAGCGCGGCAGTTCAGAGGAGGGAGAGAAAAAGATTCTCAGGTGGGTCCCACTATTTCAATTAACTAAAAAATGTTGTAACTCACAACCAAAAATTCAAATTAAATTTCGATTACACCATTAAATTCGTTGCAATAAATCCTTCGAAATAAGATCTCACATGGATATATTTAGATAAAATTTATTTACAGAGATGTGGGTCCCACTGTGGATAAAGGATGATATAGAGGATGGATGAGTGCGGAAGAAAGTAATATAGAGAAGAGAATCTCGATGACTAGGATATATAGATGATGAATTTAGAGTATGAACAGTGCGGTCAGTCTAAGAGTGCTTATCTGTTGTACACACTATGAGTGTGTTTAGTTGGAAGAATTTTGGGTGTAAAGTTCCTGTAGCACTTTCGTTGTTATTTGACAAACTTTGTCCAAATATGGACCAACTAGACTCAAAAGATTCATCTCGACATTTACAAACAAACTGTGCAATTAGTTATTTTTTTACCTACATCTAATACTACATGCATACGTCTAAAGATTCGATGTGATGTGATGGAGAATCTTGTAAATATTTGGGATCTAAACATGCCCTATATCAGCAGGTATCTTATGTGCTGTGGGAAAGCTAATGGGCGTCCACGTCACACTGTCACCTAATAGGGAGTAGAAGGAGCGAGCTGCTTTGAGCTCTGTCAGTGTCAGTGCGGCGTGCATGAGTGCCTACGACGACCGCCTTTTGGCTGTCAGAAAATTCGAATAATCTGACACGGCGCGCACAGCCGCAGCAGCTACCACCACTGATCGAGCAGTCACTACATAACAAACCTCTCGCTGACCCAGACTCCAGACGCAGCGTCGTATGCCATCACTGATCGAGCTGGATCCATGGCCTCTGTAACTGTAACGCGGAGCTCTCTGTGTCGTCGTGCTGGCCCCTGCCACCTCGCCGTGCTTCTTCTTCTTCTTGCCCTAGCGGCGGCTCCTCCCCGCCGTGTCGGAGCAGCGGCTGAGCGCGGCGGCGAGCCCAGGTGGCACGTCGTGGCCGTCAGCTCGCTGCTTCCGAGCACGCGCTGCACGGGCACCGCAGCCTCAGGTGCCTACCTGTGACTTCATCTAGTATCTCTGAATCATGTACAGTGACCTATGCTACGGCATGCTCATTCATTTACTTCTTCCAGTGACGTCGAACACGGCGGCTCTCGGCGTGGGCGTGGTGCACCGGCACGGCCCGTGCTCGCCGCTGCACTCGCGGTCACGGGGCTCGCCGCCGTCGCACGCCGAGATCCTCCGCCGGGACCGGCGCAGGGTGGAGTCGATACGCCAGAGGATCATGGCGACCAGCGGCGTGTCCCTGCCGGCGCGCTGGGGCACGTCTCTGGGCGACAGCAACTACATCATCACGGTCGGGCTCGGCACGCCGGCGAGGGAGTTCTCGGTGGAGCTCGACACCGGCAGCGACCTGTCGTGGGTGCAGTGCGCGCCGTGCAGGGGCTGCTACGGGCAGCGGGACCCGCTCTTCGACCCGGCGCGGTCGTCGACCTTCTCCGCCGTGCCCTGCGGCGCGCCGGCGTGCCAAGGGTTCGACGCGCGCAACTGCTCGTCCACCACGACCACGGGCGGCGGCAACGGCAAGTGCGGCTACGTGTTCCCCTACGCCGACGGGTCCGTGGTCAAGGGCAGCCTCGTCCGCGACACGCTTACGCTGTCGCCGTCGTCGGAGACGCTCCCGGGCTTCGTCTTCGGGTGCGGCCAGCCACGCCGACACCGGCGCCTTCGGCGAGGCCGACGGGCTGTTCGGCACTTCGGCCTCGCCCGCGGCAGGGTGTCGCTGGCCTCGCAGGCGGCGGGCAGGTACGGCGCGCGGTTCTCCTACTGCCTGCCGTCGACGTCGAGCGCCGTGGGGTACCTGTCCCTCGGCGGCGCCGCCGCGCCGCCGGCGAACACGCAGTTCACGGCGATGGTGAGCCGCAGCGACACGGGCATGCCTTCGCTCTACTACGTCAACCTCGTCGGCATCAGGGTCGCCGGCGTGGCGCTCGAGATCCCCCCCTGCCGTGTTCATGGGGCCCGGCACGATAATGGACTCAGGCACCGTGATCACCTACCTGCCGCCGCGCGGCTACGCCGCGCTCCGGTCGGCCTTCACGCGGTCCATGAGCAGGTACAAGAGGGCGCCGCCGCTGGACAACCTCGACACGTGCTACGACTTCACCGGCGTCGCGAGGGTGAGGGTACCGGCGGTGGCGCTGGTGTTCGCCGACGGCGCGACGGTGAGCCTCGACGTCGGAGGTGTGATGTACGTGTCGACGGTGGCGCAGACGTGCCTGGCGTTCGCGGCCAACGATGACGAGACGTACGTGAGCGTCATCGGGAACATGCAGCAGAAGACGTTCACCGTGGTCTACGACGTGGGCAACCAGAAGATTGGATTCGGCGCCAAGGGCTGCAGCTGAAGTTTAATTTGCCAATTAATTATTGATTAGACGATATAGAAATCACTCGGCTCCTGATATCCACAAATACAAATAATCTCCACTATAATGCAATAGTTTGAATCTCCAATATATGAAATAGTTCGAATTATTTTAGATTCAGCAACAAAACCGTCTTTTGCTGAGAACTATTGTCTATCCCAACAAATGCAAACAGGAAATCAGATTAGATCCAATGGCCGATAGAAAGAGTTTGTGTGATGTCACCGTGCCAGGATTCTTGCCCTAGGTTCGAAGCCTGCTATCTCCGAAAAAACCAAAAAAACCTCAGCATCCGCGCAAAACCTTGCACAGCCGCCAACGCCCTCGACGATTAGGACGCTGTGAAACCCACGTTGGACGTAAGAAATCCTAAACCCGTGTTCACTTAACATAAGAAGATGCGTTCTTAGAATACTAGTGTTCTTAGAATCACCATCTTCACGTACTCTGGACCGATAGCCCTGATCAATATTGGAAGGAACACCGTCAGCATGACGTGACAATTGTTTGAGTTGTAGCCGCTCAATGTGAGGTCTTTTATGGAGACCAGGCTCTTGATGTTGGAAGATCATCTGGTTGGCACCTTGCTACCCCTCACCAATTTGCAAAAGGTCTTCCTCTCCTCAGTCGTTAGGTTGTAGGCCGCTGCCAGGGTATCGACTTTACCGTTCTGAGGCTTTCCCGGGTGAATGTCGTGCTTGATGCCCATGTTGACAAGATCTGTCCGTGCCTTCAAACTATCCTTTGTCTTGCCCGGGATGTTGAGCAGGGTACCGATCGTGCTTTCGAACACATTCTTCTCGAGGTGCATGCAATCGATGGCATGGGGTGATTGCAGTGTTCTCCAGTACGACAGGTACTTGAAGAAGATCGACTTCTTCTTGAAAGGGACAATGGGAACCACAGGTGGTGCTTCCTCCGTCATGTCCCGCTTTCGCTTCCTGGTCTGTTTTGTCCTCTCCTCTGGTGGCTTCTTCTTCTTGCCGAACTCAATCTGATCCATATCCTTCACCATCTCATACACCTTTGGCCCCCACTTAGTCTGCGCTGGTGGTTCATGTTGCGGCTCGTCCTGGTTTGTCGATGTATTGGTTCATAGCACTTTTTTCTATACCTGTGCTTTGCCCCAAGGAATCGCCTGTGCCTCGTGTACACCGTCTTGATAGATCCCTTGAGATAAGTGTAGCAGGTCCCGTCGATGCACATTACGCATCCGGTCTTTTCTTTGATCTGCCCCGACAGTGAGAAGAGACCGGGATAATCGCTGATGGTGACAAAGATGATGACTTTTTAAGGTGAACTTCTCCTTTCGGGACGCATCCACAATCTGGACCCCCACATTGAATAACATCTACATCTCCTCCATGATCAGCTCTAGGAGCACATCTATATCGTTGTGGGGCTACCTCGGACCCGAGATAAGCATGGTGAGCAGGAGGTACCTGCGCTTCTGACACAGATGGGGAGGTAGGTTGTATATGGTGAGGACGACCAACCAAGTATTGTGCGAGCTGCTAAGCTCACCGAACGGGTTCATCCCGTCGGTACTCAGGGCGAACCGAACGTGACTGGACTCATCACGAAACGCGAGGTACGCATTGTCGAAATCCTTCCACCGCTGGCATCAGAGGAGTGCCACAGCTTAACATCGTCCTTCACCCGGTTAGGTGATGCATGCCAAGACATGAGCTTCACATCCTCTAGGTTCCCGAATAGTGCACACAGGCGGTCGACCACAGGCAAGTACCACACTGACAGCGCATGGCTTTTCCTCCGCGTGTAACCCTCTTCTTCCTCTTCCTGCTGAGCCGAGGTCTGCTTGGCCCCCTTCTTCTTCTTCTTCGGACCACCGGTACCCCCCAAGGCTTCTTTGTTGTCATCCACGCGACGACCGACATCCTCTTGTACCGACTTAAGCCATAGTGTGGACAACTGATCAACTTCTCAGACTTCTCGCCCTGATACATGATGCAGTGGTCAGGGCAGGCATCAAACTTTCTAACTTTCATTGCCACTGGCCGAATAAGCTTCTTCCCCTGATAGGTATTGTCTTGCACCTTGTTATCGCCCGTTGGGTACTTGGTAGCAAGGTAACCTAACAGCTCGTTGAAGCTATTGTCTGACCAACCATGTCGGGCCTTCAACATCAGCAACTTGAGGTTGAAACAGAGCACCGTGCACCCATTCGGACATTTCCCGCCATCCTGATACAGAGGATCAATTGCCGCCTGCTTCATCTCTCTGAAATTCTCCAACCACTTCGGGCAGCCAAACACGACGTCGTCCTTGTCGATGTGGTTCACCAGGTCCTCAAATAGCTGCACATCAACTGGTTCCCTCAAAGTAGCCTCCTGACCATCTTCACTGCCATCGGCGCCATCTGGCATGCCCTGGAGTAGTTCGTCCTCCGTGATGTAATCACGAGCATCATCGGTGGCACGTGTGGTCGAACAAGATCTTGGTTCATCGACGTCGTCGACGAGCTCACTCCAGATGCACCGCCACTCGCATCGAGCCTTTCACCGTGGGAAGTCCAGACCGTGCAACCCTCCATAAAACCGTGCACAATCCAATGAGATTGCACCACACCATCTGGGTAGCCTTTCAGGTTCTCGCATCTCTCACATGGACATATGGTTGTCGTCCGCTTCCGACTCTCACGGTGAGCTTTCACAGCGGCCATGAACTTACTCAATTCAGCGAGGTACCGAGGATCAAACACTCTATCAATCTGGTACATCCATTCAGACCTGTCTATCATAGCTGTACACGACACAAGCAGCAAAATAGAGAAGAATTAGAAAAAATGATGATCTACATCCAAAATCAAGAAAAAGAGAGACCAATGACCATAAGGCACTAAAAAGTGAGGAAATAAAGAAAAAGAGGGGTGGGAGAGAGCTTTTATGCATCCATGGTGAATCTAGATTAAAGAAAGCAAGCTTCATCTCTCTACACCATGGATATCATGATCTAGATTAGAACTAGACAAAAGGCACACAAAAGGCACTAAAAAGTCAGGGAAAGAGAGGAAAAAAGGGGTGGGAGAGGGTTTATGTACCTCTTGTTGTGTCCTCCTCCCCAAATCAAAGCTCTAAAACTCAATTTGATGGTGTAATAAAAAATTAGGGTAAAACCTCCCCTCTCACGATTTGGAAGAGGAAGCACCCGTGGGGAAGGGGTGGCGGCGACTGCTATTTATACTGTGCCCACTTTACCGTAGCGGGCAACGTAACACGCCCGCTGCAGTAAATAGCGATTAACCGCAGCGAACGACCTAATATGCCCGTTGCAGTTAATCCTTTTATTGCAGCGGGCATGTTAGGCTACCCACAATGGTAAATGTGTTAACCACAACGGACGTCTTGGTGACTGGCTGACCACCAAACTATCGCAGCGGGTACCAGCTGCGCCTGCTGTGAGGCACCAAATGACCACGCTGCGATAATTCAATCCTGGCGTAGTGGTGGCTGCTCGATTAGTGGTGGTGGCTGCTGCTGGCGGCTGTGCGCGCCGCGTGAGATTATTCGAATTTTGTGACGGCCAAAAGGCAGTCGTCGTTGGCACTCATGCAGCATGCCGCACTGACACTGACAGACAGAGCTCAGAGCAGCTCGCTCCTTTTACTCCCTCCGTCCCTAATTAACCGTCACTGTTGGTATGCGTACCATAAATTTGACTCAAGTTATAGCAAATACGTACAACATTTGTATCTCTAAATAATTTTGTTAAAAAACTAGATCTAAAGATCTTTCCAATGATACTAATTATGTAGTATAAATATTAATATTTTTTAATATATATTTAATTAAAGATATTTCTCGGGAAGCGAAAATGACAGTTATTTAGAGTACAGAGGGAGTACTCGGTATTACGTGACAGTGTGACGTGGACGTCCATTAGCTCTCTCGCAGCAGATAAGATACCTGCTAATATGGGTTTTTGCTGTGGTACCCTCAAATAACTATGAGCCGTTTATTTATTTTGATCGGATGGTTATTATCACGCACCTCTTACCTTTTAGGAGGTAATATCTTTATTTATTTTTTAATTATGTAAAATATAATAAATAAAGAAGGTTTTAGATATTAATCTTTTGTTTAGATTTGATAGATGCATGTGTGGTCCGATAGATATGCTATTTTTTTTTAGTTTACATCTTTAGACTTGATATACGTTTAAATTACCATATAATTTAGCATGTGACATGACACATATAATTTAAAATTTAATATGATTTGCATATACGTGTAATTACGTGTTGCCATATGGGGACGTGTGCGTGCATACGTACGTGACAACAATTTGAATGTGTCATACGTACGTACGTGACTTTTAGCGTGTCAAGTATGTACGTGACTTTTACTGTGTTATAGGTACGTGACTTCATGTACAGTGACTTACATGTATATACGTATTATTAGGTCATTAAAATTATACCATATAAATTTCTTTATCCAATTATTTATTACCAAATTTTGGATATAGCAGTTTTAATTTAGTTCGAAATTTGAATGTGGATGAATAGTATCATATCCGAATACAAATTGGATAGTTCAAATTTAAATTTACATTTGATTATCAATTTAATTTTGATGACAACATTTTGGTTTATCTATTATTTTAATAAGAGAATAAATAATTGTCCAAGATAACTGACCGTGATTTATCTCCCATAGTTAGAGTCCACGACGAGTGGGATTTTGTCTCCCGTTAGGTGGATTTGATAATATTTTTTTCCTTTTCTAAGTTAATTAATTAATTTGAAAATTCTAAAAAATCAATGGCTTAAATTTATTTGAGATATTACCTCTTAGCAAGTAAAATATGTACCATAGCATTGCCCTGCTAATATAGTGTGTACAACAGATAAGCACTCTTAATCTGTATAAATCAGTTATGAAACAATATTTTTTTCTTATAGTAAATTAGTTGTTTCAGCTTATCAGCCGGCTCATAAGTGGTCCTGCCACTACTGGAGAATCCTTATTTACCGAGTGCTGAGCTCTTTGCCGAGTGTTTTTTTCGGGCACTCGATAAAGAAACTCTCTGCTGAGTGTCAAATAAAAAATACTTGACAAAAAAACACTCTACAAAGAAATTCTGTATCGAGTGTCGAAAAATAAACACTCGGCAAAGTGCTCTTGGTCGAGTGCCGAGTGTTTTTTTACACTCGGCAAAGCCAATTTCAAATCATATTTTGAAACAGTAAATTAAGTCAAATGAAAAAGTTTTCAACTATAAAGTTGTTTAACTCATCAATATGAATAATTTTTGTTTTAGTAATTTCTTCATTTAAAAACTGATGATAAATTTGTTCACAAATCTTATCTGTCTCTGTAGTTTATGAAACTAGGAAAGTGATATATAATATTTGTGAATAATGTTAGAACCACCATGTAGAACAACCAAAATAAATTTGTAAATTTTGATAAGTCATGAAACTTTGTAGTTGACAACTTTTTGATTTGAAGTCATCTTCTCATACAAAACTGCGTCTGAATTTAAAAAAAATTAAAATTTGAAATTTTCAAAAGACCTCAAATGGAGAAATAACCAAAATAAAAGTTGTAGATCTCGAAAAGTTATGAAACTTTGTAGTTGACAACTTTTTAATTTGAAATCATTTTGTCATACACAAAACTGCATTTGAATTTAAAAATTCTGAAATCCGAATTTTTAAAAATACCTCAAATGGAGAAATGACCAAAATAGAAGTTGTAGATCTTAAAAAGTTATGAAAGTTTATATTTGATAATTTTTTTTAATTTGAAATCATCTTGTTAACAAAAACTACGTTTGGAATTTCTAAAATTTAAAATTCAAATTTTGTAAACGGTCTCGGATGGAGAAACTTCTTAAATAAAAAGTGTAGATCTCGAAAAGTTATAAAACCTTATAGTTGATAACTTTTTAATTTAAATTTGTTTAGAGCCTTAAACAAATAATTTATACTTGGTTTAGTATAATACGTGAGAACGAAAATAGAATCTAGACACAAGTGATAGTGTAGTGCAGTGGTAGAGAGGAGTATACGCGAGAAAAAGGTCGCGGCGCCGGTCATGTTAGCCGTGACTTGCGACTTTCACGAAGACGGGCGGGCGCTGGCCGGTGGTAACCTCCCCTGATTTAATTTTCTTTTGCTATCTTTTCTCGGTTTTTTTTCGGTTCGCATTATTGCTTGTCGAGTGCAATCTTAGCTTGGCTCGATTTTCAGTAGTGTGCCGAACAGAGCCACAGTGTGTACAGCAGATAAAGCACTCTATACCGATTACTAACAAGGAGCCACTCCTGCAATTTATTATTAGCCGAGAATTGAAATCAAACGACCAGCTTAACTCTTGTGACTCACGTTGTTTGACTTCAACTAGCTAGTGGCCCTGGTCAGTACTAACCTATTGCTTTCGTTCGCTTTAAATTATGGTTCAAGCTATGCGTGCGCCTAAACAAATTAAATCTAAGGTGCATAGTTATAATGCATGAGTTACTGACAATTATTTTAAAACTTAGAAAGCACTAGTTTGTGTAAAAAGACTAATAAAATAGATATAGTAATTAAATATGTATATAGATATACTAGCCAGAGAACTCCGCGCCACACAAACTAGCCATCGTCCCAATCGATGTAGCTGCTATGCTGCTAGCTCGCTAGCTACGGGTCAGCTTAGATCAAGGATCATATATGGATATGTTTGGTTTCTCATACTAAACTTTATTAGTGACTAAAACCAATGACTAACTTAGGGCATGTTTGGTTCCTCCAGCTTTTTTACGACCCTAATTTATTAGTCTATTAAAAATAGACTAGTTACAAAACTAATTGGTCAGCCAGAGGATTATTCGCGAGATAAGTCTAATTAGTCTATGATTTAACAACTAATGACAAATTAATTTAGCTTAATATATTCATCTTGTTAATAACTCTACGACAATGTAATTAGTTTTATAACTAATCTATTTTAAATATATTATAAATTAGTGCCGCAACATTCGATATGACACGACTAAGCTTTAGCTCCTGGATCCAGACACCCCCTTAGTCACCATGTTTGGTTCCAGTGACTAAAAGCAATTAAAGACCATTAAAATAATTTAACAAAGGCCCAAACTACCCCTAATAAATGCACAAATCATGGTGGTGGGCCAACAATAATGAGGAGGAGCTCTTGTCTACACTTTAGTCCACTTTAGTCACTCTTTAAGGATGTGACTATACTGTTTTTAGTCAGTTTCTTTCACTACTGGAAACTGACGCTTTGTCTAGTGTGAAAGGCCCTCGGCAAAGGCCCGATTACACTCGGCAAAGCCTTTGCCGAGTGCTACACTCAGCAAAGCGTCTTCGGCAAAAAAATAATCGGCAAAGGGTCCTTTGTCGAGTGTCCTTTTTCGGGCACTCGGCAAAGACTTTGCCTAGTGTCCGCACCGGCACCCGGCAAAAAAAAACACCATGACGGCGACGTCACTTGCTTTGCCGAGTGCCAACCGGTAGGCACTCGGCAAAGGTTTTTTATTTTAAATTTTTAAAATACTTTGCCGAGTGCCCTGAGCCAAGGCACTCGACAAAGATTTTTTTTTCTTTTTTTGAAAATTTCTTTGTTGAGTGCTCGGCACCGGGCAATCATTTTCTTTTTTTTTAAAAAAATTCTTTGCAGAGTGCCCTAGCCAGGGCACTCGGCAAACCATTTTTCTTTTTTTCTTTTTAAATTCTTTGCCGAGTGCCCCTGGCCAGGGCACTCGGCAAACCTTTTTTCTTTTTTTTTAAGACGAACAATAATAATCATTTAACGTGACAACTGATTAAGCATTGGTAGCAAAAGATGAATTGCAATATAATACAAGCTAATAAAGGTAGAGAGATTAAATTGTTGGAGCAAAAGTGAATCCATTATCTTCATGGAACATAAATATTGTTTCAAGCTTTCAATAACATTACATAGAACTGGAAGCATATGGTCCAGTGCAGGCTTTGTGCTGTAGCAGTGAGGCTAAAGACAAAAAAAAAGGACAATGCAGATATTTCTGACTAAAATTGGTGTGATGTTTCTATATTAACCAAACAGACAATTACTAGTGAGAAATGTATTCACCTGTTGTGTCCTATCGCCATGTATTGCTGTGGCAAGGAAACCTTTTGAGTGTAGACAATACCGCAGTGAATCAGCTTCCCGCTCTGTCTCCACTCTCCACAAAGACCAATGTTAGGGGTTGCTGCAGCTAGACAAACATGCAAATTAACATTAGAAATTTCCGAGCAAGAAATGGCAAACCATCTTATTTAAATCCAAGATAAGAAAAGCTATCATATACCTTGCTATTGGCCACACCAACAGATTGCTTCTGCAAAAGATCTATCAGGAAGCCTCTTTTCTCCCCATCATTAACAAACTCAATTTTCTGGCCAGCCTCTGGGAAGAAACGCATTAAGACATCAGTCAAATATTTATCAATTTAACATCAAATAGTTTGCATGCCATATAAAATCCAAAGTTTGCAGGTTATAGGAGAAAACAAGAAAAATATTCAGCTGTCTGCTCCCATATAAAATCCAAAGTTTGCAGGTTAAGTAATCATCAGCTACTGTTGACCAAGTTGGAAGCCATCCACCGACCAAACACAACAACACCAGTTTTGCAGGGTACTGGTTTCAGTTTTGCATATTGCATATAGAAATTCAGAATGGGAACATACGGTAGAAAAGAAACCAAGCAGCTTCAACCTAATAAATAACTAGATCACTATCACCCAATTGAGATTCTAGGTGCAATCTGCATCTCAAAACTTAATATATCAAGCATGAAACATCAAGGCACATAATTTAGAAAAGACTAATGATAGTAATAGGCACCAGTTGTAGAATTTGAAAGTGCTTGGAGAGGCCAACAGACTAATTTGCTTCGACTTGGACACTTCAGAGAAGAACTAATTGTAATTGTAACATGAAAAGAAATACAGAATCCAAGCAGATCAAACAGTCAGAACGAAACCATGTCTACTTATTATCGTTTTGTCGCTGTATCGTTTCAGTTTCATTCTTGAATGTGCATGTCAGTTTCAGATTGCTCATGCCCATGCTCATGCTCGTATGCATGTAAGTCCCAGCCGCCGCCGCCGCCTATCTTCTTCATGAAACATGACAAGGAACTTGTGGGCGAATTATTTTAAGAGACCTTTTACAATGGTTGGAGTCGCATCCAATCACATCCAATCACTTCCGCTAAATAACTCTTTTGATTGTTTTAATTGGTGAAAGGGTAATATAGTCATTGTCCAAAGTTTTGTGAAACCATCCCCATCCCGCCGCGCCTCCATCCCGTGTGGACCGACGCCTGACGTCGCCATCCCCCTCCAAGGAATCAGTCGTCTCTCCCCGCCCTGCTCTCTCCCTCTTTGAAGCCGTCGGTGACGTCGGTTTCTCCATCGCGCGACCTCGGCACCACCGGCCTGCCCTCGCCCACACACATCTCAGGGATCCCGACGCAGTGCCCTCGGCCTCAAGTCGACGGTGACAACTAGGGCAGCGGCGCGCACCCAGGAAGCGGCGCGACACCGAGCAATCTCCATCGACAAATCCGTCTTCCCCGCCGTGCTCTCTCCCTCTCTCAAGCCGTCGGCGCCCTGCTTTCTCCATCACGCGACCTCGGCGCCACCGGCCTGCCCTCGCCCGCCCTCGGCCCCAAGTCGACCTCAGCGCCACCGGCCTGCATTTTATCAATTTCAAAATAGAATTTCAAAAAATGACAACTTCAGACGTTATTTTGACATACTAAATGATTTTAATGGGAAAAATCATAAACATAAAAGTTGTAGAGCTGATCAAGATCTACAACTTTTATTTTAATTATTTCTTCATCCAACAAAATGGTACTAACATTATTCACAAATTTTACAAATCTTACTTTCACAAACTATACATTATGAGAGAGATATATAAAATGAGTGAACAATGTTACTATCACTATATCGGATGAACAAATCACCAAAATAGAAGTTGTACATCTCCGAAACTTATAGAACTTTGTAGTTGATAACTTTTTCGTTTGAATTCATCTTGTCGAGGAAAACTAAGTTTAAAGTACTCAAATTCAAAATTTGATTTTTTCAAACGACCTCGGATTGAGAAACAACCAAATAAAAGTTGTAGATCTCAAAAAGTTATACAACTTTATAGTTTACCACTTTTAAATTTGAATTCATATTGTCATAGAAATTAAGTCCAATAGAAAAAAAGAAAATTGCTCAAATAAGTCAAAATGGCATGAACTTAAGGGTAGGCTTTAGCGAGGGTGGAGAATACCAGAGCGACACCCAAATGCGGCGGCGCCATGAACGAGATCTCGGAACTCGCCGAAATGGCATCTCCGAGCACCAGATTCAGAAATAGGCGCATGGGAAGGGATAGAGGTTGGCGTGGGTGCTTCGGAGCGGGGGGGGGGGGGGGGGGGGGGCGGTCCTCGTCGTCCTCCTCCTCCTTATCCGAGGACGACACAGCGATAGCAGACGTGGAGGGGCCCACGAGGTTGGAGGACACCTGTGCGACGCCGCGACATCTCGGTCGGCTCCGGAGAGGAAGCAGGAGCGGCGCAGGACGGCGGCGGCGGCGGACGACGACAAACCGACAAAGATGGAGAATGAATTCGAATGAACCCTAAAACAAGAACCGGACTATACTATTTGTATTATCCACCCCAACTATACTACTCAAAACATTATTTGCATAATTATAGATTTACCGTTTTACCCTTAATTAATAAAAAGAAATACGAAAAAGGAATTAACACTTCTCATATTTTGGGTACTGATTCCCTCAATTTCGGACGCGATGGGATGCGACGTGACGCATATGGCCCACCGACCATAGACTCACCAATCGCGTTGCTCGGATCACCTCCCATCGCTTTTCATGCTCTGGGCCCGCCGACCATATACTCACCAATCGCTTCCAATCGCCTCTCCAACCATTGTAAAAATTCTCTTATTTTAAAATTCTATAAAATACAAACGAAGTCCAAAAATCCTGAAACTTGTCTAGGTGCTGTGATATTGTATGTGGAGGCTATGATAAAAAATTAAAAAGATTCTATGGACGTTGTCACACACGATGGCTTACAAACCAGGACATCTCCACATGTGATTACAAGATATCACATGCAGAGATGTCCTGGTTTATAAGCATCGTGCATGACAAAGTTTACGAAATCTTCTCAATTTTTTACCACAGCCTCCACATGCAATATCACGACAGCTAGACAAGTTTCATGATTTTCGGACTTTGTTTGTATTTCATAGAATTTTAAAACAATTCACCCGCAAGTTCCCCGTCATGTTTTGTGAAAAAGATGTGCGAAATTTCGGGTAAGTTCATAGATACGGCCTTAGATTACACTCAACAACATGATTATCAATTTTGAAATCATAAAAATGCATTATTTGATGCACTTGCGGTTCAAATTAGCATTTTTCGAAAAAATCATTGAAATAAAATAAATTAAAGAAATATAGCAAAAAGATTTATAAATATGCCAAATTTGAAAATATTATCTCCTTTAATGTAGGAAGGCTACAGAAAAATTTTGGAGCTAAAAATAAAAAAATTAAAAAAACTTTGCCTAGTGCCAACAGAAGTCACTAGGCAAAAGTTGTCCCTTTGCCGAGTGCTAACGGAAGGCACTCGGCAAAGGTGACGACATCTCCCTTCGTTAGCCCTTTGCCTAGGGTTATTGTTTGCCGAGTATGCCGGGCACTAGGCAAAGACTTAGTTTGCCGAGTGTCCCTCTTTGCCTAGGCACTAGGCAAACGCTGGATTTGCCGAGTGCCTTGCTTTGCCTGTGCGGCACTCGGCAAATCGTGTCTTTGCCGAGTGCCCGATCTTTGGCACTCGGCAAAGCATCAGACACCCGTCAAAGACCCAGTTTCCAGTCGTGTTTGGTAGTTTAGGAGCTAAAGTGACTAAAGTTTATAGCTACATTAAACTTTAATAAGGGGAAACCAAACATGATCTATGTGTTGGTTTATTTCGTCTAATAAATTGGAGCCTGTGCACGCCGCATCAGATTGATTATTCGACGACGACTGTAAGAAGGAGCGAATTAGTCGTTGGCCGGTGATGTGCTGGGCAGGCAGCTAGCCAATGCAAATGCAAATGCGGTCGTCGTTCCATCGCACTTTAGCTCTCTCTGTGCCCATGTAAATTGTAATTAACAACGTAACCTACTACGTCACTTTGTGACGTACGCAGGTGCCTTTAATTAGAATTAGCTTTAGCATTTTTCCCGTCAGATGGCACCTGAGAATGTTTAGGAGCTGATGAACTAGCCGAGATTAACTAAAACCTCCGACGACCAACTTCATCCATTATCAATTATCAACTTAACCCGGCGTGTGACTCACGTTCTCTTGGGTTGCAACTACCTAGCTAGCTAGTGGCCTGGTCATCAAGGATATATATATATATATATATATATATATATATATATATATATATATATATATATATATATATATATATTGCAAACTACTCCCATCCAGCTCGTAAACCACAGGGCAAGGGGTCAAACTTTTGCTGACGCATTTCATACCGCCGGTTGCATTTTCTCCATAAGAATGTTAATTTTCATTATCTTAATTATCTACTAGCATCAGGGTTAAAATGATTCTAGTGTCCATATTTTATGCGCATGAGAATATATGTACATGCATGCTGTGTGCGCATTTGCACTAGTTCATTGCAGTCATGTGCGATGTGCAGGGGTAGATATATAGATTAGTTCACTCGCTCTATGGTGAAATTTTTTTATGGCAAAACTATCAATTCTTCATTGTTTTCATAAACTACTATTATGTTGTATAAGTGCAGCTAGGGAGATGGTTTTGCTTCTCCGTATGACAATTGACATATGTGCTAGCTGGACCTGTGGTACCATTCTCCAATCAGTAAGCACTTACATGAGATTGTATATCAATTTTTATTTGCATCTATTCTTTTGAACATTAGGTGTCTGTCATCTTTGCTAAAGTTTCACAATGTGCATTCTACGGGTTGTTCCCATCTATGTGATGGCTGCTTTCAGGCCTTCATTCTTAACATTTGCGAGTACATTTCATGTCTTGATAAAATATAGTTTTATCATGACCTGTACCTTCTTTGATGATTTTCTTGCATGATATGTCTTTGATCATAGCCATCACTTCTGTGCTCAAGGATGGCCTATCAAGTTCACTGTAAAAGTTAGAGATCTATGGCTGACCAGCCAATGCATTGCTACCTAAAATGAATGACCATTCGAGTTTACTGCACGAAATTTCTCACTTTGAAACTACTTAATTTTGAGTTATGAGGTTTTAGTACTTTGAAGTCGTCCAGGTGCAGCAATACAAAATAAGATGCAATCACAATATAGCACTGAATTTTATTTGCTTGTTGTTCTTCTATACAGTAGTTATATTGCTTTGTTCCTATTAATCTTTCGTGTTTATGAAAACCAAGTAAATAAAAGATTCAATTACATAATTGCAGTCAGTAATCACTACTAGAGAACATGCCTTTGGACGATTTGCAAAATCAGCATTAGTCACGGAAAAATTTACGTCCGAGACTAGAAAGGTCTTTAGCCCCGGTTGGTGTTACCAACCGGGGCTAGACGGGACCTTTAGTCCCGGTTGGTGTTACCACCCGGTTGGTGTTACCAACCGGGACCCCGGTTGGTGTTACCAACCGGGGCTAAAGGCCAATCTTTAGCCCCGGTTGGTGACACCAACCGGGACTAAAGGTTTTTGCGGATACATGGGTGTATGCCGAGTCTCTGAGTGATGAGTGATTGTCAACTGGGATAATGCGCATGTTCTTTGGCTTGTGTTGTGCAGGTGTCGAGCACGGATACAGTGATCAAAGGCAAGGTGAAGGTCAAGTAGAGACGTGTCGTGCCGATGGACCGAGAGTGGCGAAGGGCGGACGTGAGGCTTGGACTGAGAGATCGGTGGCCCGAGGATCAGCTGTGGTGGCTGGCAGCCTGGGACAGCATCGAGCGAAGACTTACGGGCACGGCGTTGCTTGGGTCGAGGACCTGGGGACACGTGTCGGTGGACGGGGTGCATGGGCGGTGCATCCCTTCTACGGCTCGGTTTGGTGGTTGAGCCACAGAAAAACCACCGAATGGACGATTTCCAGGTTTGGGCCTCAAAACCTGGGCGCTGATGGTTTCCGAGTTTGGGCCACAAAACTCGGGCTGAGGACGGTTTCTAGGTTTGGGCCTCAAAACCTGGGCGCTGATGGTTTCCGAGTTTGGGCCACAAAACTCGGGCTGAGGACGGTTTCCAGGTTTGGGCCTCAAAACCTGGGTGCTGCGGGTTTCTGAGTTTGGGCCACAAAACTCAGGCGAGGGACGGCTGGTTTCCCGGTTTGGGCCTCAAAACCGGGGGTTGGTCGTGAAGGCTGGTTTCCCGGTTTGGGCCTCAAAACCGGGGGCGAAGTCCGTGAAAAGGACGAGCGGAGCGGTGGCGGCACGTGGCGGCAATCGGTGAGGTTGCGTTGAGGCAACGCTACCAGTTGTGCGAGCGTGGCCGTCGGATCAACATCTACCTTGAGTTGGTCCAGAATAACACTAGGGTTTAGCTGGCTCGCTCTGTAATTAGTGAGGGGTAGATTAGGAATTAGAATTAGGATAAGTAGAGGGAGACACCCTCCTCCCAATTTATCTCAGTCATTTGCTCTTTTGCTTCTAGGGTTTCCTGCTCTCCCTCTCCCCTGCTGTAGCGAACTGAGATCCACAGAGAAGAGAACCATACCTCTGTGTTCGTGAGATTTTGAGGAAGTGAGACCGTAATCTCACTGTTGTAGCGTGTGGTAGCCACACGATTGCAAATTCGTGGTTGTGATTCGCGTTTTGTTCTTGTTCTTCGCGGATTGCTTTTCTCCACGATTTTCCCGTCGATCGATCTCTTTGTTCGTTGCGTCTTTTGCAATTCCATTTGAACAGAGATGTTCTAGATTGAGAGGCACTTCTTTCCACTGAAGGAATTCTCCTCTAACCTCACGAGCTAGTAGATCGATCGATTTTCGTTTCGGGTCAAGTTTTCCTCCATTCCCCCGAATTTCTTCGATTCATCGATTTGGAGATAGGTTCGAGCCATGATCTCTTAGAGATAGCTCACTATCCTCCTTGTGACTCCTCTCACCAAGTTTGATCCCTAGAGGATTCGTTTTGGGTGAGATTGAGTCGAATCGGTGGATGAACTGCCCAGTTTCGGGGTGACCGGACGCTTGGCTCGGGCTGACAGGACGCACCCCTAGAGTCCGGTCGATTGATAGTTCTTCACGGTTCTTCTCTGTGTGTTGACCGGACTCACTCGTGAATACTGACCGGACTCACAGGTAACACTGTTCCCGTTTTTGTTTGGTCTGACCGGACTCTGAGGTAGTGACCGGACGCTCGAGGTCAGTGAGTCCGGTCCAACTCAGTAAGCTCCCAAATCAGACTTTGACTGACCGGACGCGTCCGGTGGTGCCTGACCGGACGCAGGCAGAGTCCGGTCGTTTCTGTCTTGTGTGTTTTCGTGCGCGGTTCGTTCGTTCGTAGTCAGTTTTGGTTTCCGTCTTTTGCGTTGGGTTTCTAGGGTTGTGTAGTGTCCCGCTGTGCTTCTCGGAAGCATCCACCCTACATCTAGGGTCGTGGACACTTGCAAGCTCTAGGGTTTGCTTTTGGGGTTGATTCACGGGACAGTGGCAACAAGTTTCCGAAAGGAAATTTGAAGCTCCCATTCACCCCCCTCTGGTCGCTTTCTGGTTACACTTTCGGTCCTTCAATTGGTATCGGAGCGGGTTAAGGATCTTCCACCTTAGCCGGTTCTAGATCCACAGAAGGCGACATGGATCGTGGCGTGGGCAAACCGCCATTTTTTGATGGGACGAACTATGCGTATTGGAAGATACGCATGTCAGCCTATCTGCAGAGTATTGGTGCTTTCATCTGGGATATTTGCAACTCTGCCGATTACGTGGTTTTGGCTGCTCGTGTCACTCAGCATCAGATCGATGAGCACGATGCCAATAGCTGAGCCCGTAATGCTCTTTTCTCATGCTTGAGCATGAGCGAGTTTGATCGCGTTTCTCACCTCGCTACGGCTCGGGAGATTTGGGCTACCCTCATGCGTTTCCATGACAGAACCACTCAAGTCAAAACCCGTCTCTACGAGTCGTTCAAGCGAGAGTATGAGAACTTTCGACATATGCCTGGCGAGAGCATAGAAAGTTTATTCACTCGCTTTCAGGTGATTGTCAACAGGATGAGGGCTAACAAGGAGCTGTTGCCTTTCGACGATCATGAGTGGGCTTTGAAGCTTTTACATACCCTTGATCGGTCGGTGTGGGATTCCAAGGTTCAGGCGATCATTGAATCGCCTAACTATGAGACTCTCACGTGCGACGAGCTCTTTAGTAAGCTCAAGTCCAGTGAGATCGATGCCATGGCGAGGGCTTCTTATGAAAATCCTTCTGGCCCGTCAATGGCTTTGCTTTCTAGCTCTTCTGCTAACCCCTCTGGTGGCTTTGCACTTTCCTCTCTTCTTTCTGTCACAGAGGAGCAGTTGGAGTTCATGGGGGATGACGAGCTGGCTTTGCTCGCCAACCGGTTCTCGCGGTTTCACAACAACCGCTTGAACCGTCGCCACGGAGGAGGACGCTCGGGATGTTTCGAGTGCGGCGACCCCAACCACTTCATCGCCAATTGCCCAAAGAAGAACAAGCAAGTCTCCGGCAAGGCGGACCATGGGCACAAGTACGACTCCGGCAAGCGCAAGGAGAAGTACGTCCCCGCGAAGCACAAGCGGAAGGGCGGCTTCAACAAGGAGTACATCAAGACCAAGTACTTGGAGAAGGCCCAGGCTGAGCAGCGTGCTTTCTTCGCCACGCTCAGCGACGTCGATGACTCCGCTTCCTCAAGTGACGACGAGTCCGAGAAGAAGAAGAGGATCGAGGACAAGCTCAACGGCCTTTGCTTCTTCGCCGACGACGAGGGCTTCTGCACCATGGCCCTAGGCAAGGAGGTCGACGGCGAGCTGGAGAACACTCCTCGGAACGACGACGACGACGACACCTCCCAGGTATCTCTGACCCCCGATGAGCTTTCTGCTGAGGTCGAGAAACTTACTGCCGCTCTCCTTAGTCAAGATAAGCTGCTTAGGCGTGCTGCTAGAGAGCGCAAGGAGTTTAGGCAGAAGTGGGAGGATACGGTGAAGGAGCTTGAGTTTGCCAAGTCCACCATAGTTGTCTCTGAGGAGGTTGAGTGTGAGATGTGCACCACGCACATGACTGACCTTCTCACTTTGAGAGGTAAGTATGTTGCGTTGGTAGGAGAGGTGGATGAGCTTAGAGCTAGATCTTCGTTGCTTGGTGCGTGCAAGTCTTATGGGGGCTTGCAATTCGAGTTGGCAGAGAAGAATGCCAAGATTGTGTCTCTTGGGAAGGCCAGCTCGGATAGCACTTGTGTGTCTAGGTGCGTTCTGTGTGAGGGTTTGGAGATGGAGATTGCCAATGTGAAGCATGACAAGATGCAAACCGAGGAGGAAAACACATACCTTCGGACCATCTTGTCATGGGTGTCTAGTGGTTAGCCGCAACTTGGAATGATGATCTCCCAGTTCAAGCGTGCTGCTGGAGGTCCTGGTGTAGGCTTCGCTCAGGGTGTTGATGTTTCATCTTTTGGCAAGATTGGAGAGTCGAGTGGTCTGAACCCATGTGAGAAGCCCAACTCCACCACTACTCCCAAGCTTACTAAGATACCACCCAAAGAGCCTCTCAAGCCTAACACTAAGGATGGGGTATTTGTTGAACCTCTGAGAGCTCCACCCAAGAAACAATCATGGGCTCCAAAACCAAACCACCTCAAGAACAAGCTAGACACAATGCCACCTATCCAGGAGGAGCTCATGCCACAGAAGGGCAAAGTGATCCACACCCACTACCGTGAGTACCAACAACCCCCTATGAGAGCGGTGAGGTACCATTGTGAGCACTGTGGGCGAGATGGACACTTGAGTGAGTTTTGCTTTCGGCGCAAGAGAGAGGCGTGCCGGGCAAAGGAGATGAACAACACGGACATGTACCATCCTTTCCATGATGTACATGTGCCAAACGTTCAGAGGCGTGCTGCTAGGCCTAGAGGTCCAAAACCTCAAGTTCCTAGGCCTAGGCCGCGAGGAGGTCGTGCCCGGCGGGAGCCTGCAGTTGTGGGTTATGGATTCCGTGGCGGTGGCTTTGTAGTTGAGCGTTTCCCTCCACCGCGCTTTGAGTATCGCGATGGACGCTCCTCCCTTAGCGGACCACGTTTTTCCCTACGTGGTGATCGCTCTTCTCGTAGACATGCTAGGAATGGTTTTTCTCCTAACCATTCTTTTGAGCGGTCGGCCCAACACTGGTATTCCCCTTACTTTACTAACCCCAGTGTTGGACCGTATGCTCACCCTATGTCTTTTTATTGATGTAGGTAAAACGATTGGAGAACGTTTGGTTGGTGGATTCCGGTTGCTCGAGGCACATGACCGGAAACGCCAAGTGGTTCTCTAGTCTTAGTCCAGTTGCCGGAAAGGAGTTTATCACCTTCGGCGTCAATAGCAAAGGTAAGGTTTTGTCTCGTGGGTCGGTGCGAGTTAATGAGCACTTTGTGTTGCGCGATGTTGCTCTTGTTTCTAACCTGCATTTTAACCTTCTTTCTATTTCGCAACTTTTCGATGATGACTATGAGATTCGTTTTAAACTAAATCTCAGTCGTATTTTGGATCCTCAGGGCAATCTTGTGTGTTTGATTTCGCCCTTTGGAAAAGTCTTTCATGCGAATTTCTCAGAGTCTTTTGGCACTTCTCGTTGTCTTGTGGCTGGACCTTCCTCCTCTGATCTTTGGAAGTGGCATAGGAGACTTGGACATTTGAGCTTCGACTTGCTTGCAAGGCTTAGTTCACTTGGCTTAATCCGAGGATTGCCCAAGTTGCACATGGAGAAGGATCTTGTTTGCCATTCTTGTAGACATGGGAAGATGGTTGCCACTCCCCACCATCCGGTGACTCAGGTCATGACCAAGCGCCCTGGAGAGCTTTTGCACATGGACCTTGTTGGTCCGGCTCGGGTGAGCTCGGTTGGGGGAAGTGGTATGTGCTTGTTGTTGTTGATGACCTTTTGAGATATTCGTGGGTCTTCTTTTTAGCTGAGAAGACCGAGACTTTCTCCTCTGCTCGCAATCTGATTTTGCGTCTTCAGAACGAGTTCCCTTTGAACTTGGTGCGAGCTATTAGGAGTGATAATGGTTCTGAATTCAAGAATTCGGATTTTGAGAAGTTTTGTAACTCCTTGGGTTTAGAGCATCAGTTTTCTTCCCCCTACACACCACCCCAAAATGGTGTTGTAAAGAGGAAGAATCGGACCCTTGTTGAGATGGCCAGGACGATGCTCGATGAGCATAGGACTCCTAGGCGATATTGGGCCGAAGCTATGAGCACTGCATGCTACATTTCCAATCGCATTTTTCTCCGAGCTTTCTTGAAAAAGACTTCTTATGAGTTGCGTTTTAGAAAACTGCCCAAAGTGAGTTATTTTTGAGTTTTCGGTTGCCATTGTTTTATACTTAAGAAAGGCAACTTAGACAAATTTGAGTCTCGTTCTTCTGACGGTGTGTTTTTGGGTTATGGCACTCACACTCAAGCTTATCGTGTACTTAACCTTGACACTAACCGAGTCATGAAGACATCAGATGTCACCTTCGACGAGACCATGGTTTGTCCTTCTTCTCGTTTTGAGCGTGCAGGTGATCATGAGGTTGGTGAGCCTCTTTTTGATGATGAGGACGAGGGTGCTGAAGGGATGGATGATCCAACACCTCGTCCACCTGTTGTGCCGCAAAGAGCGGCTTCTACTATGACTCACGACCCCGACACTTCTTCCTCTTGGGGGCCGTGAGATCCGCTACCTCGAGTGGTACCTTTTGTACCCGAGGAGGCACCAGCTGCTGTTGAGGGGGAGATCTCTTCAGCTCGGGAGGCGCCACGACACATCCAACGCCAACACCCGCCTCAACAGATGATCGGCAGCATCGGCGAACGAGTCACTCGGTCAAGGTCACAACAAATCTCTCACTTTGCTTATTCTGCATTTGTTGCTGATTTTGAACCCCGAGATGTTGGACATGCTTTATCTGATCCGGATTGGGTCAATGCCATGCGTGAGGAGTTAGAAAATTTTGAGAGAAATCGGGTTTGGGTTTTGATTCCTCTTCCTCTTAAGTGTCACCCTATTGGGACAAAATGGGTTTTAAAAAACAAACAAGGAGAGGATGGCCATGTTGTGAGAAACAAGGCCAGATTAGTAGCCCAGGGGTATAGTCAGAAGGAAGGAATAGACTATGAGGAGACATTTGCTCCTGTAGCTCGTTTGGAGGCAATTAGGATACTCTTGGCTTTTGCTGCATCCAAAGGGTTTAAACTTTTTCAAATGGATGTCAAGAGTGCCTTCTTAAACGGCTACATAGAAGAGGAGGTGTATGTTAGGCAACCCCCCGGTTTCGAAAATCCCAAGTTTCCAAACCATGTTTTTAAACTTCACAAAGCTTTGTATGGTTTGAAACAAGCCCCTAGAGCCTGGTATGATAGGTTGAAAACCTTTTTGCTTGCTAAGGGTTTTAAAATGGGATGTGTGGACAAAACACTTTTTCTCCTCAAGCAAGACACTGACACTCTCTTGGTCCAGATTTACGTGGATGATATCATTTTTAGTGGTTCTTCTCACGCTTTGGTTGCCAAGTTTGCAGACACTATGAGCAGGGAGTTTGAGATGAGCATGATGGGCGAGTTGACGTTTTTCCTCGGGTTGCAAATCAAGCAATCCCGAGAAGGGACGTTCGTGCACCATGGCAAGTACACCAAGGACATCCTGAAGAAGTTTGACATGGGTGAGGCCAAGCCTCTTCCAACACCCATGCCGACCACGGCGGCCCTAGATGCAGATGTGGATGGAGAAGCTGTGGACAAGAAGGAGTACCAGAGTATGATCGGGTCGCTGCTGTACCTGACGGCGACACGCCCGGACATCCAGTTCGCGGTGTGTCTGTGCGCACGATTTCAGTCGTCGCCGCGCACTTCTCACCGTCAGGCGGTCAAGCGCATCATGAGGTACTTATGCTTCACTTCTGAGTTTGGGATTTGGTATTCTGCTTCCTCCACCCTCTCCCTTTGCGGTTATTCCGATGCTGATTTTGCTGGTTGTCGCATTGAGCGCAAGTCCACTTCTGGGACTTGCCAGTTTATTGGTTCTTCTCTTGTATCGTGGTCTTCTCGCAAGCAGTCTAGTGTCGCCCAATCTACCACAGAGGCTGAGTATGTTGCTGCGGCTAGCTGCTGTTCCCAATTGCTTTGGATGATGGCCACTTTGCGTGATTTTGGTCTGAGCTTTACTCGTGTTCCTTTGCTTTGTGACAACACGAGTGCTATTAGCGTTGCTAAGAACCCCATGCTGCACTCTAAGACCAAACACATTGATGTGCGCTTTCATTTTCTGCGAGACCACTATGAGAAGGGTGATATCGACCTTCGCCATGTCGATACTCATCATCAGTTGGCTGATATTTTCACCAAGCCTTTAGACCAATCAACTTTTGCTAGGTTGAGAGGTGAACTTGGTGTGTGTTTCCCCTTTTAGATGGGGGAAACATTTTGGTTTTGTATCATAAACTGACTTTGTGTTTTTCATTTGGTATCTTTTTCTGCATTTCAGCATACGCCTTTCCATTCTAAGCTTCATGTATATAATCTTTAGAATGTGATTATGCTCTATTTAGTATGCTCCGATGCTATATGGTGACACCAGTAGCTTATGCTCTTTCTGATCACTAATACATGTTGTGAGCTGAGCTATTTTTGAATGGTGAAATTGATTAATAGATATAAAACTTGAAACTGTTCACCATTGGGATATGCAACTAGCATGTGTAGGATGTGTTGAATTCACACTCATGCTTTTCATATATGCTAGGTTGCTGTATCTCTAGTTCTGAGTCTTTCACTTGCTTGGTATGTTCATAATCTGTTTAAAATTGAACCAAGTTTTAAGTGAATTGAAAAGATCGAGATGAGATTGCTTGTCAACACATCACGGTATCAAGACTGTTTCTCATTGCACATTTGAGTTAAACTTGAGCCGTGTAGTGTATGACCGAAACTGATGCTTTAAGCTTCTGATTGCATTTTGCATAGGCTTCGCTCGGTTGAAAAGTTAGGCAATGACAAGCTCTCAACCTCTCGCAATCACATGCTGAAATCTAAATTTGTGTATTTTTACCGCTGCAACTCCGATTTAAATCTGAAATCACAAGTGTATGTTTCATTCTATAGCATGATGATTGAACTTTGCTAGGGGTAGTTCACCTTGTATACATGCTTAGCACTTGTGTGACTTCCTGTCTATACATGTGTAGTGCTATTTTGATGGTGAATGCTTTTGGCTAAAACTGCTCACTCTGCTCCTACGTTCATATTTTGTTTTTGGTGATTAGTTTGAGCTTTTGCTGGCATGTGTGTGCTTAGTTGTGTCATTGGAGCTATACTTTGTAGAGTATCTTTGCATTCTCTTGTCTATTTTCCTGAAGCTGCTAACTTGCATTTTGGCTCTTTTGCATTTAGAAAGGGGAATAAACTTGCTTGTTGGTGCATTTTTGCTTGATGGTGCATTTTCAACTAAGGGGGAGAAATTGCAAATCATATGGTCTCCGAGTGTTCAACTAAGGGGGGCATTTTCATAATCTTTTGCGTTCCGAGTTGAATTTACGAGGAGATTTCCTTGTTGTATGCATCATCCGAGGTGGAGTTTGTGATGGCTCGTTTTTCGAGTTTTCCAATTGGTTCGAAGCTTTTCTGGAGCCTTTAATTGGTTCGGAGCAGTTTTTGGTAGCTAGTTGTGTTGAGCCTTTGCTTCTTTCTTGAGGGACTAGCGCCTGTGCTGTTATGCTTGTTCAGTTGGTATTGAGCTTTCTCGCTAGCGGTGTTGAGCCCGTTCTGCCTCTTCTTGAGGGCTAGCTTTATCTTTGCTTGAATATCAATTGATTTTTTGATAGGTATCTTCGATTTGTATCGAGCTTTCCTGCTAGCGGTGTTGAGCCTGTTCTACCTCTTCTTGAGGGCTAGCTTTGCTTTGCTTGGTTGCGTCGAGCCGTTGCCTATGTCTTTGGGGACCAAGTTGTCTTGCTCTTTCCATTTGACCTTCTTCGGCTTTGATATGCTTTTGGGTCATTTGGTCGAGTTCTCTCTCCTTCCTCCTTCTTTCTTCATTTCTTTATGATTTGTGTTGTTAGTTGACAATGCACTCATCAAGGGGGAGATTGCGGATACATGGGTGTATGCCGAGTCTCTGAGTGATGAGTGATTGTCAACTGGGATAATGCGCATGTTCCTTGGCTTGTGTTGTGCAGGTGTCGAGCACGGATACAGTGATCAAAGGCAAGGTGAAGGTCAAGTAGAGACGTGTCGTGCCGATGGACCGAGAGTGGCGAAGGGCGGATGTGAGGCTTGGACTGAGGGACCGGTGGCCCGAGGATCAGCTGTGGTGGCTGGCAGCCTGGGACAGCATCGAGCGAAGACTTGCGGGCACGGTGTTGCTTGGGTCGAGGACCTAGGGACACATGTCGGTGGACGGGGTGCACGGGCGGTGCATCCCTTCTACAGCTCGGTTTGGTGGTTGAGCCACAGAAAAACCACCGAATGGACGGTTTCCAGGTTTGGGCCTCAAAACCTGGGCGCTGATGGTTTCCGAGTTTGGGCCACAAAACTCGGGCTGAGGACGGTTTCCAGGTTTGGGCCTCAAAACCTGGGCGCTGATGGTTTCTGAGTTTGGGCCACAAAACTCGGGCTGAGGACGGTTTCGAGGTTTGGGCCTCAAAACCTGGGTGCTGCGGGTTTCTGAGTTTGGGCCACAAAACTCAGGCGAGAGACGGCTAGTTTCCCAGTTTGGGCCTCAAAACCGGGGGCGAAGTCCGTGAAAAGGACGAGCGGAGCGGTGGCGACACGTGGCGGCAATCGGTGAGGTTGCGTTGAGGCAACGCTACCAGTTGTGCGAGCGTGGCCGTCGGATCAGCATCTACCTTGAGTTGGTCCAGAATAACCCTAGGGTTTAGCTGGCTCGCTCTGTAATTAGTGAGGGGTAGAGTAGGAATTAGAATTAGGATAAGTAGAGGGAGACACCCTCCTCCCAATTTATCTCAGTCATTTGCTCTTTTGCTTCTAGGGTTTCCTGCTCTCCCTCTCCCCTGCTGTAGCGAACTGAGATCCACAGAGAAGAGAACCATACCTCTGTGTTCGTGAGATTTTGAGGAAGTGAGACCGTAATCTCACTGTTGTAGCGTGTGGTAGCCACACGGTTGCAAATTTGTGGTTGTGATTCGCGTTTTGTTCTTGTTCTTCGCGGATTGCTTTTCTCCACGATTTTCCCGTCGATCGATCTCTTTGTTCGTTGTGTCTTTTGCAATTCCATTTGAACAGAGATGTTCTAGATTGAGAGGCACTTCTTTCCACTGAAGGAATTCTCCTCTAACCTCACGAGCTAGTAGATCGATCGATTTTCGTTTCGGATCAAGTTTTCCTCCATTCCCCCAAATTTCTTCGATTCATCGATTTGGAGATAGGTTCGAGCCATGATCTCTTAGAGATAGCTCACTATCCTCCTTGTGACTCCTCTCACCAAGTTTGATCCCTAGAGGATTCGTTTTGGGTGAGATTGAGTCGAATCGGTGGATGAACTGGCCAGTTTCGGGGTGACCGGACGCTTGGCTCGGGCTGACAGGACGCACCCCTAGAGTCCGGTCGATTGATAGTTCTTCACGGTTCTTCTCTGTGTGTTGACCGGACTCACTCGTGAATACTGACCGGACTCACAGGTAACACTGTTCCCGTTTTTGTTTGGTCTGACCGGACTCTGAGGTAGTGACCGGACGCTCGAGGTCAGTGAGTCCGGTCCAACTCAGTAAGCTCCCAAATCAGACTTTGACTGACCGGACGCGTCCGGTGGTGCCTGACCGGACGCAGGCAGAGTCCGGTCGTTTCTGTCTTGTGTGTTTTCGTGCGCGGTTCGTTCGTTCGTAGTCGGTTTTGGTTTCCGTCTTTTGCGTTGGGTTTCTAGGGTTGTGTAGTGTCCCGCTGTGCTTCTCGGAAGCATCCACCCTACATCTAGGGTCGTGGACACTTGCAAGCTCTAGGGTTTGCTTTTGGGGTTGATTCACGGGACAGTGGCAACAAGTTTCCGAAAGGAAATTTGAAGCTCCCATTCACCCCCCTCTGGTCGCTTTCTGGTTACACTTTCGGTCCTTCAGTTTTGCCCCGGTTGCTGTTTCCAGCCGGGGCAACATTTATCCCCGGCTGGAAACAAGCATTTAGCCTTGGCTGGAAACAAGGACTGGGACTAAATGTCTCTCCCTATATTTGAACTGTTCTTCCACCTTCAGCCGTGCCCGAGCTCTCTCACTGTCTTCACTTTCTTCATTTCACAGTCTTCTTGCTTGTTTGCTCTCTTCTCCGGTGATTTTTGTTTGATTACACATCTCCGGCGATTGATCTATTTCATCACATCTACATCGCCATCGACTCGTTCAATGGTTACTAGCTTTATTTCCCTATATTTTTAGCTGCCACATATATATGTGGTTTTTGAAGCTATTTTGAGTTCATTCACTTGATAGTTTGAATATTTTGATTAAAAAAACAAAATTAGTACCCTAAAAACAATATGTGACCGGTTTAATTAGTTTATTTAATTTTTTTTGGAGAAATAGAGATCATTTAAATTATTTGTTTAAAAAAATTAGAAATATATAATACTTTAGTTTACAAAATGTAACCGATTTAATTAGTTTAGTTTAATTTTTTTTGAGAAATAGAGATCATTTAAATTATTTGTTTACAAAAATTAGAAATATATAATACTTTAATTTACAAAATGTGACCGGTTTAATTAGGTTATTTAAATTTTTTGGAGAAATAGAGATCATTTAAATCATTTGTTTACAAAAATTAGAAATATATAATACTTTAATTTACAAAATGTGGCCGGGTAAATTATTTCATTAAAGTAAATAGTATAGGTACCTTCTAATGCTAGTATGCATATCACATTTTGTGAATTAGTTAGAGAAATTTAATTATGTGATATACCATATAATTTTATTTGTTTACAAGAATGAGAAATTTAATTATGTGATATACCATATAATGCAGACGATGACTTGATAATTTGAATATTTTGATGAAGAAAACTAAGTTAGTATCCTAAAAAGTAGTACCCTAAAGGTGACCGGTTTAATTAGTTTATTTAAATTATTTTGGTGAAATAGAGATCATTTAAATTATTTTGGCGAAATAGAGATCATTTAAATCATTTTATAATTTCATTTGTTTATAAGAATGAGAGATATAATTATGTTATTTGTCATTTTATAATTTCATTTGTTTATAACAATGAGAGATATAATTATGTGATATGTCATATAATGCAGACGATGACATGTCACTGGATGTACAATGCCGATCGTCGTTCAAAAGAGTTCATTGATGACGTGCATTATTTCTTAAAAGTGGTCGAGGCAAACAAGCGGAATGGTTTTATGTGCTGCCCATGTGTCATGTGTAATAATTCGAAGGAATATTCTAGCTCAAGGAGTCTTCACTCACACTTGTTGAAGTCGGGTTTCATGCCAAACTATGTTTGTTGGACGAAGCACGGAGAAACTTTATGATGAAAGAAGGTGAAG
The DNA here is from genome assembly GCA_009763385.1 of Coix lacryma-jobi var. lacryma-jobi. Classification (NCBI taxonomy): domain Eukaryota; kingdom Viridiplantae; phylum Streptophyta; class Magnoliopsida; order Poales; family Poaceae; genus Coix; species Coix lacryma-jobi. The sequence goes on from CM019831.1 coordinate 28,099,501, forward strand.
AAGAACAATTAGACCCTGACGACGACATTATTGCTCAATACGCTGACTTCGGTGATACTGCAATGGGGGAAGGTGAAGAAGAGGCAGGTGCAGAAGACACACTCGCTGAAGATGATGCTCTTGGTGATGTCATTTGTGATGCACAAAGAGATTGCGAAAGTGAAAAAGAGAAGACTAAGTTTGACTGTATGCTAGAGGATTACAGGAAATTACTATACCCGTCTGCTGTAGATGGACAAAAAAAGTTGGGTACAACACTAGAGTTGCTACAATGGAAGACACAAAATGGTGTATCCGACAAGGCATTTGGACAATTATTGAAGAATATAAAACAAAAGATGCTTCCGAAGCCTAACGAATTGCCTGCCACTACGTACGAAGCAAAACAAGTCATATGTCCTTTGGGAATAGAAATCCAGAAGATACATGCATGTCCTAATGACTGCATCCTGTACCGTGGCAAGGACTACGAGAATTTGGATGAATGCCCTGTATGTAAAGAGTCACGGTATAAGATCAGGCGAGATGACCCTGGCGATGTTGAGGGTGAAGAACGTCCCAGGAAGAAAATCCCTACCAAGGTTATGTGGTACACTCCTATAATACTGTTGACACTGGTTATCTACCATAATTAAGGGATAAATAAATATAAAAAGGGCAAGAATCCGATCACTAACAAAGGTTTAGGGTTTCAACTGACAATATTCCACGAAATCTGGTGAACTATGATTCTGCAGGGACTAAACCAGGAAATCAGCACCGATAGCTTCCCATAGAAGGAAACCGACGGGAGATAACGCAACCACCACGTAAGGATTATTCTAGAAGACTCCAAAGGACGCAAGAAGATACCAGGAGATCGACCACCGCGAGAAGCCGACTGGTGGGACCGACCGGTCCCACCAGGTGACCGACCGGTCGCCCCCTGGGCCCGCTGGGTTCCGTCCTCTGCAAGCTATCTCCACCGACCTCTAGGATGCATCTTGGCCGTACCTTGAGTCGGTTTGATCCAAGGGCCACGGTTCATCGCCCAGGGCTATATAAACAGCCCTTGACCCCCCTCTCCGGAGGAATCAATCAGGGTTTGATCATTAGACATCATCAATCAGAGTTTCAGAAGGAGATCAATCGGAAGCCCTAGAACTTCATCTACCTAGATTAGTAGATAGAATAGGATTAGAGGAGGCAAGCTTCGCTTGGATTCCTGATCTAGTCACGAGAAGGCTCAGTAAATCCAAGATCTTCTCTCTTGTATTAACATTATGGATCTATTTCATAATTGCTCTTCTAGTTCATCATTGTTCTTCATTGCTTATGTTCTAGTTCATCGTCTAGTTCGTGTTCATCGTCTAGTTCATCATCTAGTTCATAATCTTGTTCTAGTTCATGCTCTAGTTCGTACTTTAGTTCTTCTCGATGATCTAATTCATCTTATTGTTCATCATCGTGTTCTAGATAGCAATACAATTGATATGATTAAGACATCAATGATTATATTCTTAGTTATAATGCTTATAGTCTGCTTTGATTATATATTTGGCATAGATAGTTCATCTTTGTGTTTATATTCATGTTCGTATAGCGCTCATCTTAAAGTACAACGGGTGGGTGTGATAGATGTTGTGTAGGCGTGGTGCCTATACATTATTTATCTGCGAATGCATCCTATGTTCCGGATAGAGTGGTAGATCGCGGGTGTGACAGACCTGTTGAGTCCTCTGTATTCCACCTCCCGAATATAGTGTTCAGTATGGCTCAGTTAACTCATGGTCTAAGGGTTACTTTGTTTGATACTTTTACTATGGAGTTGCCTCTTGATTATAAATATGATGTGACCTAGCCAATGATTGTCCAATATAATTGCACTAATCAATGTATGCTATGACTTGTAATTAGAATAACTTAGGAATGTTTCTCTTTAATACCTGTTCTAATCATCACTTGCTAGTTAGTACTGTTCTAAAGTTTATCCTTGATTGGTCTGATCTCTGTTATCCTTTATCAATTATTCATCATATCATTTACTCTGTAACCTGATTCCTGTTTGAAGTAATTAGTGTGTTATCAGTCTTATTATAAGTGTGCCATATTAAATGTTGTTAAGTCCTTACAATGCCATCATATCTTGAATTGATTAGTCTCTAGGCTAAATATAAATAACGATACCTGAGACTAGCTTGGGTGAAATGCTTCTACAGCGGGTATGTTTATCTGTGCGCTTGCGGGTAAATATCTATCTTTAAATCTAGTGTCCTGATATATTTGCATTGCTAGCTTCATGTTGGGGATGACAACTTGACTTTAAGTGGAGTTAGTAGTGTCCCGTACACTCTTTAGTGCTTTCACTAGTTTATTATTTTATGTGGCTCTCTTCTCAGAGTGATTCTATTAAGGAGTGTCAACAAATACCACGCCTGAAACTTCTGTTCAAAAACAAGAACCATGCAAAGTTGGTGCGATGACACAAAGAAGACCGTAAGGTAGACAACATGTTGAGATACCCTGCGATGGGTCCCAGTGGAGAGCAATAGACAGAGAATTCCCGGAGTTTGCAAAAGACGCAAGAAACTTAAGGTTTGCTTTAAGTACGAATGAGATTAATCCTTTTGGAGAACAGAGCAGTAGTCATAGCACGTGACCTGTTACTCTATGTATCTACAACCTTCCTCCATGGTTATGCATGAAGCGGAAGTTCATTATGATGCTGGTGCTCATCCAAGGCCCGAGGCAACCTGACAACGACATCGATGTCTACCTGAGGCCATTAGTTGAGGAACTCCTACTTTTATGGAGCAAATCAGGTGTACGTGTGTGGGATGATTACAAACATGAACACTTTGACCTGTGAGCATTGTTGTTCGTAACAATCAATGATTGACCTGCTCTAAGTAATCTTTCAGGACAGATAAACAAGGGATATAATGTATGCACACATTGTTTTGATGACATGGATAGTATATATTTGAAAAAATCTAGAAAGGTAGTGTACCTTGGGCATCGTCGATTTCTTTCTGTGAATCACCAGGTTAGAAAGAAAGGCAAGCATTTTAAAGGTGAGATAGACCACTAGAGCAAGCCTCCCAACAGAACTGGGGAAGATGTACTTGAGATGATCAAGGATGTGAAAGTAGTCTTTGGAAAGGGGACGGGCAGTGAACCTGTTCCAAAAGACGCTACGGGACACACACCCATGTGGAAGAAGAAGTCAATATTTTGGGAGCTACCCTATTGGCAAGTACTAGAGGTCCGCTACGCGATCGACGTGATGCACCTGACAAAGAATTTTGTGTCAACCTTCTAGGATTCATGGGTGTGTATGGGAAGCCTAAGGATACACTTGAAGCACGACAAGACTTGCAGCGCATGAAAGAACGAGACAACCTACATCCAGAGAAGACAGATGATGGACGCCTTAAGACCTGCTAGCTACACCCTTAGCAATGAAGAGAAGGAAATCATGTTTGAATGCCTAAATAGCATCAAGGTCCCATCTGGATTCTCCTCCAATATAAAGGGAATAATAAATATGTAAGAGAAGAAATTCCTAAACTTAAAGTCGCATGTCTGCCACGTGCTTATGACGCAATTGCTTCCGATTGCTTTAAGAGGAATTCTACCTCCACATGTATGTCTGGCCACTGTGAAGCTATGTGCATTCCTCAATGCAATTGCTCAGAAGGCAATCAATCCACTAGAACTAGCTACTCTACAGAATGATGTGGTGCAATGTCTTGCGAGCTTTGAGTTGGTGTTCCCTCCATCCTTCTTTAATATCATGACACACCTCCTAGTTCACCTGGTCAAGGAGATTCATATTCTCGGTCCTGTGTTCCTACACAACATGTTCCCCTTTGAGAGGTTCGTGGGAGTACTGAAAAAATATGTTCACCAACGTGCTCGGCCAGAAGGAAGCATCGCCAAGGGCTATGGGACAGAAGAGGTCATTGAGTTCTGTGTTGACTTTATTCCTGACCTTGACCCGATTGGTGTTCCTGAATCGCGGCACGAGGGAAGGCTGAGTGGAAAGGGGACACTAGGGAAGAAAACGTATAATGGTACGTGGGACAATTATTTTAATAAAGCGCAGTACACAGTTCTTCAAAACTCCTCCTTGGTGGAGCCATATATCGAGGTACACAAGGAGTTTCTACGATCCCAGTTTCCAGGGAAGAATGAAGTTTGGATTACACGTGACCACATGAATACTTTTAGCACTTGGTTGCGAAAAAATGTCAGGGTGATAGCAATATTGATGAGCAACTATATTTGTTGGCTAGGCAACCATCGTGGCACATCCTCACGTACAAAGGGTATGAGATAAATGGAAATACATTTTACACCATTGCCGAAGATAAAAGGAGCACGAACCAAAACAGTGGTATTCGCGTAGATGCCACAAACCCAAATGGGAAGAGGCAAACATATTATGGCCGCATAGAGGAGATTTGGGAACTAGACTACGCACCTAATTTTAAAGTCTGTTTGTTTCGGTGCCAATGGGTCAAGACGACCAGAGCTAGAGTAACAGTTGACAAGGAGTATGAAATGACAACAGTGGACCTCAACAATACTGGATACAAAGATGAACCATTCGTCCTTGCTGCTAATGTGAATCAGGTGTTCTACGTGAAAGACATGTCTACAAAACCCAAGAGAGAGAAAAATGACGATAAATCAACCAAAGAGCTAAAACGCCACATAGTTCTTTCAGGAAGAAGAAACATTGTGGAAATTGAGGACAAGTCAGACATGTCAGAAGATTATGAAAGGGATGACCGAATGCCCCCCTTCAGTGTGACCAAAGACCCAAGCATCCTGCTAAATGCTGAGAAGACTCTATGGTTATGACATGATCATAACCAAGGGACATACGTCAAGAAGAAGGACACCAGTATACCCGCTTGATATATAGTGATGTTTTAACTAATATTATATATTACAGTTTTTATGTATTTAATAATGATTATGGATAGTCATAGTTTGTTGATGTCGCTGTCGAAATGACTTGATTTATTTTTGGCAACCATATACGCCCAAATTGATGGCCCACACGAGGTGTTAGATTTTTTGATCATTATTTTAATTATTACATTTTTCTCTGTGCCGAATGAGACAAAAGCCGGTGAATTACAACTCCGAACCTCTGCGGTTTTTCATCAACCTCCACAACATTCTTCTTCCTAGGGCATACAGGACCTTGTGTAAAAGTTTGGCATCATTCTGGATTGTTTTGGTGGTAAGCTCAGTTGACTCTATAATTACTGGGTGACAGTGCGTGGTAATTCAATTAAACCGGAAAAAGTAGCAAACCATCTCCGAAAAATCATAAACTTGTTGGTTGCCTCACCCGTGCCACGTGAAACCTTAAAAAAAAGTTTGAGACCAATACGACACAAAAATGTATATGAACTACATAAATTTATCTTTTTAAATTAAATTGCTATTTAACAGTGGATTTCTCTACCGTGCATTTGGACAATAAATAATGAACAACCCAAAGTTTAACATTCAGGTAATGCAAAAACAGTTTTCCTATTGAGAACCAGTTGTTTCAGATATTTAAATTTAACATTATATTTTTTGCATTAACAAAATATAAATTGTTATTTACATTTATATTCGTTATTATAAGAAAAGAAAAAATTTATGTTACAAAATTTTCTACTATACAAAGGAAATACAACTGTTATTTTTAAGTAATTTTATGCCTACTATTTAATTTACTATGCAATTAACAAGAATTATAACATATTTATATAGTGAAAACAAATACAAAACTCAAAATACTGAAAACCCAAAACAGTGGCGGGAAAAAAACTTTTAGTCACGGGTGGTGGCACCACCCGGGACTAAAGGTACCTTTAGTCTCGGGGCGTAAGCCAGCCCGGAACTGCCGAGACTAAAGCTACCTTTAGTCCCGGGTGGTGCCAAGGATCCCCGGGTATATAGCGCACAATGTCCTCCTCCTTCCTCAGATCGACGTCAGTTGCGCCGCCGCCTCCTTCGTCTCCCTCGCCGCCGTCCTCGCCGTCTCCAGCGCCGCGCTCCTTATCCGCGCCCTCGCCGTCGTCTTCTCCCTCGCCGTCTCCCGCGCCGCTCTCTTCCTCGCCGCCGTACCCCGGCCCCGAGCGCGCGGCCCAGCCGGCCGCCGGCCTTAGCTCTCGTCCAGCGCCGCCTCGCCGTCCTCGTGGCCGCCTCGCCGTCGTTTCGCCCGGCCGGCTCTCCTCCAGTGTGCACGCCTCACCGTCGTCGTCTCGCCGTGCAGTGTGTGCGTGTGTGGAGTTGTGTGTGCAGTGTACGTGTGTGTGGAGTGTGTGCAGTGTACGTGTGTGTGGAGTATGTGCGTGCAGTGTGCGTGTGTGTGATATATGTTAATAGAAAAAGAAAACTTGATATATATATGTAGAAAATGAATATAATTAGATATATATTAATAGAAAAAGTTAAATTAATATATATAGAAAAATAAATATAGATACATATATATTTATATATATATATAGAATGAATATAAATAGATATAAATAGATATATGAAAAGGAAAATGATATAGATATATATATGAAATGAATATAAATAGATATAAATAGAAAATAAATATAAATAGATATATATGTTTTTTTACCCTAACAAAATATATATTTACATATGTAGATAAAAAGAGATTGTTCGCTCCACCGACCTCGCCGCCATCCGCCGTCATCCTCACCGCCGTCATCCTCGCTGCCGTCCGTCGTCGTCCTCGTCCACGGTGTGTGCTTTGTGATAGATGGAGAAGGAATAAATAGAAACTAGATTTACAAGTATATGTTTACAGGAAAAATCACTTAGATATATTTTGGTTCACTTAGATATGATGTGTAAACATTTATTTACACTTAGATATATTTTGATAGATATGCCTCTTCGTGTTTATCGGTCGTGTTACCTTTATAAAGTGTTAAATAAAAAAAAATATGAAGACCAAATATATGTTATTTTTACGAATATGGTCTTTACGAATATATATTATTTTTACAAATATGGTCTTTACAAATATATGATATTTTTAATGTTGGCGAATATATGTTACCCTGAAACCCAAAAGACCAAACATCCCCTAAACCCTAAACCTTACACCCTATTTTTCATGGTTTCACATAAATACATGTATAAAGCTCCTCTAAGTGTATATGTTATTTTTACGAATATGGTCTTTATGAATATATGTTATTTTTAATGTTGGCGAAACCTAAACCCTAAACCTAGATCTAAACCCTAAATGAATATATGTTACCTTTACACTTACAGAACCCCCTAAATCCTAAACCCTAAATCGTAAACCATAAACCCTAAAACCCGAAACCCTAAACTCTAAGCCCTAAAACCCAAAACCCAAATCACTCATGTATTTACACTTAGATATATTTTGATAGATATGCCTCCTCGTGTTTATTATTGATCGTGTTACCTTTACATATATGTATAAAGCTCCTCTAAGTGTTCGATCACACACATATTTATATTTTAATATTCACAGAAATGGCCGACCCAAATGACAACATGGAGGAGGAAATGTTCAACATAATCAACAGCGGTGGTAATCAAGAAATAGATGATGGGAGTCAGTATTTTGCCGATTATGAAGAGATCATGCAAGAAAATACTGGCGAGATATACCTACAATCTCTATGTGCACATTAAATTCTAAACAATTTATAAATGTATTTATAATCTACTGTTCCTACATACGTAGCCCTCCGGATCGACAACGACTACCCGAAAGAGTAGGACCGTACGAGGTCCGAAGAAGTCGTTGGATGGCCGGTACATTATCTCGAAATTTAACGAGAAAGCAGGCCAAGTACTTGGAGAACATGCACAGAAATTTGTTAACCACTGTGGGTACCTTGTAAGGGACAAGATCCCGATCAATGCTCGTGAATGGAAGGAAAAGAAAGGTGCTCCTCATATAAGTTTTGTCTCTGATCGTGATAAGGCACTGGTTTGGGAAGATGTCCTTGCACATTTCATGCTCGAAACAGAAGATAGAAATTTGAAGGAGAGATTAGGAATTGGGCTATGAAGAAAATAGCAACACTATTTCAGGGTTGGAAGAAGAAATTGTACAACACATTTATCAAGAAGGACCTAACTCTGGATTTCAACACTAAGGCCTACGTCAAGTTGAGGCCATTTAAGGATGAGTTTGTAGAATTCAAGAAATCAGAAGAGGGTGAGGCATGGGTCAGAAGGAACCAACAGAATGCTCGACAGAAACAATACCACCATCACTTGGGATCAGGTGGCTACAAGAGTGTCATTCCTAAATGGGAAAGAATGGAACGGGAGATGCTAGCCAAGGGCATCGAACCAGAATCAATCAAGTGGCCTGAGCGCGCCAATTATTAGTTTTTTGGTCATGGAGGAAGCCTGGACCTACAGACAGGAAGGATAGAGTATGGCAAAAAACTCCATAGAGCAGCAGAAAGATTTGCTTATGCTAGAGAAATGGCTGACAGTGGCAGGTGGCAGCCGAACAGAGAAAAGGACGAGCTGACATACGCCCTGGAGAATCCTGAACATGGTGGGAGAACGAGAGGCTATGGGGAGGTGTCGTGGGAGCATGGCTTCCCTCGGGACAAAGAGACCTATAGAAGCCGCGCGAGAAAGAAGGAGGAGGAGGCAGAGCGGATGCGAAGGTTAGAGGAAATGGTTCTTCAGTCACAGGCCGCGGCTCGTGAAGCAGTAGAGCGAGAAAAAGCACTTGAAGACAAAATGAGCGAGGAAATAAAAAGGCAACTGCAGTTAGGTGTAAGTTCCATGCAAAGGCAATCTGCATCAGAGCCGGGAGTCAACATCAGCCCCCCTGGTCAAATGAAGAGCAGTTGCACTTCCACAGAGGTGCCAGACGCAGGACTGCGCTTTCCCGTGGACGACATCACCGAGCCTCTCACGACATGTGAGCTGCACATTCCATAGGGGAATGCCACAATCATGGTGGCTATAGGTGTTGTATCTCCTATCGACCCTACGAAGACACCAAGATGTCATGGGGCAATAATACCACCTGGATATGCTAGCGTCTCGGTGGATAGGGTGGTGAAAGGTTACAACAATGTTCAACTTGACATTAAAGGAGGTGATGGTGAGAAGACATTAGGAGAAGCGGAGAAGACATTCATATGTTGGCGCAAGCGCTATATCATAATTCCTGGCACATCACCTCCTCCTCCTCCTCAACAACCTAACCCTAGGTGCGTATGAAAGTGAATGAAACATTTTTGTCACTAGTTTATAGTATTGGTGGGTTAATAGTATAAATGGATACTCATACCATGTTGTTTTCGCAGCAGGACATCCCCCAACCTAAGTCCAATTATCCATTCACCACATGATCACAGTGTTGCGGGCGATGACGATCAAGATCGAACACGACGGGATCCATCACCGCCACCGACCCCATCTCACGTACGACGTGATCCAATACCGTCACTGGCCCCACCATCTCCTCCACAGCGGGCTCCAACACCGCCACCTGCCCCACCATCTCCTCCACAGCGGGCTCCAACACCGCCACCTGCCCCACCATCTCCTCCACAGCGGGCTCCAACACCGCCACCTGCCCCATCTCCACGGCGGGCTCCAACACCGCCACTGCCAACAAAGAAGAGGCATGTCACACAAACAAAGGCGTCAGCCCCATCACCTCCGAAGAAGACAACCTCTGTGACAAAACCAGCTATCATTCCCAAGATGACAAAACTTCCCTATGACAAGACCGATGAGGAGACTGAAGATGCAGTGCAAAAAGACTTGAACAAGTTCTTCGACGCCACCATTGCTAGTAGTCGAGCAAAGCAAAACCTGGAGAAGCCGTACCTTTTTGTTCGTCCTAAAAAACTAAGGCAAACTGTGGACGCTCACCAGAAAAAGGTACGTGCTACCCGTAAGGCTTCGCCAAAATCAGACTATGATCGCACGCTCAGCAAATCAATTGAGGAGGCGAAGAAGACAAAGAAGAGAGCAGGAAAGGTTATCCCACAGCTCGGGGAACAAACGCAGCAATCAGTGCCCCTCTAGTTGTTGGGAATGAATACGGTACAAACATGGACATCATACAATGAATATATGAAGACGTTGATCCTGAGCAACTGCTCAAAATTTTCGAGGAAACTGGTTTAAATGTGGAAAACATACTCGAAGAAGCAGGCATCAAAAGTGCTTCAGAAGTTGATATGGCAGAGGGCATATGTATATGGTTAGAGTATACAACCCTGCGGCCCTGAGGGATCTTGGTACTCAAATGCACTTACTAAATCAGTGGTACCTCACGGCGTGTCGCAGAAAAGCTGATGACTATATTTGCGTCAGAATTAGAGACCATGATTACTTTCATGGTGATGACATAATATATGTTCAGTTTAATGAGTTACATCAGCTCTGCCACATGGACGCTCTGGACAAATCTCTCGTCAGCTGCTTTTGTCTGTAAGTGATTCTTTCTTTTAATAATCTCACTTTAGCTTATGTATATGTATAAGTAATTATCCTCACACTAGCAAGCGTTTCTAAACATATGGAGAAAAATGATGGGAGAACTCAGGCGTAAAAATGACAAGGAGATTGGTTTCATCGATCCATATATCGTATTCAAGGACCCAAGTACTCCCCACGATGCATGGAAAACTCAAACAGAGAGGAATTTCTGGAGGTTCTTCGTAAACCAAAGGGACAAAAGATATATACTATTCTCCTACAACTTTGGGTGAATGATGTTATCATATGCATATTTTATTATAGGTTGACATAAAGATATATATGTTGACTCTATAAATAAATGCAGGTTTCACTAGATACTAATTGTGTCCGATCTCCACGAGAGTCGTTTGCTAATCTATGACTCTCTGAGAAAACCACAAGAAGATTATCAAGATATGATAGATATTATCCGAGGGTAAATTTGATCTTTAAATATTGATTCCTGCTCTTTAACTCTGCAATAGTTAATTAACGATCCAATTATATTGTGCAGGGTTTGGGCTTGGTTTGTTGAGAAACACCGTCCGAATCTGAAAGCGCAACTTCCTGATTCTCTACGACTAAATGTAAGTTATACTACCTCCCCGTATTTTTACCTTAATTAGCATCACTCAGCACACGCGCGCTCAGCCGAGAGTAATCTTTTTATATCTTGTACAGTGGGTTCTACGACAGTCACCGGGAAACAATTTATGTGCGTACTATGTTTGCGAGTTCCTGACGGTGTATGAAAAAAGAACTCCTCTACAGAGTCAGCAAGTACGTAACATGTAAATAAATCCATTTCATTTATTTGTTGCTATTACATAATTATTATGTATGTTAATATTTTCTTTTTCTTTTAATCCAAATTGAAGGAGACATGGTTGAACAACCAGGTGATGGATAAGGTCCGTCTCAAAGCAATTCAAGAGACCATCGCTGGCTTCCTTAATGACCATATCCTCAAGCCCGGCACCGAGTACTTCCTTAATGACTATGTCCTCAAGCCTGGCACCGAGTACTGGTTTAACAAGGACGATCCAATGAAGCCAAACCAAGACGAACACTTGTATGACCTCTAAGTCAGGAACAATATTTGTGTTGTAAATATCAAGGATGCATGGATAATGTTGTAAATTTTATGTACTCCCTCCGTATCACAAATAGAAGTCCTTTAGGACAGCGACACAGTCTCCAAAGCATAACTTTGACCACTTATTTCTTTAAAAATATTTATTGTAAAGTGGTATATGTATATTTTTATGAAAGTACTTTTCAAGACAAATTTATTTATATGATTTTTACATCTCTAAACTCAATAATTTAAAAGTTATTCATGATTTATATTTCCAATGTTTGACCCAAATCTTTTCTAAAAGGACTCTATTTCCGATACGGAGGGAGTACATATGTATAGCTAGTTTTATAATATATATACAGTTTCATATTTTATTTGTGTATAATTATAAATTTTATGTGTATATATATATTTATTATAGATACGCGCATACATACATTAGCAGCGAAGAATGCATATTTGAAACCCTAATGTAATATATTAGCAGCGAAGAATACCTAATGTAATTGTAAAACCGAAAACAATAACCAATTGAAAAGAAAAGAAAAAAGAAAACGCCCTTTAGCCTCGGTTGGTAATACCAACCGGGACTAAAGAGGTCAGCCACCGTGGCCCGGCTGGAGGCTTCTTTAGTCGCGGTTGGTATTACCAACCGGGGCGAAAGGTCCCCGTTTAGCCCCGGGCCAGGGAATCGAGGCTAAAGGTCGGGCCTTTAGTCCTGATTCCTTAGCCCTGGCTCCATGTCCGGGGCTAAAGGCCCGTCCTGCAGCAGTGAATAATGTAAATTGCAAGTATCCAACAATGCAATTATAGTTTCGAGTATATGCAATATGCTGGTGTTAAGCATTTGCCTCGTCATTTTGATTTTTCCCTGCTAGATGATCTAAGTGGCTCTCGGTTTTGTTTTTCTGCAGTCTATCCCCCCTGCGTATATATTTGCAGCCATTCTAGCTGCTTTGTTGTTTACGGGACGTTACTTTGATGCTACTACCTAAACACCAATTTCTCTGTTAAAAGTCTCATACCTTAGGTGCTGTTTGGTTATACTAAGGTAACGTCAACGTAAATGGAACCGTTCCTCCCCTGGAATGGGAAGGGAACAGTTGAGGACGTATTTTGTTTGGTTCAGCTAACAGATGGTAGATGAATGGTTTGCCGATGAATTCGGGCGTAAACGACATATTGAAGCGCGGGATCTGTTACACTGCTACCGGTTCACGTTGGCGCTGAAACAAACACAAACTATCGCCACCAGTTCCCGTCGAGAATGGTTCATGTCCATAAATGTTTGAACCAAACAGCTCCTTAGTTGCTATCGCTAAGGCTGTAAGTAAAATTCCTTGCCCTTTACTAAGCCACCCATCATATGCTGGCCCGTTTTAATTTTTGTTTTTATTGGTTTGTTACATGACTGGCTAACTTAAAGTGCAATGATTGGTTATGCGACTGTACGATGGTTTCAAGCAGTGTTGCAAGGAGGAAGAACTTGTGTCTGAGTGAAAGATCCAGAGGAAATATAAAATGGAGATGAACTTCCCAATGAGCAAATCCATCATTCTGAGTTGCCTTATCCATTGGTATGCAAATTCAGTCATCCACGCAGCAAATTGCAAATTAGCTGTTGTTTATAATGCTGCTTTGTGGGTAAGTTTCTCACCTGCCTCTAGCAAATTGCTAAGACCCTTTTTCTTGGTTTATTATCATTTGTGCTAGCACAAAGCATATTTTTGTCCTTATGTTTTCATAGAAAAAGGTTGTTTCTTATGGTCTATGTTAAGTGTTAACATAACGTTTTTTATTGTGATTTATACCGTCCCTTGCCCTTTCGTAGAAAAAATTGTTTATTGTGATTTGTGTTAGTACATACACATCTTTATTACTTATGATTTGTACCGATACACCTTATTTTTGTGCTTGTTATTTTATAAAAAAATTGGACTCGTGTCTGGAAGGAACTGCTGCAGTGTTGCCGGACAGGGGAGAGGAGCCATTTGCAATAGAAACATGGGCAGTAGTAGCTGGATTCTGTTTCTGATGAAAACCATATCGTGTGTTTTAGATGGATCCAACAACTAAGTGCTTGTCTCTGATTAAAATCATGTGTTTTAGATAAATCTAACAACCGTATACTAGCTTCTGCTAAAACACACGTTTTTACTGTAGACATACTCAAAGTTAAAGAAGCTTTTTTTTTTTGAACGCAATGGCAGGAGCTCTGCCTTTTCATTAAGAGAGGAATAGAAGGTATATGTACAGGAGGTAGGAAAAACCCGTCACAGAGGAAAAATTAAGGTATATTTGTCACCCCAAAAGAGAGCCCACAAAAACTTCTTATTGATTACCCCTCTAAGTTAAAAGCCCTCTTTCTTTGCTCAATGTCTTTTTTGATTCTTGAAGCCACCTGTATAGCCGGTTCGTGGATGCTGTTGAAAATTCTTCTATTCCTCTCTTTCCATAGGTTCCATAATGTGAAGATCACCATTCCGTTGAAACGTCTTCTTTCGTCCTTAGTTATCTTGGCTTCAGCCTCCTCCCACCAAGAAATTAAATGGGCCGGTTCCTGAGTTGGCATGATCGTGTGGGCATCGAAATGTTCCCAAGAAAGAATGAGACTCCACACTGCCTTTGCGAAAGGGCAAATCAGTGACAAGTGTAATCCTGTCTCGAGCGGCCCGTTGCACAGTGCACAGTGGTCCTGGTGAGGCCGACCTCTTTTCCATAGATTATCTGCTATTAGGATTTTTTTCTCTCACCAAAATCCAGATGAACACTTTGCACTTGTTTTCTGCATGAGTTTTCCAAATGAGATCACTCCGAAAGCTCCCAAAAGAGGCTCTGAACTGGATCCTGTAAGCTGATCGGGTGGAGTAAATGCCATCATGTGTCCATCTCCAGACAATGGAGTCACATACACCTGGTATTAGGTGGATGCTTTGGATTCTGACCCACAGGGAGATAAATTCCTCAGCTTGGACAACGGTGGTGATCCGACCAGATAATGATTGAAGCCAGTTGTTGTTTCGAAGTTCTTGTTGCACCGATCTATTCTTTCTCTTAACCAACTCAAACAAGTGAGGTGCTAGATGTCTTGGGGCCTCACCGTCCAACCAACTATTATGCCAGAAGCGTGCTTTTTCGCCATCACCAATTATGACCTTTGTTGATGTATTGAAAAGTAGGCGATCAAGCTCGTTGCAAGGTAACTCCGCACCTGCCCAAGGTTTGGAGTGGTCCACCCAGTCTAGCCATAGCCAGCGTAAACGGAGAGCTCTTCCGAATTTGTCCAACTCTGGTATTCCAAGTCCGCCAAGATCTTTTGGTCTAGAAACCGTTGGCCAATTAACCAAATAATGTCCCCCATTTGCATTTTCTTCCCCTTTCCAGAGGAATGATCTTCTAATTTTATCAATTTTTTCCTGGCCCAAGCTGCAAGCGGGAATACCGTGAGGTGGTAAGTTGGCATAGATGAGAGGACTATCGTGACTAGGGTGAGACAACTGGCTCTATTCAGCCATCTCCCTTTCCAACCGGGGAGCCTTTGGCCAATGCGCTCGATGAGGGGCTGCACATGGACTTTCCAGAGTGCACGAGTGTGAAGCTGCAGTCCAAGATATCGGCAAGAAAAGGTGCCTCCGACCCCATCAAAAGAGGAAGAACGTGATCTAGATCGACTTCTTCGCATCTAATTGGGTGAATGGAGCTTTTTTCTAGATTTATGTGTAGGCCCGAGAAGTTTCCAAAGGCCTGGAGGATCGCTTTGACTGCTTCTAGATCTTCCCTTTGAGGGTTTAAAAAAATGGCCGCATCATCTGCATATAAGGAGGTTCTCCATCTAACAGCGGTGGGGGGCAAGGGTGAGAGGGCCCCTTGCTGGGTCGCCAAGTCGAGGAGCCATTGCAAAGGGTCCATGGCAAGGATGAAGAGCATAGGCGATAGTGGGTCGCCTTGGCGTACACCTCTGGCATGATTGAAACTGGGTCCTTGCTGTCCATTGAGCAGCACCCTCGACGTGGCTGTGCAAAAGAGTATGGAGACCCATTCCCGCCAACGTGGTCCGAAGCCTAGTGCTTGGAGCACTTCCAACAAGTAGCTCCAGTTAATTGTATCGAAAGCTTTGTTGATGTCAAGTTTCAGGAAAAGGGCTGGCATCCTGAGTTCGTTCAGTTTCCGGACCGTGGACTGCACATATAAGAAGTTGTCATGGATGCTTCTCTTTTTTATGAATGCACTCTGGCAATTGGAGACCAAGGAGTTGAGGAGTGGGACGAGCCTGTTGGCTAGGAGCTTTGCAAAACTGTGAATGAGGCTAATGGGCCTGTAGTCTGTGATCCTTAAAGTGTCTCCTTTTTTGGGTAACAGAACTATGTTTGCCGAGTTCATCAGCTTGAAGCCTTGGGAGTTCATTTCAAATAGTCTATTTATGGCACTCGTGACGTCCTCTTTAATCCTGTGAAATCGTCGGGACCTGGGGCTTTGTCCGACGACATCGTGTTGATTGTGTCTTGGATTTCCTCCTGTGTGAAGGGCACTTCTAGCTCCTGAAGGTTCCGCAGCGTGTATCCAAGGGACTGCCAAGCTTTTGACTTTAGCTAAACGCAAAAAGCTTTGGAGAGAGAATAAACCGAAGTAAGACTGATAAGACAAACGAACCAGATGAATTTTTTCCCTCTTGCTCTCATTTACACAATGGTCAAAAGTTAAAGAAGCTTTTGACTTTGACAAAACGGAGAAAGCGTTATATTTGTATTATTTGTATATTTGTTGATATATAAGGAGTGATTATTTCGATTTCTATACCGTCCTGTCAATAATTAAATCATGGCAAATTAAACTTCAGGTGCAGCCCTTGGCGGCGAATCCTATCTTCTGGTTGGCCACGTCGTAGACCACGGTGAACGTCTTCTGCTGCATGTTCCCGATGATGCTGCCCAGATTCGTGTCTTCATCGCTGTTGGCCGCGAACGCCAGGCACGTCTGCTCCACCGCCGACACATACATCACCCCTCCGGCGTCGAGGCTCACCGTCGCACCGTCGGCGAACACCAGCGCCACCGCCGGTATCCTCACCCTCGCGACACCGGTGAAGTCGTAGCACGTGTCGAGGTTGTCCATCGGCGGCACCCTCTTGTACCTGCTCATGGACCGCGTGAAGGCCGACCGGAGCGCGGCGTAGCCGCGCGGCGGCAGGTAGGTTATGACGGTGCCGGAGTCGATTATCGTGCCGGGCCCCATGAACACGGCACGAGGGATCTCGAGCGCCACGCCGGCGACCCTGATGCCAACGAGGTTGACGTCACTACTGGAAACGGCTGCTTTGTCGTGTGCCTCTAGCACTCGGCAAAGACCATCTGGCGCTCGGCGAAGCCTATGCCGAGGGTTGCTCTCGGCAAAGAGCTCCCGACAAAAATCCTCACGGCAAAGGAGCCTTTGCCGAGGGCCATTTGTCGGGCTCTCGGCAAACCTTTTACCGAGGGTCCCGACCGGCTCTCGGCAAAGAAAAGTGGCCGTTAACGGCGGTCCCTATTGACGGTACGTTTGCCGAGGGCTAACCTGACTCTCGGCAAAGGCGCTATGTTTGCCGAGAGCCGGGCTCTCGGCAAAGCGATAAATTTTTTTATTATTATTTTTCTGTGCCGAGAGTTATCCGGGGCCGACTCTCGGCAAAGAAATTTCGAATATTTTTTTTGAGACCTCTTCGCCGAGGGCTATCTTAGCCGGCGCTCGGCAAACCTCGGACTTTGCCGAGGGCTATGACCAAAGCCCTCGGCAAAGCTGTGGAAATTACGTTCTGTCTCCCCAGCTTTGCCGAGGGCTATGGCCAAAACCCTCGGCAAATGGCCTCTTTGCCGAGAGCCACCCTCGGCAAAGAGGCCAATTTTTGTTTTTTTATTTCTGTTTTTTCTTTTCTCCGACACAATCAAACATATATATATATATCACATTCATCCCAAATCACATATATATCACATTTCACGTCATAGAACATATATATATATATATATATCACATCACATAGTTCAATAACATATATGTCCTCATATCACATAGTTCACATCACATAGTTCAACAACATGAGACTTCAGTGACACACGAGGATAGTCCAAAGTTCAATCTACTACACCCCTGGCCAACCAGGCCACCCCTGAGAACTGCCGCCTGCTTGACCCCCGTGGCGGTTGTTCGAACCTTCTGATGGAGGAGGCTGCAAAAGGTCATGTCAGACAAGGAAATAAAAAAAATAAAACACTGAAGTATTGATACTCACAGGAGCAGCTCCGGGGTCCAGAGGCGGTGGTGGAGGAGCCATGAGCGTCTGGGGCATGGCCATGCCCTGGGAGGCCATGAAGGCGATGAGCTCCGCCATCTGCTTAGCTTGAGCCTCCATCTGGGCCGACATCTGTGACCGCATCTGGGTCTCGGACACCTGGCGCTCCTGCCTTTCTCTTTCCAGGCGGGCCTGCGATAATACAAAGTGAATGTTAGAATAATGCAAACATTTAAAGATCAATGTACAATGAGTTAAATAGAAATAACCTCGAGCTCGGCGACCCGCGACTGCGCAGGCGACGGGCGTCGGCGTATGGGGACGCTCCCGCTCGTGCTCTGTGCTCGGAGCTGGGACAGAGTGGGAGTGGAGGCCGTGTCGATGACGCCGTCGCCAAGCCAGAACCGCCCGTGCTTCTTCCCTCCTCCAATCCTCATGACGATGCTCCCGTCCAGGTCCGCGGTGGCAGGATCAAAGGCGTCCCCATGGACCGCCCTTGCCGCCTCTGAGTAGTCAGTGAGGCGGGAGTGGACGCTGGAGTTGGTGTACGCGTCGGCGGGATCGTCGGGGTTGTAGGAGGTCTCCGCTGCCGTGGCCTTGCCCTTGTGGGACATGGCGTATGCCGCCACCGTGCCGCAAGGCTGGCCACCGTGTGCCTCCGACTGCAAGAAAGACAACAAGATGATTAGCAATCAGGCAACATTTGAGCGAGGAATTGACAAAGTCTTTCACATACCCAAGCTTGTGCGTACTCGGCGAGGTTGCGGTTGCCCTGGTGGTGTGGTACACCTGGCATCTGCAGACGCGCCTCCCGGGCCTCAGCGTGGTGGGCCGCCCACTCTTCGGATAGCCACCGGTCCACGATCATCTCCCAGCACTCGGGAAATGACTGGCACCATTGGGGATCATCTGCACATCATTAAGTATTTCACGTCTAAGCGTCAGATGAAAAGTACCAAAAGCTTAATCTCAAAAGAAATCACTTACCTGCAAGAACTGCGCCCGACCCAATGTCATGCCTCTCGCCTGGGCCTTCGTCACCCTCGTGGCCAAGACCGTGGCGTTGTAGGTAATGATGGCCTGCAGTCTCGCCTCGTGGATCATGTCGGTGACGAGCTTCCTACACGCCCGGGTAGCCGTCACCTCCGCCACTGCCTCCTTCCCCGGCTCGCACTTGAAGTAGTTCTGCATACAGACACAATACGAGGCGATACAGTAATTAAAGAAAAAATATGATGAATTTGATATTGTTTGACGAAGACTTACCCACAGCTCCGCTCTAACCCGCGCCGCCTTGTTGGGGAAGTCTGGGTCTTGGGCGACGCTGTAGTGGTCAAAGGTGTAGGCCGGCTCGTGCCTCCCGGCATACTGAACTATGCCGGGGTAGTGCTCGCGGCACAGGAGACCCAGGATGCCGTTGGGTTTGCGGCCTTTAGGCCCCACAAAGTCCCATGACCTGCACAAGTGATTAAAAAAGATTATTAGCTTCTATTTCTATTTTGAGTCGCATCATATGAACAGGTTGTTAGAACATGTACTTTTGTCCGATGGGCGTGATCACTGGGCGTCGGGCATGTGCCGGCAAAGCCAGAAGGCTTGCGGGACCTCTCAAGTAGGGCGTGGACACCCCTGAGGCACCCGAACACCCGTCCGCCTCGTCCTCCTCCTGCTCGTCCTCCTCCTCTGCCTCCTCGGCCAATGGTGCCTCCTCCTGCCCCTGGGCCTCGGGCGTGGCCGGCACCTCCTCCTCGACCTCCTCCTCCTCCTCCTGTGGAGACGGCTCCCTCCGGCGGCGGCCACTCCTCGTCGAGGGCCCGTCGGCCTGCGAGTTGCGGTACAACCAACTCAACCGCTTCTGACGTCCTCCCGGCATCTTGCCTCGACCTCCTGCATTTAAAAAGAACAAACAATGTTGTATTAGAAATAACATTGTCAAATATATGCAATATAAATAAAACAATAGATCCTAAAAATATAACATAATATTACATGTATTAGAAATAATCTGGATCATTCGGATTAGCCGGAGCATGAGTCTCCTCATCACTGTCAACCATGTCTAAGTACTCCTCAGTATCCGAAGACAGGTCGTCGTCTTCATTTGCTTGGCCTAAACGGAATCATTCTAGCATTTCTATGTCCTTCGCATTTACCACCTCATCCCCAGCGTCCTCGTCATCATTCTCTACTTCCATTTCCATCGCTTCGGTTAAGTCTATCGTGAACGTTCCTTGCAACCCTGATTCTTGAAAGAACTCACCGTCATACGTGTTTGTGTTCAAGTTATAATCCTCATCATTGGGGAGAGGTAGTTTAGCATGTGGTGATATCTTGTGCACAATATACCAACCCAAGAGATGCTCTTTGCTTTTGCACGCGTATGACGTGTAATAAACCTGCGTGACCTATTGAGCCACAATATACACATCGGAGCCTGGATAGACAGAATCCTGTCGAATTTCGGCTAGCCCAAGATTAGGTGTCAGTCTCGTTCTTCCAGGATCGAACCAATGACATTTGAACATGACAGGATTCAAAGGCTTTTCACCGTGAAATGAAAGTTCGTATATTTCTTCAATTCTTTCATAGTAGTCACGATTGTCATTGCCTGGAGTACAAACTCCGCTATTTGTGGTTTTTCGATTGGGCCGACTCTGCTCGTAGCTTGATGTGTGAAAGCGAAATCCATTCACGTCGTAACCGTTAAATGACTTGACCCTACGGTCAAAGCCTTTTGCAACCTGTCTCAGCTGTTGACTCAGACGCATCGGTTTGAGCCTGCAAGGTGACGCAAGATATATTGTTATACGGTCAGAACGTAAGAGCAAGTTGGAACGTCAGACTAAGTACGACCTTGGTAGGACGGTACCTTCTGTCGGAACCAAGAAATGAAATCAGGCCTCCCTTGCCCCGCACCATTTGCAATTAGGGTTTCAGCTGCCGCATCAGAAAGAGGCCTTGGTCCATTCGAGAACAAATGAAGAAGTTCACTGTACGAAACAAAAAGAATGGTGTTGGGAAGTGATGACGAATTGGATGAAGATAGATAACAACTTACCCCATGTACGGATCCAGCTCATCAAGGTTGGTAAGCACGTATAGCATGATCTTTCGCCACTCTTCATAGTTCAACTGCTAAACTGTGGATCCACTTGCCGTGCCGAGTTGGCCTCGAAAAAGGCTAAGACTCGATTCATTTTCTCCAGCATTGTAACGAGGGGGTGGATTATGCACGCTACGAAGGTTCTCAGAGTAGTATTCTTCAGTGAAGTTGGACACCTCCTCCAGAATGAATGCCTCTGCAATGGAAGCCTCAATTTTGGCTTTGTTTCTACATTTCTTGCGAAGAGTCTTCATATTTCTCTCGACTGGAAAGCCTGACTTATGAGTCCACATATGCTCCATCTTGCGGAGATCTCAGGGTTTCAGTCATCTTGCGCCACCACTTGCTCCAAACATTCCCAAATTTTTTTCATAGCCTCTACATGCGATGTCAAGGTCACTCGTCCATTTTCATGATTTTCTGACTTCGTTTGTATTTTTAATAATTTTAAATCCAATATCACGCAACTTGGTCGCCGTTTCTCGTGCACGAGACAGTCGAGTCTTCGTGCCTGTCCCCGGATACGGCGTCAAAATACCCTCGGAAGAATGAATACCATTTTTCGAATCACTGAGTTTCATTATTTTATGCACCTGCAGTTCAAACGTGCGTCCCACGGAAAAAATCATCAAATTAAAGAAAATGCGCGAAATATAGCAAGATTTATGGAAAACACTTCAAATTTGAAATCTTGGCTTGTAGCACTGTAACAAGGCCACAGAAAAAATTGGGAGCAAAAAAACAAAAAAAAAATAATATTCTTTGCCGAGAGCTTCCTAAAGCCCTCGGCAAAGAGCACCTATGCCGAGAGCCAGGGCCAGGGCTCTCGGCATAGAG
Organism: Coix lacryma-jobi var. lacryma-jobi; assembly: GCA_009763385.1. Lineage (NCBI taxonomy): Eukaryota > Viridiplantae > Streptophyta > Magnoliopsida > Poales > Poaceae > Coix > Coix lacryma-jobi. The sequence continues at coordinate 28,121,287 of CM019831.1, forward strand.
TTTACCCAAAAAAAAATTCAAGCCTTTGCCTAACAGAGGGCTCTCGGCAAAGGTAACGGCGCAGGGGGAGCCGTTCGCGAGGGTTCCGTTTGCCGAGGAGAATTCTACGCCGAGGGTTCGGCTCTCGGCATAGGTTCTATTTGCCGAGAGCCATCCTTCGCCGAGAGTCTGGCCCTCGGCATAAGAATCATCGCCGAGTTTCTTATGGTGCCGAGAGTTGGCTCTCGGCAAAGAGCTCTTTACCGAGCGCCCGTGTTTTAGCTCTCGGCGAAGAGCCGGACGCTCGGCAAAGAGCTCTTCTCCGGTAGTGCATAGTAGAGGCTGTAGAGCGAAGGCATGGCCGTGTCGCTGCGGTTCACCATCGCCGTGAACTGCGTGTTCGTCGGCGACGCGACGCCGCCGCCGAGGGACAGGTACCCCACCGCGCTCGACGTCGATGGCAGGCAGTAGGAGAACCACGCGTCGTACCTGCCAGCCACCTGCGACGCCAGCGACACCCTGCCGCGGGCGAGGCCGAACAGCCCATCGAACTCACCGAAGGCGCCGTCGGTGTCGGCGTGGTCGCACCCGAAGACGAAGCCCGGGAGCGTGTCCGACGGCGACAGCGTCAGCGTGTCGCGGACGATGTTACCCTTGGTCACGGACCCGTCGGCGTACGGGAACACGTAGGGGCACTTGCTTTCCGTGGTGGACGAGCAGTTCGGCGGCGACGAGAACCCTTGGTGTAGCGCCGGTCGCACCACCGCCACGGCGCTCCAGGCCATCACCCCTGTCACTAATGCGCACAACATGCGTACGCGTGGCAAGGATGGCACTCGTCATCCCGTTGACTGCCTGAACCTTCACGCGGCGGCGCTATCACCTGTGCCCACTTCTGTCCGCGCGGCTCTGGCGGATCCGGAGTGGCGCCTTGCTATGCAGGCGGAGTTCGACGCCTTGCAAGCTAATAACACATGGTCTCTGGTTCCTCGACCTCGCGGCGTCAACCTTGTTACTGGTAAATGGTTGTTTCGCCACAAATTCAAGTCAGATGGTTCTCTTGATCGGTACAAGGCACGATGGGTCTTGCGTGGCTTCACGCAGCGACCGGGTATTGATTATGATGAAACTTTCAGTCCAGTGGTCAAGCCAGCAACCATTCGTGCAGTCCTGACTTTGGCACTCTCTCGCTCATGGCCCATTCATCAGCTTGACGTGAAGAACGCCTTTCTTCATGGCACCTTGTCTGAGACAGTCTACTGTGCCCAGCATGCTGGCTTCGTCGACTCCTACAGACCAGATTATGTGTGTCGCCTGAACAAGTCACTCTATGGGCTGAAGCAAGCACCTCGCGCCTGGCATCATCGCTTTGCCTCACACATCTCTTCTATGGGTTTCACTGAGGCAAAGTCTGACACCTCCCTGTTCATATATTGCCAAGGCACTGAGATGGCTTTCTTGCTACTATACGTTGATGATATTGTTTTGACAGCCTCCTCCATGAGTTTTCTTTAGCGGATCATTACAGCTCTCCGCCAAGAATTCTCTATGTCTGACATGGGGCCTCTGCATCATTTTCTGGGAGTCAGCGTTCAGCGCCACCGGGACAGTTTCTTTCTGTCACAGCGTCAGTACATGCTGGACATTCTGGAGCGTGCTGGGATGACCAATTGCAAGCCTTGCAGTACTCCTGTTGATACTCATGCCAAGCTTTCTGCTAATGGTGTCACCGTCGCTGACCCCAGCCATTATCGTAGTCTTGCTGGTGCTCTTCAGTATCTCACCTTCACCCGCCCGGAAGTTGCGTACGCTGTTCAGCAGGTCTGCCTCTATATGCACGATCCTCGGGAACCACATCTGGGCGCTCTGAAGCGAATTCTTCGGTACCTTCAGGGTACCTTGGACCTCGGTCTCCATCTTCACCGGACCTCATCGGCTGATTTGACAGTCTACACAGATGCTGATTGGGCGGGATGTCCTGACACGCGCAAGTCCACGTCTGGCTATGCCGTGTTCCTCGGGGACAATCTCATCTCTTGGTCGTCTAAACGCCAGCCTACAGTGTCCAGGTCCAGTGCTGAGGCGGAGTATCGCGCTGTGGCAAATGGTGTTGCTGAAGCTAGCTGGCTGCGATAGCTTCTGCAAGAGCTTCACAATCCTATTCGCCGTGCCACCGTGGTCTACTATGATAATGTCAGTGCCATCTACCTCTCCACCAACCCAGTTCAGCATCAGCGAACCAAGCATATTGAAATTGATCTGTACTTCGTCAGAGAACGAGTCGCCCTAGGAGAAGTCCGCGTCCTGCACGTTCCCACTACGTCCTAGTACGCTGATGTCTTCACCAAAGGATTGCCGACGTCTGTGTTCTCTGAGTTTAGGTCCAGTCTTAATGTTCGCAGTGCTCCTAGTTTAGACTGTGGGGAGTGTTGGAATGTAATTGGGCTCGTGGGCCTGTCCACCAGGACTCCCCACCTAGCCTATATATGTACACTGACTATTCCAGCATAATGTATTGAGTATTCTCCCTATTCACTTACACTTGGCACTCCGGCGCGCCGCAGGGCACGGCGGAGAAGGTCGACGACCGCGCCGGGTCGAAGAGCGGGTCCCGCTGCCCGTAGCACTGTAGCAGCCCCTGCACGGCCTGCACTGCACCCACGACAGGTCGCTGGCGGTGTCGAGCTCCACCAGGAACTCCCTCGCCGGCGTGCCCAGGCCGACCTTGATGATGTAGTGGTTGTCGCCCAGAGGATATTGCCCCAGCGCGCCGGCAGGGTCACACGCCGCCGGTCGAGGCCATGGTCCTCCGGCGTATCATCGACTCCACCCTGCGCCGGTGCCGGCGGAGGATCTCGGCGTGCGACGGCGGCGGGCCCCGTGACCGTGATGAGTGCAGCGGCGAGCACGGGCCGTGCCGGTGCACCACGCTGAGAGCCGTCGTGTTCAGACGCCACTGGGAGAAACAAGTAAATGAATGAGCATGCGTAGTTAGGGTCCTGTACATGAAGCCATGCATGCATCAGAGACGAAGTCACAGCTAGGCACCTGAGGCTGCGGTGCCCGTGCAGACCGTGCTCGGAAGCAGCGAGCTGACGGCCACGACGTGCCACCTGGGCTCGCCGACGCGCTCAGCCGCAGCTCCGACACGGCGAGGAGGAGCCGCCAATAGGGCAAGACACTACAGGGTACGCAGACTTTGCCAAGTGCCGGCCGCACTCGGCAAAGGCTCTTTTGCACTCGGCGAAGACTTCGCCGAGTGCGGCACTCGGCGACGATTAGTCGGCAAAGAAATGGTCGGCAAAGGTTTCTTCGCCGAGTGCCAAAAATCGGGCACTCGGCGAAGCCTTTACCGAGTGCCAAGTCAGCACTCGGCAAAGAAAACAGCTACCGTCAACTTAACGGCTTCTTTGCCGAGTGCTGACGTGGCAGACACTCGGCAAAGGATTTTTTTTTGAGAAATCTTCGCCGAGTGTCGCCGACGTGACACTCGGCATTGACGGATTCGTTGTCGAGTGCTGACGTGGCAGGCACTCGGCAAAGGATTTTTCTTTTTTTTTTTGAAAAATTTTTCGCCGAGTGTCACCGACGTGGCACTTGGCAAAGAAGCCCTCTTTGCCGAGTGCCACGTGGCCAGCACTCGGCAAAGAGGCAGAACTGGAGAAAATTTTGCCCAGCTTTGCCGAGTGCCATGGCGTCTTTGCCGAGTGTGGCACTCGGCAAAGCTGGGCAAATTTTTTTTCTTTTTTTGTTTTTTCATTTTTGTCACACAAAACAATATATATATTACATATCCATATTCCATCACACAGAACACAATATATATCACATTCATGTCCATATTTCATCACACAAATGACAATATTTATCACATTCATGTCCATCCATCACAAAACAACATAAATTCATCGCATAATCCATACATGTCACACAATTCCGTCCATCCATGCATCACAAGTGAAAGTTGAACCAACACATGTCCAACACAAACGAGTAGTCCATAATCCATAAGTCCAACACATAAGCCGATCACTGCTCACCTTCGCCCCCAGTGCCTGACGAGCTCCCACCTTGCCCCCACTGCGCCCACCCTTGCGAAGAGCCTGCCGGTGGAGGACCTTGCCACTGGGGCGGCGGCACAGCGCCTCCAAGAGTCCACCCGGAGTACCCAGGCTGAGGAGGAACGTCAGGCCACACGTAGTACGGCAGACGAGGAGGGCCTCCTGGAGGCGGACACCTGGACTGTGGCGAAGGGCCACCCGGAGGGGACGGCGCCGAACCCTGCGACTGCACCTGCATGAAGAAGCGACGTCGTTAGTATGACCGAATAAGTGAAAGCAATAAACAACCATATATATATACTCACCGGAGTCTCAATATGACTATGAGGCGGCTGCGGCGGCGGCGGCGGTGGCAGATACAGATTTAGCAACATACGGGTTGAACCCATCTGTTGCAAGCGCCACACGTACATTCCGAACCTCCTGTGCTTTGAGAGGATGCATGACATCGAAGTGCTTCCATGCATCTCCATCTGATGGGTGTACCATTTTGTCAGCATTGTACCTTTTGCCATTCTTGTGCCAGGTCATCTGTTTCGCGGACTCCTCTATCATGTACAGCCGTTGGATCCTCGGTATGAAAGGAAGGTATCGTAGGACCATCTCGGGGATATTAAGCTGTTCCTTCGTGCCATCACCATGATCTACCTCCACATACCTAGAGGCTTTGCACTCTGGACAGTGCGTTGCTTTCTCGTGATCTTTCCTGAATAGAACACACCCTTTTGGACAAGCATGGATCTGCTCATATGACATCTTAAGTGCACGAAGAAGTTTTTGTGACTCGTGCGTGTTCTTTGGCAGAACGTGACCCTCCGGCAGCAGGGTGCCCAATATTGTCAACATGCCATCGAAGGCGTCTCGACTCAGGCTATACTGTGACTTGAACCCGATTAGGCGTCCAATAGCATCTAGTTGTGAAACCTTTGTCTTCTCGTGAAGGGGTTTCTGTGCCGAGGACATCATGTCGTAAAACGCCTTTGCGGTTTCCTCTGGCTCCTCCACCAACCCTTCACCGAATTGCGCCTCGGCGAAGTCTTCCATCATGTCTGCTACCTCGGCATCTCCATCATACTCCTCGAGGAATTGTCTCACCACTTCCTCTCTAATCCGATCAGTTTCACCATGGTGGACCCAGCAGGTATAGTTTTCAACGAATCCGTACTTGTAAAGATCTTCCCCCACTGCCTTCTTATGTTTTCTTTTGTTGTTCCCACATCTGCTGCAGGGACACGACATCCGACTAGACCCTTTAGCAGCCGCACCAAATGCATGCTCCAAGAAAGCACTGGTCTTAGTAACCCATTCGGTGCTCCTACTTGTGTGGCCCGTGTACATCCAGTCACGGTTATCCATTCTCTGGCATATACATATGTAAGCGAGTAATAAAACCAACAATTGTATCTACACGGGGTTCCTACCATGTAATAGGTGAAGGATTGGTCCTAATCCCACCCTCGGATGCGTAGTTGGGTTAGTTTCCATGCTCTACTCATATCCGAGATGAAATTTCAGCAGCACCTCCCCGCTGTTCTCCCGATACACGTCCCGCTAGGGAGAGTGTGTATCCGGAGAACAACAGAGAGGTGGTGCCGAAACTCCGAGTCGGACAGGAGCACAACATGGAAAATAACCCGGCTACGCTTCCGCGGGCTGTTAAAAAACATGGACAATCCGAAAGAGATACGGTCGTAGATATGCAAAGGTCTGCATACCTCCAACTGTAACTCTTTCGAATGGGAGACTTCTAACTAGGTTACGCTTACCGAAGACCAGATACCTAGGGATACAGATAGAGTGGTTATACCTAAGGTGCCGGTGAGGTCAGGGTAGCGGGGCGGTGGTGAGTCGAGGCAGTGCAGGCAGACCCGCAACGCCGACGAAGACGATCGGGGTCGCCGAGTCCCTCCCACGGGTCCTCCTTCTTCTAAAGAAGGAGAAAATTGATTAGTCCCGACCAAAAATTTTGGGAGCACCTCCCCTACACGGGGAGGTACCCATAACTTGCACAAAACGTCGGCACGAAGGCCAACAACCACATATATCTTCAAAAAAATCATGTATTTAACTTATCTTTACATGCACACAAAAAAAGCAAAGTAATACAAGAACTATAAAAAGCACTCAACTACTAATTACTACTTACTACGACTTACTCTACTAACACAACTACTAACTCACTACTTACTACTACTAAGAACTTACTACTACTACTAACTACTTAGTACTACTAACTACTTACTAATTACTACTACTACTCATAACTACTAACTACTAGTACTAACTACACGCTTACAAGTAGCTAACTACTAACAAACCACAACTACTAACTTACTACAATCTAACTACTAACATACTAACTTACTACTAACCTTGCCGGCGATGAACGATGACGGCGACAACGGCAAGACGACGACCACCGCAGACAGGGGCTGCTCTTCCTCCTCCTCCTCCTCCTCCTCCTCCCTCCTCTCCAACGGGCGGGGTGGGGCGGGGCCCCCACCCGGCGGTGCGCGCCGGGCCGGCGGCCGGCGCGGCGCGTCGGGGTGGGGCGCGGCCGGCGGGGAGGGGAGGGCGGGGCGGGGCGGGGCGCGGCCCGGGTGGGGCGCGCGGCGTCGGGGCGCGGCGGGCGGGTGCGGGCGCGGCGCGGGGGGCCGGCGCCGGAGGCGCGGGCGCGGCGCGCGGGCCGCGGCGCGGCGCTGCTGGGGGGCCGGCGGCCGAGGTGGCGCGCGCGCGGGCCGCGGGCGGGGGCGGCCGGGGGACGGCGGCATGGGGGGCGCGGACGGCGGCGTGGGGGGCGCGGCCGCCGGCGGCGTGGGGGGCGCAGGCGGGTGAAGTGTGTGTGTGAGTGAGTGTGAGTGTGAAAACGGCCCGGTGTTGTATTTTTTTTATTTTTCGAACGGCTTCGCCGAGTGCCAGATCGGCGGCACTCGGCAAAGATCCCGTCTTTACCGAGTGCCGCCGATCTGGCACTCGGCGAAGAATTTTTTTTTAAAAAAAATCGGAAAGCACCGGCAGACAGGTTGGCTTTGCTTCGCCGAGTGCCCGCCGTCTAGCACTCGGCGAAGAGTGGATCTTCGCCGAGTGCCGGCCACGTGGCACTCGGCAAAGCTCGTGTCCCAGTTCTGTGACACGTGGGCGGTGCTTTGCTGAGTGCCACGTGGCCGGCACTCGGCGAAGATCAGTTCTTCGCCGAGTGCCGGCCACGTGGCACTCGGCAAAGTATTTTTTTTGGATTTTGGATACCAAATTTTTTGTGGATCATCCCCACAGTACCATGGCCAACATGTTCAAATTTCACACTTTTTCAAAGCCTTTTGTTATATTTTTTGTCTTTATTGTATTTTCTTGAATTTTCCCGCCAGACGCAAGTTTGAACTGCGGGTGCATCGAATAATGGATATCAATGATTCAAAAATTATTATTGTTGTTCTTGAGTGTATGTCGAGGCCAAATCCAAAAACTGACCCTAGGTTTCGATCAACGTGTTCACGGGGCAACGCCTCCAAATTATGTGCGGGCGGTTTCTTAATCATAAAAAATGCGAATGACTTCCGAAAATCGCGAAACTTGGCGAGATGTTGTTACATCATATGCGTATGCCGAGAAAAAAATTTGAAAAAAATTGGAGCACGTTGTCACGTACGACGCTCACAAACCTCCACATCGAGATGTGGAGGTTTGTGAGCGTCGTACGTGACAACGTGCTCCAATTTTTTTCAAATTTTTTTCTCGGCATACGCATATGATGTAACAACATCTCGCCAAGTTTCATGATTTTCGGAATTCATTCGCATTTTTTATGATTAAAAAAACGCCCGCACATAATTTGGAGGCGTTGTCCCGTGAGCACGTTGATCGAAACCTAGGGCCAGTTTTTGGATTTGGCCTCGACATACACTAAAGAACAACAATATTAATTTTCGAATCATTGAAATCCATTATTCGATGCACCCGCAGTTCAAACTTGCGTCTGGCGGGAAAATTCAAGAAAATGCAATAAAGACAAAAAATATAACAAAAGACTTTGAAAAAGTGTGAAATTTGAACATGTTGGCCATGGTACTGTGGGGATGATCCACAAAAAATTTGGTGTCCAAAATCCAAAAAAAAATACTTTGCCGAGTGCCACGTGGCAGGCACTCGGCGAAGAGCTGCTCTTCGCCGAGTGCCGGCCACGTGGCACTCGGCAAAGCACCGCCCACGTGTCACACAACGGGGCCACGAGCTTTGCCGAGTGCCACGTGGCCGGCACTCGGCGAAGATCCCCTCTTCGCCGAGTGCCAGACGGCGGGCACTCGGCGAAGCAAACGACCCTGGATGCCCTATGGGTAGCGACACTTTGCCGAGTGCTCATCTTTGCCGAGTGTACGACACTCGGCAAAGAGATGTCTTTGCCGAGTGCTTTTCGTTGCCAAGTGTCGGGCAGGCTTTGCCGAGTGCCAAATCTCGAGCACTCGGCAAAGAGCCGGCAAAGCTCGAGGCAGTCGGCAAAGCTTGAGTTTCCTGTAGTGAAAAGAAGCACGGCGAGGAGGCAGGTGCCAGCACGACGACACAGAGAGCTCCGCGTTACAGAGGCCATGGATCCAGCTGCAATGCTAGCTGCTCCCTCAATGGGTCCCTAGCTAGCTCGATCAGTGATCGTACGCGTCTCAGAGTGACCGTGCGCGGCGCCTGTTATATAGTGGCTGGCGGTGGTAGCTAGCTGCGGCTGTGCGCGCCGCGTCAGATTATTCGAATTTTGACGGCCGTTCGCACTCATGCACGCCGCACTGACAGAGCTTAAAGTAGCTCGCTTCTTCTCTGGTGAAAATTGTTTCGGCTGATTTGTTTGAGACAAAAAATACTATTCCACGACCGTAAAGTGTAGGGCTGATTCTGGCCGATAAGCTCAATTAGTAGGTCATAATTAACAATCTTCTCTGTATTGACAGTATGACGTGGACGCTCGTTAGCATTAAGAAGGTTTCGGACGTAACAAACAAGTTTAAGTACTCAAATATGGTAACCGGCCGTTTTTTTATCACTCTGCATGGCCTACTCTACTACTGTTTTGGTTTCAAGCAGAACGAAGGAACCGCGGTTGGTTTCAAGCACAGTATGAGAGGCTGCCCTACACTACTGTTTTGCGTGTGGTGTGATTGGCCATTCAGAGCTAGAGTGCCCAACTTCGGTGGTTCGTGATGAGGAAGGAAAATTGCCGTATGATATCTAGTTGAGGGCCCCAAAAGAGAGAAGGAGGAGGTCGCCGTCCTTTGTCGGTGCAGCTGCGGAGTCCATCAGAAGTGGATCTTCATATGTTTTTTGGCACCAGAAATCTTAGTAAATCGAGTGAACTCGTTCGACGAATGGTGAGGTCTTGCCATTATGCAAGTGTGGTTGGCGAGACGAACGAGCAAGAGGTTTTGCCGCCACTCAAAGATCAAACTAGAGTGGGCTCTCTTGGCAAGAAGACCGGTGGGTCAAGGACCTAAGATAGCCGGATCTGCAGGATGGCGACTTGCATGTTGACGGTGACCGTCGACCGCCTCCACAGAAGAGGAAGTCGAAGGTGGCTAACTCATCAGTTGCATAGAACCATGAATGAGTGTCAATTGACTGGCCTTATTAGCTATCATGGTTTGCCTTACACATGGGATAACAGGCAAGAGACGACCAGGAATGTTAAAGTGTGGTTGGATTGGGCTTTAATTTTGGGGATAATAATTTCATGGATGTGTCGCACATACCATTGGTGGATTCAGATCACTGCGGTCTCCTAGTGGAAGTGTGAGAGAATGAGTTGGCCAGGCGGCGGCGGGGCCGACAGAAACCAAAACCCTTCCACTATGAGAACATGTGGAAGAGTCATGAGGAATACATGGACCCTGTGAACAAAACTTGGGATCTAGGATCAGTTGGTAACCTTGCTATTGTGTTTGGGTCCTTGCAAAGCTCCCTGAAGACCTAGGATAGAGAGGTGTTCGGGTCGATGAAACAACAAGTGAAGGAGTTGTTCTTGGATTTGGAGGTGGAGAGGAACAGTACCTTGAACTAGAGACCAACAGACAAGGAGCGCAGCCTGATGGCTAATCTTGCGGTAGTGCTAGCTAAAGAGGAGCAATCAAGGATCTCTTGGTTGTGGGGCGGTGACAGGAACACACAGTTTTTGATGCGAAAGCCCGAGGAACTAGATGAATAGAATCAAAATTCTCAGGGATGAAGCAGGTAATACTTTCACATGTTAGGAGGACCTTGAGCGACTTGCTTGTGATTTCTATTGGAATCTGTTTGCAGCGCAAGACAAGCTTACACCAGAATTGATCTGTCAACATGTGCCGCGGAAGGTGACCCCAGCTATGTGTGACCTACTCGAGCGGCCTTTTACTGAAGATGAGGTTGAGGCAACACTGTTTCAAATGGCATTGAACAAGGTACTAGGGGTTGATGGATTTAACACTGATTTTTATATGCACTGGCATTTGGTCAAAACGTGTGTACCATTGACGGTAGATAACGATCATTTTTATATAAAGAATAAGCATGTATTAGGGCACTTTAAAGACCACCGACATAGGTCTAGGGGTCAAACTAACAAATTCCATGAGTTTTGGTGAACTCTCTGTTTCTGCAGGAGTTAATCAGAAAAGCAATCAAGGAGGACCTAAACGTCAAATAATACAAGACTTGGCGGTGACGAAATCTACCCTATCAAATTCTAGAAGATTCCAGAGGGTACCACACTGAAGCGGGGGGTGATTGTGACATAAAATCCATTTGTGACGCTGGCTTTGTGACGTTAATTATGACATAGTTATGTGAATTATGACATTAGTTATGTGAATTATGACATTAGTTATGTGTATTTTGACAAAAGTGCAATGTCAAAAGATGATTGTCCTTCAACTCATGTCATAACTAACGTATTATGACATAAACTCATGTCATAACTAACGTATTATGTCATAAACTATATCATTAACGTCACAAAACCAGCGTCACAAATGGATTTTATGTCACAAAGCCAACCATTTCTTGTAGTGAGGCTGACCGGCCTGTTGTCCCCATCGTTCAGCCTCTCCTTCGTATGGCGGTTCCCTACCAAACCCTAGAACGCATCTACACCGTTGCCAATGTCAGTTTGATCCAAGGGTTGTCGTTGCACCCCTAGGGCTATAAATGCAAGGCCCTGGACCCCTGGCTAGCTAGAGGCATCAACCCTAGCCTAAGTCATTTGAGAGATCAAGTCCCAGAGCAACCCTAGTCCTCTTAGAGATCCTCCATTCTAGAGCTTAGCCTAGTTAGAGTAGAAGTAGAAGGAGGCAAGCAGAGCTTGGACTCCCGACATTCTCAAGAGCGTGGCTCGATATGGTTATCCGTACCGCTCTCTCTTTTGTATCTTACTACTTCGGTGTGTTTGCTACAATCATAATGTCATTAGATCTTATATTGTTTATGTTCTTGTTTACTATGTTCATTACCTACTTTGGTTACATGTTTAATATAGTTAGTTTATTCTCTTATTCATGCATATGGTCGCAAAGCGCTTATTCTATCTGCAGTAGGATAGGTGATAAAGATGGTGTAAGCATGGTGCTTATACAATATTTATTTGCGAATACTCTCTATATTCTGGGTCATGTGGTAGATCGCGGATGTGACACTCCCGTTGAGTCCTTTGTAGTCCACTCCCCGTTTATAGGCATAGAAGGAGGACCTTTGTTGCTTATGAAGTGCGAGCTCTATTCTCAACCTCCATAGGTTAACGTCCCTTGTGTTGGATTTGTCGGTAGGCTTAACAATGATTGCTACATGTATTGCACTAATCATCACATGTTTTGACTTGTACTTAAGGATTACTTAGGAGTATTCTTCTACTATCTTCCTGACGACGTTATTGCACTAGAATAGGACTGCTCGAAGTTGCTTATCTTTATTATGGACTGATCTATATTTACCATTTATCTATCTTTATTATGTGAATTACCCCTGTTTATGAGTAGAGAGGACATCATGGTTAATACACACGATCATTGCACAATACATACACTATCAATATCAATATAGGAATTGTTCCACCTTCCTTGTGGTAGAATTATAAATATGATACCTGGTTTAGTCCTGGTAAAATGCTACAATGGTATAATTATTTGTGCGCTTGCAGATACTTTCATTTATATATCTTTTAAATATTCTATCTTTAGCCTTGTTTAATATTGAATAGCTAGCATATCATTTGCATCAACATAGCTAGGGATGACAACCTAGTTCTACATGCTATAAGATAAAGGCTTAATATATCTTTGGGGGCTAATGCCATCATCAAGTAGCAAGTTAATTATTTTACCATAAGCATTTCTAGCGCCATTGCCTATAAGGTGGTAACGCTAAGGAATGCCAACACGTACTGAGTGTGGTCTTGAGATTTTTGAATGGAAATGGGATCCTAGAAGATGTAAATAAGACACTGCTTGTCCTTATACCAAAGGTGAACAACCCACATGATCTTTCACAGTACGAGCCTATCTCCTATGCAACGTTCTTTACAAGATGTGTTCGAAGACTTTGGCAATCAGACTTCGAATGGTTTGTTGACATTTGTTAGTGCAAATAAGAATATGAAAGATTCCGCAAGCGCACAGAACATCATTGTAGCATTTTACCGGGAGTATTCCAGGATCGTTATTTATATTTTACCACTGGGAAGCAAGGGTCAAGAATCTGATAACTCACTATCAAGCATCTACTAACTCAGAGTACTAATTAGACTAAAGCAGGAGTGAATGATATATGATATGATAATGAAAGCACAATAAAGAGAATTTAATGATAAATGTATAGATAACTATAGTGGGAGGACAACGGGAGAGATCAAGGTTCCTATGTACTTCTCAATTACTTGAGTTCTAAGGTAACAAGGATGAAAAGATATAGCAGTCATATAATAACACTTCGGGACATCAGAACACCAACCACAGAAAGGGATGAGAAGGGGGTTTGGGAAGTTCTGACTACGGTCCTACGAACATCAACCCGAACGTGGTGGAATACGTCGGCCATCAGGGCTGTCACCACCTCGGGCTACCACAACTATCCGTGGGGTTAAGCGCAACCTCAGGTAACCTATAGACTAAACACCAAGTCTAATCTATCGATTACTACTCTAATTATGGCCTATAACTAGAGCACTCGATACGAGCGGAGATCCTATGCTAGAACATAACAACTATACTAATCATAATATGAAAGACATAAAGTAAATATAGAAGATAAATATATTAAAGCATAAGTCTTACAAAGAAAAGATATAAAAAGACATACCAAGACTCTGAAGACTCCTCCGGAACCGGAGCGCAGCTCCGCTCTCCCTAACTCCCGACTAGAGCTAAGTTATTACATTGGAAAATCTAAACCTAATTACATAGAGAGGAGAGGTTGTCCTTCGAGGGACGCCTCTACAAATACTCTCTAATGATGTTGTTGTCTCAGGGGGGTCCTGGGTTTATTATATAGGGGCTCCTGGCCTCCCCTCCACCTTGGGCAAGCGATGTGGGACTAAATCCTTCTCCATATGCACATGGGCCTTAATGGGCCAAAACGCGTTGGAGAAGTCGGTTGGAGTGTGTCACGCGAAGGGGGGCGAGTTTGGGCCCAATACCCGACCAGTCGGTCCAAGGGGGAGACCGGTCGGTTTGCCTCTATGACAGGTGGGCCCCGCCTTCCGTGGGTCGTCTTCTCGTGTCTTCTAGAATATTCTAGAATCTTCCAAGTCATATCCATCGAGGACTCTTGCTCCGGGACTCCAAATATAGCAAATCATATGTCTATTTCGATCGTCTCGACGAGGTCTTCGTAATGGTGTGCTCTGTTTCATCACTTGAGATACTTTTATATGGTAAAAACATGGATGTCCTACAAAACAAGTGAGAGCACCAAAACTAGTAGAACTTGTTAGTTTCAAACCCTACAACTATGCATTGTGATTCATTTAGTGTCATTTTATGCAATAGTTGATGGTTAATTATGAGCATTAGTGAGCGTCAACAAGTTCCCCCAAGCTTAACATTTGCTAGTTCCTTAGTAAAGTCAAACTCAACAATGGATCAGGAGTTGCTACAATATCTGCACTTCTAATAAGTACACATGCATTCAAACAAAAGTTCTCATTTGGATTAGAAAAAAGATATCATATTATTCATCATGGGGCTTACTACTCTACCTTGAATCTTGAGTAATTGGAAGATAGAACGATCAAATCAAGCACCATGTCTCTAGCTCTTTCACTTCACCATTATTCCGGAGTTTTTATGAATTTTCAAAAAGTTTAAAAACATATGTTGTCAAATTAAACAATGGATCCAAAGAGAAAGTCAACCACACCATTGAATCGAGAAGTGCATGTGTACGGAAAATGGAGGCGGATGCTCTTTTGAATATATCACTCTCTTTTGTCTATTAGAGACACTTGGCTATCAGGCTAATTCTACTGTCGGGCACGTGCCCATTTTTTCTGATATTCTCTTTTTTTCTCTTTTTTTGAGGTTCCGGACACTTGTCCCTTTTTATTTCCTCGGAATCTATCTTTTTGAGGTTTCGGACACTCGTCCCTTTTTATTTCCTCGGTTTTTTTTCTCTTTTTTTCAATAGCCACATACTTCCAACAAACTTTTGAGAGGATAGCAACAAATAATCATGAGCATTTATGCGAAAGATGAATAAAATGTGTAAGTGATCTCAATTCAATAGTATGATAACTTCTCACAGGGTCAACAAAGCTTAATTTAACTCAATGCAATTATTTGTCATAATAATATTGGAAACTCTCCGGAACTCTAGTGTTGTTTTAGAACAAGATAACAATAGCTCAAATCATCACATATCATATCTGTCAATTACCTAGACTCTGGATCAAGCATTTACTGCCCACATATTTAATTTCATTTTAAAGTATTATTAATTTTTAAACTTAGTAGAACTCGTGCTTGAAAGCTAGGTACTAGAAAGAAATACAATAGAGCAACTATTCATCATTTTCATTTTAAGAAATTAGGGAGAGAGTTCTTCAGATTTGACATGCTTTATTTATTTAAGCTAACACACACTATAACCTATTACTTAAAAACATTAAAATAGTAGTAAGTGTTGACGCAAAACGTGGCGCCTCGCGTCAAAGGCACACAGCAAGCCGAACGAGGCTAGCTTCAATCGGGAGCCCGGGGTGTATCGAACCCGGAGACGTGCCAGTCGGTTTGACCTGAAAACCAACAAGGGATAAAATGTGAGAATACCTTGGAACATGCTGGGTAAAAACCAGACAGTTCCATATTTACGGCTTTGGAAGCCAATCACGACGGCACACAGCTATAGAAGCTGTTTGTCGAAACAGGTTTAAGATGTCATTCGGCAAGTATAAAGAGAAAGCATGTAAACATGTCGATTGCCGAATACACACGTGACAAAAGGATAAAAGAAGTAACTTGTAAATACAAATCTATTCAGATAACATGTGCATAGGCCAATCCAGCTAGTCTGCCGCACGTCCAGCCTTCATAAACCCGTCAGGCATAAACTCAAGCAAAGCTAATCCACCGCATGATACCACTTGCTATAAATCTCCTTATAATTAGATTAATCCACCGCATGATACGATCTAATTATAAGAAGCTAAAAGCACACATACATCTGAACAGGTCTGTACATACTCCTTACTCATGTAAGCTTAACCAGAATCAGCAAACTAGCCGAACTGGGGTCCATGAAGAAGAAACATACAAGCAAAGCATGATTAAACTAATCCAAAACCTGCACCTGCCACACGGCACCCGGCTCTATCAAAGCCTAAACATGATCGGCATGCATGAACCCGCAACATGTGACAATCTAGATTGAAAGTCGGTTCGGCCACCATGATCTTATAATTAGCAAAGCACAAGCAAACTCGCGCAACAAGGCCGAACGAAGATCAATCTAGATTGGGCAAAAAGTGTTGTACGAATTAAATAAATAAAACATATAACACATGATAACTTGATGAATCTATTAGATCTGCCAAATCTAACAGAGCCGATAACTATTTTTACTCATGACTCAATCCGCCGCACGATACAAGTCATAGGTAAAAACTTCCCGTCATAAGCTTAAATCCGCCGCATGATACTAAGCTTAACATACGAGACTACTTGCATCATATCTAAATCCACCGCATGATACTAGACATGATAACAAGGTTGCCGGTACTTACGGAGGTCGACGGATCGATGATTCCTCTCAAAGAACTCGACGACACGACTATAAGGACTCGAAGATGGCACGGGGCCGATTGTATTGATGTGGTTGTGAACAATTTTACAATGGTCGAGGGCTTATATTTATACCCTGGATGAAACACGAGTCTTAGACGATTACGACTTTACAATAAAATACGGAAAGATATAAACCCTACATTATTTGGTGCCTTCCATCACCCCGTGTCCTCTCGTACAAGTCGGCTTTACTCATAATACGCGTTTTCCGAATGGAACCATTGCCTCGCGAAATAGCCGACCGCGTAGACAGTTACCAAAACTCGGAGGACCAAACAGCTGCCGATCGCTTGCCGAATCTGTCTCCTCTGCTGACCGGATCCACCCGTCATATTCTTATGCGTGTGAAAATCTGGTGTTAACAGTAAGACATACCTAAATCACGAAGATAACGGGGGTGTATCTCCCCCAAGCTAATCCCTTCGATCACATCGAGCCTTCATGTGCCCGAATATTTTTGTTCTTTTTTTCTTTTTAAGGGTGAGCCTTTATGTGCTCACACATTTTTTTTGTATTTTGAATTTATTTATAAAAACTTAAGAGGATAAAGATATTTACCTGGATACACGGGAGTGCTTTCCCCCAAGCTGAATGTTGACGTAGTCGTTCGATCTTGCAATGTAGCAGACTGGCAGTGAAAATGTTCTTCCTCTATTAGAGCATTGATTGATGTTGATGGTTGTTGAAATAGTGCTCCAACAGTGGATGGAACATCCACTTGCTCGTCAACTTTTCTTGGTCTTTAATCCTGTGAAACTCAAATAGACAACAAAACTTGTGGAACAGATTAAGCATTAGTGGTTGGCCACTCAAGTTGTCCAGAGTTTCAGTAAGATCTCTTTCTCAATATTTTTGTATTTTAATATTTTTTATGATGCAAGAGAAAATGCAACTGGATAAATGTATGCATATTTATTTTTGTTTTTATGCCACCACGGTGAATATTTCATGTGGGTTTTTACACATCACAGATTTATTCACATGGGACTTTAGGTTTTATGATGCAGTGCAATAAGTAAAATATTTTTATTTTCTTTTTTTTATGTAATGCTGATGCAGAGAAGTAAATATGCTATGGAGAGATGATGATGGAAAGTAAATATGCAAAATGAAAACTAATACAGAAAAGATAAATATGGATAACTACCGATTTACCTTTCGGCGAGGGTTCAATGTTTTAAGTCCTCTGAATAGGACTTCTCACCATGTTCATTCCTGAGGTGCATCATTTGATTCCGATATATAGACCTTGATAACTACACCTCTTGATATGGTGTCACTCATGTTCTTCGTTCGCCCAATAATTTGAAGTGAAACTTTGATTGTGGAAGCTGGTAGCATCTTGCTCAGTGTGTATGTTCTTATAGATCCAGGACCTTCACTCTGTAGAATTTAGGAGTTGACAAACCCCTCCATGTTTTGCTCAAGAGTGTGTCCTGCTCATAAAGACAAGGCAGAGATCAAGTGCATGGGCTCTGTTGGTGGAAAAACACCAACAGAACCAAAAGTTTTGTTCATTCGTCTCTAACCTTAGACACATTGCACAAGATAAACTTGTTGTTTATGTGTTCTATTCAATCATAACATGAGTGATAAGATCAGAAGATGAGCATGAAAGTAGCATCTTAAAAATATTTAACAGATCATATTACTTAACCCAAGGGAGGATAATCTATGTATAGTGTGTCGATCTTTTCATGATTGTGATATATCATCTTCCAAAGGTTAGATGCATAACATTTTAGCTCATTTAGATAGTGAGATAGTGAAGGGTCGAGATGGCGGACTAGAGGGGGGGTGAATAGTCTTTTCTAAAATTAATCTCATCGGCTAACTGAAACAAATGCGGAATTAAAACTATCGGTCTAGCCAAGACTACACCCCTCTACCTATTAACTTTAGCACCTTACAAAAGATCCTAAACAAAGCAAATAAGGTGCTAGGCTAGCTAGAGCTCACCTAATCAATCTAGCTCGCAAGGTCACACAAACCTATGCAACTAGTACTCTAATCAAACCGGAGAGCTCCTAATCAATGTAGTGATGCAAAGCACATAAAGCCTAAGCTCACTAGCAATGCTCAATAACAAGGCTACACAAGCCAAATTAGAGAGCTCAAAATACTTATCTACACAAACTAAGCAATGTGACTAACAAGGCTACTCAATCCAATTAGTCACGCAAGAGATCTACTTCTAAGCTACACAAGCAAAGAAGGTAACTAGCAAGCTACACAAGCTAACTAATTACAAGAGCAACTATTTAAGCTACACAAGCTAGATAGCTACACAAGAGCAACAACTAAACACTAGCACAAGTATGAGTATGGAAATACAAGCTAGTGAATGGAGATAGCAAACCACCGAGAAGATGATGTCGGTGTTTGTTAACCGGCAACTCGTCTTGAGTAATCTCAGACGATTTGTTCGGTGGGGATCGGTGTTCGTAGGACCCGACGAGTACACAGAGACAGCGATTTATACTGGTTCAGACCGCTAAATAGCGTAATACCTTACGTCCAGTGCGGCGTGTGCCTTGTGTATGATTATGATTCAATGTTCGATGATCTAGGACCTGCGCCCGGCTCCCCTTATATATCTGGGTGAGCCTCGGCACAGTCCGAGTCCTAGCCGGTTACAAAGATAGAGTCCTATTCTAATTACAAGACTCCTTTTTACAACTTGGCTAAGTTACAGATTAGAGTCCTAGTCCAAGTACACTTCATTACAAGTCTTCGGATCTCTAAACCGTCCTGGATTAGTCGGAGTAATCATCGATAGATGATATCTCTGACATCCTGGTCCGTCAAGCCCCCGAGCTCTTCATCATTTCTTCACGACGTTATCTTCTAGCTTCTTCTTGAGAATCCTCGAGTAATGTCTTGAGAAATCCTGAAGTGCTCCAAGGTTTTAAAGAAACTTCTTGGCGTGCGCTTTTTCACAAAAAAGCGCACCCATAGGGTGTAGCCCTCAAGCCTCTTGTTATTTTTAATAACTTTGAGGATCTTCTAGAACCTTGCCTGAATAATTCTTGAATAAGAAAAAACATTTCCTTCATAGATTATACCCTGTAGCCCCCGAGCCTGAAGTCCGAGTACTATAGTGCTCGGCTCTCGGGATCTTTCAAAATGTACGACTGGATAATCTATTAAGGTCTTGAGTAGTCGGATCATGTTACCAGTTTGTTGCTTAAACTCTCGGAGTAATAATTATCTAGCTTCAGGTGGGTAATGTTTTCAACAAACATCCCGTATCACCCCCCACTAAATAATAATAACCGTGAGCCCAGCAATAATTGACTGGTGACTATTCTAGTTGTATGTATTAATGATGTTTGTCATTTTCTGCAACTGCAAACTTTGTTGTCTTCATCTTGAAGTGCGTGTGAGAGTTGGCTCTGTTACCTATACTGAGCTTCACATGCACCATAGTATATTGGTTGAATTATTGCTTCAGCAGTCACTCTTGTTGATGGACCATGTCCATAGACCAAGGAGAAACCGCCTATAAATATCCTGCCTGGAAAGCGAAGGACTCTCATCCCTTTGAGTGTAGAACTTCTCTTAGTCCCATGAGTATTGTAGTAGCAGTATCGGAGATGGCCGAGCCCCCGGGTGTCTTCCTTCTGTAGAATAGATGAGGTGCCCAGAAGAACTCTTGTGAAAGGACCATCCGTCAGGGTGGTTTCCAAGTGGCCGCGAGTAGAGGGACACAGAGGTGAGCCTAAAGGAACTCTTGTGACTACCACTCGTAGATAACCTCGGAGTCACAGGTTGTCAAAAGGGCGGCGAGGGTGATGGTCTTCCCCGAGTTCCTTGAGTACTGGGGTGGTACCAAAGACCCACCTTGGGATGCACTGAAAAGATAGTGTCTACCCAAGGTTCTGTGTCTGCTTTACTGCGTCTCAATGAACCCGGTCCTTGGTGCGATAGGCATCAAGGCTATGTACCTTGAATTCACTAGAGTATCGTTTTACACCTTGATTGTACTTCTGTTGAAAGTTGTTGTACCTCAAGATGCTTCCATGTATCTCTATTGTATTTCCGAGTAATAATAACAAAGATCTGGGTACTTGGAATATTTTCCGAGTCCTCTGTCCTGTTATCCGAGTACTATCTGTATCTTGCGAATGGAAAATTTGTCTGTTTACCGCTTCTGTCCTCCATCTCTAACGCCGTCTGACACGTGCTCCCAGCCGTTAGGGTTACTAACGTTGCCATGACGCCGTTTACGAAAGCCGAACGGTTATTAAAACAGATCTATAATACGCCACCACCAGACTTGTGCTTTCTTCACGCTTTCATCAAGCTCTTGCCTTCAAACCAAGCTCTTGCCTTCAAACCACAAATCCCTTAGCCAACTGTCAGTTGATGCGTAGAAAATCTCTCGTCACCAACATGGGTCCCAAGAGGCAGTCTGCGGCTGAGAAGAAGAAGCCCAAGATCACCACCACTGGAAAGCCTAAGCATCCAAACCCACCAACTGATGTCTTGTCGTGGAAAAAGCCGGACACCACCTTAGCAGAACTAGCCTTCCTGGCGCAGCAAGGGTACCTGCGAGCGCAACCACTCGATGGCTGGAGGGTACCCATCGACCATCGAGCTCCCGCCCCCAACACTACGGAGATCGTGATGTTCAAATCCTTCGTAGAGCGGGGATTGGGGCTTCCTGCGTCGGATTTCTTCCGTGGACTGCTGCATTATTATGGTTTGACTCTAAACCATATTACTCCCAATGCAGTTCTTCATATTGCAATCTTCGCCCACCTTTGTGAAGCTTTCTTGGGGATTTGTCCCAATTTTACCCTTTTCCGCTACTTTTTCTGGTTTAAGTGTCAACCTAATGACACTAAGACCGAAGTAGTCGGAGGGGCTAGTCTTTAGGTTAGGCTAGAAGTAGCCAATTAGTATGTAACTGTAGAGTTATCAAACTCTGTAAAAGACTGGGCCGCCGGGTGGTTTTACATGGGTAACCCACCCCCAGCTCTTCGTCCCCATGATGGATGGCCACCACAGAAGTGCCGTGAGTGGAAGGAGAAGCTTACGGTTGAAGAGCTCGGAGCTATCCAACCCCTCCTCATGATGATAGATGCTTTAATAATCGATGGACTGACTGGATTCAACATTGTCCAAGACTTTGTTGCCCAACGCATCCACCCTCTTCAGCAGCGAGCGAACTTTGGGTTCGAGTACTTGGGGAAGAATGACCCGGGTCGTCACGCTGTTGAACAGTTGTCGAATTATGAGGTCTTATGGAGGGTGAACCGGCTACTTAAGAGTCGTGAACACTTAGCTTCTGTGATGGCGACATTCTCCGCCATTAATCCTCCTCCTCCGGTGAGTAACTGAACTGTAATGTCGTCAGTGTTCTAAATAGATATCCTTCTGACTTGACTTTATGCTTTTTTCGTGTAGGGTCAGGGGAGAGAAAACAATGACTGTCCTCCCCTGCCTCCACCAACTCAAGAAGGCGGAGGCATAGCCTTGGAGGGTCCTATCCGAAGTGAGGACTTGCCTACCAAACCAAGCTCGCCTGAAGATCTTGACTGGCTTGACACAGATTCAACTGACTCTGATGTCCTGCTTATAGACCCGGAGGCCGGAGGTAGCCGGAAGAGATCACCAACTCCGCAGCTGGAAGTCGGAGGCCCTATCCTTAAGAAGGCTCGCACTGGTAATCGCCGTGCTTGTCGCAAAGTACTTTTATCACAAGAATTGGCTGAAAAGCACTGTAAGTCGGGTGCTCCTAGTAAGGGAAAACCCGAGTACTTTGTAGTCCTTTTGATTGTTGATAACATCTTATCTTATATGTGATACTGTATCAGGCACCGGAGCAGATCAAGGTACTTCAGGTAACGCGGTTGCTGAGGACTCTTCTGCTTCAGACCAGCAGCTGCTCTTGAAGTTACCGAAGCCCTTAAAGCTCGCGAAGTAAGTCGCATCGTAATACTTGTAGGAAAACTCATAAACTTCTGGTACTAACTCAGGTACTCGTCTGTTTGTAGGAAAGCGAAACCGGCTGCAACAACTTTGAATGTCGTCCCTGATCCTCAGGCGGTAGAGGAGTCAGAGCCGCTAGCCAAGAATGACTCTAGCGTGCCGCCAGCCTTCAATCAGGTAGATGCGCTGCCTGGCTCTTCTCCGTCTGAGGTTCAGGCCGACGCTTCTCCTGACGTGGGTACTCTTCCATTGCCTCAGGTTGGTTGGTCGTACTCCATCTTTCGCTCTCCCGCTCAATTGGAATTTGACCGGGTTTGGAATGACTGGTTTTTTCGTACACGGCAGCCTGATGAGCCAACTCTGGATATGGTCGTGGCGGATATTCACACGGACACTTCAGCCCATCAACGGGAAGGGTCCTTGGATGCGCCCGAGTCCTCGCGCCAAGGGGCGACTCTCGACGTATTTGGGTACAATCAGGACCTTACCCGGCTGAAGGAACTGAGTGATCAGGTGAGGGCTCCTGTTGAAGCTCTTCACCAGTTTGTCGAGGTAAGATTCTCATTCTCCTCTTATTGTTCTGTAGACTCGTCCGAGTACTTACAATATAATTGTGCTCTAGGCCTTTGACTTCAAGGTCCGAGATCAAGTTACCCGGATCCGCCAGGAGATGTCCCGTGAAAACCAAGAACTCAAGGATTATATTTGTCGGTGTTTCTACCCCGGGGGTATGACACCAACTAGTAATATGATCGCGTGCTCTCTTCCTGGATGGTGATGCAAGATGACACAAGGATTTATCCTGGTTCGGGCAAAGAAGACCCTACGTCCAGCGGGGGAGGAGGTTCTTGTATTACTTGCACCTAAGTGCTTGTACAGGGGCGAATACAAGCTCAGTGAGCGTGGACCGGAGTCCGGACCCATGTATGTGTGTGTGGACTCGTGTCGCGCAAGCCCATGTGTAACTATAGACTCGTGCGTTGTCTCTTGCGCGCGAAGGGCCCTGGCGTCCCCTTTTATAGAACAAGAGGAGGCCAGGGTTTACACAGGATTGACATGTACAACGCTCGATATTGCGAAGGGTAGGAACTCTGACTTGTCGAAGTCTCTGTAGCCAACGTGGGTGTTGCTGTTGAGGCGTCCTTGATGCGTGGCCTCCATCCCGGGCGCGGACGTGGAGGCGTGGCGATGTGGAAGCCGTACAACACCCATCCCGGCACGTACAGGACACGGCGGGGTCCCTCCGGGTCTTGGGGTACCTGTCCTCCAATAGCGTGAAAGCAGTCAGGGCTCGAGGGGCGCAGGGCCGGCCTCGAGGTGGCGCCTACGGGAGGCTCGAGCCCCCGCAGGTATGGGCAAGTCCCGGAACGCCCTGGCGTACAGCGGGAACCCAGGCCTCGGGGTGAAGCTCGAGTGTGCTACAGTGCGTGGTATGGCCGAACAGTGCCGTACTTGTGCCTTTTTGCCCATGCTTGTGGTGAAAACGAGGTTTGACTCTGGCTCCGGTTCACTGTGGCACACGCTGTGTACCGGAGGATGTGACCGGAGTAAGTGGACGCATTAAATGCGCAGTATGGGGCTAGTACGGTTGTCAGAGCTGAGAAGCAGGGAGCTTCCTTCTTGCGGGAGGCGTGAAGGGTAGTGGAGCGCTCGCCCGAGGCTTGACGCGGAGGGCTCGGGTGAGACGGAGAACGAGCGCCAGCCCGAGGCCTGGCTCGGAGGGCTCGGGCGAGACGGAGATTGAGCATCTGCCTGAGGCCTGGCTTGGAGGGCTCGGGCAGGACGGAGAATGAGTGTTCGCCCGAGGCCTGGCTTGGAGGGCTTGGGCGAGACGGAGAATGAGCGTTCGCCCGAGGCCTGGCTTGGAGGGCTCGGGCGAGACGGAGAACGAGCGTTCGCCCGAGGCCTGGCTTGGAGGGCTCGGGCGAGACGGAGAACGAGCGTTCGCCCGAGGCCTGGCTTGGAGGGCTCGGGCGAGACGGAGAACGAGCGTTCGCCCGAGGCCTGGCTTGGAGGGCTCGGGCGAGACGGAGAACGAGCGTTCGCCCGAGGCCTGGTTTGGAGGGCTGACGCAGCCTACTTTCCACTTAATAGGTTTTCGGGCTTCGGCTTGGTGGGCCAGCGTTGTAGGCCTCGAGGGGTTGGTTTTTTAGAAGGTTAGACTTGCTAGGTTTGTTATTAATTGGTGTTCTAGGTTTAACCTATTTGTTTGCGTTGATTGGGGGTACCCCTTTTGCGGTCTCCCGACAGTAGCTCCCGAGCCCTTGTTGGAGTGCTTGCACTCGAGCAGGGGCTCCCGACTGGGATCTCGAGGGTTAGCTAGCCGGTTCTCGAGGGTTTGGTTGCTTTGATTCCGTGGGTGTCGTGCGAGCGACACCCGCGGGTGTAGCCCCCGAGGCCACGGGGGAGTGGTTAGAACTCCCTCGTGGGCTTTTTGAGAGTGTGAGTGTTAGTTGTGTGTTTTTTAGGTTCGGGAGTGTCGAGCCCCCGAGTTTTTTACCCTCTTTCGTCGAGGGGTGCCAGGCTGAACCGACCGGCCGGCACTTCGAGCCGTCCGGCACGCCGGTTGCCCTGGCTTGTCATCCCGCGAGTCCTTTCGATCGGATGCGAGGGGGGATGCCTCGTACTACCACGAGCGGGCGAGTATCGAGGTTCCCGGTGAGCTGGTAACGGGGGAATCCAAGTGAGACCTCATGCCCCATTCGATGGGGTCGACTGTAGCCCGGAGGCGATCTCATAAAGCATGGGTGCTCAGTCTGCAGGAGTGCCGGGTTCATTCAATAGGACCTGGTGGCTCGATGCCTCCCTCTGAGGGGATCTCACTGCATGTCGTGCTCCCCGCCTTGGATACACGTGAGGGGCCTCGAGGGCTTGGCCCTCGAGCGATGCTGCGAGTGGCGCCCCTTGGTGTCCCTGACTCGGGTGCTCGAAGCCGGCTGTCGAACCCTCTTCGAGGGCCAGCCTTCGCTGCTTCGAGACTTAGGGTCGGGGCCCGTTTTTACCTTCCTGAAGAAGCCTCCGTCGCTTGGAAACCTTCTGCCCGTTGGGCGCGCCTTTTTAGGCGAGGTAGTGGAGATCGTGGCGCTAGGGCGACTGACAAGAAGTCGGAGCGGCGGCCGTGGTGGGCCCGGAGGAGTGGAGCGAGTGCGGAGTTGCCGCGTGTACCTGTCGACCAGCTCGAGATGCGGTTAGGTGGGCGCATTAAACGTGTGCGGTTACCGTTCCTCTGTCGTGGGAGACTCCGCCCGAGGCCTGGCTCGGAGGGCTCGGGCGAGACGGAGAACGAGCGTTCGCCCGAGGCCTGGCTTTGAGGGCTCAGGCGAGACGGAGGACGAGCGTTCGCCCGAGGCCTAAAAATCTCGTGTTCACACAAAGAAAAGAGATTAGTCGTATTCCCCGAGCCCCTTGGTTGCCGATCGATGGCTTTGGGATTGGGGGTAGTCCAAGGTTTTTTCGACCTTATCTCGGGTGCGAGGCGAGCCCCAGAGCTCTTTTTCGCAAAGGGTCAGTCAGAGGCGGCCTCGTCTTGGTTTTTCGACCCTCACGCATCCTTTTTGCAAGGAAGAGGGGTGGCGACGCCGCGCTACCATCGGTAGGTATCGGCCACGACGTCCCTGATGAGCTGTTAACGGGTAAATCCAAGTGCGTGCCCGTGCCCCGTTCGATAGGGGTCGGCTAGGGGTCCGGAGGCGCACACATGGAGCCAGAGGACAGTCACCAGGGCCCGGAACCGTTCGATTGATTCCGAGGGCTCGTTGCCTCCCTTCGCTGGGATCCCGTTTTGAGACCGTCCTGCTAGCCTCAAATACGACTCTGGATGTCCTGAGCGGTCGTGCTCGGGCTTGGCTCGGGCCATGCGATGGGCGCATCCGTGGCCATTCCTGACTCTGTTATCCTAGGGCGGCTGTCGAACCCTCGGAGGGGTTGGCCTTCGAACCCCTGGAATGTAACGGGCTCGATGCCCTGGGTTCCTTCGCTGGGAAGGAGTCAGAGGCAGGTTACCTCTTCCGTCGGAGCGGCGGGCGCGCCTTTTTAGGCGACTTTCTGGGGTCGTGGGCGGCGCCTGTTGCGGACGTGTGCAAGGGCCCACGACCAGGCATTTAATGCTTGCGTGCGCACTCGTATCGAGGGGATTCTCGCAATCATGAGATCTCCTAGCGTGCAACGCATTGAATGCGGGTGAATAGTGACCGACCGGGATCTGGCTGTTGGTTTTTACCCTATAAATACGCCCCTTAGGGATTTCGGAGCGGTTCCTTTCCTCATTCGCTCGTACCCCTTACTCTTTCGTCTTCCTCCTCTGTCTAGCCGCACAAAAGCAGAGGTGGTGAGGGAGAGACCAGGCCAGCGGCGGAGTAGAGGGTTGAGAGGCAAAGAAGAAAGAGAGAGAGAGAGAGAGAGAGAGAGAGAGAGAGAGAGAGAGAGCGACCTTTCCTCTTTGCGACATCTGCGCCTCCGCCTTCTGTCGTTCGGGATGTCCGACGCCGCTGAGCCATGGGGCGCTTCTGCCGCCACCCCAGAGAAGCTAGCGGAGCTGGTGCAGAGAGGACTTCTTCGGGGCCTTTCCGGCTCCGATAGACCAGAGTGGATCGCCCCCGGTCCGGAGGAGGACGAGCCGAGGCCCCCGAACGGCTACGTGGTCAGCTTCATCGCTTTCCACGAGCGTGGGTTCGGGGTACCGGCAAGCCGGTTCCTTCGGGCGCTTCTTTTCTACTACGGGCTCGAGCTGCATCACCTTGCCGCCAACTCTATTTCACAGGCGGCCATCTTCGCGACCGTCTGCGAAGGCTTCCTGGGGATCGAGCCCCACTGGGAGCTCTGGATCCACCTCTTCCGGGGCGAGCTCTTCACGAAGGCGGTTTCGGAGGGTCGGCGGAGATTGATGAGGTCGGGGAGCTGCGTGCTCTCCGTTCGCCAGCATAGGTCGGGCCTGTACATCCCGTCCCAGGCGGCCACCTCGAACAAGGACTGGCGCATGGGCTGGTTCTACCTTCGCAACGACGATGGGCTGCTGCCAGCATACACCGGCCGCGTCATCGAGTCGCGGCCGGACTTTTGGAACTACGGCGTCGTCGACAAGAGGCAGAGTCGAATCGACCCGCTACTTGAGGCCCTGTCGAGGCTGCGGAAGGCGGGTCTTACGGCCGGGATGGTCGTGGCCTGGTTCCACCAGCGGTGCGTGCTGCCGCTGATGAACCGGCCCCTGATCATGGCGAAGATGAGGGACGACACGCCTCTCCTACAGGAGTGCCAGATGAGGGTGTCCCCGGTCGCCTATCCCGAGCTCGTTCGCCGGGCGAGGGATGCAGTAAAGGAGGTGAAGGACGCGAACAAACTGCTCAGTATTCCGATGCGCCCGTTCCGCGGGTACATCAGCTTGGTAAGGGGATCGATCCTGTGGGTGTGTTGCCGTGGAGCTTTCTTTTTTCGTGTTCGATCCTTACTTCCTTCTTTTTGCAGGGTTTACAGGGGGTCAGCACCTCGAAACCTCCCCTTCCTGAGGAAAGGGAGGAGAGGCGGCGCCTGGCCGAGGAGAGGAAAAAGAGAAAGGACGACAGGAACATCAGGCGGGCTAAGCGTCGGAAGGACCGTGACGACCTGGAGAGGCGTCGGCGGCAATAGAAGCTCCAGGGTGAGCCAGAAGAGTCCTCCCCTACGGAGGAGGATTCCGATGATGACGACGAGGAGGGCTCGGAGGGGGACTCCGAGCCCCTGGCGGGGTTCCCAGACGTGGACCGTTCACCGGTCCGGTTGGCGAGCCCCGTGAGGGGCACGCCCGGGGCGCAGGCGGCGGGGAAGAGCCCTGTTCCTGCCCCGGGCGCGGGTGGCGAGGCTTCTGTGCCCTGGGGGGCGACAGGTCCACTCAGGGCCCGTCGACGCCGCCGTCGGTGGGGGTTTTGACGGAGACCCTCGAGACGGAGCTCCCGCCTCCCCCGAGCGGGGTTCCCCCTGCAGGGACACCGCGGCTGCAGACCACACTCGTGTCCACTGCGAGGAGGGCGCCAAGGGCTGGGTGAGCACTCGTCGCTTGCCCGTCTCGCGTTTGCTTGTGTGGGGATTTTTTCTTCATGATGCGTATCTTTCTTCTCTTGTCTCAGCGGGAAGCGGTCCGGGGAGGCCTTATCCCTCCACCCTCGGAAGGCGCTGAAAGTGGGCGCGACTTCCTCCGCCGGCGCGGTGGTGGCACTGTTTGTGACGCCACCACTGCCGGGGTCCAGCGGGCCGGACGTCACGCCTGAAGTCATCAAGTCCCCACAGGAGGCCCCGGTCTCTGGTGGGGCGCCAGAGGAGGACCCTGCTTCTGGGGCGTCGAGGGATGAAGGTGCCCCGGGGGCCTCGACCGCTGAAGTCGAGGCCGCTAAGGCGGCTGAGGCAGAGCCGTCCCAGGCCGTTGCGCCCGAGGCTGGGGCCGACGTCCTGCCTCAGGGGTCGCGCTTGCCGGAGGAGATCCATAACATCTCTTCTGACGAGACTTCCCCAAAAGGTGGGAAAGCAGAGGTGGAGGGCGAGGTTACCAGCGTGCCGTCGAGGCTGCCGGTGCCAGAGATCGGAGGAGGGGGCGAAAGCTCGGCCCTTGCCCGCTTGGGAGGTCACTCTCCCACCTGGGGCGATCCTCGAGTGGAGTGGAGGGATCCAGCTGATCCCGAGGCCGAGCCGGTGTTCGTCCTCGATGATGCCCCCGAGGCCGGAAACTGGAACGTCCTCGGGCAGCTCGGCTCGCTCCTCACGCGGTCGTTGAAGACGTCTCTGACGTTGGTGAGGAACCTTGTTTGGGCGATCCTCTTCTTCCCGTTTTGTCGTAAAAAAGGGGGGTTAATGTTTGGTTGATTATCCACCTTAGGAGCTCATGGAGACCTCTCGGGCTAAGTCGGATTTCCTCCGTCGGGAGAGCCGCGTCTGGGAGCAGCTTCAGACGTCGAGCGCTGAGCTCGCCCGCACCCAGAAGCAGCTTGCCGAGAAGAGTACCGAGGCGGGCGGGCTGAGCGTCCGCTGCTCAGACCTGACCGCCGCGGTTGCCGAAGCCCAAGAGTACGCCGCCCGGGAGGCGGAGAAGGCTAAGAACTTGGCGTCGCGGCTGGAGGAGTCCGAGAAGGCGGCCGAGGCCCTTCGTGCTCAGGCTGCCGAGGAGGCATCCAAAGCGCGGGCCCTGAGCACGGACCTCGAGCAGGCTCGGAAGTCTGCTGAGGCGTCGGCCACTGACGCCCAGAAGTGGGAGGGTGCGGCGAAAGGTGACCTTTTGTTCCGCAGGTCCTATGGTTTCCTCATCGCGTTTTCTTTTTCTTTTGACGAGTTGTATCGATCCTCTGTAGAGTTGAAGGGGAAGCTTGCTGAGGCCGAGGAGGCCTCGGCCGCCCTGCAGTCGGTTTACCAGGCTGAGGCTTCAGATCACCAGGCTCTGCAAGATGCTGCCGCCGAGGCCTGCGCGTCCCTCGGGACCGTAGATGGTCAGTCGGGGAGCTCCCTGACCAGCCGTCTGGCCGCCCTGAGGGGTCAGGTGGATGACCGGGTGCGCGATGCCCTGCATCTTGGGGTGAAGCGGGCCTTCGCCGTGATCTCCAGCCACTACGATGGCCTCAACTTTGACGCCATCAGCCAAGGATATATCCTGCCGGACGATGAAGACGAAGCCGAGCGGGAGATCGCGGAGTTCGCCAGGGCCGTCGAGGCCCCTGGGGAGGCCCTGGCTCAGTTCTTTGAAGAGGACGTGGGGCTTCCCCCAGCAGCGTCCTCGGCTCCTGAAGACCCCTCGGCGATTGCTCCTGCGAACGAGCCTCAAGAGGAGAGACGAAGTTAGTTTGGGCCACCGAGCCCTTGCGTTGTGTCCTCCGTGGGGGGGGGATATTTTTGTGAGAAAGAACATGCTCGCGGCCCTCGAGGCCTAATGTAAAAACATTTTCGCATTTCGCTCCTTGTTGCCTGTTTCGAAAAAGCGAGCGAAAATGTAAGTCTCGGGGGCGTCGGACGTCGGGTCGGAGAGACCCTTCTCCTGATAGCCCACGAGGCCTCGGAGGAGTGGGAAAGACTCCTTCAAGGGCTTTTGGGGTGAGAGCCCGAGATGATATTGAAACATCTTTGCGCTCGAGTTTTCTTATTTTTCTTTGCCTGAGTTTTGCTTCGACTAAGTTTTCGACACAGACTTGAGTCCTTCGAGGGTGGGAGCGAGTGGAGGTACCGTAGCCCGGGGGTGTAGGCGAGCTCCCGTCTCGACACCCTTGACCCTTAGGGAGCCCAAGGTGTTTTCTTCTTAGTCGTGAGGCGCGTCCGAGGCATAGAAAAATAAAATAACGTCGAGTTTAGTAAGAAACGTGCGAGGTTTTTAGGAACTTATGGGGGATCCCCTGGTTAGCCCCCGAGGGAGTCTTGACTCTGATTAGACAGAGTCGAGGCTACCTCTGTTTTGAACAAAATAAAGAACTTGGAAACGAACTTTTATTCATTCATGATGCGATGTTTGTACAAAATACGAGAAATGTACGAAGCCTCGAGGCTTTAGGGATAGAAAACGACGTAGCTGTTCGATGTTCCGAGCTGGAGTCGGGCTCGGGATTGTCGGGGGAGATTGACCGAACTCCTTGGTTGTGCGCATGGCAAGGGCGAAGTTGGAGCTTCCATCGAAGTCACTAGTCGATGCGCCAACCGTCGCGGGGTTGTTTGCTGGTGACGCCCTTGGTTGTTTGGCCTCAGACGTAGTACCGTCGAGGTCCCGTTGGAGGTTTCACGGGTACTTGACCGAATGCAACAGCGCCACGTCCCGGGCCCCGTCGAGTTGGTCCAGGGTGGCCGAGGCTTCCTGCACATTCGGTATTAGATTATTTGAAGTTTAATCAAGGAAAGAACACTGCGTCCTTCTTGTTGATTTTACGAAAACTTCTCCTTAGCCTCTACCCCGCGTTTCCGTCCCATTGTCACGTCGTGCTCTTTGGTGCGGTCGGCAAAGGAGACCGTAGCCTTTCGCAGGCGATAGGTTCGCTCCTTGCCTGCTTTGGCATGACCCCTGAGGGTCAGCCGTCCCTCAAGGTTTGTCATGACTTTGGAAAACGGAGCGACAGTGCCGCAGGCTTGTGTTTTTTCTTAGCGTGCCCGCGTTTGTTTCTTCCTTTACTTGAACCTGAGGAGCTCGATCTACGGGCCGTGTCTCGGTTCTGCGGATGGGCCGGTGCCGTTAGCCGTCGGAGGCGTCAGGCGGCCAGGACCCGGTCCGCTTTCTCGAAGACTCGACCCACGTCCCTTGCTCCTCTGGTTCTTATTCGGGATGAAGCAAACGCGGACGTGGGCATTTTAATCATTGTTTTCGCAAACGTTGACCTTTTTAAGAAACAGAACGGAAAACCAAACGTTAGAAAGAGGAACGTAGCTTTTTGATCACGGAGAGGGATGCTATTCCTCCTTGTTCGAAACGGTCCTGCGTCTATCGTCCTGATGCCGGGGAGGGGAGAGCCCCACGGCGTTGTTGCTGGTGGCGGCGTCGTGGGGCCTTGAGGCTAGGCCTCGAGGAAGGCCCGTCGGCGCCCTCTTGCGCAGTCGTTGGCGGCGTCGCAGGGCCTCGAGGTTAGGCCTCGAGGAGGGCCCGTTGGCGCCCTCTTGCGCAGTCGTTGGCGGCGTCGCAGGGCCTCGAGGTTAGGCCTCGAGGAGGGCCCATTGGCTCCCTCTGACCTCGTTGCGGGCGGCGTCGCGGCCGGACGAGGAGCTTTGTCGATGCGTGGCGCAACGTCCCCGGACAGTCGGTGGTGGCTCATAGGATCATGCCCGGACGTTCCTCCCACTCTGCCGCCGCCCGGTCCTTACGGCGCTCGTCGAGGTGGTGGGTGTAGACAGCTGCGGAGCTGTTGAGGCCGAACGGGGGTCCGCTGGCATCGAGCGCGGTACACCTCGTGCGGGAGGAAGCCAGGTGGTGTCGACGGAGCACGGCTCGGGGGCCTCTGGCCAGGCTCCCGGTCCGTGCGCATGACGAACACGAACTCACTGGGAGAGTGCGCGCGCGCCCTAGAAGTCTCCGGTCGCGCGCCGGACAGGTTCCTCATTGGGGACTCTGCGCCGGCCGCGGGAAAGTGGGTGTACGCCGCGGGCACCGCCTGTGCCTGGCGACGATGGTGACGACGGCGCCGCTCACGAGGTGGCGACGCGTGGTGGTGCGGGCGACGCGCCACGCCCCCCGCGCGGGGTGGTGTGGCACGCCCTCCGCTCGGGCTCTCCGTGGAGAGCAGGGTCAGCTCGTTGCCACTGCCGGTGGCCAGGAACTCGAGGCTCCCGAACCAGACGACGGCACCAGCCGACAACGAAGGAGGGGATGAAGCCATCCAGAAAACAACGAGAAATCGACTCCGACACGCGAAGGCCCCTACCTGGCGCGCCAACTATCGGTGTTTCTACCCCGGGGGTATGACACCAACTAGTAATATGATCGCGTGCTCTCTTCCTGGATGGTGATGCAAGATGACACAAGGATTTATCCTGGTTCGGGCAAAGAAGACCCTACGTCCAGCGGGGGAGGAGGTTCTTGTATTACTTGCACCTAAGTGCTTGTACAGAGGCGAATACAAGCTCAGTGAGCGTGGACCGGAGTCTGGACCCATGTATGTGTGTGTGGACTCGTGTCGCGCAAGCCCGTGTGTAACCGTAGACTCGTGCGTTGTCTCTTGCGCGCGAAGGGCCCTGACGTCCCCTTTTATAGAACAAGAGGAGGCCAGGGTTTACACAGGATTGACATGTACAGCGCTCGATATGGGGAAGGGTAGGAACTCTGTCTTGTCGAAGTCACTGTAGCCAATGTGGGTGTTGCTGTTGAGGCGTCCTTGATGCGTGGCCTCCATCCCGGGCGCGGACGTGGAGGCGTGGCGATGTGGAAGCCGTACAACACCCATCCCGGCACGTACAGGACACGGCGGGGTCCCTCCGGGTCTTGGGGTACCTGTCCTCCAATAGCGTGAAAGCAGTCAGGGCTCGAGGGGTGCAGGGCCGGCCTCGAGGTGGCGCCTACGGGAGGCTCGAGCCCCCGCAGGTATGGGCAAGTCCCGGAACGCCCGGGCGTAAAGCGGGAACCCAGGCCTCGGGGTGAAGCTCGAGTGTGCTACAGTGCGTGGTATGGCCGAACAGTGCCGTAGTTGTGCCTTTTTGCCCATGCTTGTGGTGAAAACGAGGTTTGACTCTGGCTCCAGTTCACTGTGGCACACGCTGTGTACCGGAGGATGTGACCGGAGTAAGTGGACGCATTAAATGCGCAGTATGGGGCTAGTACGGTTGTCAGAGCTGAGAAGCAGGGAGCTTCCTTCTTGCGGGAGGCCTGAAGGGTAGTGGAGCACTCGCCCGAGGCCTGACGCGGAGGGCTCGGGTGAGACGGAGAACGAGCGCCAGCCCGAGGCCTGGCTCGGAGGGCTCGGGCGAGACGGAGATTGAGCATCTGCCTGAGGCCTGGCTTGGAGGGCTCGGGTAGGACGGAGAATGAGCGTTTGCCCGAGGCCTGGCTTGGAGGGCTCGGGCGAGGCGGAGAATGAGCGTTCGCCCGAGGCCTGGCTTGGAGGGCTCGGGCGAGACGGAGAACGAGCGTTCGCCCGAGGCCTGGTTTGGAGGGCTCGGGCGAGACGGAGAACGAGCGTTCGCCCGAGGCCTGGCTTGGAGGGCTCGGGCGAGACGGAGAACGAGCGTTCGCCCGAGGCTTGGTTTGGAGGGCTGACGCAGCCTACTTTCTGCTTAATAGGTTTTCGGGCTTCGGCTTGGTGGGCCAGCGTTGTAGGCCTCGAGGGGTTGGTTTTTTAGAAGGTTAGACTTGCTAGGTTTGTTATTAATTGGTGTTCTAGGTTTAACCTATTTGTTTGCGTTGATTGGGGGTACCCCTTTTGCGGTCCCCCGATAATATTGCTCAAGAGCAGATCAGCCAGAAAGTAGCCACTCAGGTGCTGAACAATCGCATCAATGAACTCCAAAGCAACCTCAAGGCTGTAGTAGCGGAGCGTGATGCTGCCAATGCTCGTGAAACTGAGCTGATTGCCAAAGCCTCCTCCACGGAGCAGAAGGTGAAGGAGCTGAAGAAATCTTCCAAGAAACAGCTGGAAGGTATGTTTGAAATTTGCTTGGTAGTCTTGTCCATATTATTAGTCTGATTGTATAATAACCGACTAAAATTGATGCAGATGCAAATAAGTTGTCTTCAGGGTGGCAAAACGCGTTCAACCGGAAGCAGGCGGAGCTTGAGGAGGTATTTGCTAACGCGCAAAATACTCTTCAAGAAGCCAAACTGATGCGTGAGGGTGCTGACCGGGATCTTCTGCAGGCTTTGAAGTCTACAAAGGAGTCGCAAGATTCCCTGAAAGCTTTAGAGCAAGCCGTCGAACCCCTGCTCAACATGATTCCGGCGCCTGAAGGAGTCGAGGAGACTTTGGTTGAGCGAGCCAAGGCTGCACCCAAACGGCTGGCCCAATATATCAAAGATATGTCGATCTCCGTGGTGCAGGGTCTGATGGCAACTCTGCGGCTGCATCTACCAACCTTTGACCTGGGCGCTCTGATGACCCTCCCTGAAGGCAAAGGCGACGAAGATCTTGCGGCGATGCAAGAGGAGGTGAAGGCTGCTGCGGAGGAGTACTCGCAGATCTTAGATCTTGTGGAGTAATATAGTCTCCTTTGTCCTTTGAGCGCAGCTTGTATCTCCTGTAAACAATTATTATAAGATATCAAAAATATTTGTTACTTTTTATTCTTGTGAACTGCATGTGTGTCCAACTCCTTATTGCGGCAAATTTCTTTGGCAACGGGTTGAATTTATTTGTTATGGATGTATGACCAGGCGTCTAATTAGACGAGTCTATCCGAGTGCTCTCTAGCACTTTAGTTTGGGTCGTGTGACTTCGTTTCTCTAACTTGTTGCGTAGAGAACTTAGTCTTGCCCGAGTACTACTCTTAGTACCCTTGGTCAAGGGATAATTCCGATCAGGCACCTCTTGAAGGACCGTAATGTTGGTTCCTTCTGGATGGATCGTCTCCTCTTGGGGATCGCAGCTTGAGTGCGAAAGTAGGTGGACCTTTGTCCAGTAGGTATGTAACAGGGTGAGTACTATCCCGCCTTGTTACGCCTTATAGGAACTAGTCTCCACTATGGTGGATTCCATATTCGCTATAGGCTGATAGCCGGGTGTTAAGCCGTACTACCTTGTGAGTTGTATTGAGCTCGAAGCTCGTAACTCAAGTATGGTTTCCGCTGAACCAATCTATCCGAGTAATCAATATTAATCGGAGGTGAGCCCTGCTATTGCAGAGACTTGTTGTGCGACTGAATAGTCATAAAGAGACATAAAGCCTGGATAAATTGCAAAGTTCTTGTTTCTGATGAACTTCAAACTTTATTAATATCCGACTAATAAATACAATTGCCCTGAGCCAGATTTGTAGCATAGTCCTTAAGTATGGAATTTCTTCAAGTGCTCAATATTCCATGAATTTGGCAATGGAGATCCATCTTCAGTGACTAGCTCAAATGACCCGGGTCTTGTTACTTTGGATACAATGTAGGGACCTTCCCATGGACTCATGAGCTTGTGGCATCCAGTAGTGTTCTGAATCTTCTTTAACACCATGTCGCCTACTTGAAAGGTGCGGTGATGGACGTTCTTATCGTAGTAGCGCCTCATCCCTTGAAGGTATCTTGCTGACTGAAACAACGCGGTTAGTCGGGCTTCTTCAAGGTTGTCGACTTCTAGCCGCCTGGTATCATCAGCTTCGCCTTCGTTGTACTGTTCTACTCATGGGGAGTTCCAGATTAAATCAGCCGGGAGAATTGCTTCAATGCCATATACCAGAAAGAAAGGAGTGTGGCCTGTTGCCCGACTTCGTTGTGTTCGTAGCCCCCAGACTACCTTAGGCAGTTCTTCAACCCACTTTCCGCCACGATCCTTTAAAAGGTTGAAGAGCCTTGGCTTCAATCCTGCGAGAATCAAGGCGTTTGCTCGTTCAACTTGGCCATTGGACTGTGGGTGAGCTGCTGATGCGTAGTCTATCCTTATTCCGCAGTCACTGGCCCATGATTTGAATTCGATAGCCGTGAAGGGGGACCCAAGATCAGTAATGATCCTGTGCGGCATTCCAAAGCGGTGAGAGATGCTCTGCATGAATTGAACTGACTTGGATGCATTGAACTTGACCAAGGGCATGTACTCGATCCACTTTGTAAATTTGTCAATTGCGACATAGATGTACTCGAATCCGCCTGGAGCGCGCTTGAGAGGGCCTACCATATCGAGTCCCTAGCACGAGAAGGGCCATGACGGAGGGATGCATATCAGCTCATGTGCTGGTACATGCTGCTGCTTGGCGAAAAACTGGCATGATTGACAACGGCGGACTAAGTCTTCCGCGTCTTTTAAGGCTGAGGGCCAATAGTATCCTGACCTGAAGATTTTTCCGACTAGAGTCCTTGAAGCTGCGTGATTACCACAGCACCTAGAGTGGACTTCGTTCAAGATTTCCCTGCCTTCTTCTGGTGTAATACACTTGAGGAGGACCCTTGATGAAGCTCCACGTCGATATAGCTTGTCTCCGACTAGAACATAGTTCTTACTGCGCCTGGTGACTTGCTCTGCTGTAGTTTTGTCACTCGGCAGTTTATGCTCTTTGAAGTAGTCGATGAATACTTGTGTCCAATCGGGTGAGAGGGATAGGACCTGGTTGGAAGGTACTGGCTCGAACTCTTCTTTCTCTTGGATTGAAGGTTTGGATAACTCATGTACGAAGGTACCGTTAGGAACCTGTGCTCTATCAGAACCCAATTTTGCGAGGATATCTGCTGCCACATTGAGGTCCCGAGTAATATGAATGAGTTCCAATCCTGAAAAATGCTTCTCTAGCTTGCGAACTTCAGCGCAGTAGGCGTTCATTATTTCCTTGGTGCAATCCCAGTCTTTATTAACTTGGTGAATGACCACGGAGGAATCGCCACAGACTAGTAGTCTCTTGATACCCAAGGTGACAGCTAGTTTGAGTCTGTGGAGTAATGCTTCATATTCTGCTTCATTGTTGGTAGCCGGCCATAGTATTTGCAGAATGTATTTGAGTTGTTCTCCAGCGGGTGATACAAGAAGAACCCCGGCTCCTGCTCCTCCGAGTTTTAGGGACCCATCAAAGTACATCTTCCAGTGATCAGGAATAGCGGTGTCTTGAAGCTGCTGAATTTCTGTCCATTCGGCGACAAAATCAGCTAGAGCTTGTGACTTAATAGCTTTCCTGGGAGTGAATTTGATGTTGAGTGCCCCTAGTTCGACTGCCCACTTGGAAATCCTTCCAGTAGCATCACGGTTGTGGAGGATTTCTCCTAAAGGAAAATCCGTGACTACCGTGATCTCGTGAGCTTCGAAGTAGTGCCGCAGCTTCCTTGATGATATGAGTAATGCATAGAGCAGTTTCTGTACCTGCGGGTACCTGACCTTCGAGTCGGAGAGTAACTCGCTGATGTAGTGAACTGGTCGTTGGATGTTGTAGATGTGCTTGTCATCTTTGCGCTCCACCACGACTGTTGTGCTGACAACGTGTGTGGTAGCTGCAATGTACAGCATCATTGGTTCCTTGGGCTCCGGCGGCGTCAGTATAGGAGAATTAGTAAGGTAACCTTTGAGTTGTTCAAAAGCCCTATCCGCTTCTTCCGTCCACTGAAATTTATCCCCAGCTTTAAGCAATTTGAAGAAAGGTAATCTCTTTTCTCCTAACCGTGAGATAAACCGGTTTAGCGCAGCCATGCACCCGGTGAGCTTCTGAACATCCCTAACAGAGGTAGGTGGCTTCATATTGATGATGGTTGTGATCTGCTTTTGACTATCCTCGATGCCTCGATGACTAACAAGGAATCCGAGTAACTGCCCTGAGGGTACCCCGAAGACGCATTTGGTTGGATTGAGTCTCCATTGATAAGCACGTAATCTACTGAAGGTTTCCTCTAGGTCTGATATCAGAGTAGTCAGATCCTTTGTTTTTATGACTACATCATCAACATAAGCTTCTGCATTGCGGCCAATCTGATCACCCAGACAATCTTGGATGGCACGTTGATAAGTAGCCCCCACGTTCTTCAGTCCAAAGGACATAGTTTTGTAACAGTATGCTCCGAAAGGAGTAATGAACGATGTCTTGGGTTGGTCTTCTTCTTTGAGAGCAATTTGATGGTACCCAGAGTAACAATCCATGAAGGAGAGTAAGGCGGAGCCTGCGGTAGCGTCAACTATTTGGTCTATCCTTGGTAATCCGAAAGGATCCTTTGGGCAATGCCTGTTGAGGTCCGTGTAGTCGACACACATGCGCCACTCAGCAGAGTTCTTCTTCTTGACTAGTACTGGATTAGCTAACCACTCGGGGTGAAGGATTTCTCTGATGAATCCAGCCGCGAGTAGTTTGGCTATTTCCTTCTTGATTGCCTCCTTCTTCTCAGGTGAGAATCGTCGCAATCTTTGCTTGATAGGTCTAGAGCCTTCCTTTAACTCCAATTTGTGCTCAGCCAAGTTCCTTGGGACCCCAGGCATGTCTGCTGGTTTCCAAGCAAATATGTCTTTGTTTGCTCTAAGGAACTTGGTGAGCGCGAGTTCCTATTCTTCAGATAGGTGAGCACTGATAACCGCTGTCTTGGAGGGATCACCGGTTTCCAGATCAATAGCTTTTGTGGAGACCTCTGCTGATGGTTGAATAGTACCTGCCTTCTTTGTTGGGATTTCTGAATCTACAGGCTTGGTATTATGCACCATCTGAGCGAGTTCTTGTACTTCCAGGGCGAGTTGAGCTTTTTCAGCGATTTGGACAGCCTCTGTGTCGCAATCAAATGACCGCTTCAAGTCGCCTCTGAAGGTTAAGATCCCTTTGGGACCCGGCATCTTCAATAAGAGGTACGGGTAGTGGGGTACTGCCATAAACTTGGCAATAGCAGGTCGCCCAAATATGGCGTGATATGATGACTCGAAGTCGGCTACCTCAAAACTGATGTACTCCGTTCTGTAATTGATTGGAGTTCCAAAAGTGACGGGTAGTATAATCCTTCCGAGTGGTACAGCCACTTTTCCGGGTACTATGCCGTAGAAAGGAGCGGTTGATGGTGTAAGTTGGGTTGCGAGATCTAGGTTCATCTTTCGTAGGGTGCTTGCAAAGATGACATTGAGTCCTGCTCCGCCATCGATGAGTACCCTACCAAGTGTGAATCCAGCGACCGTGGGATCCAAAACTAGCGGGTAATGCCCTGCATTGGAAACGCTGGTCCATTGATCTGCTCTGGAAAAATTGATTGGATGCTCGGACCAGTCGAGATATTCGGGCGTCGCTGGTTTCGTAGACATGATCTCTCGCAGAGAAAGCTTTTGGAGCCTCTTGCTGTCGCTGGTAGTTATTCCCCCAAAGATGACGTTGATAGTTCCTTTTGGGTGCTGGAAACCGCCGGCTTCTTGCTGAGGATCTTCAACTGTCTTCTTGCCTTTATCTTTCTTGTTTTTATTGAAGTCGGGATTTAAGCCTCTCTCCTTGAGCTGTCGGCAGTGCCTAGCTTGATGTCCACTTTTGGGGTGGAAAGGGCAGGGCCCGTTGAGTAAGTCGTCAAAGGTGTATGGCTTGTTTCCCTTCTTCTGAGGTTCCATGGCGGCAACAGTGTTGTCTCCTGCCCTTTTACGGGTGTTTTGTTGTGGTGCCTGGTTAGCTCTCTGATTGTTCCCTCAATCACCTTGTGTGTTTTTGTCGGGGAAGCGCTCCTGTGTGCGTTCTTCTGTCGCCATCATGGAGTTTACAGCCCGATGAAACTCGTCCGCGGTGGTCGGGTCCTGCTTGATGAAATCTTTGTAATTGTACCTTTCACAAATGTCATTGCCAGAGAGGTCAATTACTTCTCTGTCTGTGATGTCGGAAACTGTAGAGCGGATTTCTGAGAATCGCCTATAGTATTCCCGCATTGATTCGTTTTTCTGCTGCTTGCAGGTTCTAAGCTTAGTCCGGGGATCCGATCTCTCTGGGACACCAGCAAAGTTTTCAACGAAGATACGATGTAGTTGTTCCCAGGAGTCGATGGACTCGGGCTTAAGTCTGTCGAACCAAGCAAGCGGCATTGTCTCTAGAGCCATTGGGAGGTAGAGTGCTTTAACATCATTGCTTCCACCAGCTAGCTCGACTGCTTGAGCGTAGAGCCTGAGCCACCATTTTGGTTCTGTCTTCCCGTCGTACTTTGAGTAGTTCCCGGGTTTGAATTTTCGCGGGAACGAGACTGCTCGAAGCCTTTGGGAGAAGCAGGGGAAGCGATCAACTGCATCGGATGCTGCAACTGTAACTCCTCTGTATGAAGATTCGACGCCTCCTTCAGCTTGATCGGGTACCCGGTGGCCTAGACGGCTCCTTGCTGGGATACGACCGAGTCATTCTTGAACCGGCCGCCTCTGGCTCGG
This sequence comes from Coix lacryma-jobi var. lacryma-jobi, assembly GCA_009763385.1. NCBI lineage: Eukaryota > Viridiplantae > Streptophyta > Magnoliopsida > Poales > Poaceae > Coix > Coix lacryma-jobi. Next base: position 28,161,931 of record CM019831.1, read on the forward strand.
GTGGGATGAAGCCTGCTCATCAGATAGGGAGTCAAGATTCCGTCCTCGTAGTTGGAGTGCGGTGGTCTGAAGCATGACCAGTCGTCGCTCTTCGTCGGGGGTGCGATTGGTCTTGGCTCCCATCTCCGTAGCTAGAGCTAGTATGTTTTGATAGGGAGTCTGGAAGACTTTGTGGCCAGCGACCCTCATGAACTCGGGTTCAAGGTTGCGGGAGCAATCAGGGTGCCGTCTGTTGAGATCATCCTGGGAGTGATTGTCTGCAGTGCGAGCTTGACGCTCCGCCTCTGCCTCCAGACGCCTCCGGGTGTTATACTCTTCTAGTCGCGCATGGTAGCGGTCTATAGCTTCCTTGCGGTGAGTTCCTCGCCTCCTGCGGGCTTCTTTTGCTTGATTTTTGCAGATTCTCTCGGCCTTCAAGGACTCGGTTTCCCCGGGCCCCTCCGGATCGTTGTCAGAGAACATACTTAAGGTTTCGTCGTCTTGAAAGACATCTGGTGGGGTTGGTTGTCGTAGAGATGACTGATGCCCCGCCATGAAGACTTCACGGTTATAACCTTGGTGTGATCCTGGTGTCACAGACTCCAGGGTAGAAGTGCTGGAGATTAGTTCTGTTGAGGTGTCGTGTTCCTCAAGAGGGAGCTGATGTCCGTGCTGATATGGAAGTTGCTGGTCAATTGTGCCAATCAGTCTAGCTGGGGCAGGCTGAATCGGCTAATGGACAATGTTACCCTCCTTGGTAGAGCTGAAAATGAGTCCTTGCTGAGCTCCCGTCAAAGGTATCTGCTAATACTCTTTGAATTTTGCTCCAATCAGGTCTTGAAAGCTTTCAGCGGTGTTCCGCAGGCCAAAGGAGATGCCATGGCCAGGATCCGGGTCCTTCTCTTCATACTTTGAGTCCGAGTAGGAGTCGGATGCCTTTGGGCTATCTTCTAGATGCTGTGGTTCTTGGATTTGCAGATTTGCTAGGTTCTGGACGAGGAGATCCATCTTTGGCATGGCTTGCGGCTTCAATTCGGTGTCGAGTCAGCTATGTAGCCTTCCTTGATCATCCGCGGTGCAAGTCCACGAGCCAAAAATGAAAATTGATCCCGCCGAGAACATATCGTCGCGGTTCGCCGGGCTCTTGGTCGTCGAATCATCGAAAGCCCCTACCTAGCGCGCCAGCTGTCAGTGTTTGTTAACCGGCAACTCATCTTGAGTAATCTCAGACAATTTGTTCGGTGGGGATCGGTGTTCGTAGGACCCGACGAGTTCACAGAGACAACGATTTATACTGGTTCAGGCCGCTAAATAGCGTAATACCTTACGTCCAGTGCGGCGTGTGCCTTGTGTATGATTATGATTCAATGTTCGATGATCTAGGACCTGCGCCTGGCTCCCCTTATATATCTAGGTGAGCCTCGGCACAGTCCGAGTCCTAGCCGGTTACAAAGATAGAGTCCTATTCTAATTACAAGACTCCTTTTTACAACTTGGCTAAGTTACAGATTAGAGTCCTAGTCCAAGTACACTTCATTACAAGTCTTCGGATCTCTAAACCGTCCTGGATTAGTCGGAGTAATCATCGATAGATGATATCTCTGACATCCTGGTCCGTCAGATGAAGACAATGTTGACACAGTGATTTTATCCCGAGGTTCACTTGGTTGCCACCAAGCTAGTCCCCGTTGAGACAAGCTCAAGGTTGTCGCCGGTCCTCTTGCTAGTGGTGACTACACTAGTCACACTCTCCCCAAGGAGTGCTTACCACAAGCTCTAGCACTCAACCCGGCCGAACCACTTGACGCTCTTCACGTCTCTCTTTTACTAGAGTTGCTCTTCGCGATCTCCCGCGGGGTGAGCATAACACCCCTCACAAAGCGGTCGCCTCCGGAGCACCACTCAATCTCCGAGCATGCTACCACGGAGCACACACAAGCCTCCAAGCCATCTAGGAGGTGGCAACCTCCAAGAGTAACAAGCACCACTGGCTTGCAACTCGATCACCTGGTGCCACACTTGCAATCTCTCATGCACCGCACTAGAATCGCTCTCTCACTTAGCGGATATGATTAGCACTAATCCCAAGTGAGTTGGAGGGCTCCCAAGCACTCTCACACAAGGACACTAAGTCCCCCAAGGTGCCCAACATGTCAAATGGCCGGCCACCACCTCTATTTATAGAGGGAAGCCTCAAACTAGCCGTTTGAAATCGTGCTGAAATTTGAACTGCGGACAGTCCGCCCTTATAGCCCCGGACAGTCCGCCCTTATAACGAAACTAGCCGTTAGGAGCTGCAACAGTCACCCCGGACAGTCCGACCCTTGGGCCCGGACAGTCCGCCGTTGAAAATCGACAGCCTACACAGAACCTGTCCAACAACTTTGTTCTCCAAAAAATTAGCCGGCGGACAGTCCGCCCTTATAGGCCCGGACAGTCCGCCGTTCACCTATTCACCCGAGAACAGTGCGCTCGTAGCGTCCGATGTATCCCCATCGGTGTGTCCGAGGCCCGCGGACAGTCCGCCACGAAAATGGCAGACAGTCCGCCACCCTCCAGAAAGCCTCCCACGAGAACGGCCATAACTCTTAGCTCCCAACTCGGAATTCAATGATCTTGGACATTTTGGAAAGTTTATTCAGAGGGCTACACAACCCACATGAACTCATGATCCAAAGAACAAAGGATCAATACAGTTTTCCAAACCAAGAACCATCACTTCTCTTTTTCAACCAAAGTTTTCTCCAAAACTTATCCAACTTCTTCTCCTTTGCAAATGTGCCAACACCACCAAGTGTATACAACCTTGTGCATGTGTGTTAGCATTTTCACAATCATTTTCCAAAGGATTTTCACTTGCACTCACCACGCCATTCGATCCTAGTAACAGCGCAATGTTAGATCGCTCAAGTGGCACTAGATGACCGATATGCAAACAAGTTTTCTCCTCTTGATAGTACGGCCATCTATCCTAAACCCGGTCATAATCTTCTCTACACACCTATGACCGGTGAAATGAAATGCCCTACAAATATACCTTTGCCTTGCGCATTCCATTCCATCTCCATCGGTGTTGATGCAACACATGCACCAACCTATCTCCAAATGATATGATCCACTTCATATCGTCACGTGGCCTCCATGGTCCATCGATCTTGACCTCACTTGCTCTTCACCATTGCTTCAGTCCTTCGGCGCCAAGTCTTGCTTAAGCCTCCCGACACTCGGTACCAACGGTTTCAAAGCCTCCAACTTGCCCTTCACTTCCGCAACCGGTCCATCAAGCCAAGCCTTGCCTTGATCTTCACCATCTTAGCCATATGACCACATGTCATGTCACATATGCAATAAGCTCATTATTCATCACATGCATGAGCATTACAACATCCTTCAAGCCATTACACCTCTATGGCATATGTTGCTCATACATGATCACATGTGGACTTATCACCTGTGTATCTCACATAAACACCATTAGTCCACCTAAAGTTGTCACTCAATTACCAAAACCAAACTAGGACCTTTCAATCTCCCCCTTTTTGGTAATTGATGACAACTCTACAAAGATATGGAAATTAAGCTTATTTGGATTCTATGTTACTTATCCAACATTAAGACCATATGAGAGAATTTGGATAAGCACCATACAACCCGACTTGGTAGTGATAACTCCCCCTACATGTGTGCTCAAATGGTTTGGTTTCAAGCTTACGCACATGCATAAATATGAAATTTGTGGGAGTGTTAGCACTACTAAGTGATGCTAAGGTATACAAGATAGAATTGTACCTTTGTAGCGTGTATACCACATTTTAATTCATCCTTAGCATCAACCTTGCTTGAAACAAGTGAAACTAGATACCACATGAGATCAACATTATAAGCAAGGTTCTAGTTACCACTTGCTACACTAAGACTATGCTCCAAATACCAATAGAAGGAAAAACAATCATCATCCAAGTCTTAGTTCTAGCAAATATTGCACACAAGCATATATATCAAATGTAAGACATATGCATTATGCAAGCAAGTCATATGAATATGCTCATATCAAAATGCAATCAACCAAGTTCATGAGCTTGCTCCCCCTACTTGTGTGCTCTCTTTGTCCAAGAATTTTGATCCCTTTCCATTGTTCAATCTTGCTCCCTCTTGATCCATGTCCGTCTTCCTTTCTTGTTTTCTCCCCCTTTGTCCTTAACATATCCCTCTTGATCCATGTCTGTCTTCCTTTCTTGTTTTCTCCCCCTTTGTCCTTGACATATCACAATTGACATATCTTTGCCACAATTTCTCCCCCTTTGTCATCAATGACCATAAAAGGTATGCTCTTTTCCACAAAGGGTGACACTAGGGTAGATGGTTGATCCTTGAGTCTTGTATTTTTGGTGGACATTATCATATATGTTGGAATGACACTATATGTAGATACCCTGTGTAAATCCATGAAAGCCACTTGTAGGATCTTTGACCTTGATACCAATCGGTGGGGCATCTTCCCTTATGTCATAGCATGGGTCATCCACTTGATATACTTGAGCTCGTGTTGGTGAGGGATCTTTGCTTGATTTGATCACTTAAGGTTTAGGATCACTTGACATATTTGTAGGATACCACCTTCGAGCTTGATCTAGACACCACTTGGCAAATACCATTTTTGAATAGATACCATGTGAAGAAATGATGAGTCTAGATACCACTTTAATGAATGTTTAAACTTGATATCTGTTGGTATAAATTAATGCACACTCTACTTTATCCGCAAGCGCACAGATAAGATCTACCGATGTAGCACTTCACCAGAGTAACCCAGTTTTAATATCGAACCCAAAGGAATGGATAGCGTGGAGTCTTAAGTGTATAACCCCTGAGTAACTAACAAGGACGGAGAAGCTAAAAGTATAGAGGGGATCACTAAGGTTATCTAAATCCAACTTAAGAGTGATATGTTTATTATTCTTAATGGGGAAGTTGCCATAAAAGGTCACAACAGAGTATGATTCTTTTATGCAAATATATAATCCTACCGAGCCTACACACGGGTAAGTGGACTATAGAAGAATCAATAAGGCTATAGGAGTCACCCTTGCGAACAACCACTACTACCGGCGTTATAGGAGGCATATATGAGCTATCAAGTCTAAGCACCACGCTTACACTATCCAACTACTCTAACTCTAAAGCAACTTAGAATTAAAGTACTCAAAAGAGAGTCATAAACCTTAAGAATAATAAGAACAATGGCTCAAACTTAAATATAGACGTTGATTACCGAAACAATCGTTGAAGCAAGTTGACGAAGAACTTGAATCCACAGGTACAAGACGAAGAAGTTGATCCGACAGGCCGGAGCTTCCTCTTGATCTCTTCCTCTCTCTCTCTCTTCTAGTTCTAATATAAGACTAGGTTCTAATCCTAAATAAAGGGGTAACTAGTCTTCTACTTGATAGCTGGCTCTTGATTACAACTAGATGAACTAGATCTAATTCTAGATGAACTAGAAGAGATTCATCTAGAGGGACCTCTACTTCTACATTGGAACCCTAGTTTTTGATGTGGAGATGAATAATGAAGAGGGAGATGCCTGGAGAGGGGGGTCTGGGGGCTGTTTATATAGCCCTGGGCGATGAACCGTGGCCCTTGGATCAAACCGACTTAAGGTACGGCCGAGATGCATCCTAGAGGTCGGTGGAGATAGCTTGCAGAAGACGGAAGCCAGCGGGCCCTAGGGGGGACCGGTCGGTCATAGGGTGGGACCGGTCGGTCCCACCTCGTAGCCTCTCGCGGTGGTCGACCTCCTGGTGTCTTCTTGCGTCCTCTGGAGTCTTCTAGAATAATCCTGACGTGGCGGTTGCGTTATCTCCCGTCGGTTTCCTTCTAGGGGAAGCAATCAGCGCTGGTTTCCTGGTTTAGTCCCTGCAGAATCACAATTCACCAAAACTCGTGGAATATTGTCAATTAAAACCCTAAACCTTTGTTGGTGATTGAATTCATGCCCTTTTCATATTTATTTATCCTTTAATTTTGATAGATAACCAGCGTCAACAATTCCCCCAAGGTTACCCTTTGCTAGTCCCTTAGCAAAACCAAAAATTAACAATGGATCAGGAGTTGCTACAATATCTTCACTTCCAACAAGTATACCTGCTGTTAAACAAAAATTCTCCGAAACATATCATGTTATTCTTCATGGGGCTTATTACTCTTACCTTAGATCTTGAATAATTGAGAGATTGAATGATCAAATCAAGCACTATATCTCTAGTTCTTTCACTTCACCTTAATCCCGGAGTTTTAATTAATTTTCAAAAGTATTAATACATATGTTGTCAAATTAAACAATGGATCCAAAGAGAAAGTCAACCAACCATTGAATCAAGAAGTGCATGTGTATGGAAAAATGGAATCGGATGCTCTTTTGAATATATTCACTCTCTTCTGTTTATTAGAGACATATGGCTATCAGGCTAATTCTACTGTCGGGCACGTGCCCATTTTTTTTTATTATTTTTTTTTGAGGTTCCGGACACTTGTCCCTTTTTATTTCCTCGGATCTCTCTCTTTTTTTCTCTTTTCTTTCTTTTTAATGATAGCCACATGCTTCCAACAAACTTCAGAGAGTATAGCAATAGATAATTATGAGCATTCATGCGGAAGATAGATGAAATGTGTAAGTGTTCTCAATTCAATGGCATGATAACATCTCATAGGGTCACAAAGCTTAATCTAACTCACTGCAATTATTAGTCATATTTATATTTAGAAATCTCCGGAACTCTAGTGTTTGTTTAGAACAAGATAATAGCAGCTTAGATCATCACATGTTATATCCCAATTACCTAGACCTTAGATTAAGTATTTGCCAACCATGCATTTAATTTTATTTTAAGGCATCATTAATTAGGATAACTCATGCTTTAAAGGCCAGGTACTTGAATGAAATTAAATAGAGCAACTATTCATCATTTCCATGCAATAGATTAGAGAGAGAGAGGGTTTTTCTTTGGTCATCAACTTCTTAAAACAAACTAGACATACTATTTTATTTATTTAATCTAACACACTTTAAGATAAAAGCTAATAATAGTACTAGTAATAAAGACATACCTTAATCGCGAAGATAACGGGGGTGCGTCTCCCCCAAGCTAGTTTCCTTAATAGCGTTGAGCCTTCATGTGCCCATATATTTTTGTCTCTTTTTTAATTAATGGTGAGCCTTCATGTGCCCACATATTTTTGTTCTTTTGAATTTGTTTATAGAATGAAAAACTTAAGAGGATAAAGATACTTACGTGGATACATGGGGGTGCCTTCCCCCAAGCTGAATGTTGACGTAGTCGTTCGATCTTGCAATGTAGCAGACTGGCAGTGGATATGTCCTTCCTCTATTAGAGCTCTGATTGATGTTGATGTTTGTTGAGACAGTGCTCCAATAGTGGATGGAACATTCACTTGCTCGTCAGCTTTTCTTGGCCTTTCAAATCCTGTGAAACTCAAATAGACAACAAAACTTGTGGAACAGATTAAGCATTAATGGTTGGCCACTCAAGCCATAGTTGTCTAGAATTTCAGTAAGATATCTTTTCTTAATATTTTTGTGTTTTAATATTTTTATGATGCAAGAGAAAAAAATGCAACTGGATGAATACATGCATATTTATTTTTATTATTATTTTTTATGACACCACGATGGACATTCCCGTGGGTTTCACACCATAGAATTATTCACATGGGGATTTATGGTTTATGATATAATGTAACAATTGCAATATTTTTATTTTCTTTTCTAATGCAATGCAGAAATTAAAATGTTTGTGAATTAAATATGATGATGCAATGAATAACTAAGAATTAAATATGAGAAATATGCAGAAAAATAAATATGAGGATAACTACCAATTTTTACCTTTTGGCGAAGGTTCAGATATTTAGGTCCGACGAACCAGACCTTCCCTTGGTTTAGACCTCCCAAGGTATGCCAGACGTTTGAAAAGTTGTTATTGATTGTACCTCTTAGGTGCAGACTTTTTATTTCATACATTCTTGGTCTGAGTCTTCACTTCCTATGGTTCACTATCTTGAGATTTCTTTCCTTCCTTTTTCGGGGACAGTGTCGATAGCTTCTTCTTCGTGATTGACCTCTCTATTCTCGATAGCTTTGTCTTCTTTGGCTTTGAGAGCGGCGTCTTTCACTTCTATTCTTCTTGGGTGCTTCATTGAGCATTTAGTTGATGAAGTTGCATCGTGCTTTTTTTCCAGGAAAGTGAAAATGGATTTCCTCTTGCAGATTATTGCATTTGTAGCGTAGAGGAATGGTCTTCCTAGGATGAGGTGGTCATCATCATCTTCTCATGTCGAGGATCAAGAAGTCTGTGGGGACTTCATGACCTCTAATTCTGACTACGACGTCTTCCATCATTCCTTTTTGTTTATGCCTCTCAATATGGTGACACTCATGTTCTTCGTTCGTCCAGCAGTTTGAAGTGAAGCACTAATTATGGAAGCTGACAGCATCTTGCTCAGTGTGCATGTTCTTGTAGATCTAGGACCTTTACTCTGTAGAATTTGAGAGTGACTTTTCCCGGTTTTGTTCAAGAGTATGTCCTGCTCATAAGACAAGGTAGAGATCAAGTGCATGGGTTCTGTTGGTGGAAAAACACCAACAGAACCAAAAGGTTTGTTTATTCCTCTCTAACCTTAGGCACATTGCATAAGATAAACTTTTTGTTTATGTGTTCTATTTAATCTTAACATGAGTGATAGGATTAGAGGATGAGTATGAAAGTAGCATCTTAAAATATTTAACATATCAGATTACTTAACCCAAGGAAGGATAATCTATCCATAAAGTGTTGATTTTTTCGTAATTGAGATATATCATCTTCCAAAGGTTAGATGCACAACATTTTAGCTCATTTAGTCAAGATAGTGAGATTCAAGAGAGTAAAGCTAAGATCAAAGGACTAAACATGTTAAGTTGATTAGGTTGAATCAAGTGAGGTGCAACTTAAACATGTTTTGTTCTTTATTTATATTTATACTAGAATCAAGAAGAAGCTTTTAAAGTGATGGTCACTTACCTTGAAATGTTACTTTGTCATTGAAGAGTGATGTGTTGAACCACCTTATGGAAGCTCCTCTTGCCTAGCTGGTTGTTGTTTATGAATGGCTTGTCTTCTCTTGTTTGTCTCACAGTATGCTTGAGAGAAGGAAGATCACAGTGGAATCATCTTTAGAGGTATCGACCTTCCTTCTCTTGTGTCGACTTATCAGTGAAGGTGCATTGTTCCTCGAGTATGCTGACTAGGATCCTCTCTCTTTCTTGTACAATGAGGATGTAGGGACAGTTTCGTATTCTTCTTTTGTCAACCTTTCTTGTTTTCCTTTAATCATTGGGTTGGCAAGAGACTTGAATTTAGAGCTGCTACTCAAATGCCTCCATGAGAGTCTTTTGTCTTGTAATGTCATAACTGAGACTTGTCCTCTCAATAGTGTCTAGATGATGGAGATCTTATCGGCTGTTCTTCTTGATTTGTTGGCTTAGGTACTATCTCTCCATCTTCTAACTCTTGTGGTGCAGTGGCTTCATCCTTCATGATGCCCTCCTCAATTCTTGGCAGTTGGTTTTCCCTTCGACGTCTTCTCTTGGTTCTCTTTGGCTGCTCCTAAGTGATGTAGATGTTAAAGATGCAGCGAAAGATCCAAAAGTTGACTTCTCCAGGTCCGGCAAAGACGATAACATTGATGGTGTTCAAGAACAATCTTCCAAGAATGAGTGGTGGATCATATTCTTATTCTTGACTGGGACAGTATCTAGTGGTTTGTATTGATCAAAGTGGTGAGTAGGAGATCAATATGTTTGAAGTTGGGTTTCTCCTTCCTCCCTTTGATTGTGAAACACATCTAGACAACGGAATTGTCTCTCCCAGGCTGGCTTGTGATGTAGATGGACTCCCAACAACATGTTCATGTGTTTGACTTGTAGATCTTGCTATTGTTGTAGTGGTACCATCTTGTCTCCCAAGCTAGCTCTTGATTAGAAAAGCGGATAACTTCCCACTTCTTGTATTGATGTGTTGGGCAATGATGGTTGCAGGCATAGATTGTCTCATACGAGGTAAGTTGCATCCTGTTTGTCATCAGCGCCCAAGCAAGACTCAAAGCTAGGCTAGCACCATTTGTGATCTGAGAGTAGGTTTGTGTGTCTATGGTTTGAGTTTTGGATCTTCAGTGTTCAGACCAAACCATGGATGAACAAAATCTCTCTCCTGCATAACGTTAGTGGATATATACCCGAAGGATTGCAAGAATTTAAAGCATGGGTTGTTGTCCACAACATATGTATTTTGCATCTATGCTAATAAAAAGATGTTTTTAGGATTACTTTAGCATAGACTAGTATTTCATGTGTTGGCTGCACTTTAACATGATTCAAGGCAAAAGATATCTTGCAGTAGAAGGCAAAACAAATAGACTTTGATACTCACAGTTCTTTCATCTATGATGAACGAGCTGAGTCTTCATTGTGCAAGAGTTGTTGAAGTTCATTGTACGCCTTGCTTCATCTCCAGTGTGAGTTCATCTCCGGACTTTCCCAAATTGATATTGAAAGTTTCCCTGTAGGGGTTAGTCCAACAAAATATCCAACATCCACTATAGCATACTGTCGGCTCAGAAACCAACCTAGACACCACGTCTAATTTGATTTAAGAGGGCATTCTAACCTAAGCATGCTTAAATTAAAAGGCCTTTGAAAGCAAGATCACCCACTCCTAAACTAGGCACCATGCTTCATTTAAGAGATGTATGAAAGTACTTCAAACCTAAACATATACTATAGCAAATAAAGGTAACATGAAAGCATTATAGAGATTTACTCAGATGAAAGAGCATGATGAGCATATCTTAAAGGTAGGGACAACCAACATAGCAACATGGCAAGAGATGTTCTTAGAAAGTCTATTCCCCAAGCTTGGATTTTGCACAAATCAAGATTGGATGAATGTAATTCAATGTTGCATGATGATTGGTTGGACATACCTTGTATTTGTTGTTCCTTCGTTCTTTTCTGCTCCAGACTTGGAAAGGTTAGTGACAAAAGTACCCAAAGGAATATTTTCACAATTATATTTCTATACTCATTACAAGGACAATGTAGTAGAAAGGTAGGCATAGCTCATAACCAAGTATTATGATGGGGGTATAAGGATTCTACTGGTTATAGCTTGCTCATGGGGTAGTGATAGATAAGAGTGGAATTCAAAAACAACATTCATAAGAATGAAAACAAAGATAATGAAAAGACTGGGACAAAAAAGGAAAAAGATAAAAGTATCATTACAAGGTTATACTTAAGACGTAAGATGATCTAACGTTCCCCGGCAACGGCGCCAAAAATGCTTGTTGGTATAAATTAACGCACACTCTACTTTATCCGCAAGCGCACAGATAAGATCTACCGATGTAGCACTTCACCAGAGTAACGCAGTTTTAATATCGAACCCAAAGGAACGGATAGCGTGGAGTCTTAAGTGTATAACCCCTGAGTAACTAACAAGGACGGAGAAGCTAAAAGTATAGAGGGGATCACTAAGGTTATCTAAATCCAACTTAAGAGTGATATGTTTATTATTCTTAATGGGGAAGTTGCCATAAAAGGTCACAACAGAGTATGATTCTTTTATGCAAATGTATAATCCTACCGAGCCTACACACGGGTAAGTGGACTATAGAAGAATCAACAAGGCTATAAGAGTCACCCTTGCGAACAACCACTACTACCGGCGTTATAGGAGGCATATATGAGCTATCAAGTTTAAGCACCACGCTTACACTATCCAACTACTCTAACTCTAGAGCAACTTAGAATTAAAGTACTCAAAAGAGAGTCATAAACCTTAAGAATAATAAGAACAATGGCTCAAACTTAAATATAGACGTTGATTACCGAAACAATCGTTGAAGCAAGTTGACGAAGAACTTGAATCCACAGGTACAAGATGAAGAAGTTGATCCGACAGGCCGGAGCTTCCTCTTGATCTCTTCCTCTCTCTCTCTCTCTTCTAGTTCTAATATAAGACTAGGTTCTAATCCTAAATAAAGGGGTAACTAGTCTTCTACTTGATAGCTGGCTCTTGATTACAACTAGATGAACTAGATCTAATTCTAGATGAACTAGAAGAGATTCATCTAGAGGGACCTCTACTTCTACATTGGAACCCTAGTTTCTGATGTGGAGATGAATAATGAAGAGGGAGATACCTGGAGAGGGGGGTCTGGGGGCTGTTTATATAGCCCTGGGTGATGAACCGTGGCCCTTGGATCAAACCGACTTAAGGTACGGCCGAGATGCATCCTAGAGGTCGGTGGAGATAGCTTGCAGAAGACGGAAGCCAGCGGGCCCTAGGGGGGACCGGTCGGTCATAGGGTGGGACCGGTCGGTCCCACCTGATAACCTCTCGCGGTGGTCGACCTCCTGGTGTCTTCTTGCGTCCTCTGGAAGAATAATCCTGACGTGGCGGTTGCGTTATCTCCCGTCGGTTTCCTTCTAGGGGAAGCAATCAGCGCTGGTTTCCTGGTTTAGTCCCTGCAGAATCACAATTCACCAAAACTCGTGGAATATTGTCAATTAAAACCCTAAACCTTTGTTGGTGATTGAATTCATGCCCTTTTCATATTTATTTATCCTTTAATTTTGATAGATAACCAGCGTCAACAATATCCATTTGCATTATTGTCTTATTCTTGAACTCTTGTCATGAGCTTCTCATTTGTGACTTGAACTATTAAATTTACACAAGATATCTAACTCGGTTTGCTCTAGAGTAAGCTTCTTCACACATCTTTCAATGGTTATCTTACGTTGAATTAGACACTTGAATGCTCATCTTCTAGATCAAGTACTTGGGTTCACTAGCTCATGAACAAACTCATATACTAACCACTAGATCATATAATCATACAAGCAATAGTGGTAGGCTATGAATTTAAACTTTTCATTTGTTATGCATGATCCTATTAAGCATGTACTATATGCACTAACCACATACTAGTAAGGGATGAAATGATCATGCACATTACAATGATACCTATGCTATCTTGGAGTAGAGGATAGTCATTTGATTCCAAGTTTAGCTCCACAATAGCAATGTGAAGTCCATGGTGAAGGCCAATAGATATCAATTGATAGAACAAATCTTCACCCATATGATCAAGTGCACTAGCTCAATGTTGTGGTTGACATTGCTTCTTCATTCATTCTTTGCTTGCTTGAGAACCTCTCAATCAATACCAATGGAGATCATACCAATTGACAACTTTCAATTTGCTCTCTAATATGGGTTGTTGCTTGCTTTGCTTGGTCAATCCTTTCATTTATTCAACTAAGCATCCCAAACATCCTTTGAATCACCACTTCCATATTAGCCTTCCAAGTACCACACTTGGTTAACCTACAAAAGGCGGCAAGCCCCTACAAAAGGGAGAAGTGACCTCTCTCCAAAGGACATCCTTGATCCTTACCCGAAATGCCTTTGTTTGATTGATCCAATGGTGAACTCATCATGATGAAAGCTTCTTGCATGGTTGCCTGAGTTCAACTCTTTCTTCCAAATGATCTTCTATTATGACTAGGACTTGATCTCTATCTCCATCTTGATATTGGTCTTGATCTTCAATTTTAGTACCAAATTGTGTGCCAAATATACTTCTCAATAGAATGGCCTTGTACTCATCTTTGTCATGCTTCTAGCTCATTTCAAAACCAAACATAGGTCCCTCAACCACTTATAAACATGATTCCAACTTGAGGGCCTTTCAATTATAGTGACTCTAGATCAATCCAATAATTGTCACTTTTCTGGCAGATTCTGTTCTTCTCAAGAAAACATGCATATCTCCCAAAATATAGGTCCAATGACCATGAAATTTGGTGGAGATGTGCCTCACTATGTATTTTACTATCCATAAAAATTTGAGCTTCATTGGCTTTCTAGATTGCTACCAGATTTCAATTCTTTCACTTGTTGTCCATGCTGAAAACTGCTGCAATAGAGTTGACAAGATCCACTACCACACGGAGTTTCACTTATCCAATGAAATCCAATTTTCTACAGCAACTAATACTATAAGTGTAGAACATGCACACCAAATATCAAGCCAATCCAATTAGATTTGATCATCCAAACATGGCTATCTTCTCAGCTCACTCAGATTTTGCAATATTTGACAACTTTGGGCAATTGAGCTATACTCTGGCAATTTGAATCAAACTTGAAGCTAACTTGTTTGAACACTCTCATAAGACATATATCCATTCAATCCACTTACTAAAAGTCATCTTGTGAACATATCCAATCAAACTAACTCAAACTTGATTACTAAGCAATGAATCCATTCAATCATCTTATAGCAAGCAACATATGCATATATATCCAATTCAATCAACTCATATGCACCCAAATGAATGTGATCAAATAGAGATATACCTTACTAGCTCATGATCATTCAATATCAAGCTTCAATTCAATTTGATTGCAAGCCTTCAAATACTCCAATAAATCACCACAACTTGAACTTTGCACTTGTATGTTATAGTACTTGGACTTCACTTTACTTGACTTGGCATTGGGTTTGGATGCGCACTAAGATTCTTTAATTGACTCAATCATATAATAATCATCATGAATCCACTTGAATCAAGCCTCCAATGCCATGGTACCTACACACATTCATCCACTTTTTGATGGTACCCAAACTTGTTTGGGTCCTCTCAAGTTAGGTGCAACATACTTTGGCATAGCCTTAGTATGAGTAGCGGGATGAGTTGCAATAGTAGCCTTAGAGGTACCATTTTCATCCTTTCTAAGCACAATATTATCATCAATTGAAATAGGCTTAGAAATTTTACCTAGGGGACATGAATTTGCCATGTGTCCCCTTTCCCGGCATGAGTAGCAAACTCTCTTCGATTGAGCCTTCTCTTCCTTGCTCATTTGTTGCTTCTCATTGCCTTGCCTCTCATGAGTTGCTTGAGCCTTCTTCTCAATCTTGGTAGGACACTTCGAGGCAAAGTGTCCCATATCACCACACTTGTAGCACTTGATGTGAGCCAAATATTTCTTCTCATCTTGATTCTTGCTCATCATCATCTTGGCATCTTGAATGTGAGTTGGATGCCTTGCTCTTCCGCCCCTTCTTGTTTTCTTCTTGTTCATCAAGTCATCATCATGATGGTTGTTCTTGATTTGAACTTGGGGATTCTTTTCTTGCTCAACTTGTGGCTTTGGTTGAGGCTCATTTTGTTGCTTCTCCAATTGCTTGGTTGGGCACATAGAGGTGAGATGTCCTCTAGTGCGGCACTTGAAGCATTTGATATGCTTGAGCCTCTCTTCTTCCTTCTTCAACTTGAGCTTCTCCTTGTTGGGGCAAACATTTGCAAGATGTCCCATCTCATGGCACCGATAGCACATGAAATGAGATAGCTTTTCTTGTTCTTGCTTCTTCATTTCTCTTTCATATCTTCTCTTGCCCCATCTCTTGCCTTTGACATTTCTCTTGTTGAAGCCAATGCCACTCTTGTCACCATAGCTTCTTTGATTCTTCATCATGTGCTCATGGGTGACCTTTGATCTACACCACCTCTCTAACTTGTTGCTCAAGTTCTTCACTTCACTTTTGAGCTCATTGTTCTCCTTCAAAATGTTAGTCTCACAAGACAAGGAAGTAGAACAAGCATCTATATGTGAAGAACATGGCATAGATAATAAATCTTCACAAGAGGTGGATACATGCTTCTTCTCTACATCACATGGGTTAGCAGAAATATGTGATTGATCTCTTGACCCAAATGATGAGCTCTCACTAGTTTTAGTTTCTTCATTAGAAAGCTTCTTAGTGAGAAAAGCATGGTCTTGTACCAAGTTGTCATGAGCAACACTAAGTTCCTCATGAGTCAATTTAAGCTCATCATGTGAACAAGTAGTAACATAAAGTAGATGCTTTTGTTGTTCACATGCATTCTTTAGAAATGAGTTTTCTTTTGTCAATTTCATTGTTTTAGACATCTCATTTTCTAAAGCTTTGGTGAGTCTACACACAAGCTCAAAGTTTGGATCATCACAATCAACAACCACATTTGCAATTGATACCTTAGTGTCACCGTGTGACATGAAGCAATGTGGTGTAGAGGGAGAGCTTGTAGAGACATCACTCTCATAGCCGTCGTCATCATCATCATCAAGTGTGCATGAGGTAGCATCATCTTTTGCACCACTTGAGCTTCGGCTATGGTCACCATCATCCTTGTCAAGTGATCTTGTGGATTCATCATCATCATCATCATCACTTGACCATGAGGTGGAGCAATCCTCCACAACCACCAAGTTGTGGTCATGCTCATCATCCTCATGTGCCATCTCTATGTGATCCTCCTCCTTGAATTTGCCATCATCCCAAATAGAGAAATCACCATAGAGATATTTGAGTGCCATCCACATATCATGGGCACTCACCGAAGTCATCACCCTGCCAAATATCTCATCTTGCAAAGCATTTGTTAGAAAACATTGGGCTTGTGCATCGAGTGTTAGGCAATCCTCTTGCGCTTGGGTTAGATTACTCTCATCCAAGGCATGAGTAAAACCAACAACAACGATCCACCAAAACTTCGGACCAAAAGCACGGAAATGATCAAGCATATGAAGTTTCCATCGTGCATAGTGTGTGCCATCAAAAATATGTGTGTCACACTCAGCATCTAGCCAACTAGTCGTCATCCTCTTGGGTGGGTGAAGACCACAAATGAGAGACCTAGCTCTGATACCACTTGAAGGGTCGAGATGGCAGACTAGAGGGGGGTGAATAGTCTTTTCTAAAATTAATCTCACCGGCTAACCGAAACAAATGCGGAATTAAAACTATCGGTCTAGCCAAGACTACACCCCTCTACCTATTAACTTTAGCACCTTACAAAAGATCCTAAACAAAGCAAATAAGGTGCTAGGCTAGCTAGAGCTCACCTAATCAATCTAGCTCGCAAGGTCACACAAACCTATGCAACTAGTACTCTAATCAAACCGGGGAGCTCCTAATCAATCTAGTGATGCAAAGCGCATAAAGCCTAAGCTCACTAGCAATGCTCAATAACAAGGCTACACAAGCCAAATTAGAGAGCTCAAAATACTTAGCTACACAAACTAAGCAATGTGACTAACAAGGCTACTCAATCCAATTAGTCACGCAAGAGATCTACTTCTAAGCTACACAAGCAAAGAAGGTAACTAGCAAGCTACACAAGCTAACTAATTACAAGAGCAACTATTTAAGCTACACAAGCTAGATAGCTAGACAAGAGCAACAACTAAACACTAGCACAAGTATGAGTATGGAAATACAAGCTAGTGAATGGAGATAGCAAACCACCGAGAAGATGAAGACAATGTGTGGCAGAACCGCCCAATTTAACTTAATCCCAAGTACACTCGTCAACCATTTGACACTAAGTGTACTTAAGACCAAGTCAAATCCGGTAGTCTGTCGAGCACACCCAACGGGAGAACTCAAAAATCCACATTTCTTCCAGAATCACAATTGAGGACCAAGCATCCAAACTCGAAAAACATTTCTTTTCTTACAAGATTACATCATCAGAATTATTACAACAATTTAATATGCAGCAAGAATTAAACATTATTAGATTAAACAGAAGTTATACATATGATCAAAGTTAATGCAGAAGGAAGCAATGATATAATAATTCTAGGAATTTATCGTAAAGATAGGTTATAACCATTTGTAAATCTTTTCTTTTGTAAAAATATTTTGCAGAATGTTATAAATAAATACTATGGTCGCAGCGATAAAAGGAAATCCTCTCTGAGCCCACCAGGAGGAATCCACCCACAAGAGTTAGCTCCAAACTTCACCTGCTACCTGCAACAATGGGAAACAAACCCTGAGTACTCAATTGTACTCGCAAGTCTTACCCGAATGGGAAATATAGATCCCGACTCACAAGGATTATGAAAAGGCTATGTGGCTCTGGTTTTTCTTTGTTTGCAAAAGACCATTTTTAAATAAAAGGTTGTAACATGTTATTTAGCCATATTAGTTGTTACTCCTATCTTCTATGTAAGCACCTATTCTATTACCAAGCAAGAGGTAAGCAAAACAGTGTACTTCTCCATCCTTAGTTCCAGTTGTTTAAACTACGCTGTCGGGCGATTGCCATACCGGTACCGTTTAAACAACGACGATTCGCTAATCAATGTAGCCCAGCTGGGTACCCCAAAACACACGCCCCGTTTGTACCAAGGCACAACTGAGACCAACTCGCCAACTCCTGCCAAGGGGTCCAGTATCCGCATCCAGGACCGGGACTCCAAGCCCCCACCCACCGGCCCGGCCATGAGTGGTGCAAGGACCTCCTCCTACCAAAAACTAACGGTCGGATCATATAGAGCCAGAAACCGAGGCAAGAGTCAGCTAGCCTTCCCGCTCCCATAAGCAAGTATGTGTTCGGAATAAGAGGATCTATGACATAGCTCACACCCACAACAACGAACAGTCCCTAAGCGACACAGACAGGGAAACAGTGCAACCGAAGCTAAGCCCGTGGCCGCAGGACATAACTCGTCACACCCACCAGAACCAAACCACATCCCTGCCCGGTCTCAGTTTCTTTCCATCATCATCAGTTTTAAGTAGAGCACCTACTTTGTGAGCAACGACAGGTCGCCCACGCTACCGTTCATCCTAACCATAACGCTACTCGAACCTGTACTAGTAGGACTCATGGGATATGTATATATATGCAGGTGGGTTTCATATAACTCCTGAAAACATAAATGCACAACATACATATATTCATTTAGAGATATTCAAAAATATAGGTTATGCACCGGGGCTTGCGTGGGTAAAACATTCAGAAAGTTAGTATTCCATCTCCATGCCAACGATCATCATTGCGCCAGCTTTTAGCTAAACACCACGTCCTTCGGGTTCTCACGATCGGTATTAACGTACCTAAATGAGATGCAATGCATATGTATGAATATAAAGAATACACACAAATTCTCTATAAGAGATATACTAGCAAACACAAGTATAGCAAAGTGACGCAAATAATTTCTCAGAAACAGGACAGCAACAAAGCAGTTATTGTTTTAATCACAACTGAAGATATAAGTATCCAAATAAGGTGATTCAAGACTTTCTGGAAAGCTTATTAAGTTGTCTATAACTGTCTTATAATCATCTAAAAGTGATTCAACAGATATTAAGGCCAAATAACACCAGAAAGTAAATCTGTCCAGACTTGGGCAGATTCTGACAATCAACTTCAAACACTCATAACTGAAGTTCTAGTTCACCAAAAGATATGACATAAGACATTTTGGAAAGCTTAGCAAAAGTACTACAACTCTTTTATTAAACGCAGCAGGTGATTCTAAATTTATATTAATCAAACAACCCAATCTTTCAGATCTGAACAGAGAGCATGCAGAACCTGACACTGAACTTGTAAAATCTACAACTCATAAACTACTTGGCCTAAAATCATAAACTTTTGGGACAAGCAAGATGTGGAAGTTATCTACAACTTTTGTATTCATAACTCTTACAGAAAACATAATTTTAATATCGAAATTAACTCCACAACAGAAACTACTCTGCCAGCCATTTTCAGCATACATATCAATGGATCTTTTTGTTTGCTTTTTCTAACAAAGACATATTCATAAGGCATTCAAAGGTTTAAACCAACATCAACATAACTTAGTACCATGTCATTCAACATATGGTGAGCAAGGTATCATTACAAAGCTCATATGCATGCATTTACTATCTAATATTTTCTCCATCTTTCATTTAAATAAACATAAACATTTTTTTAAGTGGTGTGGCAAACATATAGTTTAGAGCTCAGATTTTTATGAAAGGTAGGAAATGACAAGATATGATTACTGCTAAAATATTTCATGTCCAGATTTTATAAATTAATTACTATAAGTAAAACAAGTTTTAATTGCAACAATACATGAGAGAGCAAGATAAATCTAAAAATTAATATTTTCTGTAATACATGACCATATTAAAATTTATTAGGTTACAACAACATCACACAAGACTAGTGGAGCCATATTTTCTATTTTTACATACAAGTATTATTCACAAATCATTTATTTCCCTTTAATAAGCCTTAGCAAGTTAAATCAATAACTCTGTCATACATGCATAAATAAATATAAAATTATTATCATAGCATTCACATTACACAAGTAATCTACCATAAAAATTTCACAGCAAAAGGAGCAATACAAAAACAGATATGACTTTATCTAGTTTCAGGAATACTTTTACCACATAAAAGGAAAACCCTATCAGAAAGTTCTCAAACAACATAACTTTACATACCAAACTTGTAGATCACAGAGAAAGGAAGCTAACAAAATTGGCTTCACAAATTTTAGACTTATATAGCTCTAGTTATGAATTTATCCTCAGAAAAGCCTATTTAAAAAGATAAATGAACACCACAGAAACTTTCCACTAAAGCACGTCATATTATATAAGCACTACGTAGATATACTCATAAGGATTCCAAAAAGTCCACATTTGCAGTCATACGATGTTTCTACGATTTACTATGTGTTTTAGAAGTTCAGCCGATTTACTGCAAAAAGGAAAACGAAAAAGAAAAACAACTTTGCATAAAGAACCCTACACTTGACAGAAAACAACTAAGGACATATAAGTAAAAACATGAGTCAAGATATATTTACAAAAAGGACATACTAAGATTTACTAATTATATTTCGGACCTCTGGTTCTACTTCAGGAACTCGCGTACAGGCAAGCAGAGAGCCAAAGAGGAGGAGGCTGGCATCGTCGAGCTAGGAGGGCCGGTCGGAGGCCGCTGGGAAGGGACCAGCGCTGCTGGGCAGCTGGCTAGTGGCCAGGAGGGTCGGCTGACAGGCTGAGCTGATGGTGACCGGCAGTAGCACGCGTGCTGTTGCGCACAAACATGGCGAGCGCACGGCGCGACAGCGAGCAAAGGAGGGAGAAGGAGAGGACGCGGGCAGCAGCGCGGCGCCTCCTTAAAAGCACGAGCAGAGTAGCGGGGACAGCGGAGAAGCGACCATGTAGGCGGCGGCAGCGAGCTCCGAGCTCAGGCTCGTCGCAGCCATGGCAGCGCTTGCCTCTGCAGGGCAAGGGAGAAAGGAGAGCAACGCTGGCGAGGGGCTCGGCCTCCAGTTGAAGGCACAAGCACAGGGGACCGGCACTGGCAGCGAGGACAGCGGCGCACATAGGCTGCAGGGCAACGCGACGGCGAGCACATTGCTGCAGACAAGCACAGGAACACGACAAGCGCACAGCACCATGACAGCGGCCGCGCCTGACCCGTTTCGTCATTTCGACAAACGGGTGGCGTGCACTGTTTATGATACTATTTTGGATGCTCTCGGTCTGGAATCAGCCTTGGGGTCCTTAAACAAAGTTGTTCCACTCATGACCATCTACAACTTTTATTAAAGGAGCTCAGCCAGAACTGCCACGGTTTAGCGGATAATTAGCATCAAACTTTGCAGTGTCAGCGCTAATCCAGGTTTAGGGAAAACAGTGATAACGACATCAAGATTGCATCAAACCTCAACACCATTACCACTATGTTGTAGCTCATGAAGTAAACTACAACTTCTATAAAGGGGTTGAGGTCATTTGATCAACGGGTTAACGGGAACGTGGCATGCCACTCGGTCGACAAGGCTCGGACTGCAGACTTAGGATTTGACTAAGTCTGGGCTGAAACCTTAGGCTGATTCGGTTTCTACATTTCGAAAAGAACTATCAAAACATCACAACACCAGCAACCAAGAGCACCACATGAAATTACTAAATGTATACTACAACTTTTATATTAGCAAAACTTTAAGTGCTTAAGCAAATTATTAATTAAACTGATCCAAAGAGTCAAACAAGCAATTAAACGCATAATTAGTATTTAGCATTTTTGGAGCACTTTCTCCATAGAAGTTGTACATGACATCTTTATAAAAGTTGTTCACAAACTTAATTAGGACCTAATGGTGTCATGGTTGACCTTTGGTCACATACAAAACATAGACTTTAATTATTAAGCATGTTTAAGGCCTAAAGGTGATTATCATTTCATGTGAGCTAACTTTAGAATAAGAACTTGTTTCGATCCACTAAGATTCATTAAAAAGTTTTTGTTCACTCAAATTTTAGTTTCTTTTTCATACTAAATTATTCATAAATTATTATTAACAAGTTGATAACAACATGTTTTATTGTTAAAAGCCGTTCGTAACACCGGGGGTGTTACACAATGTTGACACAGTGATTTTATCCCGAGGTTCACTTGGTTGCCACCAAGCTAGTCCCCGTTGAGACAAGCTCAAAGTTGTCGCCGGTCCTCTTGCTAGTGGTGACTACACTAGTCACACTCTCCCCAAGGAGTGCTTACCACAAGCTCTAGCACTCGACCCGACCGAACCACTTGATGTTCTTCACGTCTCTCTTTTACTAGAGTTGCTCTTCGCGATCTCCCGCGGGGTGAGCACAACACCCCTCACCAAGCGGTCACCTCCGGAGCACCACTCAATCTCCGAGCGTGCTACCACGGAGCACACACAAGCCTCCAAGCCGTCTAGGAGGTGGCAACCTCCAAGAGTAACAACCACCACCGGCTTGCAACTCGATCACCTAGTGCCACACTTGCAATCTCTCATGCACCGCACTAGAATCGCTCTCTCACTTAGCGGATATGATTAGCACTAATCCCAAGTGAGTTGGAGGTCTCCCAAGCACTCTCACACAAGGACACTAAGTCCCCCAAGGTGCCCAACATGTCAAATGGCCGACCACCACCTCTATTTACAGAGGGAAGCCTCAACTAGCCGTTTGAAATCGTGCTGAAATTTGAACTGCGGACAGTCCACCCTTATAGCCCCGGACAGTCCGCCCTTATAACGAAACTAGCCGTTAGGAGCTGCAACGGTCACCCCAGACAGTCCGCCCCTTGGGCCCGGACAGTCCGCCGTTGAAAATCGACAGCCTACACAGAACCTGTCCAGCAACTTTGTTCTCCGAAAAATTAGCCGGCGGACAGTCCGCCCTTATAGGCCCGGATAGTCCGTCGTTCACCTGTTAACCCGAGAACAGTGCGCTCTAGCGTCCGATGTATCCCCATTGGTGCGTCCGAGGCCCGCGGACAGTCCGCCACGAAAATGGCAGACAGTCCACCACCCTCCAGAAAGCCTCCCACGAGAACGACCATAACTCTTAGCTCCCAACTCGGAATTCGATGATCTTGGACGTTTTGGAGAGCTTATTCAGAGGGCTACACAACCCACATGAACTCATGATCCAAAGAACAAAGGATCAATACAGTTTTCCAAACCAAGAACCATCACTTCTCTTTTTCAACCAAAGTTTTCTCCAAAACTTCTCCAACTTCTTCTCCTTTGCAAATGTGCCAACACCACCAAGTGTATACAACCTTGTGCATGTGTGTTAGCATTTTCACAATCATTTTCCAAAGGATTTTCACTTGCACTCACCACGCCATTCGATCCTAGTAACAACGCAATGTTAGATCGCTCAAGTGGCACTAGATGACCGATATGCAAACAAGTTTGCTCCTCTTGATAGTACGGCCATCTATCCTAAACCCGGTCATAATCTTCTCTACACACCTATGACCGGTGAAATGAAATGCCCTACAAATATACCTTTACCTTGCGCATTCCATTCCATCTCCATCGGTGTTGATGCAACACATGCACCAACCTATCTCCAAATGATATGATCCACTTCATATCATCACGTGGCCTCCATGGTCCATCGATCTTGACCTCACTTGCTCTTCACCATTGCTTCAGTCCTTCGGCGCCAAGTCTTGCTTAAGCCTCCCGACACTCGGTACCAACGGTTTCAAAGCCTCCAACTTGCCCTTCACTTCCGCAACCGGTCCATCAAGCCAAGCCTTGCCTTGATCTTCACCATCTTAGCCATATGACCACATGTCATGTCACATATGCAATAAGCTCATTCTTCATCACATGCATGAGCATTACAACATCCTTCAAGCCATTACACCTCTATGGCATATGTTGCTCATACATGATCACCTGTGGACTTATCACCTGTGTATCTCACATAAACACCATTAGTCCACCTAAAGTTGTCACTCAATTACCAAAACCAAACTAGGACCTTTCAGATAGTGAGAGAGTAAAGCCATGAATAAAGAGTAAAGAACTGAACATGTTGGGTTGATTAGGTTGGATCAAGTGAGGTGCAACTTAAACATGTTTGGTTCTTTATTTATGCGCATACCAGAAACAAGGAGAAGCTTTTAAAGTGATGGTCACTTACCTTGAAATGTTACTTTATCAGTGAAAAGTGATTGTGTCAAACCACCTTGTGGAAGCTTCTCTTGTCTAGCTGGTTGAGTTCATGAATGGCGTGTCTTCTCTTGTCTATCTCATAGTGGGCCAGCTGAGTCTTGTTCTCAACAGGTCCAGACGATGGAGACTTTGCCAACTATTTTCTTGATTTGTAGGCTCGGGCACTATCTCTTCAGCTTCTAATTCTTGATATGCAGTGGCTTCATCCTTCATGATGTCTTCCTCAATTCCTGGTAGTTGGTTCTTCATTTGTCGGTTGAGTCAACGTTTTCTGTTGGTTTTCTTCGGCTGCTCATAAGTAGTGCAGTTGTTGACGACGCAGCGAACCATTTGATCGAAGATCCAAAAGTGGACGTCTCCAAGTCTGGCATAGATGACAACATTGGTGGTGTTCAAGAACGATCTTCTAGGAATGAGTGATGGATCATATTCTTCTTCTTGGTTGGGGCAGCGTCTAGTGGCTTGTACTAATCAAAGTGGTGAGTAGGAGGTCAAAGTGTCTTGAAGCTGGATTTCACCTTCCTACCCTTGATCGTGAAGCAGATCTGGACAACAAAATCGTGTCTCCCCCAAGCTAGCTTGTGAAGTAGGTGGATATTTCTTCAACAACATGTTCATGAGTTGAAATTGTAGACCTTGTTGTTGTTGAAGTCGTACCACCGTCCCCCAAACTAGCTCTTGTGTTGCAATGATTAGAAGTGAGGAGAACTTCCACTACTTGTCTTCATAGTGAACCACCAACAGACTTCCTTCGGACGACACATAGATGTTATAATGTAGTAGCATGTCGTCACCTTGAAATTTGTTGTTGGTGTCGGTGTTGATGTCTTTGACAATGATGAGTGTAGGCATAGATTGACCCATACGGGGTGAGTTGCATCCTGCTCGTCATCAGTGTCCTGGCTTAGGCCTTGGAAAGGCTCACAGCTTTGCTGCCTTCGACATCACTAGTGACTTGTCTGATGATGAGTTTTGTCTAACCACGGGTTGGATTTTAGATCTTTAAGTTCACACCATGAACAAGCAAACCTCATCTCCTACAAAATGTTAGTGGACATATACCCGAAGGATTGCACTGAATTTGAAACATGGGTTGTTATCCACAACTTATGTGTTATTTATCCATGCTAATGAAAAGATGATTTTAGGATTACGTTAGCATAGACTAGCAATTTATATGTTGGCTGCATTTTAACATGGTTCAAGGCACAAGATAACTTGCAGTAGAAGATAAATTGAAATAAACATTAATACTCACAGTTTTTTCATCCATGATGAATGGGCCGAGTCTTCATTATGCAGTTCACCGTATGCCTTGCTTCATCTCTGATGTGAATTCATCTCAGGACTTTCCCAAAGTGTATTTAGAGTTCTCTACAGGGGTTAGTCCAACAAAATATCCAATGTCTACACAAGCTAATTTCAGATCAACAATCAAACCAAACTTCGTGTCTAATTTGATTAAGGTAGACTATTTAACCTAAGCACCACGCTTAATTTAAAAAGCCTATGAAAATACCCAATTGAAGTACTTTCAAACCAAAATATACTAGCATAGACAAAGGTAGCATGAAAGCATAAAAGAGATTTATTCAAATAGAGATGAAAGAGTATGATCACAGTGAGGAATTTTTTTTAATATTTTTTAGATGCAGATGACATGAATGTATGCAAGGAACTTGATATGAGAAAACATAAACTAAATGGAGTGGATGAATGATTAAAAGTAAACATGCAGTGGTATGAAAGAAATTAAAAATATAACTACTCAAAGAGTTTAAAGTCCATGAGCAAGACTGTCTCACCTTGATCATACTTACCATGGCTCACAACTGGGATTTGTGAGTGGCGCAGCGTAAATATCCGTCACATGGGATGAGAGTTGAATTCTTATGACGATGACCTTTTCTCAATCTACACATGGTTGGAATAAATAATATATATGTATACACAAACCTGTGAGATGGCAGGGTTCCATAATTAATGATGGATCTTGAATGTTCAGGCACCCTGAGTTCTTCATTCTTGTGGAAGTTTGCCATAAGGTCGAAATGACATATGATGTCCTGTCTATTCCACACTCAACAGAACAAGGGGTAATCCTACTAAAGCTAGTGGTACAATAAATTAGCAGACATCAAGATCATTATCAAAATCTTTACACCAATTGCTTCCCCGGCAATGGCGCCAAAAATGATTGTTGACGTTTGTTAGTGCAAATAAGAATATGAAAGATTCCGCAAGCGCACAGAACATCATTGTAGCATTTTACCGGGAGTATTCCAGGATCGTTATTTATATTTTACCACTGGGAAGCAAGGGTCAAGAATCTGATAACTCACTATCATGCATCTACTAACTCAGAGTACTAATTAGACTAAAGCAGGAGTGAGTGATATATGATATGATAATGAAAGCACAATAAAGAGAATTTAATGATAAATGTATAGATAACTATAGTGGGAGGACAACGGGAGAGATCAAGGTTCATATGTACTTCTCTATTACTTGAGTTCTAAGGTAACAAGGATGAAAAGATATAGTAGTCATATAATAACACTTCGGGACATCAGAACACCAACCACAGAAAGGGATGAGAAGGGGGTTTGGGAAGTTCTGACTACGGTCCTACGAACATCAACCCGAACGTGGTGGAATACGTCGGCCATCAGGGCTGTCACCACGTGGGGCTACCACAACTATCCGTGGGGTTAAGCGCAACCTCAGGTAACCTATAGACTAAACACCAAGTCTAATCTATCGATTACTACTCTAATTATGGCCTATAACTAGAGCACTCGATACGAGCGGAGATCCTATGCTAGAACATAACAACTATACTAATCATAATATGAAAGGCATAAAGTAAATAGAGAAGATAAATATATTAAAGCATAAGTCTTACAAAGAAAAGATATAAAAGACATCCAAGACTCTGAAGACTCCTCCGGAACCGAGCGCAGCTCCGCTCTCCCTAACTCCCGACTAGAGCTAAGCATTACATTGGAAAATCTAAACCTAATTACTAGAGAGGAGAGGTTGTCCTTCGAGGGACGCCTCTACAATACTCCTAATGATGTTGTTGTCTCAGGGGGTCCCTGGGTTATTATATAGGGGCTCCTGGCCTCCCCCTCCACCTTGGGCAAGCGATGTGGGACTAAATCCTTCGCCATATGCACATGGGCCTTAATGGGCCAAAACGCGTTGGAGAAGTCGGTTGGAGTGTGTCACGCGAAGGGGGGTGAGTTTGGGCCCAATACCTGACCGGACGGTCCAGGGGGGAGACCGGTCGGTCTACCTCTATGACAGGTGGGCCTCGCCTTCCGTGGGTCGTCTTCTCGTGTCTTCTGGAATGTTCTAGAATCTTCCAAGTCATATCCATCGAGGCTCTTCTGCTCCGGACTCCAAATATAGCAAATCATATGTCCGTTTCGATCGTATCGACGAGGTCTTCGCAATCGCATGTGCTCTGTTTCATCACTTGAGATACTTTTATATGGTAAAAATATGGATGTCCTACAAAACAAGTGAGAGCACCAAAACTAGTGGAACTTGTTAGTTTCAAACCCTACAACTATGCAATGTGATTCATTTAGTGTCATTTCATGCAATAGTTGATGGTTAATTATGAGCATTAGTGAGCGTCAACATGGTTCTTGATCATATTATCTCTAAGGAGCAGAGCACTTTTGTGCCAGGCCATTTGATCTCCAACAACGTGCTCATCATGTACGGATGTATCCATTACCTTCGGAATAAGAAAGGGAAGACGAGCGAGTGTGCGATTAAGCTCAATATGGCCAAGCTTATGACAAAGATGAATGAAATTATTTGTTTGCCATCATGTAGGTGTTGGGTTCCTTGATTCTTTGTTCTCTCTAATCATGAGGTGTGTATCAATAGTATCCTTCTCTATGAGAGTCAATGGAGTCTTCTCGCACAGCTTTAGACCATCACATGGTATTAGGCAAGGCGATCTGATCTCACCGTATCTCTTTTTGTTGTGTTCGGATGGGCTCTCTTGCATGGTGGAGAATGTTGGGCCCCTATATAATCTCAGAGGGAGTGCAGGTAAGTAGGAATGCATCATGGATATCCCATCTTTTATTTGTTGATGATTGTCTGATCTTCACCCAAGCCTCAAAGAGGGGTGCTGATCGTGTATTGGATGTCCTCACTACCAAGGCATTGGCGGCAAAAGAAGGTGTACCCATTCTCAACTGCTAGCTCGAGACCTTCTTTTGCCGCCAATTGGTAGTGATCATTTTTGGACATATATCACAGAGGTTCAGGTCAGCTGGTGAACAAGCAGAAGTCGATTGTTTTCTTTAGCCCAAACTGCTAACAAGATTGCAAAGACAAAGTTTATACAAGCTTACATATCCCAAATGAGGCACTCGGGGAGAGGTATCTTGGCCTACCTACAGTGGCTGGGAGGGGAGCTAATGTTGCTTTTGACTTTGTGCCTGCTCGGGTGAGGGGTTTCGTTGAAGGATGGGCTGAGAAAAGCCTGAGCTGTGCGGAAAGGAAAATGATGCTCAAGAAAAATGCTCAATCGGTGTTGACTTATCCAATGACCTGCTTTGAACTATCACCTATAGTTTGTCTTAAGCTAACTTCGGTGGTCTCTAACTACTGGTGGGATGACAGTTCTCTTGATAATCATAAGATCCATTAATTGCGATGGGAGAGACTGACATGTTCTAAGAATCAATGTGGGATTGGATTCAGAGACTTCTCTCTTATCAATCAGGTATGTTGGGCAAGCAAAGGTGGAGGTTGATCATGAGGCCTGAGTCGTTGAGTGCTAAGGTACTTAAGGGGAAGTATTTTGCTAATGGTGATTTTCTTTCACCTGCCAAGAAAAAGCGATGCTCCAAAACTTTGAAGATCAATCCTCCATCTCCAGAATATCTTGAGCCGGGGGCTGATCAAGAGAATTTGGCCACGAGAGACAAATATGTGGTGAGAAAACTGGATCCCAGCTCTGAAATCTTTATGGCCCTTGTTTAGTTTACCGAGAGCGGCTACGGAGGTGGTCAGTGACCTTTTTGTCCCCAGCACGCGTGTGTAGGATGAAGAGGTTGTCAAAAACTCCTTTATGGCGCTAGCGGCAGAAGAGGTCTTGAAAATTAAGCGAAGTGCTAATCTGACCAATGACATGCTTGTCTAGGCTTTTGAGAAGCATGGCACTTAGTCAGTGTGGTCCGCATATAGACTACTGCTCAAAGAGAAGCATATGGCGGAGGCCATGGCAGTAACTTTTGAAGCAAGGGCGTTGGGGGACGACAAGCGTGGATCATGATTTGGAAACTAAATGTGCCCCAAAGGTACGATGCGTACATTCTGGTGGTGAATGCTACACAACGCTCTTCCATTGAAAGTGGAACTAAAGAGATGACATGTTGCTATGGAAAGTTTCTGTGAGATGTGCAGCGACCCTAAGGAATTTGTGCATCACATAATTCTCCAGTGCCCAATGACCAAGATATTTGGGTCCAGGTCAAGAAGTTGTCAGGGTTGTCTATTCTTGCTCTCCATCCGTACATGGACGACAGACGTTCTCTGCACGGACGTGTGTCCTCCGAACACGACCGTGATGTTGGTGTATAGGGCTTGGTCGTTGTGGTCAAGCTGAAATGCAAGGTGCCATGGTCGGAAGCTTGGGTACCAGATGCTGCAATGAAATATATCTCCTCCATGCTTGAGGAACTTGCGCTGCTGAAGATGCTAGCCAAGCTGAACTGGCTGAAGCAAAAGATGAGTGGAAGAAATCAGATTAGGGTTGGGTTAAAGTGAATACTGACGCTGTCTTTGATGTTGCTAGTGGCATAGGTATGGGGTGGTGATCCAAGATTCTACTGGGTTGGTTCTTGCAAGGGTGATGAAGTGGTTTGATCATGTACCGGGCATCCTCACTCTCGAGGCATTAGCGACAAGAGATGGTCTTGAGCTAGCCATGAAGAATGGGTATGATAGAGTCATCCTGGAAATAGATTGTAGCGGTTTGAAGACCTTGATGACCGCGATGACTTGAGGTCCTCAATTGGGGGTATTTGTTTTGATATTACAGAGCTAGGCAGAAGTTTTATCGATTTTAGTTGTTTGGGTGGGTAGGAATGCTAACCCGGTGGCCTATAGTTGTGCTAGCATGTTGTGAGCCACCGAGCACACCTCTTTCTGGCTAGACTTCTGTATACCCTGTTTGCTTGAGCTATAAGCCAGTTCGACTGATTTATATGGTTAATTTTTTGTGAGAGAAAAACATTATTTCACGACTAGTTTGAGCATGGATTAAAACCAGCAGAGTAGCTCAAGAGAGTAGCTATATGAAAGCTCTGTAATGCTCAAAAAGAAGAAAAAACCCTCTCTCTCTCTAGTGGACGGGAAAGGAGCTCCTGTTTTTATTAGCCGAGAATCGAAATCGAATTGAACGACCAACTTAACTCTTGTGACTCACGTTGTTCGACTTCAACTAGCTAGTGGTCTGGTCAGTGCTACGTTCTCGGAGGTTTTACTTCTTTTCCAGAAACTAACCAATCGGCCCAATCGATCGAGCAGCTATGCTGCTAGCTGGCTACGGGTCAGTTCAGCTCAGCTCAATAATTTGGGCAGCTCCATTCGTACTCGTAACGAACAGTGACACGGTTTTCAAAATATAAATTTGATTTCTTATTTTTATATAAAAATATTTATTAAAAAGTGATATATATATATATAAATATTTTTAAAAACAAATCTATTTATATGGTTTTCATATTTCAAACTCAATATAACTTAAAAGTTATTCTTAATTTATATTTTCAATATTTGACTTAAACCTTACCCAAAACAACTTGAGTTACGAGTACAGAGTGACTGAGTGAGTATATCTTGATCTGCGTCTAACAAATCGGAGCCTGTGCTCGCCGCATCAAATTAATTAATCGACAACTCAAGGATCGAATTAGTCGTTGGTGCCAATGCAAATGCGGTCGTCGTTCCATCGCACTTTATAGCTTCATTCCTTTGTAATTAACAACCTACTACGTCACAACACTTTGTGACGCAGGTGCCTTTAATTAGCTTTAGGCCTGTTCGGTTGTTCCGCAATGCGGTATTCCGGGCAATCGGGCATATATAGAACTATTCCTCTGTAGTATGTATAAATTTGTGAAGAAAAACGTTTGGCTGGAATTAATCTCACATAACTGAACCCATGTCTTAGCATTTTTTCATGAGATGGTGCCTCATGTATACTCCCTCATTTCTGAATAAATCGATTCATAGAATCTGTGCTACTTAAATCTTTTAAAATTTGACCAACTTTATTAAAAAAATAAGAACATCAAAGATATAAAATAAATATATTATAAAAATATATTCTATGATATATCTAATAATATTAATTTGATACCATAAAATTTAACATTTTTTTCTAAAAATTTGGTCAAAGTTTAAAATTTTTGACTTAGGAAAAACTTTAGTAACCCTTAAAATCTAATTATTCAGCGACAAAAAAAAAGTATATTGTAATGTGTATGGTGGCCAGGGAGTCAAGGGCCTTGCAGTTTAGGAGCTAGCCGATCGAGATAAACTAAAACCTCCGAGTCTCCGACGACCAACTTTATCAACCGTACCTAAGAGCAAGTATAATGGTGGGCTGTAAGCTGGCTAAATGCTGAGGTGGAGGAGAAAGAAGAGGAGAGAGAGGAGAAGCGGACTGTAAGCTTACAGCCGGCTCAGACACAAGAACCAAAAAACTGTGTGAGACAGACAAGTGGACCTTATATTAATTATGAATAGCTAACTACTATATGAGCAGACTGGGAGAAGGCTGTAAGGAACCTTGCAGCCAGCTTGGTGGTTATATTATTAAACTTGTTCTAACCCTGGCATGACAGCATGTGAGTGACCAGGCTCTGAATTATCGTGCTTTGGGCCGTACCGAGGCTCCGAATCTGACGACCAACTTTATCAACCGTACTGAGGCTCCGAATTATCGTGCTTTGGGTCGTGCCTTCGGCCTACGGGCTGCATGCTCATCTTTACGTGAGTCACGTTCTTGGATGTCAAGGATCGATATACTATACACATACGTTACGTTGCATAAACTACTCTGTAGCTAGTAAACCACAGGGGTCAAATTTTGCTGACGCATTCATACCACCGGGTCCGGGTGCATTTCCCATGCGAATGTTATTTTTTCATTATCTTATCTACTAGCATCAGGATTAAAATGGTCCTAGTGTCCATATTTTATGCGCATGAGAATGTTGTTATTCTTCCTACCTGTTACATGTACATGCATGTTGTGCACATATATGCACTGTTTATTGGGAGTGTCTTGTGCGATGTGCAGGGGTACGTGCCATAGTAGGCGGATCTAGCAATCTGGCAAGTTGTCGCAACCGCGAGGCCTCCGGCCCGTAGGCCTGTCGGCGAGGAAACACATCCTTTTCGGCTGCTATGGCCATACATGTGTCCATGTATGGGGTTTCTCGCGTTCGTACGTCCATACATGTGTCAAATATTCATATGTTTAAATATTCAATATAGATTAAAAATAACTAATTACATAAATTATATATCATAACTTTTCGAGACGATTTTTTAAATCTAATTAGTCCATGATTTGATAATGTTATGCTACAATAAACATGCGCTAATAAATGGATTAATTAATCTTAATCAATTTATCTCATGGTTTCATGATACAATATATAATTTATTTTTTATTAGTCTATTTTTAATAGACTAAATTAGTATCACAACATCTGATGTGACACTATAAAACTTTTCATCTACCCATTAAACACTCAACACGTGATTGGGGAAGTGCTTTTTACAGCCCGCTTCTCTGGCTGCACCTGACTGCAAACGAGTTTAGCCTAGGGGTAGATGGAGCGCCCGCTTCTTTCTCTCTCATCTATAATCTCTTCTCTACGTAGAATTTTAATGATATAGATTCCTTCGCGGACTGCTGACATGACTTATTATACTTGCTCTCATAAAATCCTAGCATTTATCCTTTCTCTCTACAAACTTCTAGCAGGTGTCATCTCTAGTTACAACGCATACAAAAGCCCCACACACTCTCTAGTGTCTAGGGAGTATTTGTTTCGTAGGGCTAAAATTTCAGCCTTATGACATCAGATGCTGCGGTCTAATCTAGTCTATTAAAATAGACTAATTATAAAACTAATTTATTAGTCCGAGACTAATTCGCGAGAGAAATACATTAAGCTCAATTATCTACGATTTAACAACGTAGTGCTACGGTAAACATTTAATAATAATAGATTAATTTGCCTAATCTTGTTATTAATTACTGTATGATAGTGTAATTAGTTTTATAGTTATTAGTCTTTTTTAATAGACTAAATTAGTGTCACAACATCCGATGTAACCTGGCTAAATTATAGCCTCTCGGATCCAAACAATCTTCAGTCACATCGCATATGCAACTCATTATTAAATATATTTTCATAATGATTTTATTTAACGACATAAATACTAATACCTTTTATTATAATTTTGGCCAAACTTTAATCAACTTGACTGGCACGGGTCTCATAATTGCATGTTTTTATGGACGGAGAGAGTACTAATGAGAGGTTGAAAGGGGACATTATAGCAACTTATGTGGCTTATAAGAAACAACATAGCACCTCTTTTTTTTTACTGTCGTATGGCTAGGTTTTTATGAAGAGCTTTGCTGTCGTACCTTCAAACGACTATGGACCGTCCATTTATTTCGATCGGACGGTCACGATCACCTATTACCTCTTGAGAGGTAATAAATGAAATGTATATTTATTTAATTTTTTATTTTATAAAATAGTATAAATAAGGAAAGTTTTAGATATAAAAAGTCTGTTTTTAGATTTGATTGATATGCATGTGTGATCTCGATTGGCTGATATGGTAAATCTTTTTTATTTTCTAACTTTTTAATAGACTATGCTTTTACCGATTTGTTATTACTTGCAATTGCAATCAGTACGCTGTGACAGTGGTGACTGTGAGTTAATGATCACCATTCACCATCTCGTTCTGCTGTGTGTGCAACTGCGGGCCGAGCAGAGCGAGGTGACGCCCAAGATGCGGCGCGGCCCAAACGGGGACACGAACTTCTGCAACGCATTGTGGCCTGGCGCGGCGTGGGCCAACACCGCCGTCAGCTCCCATCCCGTCTTTCCATGCCTCTCCCTTTGATAATAACTTGTTCTGAAATTACACTGTGACGTACAGTTAGTCAGCACATAAAAACACTTCAGTAAATTAACGATAACAGATCAGTAACGAAATCACTTGCTTGCACTACTGCAACATTATATGGGCGCAGCACTTAACTTGCATTGCTCGTTTTCACCACGTAAAACACGGCTAACGTTGCGTTTCTTTCTTCTCCGGCAGGGGAAGATAAGGAAGCTCATGAATGCGGAAATCCCGGCACGGAGCATCATGCATGGTTTTATCTCTCGTTTAGAAGAGTGGCAACTGGCAATAATGCGCAATCGAGTTCTTTTACAAAGTGAAACGTATAACTTGGAAGACTGAACTACTGTATCACGGATAGATGCATGTAACTGCAGTGGAGTTTGTTAAGTTCATCCATGACAGTGAAGTAGAAGTAGCATTGGTTAAATATGCTGGTCGCTGGCACTGCCATTTTTAGCCTGCCCCGTTAACTAAGATCTCTGCTACAAGTTTGACTATGAGGAAATATTGTACTCCTTGGCAAAGGTGCCCTTAATACTCGGACCTCCGGTAAGCTGCCTCCATTCGAGTCAGCTCTCCGTCCGTGTCAGCTCGTCGTCCGCTGGTTAGCTTGTCGTCAGCCTGCCATCTTTCCTTCTGCTGGTTAGTTGCTGCAGATCAAGCCTCTCGCCGGTGACTGCTCCGGTCCCGGCGGCCACCTCTCCCGCGTCGCGCCGGTGACTGCTCCGGTCCCGGGGGCCACCTTCCCCGCGTCTGTGCGCTGGTTTTCCTCCTGGTCCTGGTTACCAGCCCTCCCCTGTGTTGCTTGTCTCCGGCATGGCCGCTATGAGATGCGTTGTTGGGCCGTTCCCGGCGGACTGACTGTCCTGCTGCCCAGTCACCCCCAGCTTGCTGAGATCTTCTAGCTCTCGTTGTGTTTCTGCTGTCTTGGTCTTTCATGTGGTGCTTCGGAATGGAGTTCAAGCTGGCCGGGTAGGTCGACTTCCCTGCTTCTTTCTTCTTGCTGCCTGCGCAGTCATGGAGCTCCCTGGTCTGTCCTTCGACGTGGGTTTGAAGATTCAGAGTTTAATTCAGAACGAATTCGGATTGCCAGTCTCCAACCCTGCGCTGGGCAGAGACTCCTTCTTCTTGGTTGCTTCTTTTGGCAGATGCAAGTTTCAGCTCTCCTGCGATTCAGTGGGGTCTCTTCTCCAAGCCACCATTGGTGGTCTGGCCTCCGATTTCAGAGTTCTTCAGCTAGGTGACCGGGTGTTTGAATTCGTGGTTTCTGATAGAGCAGTTGGTTTCTTCTTTTGCAAATTGCTTCACTATGAATGTGAGCTCTACAAGGTTTTCTTTCACATGTGGGGAAATGGGGGGTCCTAATTGGCGCCGTGAATACAGTTTGTTCTTGAAAGAGGAAGACAGTTCTTGGGAATCTATCACTCGCAACGCAAGATTAAAAAGAACTTTTGTAGAAGTGGTGAAAATCCCTACTTTGACAGGTGCCAATTCAGTTCCGGTAGGTCGGCGCTCGGTGTTCACCAGGATTCGACGTGTGGCGCCTCCAAGGCCGGGGTCTATTCCACCGACGAATGTTCAAACTCAAGGGGTTGATAGCTCAACTTTGAATTCGAATTTGAGTTTGAATTGTTGTTCAAGATGTCTGTCCAAGGACCATCAGAGGCACCGCTGTGATCGCCCTATCAGATGCCGAGAGTGCATGGGATGGGGACATGTCGCTGCCTCGTGCACGGTGATGCATGGCCGGCTCAGGGGACATAATCTTCATCACAGAGATACGGTGCAGAAGGAAGATTCGTGGCCTAACGAAGTCAAGGTAGTGTCCAATTCGTTGGGCTGGAATGGTAAAGGCAAGGCAATAGGGGGGGATTCTTTGGGCTGGTTTCGCGTCCCTCCTGGGCCGGCCTCTTCCAGCTCTCAAGACCCTAAATCTTTCTTCGATTTGGTCAAGTCCTGGATTCCCGACAGGGCTCCTAGGGAGTTGCCCCCGGCAGTCTCTGTCCCTTGGGTTCTCCCAGGCCAATCCTGTGTTGCGGCCCCAGAAGTGGGAACGTCGCACCCCCAGGATCCCGTGCGGTGGACTCTTAGCATTAACCCTCTAGTGAATGAATGCTCGCTCTTTGGTTCCACTCTGCCTTCTTCCTCTTCAGAGCATCAGCAAGAAAACCCCAGTGCCGCTATCTCTCAAGTGCCTTTTCCCCCAGCTGTGGAAGCTTCTTCGTCATCGGCCATGGCGTTTCAGCGCTCTGATCCTCGCCCCTTCATCCCTGAAAACCGGCAGTGGATGGAGGTGGAGAATAGGGTCCCGGTGGTTCGTGCGGTGGTCTCGTCCCGTCCGCCGTTGCAGAATGAAGACCTTGCTATCGTCACCATTGACCATCTGCCGGGTAATGTCATTGAGTTTGCTGCTGTTGAGGAAGTTCTTTCTGAGTTCTTTCATGAAAAAAGAATACACTTCAGAGAAATCCAACCCTCTTCTTTGGGTCAGGCTTTGGTTAGATTTGCTCACCGAATTGATAGGGATAATTTGGTTAGTTTGGGTCCGATTCCTTTCCTGGATGTGCACCTCTCTTTCACTGAGCATAACAGAGGCAGAAACTGGCGACGTGCGTACTTCAACACTGAGGTTTGGTTGATGCTCATGGAGTTCCCCGCTGATTATTGGGAGCACAATCATATTCAGAATGCTATATCCTCCTTTGGAAAGCTACTCCATTGGAGGAATGATAGAAGCCGTTTGGTGAGATTAATCCTCAAGGCTAGGGTGCTTGATCTTCAGTCAGTCCCACAGTTCATAGTTTTGTCTGACACAACTGGACTAGAAAGCAACTCTTGGACTGTGCAGTGCGAGATTTTACAGAGCAGATTGTTGGGAGAAGGGCCACAAGATGAAGAACCCTTGCCGGTTAATCCTTTCCAGGTGGGTGTACCCTTTGATTTCTTTGGCTTAGGACAGCCTAGTAATGGCCCAGTCCAGAATATGGAAGAGCAGCACGATGAGATTCAGGGGCAGCAGCAGGACCAAGGAAATCAGATCCAACACCAAATTGGGCCTCTAGTACAAGATGATGGCAATGCTGGTTGGGCTTTATGGCCCCAAGCCCAGCAACAACAAGAACAGGTGGTAATCAATCTCAATGTGGCTATACAGGAAGAAGTGGGGATTGACTTGAATTTGCCCGAGAATCTTGAGGACCCCATATAGGTTATTCTTAATCCAGCAGATCAGTTGGCTCATGAGGATTTTCTTGAACTAAATGATTTAATCAACAACAACAACATGGAGGAAATTATGATCCAGCAAGCCCCAGAACAGCAAGAGAATAATCAGCAGAATATGCAGGTGGATCTGAATCTTTTGGCTGAAGAGCAAAACCTGATGCAACTTGCTGATATGGACTTACAACATCTCCAAGTCATCCATGTTAATGTTTTACCAGATGAAATTTACCCTAAAAATTTAAAGAACAATGAAGATTTGCTGGCTGCTGATCTTCATCTGGATCAGGGTCTCTTCCCAGTGATGAACTTAAACCTTAATGAACAGCCAAATGACATAATGGAAATAGATCAACACTAGATAGAGCAGATGCAACCAATTGGGGAAAATGAACATGTGCATGAACATGGGGTTTTGAATGATGGATTAGAACTGGATGTGGGGGAAGTAGAGGCCCTTCAGAATTTGCCTGAGGATGATCATGGGGCCCAAGAAGTGCAGGAGATTCAGGCCCACAACCTTCAAGTTGGCATGGCTCTCTTATATGGGCCAGAAGCTGATCCTGTTTGGATTGAAAGGAGTAGGAATGCTGAGGCTACAAGATTGTGGGCCAATTTCTTTGCCCAAGGTAATGCAGACTTTCTTCATGTCTCTATCCCTTCCCAATGGGCTAATTTTTTACTGTCATGCTCTTGTCTCCGGATCTGTTCCAATGGGCCAAAGATTTCCTCTCCTCAAAAGCTTTGTCCTACCTGAATTCGAATAATGGTGTAATTGATTTCCATGTTCCAAATCAATGCCCTAAACAAATGTCCTGTGTTACAACGTCTAAAAATGTTCAGTTATCAGATGTGACAGGAGAGGACGATCTGCAGAGGCTAAAGTCTACTCCAAAGAAAAGGGTTGCAAAAAGGTCTTGCCCAGTAGTTGATACTGAGCTCAGAAGGAGTAGCAGGGGTAAACAGGTGAGCACTGGGTTCAGAAAAGGCGCACATTCTGACAGACATTGTCTTTTTTGTACTCCTGACCCCCCGACCCTGACCAAACAGGTCATCAGGAAGCTTGGAAAGGAGCTAGGACAGTTGGAGGACGACCAACTTTCTGATGCGGCCT
Organism: Coix lacryma-jobi var. lacryma-jobi; assembly: GCA_009763385.1. Classification (NCBI taxonomy): domain Eukaryota; kingdom Viridiplantae; phylum Streptophyta; class Magnoliopsida; order Poales; family Poaceae; genus Coix; species Coix lacryma-jobi. The sequence goes on from CM019831.1 coordinate 28,200,883, forward strand.
TGATGACCAAGAGGAAGCAGAAGAAAATTGGCCCAGATAACAGCAATAACAATGGGAAGGAAGACCCAAAGAAAAATAAGAAAAACAAGAAGAATAATGAAGACAACAAGAACAACAATGAGGACACACAACAGCTAATGGTTGTAGGCCTATAGAGGCTTCTTTATTTTGTGCAAGGAACTGTTACCCTCTTCTGTGTAAGAGAGTCTTATATCTCAAATCCTGTATGATGTTGAATGAGGTTATCTGTCTGGGTAGTTTGAACTTTATCTGTCTGGGTAGTCTGAACTTTTGGTTGCTACTTAAGCTAGACTTGAACTTGTTCTGGCGGTGCTTTCTGAATGGCTATATTTGGAATGTTCCTTACTTCATGTGTTGTTCTATGAATCCGGTGATTTCTAGAAAAAGGATGAGTTTTTTGAAAAAGGATAGTTATCCTGTGAGTGGCAGAAAAAGTGATGGTACATTTAGTGGCATTAAGTTGAATGATCCAGTGAGCTGCAGAAAAAGAATAAGAGATGGTCCAATTTGTGACATTGAATTTGTTCCTAAACACTCATTTTAATCCCAATTATGAATAATCAACACAACAGAAGCTGGAAAATTTTGAGTTGGAATGTGAGGGGTATTAACTCAAGAGATAAATGGAGTGACATCAGAGACAAAATAGTGGAGGCTCAATGTGACATAATCTGCTTCCAGGAAACCAAGAGGGAAGATTTCAACAACAATTTTATTAGGAATTTTTGCCCTACAGAATTTGACAAATTTGAATTCCTGCCATCAATTGGGGCCTCTGGGGGTATACTCACAGCTTGGAAGGGAAGGTTATTTAATGGAGATTTAGTTTTCAGTAATGAATTTGCCATATCTGTAGAGTTCACTTCTCTTCTGAACAATGAGAGTTGGGTATTGACTAATGTATATGGGCCATGTACGCCAGAAGGGAAGCAGAACTTTACAAACTGGTTGAAACAGATTAATATGCCTGAGGAGATTGAATGGGTGTTAGTGGGAGACTTCAACTTGATGAGAAGACCTGAAGACAGGAATAGAGAAGGTGGTGATCTGGCTAAAATGTTTATGTTCAATAACGCCATCAGTACTCTTAGTCTAAATGAAATTGTTCTGCAAGGAAGAAAATATACATGGTCCAATATGCAACCAAACCCACTTCTTGAGAAAATTGATTGGGTCTTCACATCAAATTCTTGGAGCCTAAAATTCCCAGATACTTCTGCACAAGCCATGAATAGATCTCCTTCAGATCATTGTCCATGCTTGGTACAAATCTCTACTCAAATCCCGAGGCCCAAAGCATTTAGATTTGAAAATTATTGGCTACAATCTCAGAACTTTCAGAGCATTCTTGAAGAGAGCTGGAACAGTCCTTTACCACAGATGGACAGTGCCATGACACTCACTGCAAAATATAAGAGATTGAGGAAAACATTCAAAGAGAAACAAGCAGCAGCTTCCAACCTAAAGTCTGTCAGTCAGAATGTGAAAATCATAATTCAGTTCCTGGACATCATTGAAGAACACAGAGATCTCAGCCTTCCAGATGGAACTTTAGAACTTTATTTAGAGATAAGTTACACTCACTTCTACAACAACAGAAAACTTACTGGAAGCAAAGGGGCAATATTAAGTGGGCTAAATTAGGAGATGCTACCACAAAGTTCTTCCATGCTAATGCTACTATTAGAATGAGAGCAAATCTGATCAGGCAAATAGAAAAAGAAGATGGCACTATTCTCACAGCACACAGTGACAAAGAGCAATTGTTGTGGGAGGAATACAAGGAGAGACTGGGAAAAACCGATTTCATCAGATTTGGTTTGGACCCTTCTGATATTCTGGAAAGAAGAGAGGATTTGGATTTCTTGGAGCTACCCTTTAGCATACAAGAAATAGAGGCAACAGTTAAACATCTCCCAAATGATAAGTCACCTGGTCCAGACGGTTTTACCAATGAGTTCCTAAAGGCCTCTTGGGGTGTCATCAAGGCAGATATCTTCAGGTTTTGTGAATCTTTTTTTGACAACAACGTATGTTTCAAGAGCATCAATACTTCCTTTATCACCCTGATTCCGAAGGTGAACACACCAAGGGTTGTCAATGATTTCAGGCCAATTTCACTACTTAATTCTCTCTTAAGCTTCTGACAAAGATGCTGGCAAATAGACTTCAATCAGTAATCACAAAGTTGATCCATAGAAATCAATATGGATTCATAAAGAAGAGAACAATTCAGGATTGCTTGGCTTGGGCCTTTGAATATCTGCACATGTGCCATCACTCAAAAAAGGAGATAGTAGTCTTAAAGCTGGATTTTGAGAAAGCTTTTGACAAAATGGAACATCAAGCTATTGTAAAAATAATGAGAAGCAAGGGCTTTGGTGAAAGGTGGATTGGTTGGGTCAAGGCACTATCCAGTTCAGCAACTTCACAAGTACTTCTGAATGGAACTCCTGGAAAGACTATTCATTGCTTAAGAGGTGTTAGGCAAGGGGACCCTCTGTCTCCCTTGCTATTTGTTCTAGCTGCTGACTTCTTACAGTCTTTGATCAACAAAGGAAAAGAAATGGGACTTTTGAGACTGCCAATCCCCATGCAAACAAATTCTGACTTCCCAATAATTCAATATGCCGACGACACTCTAATAGTGATGGAAGGGGACATAAGACAGCTGCTGTTTCTAAAATCTGTCATTAATACATTCTCCGAGGCAACAGGTCTAAAAGTCAATCTGAAGAAATCTATGATGCTGCCCATTAATGTCTCGGAGCAAAGGTTGGACTTCCTAGCAAATACTTTTGGCTGCTCCAAAGGATCATTTCCTTTCACATAGTTGGGGCTACCTCTTGGTCTAACAAAGCCTGTAATCCGGGATTACTTGCCCCTCCTCAATAAATGCGAAATGAGACTTGGTAGTGTCTCTGCTTTTTTAACACAAGCTGGAAGATTGGAGGTCACAATGCGGTCCTATCTGCACTTCCAACATTTTATATGTGCTCTTTAGAAATCCCAAAAACAGTGATCAAGAGGATTGACAGTTTTAGGAAAAACTGCCTATGGAGGGGAAATGAGGCAAATGCAACAAACCCCCAAGGCAGCATGGAAAATGTTCTGTAGAACAAAACAAGAGGGAGGATTGGGAATTATAAACATTGAAACACAAAACAAAGCTCTTCTCATGAAGAATTTGGATAAATTCTTCAATAAAAGGGACGTCCCTTGGGTACAAATGATTTGGGAAAAGTATTATAGGAATGGTAAGCTGCCAGGACACACCAGGAAGGGATCCTTCTGGTGGAGAGACAACCTCAAGCTTCTGCAACAGTTCAAAGCGCTGGCATCTCCAAGTCTGAAAAATGGGGAAAGCATTTTTTTCTGGAAGGACATTTGGGATGGGACAAGAATTGCAGCTAATAATGCCTGAACTCTTTCCTTTGCAAAGAATCAGTTCATCTCTGCAAGCAAAGCAATGAACACCGCTGATCTTTCACAGCTCTTCCAGCTGCCTCTTTCAGAACAGGCCTTCCACCAGCTTCAACAGCTATCTCAATTGGTCTTTGAATTAGTTTGAACGCAGGACCCTGATATTTGGAAATATAGCTGGGGAGAAAATTTTTGATCTGCTAGGGCATACAAATTGCTAATGGGTCATCAACAGGTACATGATGCTTACAAATGGCTGTGGAGATCTCAATGTCAACCTAAGCATAAGGTCTTCTTTTGGGTTATTAATCAATGACAGGCTAAGCACGAGGAACATCTTGAGAAGGAAAAAATATGGAACTGGCATCTTATGATTGTGTATTCTGTGTTAATAGTGTAGAGGAAACCTGTCACCATCTATTTCTTCAGTGCCCATTTGCAAGGCAATGTTGGCACAATTTTCAGGTGGAGATCCCTCTGAACTTGACGTTCCCTAAAGCCACTGTCCAGATCAAAGATCAATTGCAATCACAGTTCTTTATGGCCATAATAATCTTGATGTGCTGGTCCATTTGGAGGGTTAGAAATAACTTGATTTTTGAAGGGATGCAGCCATCAATCGAGGTAGTTGAGCTTTGCTTTCACAAAGAATTGCTCCTGCTCTTTCATAGAGTCAAAGAAGGCCTTCAGCAGATCTTGCATCAATGGATCCGGTCAATGTTTTAGATTCTATCTTTAGTCTCTTTTCTTTTGCTCTTCCTTTGTTCCTTAAATCTGTGTTTTTTCTCTTTTCTCTTCTCTCCCCCTTTGGGGATGTTTGTTAGGTTCTCTAAGCTTCAATAAAGTTTGACTGTAGGAGCTTAGGCTCCTCCAGATTCCTCAAAAAAAGTTTGACTATGAGCTCAACTTTTATGACTTGTGCAATTTGGTTAATTAATTAATACTGGTGCCATTTCTGACTATTGACAGTACCAGTGTTAAAGTCGATGTGCTTTTGTTTAGAAAACGTAATAACTTAAAATTGAACACATTTCACTAGTAGAAAAATGATTTCTCTTGGCGGTGGCTATCCATTTTTACAGACGGTTTTAATTATCGGACGCTAGTGAAAATCAAACGGTGGACCCAAATCAAGAACTGCCACTAGAAATGGCGGTAGCCTAAGAAACAACCACTAGAAATACACTAGAATTTTAAAATTTGAATTTTGAAAAATACCTCAGATGGAGAAACGGCCAAAATAAAAGTTGTAGATCTCGAAAAGTTATAAAACTTTATAGTTGATAACTTTTTGATTTGAATTAGTTTAGGGTCTCAAATAAGCAAATTACCAATGATTTAATATAATACGTGGGGCACCGAAACGGAATATTAATGTATGTGAATGTGTAATGCAATGGTAGAGGAGTCTTCGCGCAAGGGAGAGGTCGCGGGTTCGAATCATGTCGGCCGCCTTCTCCTCGACTTGTGACGGAGACATGCAGCGCTGCCTAGTGGGGCCCTCCCCCGATTTAAATAAAATATTTTTCTATTTTTTTGGGTTTTTTATAGTTTTTTCTTTGCTGAGTATTTTCCACCACAGGCGACCATTTAGACAGGTGGTTCACCACTACTACAGAAATCTTTCCCGTGACGGTCGTTTTTATTTAACTGTGACGGGCAGTTGAGCCCGTCGCGCACGCCTCGTCACAGTAAATCGAGGCTAACTGCGGCGGGCAGTTGAGCCCGTCACGGTTAATATCAATAACCGTGACGGGCGGCGTAACTTGCCCGTCATGGTTAATACAATTAACCGTGACGGGCAGCGTAACTTGCCCGTCAAGGTTAATGTATTAACAGTGACGGCCTGCTTAACTTGCCCGTCACGGTTAATACCATTAACCTTGACGGGCAGCGTAACTTGCCCGTCACGGTTAAAGATTTTCAGATTTTAAAAAAAATACAGCAGCACATATTTAAATGCATAATCGAATATATATTTAACAGGTCAAACATAGACAAAACACATGACACATACGTATACATACATACATTAACTTGTTCTCATTGTCATCCATAGAACATTGACGAAATCGTTAAAGTGTTATATTACATGTCAGTTTGCAAACAAACTAATAATGACGAAGTCCATGTTCAAATTGTAATCCTTCATCTCGTCGCGTAGCATGGTGCTCCATTTCCTGAGCTTTTCGTACTCGGGAAGCAGTGCTAACGGGGCATCTGTATGAAAGAACGGTTGCCCTTCATGCGCTACACATTCAATGACAACTTGCACATGTCTGCCACTATTTGATCGAAGTTATGTTGATTGCTCTGCTCTCTTTCCCACCATTCAGTTGCTTTCTTGAGCTGCCGCCAGCAGCTACCGTTGTACTTCCTGCAGGCCCTTAGGTACTCGCAGACGTAGTACCCACACAAAGTTGTCCCTGGTGGTTGCTTGGCACACTGCATGATACACAAGCATTAGAACACTTTGGTATAGATCGATAATATATGCATGGTGTGGGAAAAAGCATAAGTGAAGCTTCAAGTACACGTACCGGGAACTGACGCTTGATTTTGATTCTATTCCCATGCTTCTTCTTGAACTTCTCTGTCCTTCGATCAAATTCACTTGGCTCCTTTAGGTACTCCTTATAAGCGTTGTATGTACTCCACTAGTGTTAGTCACAGTTTTAAAACGTATGATAAAAATGAACTAATTTGAAGATCCTTGACTTACAATCTCAAGCAATCTTCAAAGTGCTTGTACCCTGCTTTGTTTGAATGCCTCAATGAGTCAAATATGCAGGCCCTGCCTTCCTGAGGATAGATGATAAATGCAATCCAGTGCCCATGGAGGCCCTCGCTGCACCATTCGAACAAAACAAAGACTATGATGAGCATGGATGATCTTAGGTAGCCACTTATCCCATAAACATACATGTTTTTGACTTACCCAAAGTGGACGGCAGCGAGGATACACCATCTCTCCTGACCTTCTTCATGACTCCTAAGATGTATGTCCCCACTTTCAACTTCTCGGCGTCGATGGCCTTTTTGCGTTCCTTATCTCTCTGACGATTGGTCAAGTCAATAAGGTCAGGGTGGTTGTCCAGTTTCTCGTATCCAATGATCTGTTTCTCAGCAACATGCATTGGAGAGAGATAGAGCACACCAAGGTTGCATTCGTTGCTTACATGGGCCATCATCCTGCAATTACAAGTCGTCTCATGGCAATAGTTAAATTAACAAGGTACCTATACGAATGCAGGGGATGTGTGAAAAGTGGTAATCCACTTACATAGAAAACAAGGTGAGGTGAGCGACGTCAAGGTCCTTCCTACGCAGTAGTCTATGCATGTCTCCGAATTCCAAACGAGTTGAACATCTGTGCCCAAGTTAAAGATCTCGTGCGGAATCCTGGTCGTTATGTTTGAAAGGCCGGCTTTGGCTGCTTGCATATACCACAAATGGAACCTCCGTACCTCCCACTTCTCGTCGCAGACAAGTTGGGCCCGAGGTAACATGAACTTCCCATTCACAAAATCACCGGGGCATTCATCTCTGACGAATCCCCTATGAGGTGGTGATTTCAGCCTAGAACAATGGGATAGCAACGTTAGTGTGTGAAAACAATTCAAGAAGCTCATAACCTATAAATAGATTGATTACACGCAAGACGGAAGCATATATACCTTTCAAATTTGGTATAGAATGCGGCGGGCTCGGGTCTAGCCTCCTCGGTGTCTGTAGTCTTTTTTGGCGCGCGAGGACACTGGCTGGAGCTCGGTTGGCTTGCAGGTGGTGTCATCGGCCTCGCACCTGTGTCGCCTGTGTCGCCTATGGCCGGCGGTGTCTTCGCCTTCGGTTCAGCCTCCATAGATTCCGCTCCTTCGCTAGGGGCGGTAGGCGGTGGATTGTCGGGAGGCGGAGAGCTTAGTCGTTGTGGACCGCTCGTGCTCGGATGTCTTGGAGGCGTCGTTGTCCTCTCCTCCGGTGCTGCCTCCTTACCTCCATTGGCATTGGTTGGTCCAATGGGGGGCTTGCAGGAGGGTCCGTGCCTCGGGCTTCATTTTTCTCCTTGTCTTGCTTGCCATCATCGTTGTCATCATCATCACTGCCGCCATCCGGATCCGGGGGACAAGATCCGGCTACCGACGAGGGCTGTGATGTCAGCGTCGGGGTCGGCGATGGCGTGTTCCCATAGATCTCGATGTCTTCAGTACACCATGGCACTTCTAAATTGATCGCCTGACCAAGGACCCTAACCCCAGTCATACCGGGATAGTCCAATTCATATTCATCGAACTCTGGCCCACACCACATTACGACCACGATGGTAGTACCCTTAGGGATCTGATGCTCTTCGGTGAAATGAAAGATTTGATCCTTTGGTAATATACCACCATCTGCCACATGCAGGCGCTTCCCTCCCCTGCCGAACGGCACCCAAAGGTGGCATAGCGTGATTTCGTTGATGTCATCGAACGGACGCCTTGGGCGATCTTCGATCAATAGCTGCCCTTGTGAAGCTTGAGGCACCTTCAGGCCAGCTTGGCTAAACATCTGGTTCCTAAGCGCCACCATCTTGGGGTCATTGCTGGTGAATGCGTCTTGTATGGACTTATTGATCATTTCGGACACAGCTTGATCATAGCCTTGCTTAACGAGGCCTTCTTTGTACCTCTGCCTCGACTTGTCCTTGGTAGGGTCGGATTGCCACTACTCCACCATCTTCCAACTCTTCCTCGAGGACACGCCACGGACGCGGTCACGGTGCTCCGGGTTTCCCAGCACCTTGGTCAGCACGTCGACGCCCCTGCGAACCTCGAAGCTTTCGTCCTTGGATGAAGAGGCCTCAATGAGAGCCTTCTCGAGCTCCTCGATCTTTGGATCAGCCTTACGCTTCTTTGATGGCTTGTGGCCGTAGAAGTAGTCACGCCCCCCATTCATCGACGTCTAACAACGGATTCTTTATCCCAGCATCGGCTTCAGCCCTTTCTTGCGCCCGCCACTTCGGCCTCTTACCGGCATACCCTGTCATGCCCATTGTGTGAGGCTGCGTGTTCATCTTGTTGAGCGTTTTGAACCGCTCGCTCTTGGCCTTTGCTTCTTCGCTTTGCCTCTGCTTAACGAAAAACTTCCCAGTCTTCAGCCAAGATCATATTATATTTGATCAAAGGTGACTTCCCTGTCTTCACGTAGTCTCTGTTCAGCATGTACTTGAAGCTTCGAAGGGCCCTTCCTACCACGTGCATCACCCAGTCCCTGCACTTGGTCATGTCGGCATCCTCAGGATAAGTGAAGCGGTTCAGCATCTCTTTCCAGACATCTTCCTTATCGTCATCAGGGACATCCGGCCATTTCTCATAAGTGATCTTAACATGCTCCCTCACTAAACACGAACACTGGTTGCTAAACTTCCCGAGGACCGTCGTTGGCTGCAACGGCTCTCCCTGCGGCCCCCGTGAGGATCACATGGATATCACTGTGCTTCTTGTGCCTCCGTGTTCCCCCCTTCTCCGAACAGGCTTGTCACCTGCATTTGTTTGAAGAAGTTGCTGTGGAGGGAGCGGGGGCTTCTTGCTCTGCGCCAACTTGTTCTTCGTCGAAATCCAAAGTCCGAGGCACTAGTGGTATCGAACCTCCCTGACCTCCGGACCTGTCACTTTCTGCTTCGTCCTGCGGGTAAAGTTCGGATCTAGCTCTTCCTCTGTACGATGTTTCCTCTTTTCCGTCGGGGTCACACTAACGTGGCTCTCATAACTAGTTGACCCAGAAGAACCACTCGGGGTGGGGTCGCGCCATTGTAGTTCAGGCTGTGGTTCTTGCGCCATTGGAATCTATGAACAATAAAGTACATATTATGGACATTTCAATGTAAAGCCACATTACATAGTAGTAGTAGTAGAGTAGTAGGACAGTACCAGTAGTAGGATAGTACCAGTAGTAGTAGTAGGATAGTACCAGTAGTAGTAGTAGTAGTAGTAGTAGTAACTTGTCTAATTAATTATTACATCAATTAACAGTGCAGTAGTAGTACCAGTAGTAGGAGTTACAGTAGTAGAGTAGAGTAGTAGGATAGTACCAGTAGTAGGAGTAGAGTAGTATGATAGTATCAGTAGTAGGAGTAGTAGAGTAGAGTAGTAGATAGTAACAGTAGTAGAGTAGAGTAGTAGGATAGTACCAGTAGTAGGAAGTACCAGTAGTAGGAGTAGTATAGTAGTAGAGTAGAGTAGTAGGATAGTACCAGTATAGTATAGTATAGTAGTAGTAGTAGTAGTAGTAGTAGTAGTAGTAGTAGTAGTAGTAGTACCTTGTCTAATTAATTATTACATCAAGGTAACAGTGCAGCCTCATCCACTTAGCCACAACCAAAGCAACTAACAACACCTGCACATTTTTCCCACATCACAGTCCAACAAGATGGACTGCCTGCCACTCCAACCTGATAGGAAGGTAAGGTAGGGGTAGGTGCAGTAGGAATTGAGTTGATTCTTGAGTTGAAAGCCTCTAGAGCTGCAGAAGCTTCCTCAAAAGACTTGTACTTTTATGCACAACTCCCTTAACTTTGAGGACATACTGACTGCACTCGGCCCAGCTGGTGTAAATACCTGGCTTGGTGCCCTCGAAAACAACATACCAAGCAGGCATCCTTCTGCATTAGTAGTAGAGCAGTATAAGAACAACATAGAAGAGAGAAGGAGGAGAGGTAAGTAGAGGAGAGGATAGGAGATCATGAAAACCATAAGAGGAGTTACAATGGTCCAGTACTCACATCACAAGTCCAAGATCATAACAACAACCACTGAATCCATCAAAAAGTGGCAATGCATTTGTCATAGGCAGAAAGCATTAAATTAGGTCTCAGATTCTAAACATTCATTGTGGTTGCCTTGCAATTCGAAAGCAAATAACATGTTCAACTAGAGAGAGAAAAGAGGAGATGGAAGTAGAGGAGAGGATAGGAGATCGAGGAAGATACAATCATGACAGCCATATGTAACCATGGGAGACAAACAAAGGCCTCAGCACTGGTGGCATATAAGTAGCAAACAATGGCCTCACCACTGGTGGCAATAAGTAGAAGAAGTGTCAGACAAGTTCATGGGAGCTATGTAACCATGGAGACATCCATCCCAGCCATCAGGGAGGTAAGCCTACACAGTTGCTTGGGTATGGATGTCTCCCATGGTTAAATAGGACACATGACAACAACAAAGACTCTTATGTGTATAAAAGAATGGTGCCACCTTCAGAATTGGAAAGATTGCATCATAGGCCAAGGAGAACCAAGCTAGTAGTAGTAGATAAATTCATTGTTGGTGGTTGCCTTGCAATTCGAAAGCAAATACACATGTTCAACATAGAAGAGAGAAGAGAGGAGAGGGAAGTAGAGGAGAGGATAGGAGATCAAGGAAGATACAATGAAAATTTGCCTCAGATTGTATTGCCATTTCAAAAATCATTAGACTTGGAGCTAAAGGATGTTTCATATAGATTATAGAGATACAACATCATGACAGCCATGGAGCCGTGAGACTCGTCCAGCCCAGCCATCAGGCCATCCTGTATGAACGACAGTTTCTTGGGCATGGACGTGTCTCACGGCTTGATGACAATCATGAAAACCATAAGAGGAGTTACAATGGTCCAGTACCTCACAAGTCCAAGATCATAACCAACAACCACTGAATCCATCAAAAAGTGGCAATGCATTCATCATAGGCAGAAAGCAATTAAATTAGGCCTCAGCACTGGTGGCAAATAAGTAGAAGAAGTGTCAGACAAGTTCATGGGAGCTATGTAACCATGGCAGACATCCATCCCAGCCATCAGGCAGGTAAGCCTACACCAGTTGCTTGGGAATGGATGTCAGCCATGGTTAAATAGGACACATGACAACAACAAAGACTCATATGTGTAAAAGAATGGTGCCACCTCAGAATTGAAAAGATTGCATCATAGGCCAAGGAGAACCTCAAATGGTATTGAGAGAAGAGTAGAGTAGAGTAGAGTAGAGTAGAGTAGAGTAGAGTAGAGTAGAGTAGAGTAGAGTAGAGTAGAGTAGAGTAGAGTAGTAGAGAGTAGTAGCAGTAGTAGTAGGCTAGTAGTAATAGTACAACAACCACTGTGGTAGTAGAAGCAACCAAACTGAGCCCCCAAAATACTCTTATGTCCCAAACAAAGGCCTCAGCACCACTAAGTTTGAGCTATTTAGTAAGCATCACTGGTGGCAAATAAGTAGAAGAAGTGTCAGACAATTTCATGGGAGCTATGTAACCATGGGACACATCCATCCCAGCCATCAGGGAGGTAAGCCTACACCAGTTGCTTGGGAATGGACGTATCCCATGGTTAAATAGGACACATGAGAACAACAAAGACTCATATGTGTAAAAGAATGGTGCCACCCTAAACCCTAAGATTGCATCATAGGCCAAAGAGAACCCAAGCTAGTAGTAGTAGTAGATAATAAATTCATTGTGAAAGAAGGGTGCCACCCAATTTATCTCAAATTCATCCCAATCGATCAACTTCATCCCAATTTATCACAAATTATCAAATTCTTCTCAAATCAAATTATCATGAAAACCAATTCAGAGTTAACCACAGAACAGGCAACCACCTCCTAAAACCAATTAAGTTGAAATAGATTAGTGAACAGAGAAATAGATTCAGTTTGTAAATAATTGGTAACCCTGTTTCATGATAACATGGGAATGTATAGTTGGCTCAGATTTGCCTCCAAGGTCATCACATTGCTTGCAAACTGGTTGCTTGTACATGATATACAAGCCATCCTAGTTTAGCAGCTTAATTACAAGTACGGGAGGGCATTTCGATCATCATCGCCACTGCCTCAGCATAGAAGGAGTCACATCATTGCATATGCCGCTACCTCAGCTTACAAGTAGTAGTAGAGAGAGTAGTAGAGTAGTAGGACAGTAATAGTAGTAGGACAGCATGTGAGTAGGACAGTAGCAGAGAGAGTGTAGAGTAGTAGTAGTAGTAGAGAGAGTAGTAGAGTAGTAGTAGAGAGTAGTAGAGAGAGAGTAGTAGTAGAGAGAGTAGTAGAGAGAGTAGTAGAGTAGTAGAGTAGTAGTAGAGAGAGTAGTAGAGTAGTAGAGTAGTAGGACAGTATAGTAGTAGGACAGTAGTAGAGAGAGTAGCACAGTAGTAGAGAGTAGAGAGAGAGTAGGACAATAGGAGTTGTTAGGACATCACAGGCCATCATAGGACATCACAGGCCATCATAGGGCATCATAGGACATCACAGGCCATCATAGGGCATCATAGGACATCATAGGTAGCGACATTTGCACAGTGTAAACAATAGTACATCATAGGCAGCATTTCAACTTAAACAGCATTTCCAAATAAATATACAACATTTCACTGCTTCAGTATAAACATAGTGAGTTGGCATTGACAAGTGCAGCTTGCTGCCGAAAAAAAAAAACACAATAAGAACATGCAGCATTTCCTAATAACCGCAAGTGCAGCTCGTATTTTATATTTAATTTGTTTGTCATTTTCACAAACAACAAGAAAACCTAAAACTACCAAAGCGGCGAGTACATACCTCAACGGAGACGGAGGACGGAGGACGGGAGGACGGTGGAGAGACGGGCTCCAGGTGGCGCCGGAGGTCAGGCTCCAGGCGAAGGCGGAGGACAGGCTCGAGCCGGCGGTGGACGGGATCCAGGCGGTGTGGGACCCCAGAGCTAGGGTTTCGGGCTTACCGGGATGAAACTCGGGACGGATCTCCGACGAGGCTGAAGAAGGAGAGGAGAGGAGGAGCGAGGCCCGTGGTGTCGAGCGGGCGGCGGCGAGCGGCGAGCAGCAGAGATACTAGAGGCAGGCGGAGAGCGAGAGGGGCGGCGAGAGAGGGCATGGCGGAGGAGGGGCACGTGGCGGCGGTGGCGGCGGGAGAGGGGCACCACGTAGACGTGCAGAGAGGAGCGAGAGGACGGTCACGCGGTGACGGTGGCGGCGCTAGGGCACCTCGGCAGCGGCGGGGGTGGCGGAAAAATTTGCCGGCCCTTCGGGGTCGAGAAGAACCGAATGGGCAGACTTGGTTGACTCAAAGAATGAGGGGACTTTGTACAGCCCAAATATTAACCGTGGCGGTCCCTTTAGAACGCCCGTCGCGGTTAATATTTACCGTGGTGGCCCTTTAGAACGCCCGTCGCGGTTAATATTTACCGTGACGGCCCTTTAGAACGCCCGTCGCGGTAAATATTAACCGCGACGGGCGTTCTAAAGGGCCCGTCACGGTAAATATTAACCGCGATGGGCGTTCTAAAGGGCCCGCCACGGTAAAATATTTTGACCTATTCCCTTTATCCAATTTAAATTTTTGTTTTTCCCTTAGGGCCCATTTGGATGCTTGGAATTGAATTCATTTTAAGAATTATAATTTAGACACATATTAATTAAGCTAATATGATTATATATAGATTATATTTGTATATTATTGTTTATACGAGAGGAATACTCATGTGTTGGAATCCATTTCCCTCTCCCACCCTATGAATTTGAGGTAGACATATATGTGAATTCCAAATAGGCTAGTATATTGAGTGAATTCCAATTCCACCAAAATGAAGGGATCCAAACGGGCCCTAGGTAATTAGGCATAATACTAGCTATAGATGAGTATGTATAGTAGTAGTAGGTAATTATAGGTATAATACTATATAGTAGTAGTAGGGTCATAGTTGGATAAGTTGTTAGCTATAGAGGAGTATATACAAGCTTCTTTCATTTGTTTGAACATAGAGATATGAAAAAGAAACAAAAACAATAGAACAAAATAAATAAATTTTGGTTCCACTGCAATATTACAACTTGTCTTATGGTTTGCCTACACATATCATTTTGGTGCAGGCGCTTTCACTGTCCTCTTTTCACCGTCGTTGCGGGCCCAGGGCATCATCCTCGTCCTGTTGAATCGGTCTTCGACAGCCTTGATCTTCTTTGGATGATCGGTAAATAGTTGGAGCTCTTCGTAGTTGTTGTATTGTTCGCGGCTCTGGACCCCATCAGCTCCCACGATCCGTTGCTTCCCTGACACAACCACATGCCTTTTAGGGTCTTCTGGGTATACATAGTAGGCTACTTGTGCGACATTGGTTGCTACTACCCAAGGATCATCTTTGTAGCCGATACTATGAAGGTCCACTGTTGTAAGCCCATAACCGTCAACTACAACCGCCTTTGGATGGACCCACTGGCACCTGAATACGGTTATGCTTAGGTTTTGGCCATAGTCAAGTTCCCATATTTCTTCGACCTGCCCAAAATATGACGTCCTCTGGCTCGTGGCCTCGTTGATGCCCTCGTATCGAACACCGTTGTTCTGTGTCGCACTCTTCTTGTCCTTCTCTTTCATGTGGAACCTATAACCCGACACGTCATAACCTTGCCAAGTGGTGATTTGGGTGGACGGGCCTTTCTGAAGCTTCTGAATTTCCTCACGATTTTCCTCTGATTCTTCAATTGGTATGTCCTGCTCTTTGAGCCACCCTATGAAGCTGTTCTTGTGATGGTTTTGGACCCAGTGCTCCGTGACCTGCCCATCATGAGTTGCACGGATCTCGTTCAGGTGCTTTTTGACAAATGTCTTCATGCTAACTAACTGATGAAGTATGCTGTAATGAGCTTGTTGCACCGTTTCGTTTGGTACATCAGTGCGTAGTTTTCGTCCGATGCACCCCATCCCTGAGGTTCTGCCTTCGTGTTGATGGACAGGCAACCCAATCATCCTCCCATCTTTTATGTACCTCATACACCAGTTCACGGCCTCCTCTGTTGTGTATGCCTCGATCATAGAGCCTTCAGGGTAAGCACGGTTATGGACGTATCTGTTAAGGGTGGACATGAACCGCTCGTACGTCCACATCTGATGTAGGTACACGGGGCCAGTTGTTGGATCTGATCGACCATGTGCATCATCAAGTGTGGCATAATATCAAAGTATGCTGGTGGAAAGCACATCTCGAGCTGGCAAAGGGTCTCTGCGATGAACTCCTTCAAGGCAGGTAGCTTGGCCTCATCAATGACCTTCTGGGTGATGCGGTTAAAGAAGTATGTATACGCGTGATGACCATCTTCACGTACTCTGGACGCATAACCCTGATCGCAATTGGCAGGAACACTGTCAACATGATGTGGCAGTCATGTGAGTTGTAGCCGGTCATTGTGAGGTCTTTCATCGAGACCAGACTCTTGATATTGGAAGAAAACCCAGTCGGCACCTTGATACCCCTAAGCAACATGAGAAAAGCCGTCTTTTCGTCATGCGTCAGGTTGCAGGCTGCGCCTGGGATATCAACTTTACCGTTCTGAGCCGGTACCGGGTGAAGGTCCGGCCCGATGCCTTGATTGACAAGATCCATGCGTGACTTGAGACCATCCTTTGTCTTCCCCTTGATGTCCAGCAGGACACCAATCGTGCTTTCAAAGACATTTTTCTCTAAGTGCATGCAGTCGATGGCATGGGGTGTATTCAACGTTTTCCAGTATGAAAGGTACTTAAAGAAAATCGACTTCTTCTTGAAAGGAACGACGACGATGACTTCCTCCATCTTGTCTCGCTTTCTCTTCCTTCTCTGTTTTGTTGCCCCATCTTTCGGTACCTTCTTCTTCTTTCCGAACTCAATCTGTTCCATGTCCTTGACCATCTCATACACCTTTCCCCCCAACTAGTTTGCACTGGTTGATCACGTTGCGGCGCGTCTTGATTGTCAAAATATTTATTCATAACACTCCTTCGGTACCTGTGATTTCTAACGAGGAACCGTCTATGCCTCGTGTACACCATCTTATTGGATCCTTTAAGGTAAGTGTAGCAGGTCCCGTCGATGCAAATTACGCAGCCGGTCTTCCCTTTGATCTGCCCCGACAATGAGAAGAGACCGGGATAATCAGTGATGGTGACAAAGATAATTGCTTTTAGGGTGAACTTCTCCTTACGGTATGCATCCACCATCTCGACTCCAACATCAAATAGTTTCTTCATTTCCTCCATGAGTGGTTCCAGGAGCACATCTATGTCGTTGCCGGGCTGCTTTGGTCCGGAGATAAGCATAGTCAACATAAGGTACCTGCGCTTCTGACATAGATGGGGAGGCAGGTTGTACATGGTGAGGACGACAGGCCAAGTGTTGTGCGAGCTGCTAAGCTCACCAAATGGGTTCATCCCGTCAGTACTTAATGCAAACCTTACGTGCCTAGGCTCCTTGCCAAACTCTGGGTAAGCCATGTTGAAATCCTTCCGCTGCTTCGCATCGGACGGGTGCCGCAACTTGCCATCGTCTCTCAGTCGATCAGCTGACACATGCCAGGACATGAGCTTGGCATCCTCTGGGTTCCCGAATATTGCACGCAGACGATCTTCCACGGGTAGATACCACACTGACAGTGCTGGACTTTTCCTGTGTGTGTAACCCTCTTCTTCCTCGTCTTGCTGAGCCGAGATCTGCTTGGTCACACTGCTCTTCTTTGCCCCCTTCTTCTTCTTCATACCACCCCGCAAGGCTCCGTCATCTTTCGCATCCACACGACAACCAGCATTTTTATTGTACCGACTAAAGCCGCAGTGCGGACAACTAGTCAAATTCTCGTACTCACCCCGATACAGGATGCAGTGGTTAGGGCATGCATCAAACTTTCTCAGCTTCATCGCCACTGGTCGGATTAGCTTCTTCGCTCGATAAGTATTGGCGGCCACCTTGTTGGCCGTTGGGAACGTGGTGGCAAGGTAGCTTAACAGCTCATTGAAGCTAGTGTCAGACCAACCATGTCGAGCCTTCAACATTAACATATGGAGGTTAAAACGGGAGAGCCGTGCACTCCTTCGGACACTCGCCCCCATCCTTATAGAGAGGATCAATTGCCGCCTGCTTCATTTCTCTAAAATTCTCCAACCACTTCGGACTACCATACACAACATCGTCTTCATCGATGTGTTTGACTAAATCCTCAACAAGACGCATATCTTCGGGCTCGCTCACAACAGCCTCCTGACCATCACCACCGTTGTGCTCTTCGTCCACCAAGTCTTGGATTACATCCTCCACCGTGCTGTAATCTCGAGAACCATTATTGCAACCAGCTGACATGGCTGCTGAAGATGATGATCCAGGTGCTCCTACAGGATTGCCCTGATTCACTGGTATAGATGTCGGCGTCGACGTCGATGAGCTAACTCCAGATGGACCACCACTCGCACTTTCTCTTTCACCGTGAAGAGTCCAGACCGTGTAATCCTTCACGAAACCATACCTAATCAAATGAGATTGCACCAAGGGATCTGGGTGGGCTTTCGTGTTCTTGCATTTATTACACGGACATATGGTTGCAATCCGCTTCAATTTCTCACGATGCCTTTTTGCAATAGTAATAAACTTCCTCACTTCCTCCAGGTACCACGGATCACCCACTCTATCGAACCGGTACATCCATTCGGACCTCTCCATCATACCTACACCACATAAGCAAAAGAAATAGACAAAAATATATGATTAGAAAATAGAAAAAACATCTTCCAAAGAGAGAAGGGTAGGGAGATCCACCATAGAACATGGTAGATTCATGCATAGAGAGAGATAGAATGGATCTAGATCTAGATCTAGATCTAGAACACTTGAGCCAAAAAGAGGGGAAAAAGAGAGGGAAAGAGAGATAAAGGGTGGGAGAGAGCCATTAGGAACCTTTTGTGTTGCCCTCCACCCCCAAATTCAATCCTTAGACCTCAATTCAAAAAGTTTGTCAAATTTTAGGGAAAAGCCGCCTCCCCCAAATGTTGGAAGAAGAAAGCTCGTGGGGAAGAAGAGGGGGATGGCTGCTGTATATATATGAAAAAATCTTAACCGTGGCGGTCGACCTAATTTGACCGTCACGGTTAATGCTCTATTAACCGTGACGGGCACCTAAAGACGCCCGCCATGGTTAACATATTAACTGTGACAGATGGTTTAAGTAGCCCGTCACGGTTAATAGAGCATTAACCATGACGGTCACCTTAGGTCGACCGCCACGGTTAAACAATTAACCGTGACGGGCGCCTGGGCGACCAGGTGGCCAGGCCGGCCACCCAATAACCGTGACGGCCAGGTCAGAAGCCCGTCACGGTTAACTAATGCAAGGTATCACGCAAAATAATTTTTGTAGTAGTGCACAAGCAACCGCCTGTGCTATGGTCTCATTTCTACTGGCTCCTACGCAGATGCTGCTGAAAAACGCCAGTGGAAATGAGTTCTGAACCGCCTGTATAGTAGTGTTTGCTATGTTTTTTTTAACAATCAACAGGGAACCCCTACCTATTTTTTCGTTTTTTAGCCTAGCCCAGAAATTCATCCCCGTGGGGATTCAGACGTGGCATGTTGGGATGCTACTGGGGAGCCCCAACCACTGGGCTGGAGGCCCATTCCCCATTTGCTATGATTTTTGTAGGAGTGTATATCCAGGAGCTCCAAGCCGCATATCTTGTATGGTACTCTCTCCATCCCAAAGAGTCAAAGTTTTTTAACTTTGACCAAATTTATATAATAAGATAATAATATTTATGATATCAACTAAGTATAATTAGATTTTTTATTAGTTATATTTCATAATATAATATTTGATGTTATAAATCTTTGTGTTTCTCTCTAGAATTTGGTCAAAGTCGAAAAACTTTGACTCTCCAAGGTTCTTGAGATGTCTTATAATTTGAGATGAAGGGGAGTACTATCGTTTATCTGGTTCCAATTTTCTGCTTCCATATGGGGGCCTTTCACAAAACATGCAATATTTGACATCCTTTTTGCAAGAAAGTACAACTTGCTCAAGGACCAACTGCATGCTTCGATCATAACTTTTAGCAAGAGAAATTTTTTGCTCAATGACCAACTGCTTCGATCATAACCATTAGCAAGAGAAAATTGCAGTTTTATCTTTTTTCTACTTACATGATGTGTCAAAATAGTTGTATGCTTCTTAAATGTGCTCCAAGACTCGTAACTTTTTTAGAGCATCTCCACCTGATATGCTATTCTACGTACGTCTCCCTATTTGTTAGTAGTTTAGGAGAGTCTCCAAAAACCATTTTGGCATGTAACGAGTGTGGCGAGTACACTACTACTGCCACCTAAAACTTGTTTATTGTATTTTGTTTATTCTATTTCTCTTACTTTTTGCACATACACACTCCGCTATAAACTCCATTCCCACTGCATAAAATTCAAGGTTTCATTATTCTACGACACACAAAGATCAAACTTGAAGCTAGTATAAGTCGAAATGCACCAAATAGTCTATATGAAATATGATAACATATGTTCTAATACATTTGTCCTAAAAACTATGCAATAAAGCTATCTAAATAATGTACAACTAGATTTTGCTAAGTGTTGCTATCTCTAGGAGTTATGCAACCCAGGTTCTAACCCTATTAACTACCCTACCAAGCTAAACTAGAAAGATAAGCGCACAAGCCTAGAAAGTAAATGCAAAAGTTTAAATGAGTTAGAGATCGCAAACTCTCATGGGTGACAATATGTTTTCGAGGTATTGAGAAACTCGTGTTTCCCCTAGTCTTTAGGTTGGATAACTCCATGGAGTCCATGATATGATCCTTCCTCACGCGCAAGTGAGTCAATTCTAGGTCTTCTCCAAGACTGTTCTTTAGTGTCTTTATTATCTTATTTCTGGCCAAAATATCTCGGGTCACACGTTCACTTGTTAGACACTCGGTGGCCTCTCCACGCGTCGAAGAATCACACAAGATCGACTGCAAGCACTTACTATACAAGCAATATGGTGCGCACAAGCACCCAGTGGTAAGAGGTGGGCAAACATCACTGAACACTAAGAGCTTGTTTGGCAGGGCAGGAGGAGCCACTTTTGCAGATACAATGTCATAGACTAATAACGGCTCCAGCTCCTCTGTTATTCACTAGAAAATAACTCCTACTACAGTGTTTATTACGTCTCATCCGGCTCCTTCATAAGTTGTTGCCAGAGTCAGAGCAAGAGCTTGGCCAAACAAACCCTAAGCCTAAGCCCAGAGCAAAGTGGCAATAATTGTGCCTAACTAGATTAAGTACTTCGCAAAACAATAACACACTAATCACATAATATTTCCTCAAGCATAGGGAGGTGGCCGACCCCCACATGCATGGTGGCAACCCACCACGCCTGTGTTGTGCGCCATGCTACCGGTGGATGTCGGTGGTGGCCCGAGCGCACCATGTCCTTGACCTGCCACGCTGCGACACCACTATCCCGTCCCGGGCCACCGGACAAAGGGACGAGAAGCGGTTTTGAATCTTTCGCTCCAGTGACCCGCTATCGCTATTTGGATAAAAAATAAGGGGGCTCATTTGGATTCTTCCGGCTGACCCGAACCATACCCATATACAATTTTTATTTAAACACCTGAAATTGTCATAGACTATATTATCAAGATTTGATAATAAAATAAAAGTATACAGTAACTATATTTTTTTTGTAGATACTCCCTCCATCCCAAATTATAAGACATTCCAAGAATCTTGGAGAGTCAAAGTTTTTCAACTTTGACCAAATTTATATAATAAGATAATAATATTTATGATATCAACTAAGTGCAATTAGATTCTCCATTAGTTATATTTCCATAATATGTATATTTGATGGTATAAATCTTTATATTTTTCTCTATAATTTTGGTCAAAGTTGAAAAACTTTGACTCTCCAAGATTCTTGGAACGTCTTATAATTTGGAATGGAGGGAGTATATTGTAACGAAGTTTGAGATAATTGACTTTACTACACAATTCTGAAAAATGTCACTTATGTGTGACTGCATGGAGAGTATCGAGGCGCTAGGTCAAACGACAGTAGCAATAGCCATTATATTTCTGAACGCAAAGGAACAATTTATATTAACGCAAACGAACAATCCTGCACAAAACAGCTGATGAATAAACTAAACTATCTTGCACACACGCCCTCTCGATTGTGCCTTTTTTAAAAGGAAATGAAATCCACATTTTCTATATTTTAGGTAAGGCTGGACGGAAAAATCAAAGCTCGCTAGCTTGCTCGACTTGTCATGATAACGAGCCGAGCCGAGCGAAGATTTTAGCTCGTTAGGTATAACGAGCTAACTCGAGCCAGCTTGCGAGCCAAACGAGCCAAACTTCTAAGGAAAAAAAACAATAAATCTTATATAAATTTTTGCATTACTTTGTTTTTTTGTACTTTATAATTAGTTGATGAGTGGTCTAGACTCTATAAATTTGTGATTATTATGACTTTATCATTTTATTTCTAATGGATATATGGTATAGTAATCTTATATGTTATTATATATGTATATATGTTAACTTTTATTAATTTTTAGTTCGATTTAAGGTTGTTGGATGTGTTACTTTTATATTATTATTATTATTATCAAGCTTTAGATAAATATAAATACTATATTTTGTATACTTTTTATACCTAGTTCGTGACCTTAACGAGCCAGCTCGGGCTTTTAACGAGCCGAGCCGAGCCGAGCTGGTGGCTCGTTAAGATAACGAGCTAAGCCGAGCTAGCTCGTTATCTTAACGAGCCAGAACGGGCTCGGCTCGGCTCGATATCTAGCCTTAATTTCAGGTGCCTCAACAATTTTGTCTTTGTCATTTCGTAGAAAAAAATGTCATTTGTTTCTTCTGATTTGTGCTAATAGATTTGGACTATTGGATGAAGATCTGAAGGTTGTAGTTAACGCCTCAAAAGATGCTATATTTCAGACGTCTCTAAAATATAGCAAATTTCAATGAAATGAAAAAATAGGGTAGGGACCATCCCTATACGAATCCTGTGCGGACTGTGTGACTGTAGCGTGAGTCTATTTTAATTCTCTCCCCTCCCATGTTTGGTTACGGTCCACTTGCCATACACTCAATTCTCACAGTGCTTCGTTCGGATGGTCCTCACCAGATTTGTTTCCAATGAAATCGCCTACAGGCCGGCAATCTTGGCCGTTGATTGTTGACCCAGCGTCCCACAATCTCGATGCGTTGGTTGGTTAATAAAGTGGTGGGGGGCGAAAGCAACACACGCGCTTGGCCTTCTCCCTCATCTCGGTTTCTCCTCCTCCTCACTTCCGCGCGCTTCCCACTCCCCACCCAACCATGCAGCAGCCGCCGTCGCCATCGTGCACAGTGCCCGGAGGAGGAGGAGGCGGTGAGGAAGGCATCGCGATCCCCACGGAGTTCATACGGTGGCTGCTCGACGACGACCACGGGTGCTTGTACCGCGCGACGATGGGCGCCGAAGCGGAGGCGGAGGTGGAGGCGGAAGCGGAGGCGGAGGAGGCTTCTTCTCGCTTCCGCGCTGCTGCTCCCAGTTCCCACTCATCCATGCAGCAGCTGCCGCCGTCGCCATCGTGCACAGTGGGCGGAGGAGGAGCAGCAGGAGGCGGTGAGGTCCCAATCGAAGACATCGTGATCCCCCCGGAGTACCTACGGTGGCTGCTCGACGACGACGACGACTGGTTCTTGTACCGCGCGACGACGGACGCCGAGGCGGAGGCGGAGGCTTCTCCTCGCTTGCGCGCTGCTGCTACCAGTTCCCACTACGCACCCATGCAGCGGCAGCCGTCGTCGCCACCACCCTCGTGCACAGCGGCCGGAGGAGGAGCAGGAGGCGGCGCCGGCGAGGATGACACCTTCGACGACATCGTGATCGTGATGCCGCCGAACTTGCTCCAGGGGCATCAGGGGCTCGACGACGGCGACGATGGGTGTTTGCACGGCGCGTCGTCAGCAATAATGCGCGCGGAGGCGGACGACGAGCGGCGGCTGTCCGAGGCGCAGCCACAGGTCGGTGACCACCACTCACCACCACCAATGCAGCAGCAGCAGCCGTCGTCGTCGCCCTCGTGCACAATGGCCGGAGAAGGAGCAGGGGGCGGTGGTCATGAAGACCCCTTTGACGACATCGTGATCCCTCCGGCTCCGGACAACCTCAAGGGCCTGCTCGACGACGACGACGGGTCCCTGGACGGTGCGGAGGACGAGCGGCGGCTGGGCGAGGAGGCGCGGGCCGGCGGCGACGGCGGCGGCCGTGTGGATGAGGACGGGCTGTCGATGACGTACCGGGGGCACACGCACGTCTTCGACTCCGTGCCGTCGCACAAGGTTTTTTTCCCTCTTCTTTTCTTTTTTCTGATGACAAAAGTTCTTTGACAATGTGCATATGCTTTGTTTCTTGGCATTGTTCATACCCTTGAAAGATCAGATGGCAGGCACTATATATATTCTTGTACCTCCCACTACTGTGATCTTAATTTGTTTAATGTTTGACGTTAACTACTATTTAGATCACAACAACTTTTTTTTTTTCTTTTTTCGCGTGGAAGCTGCATTGCAGAACTAAACATACAAAACCATATGCCTCTATAACACAACAGGTTGAGACCATCCTCATGCTTCTAAACGACTATGAACATATATGCCGCTCAAAGCGCCAAACTGAAACTCACTAACCTGGTAATTAAACATATATAGACCATATAACCTGAGATTCATTTGTGTAAACTTACATTACATCAACAAGATTAACTAATTCCATTACAACAACCGACATTTGGCACCATCATCAGGTCCATCCTATTGTCATGCCTAAAGACTTCGACAGAGCGTCGGCCATGTCGCGGTACCGAAAGAAAAGGAAGAGCACAACAAAGGCTGATTACTCCGTTCGAAGGTACATATATATGCATGATCAAATCCAGTTTATATTTCATATGATCACGTCTATTATCTCCTGTGTTCAGACTTCAGAGATATAATTCTGGATGTATTTCTTGTTTGCGCACGCATTAATTTGCTGGCTCATCAGGATCGCGCGAAGGGGAGGGAAATTTGCGCTGTCTGAGAAGAGCCCTGCTGGAAATTCAGTTGGGACGGAAGCGGCTGAGCTTCGATCGTAAGTCTGTCGATCCTTCTATGATGCAATTATTCACATTGCAATTGCAATTGCAATCAGTGCACACACGCTGTACGTGGGTTCATGCATGTTCATCATCGATCTGTACATGCATATGAGCAGCTGCGCCAACTGCGGCGAGAGCAGCGAGGTGACGCCCAGGATGCGGCGCGGCCCAAACGGCGACAAGAACTTCTGCAACGCATGTGGCCTGGCGTGGGCGACCTTCGTCAGCGCTCCCTTTGATAAGTGCTTGTTTTCAAAGTTCTTTCTCCTACCATTACCATGTAGTACGTCAGAACATCAAAATGCTTCAGTAAACAAACTAACGATAATAAATCAGTAATTAAGGAAATAACAAATAGCTTTGAAACGACTTACTTGCATATATAATTAACTCGTTTTTACCACGTAAACTGCTGATGGCTAACGTTGTGTGTTTGTTTCTTCTCCGACAGAGGAAGATCAAAAACGTCACAAATGCCGAATCCCGGGCATGGAGGAAGCCAGTGTGAGAGGTTGCATTGCATCAACCCCAACACGAGAGACTAATAAGCTAGCTAGCTAGCGAACAGCAGCTTCATGTTTTTTTTCCTCGTTTAGAAGAGTGGCAACGCACAAATGGATTTCTTTACAAGTGAATCGTAGCTTGGAAGACTGAACTGATGACATGGTCTGTACGCGTACATATCACAGATAGATAGAGGTGTAACTGCAGTGGAGTTTGTTCATTCATGACAGTGAAGTAGAAGTAGCATGCACATTGTTCAATACCCAAATGCTGGCACCGCCGCGTTTAGTCAATGTTAACTAAGATTTCTGCTACAATGTTGACCGTGAGCTTGACTCTTAAGACGTGCACTTCGAATAATTAAAACCTGTGTCACTGACTATTGACAGTACTAATTAAAGTAAAACCAATAATAATTACCATAAAGCACATTAGCGCCTGTAGCTCAGTGGATAGAGCGTCTGTTTCCTAAGCAGAAGGTCGTAGGTTCGACCCCTACCTGGCGCGTTTTTTTCTGAACTATATTTTACTTTATATTTTTCCTCACTGAAATTGTACTTGTGTACATCTAAAAAAAGAAAAAAAATGTAGCTTTCACCATCAATGTTTTCTACCTTTATATATTTTCTCACTGAAATTGTACATGTGTACATCTAAAGAAAAACTTTGTAAAGCGATATTTTTCCTCACTGAATCTGTACATCTAAAAAAAATAGATTTCACCATTTATTGAAATTTGATACATTTTCTTTACTTCATAAGTAAAGAAACATATGTCCGCAATGAATTGTACACGTATAGATTTTCTACATAATTAAAAACACCTATAACTTTTATCATCAATACCTAAAATTTTGGACACGTATATATTTATCCTAAGTAAAACATGTGTAGCTACCATCAATATCCAAAAATTTAAATAGATGGTAACACAAAATTAACATTGCTAGATTGACTATGAAAAATACATTTATTTAATGTATGGTTTTATTCATTTCAAAGATAGATATCATAATTCAAAGGTAAA
Source organism: Coix lacryma-jobi var. lacryma-jobi (assembly GCA_009763385.1). NCBI lineage: Eukaryota > Viridiplantae > Streptophyta > Magnoliopsida > Poales > Poaceae > Coix > Coix lacryma-jobi. The sequence goes on from CM019831.1 coordinate 28,226,796, forward strand.
TAAGTTTGATTTAGAACAAATACAGATGGACTTGTATATGTGTCGGGGGTCCGCAAAAGGGGTACCCCCAATCAACGCAAACAAATAGGTAAAACCTAGAGCGCCAATTAGTAAAAGACCTAGCTAAGTCCAACCCCCCTAAAAAAAACCAACCCCTCGAAGCCTACAGCGCTGGCCCCGAGCCGAGCCCTCGTTTTCCCGTCTCGCCCGAGCCCTCCAAGCCAGGCCTCGGGCGAACGCTCGTTTCCCGTCTCGCCCGAGCCCTCCAAGCCAGGCCTCGGGCGAACGCTCGTTTCCCCTCTCGCCCGAGCCCTCCAAGCCAGGCCTCGGGCGAACGCTCGTTTTCCGTCTCGCCCGAGCCCTCCAAGCCAGGCCTCGGGCGAACGCTCGTTTTCCGTCTCGCCCGAGCCCTCCAAGCCAGGCTTCGGGCGAACGCTCGTTCTCCGTCTCGCCCGAGCCCCCCACAGCCAAACACCACACCTCGAGACCCCACGCGGGGACCTCGAGCCCCTCTGGCACAGCAGCCCACCCCTCGAGACGCTTCACGCCTCCCTCAAGCGGCACGGACACCGGCAGCTAGCCCCATACCACGAATTCAATGCTCACACCAACTCCGGTCACATCCTCTAGTACACAGCATGTGCCACAGTGACCGGAGCCAGAGTCAAACCTCGTTTTCACCACCGGCATGGGTAAAAAGGCATAAGTACAGCACTGTTTAATCATACCTCACACTGTGGCACGCCCCTGTTACACCTCGAGGCCCGAATTCTCGCTGTGTGGTCGAATTCTCCAGAGCTTGCCCATACCTGCGAGAGCTCGAGCCCCCAGTAGGCGCTACCTCGAGGCCGGCTCTGCGCCCCTCGAGCCCTAACTGCTCTCACGCTATTGGAGGATAGGTACCCCAAGACCTGGAGGGACCTCGCCGCGTCCTGCACGTTCCGGGATGGGTGTTGTACGGCTTCCACCTTGCCACGCCTCCACGTCCGCGCCCGGGATGGAGGCCACGCCCCAAGGACGCCTCAACAGCGACGTCCACGTCGGCTACAATGTCTTCGACAAGACAGGGTTCCTACTCTACTTCGTATTGGGCACCGTACGCCCCGACATTTTTAATACCCATATGTAACCCTGGCCTCCCTTGCTCTATAAAAGGGGACACCAGGGCCCTCATTCCGCGTGGACGAACACGCTAGAACGCCATACACGCACACGCTCAAGTCGGGACTCCAGTCCACGCTCACCGAGCTTGTATTCGCCCCTGTACAAGCACTTAGGTGCAAGTAATACAAGAACATCCTCCCCCGCTGGACGTAGGTAGGGCTTCTTTGCCCGAACCAGGATAAATCCTTGTGTCATCTTGCATCACCATCCAGGAAGAGAGCACGCGATCACATTACTCGTTGGTGTCATACCCCCGGTTTCGAAACACCGACAGTTGGCGCGCCAGGTAGGGGCCTTCGCGTGTCGAGTCGATTTCTCGCTGTTTCCTGGATGGCTGCTTCGACTCCTTCGTTCTCTGCCGGTGCCGTCATCTGGTTCGGGAGCCTTGAGTTCCTGGCCATCGACAACGACAACGAGCCGACCTTGCTCTCCATGGAGGGCCCGAGTGGAGGGCGTGTCACGCCACCCCGTGCGAGGAGCGTGGCACGTCACCCACACCACCACGCGTTGCCACCCCGTGAGCGGCGCCGTCGTTGCCGTCGTCGCCAGGCACAGGCCGTGCCGGCGGCGCACTCCCACTTCCCCGTGGCCGGCGCGGAGTTCCCAAGGAGGAGCCTGCCCGACGCACGGCCGGAGACTTCCAGGGCGCGCCCGCGCCCCGCCCAGCGACTTCGCGTTCATCGTGCGCACGGACCAGGAGCCAGGCCAGAGGCCTCCGAGCCGTGCGCCGTTGACGCCACCCGGCCTCCTCCCGCACGGGTATACCGCGCTCGACGCCGGCGGACCCCGTTCGGCCTCGACAACTCCGCAGCAGCCTACGCCCGCCAGCTCAACGAGCGCCATCGAGACCGACCGCCAGCAGGCCAGGAGGAGCGCCCGGGCGTGCTACTGCAGGCCATGGCCAACCTGGAGATCGTCCACCCCGCGTACGTCGACCGCTTCACGCGAGCCATCGAGCCTCCTCGGCGATCCACCGTCGGAGAATGCGAGTGAGCCCCGCCCATCTGCATCTGCCAAGCGGCAAACCGACAGCTCCGACTCCGACGAATACGACTACGACTACAACGACCCCGACCTCTGGGATCCCACCAGGGAGTGCTTCCAACTCGAGGGGTCGCATGCGATACCGAGGACGAGGGCGACGACGGCAGGCCAGCGCTCGATCTAGAAGGCCCCAGCGACGTGGCCGCGGCAGGCGGATCACGTGTTCAGAGGAGGGACGAACCTCCAGCACCGGCTGTACCGCCTCAGCACGACGACGGCCGGGCGGCGCAACTCGCGCAGGTGCAAGAGGCAATCACCAAAGCCGAGGAAGAACGGCGACACCTGCTGCAGCTCCGGCAAACCCTGATGCAGGAACCACCCCGGCCCCGAGGAGCGGGAGCTCGAGGTCGGGCTCGAGAGGTCCACCGGCGGATCCTCGAGGACGGGGCACCAGCACGCCCCGAGGTATGCTTCCCGCGAGCCGGCAGAACGTGGTGGCGGCGGCGATGATGCTGCTCCGTCCCTGCCCGCCGTCTCCAACCCCGACGCCAGGCGCATGCTCGGGGAAATGAAGAACCTCCTCGAGACAGCCGCTGTGCAACAGGCCGAGAGCTCGGCGTCACGCCGGCGCGGAGCGGCCTCGGGGAAGCCGGCGGACACGCCCCGCAACGAGCGCGAGGCATCCGTCCACAGCCGGACGCCTCTCGAGCTAGGCCAGTCCGCGAACGGATCGTCGACAACCGGCCACCTCGAGACCCCAACGACGCCCGCAACGACATCAACCGCCGGCGCAAGGACAAGGGGGCCCAGGAGCGTGGCTTTAGCGCCCATCGAGGGGGGCGCTACGACAGCGACGAGGACCGGCAAGTCCTCGAGCCCCCGGGCCCCAGAGTCTTCAGCCGGGCCATCCGCAGCTCAACCCTCCCCGACCGCTTTCGACCGCCGACCAACATCGTGAAGTATGACGGGGAGGTCGAGCCCAAGCTCTGGCTCTCGGATTTCCGCCTAGGCTGCCAACTGGGAGGAGCAAAGAACGACGACCGCGTGATCATACGCCAACTCCCACTTTACCTCTTGGACACCGCCCGCCGGTGGCTCGAGGGGCTCCCGCCGGATCGGATCGATGACTGGGCCGACCTAGTCAGGGTCTTCGACGGGAATTTCAAGGGGACCTGCGTGCGCCCAGGCAACCCCTGGGACCTACGGCGTTGCAGCAGGCGGCGGACGAGCCCCTCCGCGACTTTGCTCGGCGGTTCTCGAAGCAGCGCCTCGAGCTCCCCCACGTGCCTGACGAGGACGTCATCTCAGCGTTCCTCGCGGGCACGACATGCTAAGAGCTAGTTCATGAGCTAGGACGCTACCGTCCCAGGACGGTCGAGGACCTGATGGATCGCGTCACCAGCTTTGCCTCGGGCGACGAAGCAGTGGGGGCCTTCTTTGGCCGTTCCACGGACAAAGGCAAGGCGGTGATCGCGCCGGAGGGCTCGAACAGGGCAACGACGCCAAGAACGACAACAATAACGGCAACAAAAGAAGAAGAACAAACGCAAGGGTCAGAAGGCGAAGCGCGACGCCAATGACGACGACGATGAAGAGGTGCTCGCAGGCGCCCTCGAGCCTAAAAAGCCCCGAGGCCCCCCTGACGGGGCTGTTTTCGACCAGATGCTCGAGGATCCCTGCACTTATCACAGGGGCCCCGTAAATCACAAGTTAAAGGACTGCCGACTGTTGAAAGGCTACTACTCCAAGCTCGGCGATAAGAAAGAAGACGCGCTCAAGGGTAAGGATAACAATCGGCGCGGCGGAGCGGCGGAACGCGAACGGCAATTTCCCCCCGGTGCGCGACTGCTACATGATCTACGGGGGGCCGATCGTCGGGCTCTCAGCTCGAGAAAGAAAGAAGGAGCGCCGGGAGATCTTTGCACTCGGCCATGACGCCCCCCGGTACCTTGACTGGTCTGATGCACCGATCACGTTCGACCGTGACGACCATCCGGACCGTGTCATCAACCCGGGAGCGTACCCCCTCGTCGTCGACCCCGTCATAGTCGACGTGCGGTTCTCCAAGGTGTTGATGGATGGGGGCTTGAGCCTCAACATCATATACCTCGAGACCCTCGACCTCCTGGGGATCTCAGAGGGTCAGCTCCGACCCAGCGTCGGGGGGTCCACGGAGTCGTACCAGGGAAGAAGGCCCACCCCCTCGGGCGCATCGACCTGCCGGTTTGCTTCGGCACGCCGGCAAACTTCCGTCAGGAGACGCTCACCTTCGAGGTGGTTGGCTTCCAAGGGACCTACCACGCCATCATCGGCCGGCCAGGCTACGCCAAGTTCATGGCGGTTCCCAACAACACGTACTTGAAGCTCAAGATGCCGGGGCCAAAAGGGGTCATCACCGTCGACACCTCCTACGAGCACGCGTACCACTGCGATGTGGAGTGCGTCGAGCGCGGGGAGGCCAACGTCCACCTCGACTCGCTCGAGGCCTTGGCAGCCTTGGCTACCGAGGAGGCCCCAGAAGCAAAGCGCCACGCCGGCACCTTCGAGCCGGCTGAGCACACCAAGCAGATACCCGTCGACCCGACCTCGGCCAATGGCAAGACGCTGACCATCAGTACCAGCCTCGAGCCCAAATAGGAAGCAGTGCTCGTCGACTTTCTCTCCACGCGAACATCGACATGTTTGCGTGGAGCCCCTCGGACATGCCGGGCATACCGAGGGAAGTCGCCGAGCACGCCTTGGAGATCCAGGCCGGGTCCAGACCGGTGAAGCAACGCCTGCGCCGCTTCGACGAGGAAAAGCGCAGGATCATCGGCGAGGAGGTGCACAAGCTTTTGGCGGCCGGATTCATCAAGGAGGTATTTCACCCAGAGTGGCTAGCTAACCCTGTACTAGTTAGGAAAAAGAATGGAAAAATGCGGATGTGTGTAGATTACACTGGTCTGAATAAAGCATGTCCAAAAGTTCCATTTCCTTTGCCTAGAATTGATCAGATTGTCGATTCCACTGCTGGGTGCGAAGTGCTTTCGTTCCTTGATGCATATTCCGGCTACCACCAAATTAAGATGAAAAAATCCGACGAACTCGCAACCTCTTTTATCACGCCTTTTGGTATGTATTGCTACGTTACAATGCCCTTCGGCCTTCGAAACGCCGGGGCAACGTACCAACGCTGTATGCAGCATATCTTTGGCAAATACATAGGCAAAACCGTCGAGGCCTACGTCGATGACATCGTGGTTAAAACTAAGAAAGTCTGGAGTCTCATCAGTGATCTCGAGACCACGTTCGAGTGCCTCCGGGCCAAGAATGTGAAGCTCAACCCCGAGAAATGTGTCTTTGGTGTGCCTCGGGCATGCTACTTGGCTACGTTGTCTCACAACGGGGGATCGAGGCTAACCCCCGAAAAAATCTCAGCAGTCACGAGGATGGGCCCAATTCGAGACCTCAAGGGTGTACAGAAAGTGACGGGCTGCCTGGCCGCTCTCAGCAGATTCATCTCGAGGCTAGGGGAAAAGGCACTACCCCTCTACCGCCTGCTGAAGAAGACAGAACGCTTTGCGTGGACTGTCGAAGCCGAGGAAACCTTAACCAAGTTGAAGGGGTTGCTGACTTCCGCGCCAATTCTCGTGCCACCACAACCAGCCCAGGATGGCGATTCCCCCGAGCCTCTCCTCCTCTATGTGGCCGCAACCACTCAGGTGGTCAGCACGGTCATAGCCGTCGAGAGGCACGAGGAGGGTCATGCGTTGCCGGTCCAACGGCCAGTATACTTCACCAGTGAGGTGCTCTCTAAGGCCATGGTCCGGTACCCGCACATCCAGAAGCTGCTCTACGACATCATCATCACGAGGCGCAAGCTCCAGCACTACTTCCTCGCTCATCCCGTAACGGTGGTGTCATCCTTCCCCCTCGGTGAGATCATCAACAATCGGGAGGCCACGGGGCGCATCGCCAAGTGGTCCGCCGAGCTAATGGGGGAGACCATCACCTACGCCCCGCGAAAAGCCATCAAGTCGCAAGCGTTGGCAGACTTCGTTGCTGAATGGACCGACACTCAGCTCCCGCCGGCGCAGATGCAAGCCGAGCTCTGGACCATGTACTTCGACGGATCCCTCATGAAGACGGGGGCAGGCGCAGGCCTGCTCTTCATCTCACCCCTCGGAGTCCACATGCGCTACCTGCTACGCTTGCACTTCCCCGCCTCCAACAACGTCGCCGAGTATGAGGCCCTCGTCAATGGGCTGCGCATCGCCCTCGAGCTCGGGGTCCGACGCCTCGACGTTCGAGGGACTCGCAGCTCGTCGTCAACCAGGTCATGAAGGCCTCGAGCTGCATCGATCCCAGGATGGAAGCATACTGCGGGGAGGTGCACAAGCTAGAAGATAAGTTCTACGGCCTCGAGCTTAACCACATAGCTTGAAAGTACAACGAGGCCGCAGACGAGCTGGCAAAGTTGGCATCCACGCGCGGCACGGTTCCACCAGACGTCTTCTCGAGGGACGTTTTCGAGCCATCCGTCAAAATCGACCCGGGGGCTGGCCCCTCGACGCCACCCCTCGAGCTAGACATGGGGCTCGACTTTCAACGCCACCCCTTGGAATGACCCCTCGACGTCCGCGGAGGCGATGCGGGTCGACGCACCCGCCTCTTCTTCATCACGACCCCTCGACTGGCGGACGCCCTACCTCGACTACCTGACGCAAGGCGAGCTACCAGAAGACAAGACGGAGGCCCGACGCATCGCTCGAAGGGCCAAGACCTACGTCATCTACGGCGACGAGCGGAAACTGTACCGACGAAGTCCGACCGGGATCCTTCAGCGCTGCATCCCACTCGAAGAAGGACGCAAGCTCCTCGACGACCTGCACTCGGGGGCTTGCGGCCACCACGCAGCGCCAAGGACCCTGGTTGGGAACGCCTTCCGTCAAGGCTTCTATTGGCCGACCGCCGTTGGAGACGCCAAGCGCTTGGTCCGGGCATGCCATGGGTGCCAATTCTACGCCAAGCAGACGCACCAACCCGCCGCACATGCCCTGCAGATGATCCCAATTACTTGGCCATTCACCGTTTGGGGGCTCGTCCTTGTAGGTCCCCTCAAAAAGACAAGTGGAGGGCACTCACACGTGCTCGTGGCCATCGACAAGTTCACCAAGTGGATCGAGGCTAAGCCGATAGGCGACCCCACCTCCGAGAAGGCCGTTGAGTTCATGGCCAACATCATGTACCGGTTTGGTGTGCCCAACGTCATCATCACCGACAATGGCACCCAATTCACGGGCAAAAAGTTCACCAACTTCTGCGACGACAACAGCATTCGCGTGACCTGGGCCTCGGTCGCATACCCTCAATGCAACGGGCAGGTCGAGCGCGCCAACGGCATGATACTCCATGGGCTGAAGCCGAGGTTGTTCAAAACCCTCAAAAATTTCGGAAAGGGGTGGGCTGCAGAGCTCCCCTCGGTGCTGTGGGGCCTCAGGACAACGCCAAATTGAGCCACCGGGTTCACTCCGTTCTTCCTGACCTACGGTGCCGAGGCCGTCTTGCCTACGGACCTCGAGTACGGCTCCCCTCGACTTCGAGCCTACAACGAGCAAACCAACGACGAAAAGCTCGCCAACGCCAAGGACCAACTCGAGGAGGCCCGAGACGTGGCGCTCATCAACTCCGCGCGCTACCAGCAAACGCTTCGACGCTACCACAACAAGCACGTACGCAAAAGGGACCTAGCGGTGGGGGACCTCGTGCTTCGACGGCTGCAAGACAATCGAGGGCGCCACAAGCTCACCCCTCCATGGGAAGGCCCATACACCGTAGCTGAGGTGCTCAAGCCAGGGACATACAAGCTCTACGACAATCAAGGCAGAATCCTGGCGAACGCGTGGAACATCTCTCAGCTACGTCGCTTCTACCCTTAAGGGCCTCGAGGCCTAGCATATTCTGTCGCTTTGTACAAACATGTCAAAATGAATGAACAAACTCGTGCATTGTCGTTCATTTTGCTTAGCATCTTAAGGTAGCCTCGACCCTGCTCTGCTCAGGGTCGAGCCTCCCTCGGGGGCTGACAAGGGGGTAACCGCCCCCCAGACTCCGAAAAAATGCGTGTTTTCTTTTCAAAAATTCGACCCTCGTCTCGACTCGTGCCTCGAGTGAACTAGCGACGTCTAAATCCTAAAATACCTCGAGCCTCCAAGGGTCGGGAGGCGTCGACGTAGACGGCCGCCTACGCCCCCGGGCTACGGTACCCTCCTACGCCTCCCCTCGAGGTGCTCGCGACGTATCGAAGGAACACAGACTAAGCTAGCAGAAACTCGAGCTTGCAAACAAAGAGAAGTGGTCAAATAAGTTTGAAAAGAAAACAACTCCTTTAAACAAACAAGTCATATATACATACGGGTCTCGACAGACACTCATTCATGTCACAAAATTCTTACAGGGGCCTCGACGCCCAAATTTGGCACGCAGGCCCTAATCTTTGTCAGTGTGGTACTCCTCCCCGAGGTCTTCCACGGCGGGCTCAGCCTCGACGCCCGAGCTAGAGGGAGGAGGGCCCTCGACACCGCTGCTGGCGTCAGGAGGCAGCACGTCCTCCTCGAAGATCTTCGCGAGCGACGTCCCTGGCCTCTCCATCTTCTCCAAAATTTTGTCGACACGGCGGTTGTTCCACTCCTCGTCCTTCCCCTCGATCTCGATGAAGCCGTTGCGACAACGTGGACCGGGAAGCGGAAGCCGGAGCGGACACCGCGAGCGTCTGCTTGACGCCATGGTGGAGAGCTTGCCGGACACGGTCCCGCGCAGCTACGTCGAGGAACCACAAGGCGTCGACCAAGGCGTCGCCTCGGGCCACTGCACCTTCTCGAAGCCACAGGAGGAGCACCACCACGGAGCCAAGACGGTCGAGGGAAGCGCGAGCCCGCTCCGCCACCATCGTCTCATCTTGGAGTTGGTCCAAGAGAGCCTGGTTCGTCCCACGGAGCTCCTCGACCGTCTCCTCGACTCCTGCGCAACAAATGAGGAAGAGTGAGACTGCGGCGTAACAAAAAACTTTGAAGACCCAAACAAGGACAAGGTATGAGCCTCACCATCGCAATGTTGCCCCAGGGCGGCGAGGTTCGCTGGTAAGGCCCTCAGCGCGCTGCTCGAGCCTGCGCTTCTCGGCCAGCATGAGGAGCTTCTCGGATCTAAGCTCCTCGATCAGCCTGCCCGCCTCCACGAGGGCCAGATCCTTTCGGATCACCTCCTGCCGCGCCGCCCCCTCGGCAGCTCGGGCGGTGGCGACACCGCTCTCGGCGTCCTCGGCCTCTTTTCTCTCCGCCTCCACTGCGGTTCGGGCGGTGGCGGCCTCGCCACGGGCGTCAGCGGCCCTCCTGCCTCGCCGCCTCAGCTTCAGCCCGGGCGGAGGTGGCCTCGCTTCGGGCGTCCGTGGCCTCTTTCCTCGACGCCTCGAGAGCGGCGGCGGCCTCCTCCTTGGATCGAGCAGCCTCACCTCGAGCCGCCCGGACCTCCGCCTCCGCCTCGTTGAGCCAGCTCGCCATTTGGGCGTTCCGGCTCAGCTCAGCGCGAAGATCTTGAAGCTCCGCCTCAGCCCTCGCGAGGGCGGCAGACACCTGTGCGGACCGGCCCACCTCCTCGGAGCAGGACCGCTCCGCCTCCGCCATGAGCTCGGCCACCTCCCGGAAGATGGACCGCACCTCGCGCGGGGCCCCCACTGGACCGGTTGCTCGACGGAGACCATGGCGAGGGGCGGGCTCGGCGCGTCGGGAAACGGCCATACTGGTCGGTCAAGCTCGATGTCGGGCAGGTCCTCTTCCGCCCCGAGCTGCCCCGACTGCGGCCCGCCGCCCGACGACACGAGCCCGGCTCTTCCCTGGCCGGGCCCTCCGGCGTCTTATCAGCGCTAGCCGACGCCTCGGGCGCCTCCACCATCGTCAAGCCCGCAGCAAGGAGCGGCCCCTGCTCCAGCTCGTTCAGGAGGTCCTCCACCGTTGGCCCCTTCTCCGCCAACGCCTCTCCCCCCTCTCCCTCCTCCGCAGCCCGGCTCGTGTCGGTCGGGGCCTCGAGGGGCGCGGTCTCCTCGGCCCCAGACACCGGCGGGGCCGTGCTCGCCCCAGGCGCTTCCACCGGAACAGCCGTTGTAGCGGGGGGAAGGGTGGCGCTCCGGCTGACGCCATCGCGGGAGGAGGAGGAGGAGGAGGCAGCGCTTCAGTGGGTGTGGCCGTGGCGGGCTCAATGCCGTGAGCTGTGGCCCCTGCAATACGAGATGACAGTGATATCAGAACCGGGAAGAGTGCCTCGACCCCTGCGGTCGATGGCGACGGCCTCACCAAAATCTGCGTCGGTCATCCGGCCTCCTCGAGCCATGGCAGCTCGAGCCTTCTCCAGCCAAGCGGCTTCTCTAGCGAAGGAAGGTGCCATACCTCGAGGTGCTTGTGCCACGACGGGGCTCGAGGTCCTAGCCCGCTTGGACGAAGCGAGGTCCACCTCCTGGTAAGAGCGCTTCCCCCTGAGATACCAGAGATGGCATGCGTCATCAAAAGTGAAGAGATAAAACCCCACTACAGACGAGACCCAAGAAAATTACTCACCCAAAGTGGCGGATGGGCTTCTTCCCGGGTTTGCCAGACCCGCTCGGGGGCTTCGAGCCCACCCCACAGCTCGAGCCCTGCGCCTGGGCCCTCTCCGCTGGGCTGGGATGGGGGGAGGGCTCCCGATGCCTCCCATGGCTCGACCTTGAGGGAGAGCCCTCCTTCCGCACCACATCATGGGAGGGCGACCGTGCCCCCCTCATACTGTCGTCGTGGCGCCTGCCCCGGCGCGGGCTCCGGGACCGGCTCCGGCGCTCGCGTTGGCGGTCGCGCCCTCCCGCATCCGCTTCTGTGTCCCAGCGGCGGTGCAGCGATGGACTCCGGGGACGCTCACGCCCCTGGTCACGAGACGCCCGGGGGCTCCCTCCCCGACGGTCAAGATGGCGGGGGCTCGACGCCCTCTCGTGCTGACCGCTCCTCCGCGGGCTCGACGGCGCCCTTGACGGCTCATGGCGGTCAAGCCCGGAGTCCTTCTCGACCTGTCGGCCACTTCTCGAGGGCCGGCCCCTCTCGAGACCCCCCGCCTGGGTCGACGCGGCCGTGGTCTCCATCTGCGCAGCGGCGATAGCGCTCCTGGTCTGTGGCTTCTTCGCGACAGCCGGCGCGACCGGCGCGGAGCTCGACGTGCCCTGAGCCCCCGACAAGGCGGGGCCTGATGCCACCTTCCGCGGCTGCGTCCCGCGCGATCCCCTCGCCGGGGGGACCTCCAGGATATCCTCCTGCACAGAGGAGTGGTCAGCCGGGACGTCGACGACCCCCGCGCGCCTCAAACGCGCGTCCATCCCCTCGTCGTCACTCTTGTCATCATCATCGTCCTCCTCCTCCGAGCTCGAGGAGCTGAGCTCGGGGGACTCATCCCCAGGCCGCCGGTTACGACGAGCCTTCGCCAGCCTCTGCTCCCGAACCGATCGACGCAAGTTTTTGTTTTTCTCTTTCTTCTTTCTGGCATCCTTTCTCTCTTTGTCTTTTTGAGCAGAGAGGCGCCTCACCTGTGTTTCCGTGGCGTCCTCCCTCACCGGAGGCCTCGACGCGCGACAAGTAAACGCCCCCTGCGAGGAAGAGGAAGCTCGAATGAGAAAAACTACGAGGAGAACGAACAAGGTTCGAAGAAAGGAAAAGGAGGAGGGAGGCTCGAGACAGCCTGGCTCGAGGGTGGCTCACCAGGTCGAGGAACCCCTCGTCGGGTGCCATGGTGATCAAGTCGGCCTCCTCTGGGCGGAACGTCCCCTGAACGGTGAGCGTCACCCGGGAGGTAGCCTCGTTCCGGGACAGCCTCCCCTCGGCCATCCTCGATTGACTCAGCGCCTCGGGTGAGGCGTTTGGCCCCATCTCGAACATAAAAAGGGAGCGCTCCGCCAGAGGAAGGACTCTCCGCTGATGGAACGCCCAAATGACCGCCTGGACGGTCAGTTTCTTGTCCTCCACCAGCGTCCGCATCATGCTCATCAGCGGCAACAGGTGGCGCTGCCTGTCCGCCGCGATGCCCCAGTTCCACTTCTCCGGGCGCTGGGTGATGACCCTGCCGGTGTACTGCGGAAGGAGCCCGCCCTCGTTCCGCAGGTAGAACCAGTGGTCGTCCCACCCCCGCCTGGTTAGTGGAAAGCTTGTAGCGGAGGTAATCGCGGGGGACGTTGGCCGACGAGGGTCCGGACCTCGCGGTGATAGTGAGGGAGCCCACGCGCGCGAGCCTCCTCCCGCTCGGCTTCGCGGCCTTGTGGAAGAGCTCGCCCCGGAAGAGGTGGACGAACATCTCCCAGTGTGGCTCAATCTTCAAGTACCCCTCACACACGGCGGCGTAGATGGCGGCGTGCGAGATGGAGTTGGGGGAGAAGTGCTGCAGCTCCACCTCGAAGTGGTGGGCCAGCCCCCGCATGAAGCAGCTCGGCGGGACGCCGAGCCCCATACGGTGGTAACGCGTGAAGCTCACCACGTACCCCTCCGGCGGGTGCGGCTCCCGGTGGCCCGCCGACGGGAGAATCCACCACGCAGGACCCCCCTGCGGGTTGGGACGGAGAAGCCCCCCCGCTCCACCAACGTTTCCAGCCAGCTTCTGCTGCGTCACCTTCGTCGGACTCCAGTCCTCGGCCGGCAGCACTTGGGCGGCCATGGCGGTCACGGCGCGGACCTCAGTGGCGGACGGACAGCCGGAAGATTCCCAATCGACTAGCTCGAGGGAGAGGGCGTGTGAAGGCTACGGCGGCGGTGAAGGCAAAGGCAAAGTAAAGGATTCCTTTTCCCCTCTTTCGATATTTATAAGGGAAAACCCCAACGGGCGGGGCCTCCCACGACGCAAAAAGGTAGCCGCACGGCATTTAATGCGCCCACCTAACCTAACCAGTCTTGAGCCGGATGCAGGGTACACGCGGCAGCTCTCCATTCGCTCTACTACCCGGGCCCGCTGCGACCGTCGCTTCGGCTTCGCGTCCGCCGCCCTCCCTGACGATTTCCGCCTAAAAAGGCGCGCCCAACGGGCAGAAGGATTCCCAGACGACGGAGGCTTCTTCACAAAGGTAAAAACGGGCCCCGGCCCTAAGCCTCGAAGCAGCGAAGGCTGGCCCTCGAAGAGGGTTCGACACCGGCTTCGAGCACCCGAGTCAGGGACACCAAGGGGCGCCACTCGCGGCATTACTCGAGGGCCGAGCCCTCGAGGCCCCTCACGTGTATCCAAGGCGGGGAGCTCGACGTGCAGTGAGATCCCCTGGCGGAGGGAGGCATCGAGCCACCGGGTCCTATCGAATGGACCCGGCACTCCTGCAGACTGAGCACCCATGCTTTATGAGATCGCCTCCGGGCTACAGTCGACCCCTATCGAACGGGGCACGAGGTCTCACTTGGATTCCCCGTTATCAGCTCACCGGGAACCTCGATACTCGCCCCTCTCGTGGTAGTACGAGGCATCCCCCCTCGCATCCGATCGAAAGGACTCGCGGGATGACAAGCCAGGGCAACCGGCGTGCCGGACAGCTCGAAGAGCCGGCCGGTCGGTTCAGCCTGGCACCCCTCGACGAAAGAGGGTCTAAAAACTCGGGGCTCGACACCCCCGAACCTAAAATCGCAACTAACACTCACACTCGCAAAAAAGCCCACGAGGGAGTTCTAACCACTCCCCCGTGGCCTCGGGGCTACACCCGCGGGTGTCGCTCGCACGACACCCACGGAATCAAAACAACCAAACCCTCGAGACTAGTTAGCTAACCTTCGAGCTCCCAGTCGGAGCCCCTGCTCGAGTGCAAGCACTCGAGCAAGGGCTCGGGGCTGCTGTCGGGGTCCGCAAAAGGGTACCCCCAATCAACGCAAACAAATAGGTAAAACCTAGAGCGCCAACTAGTAAAAGACCTAGCTAAGTCCAACCCCCCCTAAAAAACCAACCCCTCGAAGCCTACAGCGCTGGCCCACCGAGCCGAGCCCTCGTTTTCCGTCTCGCCCGAGCCCTCCAAGCCAGGCCTCGGGCGAACGCTCGTTTTCCGTCTCGCCCGAGCCCTCCAAGCCAGGCCTCGGGCGAACGCTCGTTTTCCGTCTCGCCCGAGCCCTCCAAGCCAGGCCTCGGGCGAACGCTCGTTTTCCGTCTCGCCCGAGCCTTCCAAGCCAGGCCTCGGGCGAACGCTCGTTTTCCGTCTCGCCCGAGCCCTCCAAGCCAGGCCTCGGGCGAACGCTCGTTTTCCGTCTCGCCCGAGCCCTCCAAGCCAGGCCTCGGGCGAACGCTCGTTCTCCGTCTCGCCCGAGCCCCCCACAGCCGAAACACCACACCTCGAGACCCCACGCGGGGACCTCGAGCCCCTCTGGCACAGCAGCCCACCCCTCGAGACGCTTCACGCCTCCCTCGAGCGGCACGGACACCGGCAGCTAGCCCCATACCACGCATTCAATGCACTCACCAACTCCGGTCACATCCTCTGTACACAGCATGTGCCACAGTGACCGGAGCCAGAGTCAAACCTCGTTTTCACCACCGGCATGGGTAAAAAGGCATAAGTACAAGCACTGTTTAATCATACCTCACACTGTGGCACGCCCCTGTTACACCTCGAGGCCCGAATTCTCGCTGTGTGGCCGAATTCTCCAGAGCTTGCCCATACCTGCGAGAGCTCGAGACCCCCGTAGGCGCTACCTCGAGGCCGGCTTTGCGCCCCTCGAGCCCTAACTGCTCTCACGCTATTGGAGGACAGGTACCCCAAGACCCGGAGGGACCTCGCCGCGTCCTGCACGTTCCGGGATGGGTGCTGTACGGCTTCCACCTCGCCACGCCTCCACGTCCGCGCCCGGGATGGAGGCCACGCCCCAAGGACGCCTCAACAGCGACGTCCACGTTGGCTACAATGTCTTCGACAAGACAGGGTTCCTACTCTACTTCGTATTGGGCACCGTACGCCCCGACATTTTTAATACCCATATGTAACCCTGGCCTCCCCTTGCTCTATAAAAGGGGACACCAGGGCCCTCATTCCGCGTGGACGAACACGCTAGAACGCCATACACGCACACGCTCAAGTCGGGACTCCAGTCCACGCTCACCGAGCTTGTATTCGCCCCTGTACAAGCACTTAGGTGCAAGTAATACAAGAACATCCTCCCCCGCTGGACGTAGGGCCTTCTTTGCCCGAACCAGGATAAATCCTTGTGTCATCTTGCATCACTGTCCAGGAAGAGAGCACGCGATCACATTACTCGTTGGTGTCATACCCCCGGTTTCGAAACACCGACAATATGTTTCTGATGTTTAGTACTACTTTCAGTTTTAGAAACATGTTGTACACATATCAAGAACTATTACACTATTTATTTTAAAAGCACATAAATTTTGTTTGCTAGTTTATATTAAAAGTACTTGCAAAATATGGGTCTTCCCGACACTATTGGAGTGGGTAATGAAGTGTTGAGAGGGAGGTTGTAGGCTCGACACCTACCTTGCCTTTGGTGGCGGTGGTAACTGTGGTGGTGGTGGTGGAGGAGAGAGACGGTGACAACACTGGGCAAATTAGGTGGTGGTGGAGGAGGAGGAGAGAGACGGTGCCAACTCTGGGCAAATTAGCATTTAATTTTATTTTTTTGCCATGGATGCACGTGTAGAGAATTGAGATAATTAGCATTTAATTTTGTTTTTTTTTTACCGTGGGTGCATTAGCACCCCCACACCATACGCAGCTTCACCCCTATAGTACAAGCGAACAGTCTCTGATTCCTGTCTCTACTAGGGCTGCAGTCCACGGAGGATCAAGCTGGAGGCATCTATTTTTATTCCCTAACTGCTATGGGCCTGTTTGGTTGATGTTTTAGATCTAGTCTGGCCGGCCAACTAAGCCTGGGCAGCCACATCCTGGCTTGGACTGTACAAGATGTACTTGTTTGGTTGCATTTACTGTCCAAATCTGGATTAGAAAAGATGTGTTTGATTTTCTGCTCCACGTTGCAATATAGAATCACTGGGTTTCGGAGCCGGTAAGATTATCCCTTCGAACAGGTGGTGTGCACTCTCACCGACGGTCAACTATTGCGTACTCCCTCCATCCCTAAAAAAAAATGTCGTTTTTGCTTCGCGAAAAATATTTTTGATTAAATATATATTAAAAATATTAATATTTATCCTATATAATTAATATCTTTGAAAAGATCTTTGAATCTAGTTTTTTAACAAAATTATTTGGAAATACAAAATGTTGCACACATTTGTTATAAATTGAGTTAAACTTGTGGCACGCATACCAACGACGATAGTCAATTAGGGACGGAGGGAGTATCCTCGAGCGAGGACACATTAAATCAGATTGGTGAGCAAATCAGACTGATGATTCAAATCCACCAAACACAAGCAACACAAAGGACGTCCAAGCAAAGAAGAATGCACAAGCTTCCATGGATTCTTACGGGATTGGGGTGTTGTTTGCTTCGTGAAGCTCCCACTCCAGGCCTCCACGAGCGTCCGCAACAGATGGGCACATCTGGCGGCTGCCCACCTTCCTAGCATTGAGAGGTGACGACGAGCGTGAAGGATAAGGCGGAGGGAGCAATAACGAGCGCCACGAATTGGGGATTCGTTGCAGGCATGCGGTCGCTCCATCGACCACGACGAGCGCGGCGGACTGCGTGGCGGCGTGGTCCATCTTGCTTCGAGTTTCTCTGGGTGAGACTAGGGGTCGAGAGGTACGGCACCGGCGAGGACCTCCAGTGCAGGCAGGCGGGCGAATCACCACACCGGGGAGGTAAGACGAACGCGAGCACTAGCCTGACTCCACAAAAATGATCCCTCTCCGCGTTCTCAACTAGCCTGGCTACAGCTTGGTCGGTGGACTAAGAGTCTGTTTGGTTGGCTGCATGCGGCTTAACCACGCTCGCGGAATGCAACAACTGAATGTTTGGTTACCTCTGCCGACATTTGAACCTGGCTCGCGGGATGCAAATAGGGTCCTTCAGTCAGGTTGTATAGATACGGAAAAAACGAGTGTTTCCCAGCGGCCAGGCTCGCGCGGTACGCGAGGTGCATGCGAAGAGTCTACGCACGGTAAAAAAGTCATCCTTTCGCCACTAGACCAGGCAACCAAACAACTTTTTCCACCGCATGTTTGGACCGAAGCAAGTAACCAAACGCAGTGGACATGCATGTGTGGGGCCTGGCCGTATAGAGCCTGACTTCCTGCTACGAGCCTGGCTCTGGTGCGCAGTGAACCAAACGCGCCCTAAGAGAACCTGCCTAAGGGGTTGTTTGGATGGAGCCCTCTCAGGCAGCTCCATACCCAGGCAGACATCTCAGCCCCAGGCATCCAAAATCGGACGTATGAGAGAGCTCTCGTTGCCAGGCAAGTTTGGCCACTAAAGAACCAAACAGGCCCTAAAGAGCAAAAACAGCCAACCAAACAATCCCCTAGATGGCTTGGTGGAACCTGGATAGGGTATATGCACCCAACCAAACAACCCCTATATTGATTAAGCTTCACCTTTGTCGCTCTCTAGGCAGCGGAAGTGGGCGAGAGACAACGTCCTAATGCGCATAGCACCAGCCGGACACATGTAGGAGACAGCTGCCACACACCCGCTTCGATGTGTTGAGCAGAAAAATATAAGATATGCACAATGAATTTTATACTAATAGATGATTAATTGATAACTTCTACATACAAAACAATAAACAAACTAATTTTTTACAAAAAATATATGGCATTACGGAGCCATGTCACAAAAATAGAGAAGTATGTATACTCTTTTGGACATACTTCCTTCGCCGCCCACCCAACCAACCCCCTCCCCCCCACCAAAAAAAAGAATTCAATTCTCACATCCATAGAGTTAAATGATTTCGAGTTTGATCGAATCCGTAAAAATACAACTTTATGATATCAAATAAATATCATTAGATCCATTATAAAATTTATTTTTTAGTGAATCTATTTTGAGATATAAATGTCAATACTATTTTCTTTGTATGGATCATGATACGAAAGAGGGAGGATGAATTGGGTAACTTAAAAACTACTTCTAGATAAGGTCTCTAATTTTAACCTAGTCAAAAATATATGTAATAGTAACTATCTAGATGTACAACTAAGGTTTTGCTAGGTGTATTGCTATTTCTACCATAAAAGAGTTACACACCTTAGGTTCCAATCTCAACAACTAGCCTATCAAAGTAAGTTAGGAAAGTAAGAACACAATCATGATATATAATATAAATGTGGAAGGTAAAACGACGATAGAGATGCAAACTCTCGACGATGACTCCAGTAGTTTTTACCGAGGTATCGAGAAGTTCACGCTTCCCCTGGTCCTAGTTGGAGCCCCTCATAAAGATGCCCTCATAAGGGCCAAGCTCTCAGTCGAGTAATTTCGTGGATGGCCTCAAGATGGCCTCTCCTGATCCGCTCCCCACCATTTTCACTATCGAGCTTCCGGCCAAACCGCCGTGAGCATCGTTCCCTATGGTACAGTCGTGGTCACACCACTAACATGACTGATGTGGTCTCACAAGACTATAAGCCCCTCAGATATGATGTACAACAATGGTGCGCGCAAGACCGAGTGGCAAGAAGTATCCAAGCCTCACTAAACGCTAGACCTAATGATGGGGACGTGATTCCCGATCTTTCATAAGGATCAAGATTGGTAGAATCTGATACTCCTAGTTATGCACAGCAGCCCTCAGATCTTTGAAAGGATGTTGCGAATATGATATAAGGTAGCATGATATCAAGAATGATGTAGTCGAATCACGTAGAAAACCCTAGATGATGATGAAGAAACCACAACAAGAGATCAGGATTTGGTGAAGCCGATCAAAAATTCTATTAGCACAACTCCAAAAGAGTACAAGTGATTGTCTCTCTCTCACAACCCTACTTGACCCTCTAGGACCCACCGATTCTTGCCCTATACAAGAATCTAGTGCAATAGAACTGTCTAGCCTAATCCTCTTGAGCGCTCCTAATTTCTCCGTACAAGCCTTGGATGAGACCCTTGTGTTGGCTTGGTTATGATACCTATGGCCTCTACCCCTGATTTATATAATCCCCTTTAAGGCTACAAATAGATGTCCTACTCCGAGTAGGATTCTACACTCAAGACCTAGTAGAACTAGAAGTCCTAATAGCACACCTTTCTTGAGTCCTATTCCAAGTAGGATTTGAGTCACTATACAACAATCTCCACCTTGACTCTAATCCTTTGAAGTCATTGTGCTCCTCCAAGAATTTGCTCCAAATTAGCTCTTTTTTTATTTATACTCCCACCTCGAGAGTTCCCCCCACCACAGCGGCTCATGCACATCACCACAATGTGTGTGTCAGTTCTAGGCTGGAGTGCCTGAAGCTTCCATCTAAGAGCTCCTTCGTTGTGTAGTTTGGTTAACCATACCACCTTCTCCTTTGGCCCTCCATGCCATAGGATTGTACCACTTTTGAGCTCCACCTACTCGTTGGTACTGCGTCGTTGGTCCGACCACATCTTCCTTCTTCCAATAACTTGTAGTTTGCCTCTACGACCGTTAGATTTTGCAACCATCTTTGTAGTCTTGCACTTGAGGACAATTGAGATTTGAGTACCTGTCGTTGACGAGACAACTTCCTTCTCCTGATTAGGATTTTTACCAAATCTCCCCATGGTTGCACCACCTATAAGATTCCCTATCACTCGGTATCCTCCATTAATCTAAATACTTTCCATAATTACCTGGCCTTTGCAAGTAACTCGCATGACTCCATCTTGATGTGATAATTCACAACCTTGGAGTTCCAGTGACCTCACAAATATTAGTTTATTTTTCAAGCCTGGCATATACCAAACTCCCGTCAGTGTGCAATGTGATCCATTATGCATCTCCAATATAATTGTTCCCACCTCAGTGACTGCATACTCTTGGCAATCCGCTAAGTGAACAATTCCATTCGTCGGGTGTAGAGATCCTTCATCAAACATCTCTCTCACCGAACATATATGGAAGCAACTTCCTGAATCTAATATCCAATCATGAATAGTACCTGGTTGACTGATGATAAGTACATCACTTTCATCCTAACTTGCCACTGAGCATGCTTCTCTCATAGTCTTCAAACATGGACAATCCTTTATCATGTGACCCTCCTTGTCACATAGATAGCATGTATGTTGTCCCTTGATCTTGCCTTTTTTCTTTCCATGATTCTTGACTTTTCATGCTCCACCTGAAACAGTCAAAGCTTGATCACCCGAGAATGAAGAATCTTGCAGCTTCTTCAAGGACTCTGCCTACAGGAGGTATGCAACTATCTCGTTGAAGTTGAGAGTAGTCTTCCCAATGAGAATATTCATCACTAGCTGCTCCCACGATGGTCGTAAGAATGAAGCCAATATGATGACTTTATCGTTCTCCTCAATTTTCCCATCCACACTAACCAGCTGTGTGATAAGCTTATTGAAGACATTTAGATGGTCGACGAATCATGTACCTTCCTCCATGCATAACCTAAATAGTTGATGCTACTGTACCCACCGATTTGTCAACGACTTTGCCATATACAACTTTTGTAGGCTCTTCCGTAATTTTTTTGGTGAATTCTCCTTGACTACCGAGTACTTTACCACATTGGAGAGACATAGTCGAATTGTACTGACGGTCTTCCACTCCATCACCTTCCATTCTTCATCAGTTGTCTTGTCCAACTTGGTGCCCTCGAGAGCACCAATCAATCCGTGTTGGACAAGCATATCTTGTACCATGCATTGCCACACGCTAAAATTCCCTTTGCCATCAAATTTCTCTACTTGATTCCACATCCCTGACATCGTCTTAATTTTGTGCTTCCTAGCTCTATCAACCTTCTCAAAAAATCAAATTAATCTGACATTGGCTCTGATACTACTTGTTAGAATTTGATACCCGTAGTTATGCGTAACAGCCCTTAGATCTTTGAAAGGATGTTGCAAATATGACATAAGTTAGCATGATATCAGAACGATGTAGTCGAATCACATAGAAAACCCTAGATGATGATGAAGCAACCATGACAAGATATTATGATTTGGTGAAGCCGATCATAGATTCTATTAGCACAACTCCAAAAGAGTAGAAGTGATTGTCGCTCTCTCACAACCCTACTTGACCATCTAAGACCCAATGATTCTTGCCCTATACAAGAATCTAGTGCAATAGAACTATCTAGCCTAATCCTCTTGAGCGCTCCTAATTGCTCCATACAAGTCTTGGATGAGAACTTTGTGTTGGCTTTGTTATGATGCCTATGGCCTCTATCCCTGATCTATATAGTCTCCTCCAAGGCCCTCATACATGCAAATAGGAGTCCTACTCCTAGTAGGATTCTACACTCAAGACCTAGTAGAACTAGAAGTCCTAATAGCACACCTTTCTTAAGTCCTATTCCAAGTAGAATTTGAGTCACCATGCAACAAAGATAACTATCAATTTGGTGGAAAGTGACACACCAATCCGGTTTCAGATCACAAAGACCCAAACCCTGCAACCTTAGCACCACGTCTTCTCTTGTTATCAATCAGGTCACAAGCCAGTTGACCTCGCTAAGAAAACTAATCCCTACTACGAATCAAAGAACACAAGCAAGAACAAGATAACACACAACTCAAGTATAGTGACAATTGTAGATATATGATTAAGATCGAGAATGTGGGGTTTCACAAACCGAAAATGATGACTGTTCAAAGATAGATTGATCTAAACCAAAACTCAAACCCTAACGTGAGTGGCGGCTACTGATTATATAGCCTAAGGGGCATCCAAGAACCCCCAACCACGTTCCTAAGGAGTCCCGACAAGTTACAAGGTCCAGACGGACCAAAAGACGGTGACATAGCGTGTTGATAGATTCTCGACGTCAACTTATTTTGATGATTCCCATTGATTCTGAAGGAATTTAGATGTGGGACTGATCCATTGGTTAGATTACCAAATAATCTTTCCATCCATATGTGGATTGTCGAAAATGGAGTCCATATGCGACCTGGGTGTCCGTTTTACCGCTGACTACTCCTGGATCCCGACATGGATTCAAACTTGACATGGATTGGGTCTCCAACTTGGGTTGGACGTCCTTGGTGCCCTCCTAAGGTGGTGGCCAAGGAGGAGGACATCTTTGGTCATCCTTGGGTTGTTCTCCATATGTTTTGGTCCGGCGTGCTCCCACTTAGGCTAGGGTCCTAAGGTTGCATGACAAGCTCAAGACAACGTCATAGCACCTGGCAGAAATAGTAGTAGATTGTCATAATAATGTGAACACCTTTCCCAAATGATATTGAGGTGAGACAAGATTTATTTGAAATCTTATCAAATAAGCTTTCTATCAAGTGCTTATTGACCTCAATCGCACTTCGGATGAATGAGTTATGACCTTCCTATTGAAGCACTGTCAGGCTGCCAACGAACCGAATGTTGGACTTTGATGATCTTGCACTTTGAGATATGTTTATACCTACAAGCAAATAATGACAAGTACATGTGGAACCAAGTGAATTATAACAAAAACCATTATACGAATATAGGAATGAGCTCACCTTATAATCAATGGTCGTATCCCAAGATGTCATGTCCTCATCACCTAAACCTAGAGAAAGCACAATTAGAAATGGTCTAATTGAACTAAGGACTTTGTAAAGAACCTTCGCTAATCACCAAGTGATTCTTTAAGCACTAAGCATGTGAATAGTACTAGAGAGGTGTATCTACACATATAGCAATGTTCCCAACTCACTCACACATGTTTGGGCCAATTGAGGTGGTATTTATAGCCTCTCCTTCTCCATAAAGCCATTTAGACCTTTCTATCCTTTGGACAGATGCTGGCGGTTGCACCACAGACCTGGTCGGTTGGATCATAAGGTGACAATAGTCACTTGTTGTGCCCCAACGATTGACTGCCATCCTGGCAATCCAACTATACCCTAGGACGACGGTCCAAGCATCAGCCAAATGAACAGTACACGTTGTTAGTCCAACGCTGCGTCCTGGCTCGGTCTGACTCCCTTGCGGTCCAAGCACCCAGGCGGGTGGTCCAACCATGAAAGAGACAGAGATCCTATCTCTATCTTTTTTTAGCGCTATGTTCTCCATTGATCGCCCGAGCTTTTTCTTCCTTACGTTATGGACTCTTATAACTTGACTTCTAGGTTGTGAACACATCTTCTAGTGTCTTCCTTTAGGTGTTGATCAACTTCTTCATTGTTCCTTTTGGTTCCAAGTCTGTCATGCATCCTATCAAACTATTAAAAAATACATGCAAATAATATTAGTTCAAATGGTCATGTTGATCATCAAACACCAAAATCCAAAGTAAATGGGCCAAGGGTCTATTTTTCTTGCATACTTAAAATAGACATGTTCAACCACGCTTGAAGACTTGTCCAAGTGGGTGAGCTTGTGGAGGAAGAAGAAGAGTGGGCAAGGTCCTTTTATAGCCACTCACTAATATAGGCAGCCATTGCAACACGGTTGCCGGCCATGTTAATCACTAATAGAGATGAGCACTTTATGATGCTTGCCTCTGTTAATTAATCATGACACAACAGAGGTGGTTTCATTAGAAAGCCCATCTTTGTTAATACTGATTAACTGAGGTGGACGCCTTAAGTTGACTGCTTCTCTTAATGTATTAACAAAGATGGGCCTCTAAGTTAATTGTTGTTGTTAATGGAGCATTACCAGAAATAGGCCCTCTTAGAAAAAGGCGGGCTTCTTAATGCACTATTATAGATGTGGTATTTGGAAACCAAGAAATGGTCTCATTTTTAGTTATTATAACAAGCAGCTAGAGGTCTCCAAAAATTCTAAGTGTTTAGTGAAATCTTCATATGACAGTATGACACACAAAGATGAACACTTCATTGTAAAGTTGTATGAGACTTTGGCGATTATTCCTTCCTCACGTACTGTACAAAAAGTAACCATCAGTTCATACACAAACAAGGACATAACAGAGTTCATACACAAGTAACCATCAGTTTTCCCACATGCTCCTAGGTGCCTCATCTGTCTTTTGTAACTCACCTCCACTTTCCCTCCGTTTCCATTTTCATTGTACATCTGTATAAGACTTTTGGCAACCCCTTGGTCGTCCATGTACGGCAAGTGTGACCATACAAACATGCTTATTACACAAACAGTGACATATACATAGAATTCATATATATATATATATATATAACCATAAGTTTTGGAACATGCATATACTCCTAGGTAGCAAGTAGCATTCGTCTTTTGTAACTCACCTCCACTTTCCCTCTAGGTTCTGGGCAACCTTTAGCCAATCGGTCTCGGGGAATGTTGACACCAACTTGAGCTCAAAGTTCCTTAGCAAATGGCTCCATATCACCTTCACTTGCATATAGGCCTAAGCTTCGCCGGGGCAAGCATGTCTCCCACCACTGAACGCATTGTAGGTGAACTTGCCGCCAGCTCTGTCCTCCTCCCTTCCATGGCCAAACCGGTGCGGGTCATACACGTCAGGGTCCTTGTAAATGTAAGGGATGCTATGGTTTATCACCAGAGGGCTTGCTATGGTATGTCCTCTCGGAACTTGGTACTCGTGGCCTTCCCTGGTCCGCACGGTGAAGTTCTTGTGCGCCTTGCGAAGAAATATTGGTGCCAGAGGGTGCATCCGCAGCGCCTCCTTGACGCAGCAGTGCAGGAAGCTCATCTCCTGAAGGGTGTCGTAGTCTGTCTTGTCCGCCCCATGTTTCTTGACGATTTGCTGCTGCTCCTCAAGGGCAGCCTCCAGGCACCCTGCGTGGCTTAGAAGGCGAGCTCCGGTCCACGTGCTGGTGGCCGTGCTGGTGTGCTTCCCGGCGAAGAGGATGGCAATTGTGAGCCCGGTAACCTCAGCTTCAGTCGTGGGGCGGCCATCCTTGTATCTGGAGTCCATCAGGTTCTGCAGAACGTCCTCCTCGGCTCGGCTGGAGCTCCTACGTGACCGGAAAATCTCAGCGAAAATGCTGCAGAGTCTAGCACGTGCCCTGTCACGGCGTCTAGTCGTCGGCGTTGGGGTGTACGGAAACAGCAAGCTGGTTAGCTGCAGGCTGTTGTGTATGAGTTCATGGAACGCAGAGAAAACCTCGTCCAACATCTTCTCCCGAACCTCTTTCCCGAGTAGGCAACGGGCGGAGATCAGCATGAGCAGCTGCTCCAGCTCTTGCTTCAGGTCAACCGTACCTTGCTGCCCCCATTTCGCAAAGTATTTCTGTGCACCAAATGCCGCCGCATATATGACCATCACAAATATAATAGAGCAACAAAACATTATTGTACTCTTGCTGACAGAAAAAAAAACATAAATAATATAATATATAATGACGCGGCCTTCAATGCAATATTTAGCTAGCTAGCTATACACGTACGCCCACGTACGTACTACATTTTATTTTAAAGAAATCATATATCCTATAAATTAATTGTGATGATGTTACAACGTTTCTTTTCAAGGCAAATCTATAATATGATTATCATGTTTCCAAACTGAATATTTTAAAAGGTATATATTTCTAGTAAAAAAATTGAAAATTTGGGCAACTGACACGTTTAATGAAATGTATGATCTGCTCTTTGTGACGTACCAGAGGGAACAACAAAATTATGAAGGCAAAATTGGCTACAAGACACTGAAAGTGAACTCTCTTTGCTAGCAAATATGCCAAATAAAGCAGTTTGCTGGTGTCCTGGTGGACACTCTATTTCTTGTCAAATTTACTGATAGGCATCATGCACAATAATTTTTTTTATAAAATAGATATAAAATCATATAAATATCTGAAAATTATACTATAAAATCTCTACTCTCTGTATGATGAGAACTACGTGGTAAAATATTGTTTTGTATGAAAATAACAATTTTGCCCCTCTTCATAAATAAACAAAATTATACCATGGTTAATTTGTTGATATATTTGTAGGACACTAAAAATTTTGGAAAAAATCATAGAATGAGTACATCACCAAATCATGACTATACTAAAAATATCAGCTCAAAATAAGATAGTTTAATATATCAATTAATCTTGAGAGGAGATAAATATATAACTCGGTCATGCTAAATATACCATTATAAACTTTATTATTTTGAGCTAATATTTTTAGCATAGTCAAGATTTGGTAATGTACGAATTCCGTGATGTTCCAAAAATTTTAATGTCCTACAAACTTATTAACAAATTAACCATGGTTAACTTTGTCTATTTATAAGGAGGGGTAAAATGGTCATTTCAGTGCAAAACAATATTTTACCATGGAGTTCTCATCATGTAGAGTGTAGAAGATTTCATAGTATAATTTTCAAGCACTTATTTGATTTTATATCTATTTTGTAAAAATATTTTATTGCGCATAGTGTCTATCAGCAAATTTGACAAGAGACAGAGTGTCCACCAGCAAACTATTTCTTTTTGCATGTCTGAGCAAAGAGAGGTCACTTTCAGTGTCCTATAGCCAATTTTGCCAGTTATAAAAATGATAGTGACATGAGACCACCCGCTGGTTTAGGTGTGTTGTCTACACACTTCCACTGCTCCTTGATCTGTCAGATTTAGTCCGCACACGTACATACCATATAACATAGTACAGCTAGACAGTGACACATGAGATTTTATCAAGGCTCGCATCGCACTACATAATCTGTAAGAATATGCTCATGCAGCATATGATGGATAAAGTCTAAATAACGATAAGTAGTTAAAGATTACTCTCTCTACATCCTTTAATACAAGTGTACTAGGAATTCTATGACATATTAGAAAATAACACATGTAATTGTCCTTTAATATATTGTGATTACCATATTTTGGTTGGTGACAGACATTAATCATAGATAAAAATATGGGTATATTGTGATTACCATATTTGAGTTGTGGAATTATTTTACCTTGAGTCATTATAAATAATTTAGGATAATTTTAAATGCTTGGATAGCTTATATAGGGTGGATGGCGTATTATTCATAAATAATGTTGGTGACATTATTATTATATCCTTTTTTTTTCTTAAACCAACTTGTCTTTCAGAAAAAAAAGGAAAATGTTTCAGCAAGAGTACGCTCCAAATTAATTCATATATATGTCATGTCATGTCACTTACTTCCACTTCCTGAAGCATGGGAGCAACATGGCACCTCAACTTGGCCGGTTTGAGCGCATCAAGATAGAAACGATTCTGCTCAGTAACGTTGTTTTCACCCCGAAGAAACCTATCGTGAACACACTCCCGAGCTTCGCGTACTGCTCCTGAAGCATGGCTGTGAAGCCCTTGGTGAGGAGCGTGTGTAGAAGCACAAGGGCCGAGGTGACGCCGGTAATAACCGCAGGGGGCTGGGGCAGGGCGTTCCGTGGTCTACCACCCCATGTAACCTTGTTGGAGATCATTACTGCCCCAGTGAAAATGAAAACAAGCAGAGCAACAATGGAGAAGGGCACTGCGCTACTGCTGTTTACCATGTGATCCATGCTCCAGGTATCTATCTATCTATCTATATCGACTGATGAAAACCTGTAGAACCAGCTGCAACAGCAAGCGGCATCATCAGCATGGTAATAAAAAAAATAGGAATAATAGGCTTTACACTTATAGCCAAATAAAACGAACAAGTGAATGATGGATTTTACTGCGGCTGCTGCAGAACGTACGGGTGGACGAGGATCACGACGGCGTGGCCTGCCCATGCACATGCTACGCGGGCCTTGTTAGGCCACCTCCAACAATTGGCCTTTAAGCTGACTCTAAGTATTTTTCTTATATTTTAATAGAGGAGAGAGAAAAGCTAGCTCTTAGTTAAGAGCTAAGCTCTTACACGTATCTCAAGGTCATGTGAGATTGTTATGTGGGGTCATCCATATTAAAAGTCATCACTACAGCAGATTCACTCTTTGCCGAGTGCTGCCTTTTGCACTCGGCGAAGGCTTCGCCGAGTGCCGCACTCGGCGAAGGGCACTCGGCGAAGAATTTCACGGCAAAGAGGTTCTTTGCCGAGTGCCAAATATCGGGCACTCGGCGAAGGCTTCGCCGAGTGCTGACATATTTGGCACTCGGCAAAGAAAAAATAAAAAAAACCCCGAAATAATAGGGAAATTTTTTTATTTAATTGGAGGAGGGGCCCACTGGGCAGCGCCCACTTGTCGCCCTCGAAATCGCAAGTTCTACTATTTTTCACGCAATTTTCTCTCACGCAGTGAGCAGGATTCGAACTCACGACCTCTCGTTCGCGCGGAGCCTCCTCTACCACTGCAATACACACTCATATACGTTCCATCTCCGTTTCGATTACCCATATATTATACCAAACCATGTGTAACTTGCTTATTTGAGACCCTAAACGAATTCAAATCAAAAAATTGTAAACTACAAAGTTTTCTAACTATTCAAGATCTACAACTTTTATTTTGGTAGTTTTTCCATCCGAGGTCGTTTATAAAAATTTGAATTTTAAATTTTACAATTTGAAACGTAGTTTTCGTTGACAAGATGATTTCAAATCAAAAAGTTGTCAACACCAAAGTTTCATAACTTTTCGAGATCTACAACTTTCATTTTGGTCATTTCTCCATCTGAGGTATTTTGAAAAATTTGAATTTTAAAACTCTTTGCCGAGTGCCACGTGGCTGGCACTCGGCAAAGGCACCTCTTTACCGAGTGCCAGCCACGTGGCACTCGGCAAAGAATTGCCCACGTGGCACAGTTCGGGGCCACATTCTTTGCCGAGTGCCACGTGGCTGGCACTCGGCAAAGACACCTCTTTGCCGAGTGCCAGCCACGTGGCACTCGGCAAAGAACCGCCCACGTGGCACAATTCGGGGCCACATACTTTACCGAGTGCCACGTGGCTGGCACTCGGCAAAGAGGGGCTCTTTGCCGGGTGCCGGCCACGTGGCACTCGGCAAAGCATGCTTTGCCTTGTGTTTGCGCTTTGCCGAGTGCCGGCACTCGGCAAAGAGGCTCTTTGCCTAGTGCCCGAAATTTGGCACTCGGCAAAGCCACAGGCACTCGGCAAAGATTGATTTTCCCGTAGTGCATGTACTAAGAGCTAGTATTGTTGGAGAATTTAGCTTGGAGCTAGGAGCTGGCTCTAACCATTGCGGGTGCCCTTATAAAGGCACGCTGATGCCAACTGCTAACTGCTACGTAGCTGCTAACTGCTACCTGCTAACTGCCAGCCGATTGAGGCGATGACAACTAAACACAACATAGGGCTGAGAGCCTGAGCAGCAGTCGCCGCCCCCGTCGCCTTCGTTTTCTTCACCGCTGGTCCCCTCCTTCGTCCTTCGGTATCTCGACGGAGGCTGGAGGGAGTGGGGATCCATCGTTTTAAAAAGTTCTCTAGTAGATTGAGTTCTCTAGAGTTAGTGTTTCTCCATGCCAAGATTCTTAGTATTGAGGGTTTATTTCCTCCTTCTCCTTCCCTGTGACGACGAGGAGGTAATGTGGATCTGGTTTCTCTATGCTGGCTCTGTTGAAGATGAAGGCGACAACTTCGGCGTCAGCATATTTATCGACATGACAACATGAAGACTTTTGTTTTCGGACAACGGCATCAAGACGGAGATGATGTCGTCATCATGGAATAGTTTTCTCCGGTCTCTCCTTTGTTTTGTTGTGGTTGAATCTGGCCACTATAAAGATCTAAGGAGAATAGTTTTCAGATCAGTCTTTCTCATTCTTCGCTGGCAGAAAGAAGAAAAAGATACAAGAAAGAAGAAGTTTGTCAACTCCGCCTGCAGGAATGTTGGTCGTCCATTGGCCATCTGTTCTCAGGCCTAAAACAACTGTCACTACCGGAGACGGGCTCTTTGCCGAGAGTCCGGCTCTTTGCCGAGAGCTAAAACACGGGCACTCGGCAAAGAGCTCTTTGCCGAGAGCCAGCTCTCGGCACCATAAGAAACTCGGCGACGATACTTATGCCGAGGGCCAGACTCTCGGCTAAGTATGGCTCTCGGCAAAGGGAACCTATGCCGAGAGCCGAACCCTCGGCCGAACCCTCGCGAACGGCTCCCCCCTGCGCCGTTACCTTTGCCGAGAGCCCTCTGTTAGGCTCTCGGCAAAGAGGTTTGATTTTTTTTTGTAAAATATATGCCGAGAGCCCTGGCCCTGGCTCTCGGCATAGTTGCCCTTTGCCGAGGGCTTTAGGAAGCTCTCGGCAAAGCATTTTATTTTTTTTGTTTTTTTGCACCCAATTTTTTCTGTGGCCTTGCTACAGTACTATAAGCCAAGATTTCAAATTTGAAGTGTTTTGCATACATCTTGCTATATTTCGCGCATTTTCTTTAATTTGATGATTTTTCCCGCGGGACGCACGTTTGAACTGCAGGTGCATGAAATAATGAAACTCAGCGATTCGAAAAATGGTATTCATTCTTCGGAGGGTATTTCGACACCGTATCCGGGGACAGGCACGGAAACTCGACCGTCTCGTGCACGAGAAACGGCGACCAAGTTGCGTGATATTGGATTTAAAATAACTAAAAATACAAGCGAAGTCAGAAAATCATGAAAATGGACGAGTGACCTTGACATCGCATGTAGAGGCTATGAAAAAAATTTGGGAATGTTTCGAGCAAGTGGTGACGCAAGATGGTTGAAACCCTGAGATCAGAGCAAGATCTCACATGCGATGATCTTGTCTGACATGACCTTTTGCAGCCTCCTCCGTCACAAGGTTCGAACAACCACCGATGGAACCAGACCGGGGGTGAACCAGGCGGCCCCTCTCAGGGGTGGCCTGGTTGGCCGGGGGTGTAGTACGTTGGACTATCGTGTGTCACTGAAGTTATGTGATGTGAACTAGATTCGAGGATGGATATGTTGTTGAACTATGTGATGTGAACTAGATTCGCGGACGTATATGTTATTGAACTATGTGATGTGAACTTTCATGATATATATATATATATGTTCTGTGATGTGAAATGTGATATATATGTGATATGTAATGAATGTGATATATATATGTTTGGTAGTGTGGGAGAAAAGGAAAAACAGAAAAAATAAAAAAAATTGCTACTTTGCCGAGGGTTGCTCTCGGCAAAGAGCCTCTTCGCCGAGGGCTATGACCATAACCCTCGGCAAAGCTGGACCAGAAAACAATGTTCCCAGGTTTGCCGAGGGTTATGGTCATAGCCCTCGGCAAAGCTGGGAATGGTGAACGCAATTTCAAGGGCTTTGCCGAGAGTCAGATGATAGAGCCCTCGGCGAAGAGGCCGCAAAAAAAATCATTAGAAATTTCTTTGCCGAGAGCCGACCCTAGTTAACCGTCGGCACAGGAAAATAAAAAATAAAAAAATATAGCTTTGCCGAGAGCCGGACTCTCGGCAAAATATAGCCTTTGCCGAGGGCCAGGTTAGCCCTCGGCAAAGTGACCGTCAGTAGAGAGCGCCGTTAACGGCTACTTTTTTTTGCCGAGGGCTACACGGAACCCTCGGCGAAAAGTTTGCCGAGAGCCCGATAAATGGCCCTCGGCAAAGGCTCCTTTGCCGAGAGGATTTTTGCCGAGAGTCCTATGCCGAGAGCAGCCCTCGGCATAGCCTACGCCGAGCGTCGGACGACCTTTGCCGAGTGCTACAGGCACTCGGCAAAGCAAGAGTTTCCAGTAGTGTGTTGCAGAGTATTTGACTATGCGGTCATCCATACGAAGCGTCAAACAGGTTTGGATTTGAGAGTTGGAGTCATTTACAACTTTGGTACAATATAGATAAAAATTAGTTTCTAGATATATGTTTTTTCAGAGTATTTGTAAGACCCAGTTATAATGTAATACAATTCTACTTTTGTCTAAAAAAAAGAGGCGACGACAACTACAACTACTGACAACAACAGTATATGGAACGCCGGAACGGCGACGAGCAAACAGATGGAGAACCGGATAGGGGAGGGTGTGTCTATGGTGTGGCGAGGCCGCGTAGGGTGTGTCTATGGTGTGGTGTGAGGCCGCGTGTGTGATGGAGAAATAGAACTGCAAATCTGTGACGACGGCGACGACGGCGAGCGAGGGACCACGTGCGGGAATTAATCCACAGACCCATGCTAGCTGCATCGCCACCGGGGCCGCAGCATAAATTAATATGGGAGGTTCATAAATTAATGATCTTCAGTTTGCAATTGCAAGACCATCTTCTAAAAGAATGTGATTGAAAGGTTGTAGTACAATTTTTGTCTTAAAATTTCGACTTTTGAAGGCCCTACGCACATACTGATCGATGCTGCTGAAAACAGCTAGGATGAGTACCAGAACCTTAGTCTAAAATAATAATGCATATGCAATATGCCATGCCATGTCTACTGCTTTCATACCCAAGGTATGAAGTCGCATCCTTGTGCCCAAATAAATGATGTTGTACCGGTACGATCGCGGCGACATAACTCTATATACCAATGCAATAATGGAATGCAATGCAATGTTATATAAGGAAAGATATACCACATCCATGAATGTCTCACCATAGAGACTTCAAGCCACATTGCATTACATGAGTATCGTCAACCATTAGTAATTGAACATAGATATCCACATAGAAAGCACAAATGACAAGTGAATGAAACATAATTTGAAGGCCTTAGTGTATTAATTGTGGATCTAATTTTTTAAGGTGGAGGTAGAGTAAATAACAGATTGAAACTTGTTGCAAACCACTGCTTAGTTTACTTGCCTCCAACGAAGCGATAACCGCTCTATGTGCGATCTGAAGCACTACCACCTGCTTAAGTAGTATAATGTCAGAGGTCGATCTCATTTCAATAAATAAAAATAGTAGGTAAAGTGCTCCTATGCCCAAAACCAACATCACAGCCAACTGCAGCAGTGTTGTTTCACCCTTTCTTATCAACCAATATATTAAAGCTATGATAGCAAATAAATACGCTTTTGGAATCTACACAACAAGGCCTACAACAATCATGAAGGGCTTATATTTCTATCGTGCCTTTAAGATGGCCTAAACTGTAGTTAGAAACAGGGTTCAGAAACTGTCCAAGAATCAACATAATTAGGCTTTACATCCTCATATCTCCATATCCTTATGGCAAAAAATTATGAAATTTCACCAGCCTGAAAAACATCCCATAATCTACAACTTTCATATTACTCGTATTTGCAGATAGGGTCAGCAAGATGTCCTAATGCATGAGTAAAACATAACTAGAAATTTTACAGAGAAAATAGTACATCCAACTTTGAAGAACTATATCATGAATTCCTCTTAACCAAAACAATGATTCTTATCAATCTGGAAAGCTAAAGGAAAGTACTACAAATCTCTTATATTTTTTAAAGTCCCATCATGCATCTAAGGTTCTCAAAATCCATCTAGATCCAACTCTATTCAAAATTTCATCAGAACATGACAGCTAGCTTAGAAAAATCATCTTTCTCAAACCATTCAGGATAAAATCATGAAATTTTGTGAGCTAATATATCTGAAGGTCCTCTATAACTTTCCTATTATACACATTCGGTGAGAAAGGCATTTACAACACGCAAACTATAGGAATAACTACAGTGCGCAAACTGTCAGGCAGCAGGATTCAAGATTTGATTTCCATAGGTGATTCCTCCCTCAAAACGAATAATACCAGGATCAAAAGACCATCCAAAACATCTCAATCAGAAGACGCAAAGGGGCAATCATCTCACCTTGGTTGTCCCCAACTTAGGGCAGCAAGAAACGAATGGGGGAAATGTTGATCTACACCATGTTGCAGCTCTACTCGATCCTCAATCCATTTTTCCTCTTTCCCCTTGGTTCTTACTGGTTTGGGGAAAGTGCAGCAGAGGGGGAGGGCGCAGGGGAGAAGGGGGAGACATTTCTGGAGGGGAGGAGCACAAATAGGAGGAGAGAGATTGACGTCGGAAGTGACCCGAATCATACTCTAGCAGGACTACACTACTACAGAAATTATTTTGCGTGATACCTTGCATTAGTTAACCGTGATGGGCTTATGACCTGGCCGTCACGGTTATTGGGTGGCCGGCCTGGCCACCTGGTCGCCCAGGCGCCCGTCACGGTTAATTGTTTAACCGTGGCGGTCGACCTAAGATGACCGTCACGGTTAATTCTCTATTAACCTTGACGGGCTACTTAAACCATCCGTCACGGTTAATATGTTAACCGTGGCGGGCGACCTTAGCTGTCCGTCACAATTAATAGATATTAACTGTGACGAGCTTCTTAGGATGCCCGCCACAGTTAAGATTTTGCATATAAACAGCAACCAACCCCCTCTTCTTCCCCACGAGCGGTCTAAGGATTGAGGCTTTGCCCTAAAATTTGACAAACTTTTTGAATTGAGGTCTAAGGATTGAATTTGGGGGTGGAGGGCAACACAAAAGGTTCCTAATGGCTCTCTCCCACCCTTTATCTCTCTTTTCCCCTCTTTTTGGCTCAAGTGTTCTAGATCTAGATCTAGATCTAGATCCATTCTATCTCTCTCTATGCATGAATCTACCATGTTCTATGGTGGATCTCCCTACCCTTCTCTCTTTGGAAGATGTTTTTTTCTATTTTCTAATCATTTTTGTCTATTTCTTTTGCTTATGTGGTGTAGGTATGATGGAGAGGTCCGAATGGATGTACCGGTTCGATAGAGTGGGTGATCCGCGGTACCTGGAGGAAGTGAGGAAGTTTATTACTATTGCAAAAAGGCATCATGAGAAATTGAAGCGGATTGCAACCATATGTCCGTGTAAAAAATGCAAGAACACGAAAGCCCACCAAGATCCCATGGTGCAATCTCATTTGATTAGGTATGGTTTCGTGAAGGATTACACGGTCTGGACTCTTCACGGTGAAAGAGAAGGTTCGAGTGGTGGTCCATCTGGAGTGAGCTCATCGACGTCGACGTCGACGCCGACATCTATACCAGTGAATCAGGGCAATCCTGTAGGAGCACCTGGATCATCATCTTCAGCAGCCATGTTAGCTGGTTGCAATAATGGTTCTCGAGATTACAGCACTGTGGAGGATGTAATCCAAGACTTGGTGGACGAAGAGCACAACGGTGGTGATGGTCAGGAGGCTGTTGTGAGCGAGCCCGAAGATATGCGTCTTGTTGAGGATTTAGTCAAACACATCGATGAAGACGATGTTGTGTATGGTAGTCCGAAGTGGTTGGAGAATTTTAGAGAAATGAAGCAGGCGGCAATTGATCCTCTATAAGGACGGGGGCGAGTGTCCGAAGGAGTGCACGACTCTCCGTTTTAACCTCCATATGTTAATGTTGAAGGCTCGACATGGTTGGTCGGACACTAGCTTCAATGAGCTGTTAAGCTACCTTGCCACCACGTTCCCAACGGCCAACAAGGTGCCCGCCAATACTTATCGAGCGAAGAAGCTAATCCGACCAGTGGCGATGAAGCTAAGAAAGTTTGATGCATGCCCTAACCACTGCATCCTGTATCGGGGTGAGTACGAGAATTTGACTAGTTGTCCGCACTGTGGCTTTAGTCGGTACAATAAAAATGCTGGTTGTCGTGTGGATGCGGAAGATGACGGAGGCTTGCGGGGTGGTCTGAAGAAGAAGAAGGGGGCAAAGAAGAGCAGTGTGACCAAGCAGATCTCGGCTCAGCAAGACGAGGAAGAAGAGGGTTACACACACAGGAAAAGTCCAGCACTGTCAGTGTGGTATCTACCCGTGGAAGATCGTCTGCGTGCAATATTCGGGAACCCAGAGGATGCCAAGCTCATGTCCTGGCATGCGTCAGCTGATCGACTGAGAGACGATGGCAAGTTGCGGCACCCGTCCGATGCGAAACAGTGGAAGGATTTCAACATGGCTTACCCAGAGTTTGGCAAGGAGCCTAGGCACGTAAGGTTTGCATTAAGTACTGACGGGATGAACCCATTTGGTGAGCTTAGTAGCTCGCACAGCACTTGGCCTGTCGTCCTCACCATGTACAACCTGCCTCCCCATCTATGTCAGAAGCGCAGGTACCTTATGTTGACTATGCTTATCTCCGGACCAAAGCAGCCCGGCAACGACATAGATGTGCTCCTAGAACCACTCATGGAGGAAATGAAGAAACTATTTGATGTTGGAGTCGAGATGGTGGATGCATACCGTAAGGATAAGTTCACCCTAAAAGCAATTATCTTTGTCACCATCACTGATTATCCCGGTCTCTTCTCACTATTTGGGCAGATCAAAGGGAAGACCGGCTGCGTAATTTGCATCGACGGGACCTGCTACACTTACCTTAAAGGATCCAATAAGGTGGTGTACACGAGGCACAGACGGTTCCTCGTTAGAAATCACAGGTACAGAAGGAGTGTTATGAATAAATATTTTGACAATCAAGACGAGCCGCAATGTGATCAACCAGTGCAAACTAGTTGGGGGGAAAGGTGTATGAGATGGTCAAGGACATGGAACAGATTGAGTTCAGAAAGAAGAAGAAGGTACCGGAAGATGGGGCAACAAAACAGAGAAGGAAGAGAAAGCGAGACAAGATGGAGGAAGTCACCATCGTCATTCCTTTCAAGAAGAAGTCGATTTTCTTTAAGTACCTTTCATACTGGAAAACGTTGAATACACCCCATGCCATCGACTGCATGCACTTAGAGAAAAATGTCTTTGAAAGCACGATTGGTGTCCTGCTGGACATCAAGGGGAAGACAAAGGATGGTCTCAAGTCACGCATGGATCTTGTCAATCAAGGCATCAGGCCGGACCTTCACCCGGTACCGGCTCAGAACGGTAAAGTTGATATCCCAGGCGCAGCCTGCAACCTGACGCATGACGAAAAGACGGCTTTTCTCAAGTTGCTTAGGGGTATCAAGGTGCCGACTGGGTTTTCTTCCAATA
Organism: Coix lacryma-jobi var. lacryma-jobi; assembly: GCA_009763385.1. Taxonomy (NCBI): domain Eukaryota; kingdom Viridiplantae; phylum Streptophyta; class Magnoliopsida; order Poales; family Poaceae; genus Coix; species Coix lacryma-jobi. Next base: position 28,263,783 of record CM019831.1, read on the forward strand.
TCAAGAGTCTGGTCTCGATGAAAGACCTCACAATGACCGGCCACAACTCACATGACTGCCACGTCATGTTGACGGTGTTCCTGCCAATTGCGATCAGGGTTATGCGTCCAGAGTACGTGAAGATAGTCATCACACGTATGTCATACTTCTTTAACCGCATCACCCAGAAGGTCATTGATGAGGCCGAGCTACCTGCCTTGAAGGAGTTCATCGTAGAGACCCTTTGCCAGCTCGAGATGTGCAGAGTACGGGAAGTTTTCGTTAAGCAAAGGCAAAGCGAAGAAGCAAAGGCCAAGAGCGAGCGGTTCAAAACGCTCAACAAGATGAACATGCAGCCTCACACAATGGGCATGACAGGGTATGCCGGTAAGAGGCCGAAGTGGCGGGCGCAAGAAAGGGCTCAAGCCGATGCTGCGATAAAGAATCCGTTGTTAGACGTCGATGAACGGGGCCGTGACTACTTCTACGGCCACAAGCTATCAAAGAAGCGTAAGGCTGATCCGAAGATCGAGGAGCTCGAGAAGGCTCTTATTGAGGCCTTTACATCCAAGGACGAAAGCTTCGAGGTTCGCAGGAGCGTCGACGTGCTGACCAAGGTGCTTGGAAACCCGGAGCACCGCGGCCGCGTTCGTGGCATGTCCTCGAGGAAGAGTTGGAAGATGGTGGAGTCATGGCAAACAGACCCTGCCAAGGACAAGTCGAGGCAGAGGTACAAAGAAGGCCTCGTAAAACAAGGCTACGATCAAGCTGTGTCCGAAATGATCAACAAGTCCATACAAGATGCGTTCACCAGCAATGACCCCAAGATGGTGGCGCTCAGGAACCAGATGTTTAGCCAAGCCGGCCTGAAGGTGCCTCAAGCTTCACAAGGGTAGCTATTGATCGAAGATCGCCCAAGGCGTCCGTTCGATGACATCAAGGAAATCACTTTCTGCCACCTTTGGGTGCCGTTCGGCAGAGGGGGAAGCGCCTGCACGTGGCAGATGGTTGTATATTACCAAAGGATCAAATCTTTGTTTTCACCGAGGAGCATCAGATCCCTAAGGACACTACCATCGTGGCCGTAACGTGGTGTGGGCCAGAGTTCGAAGAATATGAATTGGACTATCCCGCTATGACTGGTGTTAGGGTCCTTGGTCAGGCGATCAATTTAGAAGTTCCAAGGAGAAGACACCGCCGGCCACAAGCGACACATGTGAAATCGAAGTACTGGCCGGAGGTGCGGGGCCGATGACACCACCTGCAAGCCAACCGAGCTCCAGCCAGTGTCCTCGCGCGCCAAAAAAGACTACAGACACCGAGGAGGCTAGACCCGAGCGCGCCGCATTCTATACCAAATTTGAAAGGTATACATGCTTCCGTCTTGCGTGTAATCAATCTATTTATTGGTTGAGCTTCTTGAATTGTTTTCACACACTAACATTGCTATCCCATTGTTCTAGGCCGAAATCACCACCTCATAGGGGATTCGTCACAGATGAATGCCCTGGTGATTTTGTGAATGGGAAGTTCATGTTACCTCGGGCCCAACTTGCCTGCGACGAGAAGTGGGAAGTACGAAGGTTCCATTTGTGGTATATGCAAGCGGCCAAAGTCGGCCTTTCAAACATAACGACCAGGATTCCGCACGAGATCTTTAACTTGGGCACAGATGTTCAACTCGTCTTGGAATTCGGAGACATGCATAGACTACTGCGTAGGAAGGACCTTGACGTCGCTCACCTCACCTTGTTTTCTATGTAAGTGGATTACCACTTTTCACACATCCCCTGCATTCGTATAGGTACCTTGTCAATTTAACTATTGCCATGAGACGACTTGTACTTGCAGGATGATGGCCCATGTAAGCAACGAATGCAACCTTGGTGTGCTATATCTCTCTCCAATGCATGTTGCTGAGAAATAGATCATTGGATACGAGAAACTGGACAACCACCCTGATCTTATTGACTTGACCAATCGTCAGAGAGATAACGAACGCAAAAAGACCATCGACGCCGAGAAGTTGAAAGTGGGGACATACATCTTAGGAGTCATGAAGAAGGTCAGGAGAGATGGTTGTATCCTCGCTGCCGTCCACTTTGGGTAAGTCAAGAACATGTATGTTTATGGGATAAGTGGCTACCTAAGATCATTCATGCTCATCATAGTCTTTGTTTTGTTCGAATGGTGCAGCGAGGGCCACCATGGGCACTGGATTGCATTTATCATCTATCCTCAGGAAGGCAGGGCCTGCATATTTGACTCATTGAGGCATTCAAACAAAGCAGGGTACAAGCACTTTGAAGATTGCTTGAGATTGTAAGTCAAGTATCTTCAAATTAGTTCATTTTTATCATACGTTTTAAAACTGTGACTAACACTAGTGGAGTACATACAACACTTATAAGGAGTACGTAAAGGAGCCAAGTGAATTTGATCGAAGGACAGAGAAGTTCAAGAAGAAGCATGGGAATAGAATCAAAATCAAGCGTCAGTTCCCGGTACGTGTACTTGAAGCTTCACTTATGCTTTTTCCCACACCATGCATATATTATCGATCTATACCAAAGTGTTGTAATGCTTGTGTATCATGCAGTGTGTCAAGCAACCACCAGGGACAACTTTGTGTGGGTACTACGTCTGCGAGTACCTAAGGGCCTGCAGGAAGTACAACGGTAGCTGGCGGCAGCTCAAGAAAGCAACTGAATGGTGGGAAAGAGAGCAGAGCAATCAACATAACTTCGATCAAATAGTGGCAGACATGTGCAAGTTTGTCACTGACCGTGTAGCGCATGAAGGGCAACCGTTCTTTGATACAGATGCCCCGTTAGCACTGCTTCCCGAGTACGAGAAGCTCAGGAAATGGACCACCATGCTACGCGACGAGATGAAGGATTACAATTTGAACATGGACTTCGTCAATTAGTTTATTTGCAAACTGACATGTAATATAACACTTTAACGATTTCGTCAATGTTCTATGGATGACAATGAGAACAAGTTAATGTATGTATGTATAGGTATGTGTCATGTGTTTTGTCTATGTTTGACCTGTTATATATGGATTCGATTATGCATTCAAAAATGTACTGCTGTATTTTTTTTAAACCTGAAAATCTTTAACCGTGACGGGCAAGTTACGCAGCCCGTCAAGGTTAATGGTATTAACCGTGACGGCCAAGTTATGCTGCCCGTCAAGGTTAATGGTATTAACCGTGACGGGCATGTTAAGCAGCCCGTCACGGTTAATACATTAACCTTGACGGGCAAGTTACGCTGCCCGTCACGGTTAATTGTATTAACCATGACGGGCAAGTTACGCCGCCCGTCACGGTTATTGATATTAACCGTGACAGGCTCAACTGCCCGCCGCGGTTAGCCTCGATTTACTGTGACGAGGCGTGCGCGACGGGCTCAACTGCCCGTCACGGTTAAATAAAAACGACCGTCACGCAAAAGATTTCTGTAGTAGTGCTAGCATGTCTAAAGAGATTGCAATCAACCTAAGAACAGCAAGGAACTCAAATAAATTAATAAAACCGATCTAGAGACTTGTTAGATTAATTTGGACTTGATTCATTATGTTGATAGCTCCCAAACTTCTCCCGGGATGAACCATCGGGAAGGAGCACGTGGAGGATCTTCTAGGACCAACAAGGCTGCCTAGGATACAGATAAAACTCGTCGGGAGTTGTCCCGAACAGCAAGAAGGTTGGAAGAGAGGATAAATGATTGAGTAGATTGATTTTTGATCGATTGGATAGATGAACTCTCAATCGGTTGTGATCCTCTCGTATATATAGAGGGGGTGGTCTTATCCCAGAAGAAAACAAGTCCAAAACACGCTCTTTGAGTTTCTCATGCTCAAAACTTGCCAAAACTGGTATAGAAATGAATAAACCGACTTAGTCGGTTCCAAAACCGGCTAAGTCGTTTCAACAGGCTCGGATCAGCCTGGGACAGCCCGCAGAGAGAGTCAATTTCCTAAGCCGACTAAGTCGGGTCCTAGACCTGGCTTAGTCAGTTCTGCCGGCTCATGATCTCTTTTGACGTTTTGCTGCATTATTTGGCCGCAAACACGTTCATAATGCATACAACTTATTGAAAATGCCTATAATTCACCTTGGAATATTTTTGATTGTCAACGGAGTGACTTTCAAACTAAGCACACTCGTGCTCAGACGCTGACTGCCAAAGTTCTGAAGGAAGAAGTCGTGTGACTTGCTTTCTTTTTCTTTTTTTTTTTAAAAAAGGAACTACTCCGGTGCATCTCTTTTAGAATGTAGCACGAATCTTAAAGCAAAACTCCACTCAAATAATCAGTAATCATTTTTTATCTGGGTCCCATATGGCCCAGGCCCCACCCGCGCCCAACATTGCCGAGTCCAACACGGTTTGGATCTCATCCCCTCCCTGTCCTCTCTCGTACGTGTGGTCGTGTTATTTCGAATTATTCAGCGCAGAGTAGAGCGTCGGCATTAACGTTCAAACTGGAGACCGTAGCAATCATCCAAGTTTATAACACTAACACATGAGCTTAATTAAGAATTAAGATAATCATAATAATCTTGGTTCCAGATAAGATTAAAAAAAAAGTTCCCATTCGAGACACCCAAAATGCCATATTGTTTCTCAATTCTGAACACGTGTCCATGAACTGATGAACAACCATGGCATCATAGCAAAAACGATGTGTCTACTAAAAACTAGTCGCTGTGCGCCGGATCAACAGAAGCCGGATCAACTTCCCAATCAATTGAGCACCACCGCCTTCGTTCGACAGTTGTGCGTGGAGCATAAACGCCGACGCCGCCGCCGTCAACATATAGCCACCGCCGCCGTCAACATATAGCCACTACACTCTAAGTGAAACAAATAATTAATTAAAGACGAATGCGAGAGAGAACAGAGGCAGACAGGCAGGGCATGAAGTATGATATGAGATCCAGACTGTGTAACTGTGTTATGGGTGCGGGTTGGGCAAGGGCCTCCTAGTCCATACGAGATCCACAGGAAAATTAATTAATAAAACAATTAATTAATTAATTGGCACTTTGCTTTAAGATTTCTGCTATTTTCTAAAAAGAGATGCACTGGAGCAATTATTTTTTTAAAAAAAATAATACTTTGGTAACTTTTTTAAAACAATCCTTAACTTTCTAAGGTTGAAAAGTCACAAAGTTTCCATGATCGACTTACCACGGAACAACTTATTCACTACCGAAAAAGTCACTTTGCCGAGTGTCACCTCTTTGCGGAGTATTTTTTTTCGGTCACTCGACAAAGAAGCTCTTTGCCAAGTACCAAATAAAAAACACTCTGCAAAGAATTTCTTTACCGAGTATTTTTTATTTGGTACTTGGCAAAGAGCTTCTTTGTCGAGTGACCGAAAAAAACACTCCACAAAGAGGTGACACTCGGCAAAGTGACTTTTTCCGGTAGTGAATAAGTTGTTCCGTGGTAAGTCGGTCATGGAAACTTTGTGACTTTTCAACCTTAAAAAATTAAGGATTTTTTTTTAAAAAAAAGTTACCGAGTGTTTTTTTGGCACTCGACAAAGAAGCTTCTTTGGCGAGTGTTTTTTTTATACTCAGCAAAGTCAATTTTTAATTTATATTTTGAAGCAGTAAATTAATCTAAATGAAAAAAATTCAACTATAAAGTTGTTTAACTTATCAAGATGAACAATTTTTGTTTTGGCGATTTCTTCATTTGACAAACTTAGAATAAATTTGTTCACAAATTTTACATACTCTCCGGTAGTTTGTCAAACTACCAGATTGATATATAAGATTTGTAAATAATATTAGAACCATAACGTAGGATGTACAAATGGTCAAACAACCAAAACAAACTTTGTAGATCGTGATAAGTTATAAAGTTTGTAGTTGATAACTTTTTGATTCGAAGTCATCTAGTTATGCAAAACTACGTCCGAATTTGAAAATTTGAAAAATCGAATTTTTCAAAATACCTTGGATAGACAAATGACCAAAATGAAAGTTGCAGACCTTAAAATGTTATGAAACTTTGTAGTTGACAACTTTTTGATTTGAAATCATCTTATCTTGCAGAATTGTATTTGAATTTAAAAATCACTACAAGGATTGTGTTGATACATGACGGTTTCAGTTGGTCATAAACACTAGAAAAACCGTCATCGGTAACTATCTGTGAGGGTCTTAGAAACTGTCACCGAATCAGCGTCATAAACCTTCAGTGCCAGAAAAAACCGTCATAGACTCGCTAAATCCATGACGGCTACGATCATCACAGAATAGGTGTTCGTTTGATTTACGGGCTACATCAGTGACAAAACAGAACGTCATGGACTTAATGCCACGTCACCACTGCCATCTAAGCATGGCGAGGTGGAATCTGACGTGGCTATAATTGATAGGTCAGCTTGCTGACGTGGCTCACCATGCCACGTCAGCATATTTTTTGCTTTTTTCTGAAATGTTAGATGGGCTAGACGACCCATTTTATTTTCATTTTATATTTCACTCAGTCCATTTCCTTTTTATATTGCGCCCAGCCTAGTTTATTTTTAGTTTTGCAACGGCCCATTTCATCACACGTAGGGCCAGCCTAGCCAAATACTAGCAGCCCAAGAACTTTTTGTGGACCTAATTCAACCACAGATTCAAATACATTCATAGATTCAAATACATCCACAAATTCAAATCTCCAAAATATTACATCACATCACAGAAGCATCACGCTTAGATGTTCACTAAAGTCACTGCGTCATACAAAATGCATGCACCCTAAACAGGCTTGAGTTCAATTCCAATTGCTTTATTTTCTGATATTCTTGCCTCCTGCAAAAACATGTAGGAGAAATAAGAGGTTAGCACATACATGTAAGTATTGCATACTTACAAAATATACATAATCAAGTATGAGTACGTTAACACTGGATTTTGGTCAACATTGAGAAGATATGACAGGTGGACCCAACGAGCAGTGAGAAGAGCATTCGGTAGATGGCCAAGCGGTCGTTTACTCCATTCAGGAAGTAGATATGGCAAGAGAAGCTGATCATGAGGATAATCGACCATGACTGTGACAAATTAAACGAGTATTCAAGAAGCCAGAGGGGTCTGATCTCATTGGCCAGGAGTTGGATTTGGTGGCGTTGTGATGTGGCAAGCAAGCAAATAAGACAATTTAAATATAAATATATATAAAGCATGCACATCTCGACGTCCAGTTCTATATTTAGCATAACTGGCTTCACGATGAAGGAATATATATAAAGCCTGCACATCTCGACGTCCAGTTCTATATTTAGCATAAATGGCTTCACGATGAAGGAAATGCTAGAAGACGGCGTGCATGTCCAGTGTGCGGAGATGGGCATATGAGGCATTCAGCAAGTACCCATGCGGTCGGCTAGTTTCCAAGGATTCGGCAACTGCTCATGTGATCGGCTATTTTGAGAAAAGGAGTTTCCATTGAAACGACGGGAGCAAGAGCCGATCGGGCAACAAAATTGCGACAATTAAGGCAATGAAGATTCCGAAAGGAGTTGAAAGCCAAGAATATTGTATTTTCCTTTAATATTTCATAGTTGTGTCCTCTTAGGACTTGTATTGCGTTCAGGGTATAAATATAAACCCTTGGCTATTGTAAAAAGTGTTCACAACCATATCAATACAAACCGGCCCCGTGCCATCTTCGAGTCCATAGTCGTGTCGTCGAGTTCTTCGAGAGGAATCATCGATCCGTCGACCTCCGTAAGTACCGGCAACCTTGCTATCATGTCTAGTATCATGCGGTGGATTTAGATATGATGCAAGTAGTCTCGTTCGTTAAGCTTAGTATCGTGCGGCGGATTTAAGCTTATGACAAGAGGTTTTTGCTTATGCCTTGTATCGTGCGGCGGATTAAGTCATGGGTAAAAATAGTTATCGGCACTATTAGACTTGGCAGATCTGATAGATTCTTTAAGTTATCATGTGTTATATGTTTTATTATTTAATTCTTGTAACACTCTTTTGCCCAAACTAGATTGATCTTTGTTCGGCCCTGTTTCACAAGCTTGCTTGTATTTTCCGTTAATCATAAGATCATGATGGCCGAATCAACTTCCAATCTAAATTGTTACATGTTGCGGGTTCATGCATGTTAGTTATGTTTATACTTTGATAAAGACTAGGTATCGTGCGGCAGATGCAGGTTTTTAGATTGGTCTGATCATGCTTGCTTGTTTGTTCCTTCTTCATGGACCCCAACTCGGCCAGTTTGCCGATCTTGGTTAAGCTTACATGAGTAATGAGCTTTTATAGATCTGTTCAAATACATGCATGCTTTTAGCTTATTATAATTAGATTGTATCATGCGGTGGATTAATCTAATTATAAGAAGTGGTGTAGACATATGGCAAGTGATATCATGCGGTGGATTAGCTTCGCTTGAGTTTATACTTGACGGGTGGTTTATGAAGGCTAGACGTGTGGCAGACTAGCTGGATTAACCCATGCATGTGTTATTTGAATAGATTTATATTTGTAAATTACTTGTTTATAATGTTTTAATGATACCTTTCATCTGTTCAAGCATGTCTCTCTTTTTATGCGCATTCGGCAATTAATATGCTTTACATGCTCTGTTCTCATGTTAGCCGAATGACTTTATAAACATGCTCTGACAGACAGCTTCTATATGATATGTGATGATCTGAGCTACTGTTATCTTGTTCTAAAACAACACTAGAGTTCCGGAGAGTTTCCAATATTAATATGACTAATAATGGCATTGAGTTAAATTAAGCTTTGTTGACCCTATGAGAAGTTATCATGCTATTGAATTGAGATCACTTACACATTTCATCCATCCTCCGTATAAATGCTCATGATTATCTATTGTTATCCTCTCAAAAGTTTGCTGGAAGCATGTGGCTATTGAAAAGAGAAAAAAATATATATCCGAGGAAATAAAAAGGGACAAGTGTCCGAAACCTTAAAAAGATAGATCCCGAGGAAATAAAAAGGGACAAGTGTCCGGAACCTCGAAAAAAATGATGATGAAAAAAATGAATATCAGAAAAAAAATGGGCATGTGCCCGTCAGTAGAATTAGCCTGATAGCCATGTGTTTCTGATAAACAAAAGAGAGTGATATATTTCAAAAGAGCATCCGACTCCATTTTCCATACACATGCACTTCTCGATTCAATGGTGTGGTTGACTCTCTTTGGATCCATTGTTTAATTTGACAACATATGTTTTTAATCTTTTCTGAAAATTCATAAAACTCTGGAATAATGGTGAAGTAACAGAGCAAGAGACATAGTGCTTGGTTCGATCATTCTATCTTTCAATTACTCAGGATTCAAGGTAAAGTACTAAGCCCCGTGATGAATAATATGATATCTTTTTTTCTAATCCAAATGAGAACTTTTGTTTAAATGCTTGTGTGCTTGTTAAGAAATACAGATATTGCAGCAACTCCTGATCCATTGTTGAGATTGGCTTTGCTCGGGACTAGCAAAGGTTAAGCTTGGGGGAACTTGTTGACGCTCACTAATGCTCATAATTAACCATCAACTATTGCATGAAATGACACTAAATGAATTATAAAGCATAGTTGTCGGGTTTGAAACTAATAAGTTCCACGAGTTTTGGTGTTGTCACTTGTTTTGTAGGACATCAATATTTCACCATATAAAACTATCTCAAGTGATGAATTGGAGTGTACCATTGCGAAGATCTCATCGAGACGATCGAAACGGACATATCATTTGCTATATTCGGAGTCCCGGATGAAAAGATATTAATTTCGCAACGAAATCTACAAAAGAAGGATCTAGAAGACACCAGAAGACACCATGAGGCGGCCCGCCACGTGGGCCCACTGGGCCAGACCGACCGGTCCCACCCAGGGACCGACCGGTCGGCCACGGAGGCCGTTTTGCCTCCGCCTTCTGGAACCTTCTTCCACCGCCTCTTAGGATGCATCTCCACCGTCCCCGAAGTCGGTTTGATCCAAGGGCTCACGTTCCACGCTCCGGGCTATAAAACCAGACCCAGACCCCCCTCTCCAGGCATCTCCACCTTCATTATTCATCTCCACATCGGAAACTAGGGTTTCAAGTAGAAGTAGAGGTCCGTCTAGATGAATCTCTTCTAGTTCTAGTTCTTGTTCTAGATGTCTAGTTCATCTAGTTGTAATTAGAGATCAGATTAGAGAGAGAAGGAGAGAGCTGAGGAGGAGCCGGATCTGTCGGATCTTCCTCGACATTGTATTGGTACAACATCTGGTTCGTCTTCAAGTAATCTCTAGGTTCTTCATTTACTATTTCTAAGTATTATATTTAATTTTAGTTCTTACTTTATTTTATTTACTGGATCTCCACTCGTTTTGAGTGCTGTAGTTATCGTACATAATTAGAGTAGTAAGCGTTAGTGTAGACACGGTGTCTAGACTAGGGTTTACCTGAGTTTGCGCCCAATCCTCCAGAATTGTTGTGGTAGCCCCAGAAGTGACAGCTCTGTCAGGTCTTTGTAATCCACCACGTTAGGGTTGGTGTTCTTGTCGAGTTTTTGGCAGCCTTCCCCCAACTACCTTCTTCCCAGTCTTTCTCGAGAGTTGGAAAGGACCTACTGCTCCGAAGTAAGTAAAGTATAGTAAGCCTCTAATTAGATAGACCCGCTTAGAAAACCCTAAGATCCCTCTCAAACCACATTATCATTCTTTTCTTGGATGTTCTTAATTCTTCTAGTACACTTCACGTTCCCCGTGGAAATCGATACCCTAGAATACTCTCGGGTGAAAGCTACATCGATATCCGTGCGCTTGCGGATTCTTCTGTGTGCGTTTAAAATACCCAACACATGTCTAGTATCATGCGGTGGATTTAGATATGATGCAAGTAGTCTCGTTCGTTAAGCTTAGTATCGTGCGGCGGATTTAAGCTTATGACGGGAGGTTTTTGCTTATGCCTTGTATCGTGCGGCGGATTAAGTCATGGGTAAAAATAGTTATCGGCACTATTAGACTTGGCAGATCTGATAGATTCATTAAGTTATCATGTGTTATATGTTTTATTATTTAATTCTTGTAACACTCTTTTGCCCAAACTAGATTGATCTTTGTTCGGCCCTGTTTCACAAGCTTGCTTGTGTTTTCCGTTAATCATAAGATCATGATGGTCGAATCAACTTCCAATCTAAATTGTTACATGTTGCGGGTTCATGCATGTTAGTTATGTTTATACTTTGATAAAGACTAGGTATCGTGCGGCAGATGCAGGTTTTTAGATTGGTTTGATCATGCTTGCTTGTTTGTTCCTTCTTCATGGACCCCAACTCGGCCAGTTTGCCGATCTTGGTTAAGCTTACATGAGTAATGAGCTTTTATAGATCTGTTCAAATACATGCATGCTTTTAGCTTATTATAATTAGATTGTATCATGCGGTGGATTAATCTAATTATAAGAAGTGGTGTAGACTTATGGCAAGTGGTATCATGCGGTGGATTAGCTTCGCTTGAGTTTATACTTGACGGGTTTATGAAGGCTAGACGTGCGGCAGACTAGCTGGATTAACCTATGCATGTGTTATTTGAATAGATTTATATTTGTAAATTACTTGTTTACAATGTTTTAATGATACCTTTCATCTGTTCAAGCATGTCTCTCTTTTTATGCGCATTCGGCAATTAATATGCTTTACATGCTCTGTTCTCATGTTAGCCGAATGACTTTATAAACATGCTCTGACACACAGCTTCTATAGCTGTGTGCCGTCGTGATTGGCTTTCAAAGCCGTACATATGGAACTGTCTGGTCTCACCCGACATGTTCCATTGGTATTCTCACAGTTTTGTCCCTTGTTGGTTTTCAGGTCAAACCGAGTGGCACGTCTCTGGATTCAACACACTTTTTGGCACGTCCGGTAGGACAACAATTCCTGTTTGATTGTCAAAGCCGATTCAACGTGTACGCACAGGATAGCTGCTGATCAACTGAGTGTACATGGCATCTACGAAGATGCAGATAGCATGCATGGGTGGATTTGCTCTGTGCAGGGACATAGAAACCAATTAAAGAAGCTAATGAACTTCTCCTAAAGATAGAATTGGCTGATATGGTTTCTCCTAAAAATAAAATGGCTTCAAATACATTATGCATGAATGTATCGGTCTCCAAATATATCATGGCACGACATGCAGAGATAATAAAAGGAAGATTTCCATGGAGATGTTCAAAGAGATAAAGTCCAAACTCAGATTTACTTGCATGCTGCTATAAATAGCCGACTGAGTATCAAAGGGTCATGCCGAGGGATGTTGGTCGATAGCTAATTATCTGCATGTCATCTTTGGAATCGGCTATTCAGGAAAGGAATCGGTGGATACAACAATACGAGAAAATATACTAATTGGCCGATATGCATACAGGAATCGGCTGAAGTTATCATCGTGCACGCATCCACGCACCGCCGAGCTCGTACTCGTCCTCTACGACACACTCAGCCTCATCAAAAATGATGTTCTTCGAAGCTACCGTGAGTTACTGTAACATCCCAAAATTTGCATCAATTTAAAAATAGGCAATATGATTTAATTATGCATTTTTATGTGTTGCATAACAACCTAGAAAATAAATTATTTGCAAAAGCTAAAACAAATCCTAGGCCAAAGATCATGTTGATGCATACATGCTGGTGCATAGTTTATTTTTGTGATGTTTGGTTTTGCTCAAAACTTGTTTGAATTCAAATGGATTTCATTTTGGCTTTTGAATTCAGCTTCTGAAAATGGAAAACCATTTTTCCTCCTCTCCCTCTCCCTTTCTATCCTTTCGGCCCGAGCTGGCTTAGCCGGCCCGCTCCCTCTCCTAGCCGGCCTGCTGCTCCCCTCCCCTTCTTCCCTTCCCGCGTGGGCCGCCGCCCGGCCCACTCCTGCGCAGCGCCGCAGCCCCGCGCCGAGCCGAGGCCGAGGGTCCAGCCTCGGCGTAGCATTTGCGATTCGCCCGAGCCCCGCTTCGCCCGAGGGTCCGCGCCGAGCATTTCCGCCTCGCCCGAGGGTCCGCCTCGAGCGCTCCAGTCGCGTGCGCGTCGCCGCTCCCGCGCCCGCACCCGCTGACACCGCGTCCCCGCCCGTCAGCCGCATGCCTTCGTCTGTGCCCGCCTCTTCCTCGCTGACTCTGGTGGCCCGCCTGTCAGCGTCCCGCCGTCCCCTCTCCTGCTCGTGTCCATGGCGGACTTCGAAGCCGAGTTCGACTCCAATCGGGGCACGCGTTTTCGCTTGCCAAACCGGACAACCCGAGGCCCCTATAAGATCCCCAGCGACCCGCCGCCTCTCCCCACGCATCTAGCTCGAGTTCTCGTGCCCTATCTTGCCCACACCGAGAGCTCCGCGCACCGCAAAAGATCCGCCGCCGTCATCCCGACGATTCATCGAGTTTCAGAGCCCGTAAGTGGTATCTCGAGTTTCCCCTGGATCTATCAAAGCTAACCGAGTAGTTTTCCCTCTTTTTCCCCCTTGTCTTGGTGCTCTAATCGCTCGCCGTCGCTCTGCAGAGGCCGCCGTCCGCCAAACTGTGCAATCCGCCGTCACCGAGACCTCCCCGACGCCATTAACACCACTGGTGAGTTCGCCTTGAGCTTATGGTTCGATTGGACCAACTCCCGAGGTCTCTACCGCCTCCTAGCGCGAACCCGAGCCGCGCCGCCGCCCACCGGCCATGGCGCCGCCGCGTCATTCTTTCTGCTCCGGCGAAAAGCGCCGCCAGCCCTCCCTGATCTAATCCCGAGCGTCCATCTAAGATCCGACGCACACCCGAGCTCGATACCCCTTCGCTGCCTGTTTTACAAAAAGAATACCTTTTTATGCATCAACCCGCAGTCCTATGTATACTGTGCACTGTGTCTGCGCAAACTCCTTTCTAAGCCCCTGTGCTTTCATCTAATTGAGGCGCAGTCCAGTTGATTCTGAAATTCGATTTAAACAGATTTAAATTCAAATTCTATTTCGGTTTATTTACAGTTTTGCCACTGTTTTCAAATGCTTATAACTTCTACGTTTTTAGTCCGTTTTAGTCCGTTCAAGTTGCGTTAGATTCGTTTTGAAAAGATCTATCTATAGGTACGAAAATATATACTGTTTTCTGTAATTAAAATTTGAGTTAGGTTTAATCTACTAATTAAGGTTTTATAACTTGTTTAGCACGTAACTTTCGCGTTATAATTCCGTTTTCCGTGATTCTCGCGTTTATGTGATCGTGGTAGATCGTACTTTCTGTTTTCAAACTTTTTATATTATTTTCTTGCTGATTGGTGTAATGTTCTAATTATAGCTTGTTTGCTTTGTATGATTGTTGTCCCGTTGCTTGTATGATGATGTGGTAATCGAGTTCAGACGGTGAGAATTACGTTGGTGATCAAGAGCTCTACTTCGACAACCAGGAGCAACCAGAGTTCTCTGAATCAGGCAAGTATAGCATGGGATCATCCTTGTTGACCTATTCACCATGAAGCATTTAAACTCATATGCATGTGTCTAATTTTGACCTCCTATCTAGTTTATCCTAGATTTTGATCTGTTACCTTGTTAACCGTGGGTTGCTATGCATATGGGTAGAATCTTTGCTAGAGCTTCACTTAAACCAAACATGATCTAATAACGGTGAATAAAACTTGATCTTTTTAGCAACATGGTTTAGGACCTTCTGTCAGCAAAAGCTGGGACATACAGTGCAACCATGAGGGTTAAATGGCTCTGACCTTAGCTCAGTATAAGGACCTTTTCTAGCTTGTTAGTGGTTACCCGAAAGGGCGCATAAGGCGCTTGACGAGCTGGATTTAGGGCGGCTACTTTCACCTTGCCTGCGTTGCCGTAAGGTTGGGAGACCCTTCTTCCCCTTGCCTTAAGACCTAGCGGCCCTAACTTGTTAGACGAACCTTTGAAAGGCTTTGCGTGTATCCTGCCCGCTCACCTCGGAAGTGTTATGGGAGTAATTAACCCGGGCATCTGGATATCACGACTCATCGGGTAAAGTGTACGCCTCTGCGCAGAGTTTAATAAACTGATATATCAGCCGTGCTCACGGATACGAGCGGCCCGGAAAACTCACGGATTTAGTTGTTATATGTTGTTTATTTATGTTGCTCATGTTGATTACCTTATTGCTATGTTTCAGTTATTATGATCATGTGGTTGGGTTTAAGCATTCATATATGTTCACTTTAACATTAAAATGTTGCCAACTAAAAAGCTACTGCAGTATAACCAGTGTCAGCTATATTTGAGCCTCATGAACCCCATGTTACACTTGTTAAGTACGAGATGTACTTATGCTTGTTTATTTTCTTTCTACTTGGATAAAAATCCCGGATGGGTAACAGATTGCTATGGTAACGACGACTTCCCTAAAGAGTTCTAGTCTTGCTGTCAACCAGTCATCTTCCCTGTGATGGAGCTACCGCGAGAGATACTTTATTTATCCACTGCTATGTAAAGGTTTTTAATAATATTCGTTATGTGATAAACATATGTGATGGTACTTCCTATATTTGTGGCTTATGTGTGTGATTGATCTCTGGGCACACATGAGTTATTGCATTCAATTTTGTTCTTAAAATTGGGTGTGACAAATTGGTATCGGAGCTATGTTGACTGTAGGACGCAAGCCTAGTTAGTTATGGTCGTTTTAGTGGTCTTTGCTTCCCATTCTTGCTATTTATCTTAGCCTTGTTAATTTATCAAAATTATATGCTTCTCTCTACTTGCTCTATTATATAAGTATATTGATTCCATTGTATCTGTCTCTTGGTCTATTCTATAGATGGCTCGTCGTACCGCCCGCAAGTCTGTCGGTGGTCGCATGAGGTCAGGCCTGAGAGTAGGCAACCCCGTACCGCAAGCTCCAGCTCCACAAGCTCCAGAACCTCCCGCACCAGTGCCCCCAGAAGTGTTGGAGATTGAAGACGATGAAGAACCTCCGACGGGTTGGGACGTGGATTCCGGATATCTGGTTGAAGCGCCCACAGCTGCCCAGAGCCCTACACATCACAGGCTGATGGGACTTTTTGATGCCTACTACCCCGACAAGGACATCAACGTACAGTACACCCACTGGAGGTACAGCCATCCCATGGAAAGGACCTATTGGAAGGCAAGGATGACTGTCTCTGTTCGAGAACCAGAAAGTGGACTATACCTGCATGAGATGGTTCTTGCCCACCGAGCTCGTCGATCCTCCCTAGCTTCAGCCTTAGAGGCCGTGGCAGTTGACGCCTACAAAGCATTCCGAGGTCGTCGCATTGAAGACATGAGGGAAGACGCCTACCGCTACCTGCCATACTGGAACCATGAGAATCGAGAGGCCATGGTAGAAGACCCGCATGCAACTCCAACTGTGAAGGCTACACGAGACTTTCTCCTTGACAGGGAAAGGTCTAACGCGGACTTGGAGAAAGAGGTGGTATCTTTGGGAAAGGATCTCAAAAGATGCTATAGCACCATAGATGGACTCTTGGAGCTGCTCGATCAACCCCCGATGTACAAGAGGCTCCGTGAACCGCTCTACAAATAGGCATAGGTCACCCTTTTATGTAATAAGACGATAGTAGTAAGCGTGTTATCGAGTCTAGTTAAATTTTTGTGCTAGTGTGTTTCTTTATGTGTGAGTTGAACTATTATTATGCTTATGTGTGATTTGGATCTTTGTAATGAGTGTTGAGATATTGTAGGCTTGTCTACAAATCTCATAGTTATGCATAACGTTTATGAATAATAAAGAGGGTTAGTTATATCTTGTCCTATGCTGTTTTCTGGAGCAACCTGCGATCTTTTGGTTATATCTCAAGTTCTGTTCGTGCAACATGGCTGAAAATTTTATGGTGAAAAATAGACTCCTATATCTAACCAATTCCTCTGGAATCACCTCAATAGCTGTTATGGTTTGTGAGATACGGCTGTTTCAAGATAAAGTTTCTACGCAGTTCGGAATTCTGGACAGATCTGTTTGTTCTCTGTTTTCGACCAACTTAACGACAGAATCTGGGAAAGTCACTTAAATAAAAGTTGTAGATAATTTCTTTATCTTTCCAACCGTACATAGCACGACCTATTTGGAATTCTGGAACTCAAGATATGACTGTTTTTCTGTACTGCTATTACCGAATCTCGCCCAGAAATTTTCAGATCTCCTGTATCATCTCGTATAAGTGATCTTTTCTTGAAAAGTTCACTAACCGTGATCCTTGTTGGAAACACAGATGGCTGCCAGAGGAGGAGGTATTGGAGGTGGACGTGGTCGTGGCCGTGGCCGTGGTCGTGGAGTACCTGTTAACCCACCACCACCACCCCCAGTTGACATCCAGCAGTTGATGGGCATCCAAGCCCAATTTATGCAGACCATGATGCAACATCTGCAGAACCAGCCAGTTGGAGGAGCACCACCGAATCAAGTGAGGGACAAGAGGGGTGAGTTTTTGAAGGGTCACCCGCCAGTGTTCTCTCATGCTGCAGATCCCCTGGAGGCTGATGACTGGCTTCGTGCTATTGAACGCCAGCTTACCATCGTGCAATGCAATGACCAGGAGAAGGTGCTCTATGCATCTGGTCAGTTGCAAGGAGCTGCTCTGGATTGGTGGGAATCGTTTCAGTTCGGTCAAGACAACAATGCCCCACCTATCACCTTTGAGGAATTCAAGACCAACTTCAAAGCATACCATATCCCTGCTGGTCTGATTGAGTTAAAGCAGGAAGAGTTTAGATCTCTGCGCCAAGGAGCCATGACCGTTGCGGAGTACCGTGACAAGTTTGCTCAGTTATCACGCTATGCTCCCGCTGATATTGCTGAGGATGCCGACAAGCAGCGTCGCTTCCTCAAGGGTCTGAATGATGGACTGGCACTTCAGCTGATGTCCAATGAGTTCGCCAGTTACCAGACTCTAGTCAACCGTGCTATAGTGGTTGACAACAAGCGAAAAGAGATGGAGGCTAGGAAGAGAAAGCTTCAAGGTCAGTCCTCTGGTAATAACAACCGCCCTCGTCCTAACTTTGCACCAGGCAACCAGCAGAGGTACCAGGGGCCTACTTCTCAGTGGAACCGCAACCAGGGATAGCAACGTCCGCCTTACCCGCAACAGCAGCAGAACAATAATCAAGCCCAGCGCCAAGGCACCCCCAACAATGCTCCCATGAAGAGTAGTGCACCTAACACCCCCGTCAAGAATGGAACACCCAATGCCTGCTACCGTTGTGGTGATCCCGGTCATTATGCCAACCGCTGTCCGAAGAGGCAAGATCAGCTCCCACCTCAGAATATTGGGCAGAAAGGAAGGCAGCAAGTACCCCCTAATTCGGGCAAGGTGAATCATGTGTCCGCAGAGACCGTGCAGGAAGCGCCAGAAATTATGCTTGGTACGTTCAACATCAGTTCCATCCCTGCTACAGTTCTTTTCGATTCTGGTGCATCGCATACTTTCATATCTCATACATTTGTTAGAATGCATAATCTACCTGTTAGTCTCATGAAAACCCCCATAATGGTTACCTCACCGGGTGGAGGTTTGCAAGCTACGCTCCAGTGTATGCCATTAGCTGTGACCTTAGGGGGGGTAGATTTCTCAGTATCCCCAATCGTGTTGAAGACAGCTGGTATTGATTTGATACTGGGTATGGATTGGCTGACGAAAACCAAGACCGGTATTCAGTGTCAAGATAAAATTGTGACAGTTACCACAGCTAAGGGAGACAGGATCAGTGTGAATGTAGTGCTACAGCCGACACCAACCGCAACCGTGAACCAGATGAATGAAGAGGCTTTCCAGGAAGATCTAGTGGTGGAAGAGTTTCCGGATGTGTTCCCCGATGATTTGCCAGGTATGCCACTTGACCGCGACATTGAATTTATTATTGAGCTTTTACCTGGAATTGCACCCATAGCTAAAAGACCATATAGAATGGGAATACCTGAATTAGAAGAACTTAAGAAACAAATTAAAGAGTTGCAAGAAAAAGGGTTTATTTGTCCTAGTTCATCACCTTGGGGAGCTCCTGTTATTTTTGTTGACAAGAAGAATGGTGGTCAGCGGATGTGGGTTGACTATAGATCGCTTAATGAGGTTACTATCAAGAATAAGTACCCGTTGCCAAGGATCGATGATCTGTTTGATCAGCTGAAAGGTGCATGTGTGTTCTCTAAAATTGATCTGCGTTCTGGTTACCATCAGTTGAAGATTCGAGCATCTGATATTCCAAAGACGGCTTTCACAACAAGGTATGGGTTGTATGAGTATACAGTCATGTCATTTGGATTGACCAATGCACCTGCCTACTTTATGTATTTGACGAACAAAGTGTTCATGGAGTATCTCGACAAGTTCGTTGTTGTGTTTATTGATGATATTCTGGTATACTCTAAGAACAAGGAAGATCATGCTAGACACCTAAGGTTAGTGCTTCAGAAACTTAGAGAGCATAAGTTGTATGCCAAGCGCAGCAAGTGTGAGTTTTGGTTGAAGGAAGTCTCTTTCCTTGGGCATGTTATCTCTAATGGAGGCATCTCAGTAGATCCTGGCAAGGTTGAAGATGTGTTGAATTGGAAGCCACCAACAGATGTGACCGAGATTCGTAGTTTCCTTGGATTGGCCGGTTACTATAGAAGGTTCATTGAAGGATTCTCCAAGCTTGCTAAGCCAATGACAGCTCTGCTAGAAAAGAATGCTAAGTTTGTTTGGTCTGATAAGTGTCAAGCTAATTTTGAGGAGTTGAAGAAACGTCTGACTACAGCTCCAGTGTTAATTCTGCCAGATCTAAGTAAGGATTTCTCTATTTATTGTGATGCATCTCGTCAAGGTTTGGGTTGTGTTCTTATGCAAGAAGGCAGAGTTGTAGCTTATGCATCAAGGCAGTTAAGAAAGCATGAGCTGAATTATCCCACTCATGATCTAGAGTTGGCAGCTGTTGTCCATGCATTGAAAATTTGGAGACACTATCTAGTGGGTCACAAGACGGACATCTATACTGATCATAAGAGTTTGAAGTACATTTTCACTCAGTCTGATCTGAATTTGAGACAACGCAGATGGTTGGAATTGATTAAGGATTATGATTTGGAAATACACTATCATCCCGGGAAGGCTAATGTTGTAGCAGATGCCTTGAGTAGAAAGAGCCATGCCAATGAGGTCAGAATTGCTTCTATGCCAGATGAGTTGTGTGCTGAATTTGCACATCTAAATTTGGGAATTGTGATCAACAGAATGGAGTTAGAACTTGAACCAGTATTGATGCAAGAGATACGAAAGGGTCAAATGTCAGATGAGAAGTTGAAGCAGATAGCCGATAATATTGTTCTTGGCAAAGCGTCAGGGTTCCGGTTAGATGATGATGGCACATTGTGGCATGGGAATAGATTATGTGTACCTGCAATCAAGGAGATACGTGAGTCTATACTGCGAGAAGTGCATGAGTCAGCTTACTCCATTCATCCTGGAAGCACTAAGATGTACCTTGATCTAAAAAGGAAGTATTGGTGGGATGGATTGAAAAGGGATGTAGCCGAGTACGTCGCTCTATGTGATACCTGTCAGAGAGTGAAGGCAGAACATCAGAGACCCGCTGGTTTGTTGCAGCCAATGAAGATACCTGAATGGAAGTGGGAAGAAGTTGGTATGGACTTTATAGTTGGGTTACCTCGTACTCAGAGAGGTTACGACTCCATATGGGTAATAGTCGATCGATTGACCAAAGTTGCTCACTTTATACCGGTCAAAACTACCTATACTGGAGCTAGATTGGCAGAATTGTATATGGAACGGATAGTATGTTTGCATGGAGTACCCCGAAAAATTGTGTCAGATCGTGGTACTCAGTTCACCTCTCATTTTTGGCAGATGATACATCGATCATTAGGTACAAGGTTGAACTTCAGTACTGCTTATCATCCGCAGACTGATGGACAGACGGAAAGAACAAATCAGATTCTGGAAGACATGTTGAGAGCATGTGCATTACAGTATGGCACCAGTTGGGACAAGAATCTGTGTTATGCAGAGTTCTCGTACAACAACAGTTATCAGGAGAGTCTTAAGATGGCACCGTTTGAAGCCTTATATGGTAGACAGTGTAGAACACCGTTGTTCTGGGATCAGACAGGTGAGAGTCAAGTGTTTGGACCTGACGTGTTGAGGAATGCCGAGGAACATGTCAGAATAATCAGAGATAATTTGAGAGCCGCTCAGTCCCGACAGAAGAGTTATACAAACAACCGTCGTCGAGATCTATATTTTGTAGTAGGTGATTATGTCTATCTAAAGGTGTCACCGATGAGAGGGGTGAAAAGGTTCAATAAGAAAGGAAAGTTAGCACCAAGATATATTGGACCGTTCAAAATTCTTGAAAGACGTGGCGAAGTGGCGTATCAGTTAGAGTTGCCTGAAAGCTTGTCAGGAGTGCATGATGTGTTCCATGTCTCTCAGTTGAAGAAATGCCTGCGAGTGCCTAAAGAGCAGATACCGTTGGAAGAGCTCACAGTTAAGGAAGATCTGACTTATGATGAGTATCCCATAAAGATCCTAGAGACAGCTGAACGAGTTACCAGGAGCAGAGTAATAAAGATGTGCAAGGTTCAGTGGAACCGGTACTCAGAAGCAGAGGCAACTTGGGAAAGAGAAGAGGATCTGAGAAAGTCTTACCCGCGGTTGTTTGAGTAAGCATCGCTGGAATCTCGAGGACGAGATTCTTTAAGGGGGGTAGAATTGTAACATCCCAAAATTTGCATCAATTTAAAAATAGGCAATATGATTTAATTATGCATTTTTATGTGTTGCATAACAACCTAGAAAATAAATTATTTGCAAAAGCTAAAACAAATCCTAGGCCAAAGATCATGTTGATGCATACATGCTGGTGCATAGTTTATTTTTGTGATGTTTGGTTTTGCTCAAAACTTGTTTGAATTCAAATGGATTTCATTTTGGCTTTTGAATTCAGCTTCTGAAAATGGAAAACCATTTTTCCTCCTCTCCCTCTCCCTTTCTATCCTTTCGGCCCGAGCTGGCTTAGCCGGCCCGCTCCCTCTCCTAGCCGGCCTGCTGCTCCCCTCCCCTTCTTCCCTTCCCGCGTGGGCCGCCGCCCGGCCCACTCCTGCGCAGCGCCGCAGCCCCGCGCCGAGCCGAGGCCGAGGGTCCAGCCTCGGCGTAGCATTTGCGATTCGCCCGAGCCCCGCTTCGCCCGAGGGTCCGCGCCGAGCATTTCCGCCTCGCCCGAGGGTCCGCCTCGAGCGCTCCAGTCGCGTGCGCGTCGCCGCTCCCGCGCCCGCACCCGCTGACGCCGCGTCCCCGCCCGTCAGCCGCATGCCTTCGTCTGTGCCCGCCTGTCAGCGTCCCGCCGTCCCCTCTCCTGCTCGTGTCCATGGCGGACTTCGAAGCCGAGTTCGACTCCAATCGGGGCACGCGTTTTCGCTTGCCAAACCGGACAACCCGAGGCCCCTATAAGATCCCCAGCGACCCGCCGCCTCTCCCCACGTATCTAGCTCGAGTTCTCGTGCCCTATCTTGCCCACACCGAGAGCTCCGCGCACCGCAAAAGATCCGCCGCCGTCATCCCGATGATTCATCGAGTTTCAGAGCCCGTAAGTGGTATCTCGAGTTTCCCCTGGATCTATCAAAGCTAACCGAGTAGTTTTCCCTCTTTTTCCCCCTTGTCTTGGTGCTCTAATCGCTCGCCGTCACTCTGCAGAGGCCGCCGTCCACCAAACTGTGCAATCCGCCGTCACCGAGACCTCCCCGACGCCATTAACACCACTGGTGAGTTCGCCTTGAGCTTATGGTTCGATTGGACCAACTCCCGAGGTCTCTACCGCCTCCTAGCGCGAACCCGAGCCGCGCCGCCGCCCACCGGCCATGGCGCCGCCGCGTCATTCTTTCTGCTCCGGCGAAAAGCGCCGCCAGCCCTCCCTGATCTAATCCCGAGCGTCCATCTAAGATCCGACGCACACCCGAGCTCGATACCCCTTCGCTGCCTGTTTTACAAAAAGAACCTTATACCTTTTTATGCATCAACCCGCAGTCCTATGTATACTGTGCACTGTGTCTGCGCAAACTCCTTTCTAAGCCCCTGTGCTTTCATCTAATTGAGGCGCAGTCCAGTTGATTCTGAAATTCGATTTAAACAGATTTAAATTCAAATTCTATTTCGGTTTATTTACAGTTTTGCCACTGTTTTCAAATGCTTATAACTTCTACGTTTTTAGTCCGTTTTAGTCCGTTCAAGTTGCGTTAGATTCGTTTTGAAAAGATCTATCTATAGGTACGAAAATATATACTGTTTTCTGTAATTAAAATTTGAGTTAGGTTTAATCTACTAATTAAGGTTTTATAACTTGTTTAGCACGTAACTTTCGCGTTATAATTCCGTTTTCCGTGATTCTCGCGTTTATGTGATCGTGGTAGATCGTACTTTCTGTTTTCAAACTTTTTATATTATTTTCTTGCTGATTGGTGTAATGTTCTAATTATAGCTTGTTTGCTTTGTATGATTGTTGTCCCGTTGCTTGTATGATGATGTGGTAATCGAGTTCAGACGGTGAGAATTACGTTGGTGATCAAGAGCTCTACTTCGACAACCAGGAGCAACCAGAGTTCTCTGAATCAGGCAAGTATAGCATGGGATCATCCTTGTTGACCTATTCACCATGAAGCATTTAAACTCATATGCATGTGTCTAATTTTGACCTCCTATCTAGTTTATCCTAGATTTTGATCTGTTACCTTGTTAACCGTGGGTTGCTATGCATATGGGTAGAATCTTTGCTAGAGCTTCACTTAAACCAAACATGATCTAATAACGGTGAATAAAACTTGATCTTTTTAGCAACATGGTTTAGGACCTTCTGTCAGCAAAAGCTGGGACATACAGTGCAACCATGAGGGTTAAATGGCTCTGACCTTAGCTCAGTATAAGGACCTTTTCTAGCTTGTTAGTGGTTACCCGAAAGGGCGCATAAGGCGCTTGACGAGCTGGATTTAGGGCGGCTACTTTCACCTTGCCTGCGTTGCCGTAAGGTTGGGAGACCCTTCTTCCCCTTGCCTTAAGACCTAGCGGCCCTAACTTGTTAGACGAACCTTTGAAAGGCTTTGCGTGTATCCTGCCCGCTCACCTCGGAAGTGTTATGGGAGTAATTAACCCGGGCATCTGGATATCACGACTCATCGGGTAAAGTGTACGCCTCTGCGCAGAGTTTAATAAACTGATATATCAGCCGTGCTCACGGATACGAGCGGCCCGGAAAACTCACGGATTTAGTTGTTATATGTTGTTTATTTATGTTGCTCATGTTGATTACCTTATTGCTATGTTTCAGTTATTATGATCATGTGGTTGGGTTTAAGCATTCATATATGTTCACTTTAACATTAAAATGTTGCCAACTAAAAAGCTACTGCAGTATAACCAGTGTCAGCTATATTTGAGCCTCATGAACCCCATGTTACACTTGTTAAGTACGAGATGTACTTATGCTTGTTTATTTTCTTTCTACTTGGATAAAAATCCCGGATGGGTAACAGATTGCTATGGTAACGACGACTTCCCTAAAGAGTTCTAGTCTTGCTGTCAACCAGTCATCTTCCCTGTGATGGAGCTACCGCGAGAGATACTTTATTTATCCACTGCTATGTAAAGGTTTTTAATAATATTCGTTATGTGATAAACATATGTGATGGTACTTCCTATATTTGTGGCTTATGTGTGTGATTGATCTCTGGGCACACATGAGTTATTGCATTCAATTTTGTTCTTAAAATTGGGTGTGACAGTTACCTGACAGCATGCTTACCTAAAGCATTCCAATTCCTCAACAAGAAGAAAGTCAAAGGCATACTAAGCAAAAGCCGATAAGACAGAACCTTCGGCTCCTATTAATATAACTTTACCTTTCCCTGAGTAACGCAAAATTTCAGTCTGGTGATAAGGTTACGAAAGACTACATCAGAAGCACAAAGGACGTTAGCAACCGGACGGCCGATAGAAGACCATCGGCTAAAATGTTTTCAGCACACTTCATATTGAAAGAGATACCTTTGCTGATGGCCTTGAATAAGGTGGTGCCAATAAGACACATGCAACGGTGACAAGTTCACTTATAGTCAGAACAACTACAAGATCTGAAGCAGCCAGTCATTTGCAGAAGAAGGATTGACGTTTATGATTGGCTTCAAATATTTTCAACCCGTATTCGGCGAAGACGTCTCGGATGAGAGAAAGGAGGACACCAGTGAATCATCGATTACGTCGCTGTGACTACGTGTCGGGGGGCCTGAGATCAACACGCACACATCGTACATCATCGAGCGATCCATCGTGAAGAAGGACAAAACGAATGGCTACTTCATCTTCAACGGTGGTTTGTATAATTTTACCCTCGCTTCTCTAATAGTTTCAGAGTTTAAAATTAAAATCATTAAAAAGCGAAACCTCTCATGTTGCGTCTCCGCATTTTTTTAAAAAAAAACCTAAAAAATTTCCACTCTATGAATATGTGATATAAATATTTTGGGTTATCCATTGTTGAAATGATAAATAGATGCTCTGTTTTATGTTTCACCTGTGTCTGGTTTATAGCTTTGATTTCTTTAAGATTTGGGTCTAGTGGTTATTATATTTATCTTGAAGTCTTTGAAATTTGTGGCTTGCATAGAATTTAAACTTTGTCTGAAAGTAGTTGTGGGATATGAATAGAAGTAGAATTTGCTATGACATTATTCTGAGAGATACTTGAAATTCGGAGATTTTATGAAATAATAAAATTTACTTAATGTCATATTGAGCATTGTCAAATCATTGTGACTACTAGTTGAAATTATAGTCATATTCTCAAGATCAAGATTCACGTACACGTTATAAACTAATAAGTTGTTAACACCAGATTTTCGCACGCACAGAAGTATGACAGATGGGTCCAGCCAGCAGAAAAGAGAAGGATTTGGTAAGCATTTGGGAGGCTGTTTGATCCTTAGGACTTTCGGTAAGTACTCGTGCGGTCGGCTATTTCGTGAAGCAGTGGCCCCATTCGGGAGACGGATAATGCAGTAAAGCCGGCTTGCATGGGAAGATACGTGAAGATGAAAGATGCCGAAAGGTTTAGGAATATGATTTATTTTCCTTATTTTATTGTAAGTCGTAATCGTCTAGGACTTATGCTTCGTCCAGGGTATAAATATAAGCCCTCGACCATTGTAAAACTGTTCACAACCACATCAATACAAACCGGCCCCGTGCCATCTTCGAGTCCCTAGTCGTGTCGTTGAGTTCTTCGAGAGGAATCATCGATCCGTCGACCTCCGTAAGTACCGGCAACCTTGCTATCATGTCTAGTATCATGCGGTGGATTTAGATATGATGCAAGTAGTCTCGTACGTTAAGCTTAGTATCGTGCCGCGGATTTAAGCTTATGACGGGAAGTTTTTGCTTGTGCCTTGTATCGTGCGGCGGATTAAGTCATGAGTAAAAATAGTTATCGGCTCTGTTAGATTTGGCAGATCTAATAGATTCATCAAGTTATCATGTGTTATATGTTTTATTCATTTAATTCATACAACACCTTTTGCCCAATCTAGATTGATCTTCGTTCGGCCTTGTCGCACGAGTTTGTTTGTGCTTTGCTGATTATAGGATCATAATGGTCGAACTGACTTTCAATCTAGATTGTTACATGTTGTGGGTTCATGCATGTCGATCATGTTTAGGCTTTGATAGAGCTAGGTGCCATGCGGCAGGTGCAGGTTTTAGATTAGTTTAACCATGCTTGGCTTGTGTGTTTCTTCTTCATGGACCCCAGTTCGGCTAGTTTGCCGATTCTGGTTAAGCTTACATGAGTAATGAGTTTTTATAGATCTGTCCAGATGTACGTGTGCTTTTAGCTTCTTATAATTAAATCGTATCATGCGGTGGATTAATCTAATTATAAGGAGTGGTGTAGATTTATAGCAAGTGGTATCATGCGGTGGATTAGCTTTGCTTGAGTTTACACCTGACGGGTTTATGAACGCTAGACGTGGGGCAGACTAGCTGGATTAGCCTATGCATATGTCATCTGAATAGATTTATATTTACAAATTGCCCTTTTATCTTCTTGTTACTTATGCGTTCGGCATTCAATATGTTTACAAGCTTTATCTTTTATACTTGCCGAATGACATTATAAATCTGTTCCGACAAACAGCTTCTATAGCTGTGTGCCGTCGTGATTGGCTTTTAAAGCCGTACATATGGAACTGTCTGGTCTCACCCGACATGTTCCAAGGTATTCTCACACTTTTATCCCTTGTTGGTTTTCAGGTCAAACCGACTGGCACGTCTCCGGATTCAGTACGCTCCGGGCACCCGATTGAAGTCAGCCTCGTTTGGCTTGTTGTGTGCCTTGACGCGAGGCGTCACATTTTGCGTCAACATAAGTATTTTGCATGTGCATTCTCTCTCTGATTAAAAATATGAGGCTATTCTATAAATCTCAGAAATAAAAGCGATGAACATGTGTCCGCCAGAACTGAGAAAGAAAAAAAAAGGGTCAAGTGACCGCCCAGATAAAATATGAAAAAGAAAAGGTCAAGTGACCGCCAAATAAAATAAAAGATGGCCGAAGGCCCAGTAGCCTCATAATTTTAAAAGGTAGGGAGAATGACATATGCAAAAGAAAAAGTAATAAAATATTCACTTGCACTTCTTGATCTAGGTTTATGGCTTGTATCTCCTTATGGTCGAGTCTTTGACTTTGTAATATTATGTGATACGATTTTATATAAAGATAATGATAAAAACTCTGGATGAAAGTGATCAAGGGGTAAAAGATAAGCATTTTCTGTAGCTATTTTGTTTTGCAATCGCTTGAGGACTCAGTGAGATCTAAAGCCCCATAATTAAAGAGACGGATGGATGAGTAAGGTACCATTTTATTCAAGTTTAAAAGAAATCTTGGTTATGAAATATGATACTTTTGAGATGTAGTCGGTATTGCAGCATCTTCTGATCAATAAAATGGAAGAACTATAATATTTATACACATATGCATTTGTAACTAACTTGTTTCCACATGCATTGGAGAATTATTGTTTTATAGGCAAAATTGTGGAAACAAGGTGAGAAAATGTTATTGCTATCAGTGGATTTCTTGGCTTTTTGAAGAAGACCAACATAGATCAAATAGTTCGAAGCATGACAATTCATACTCCAAACTAGGGGGCCTGTGTTAACACTGGATTTTGGTCAACATTGAGAAGATGATAGGTGGACCCAACGAGCAGTGAGAAAAGCATTCGGTAGATGGCCAAGCGGTCGGTTACTCCATTCAGGAAGTAGATATGGCAAGAGAAGCCGATCATGAGGATAATCGACCATGACCGTGACAAATTAAACGAGTATTCAAGAAGCCAGAGGGGTCTGATCTCATTGGCCAGGAGTTGGATTTGGTGGCGTTGTGATGTGGCAAGCAAGCAAAGAAGGCAATTTAAATATAAATATATATAAAGCATGCACATCTCGACGTCTAGTTCTATATTTAGCATAAATGGCTTCAAGATGAAGGAATATATATAAAGCATGCACATCTCGACGTCCAGTTCTATATTTAGCATAAATGGCTTCATGATGAAGGAAAGGCTAGAAGACGGCGTGCATGTTCAGTGTGCGGAGATGGGCGTATGAGGCATTCGGCAAGTACCCATGCGGTCGGCTAGTTTCCAAGGATTCGACAACTGCTCATGCGGTCGGCTATTTTGAGAAAAGGAGTTTCCATTGAAACGACGGAAGCAAGAGCCGATCGGACAACAAAATTGCGACAATTAAGGCAATGAAGATTCCGAAAGGAGTTGAAGGCCAAGAATATTGTATTTTCCTTTAATATTTCATAGTCGTGTCCTCTTAGGACTTGTATTGCGTCCAGGGTATAAATATAAACCCTTGGCTATTGTAAAAAGTGTTCACAACCATATGAATACAAACCGGCCCCGTGCCATCTTCGAGTCCATAGTCGTGTCGTCGAGTTCTTCGAGAGGAATCATCGATCTGTCGACCTCCGTAAGTACCGGCAACCTTGTTATCATGTTGTTGACGCTCACTAATGCTCATAATTAACCATCAACTATTGCATGAAATGACACTAAATAAATTATAAAGCATAGTTGTCGGGTTTGAAACAAATAAGTTCCACGAGTTTTGGTGCTGTCACTTTTTTATAGGACATCAATATTTCACCATATAAAAGTATCTCAAGTGATGAATTGGAGTGTACCATTGCGAAGAGCTCGTCGAGACGATCGAAACGGACATATCATTTGCTATATTCGGAGTCCCGGATAAAAAGATATTAATTTCGCAACGAAATCTACAAAAGAAGGATCTAGAAGACACCAGAAGACACCATGAGGCGGCCCGCCACGTGGGCCCACTAGGCCAGACCGACCGGTCCCACCCAGGGACCGACCGGTCGGCCACGGAGGCCGTTTCGCCTCCGCCTTCTGGAACCTTCTTCCACCGCCTCTTAGGATGCATCTCCACCGTCCCCGAAGTCGGTTTGATCCAAGGGCTCACGTTCCACGCTCCAGGCTATAAAACCAGACCCAGACCCCCCCTCTCCAGGCATCTCCACCTTCATTATTCATCTTCACATTGGAACCTGGGGTTTCAAGTAGAAGTAGAGGTCCGTCTAGATGAATCTCTTCTAGTTCGTCTAGATATAGTTCTAGTTCTAGTTCTTGTTCTAGATGTCCAGTTCATCTAGTTGTAATTAGAGATCGGATTAGAGAGAGAAGGAGAGAGCTGAGGAGGAGCCGGATCTGACGGATCTTCCTCGACATTGTATTGGTACAACATCTAGTTCGTCTTCAAGTAATCTCTAGGTTCTTCATTTACTATTTCTAAGTATTATATTTAATTTGAGTTCATACTTTATTTTATTTACTAGATCTTCACTCGTACCGAGTGCTCTAGTTATCGTACATAATTAGAGTAGTAAGCGTTAGTGTAGACACGGTGTCTAGACTAGGGTTTACCTAAGTTTGCGCCCAATCCTCCGGAATAGTTGTGGTAGCCCCAGAAGTGACAGCTCTGTCAGGTCTTTGTAATCCACCACGTTAGGGTTGGTGTTCTTGTAGAGCTTTTGGCAGCCTTCCCCCAACTACCTTCTTCCCAGTCTTTCTCGAGAGTTGGAAAGGACCTACTGCTTCGAAGTAAGTAATGTATAGTAAGCCTCTAATTAGATAGACCCGCTTAGAAAACCCTAAGATCCCTCTCAAACCACATTATCATTCTTTTCTTGGACGTTCTTAATTCTTCTAGTACACTTCACGTTCCCCGTGGAAATCGATACCCTAGAATACTCTCGGGTGAAAGCTACATCGATATCCGTGCGCTTGCGGATTCTTCTGTGTGCGTTTAAAATACCCAACACATGTCTAGTATCATGCGGTGGATTTAGATATGATGCAAGTAGTCTCGTTCGTTAAGCTTAGTATCGTGCGGCGGATTTAAGCTTATGACAAGAGGTTTTTGCTTATGCCTTGTATCGTGCGGCGGATTAAGTCATGGGTAAAAATAGTTATCGGCACTATTAGACTTGGCAGATCTGATAGATTCTTTAAGTTATCATGTGTTATATGTTTTATTATTTAATTCTTGTAACACTCTTTTGCCCAAACTAGATTGATCTTTGTTCGGCCCTGTTTCACAAGCTTGCTTGTATTTTCCGTTAATCATAAGATCATGATGGCCGAATCAACTTCCAATCTAAATTGTTACATGTTGCGGGTTCATGCATGTTAGTTATGTTTATACTTTGATAAAGACTAGGTATCGTGCGGCAGATGCAGGTTTTTAGATTGGTCTGATCATGCTTGCTTGTTTGTTCCTTCTTCATGGACCCCAACTCGGCCAGTTTGCCGATCTTGGTTAAGCTTACATGAGTAATGAGCTTTTATAGATCTGTTCAAATACATGCATGCTTTTAGCTTATTATAATTAGATTGTATCATGCGGTGGATTAATCTAATTATAAGAAGTGGTGTAGACTTATGGCAAGTGGTATCATGCGGTGGATTAGCTTCGCTTGAGTTTATACTTGACGGGTTTATGAAGGCTAGACGTGCGGCAGACTAGCTGGATTAACCTATGCATGTGTTATTTGAATAGATTTATATTTGTAAATTACTTGTTTACAATGTTTTAATGATACCTTTCATCTGTTCAAGCATGTCTCTCTTTTTATGCGCATTCGGCAATTAATATGCTTTACATGCTCTGTTCTCATGTTAGCCGAATGACTTTATAAACATGCTCTGACACACAGCTTCTATAGCTGTGTGCCGTCGTGATTGGCTTTCAAAGCCGTACATATGGAACTGTCTGGTCTCACCCGACATGTTCCATTGGTATTCTCACAGTTTTGTCCCTTGTTGGTTTTCAGGTCAAACCGACTGGCACGTCTCTGAATTCAACACACTCCGGGTACCCGTTTGAAGCCAGCTTTTTTCCGCTTGCTGTGTGTGAGGCGCGACGCGTCACGTTTTGCGTCAACA
Organism: Coix lacryma-jobi var. lacryma-jobi; assembly: GCA_009763385.1. Taxonomy (NCBI): domain Eukaryota; kingdom Viridiplantae; phylum Streptophyta; class Magnoliopsida; order Poales; family Poaceae; genus Coix; species Coix lacryma-jobi. The sequence goes on from CM019831.1 coordinate 28,295,295, forward strand.
GAGTAAAACCTTTGTCCTGCTACAAACTGCTAAACTTCTCCATCTCACATATAATGGCAATAACCAATTTATACCTTTGTTTAAACAGTTAGCCAGCTCTAGTCATGAATTACATTCACATCTAAATTAGTGATTATTAGAACTAACTGCAACTTGACCTACATTAGAATCTTAGTCATGTTGCATATAGATCACATTCACTTGTAGGTTCTTAGCTGCAAGAAATACCAACTATTGCAAACTGCTTACCTACTTGTCTTCATGTCATTGTTGACCTGATTTTCAGGTTTCCAGCCCCTCTTTCTTACCATCTTTCATCTCACTATATCCTCACTGTTCCTCCAGATCCAGAGAATGAGAGAACTGTGTTCAATAAAAAATGTATCAGCTATCTGCTAACAGGCTGAAAATATAAATTAGCTGACAATTTTTAGAGATAAAAAAGTCTTTCAAGAAGTGGACAATGACATAAATTTATTCAATCAAAAATGTATCAGCCAACAGGCGCTCAATTAGTTAGATGGTAAAACAGCATACTCTAAAATCAGCTAGTTGGTTTCAGTCAAAATTTCATTTACTTCTAATCTGATGGGTATAAACAGCAAGAAGTAACACTACTAATCTGATGGGTGTAAACCTTTAAAATTCTTATGACATCCCTGAAAGGATTTGATGTAAACACTAGTATACTGCTCATAGCTGGCGCCCCCTATTCATAGCACAGGCGGTTGTAGTTATCACGCGCCTGTGATATAAAAGGGGACAGTGAACAGTTGACAACCGCCTGTGGAAATACATTTGCACTGGCGGTTTGACTAAGACAACCGCCAGTGTAAATGGACCATTTATACAGGCGGTTCAGTGGAAATGTATTTACACTAGCGGTTGTCTTAACTCAACCGCCAGTGGAAATGTCACCATTTTCACTGGCGGTTGGGTTAAGACAACCGCCTGTGCTATCTTTGGTATAAATACCACCCCTTCCTCCCCGAGCAGCACTATTTCTCACCGCCACCTTCCATTGGAGGTGATTTTGGAGGTCCAGATTTTACAAAATACAAGGGGAGAGGTTTTGATCTTCATTTCTTGGAAGGAGATTAACAAGAAAGGTTAGTTTGTGTCCCTCTTGCCTCAATTTGCTCATTCTTGCTCAATTTGATGATACACTTTTTAGATCTAGGGTTTCACCCATGAGTGAGAGAGTTCACCCATGAGTGAGAGAGAAGAATACCTAGGTTAATGAGTGAGCTTGCTTAAGATGGTTAAATAATGTCTCTCATCTATACTGCTTCGTGTTTACTTTTTAATTTTATTTATGCATGATATCTTTTCTTGTTTGCATGTATAATGGTGTGTTCTTGAGTATTTATGTAGAGAGGGAAATGTAGGTTTTTATATAATATTTAGGTTTTTTATTGTGTTGTTTATTTCTCAATTGTTTTTTTCACTATGTTTTTATGTTTTATGAATATTGTGTTTTTTATTTAATAATGATACTTAGGTATTTTAAATTATGGTACTTAGTTTTTTACTTTAAACCCCAATAAACTCTAAACACTAGCTAATAATAATTCCTAGCTAACCGCCTAGGCTATCTCTGGTATAAATACCACCTCTTCCTCCCCGAGCAGCACTGTTTCTCGCCGCCACCTTCCATTGGAGGCGATTTTGGAGGTCCAGATTTTACAAAATACAAGGGGAGAGGTTTTGATCTTCATTTCTTGGAAGGAGATTAACAAGAAAGGTTAGTTTGTGTCCCTCTTGCCTCAATTTGCTCATTCTTGCTCAATTTGATGATTCACTTTTTAGATCTAGGGTTTCACCTAGCAAATATATAATTTCTAGATATGGTTACCTTTTTACATTGATTTCAATCAATTTATTGTTTTTTACAGGTAATGATGGAGAGGTCATTCTGGATGTATAAGTAATCAAGACTAGATCCATTATACATACCCGAGGTCCATAGGTTTATTGATGCCGCTAAGAATCATGCTTGGAGAACAAAGAAGACGCACATACATTGTCCGTGCATGGACTACAGAAATGTTGTTGTATTTGATAACACTCAACAAATCCTTTCTCATCTGGTCCGCCGAGGATTTATGAATGATTACTTGATTTGGACAAAGCATGGAGAGGGTACCTCTGCGCCTTATACAACTGGAAACCCTATGAACATCGACGTCGATGGTGAAGATATGGTTGATGGTGGGTTTCAGTTTGTACAGGAGACACAACAACCTGACGCCGAACATGTTGTGCCAAATGTTGGAGATCATGGTTTCGTAGGAGGAAATGAAGATGTCAGAACTAATGTGCTGCCAAATAATATGGTTGCGAAAGATGCAGAATTTTTAGAGGCAATGTTGCATCGTCATGTGAACGATCCATCAATGTTCTTCATGAAAGGTATGGAGACCTTGATGAAGGCAGCAGAACAGCCTTTGTATGATGAGTCTAATGGTTGCACCAAAGAGTTCACGACGCTGCGGTCTCTGCTTAAGTTGTTGGTGTGCAAAGCTAGGTATGGTCTTTTTGATGCTGGCTTCAATGCGTTCTTGAGTATTATTGCAGACATGCTTCCTAAGGAGAACAAAGTGCCTGCTAACACATACTATGCCAAGAAACTAATCAGTCCACTGACGATGGGTGTTGAGAAGATCCATGCGTGCAGAAATCATTGTATCTTGTATCGAGGTGCTGATTATAAGGATTTGGATAGCTGCCCACATTGTGGTGCAAGTAGATACAAGACGAATAAAGACTACAGAGAGGAAGAGTGTGCTGCCTCCGTGTGTAAAGAAACCAAGCGAAAGAGGACCCAACAAAAAACCCTAAAGAGTAGTTCAAAATCCACCAGGAAAGAAAAACAAGAAGTAGACTATTATGGGCAGAAAAAGATTCCTGCTTTGGTGATGTGGTACCTACCTGTGGTTGATCGATTGAGGTGTTTGTTCGCTAACCCAGAGGATGCCAAACTTATGAGCTGGCATGCTTGCGATGACCACAAAGACGATGGGAAGCTTCGGCGCCCAGCCGATGGCCAGCAGTGGAAAGATTTCAATGAAAACCACATGGACTTTGCAAAGGAACCAAGAAATGTTAGGTTCGCATTGAGTACTGATGGAATGAATCCATTTGCTGAGAGGAGCAGCAAGCACAGCACATGGTCGGTGATCCTCACCATCTACAACCTTCCTCCATGGTTGATGCAGAAGCGAAAGTACCTTTTGCTAACCATCCTTATCTCTGGACCTACACAGCCTGGAATTGACATGGATGTTTTCTTGGAGCCCTTAATGGAGGACATGAAGATATTGTGGGAAACAGGTGTTAAAATGTTCGACGAGTACCGCAAAGAATCATTCACACTGAGAGCAATTATCTTTGTTACGATCAACGATTACCCTGCTCTCTTCACATTATCAGGGCAGTTCAAGGGAAAGGTTGGTTGTGTGGTATGCATAGATGAAACCGCTTACGTGTCCCTTAATGCATCTAAGAAGATAGTGTACATGAGACACAGACGCTTCTTATCGAAAGGACACAGGTACCTCCAGAAAAAGATGGATAAGTATTTCGACAATAATGTTGAACTGCAGTCTACTGCTCCATCAGGTAACAGTAAAGGCAAAAGATTTTTCAACCTAGTCAGCAAACTCAATTTTGTTTTTGGGAAGAAGACAAAATACAGAAAACCAAGAAAGGATGTCAAACCAACTCCAGGGGCTACATTCAAGAAAAAGTCTATTTTCTTTGAGTATCTGTCATACTGGCCAGAGTTAGACGTTCGCCACGCAATCGATGGTATGCATGTCCAGAAGAACGTGTTTGAAAGCCTAATTGGAACCTGTTGACGTCTATTAACTATCATTATTTACTGTCAACAAGACTTGAATAAATGGCAAAAAGGATTGCCAACTTAGAAATAGGAGGTTTGAACTAACAAATTCCATGAGTTTTGGTGATTTTACATTTTCCAGGGATTAAACACGAAAATCAACCACATTGCTTCCCCAAGAAGGAACCCGACGCAGATTTCTTCACCGCCACGTCGGGATAATTCTAGAAGACTCCAGAGGACACCACAAGACACCACGAGACGGGGCACCACAGGAGGCTTACCTGTGGGACCGACCGGTCCCACAGGGCCCACCGGTCGGTCGGCCATAGAGCCGCCACGCCTCCGTCTTCTGCAAGCTACTTCCACCGACCTCTAGGATGCATCTCGACCGTACCTCGAGTCGGTTTGATCCAACGATCGCGATTCCTCGCCCAGGGCTATATAACCAGACCCCTGACCCCCCTCCAGAACATCATCAGATCAAGATCAAAAGACAAGACAAAAATTAGGGTTTCTAGAGAGAGAGAGAGTTAGAGCTCTACATCAAGATTAGAGTTTAGTATAGTTAGATTCAAGTAGAGGCAGGCGACTTCGTCGGCATATCCGGCTAGAAGCTTCGTCTGAGTCTCCGGATCATTGTCGAAGACTCGGTAATTTGTATCTTTATTCGACTTTATGCTACTTTAATATATTTTAGTTTATTCAGTTTTGGAGTTTATTCTAGTTGTATATTTAATATAGATCTGATTATGATAGAGTTTATGATCATGTTCATAAAGTACTTAGCTTTATTCCGGATAGAGTTAAGTGGTCAAACTGGTGTAAACATGGTGTTTAGGCTAAGTTTACCTGCGAATACATCCTATGCTCTGGGTCGAGAGGTAGATCGCAGGAGTGACAGTCCTGTTGAGTCCTTTGTAGTCCTCCCCCCGAGTGTAGATCTTAGTAGGACGCGGTTGCAAGTTAGAATTCATTACTTTGTTCTTGATTCTAATTTAGTAATGTCCGTTGATCATGGATGATAGATTAATTAGCTATAAATGATTGTGTATTAACTAGAGTAATCACTAGGCTTAGTAAATGCGAAGTAACTTAGGATTTGAATCTCTTAATTAATCTTCTGACTCTCTGCTTGATCTATGTAGTTCGCTATCTCTAGAATTCCCGTTTTTATCATTATCATTATTATCTTTACCTTGTCTTACCCCTGCTTAGACATGTGAGTAATGAATGAATGAATAATAATCTCTGCCACCTTTGAATCATTACTAGTTCCCAGCTTCGTTTCTATCTTTGGTAAAATATAAATAACAATACCTAGATAACCTGGGTGAAATGCTGCTACAACAGGTATATTTATCTGTGCGCTTGCGGATAAATATTTGTTTATATCTTTTGAGCTAGTGTCACATATAATTTACATTTCTAGTATCATGTTAGGGATGAAAACTTGACTTTAAGTGTTGCTAGGAGTGTCCTGTACATTTCTGAAGGCTTTTGTTAGAATCAGTTTATCAAAGTTTATTAAAAGCAATTGCATTAAGAAGTGTCAACAAGCATTTCTGGCGCCGTTGCCAGGGACATCTATCTAAGTAACGGAGGCCACCGGGAACTAAACAAAACGTATTAGGAATTTAACAAAGGAGATTATTCATTCATTCACTTGTACCTCTGTCTTGGCAGGCTTACCCTTGTTTTCCTTTGTTTATATCATGTACAGGGTAACACAGGTTCAGTTGTAATTCATCATTTTCAAATCAGAAATCAACTTGATCGTGTGGAAGATCTACATTAGTAGTCAAGCCATGGCCAACAAGACTCTGCTGGAGTTCTCTACTCCAAGTGTCACGAACATTCGCACCGGACCTACACTCTAGACGAACAACCTTGAGTTCGAACTCAAGCCAAGTCTTATCAACATGGTGCAAGCTACTACATTTGGTGGAAAGGAAGAAGAAGATGCAACCGCTCATCTACAAGATTTCTTGGAGATTGGAAGCACCATCATCATCAAGGACGTTCTCCAGGACATTATACTTCTTCGTCTTTTTTCCTTCTCACTGAAAGGAAAAGCGAAGCAGTGGTTCTATTCAAACATGGACAACATCAAGACATGGGAGAAGTGTTCAGAGACCTTTCTATCAAGATTTTTCCCAATTAGCAAAGTCAATATCTTAAGGGAAAAGATATACAACTTTCAGCAACAAAAAGGAGAAACCATTCCAGAAACTTGGGAGCGTTTTCAGGAACAAATCTTAAGATGCCCACATCATGGAAAAAGGAACGAATTGCTCATGCAACTGTTTTATCACGGATTATTACCAAGAGCAAGAGAGCAACTTGATGCCACTGCTGAAGGATCATTTATGTCACTCACTTTCGGAAAAGCAGAATGTCTAATGGATAAGATAACTGAAAATCAAAGCTGGAAACAAGTTACTACTCAACGCTGTCACCAAATTGAAGAATTTCTAGAAGAAGTGTGTGCATTGTCAACTAAGATGAATGTACTTATGGATCGACTCATTCAGAGAGCCGACTACAAGGAAGAACGTCAAGCTATTCAAGACGCATTTGATGCTCAAACTAGAAGTGGAGAATATTTAGGAATAGAATTTTCCAAAGATCAAGAAGAAGCTAACATCATCAACAACTCCACCACTCTACACAAGCAAGGATTGCGTCAACAACAACCTTCCAAACCAGATAAGTACACCAGTAAATTCAGTTCCTCCGATTCTAAGCAACCTACTTTAAGAGATTTAATTTTAGAACAAGCCAGGACAAATGATAGCATTACTAAAAGACTTGCTTTAAATGATAAGACTCTTGAAAACATAAATGCTAAGATGGATGATTTTTCTTCTACCATTAAAGATCAACTCAATTATAATAAAAGAATAGAAACCCAAATATCACAATTGGTTGTTGTTTTGCCTGTTACCACTAACCATGAACAGATTAAGGGGGTCACCACTAGACATGGGAGGACCACTCGAGATCCACCATACCCAGAAGGAGCACAAAGAAGACAGACAACACCAGTAACCCCTCCAAGGGCAGAAGAAAGAAGATGATGAAGTTCAAGAAACTCAAGTACAAAATGAAGAAAGACCGATAGATTTTCAAGACACCAACGTTCTACCATTCCCACGCAGAAATCGGAACACCAAGCTAGATGCGCATTTCAGTAAGTTTGTTGAAGTAATTCAGAAACTATATATCAATATTCCTCTGCTAGATGCATTACAGGTACCTACCTATGCCAAGTATGTGAGGGATATACTTAACAACAAACGACCACTGCCAACTACTGAATTAATCGAGCGGACAGAAGAATGTAGTGCGGCTATCCTCAATCAAATACCAGAAAAGAAGAAGGACCCAGGATGCCCCACTATTGAATGCTCAATTGGAAATCAACGGTTTAGCAATGCACTGTGCGATCTTGGATCTAGTGTTAGTGTGATGCCCGCATCAGTCTACTATAAGCTCAACCATTCAGCACTTGTGTCAACACCAATGTGTCTTCAGCTAGCAGATCAATCACTCAGATACCCTATAGGAATTGCTAAGAACATCCCAATCAAGATTAGAGAGTTCTTCGTACCAGTAGACTTCATGGTACTAGAAATGCATCCGGATTCAAAAGTGTCACTCATTCTCGGAAGACCATTTTTGAGCACCGCCAAGGCCCACATTGATGTCGGAGCTGGAGAAATCAAATTCACTATAAATGGGAAGGAAGAAAAGTTCTCATTCAAACCATGGCCCGAACAATGCTCAACTCTAGTAGACCATAAAGCTCAAGAGACAAAACTACTATCTCCGGTAGCGGAGATCCATCAAGAAGAATAAAGAAGACTGAAGAGTCCAAATCGGTGGACTTTAAACCCCGAATCTTCGCCGGAGGTAACTCGGTAATTATCAGCATTTACTTTTGCATTCCATAGAAAAATAAAATAAAAATTTATTTACATCATTACTGCATCATAAAATTGGCCTCATGTAATTAATATTTACGAATCCCGTAAGTATTATTCACTACGGCAACAAAAACATATAAGAATTTCATCATTAGAATCCTCATTTTCTATAGTTTCATAAAAGCAATTTCTTTTATACTTGCATTATACAAATACGGGAGACATACGGACCCACAGACACCTGGAACCCACATCATATCACTTCACATTATTACATGCACTCACAACCACTCATCTCACCTACCACCACATGCAACTGTCGGCATATACTCTAAAGAGTGGGAACTTGAGCAAGGTAGGTGAGGGAGCAACATGGAAGAAAGTGGGCCCCACAGGGGACCGGTCGGTCCCACCACTACACCGACCGGCCATCCCCTTCTCCCTCTATAAAATGGCAAGCTTTCTTCACACTCTTCACACACTCCACTCTCCAGAAATACTAGCCTCACATCGAAATTCAGAATTCCAATTTCGAGTTCACTTAGCACTTCATTTGGATAGTTTCTGAGTGAGAGAAGATATAAGAGTAGAGAGGAGGAATCTTTGAGCAAATAGCAAGTAGGAAAGGGAAAGTGGGAACAAGCAAGAAAAATCAATAAGAGAGGGGAAGTGCTGCCCAATTAGTAAATAAACTAGGAGAAGTTGAAATAAAAATTGTCAACTTGAACGACTGACTCCTGGACTACTGACTTTTGGACCACTAACTCTCTAATATTTATTTGCTCTAACCCTCACTTGTTCCACTAGTTTTGTTTGTATGTTCTCTTGTTTTTGCAGCAAAGATGAGCAACTTCTTGAGAAAGGCAAAGAACGCGCTCACTTTTCGATCAACAAGAAGCCGTTCGCGAGCTGGCTCATCACAGGGAGGCTCGGACATGGATACTTCATCTCTGCCTCGATCCTCTACCATAAGCCGGTCCGAGCCACGTGATCTTTTTCATGAAAGGCACATCAAGCTCCAAACAGCCTACGAGAAGGACCTATTTAGGCATTACCGCGATAAAGAGTACACTCACACCCCCACCTTCGATTCACAATTTCTCCGAGACACAGGTATGGACTCTGAGTTCGATCTAGTCTTCCATAACATTGGGTGGGAGAACACTTGGGAGCTCTCCGAAGAGGGCTGTAGATTGCTCACTCTAGAATTTCTTTGCACCCTCTCTTCGGATGACACATATGTCTATTTTAGGCTGTACAATGAACCTTTCACTCTCACTTGGAAACAGTTCAGCCTAAATCTGGGTTTTTCTGAAACCTGCACTGTAGACTTAGATGTAGCCTTAAGAAACTTTGATAGAAATAGCTTTTGGGAGGACATCACTGGTAAGAGAACAGATCATCACCCTTGAACCAATGATATACACAACCCCACATTAAGGGTGATGCACAAGTGGCTAGGCTTTACTCTTTTTCCTAGGCAAGAAGGTCGTATTGTTAGAACTGAGGAGTTAAAGATTATGTATGCAATGGTTAAGAAAACTAAAATTTCACCTGTAAAACTTCTGGTAGACTACTGGCCTTACATTCACACTCTACAAGGCCCCATATCCATCACTTCTTGGGTTACTCGTCTTGCTGGAAATTTGAGCTTGCACGGAAATATTATGTACATCTCCACACTGCGTCCAGTCATAGGCTTCTACTTCTTCAGCCAAGCACATCTTATTAAGAAGAGAAATAACAAACTCTATATGCAATATAAAGGATATGCAAATGAATATGAGTTGCCAAACAGATCACTTGGTCTGTATGTCGTGGAAACCTTTTTACTTAACTTACAGAGACCTGGCGCGGGAGTAGGAAGAAGCCCCTCCGCAAGATTCACTAGAAACGCTGCCCCGAGATATCAAGGAGAAGACGCTACACCAGCCGGACCAGCCTATACTCACTATCAAGGATTCGAACGAGCTGGACCATCTTCATCACACCATCAAGCCTGGGAAGATACTATTGCCTATGAGCCACATACACCACAAGATTCATGGGGGCAAGGAAATTTTCGCAACTACACTCCATCTCATCGTGAAGAGGATATGATGTATGACTTCCAGGGAGGACGAATGTCTTTCTCTGGGAGAGGTGTTCATGACGCCACTCATCATCCACACTCTTACCATGCCACCCAAGGTTACCCAGAATACCAGCCACACCACCAGTTCCCGTACCACAGAGACCCCTACTTTCAGGGCATCGACACTCGTCTTACTCATCTGGAGACGGGTCAAGAAGATATGCGCCACACTCTTGAAGAGATACATCATCAAGGCGCCCAGACGAACGAGAATTTCTACTACCTCTTCAGGCAAATGGGAATCAATCCACCTCAGCCACCACCACCGTACGAGAGAATCTAGCTTGGGGGAGGACCCCCTATTCCCGAGGTAAGTATGTTGTACCCCTCTGTTTGTTTATATTTAGTACTACTAGTTAGTTTTTGTTTATTATTTTGAATAAAATAATCTTGATGTAGAATAATGCCTTTCAAATTTTTAGAAAATCTCAAAACAATAATCTTAACCAAAGTTCGGATAGTTGAGAATTAGAGATGAAAAAGTCTAAGCTACTACTTATCTTGTTCTTAGTTTCAATGAATCTCCGGAATTTTAATTTTGAAAACTTCAAACATATGATGAGAACCTGTATGACATAATAACATAAGCCTGATAATAAATAATTCATACTTTGAGGCTGCTTGCTCTGTTTTTAAGTTTTAGCTATGGTAGAGAGGTTTATCATGCTCTAAAGATCAAGCTTCTATAAATGTAAAATATTCACTCTTCCAAAGTAGTATTGTGTTAGAGGCATGGGCTATGCAAAAATATGATAAGGAGGAAAGAAAAAGGGACAAGTGTCCGACTACCTCAGAAAAAAAGAGAGAGAAAAGAAAAAGAAAAATGTATGACAAAAATATGAAAAGGAAAAAGAATGATAGCCCATGGTTCCTCTAACTACAATATGCCAGTAAGAGTTGACAATTTCAAAAAGTTTCAAATACTTGATCTAAGAGTATGACATTTCTCTCCCTAAGCTCTGAACTTCGACTTAGTAAGGTATGCTTTTTAAACTTAAAAATATATATGCAATTTGAAAAATGTCATACAGAGGATCTCTGAATTTTTATGGAAGTCATGCAAAACTCCGGAGTAAAATTGGAATAAAGAATTTGAGACATAGTGCTTGACTTAATTGCTTCTAACTTTCAATTATTCTGAACTAAGGTAAAAGATTGGCAAAAAGGAACATGAGAAAATTCTTCCAAACTCTTTTTAAGAAAGTTTTCAGTTGATGGCTTGTATCTTACTCTCAGAACCCGATGTTTGCTAAGGGACTAGCAAAAGTTTAGCTTGGGGGAGTTTGTTGACGTCTATTAACTATCATTATTTACTGTCAACAAGACTGGAATAAATGGCAAAAAGGATTGCCAACTTAGAAATAGGAGGTTTGAACTAACAAATTCCATGAGTTTTGGTGATTTTACATTTTCCAGGGATTAAACAGGAAAACCAACCACATTGCTTCCCCAAGAAGGAACCCGACGCAGATTTCTTCACCGCCACGTCGGGATAATTCTAGAAGACTCCAGAGGACACCACAAGACACCACGAGACGGGGCACCACAAGAGGCTTACCTGTGGGAACGACCGGTCCCACAGGGCCCACCGGTCGGTCGGCCATAGAGCCGCCACGCCTCCGTCTTCTGCAAGCTACTTCCACCGACCTCTAGGATGCATCTCGACCGTACCTCGAGTCGGTTTGATCCAACGATCGCGATTCCTCGCCCAGGGCTATATAACCAGACCCCTGACCCCCCTCCAGAACATCATCAGATCAAAATCAGAAGACAAGACAGAAATTAGGGTTTCTAGAGAGAGAGAGAGTTAGAGCTCTACATCAAGATTAGAGTTTAGTCTAGTTAGATTCAAGTAGAGGCAGGCGACTTCGTCGGCATATCCGGCTAGAAGCTTCGTCTGAGTCTCCGGATCATTGTCAAAGACTCGGTAATTTGTATCTTTATTCAACTTTATGCTACTTTAATATATTTTAGTTTTGGAGTTTATTCTAGTTGTATATTTAATATAGATCTGATTATGATAGAGTTTATGATCATGTTCGTAAAGTACTTAGCTTTATTCCGGATAGAGTTAAGTGGTCAAACTGGTGTAAACATGGTGTTTAGGCTAAGTTTACCTGCGAATACATCCTATGCTCTGGGTCGAGAGGTAGATCGCAGGAGTGACAGTCCTGTTGAGTCCTTTGTAGTCCTCCCCCCGAGTGTAGATCTTAGTAGGACGCGGTTGCAAGTTAGAATTCATTACTTTGTTCTTGATTCTAATTTAGTAATGTCCATTGATCATGGATGATAGATTAATTAGCTATAAATGATTGTGTATTAACTAGAGTAATCACTAGGCTTAGTAAATGCGAAGTAACTTAGGATTTAAATCTCTTAATTAATCTCCTGACTCTCTGCTTGATCTATGTAGTTCGCTCTATCTCTAGAATTCCCGTTTTTATCATTATCATTATTATCTTTACCTTGTCTTACCCCTGCTTAGACATGTGAGTAATGAATGAATGAATAATAATCTCTGCCACCTTTGAATCATTACTAGTTCTCAGCTTCGTTTCTATCTTCGATAAAATATAAATAACAATACCTAGATAACCTGGGTGAAATGCTGCTACAACAGGTATATTTATCTGTGCGCTTGCGGATAAATATTTGTTTATATCTTTTGAGCTAGTGTCACATATAATTTACATTTCTAGTATCATGTTAGGGATGACAACTTGACTTTAAGTGATGCTAGGAGTGTCCAGTACATTTCTGAAGGCTTTTGTTAGAATCAGTTTATCAAAGTTTATTAAAAGCAATTGCATTAAGAAGTGTCAACAGAACCTTACTAGACATGAAGGGGAAGACAAAGGAAGGACTCAAATCACGCATGGACATGGTACAGTAAGACATAAAAAATGAAGTTCACCCTGTGCTTCAAGAAAATGGGAAGTACCACCTCCCGACAGCAAGCTACAACCTCAACAATGAAGAAAAACATGCGATGTGTGCGTGGTTCAAGCATTTGAAAGTCCCATCTGGGTTCTGCTCTAGCATACGGAGTATTGTGTCAATGAAAGACCTTACACTCACCAACTACAACTCACATGATTGTCATGTCATGCTGACTACTTTCCTCCCTATTGCCATCAGAGCTATAAATCCAGTGTGGATCAAGGTTGCTATCACACGGTTGTGCTACTTCTTCAACAGGATCTCACAAAAAGTGATTAACCGTGATGAGTTGGCATCCCTTAAGGAATTCACAGTGGAGACAGTGTCACAGTTTGAGATGTGTTTCCCCCCAGCATTCTTTGATATTATGGTTCACCTTGTGGTCCACTTGGTTCCACAAATAGAGGCTCTTGGTCCCATGAGATACTTCCATGAGATGTGGACATATGAGCGTTTCATGTCAATACTAAATGGCTATGTATCAACTCGTGCTCGTCCTGAGGCGTCCATGGTAGAGTGGTACTTAACCGAAGAGGCAATTGAGTCTGGAGGTCCTTTCTGCAACAAGGTCCTAAAAGACCAGGTTGCAATAGGTTTACCTCCGTCAAGACATGAGGGCAGGCTGAATGGAAGAGGGAGGATGGGAAAGAAAACAATCGTCCCTCTTGATTACAATACAATTCTCGAGGCACATCACAGCATCCTACATCAGCTCTCGATAATGGAGCCTTGGATCGAGAAACACATTAATGAGCTTCACGAACATAATCATGGGTGCATAGATGATTGGTTAATGAAGGAACACAAAAAAAGTTCACCTCATGGCTTCGGGAGCATGACATACCAGATGGGGAAACAACTGAGGAATGCACCATCAAGGTGTTGGCATCTGGACCATCACGCCAAGTCACGACATGGCAAACTTATGATATTAGTGGTTTCACGTTCTGTACGAAGTCCAAGGACAACAAGAGCATGGCACAGAATAGTGGTGTTCGATGTGAGGCCTTAGACTCTGAAACTGGTAATGAGACTACATACTTTGGCTTCGTTGAGGACATATGAGAACTTGACTATGGTTCATTTCAGATCCCTGTGTTTCGATGTCAATGGGTTGAAGACAAACATGTTACAGTGGACAACTATGGGGTCAGAGTTCTTGATCTAAGTAAGGTTGGCTACAAAGATGATCCGTGGATAATGGCTAAACGTGCTGCACAGGTCTTCTATGCCGAACAAATCCTTTCTCGTAATGAGAAGAAAAGTACTGACAAGCCGAGGCATGTAGTTTTTCCTGGAAAGCAACAAGCTATAGGAGTTGATGGTGTATCTGACCTGGATGAATTTAACGAGTTCAGCGATATGTCTCTCTTTGTAGACGACCATCCAGTAAGGATAAGAAATGTTGAGCGAAGCATCCCACAGAAATCATTGCCCTGGGTGCGACATGATGGAGAAGGAAGAATAGTAGCTGCCTAGATTATTTTTGTTATTTGCCTTGTAATCCATTTATGTAATCTTTATGCCACATTAGAGCCACTTTTATGTATTCAAATCATGAGTTTAAGTGAGTTTTACAGAAGATTGGAGTAGATGTGGACAACGTGTGGTACAACAGAGTAAAATGAAATATTGACCAAAACAAAAGTTGTAGATCATGGTGTTCCCTTCAACTTTGGTATTCAAAACTTTCTCATTAGAGCCATTTTAAATCCCTAAGCCGCACAAAACTCTCTCTAAATTTGAATTTCAAAACTCCGAACATCAAAAAGGTAATAAATGAAGGGATGTCCTATAGAAAAGATGTGCACTATGTTGTTACCTACAACTTTGGTATTCAACAGTTCCTCACTAGAGGTCATTAAGTGTGCCATATTTCATCTGCGAGTTGTCAGGCTATTAAATTCGTATAATTTTTAAAAAAAATCAGTAATTCACTAGATTTTCAAAAAATCCTCAAATTTGGTATGGTGGAATGTATTGGCCAACTAAACTCCAGGAAAAAGAATGAAATGATTTAAACAAAGTGACAACATAGATGCTTCACAAGTGGGCACATCTCTTAGAGAGTTTAAGTGAGTTTTACGGAAGATTGGAGTAGATGTCGACAACGTGTGGTACAACAGTGTCAAATGAAGTATTGACCAAAACAAAAGTTGTAGATCATGGTGTCCCATTCAACTTTGGTACTCAAAACTTTCTCATTAGAGCCATTTTTAAATCCCTAAGCCGCACAAAACTCTCTCAAAATTTAAATTTCAAAACTCCGAACATCAAAAAGGTAATAAATGAAGGGATGTCCTATATAAAAGATGTGCACTATGTTATTACCTGCAACTTTGGTATTCAATAGTTCCTCACTAGAGGTCATTAAGTGTGCCATATTTTATCTGCAAATTGAATTTTAAAAAAAATGAAAATTAGTTAATACAGGCTGTGGTCAATACCAACCGCCTGTAGAAAGGCTGTGGTCAATACCAACCGCCTGTAGAAATGGTTTCTACAGGCGGTTGGTATTGACCACCGCCTGTATAAATCTATTTCTACAGGCGGTGGTCAATACCAACCGCTTGTAGAAACCATTTCTACAGGCGGTTGGTATTGACCACCGCCTGTAGAAATGGGCTCCCTATATAGGTCAACTCGTCACCCCGAAAATTTTCTAAGTCCTGGAGCCAGTTCTTTTCAAATGGACGCCGACAGGCTGCCAAAATTTTCCGCCACCGTCTCATCGTCGCGCCACCGTCCCCTCTCCTCTGCGCTCGCCATTGTCGTCGCTGTTGTGAGTCCTATCCTCCGCCTCCTCCTCCTCTTTCTGCTTTCTCTCTCTCTCTCCGCGCATTTGGTGGCGGCGGTGGCGCGGCGGCGGGAATGCCGTGGCTCGCGGCCTCCGCCGGCTCCATCCGTCCGGTGGACGGTGGCCGCGGTCGCGCGCCACGGTGGACGAGGAGACTCAGCCGCGGGCATTGCGGCGGTGCACGGTGCACGGCGGCGGGCAGCGGCCGCCACGTGGCTGCGCACGTGAAGCAGAGGAGGGAGGGAGGGAGAAGAGGGGAGTGGGCCGGGAGTGGGCCGGGGGGAGGGGGGTCGGCGAGTGGGCCGTAGAGGGGAGAGGAGGGGAGTGGGCCGAGGGGCATGGCCAGTTTTTTTTCTTTTTTCTTTTATATAATCATTCTAAAATTCATATCCTGAGAAAATATTGATCCAAAAATAATGTAATAAATTTTGTTTTGTTTCCCTCGATAAGATGTATACATAAATAAATGAAAACAAATTTTATTTTGTTTCTCTCATGAAATATATATTTAAAATGATTTAAATTGAATATATGCCTCATAGTTTGTTTAATACATAGATAATTCTAGGAATACCAAAAAAATGTGAATCCAATTTTGTTAGCTTTATTGAACTATGTAGAAGCTGTGAAAAATATGAAATGCCATGTTTTTTTTCTTTTTTCTTTTATATAATCATTCTAAAATTCATATCATGGGAAATATTGGTCCAAAAATAATGTAATAAATTTTGTTTTGTTTTCCTCGATAAGATGTATACATAAATAAATGAAAATAAATTTTATTTTGTTTCTCTCGTGAAATATATATTTAAAATAATTTAAATTGAATATATGTCTCATAGTTTGTTTAATACATAGATAATTCTAGGAATGCCATGTTTTTTTCTTTTTTCTTTTATAAATCTCCTTGTGATATTATTATATATTTATGTCAGTTTGTCGCGATGAGTTCTCCGCGCAAGGACCAAGCCCCAGGATCTGAACATACGGAACAAGCCCCAGAGTCCGAACCCATGACGAAAGAAGTGACCCACCAAACAAGCAAAGTCCTGGGGTCATCGGACCCCACGGAGAAGGTAGAAGGGACCCACGAAACGGGTGAAGCCACAGGGGACGAAACTCCAGAATATGAAAGTGTTAGCGATGACATGGAGCCTCCCGAAGTGAGGGAGGCTCGTCATGAATTGGAACGTGACCCTGATTATAATCCACAAGCCGATGAAGTAATCCTTGTCTATTATACATGATTTAGATCTATAATGTTTGTATGTAATTACATGATTTCGATCCATAATGTCTATATATAAACCCATCTATACGATTCACAATGTGTATACTCAGGAGGCAATATCTCAAATGCAAGAACTGATTTGGCAACACGAAGTGGCACAAGCTGAAGATGCACCGGAACCGACCACGACGACGACCACTGAGAGATCAAGGAAAAGAAAGCGGAGCAATTTGAAACGAGGCGAGAGAGGATTAAACAAGTTTCCAGACAACGTATATTCCATCTCAGATGTTGGCCCGATCGGACAACCCCTAGCTCCTGAGGAGGCCCTACCTAAGTACCGGAACACCATTGGTTTCTGTGATAGGGACATTCTTGACATCACTATTCGACAGTGGTCCAGTGTGTTAGATGATGACAAGACAAAAATTTGGGATAAAATCAAGTCGAGGTTCCTGTTTCCTCGAAACACACCAGAGGCACTGACAAAGGAATACACAATGAAGCAGTGTGCAATCAGTTTCCGAAACTGGAGGTCGGAGATGAATACCAAGTTTGCAAAGAGACGGTTGGACCCTACAAGCAGATACAAGATTACTAAAGGACAGTGGGTGGTCTTTTTAGAGCAGAGGAGAGAGCCAGAGTTCTTAACTATCAGCAAAGCCAACTCTGCTCTCGCTAAGAAGAACAAGTACCACCACCGTTGTTGACACTTACTAACGTCGCTACCAAGAGTAGAGATAAACTCTATCCCCAGCAACGACGCCAGAAATGCTTGTTGACACTTACTAACGTCGCTACCAAGAGTAGAGATAAACTCTATCCCCGGCAACGGCGCCAGAAATGCTTGTTGGTATAAATTAATGCACTCTACTTTATCCGCAAGTGCACAGATAAGATCTACCGATGTAGCACTTCACCGGAGTAACCCAGTTTTAATATCGAACCCAAAGGAACGGATAGTGTTAAGTCTTAAAGTCTATCCCCTGAGTAGCTAACAAGGACGAAGAATCTAGAAGTATAGAGGGGATCATAAAGGCTGTCTAATTCTAATTTAAGAGTGATATGTTTATACTATTCTTAGTGGGGAAGTTGCCATAAAAGATCACAAACAGAGTATGAGTCTTTTATGCAAATGTATAATCCTACCGAGCCTACACACGGGTAAGTGGACTATAGAAGAATCAACAAGGCTATAAGAGTCACCCTTGCGAACAACCACTACTACCGGCATTATAGGAGGCATTTATGATGAGTTATCAAGTCTAAGCACCACGCTTACACTATCCAACTACTTTAACTCTAGAGCAACTTAGAATTAAAGTACTCAAAAGAGAGTCACAAACCTTAAAAATAATGAGAACAACAACTCAAACTTAAATATAGACGTTGATTACCGAAACAATCGCTGAAGCAAGTTGAAGATGAACTTGAATCCGCAGGTACAAGATGAAGAAGTTGATCTGACAGGCCGGAGCTCCTTCTTGATCTCTCCCTCTCTCTCTCTCTCTCTTCTAGTTCTAGAATAAGACTAGGTTCTAATCCTAACTAGAGGGGTAACTAGTCTTCTACTTGATAGCTGGCTCTTGATTACAACTAGATGAACTAGATCTAATTCTAGATGAACTAGAAGAGATTCATCTAGAGGGACCTCTACTCCTAATTGAAACCCTAGTTTCTGATGTGGAAATGAATAATGAAGATGGAGATGCCTGGAGAGGGGGGTCTGGGGTTGCTTATATAGCCTGAGGTGGAGTAGGGGGCAAGGAATCGCCATGTCATCGATCCGCGCCACGTTTATCGCCCACCGTTGGATCAAACCGACTTAAGGTACGGCTAAGATTCATCCTAGAGGTCGGTGGAGGAAGCTTGCAGAAGACGGAAGCTAGCGGGCCCGGGGGGAGACCGACCGGTATCATGGTGGGACCGATCGGTCCCACCTATCATCCTGTCGTGGTGGTCGACCTCCTAGTGTCTTCTGGTATCCTCTGGTGTCTTCTGGAAACTTCCTAACGTGGCGGTTGCGTTATCTCCCGTCGGTTTCCTTCTAGGGGAAGCAATCAGCGTTGGTTTCCTGGTTTAGTCCCTGCAGAATCACAATTCACCAAAACTCGTGGAATATTGTGAATTAAAACCTTAAACCTTTGTTGGTGATTGAATTCATGCCCTTTTCATATTTATTTATCCTTTAATTTTGATAGATAACCAGTGTCAACAATTCCCCCAAGCTTACCCTTTGCTAGTCCCTTAGCAAAACCAAAACTTAACAATGGATCAGGAGTTGCTACAATATCTTCACTTCCAACAAGTACACCTGATGTTAAACAAAAATTCTCCAAAACATATCATGTTATTCTTCATGGGGCTTATTACTTTTACCTTAAATCTTGAATAATTGAGAGATTGAACGATCAAATCAAGCACTATGTCTCTAGTTCTTTCACTACACCTTTATCCCGGAGTTTTAATTAATTTTCAAAAGCATTAATACATATGTTGTCAAATTAAACAATGGATCCAAAGAGAAAGTCAACCAACCATTGAATCAAGAAGTGCATGTGTATGGAAAATGGAGTCGGATGCTCTTTTGAATATATTCACTCCCTTCGGTCTATCAGAGACATATGGCTATCAGGCTAATTCTACTATCGAGCACGTGCCCATTTTTTCTGATTTTTTTTCGAGGTTCCGGACACTTGTCCCTTTTTATTTCCTCGGGATCTATCTTTTTGAGGTTTCAGACACTTGTCCCTTTTTATTTCCTCATATCTTTCTCTTTTTTTTTCTCTCTTCTTTCCTTTTTTTTCTTTTTTTTTAAAAAATAGCCACATGCTTCCAACAAACTTCTGAGAGGGTAGCAACAGATAGTTATGAGCATTTATGCGAAAGATGGATGAAATGTGTAAGTGATCTCAATTCAATGGCAGGATAACATCTCACAGAGTCACAAAGCTTAATTTAACTCAATGCAATTATTAGTCATGTTTATATTTAGAAATCTCTGGAACTCTAGTGTTGTTTAGAACAAGATAATAGCAGCTCAGATCATCACATGTCATATCCCAATTATCTAGACCTTAGATTAAGTATTTGCCAACCATGCATTTAATTTTATCATTATTAATGAGGAGAACTCATGCTTTGAAGACTGGGTACTTGAAAGAAATTAGATAGAGCAACTATTCATCATTTCCATGCAAAAGATTAGAGAGAGGGTTCTTCTTTAGTCATCAACTTCTTAAAACAAACTAGACACTATTTTATTTATTTAATCTAACACGCTTTAAGACAAAGCTAATAAAGACATACCTGAATCGCGAAGATAACGGGGGTGTGTCTCCCCCAAGCTGGTTCTCTTAATAGCGTTGAGCCTTCATGTGCTCATATATTTTTGTCTCTTTTTTAATTAATGGTGAGCCTTCATGTGCTCACATATTTTTGGTGTTTTTATTTTTAAGAGTGAATCTTCATGTGCTCACATATTTTTGGTGTTTTGAATTTATTTATGGAATGAAAAACTTAAGAGGATAAAGATACTTACATGGATACATGGGGATGCCTTTCCCCAAGCTGAATGTTGACATAGTCGTTCGATCTTGCAATGTAGCGGACTGGCAATGGATATGTTCTTCCTCGATTAGTGCTTTGATTGATGTTGATGTTTGTTGAGACAGTGCTCCAACAATGGATGGAGCATTCACTTGCTTGTCAGCTTTTCTTGGCCTTTTAAATTCTGTGAAACTCAAATAGACAACAAAACTTGTGGAACATATTAGCGGTTGGCCACTCAAGCCTTGATTGTCTAGAATTTCAGTAAGATCTCTT
Source organism: Coix lacryma-jobi var. lacryma-jobi (assembly GCA_009763385.1). Lineage (NCBI taxonomy): Eukaryota > Viridiplantae > Streptophyta > Magnoliopsida > Poales > Poaceae > Coix > Coix lacryma-jobi. Next base: position 28,315,995 of record CM019831.1, read on the forward strand.
TCTCAATATTTTTATGTTTTTATATTTTAATGATGCAAGGGAAAATGCAATAGGATGAATGCATGCATATTTATTATTTTTATGCCACCACGGTGAATATCCTTGTGGGTTTTTACACACCATAGAATTATTCACATGGGGCTTCATAGTTTATGATGTAGTGTAACAAATGCAATATTTTCTTTTCTTTTCTAATGCAATGCAGAAATTAAAATGTTTGTGAATTAAATATGATGATGCAATGAATGACTAAGAATTAAATATGAGAAATATGTAAAAAAGTAAATATGAGGATAACTACCGATTTTACCTTTTGGCGAAGGTTCGGATATTTAGGTCCGACAAACCGGACCTTCCCTTGGTTCAGACCTCCCAAAGTATGCCAAACGTTTGGAAAGTTGTTATTGATTGTACCTCTTAGGTGCAGACATTTTCTTCCATACTTTCTTGGTCTGAGTCTTCACTTCCTGTGGCTCACTGTCTTGAGGTCTCTTTCCTTTCTTTTCTGGGACAGTGTCAATAGCTTCTTCTTCGTGATTGGTCTCTCTATTCTTGATAGTTTGTCTTCTTTGGCATTGAGAGCGGCGTCTTTTACTTCTGTTCTTCTTGAGTGCTTCATTGGGTATGTAGTTGATGAAGTAGCTTCGTACCTTTTCTCCAGGAAAGTGGAAATGGATTTCCTCTTGTAGATGATTATACTTGTAGCGTAGAGGAATGGTCTTCCTAGGATGAGGTGGACATCATCGTCTTCTCATGTCGAGGATCAAGAAGTCTGTGGGGACTTCATGACCTCTAATTTTGACTACGACGTCTTCCATCATTCCTTCTTGTTTATGCCTCTTGATATGGTGTCACTCATGTTTTTCATTTGTCCAGCAGTTTGAAGTGAAGCGTTAATTATGGAAGCTAGCAGCATCTTGCTCAGTGTGCATGTTCTTGTAGATCTAGGACCTTCACTCTGTAGAATTTGGGAGTGACAAACTTTGCCCTGTTTGCTCAAGTGTGTGTCATGCTCATAAAGACAAGGTAGAGATCAAGTGCATGGGCTCTGTTGGTGGAAAAATACCAAAAGTTTTGTTTATTCCCCTCTATCCTTAGGCGCATTGCACACGACAAACTTGTTGTTTATGTGTTCTATTCAATCTTAACATGAGTGATAGGATTAGAGGATGAGCATAAAAGTAGCTTAAAATATTTAACAGATCAAATTACTTAACCCAAGGAAGGATAATCTATGCATAAAGGGTTGATCTTTTCATAATTGAGATATATCATCTTCCAAAGGTTAGATGCACAACATTTTAGCTCATTTAGTTAAGACAGTGAGATTCAAGAGAGTAAAGCTATGAACAAGGATCAAAGGACTAAATATGTTGAGTTGATTAGGTTGGATCAAGTGAGGTGCAACTTAAACATGTTTAGTTCTTTATTTATGTTCATACTAGAATCAAGAAGAAGCTTTTAAAGTGAAGGTTACTTATCTTGAAATTTTACTTTGTCATTGAAGAGTGATTGTGCTGAACCACCTTGTGGAAGCTTCTCTTGTCTAGTTGGCTTGTCTTCTCTTGTTTGTCTCACAGTGTCATTGAGAGGAGGAAGATCATGGTGGAATCATCTTTAGAGGTATCGACCTTCCTTCACTTGTGTCGACTTATCATTGAAGGCGCATTGTTCCTCGAGTATGCTGACTAGGATCCTTTCTCTTTCTTGTATTAATTCTGTACAATGAGGATGTAGGGACAGTTCCACATTCTTCTCTTGTCAACCTTTCTTGTTTTCCTTTAATCATTAGGTTGGCAAGAGACTTGAATTTAGAGCTGCTACTTGAGTGCCTCCATGAGAGTTTTTTTGTAATGTCACAACTGAGACTGGTCCTCTCAACAGTGTCTAGATGATGGAGATCTTATCGACTGTTCTTCTTGATTTGCTAGCTCTGGTGTTATCTCTCCATCTTCTAACTCTTGTGGTGCAGTGGCTTCATCCTTCATGATGCCCTCCTCAATTCTTGGCAGTTGGTTCTCCCTTTGGTGTCTTCTCTTGGTACTTTTTGGATGCTCATAAGTGATGTAGTTGTTGAAGAATCAGCAAAAGATCCAAGAGTTGACTTCTCCAGGTCCGGCAAAGATGATAACATTGATGGTGTTCAAGAACGATCTTCCAAGAATGTGTGGTGGATCATATTCTTCTTCTCGATTGGGATAACATCTAGCGATTTGTATTGATCAAAGTGGTGGGTAGGAGGTTAATATGTCTTGAAGTGGTTTTCTCTTTCCTCCCTTTGATTGTGAAACACCTCTAGACAACAAAATTCTCTCCCAGGCTGGCTTGTGATGTAGATGGACTCATCTTGTCTCCCAAGCTAGCTCTTGATTAGAAAAGAGGATAACTTCCCACTTCTTGTCTTGATGTCTTGGACAATGATGATTGCAGGCATAGGTTGTCTCATATTGCATCCTGTTTGTCATCAGCGCCCAAGCAAGACTCAAAGCTAGGCTAGCACCATTTGTGATCTGAGAGTAGGTTTGTATGTCTATGGTTTGGGTTTTGGATCTTCAATGTTCAGACCAAACCATGGATGAACAAAATCTCTCTTCTGCATAACGTTAGTGGATATATACCCGAAGGATTGCAAGAATTTGAAGCATGGGTTGTTGTCCACAACATATGTATTTTGCATCTATGCTAATAAAAAGATGTTTTTTAGGATTATTTTAGCATAGACTAGTATGTGTTGGCTGCATTTTAACATGATTCAAGGCAAAAGATAACTTGCAGTAGAAGACAAAATAAATAAACTTGATACTCACAGTTCTTTCATCCATGATGAATGAGCTGAGTCTTCATTGTGCAAAGTTGTTGAAGTTCATTGTACGCCTTGCTTCATCTCCAGTGTGAGTTCATCTCCGGACTTTCCCAAATTGATATTGAAAGTTTTCCTGCAGGGGTTAGTCCAACAAAATAACCAACATCCACTATAGCATACTGTCGGCTCAAAAACCAACCTAGACACCACGTCTAATTTGATTTAAGAGGACATTCTAACCTAAGCATGCTTAAATTAAAAGGCCTTTGAAAGCAAGATCACTCACTCCTAAACTAGGCACCATGCTTCATTTAAGAGATGTATGAAAGTACTTCAAACCTAAACATATAATATAGCGAATGAGGGTAGCATGAAAGTATTATAGAGATTTATTCAGATCGTGATGGAAGAGCATAATTAGTATACGAGCATATCTTAAAGGTAGGGACAACCAACATAGCAACATGGCAAGAGATGTTCTTACGAAGTGTATCCCCCAAACTTGGTGTTTGCACAAATCAAGATTGGATGAATGTAATTTAATGTTACATGATGATTGGTTGGACATACCTTGTGTTTGTTGTTCCTTCGTTCTTTTTTGCTCCAGACCTGGGAAGGTTAGTGACAAAATACCCGAAGGAATATAGGCATAGCTAATAACCAGGTATTATGATGGGGTATAAGGATTCTACCGGTTATAGCTTGCTCATGGGGTAGTGATAGATAAGAGTGGAATTCAAAAACAACATTTATAAGAATGAAAACAAAAATAACGAAAAGGCTAGGACAAAAAAGGAAAAGATAAAAGTATGATTACAAGGTTAAACTAAGACTTAAGATGATCTACCATTCCCCGGCAACGGCGCCAGAAATGCTTGTTGACACTTACTAATGTCGCTACCAAGAGTAGAGATAAACTCTATCCCCGACAACGGCGCTAGAAATGCTTGTTGACACTTACTAACGTCGCTACCAAGAGTAGAGATAAACTCTATCCCCGGCAACGGCACCAGAAATGCTTGTTGGTATAAATTAATGCACACTCTACTTTATCCGCAAGCGCACAGATAAGATCTACCGATGTAGCACTTCACCGGAGTAACCCAGTTTTAATATCGAACCCAAAGGAACGGATAGTGTTAAGTCTTAAAGTCTATCCCCTGAGTAGCCAACAAGGACGGAGAATCTAGAAGTATAGAGGGGATCATAAAGGCTGTCTAATTCTAATTTAAGAGTGATATGTATATACTATTCTTAGTGGGGAAGTTGCCATAAAAGATCACAAACAAAGTATGAGTCTTTTATGCAAATGTATAATCCTACCGAGCCTACACACGGGTAAGTGGACTATAGAAGAATCAACAAGGCTATAAGAGTCACCCTTGCGAACAACCACTACTACCGGCGTTATAGGAGGCATTTATGATGAGTTATCAAGTCTAAGCACCACGCTTACACTATCCAACTACTTTAACTCTAGAGCAACTTAGAATTAAAGTACTCAAAAGAGAGTCACAAACCTTAAGAATAATGAGAACAATAACTCAAACTTAAATATAGACGTTGATTACCGAAACAATCGCTGAAGCAAGTTGAAGATGAAATTGAATCCGCAGGTACAAGATGAAGAAGTTGATCCGACAGGCCGGAGCTTCCTCTTGATCTCTTCCTCTCTCTCTCTCTCTCTCTTCTAGTAACTCAAACTTAAATATAGACGTTGATTACCGAAACAATCGCTGAAGCAAGTTGAAGATGAAATTGAATCCGCAGGTACAAGATGAAGAAGTTGATCCGACAGGCCGGAGCTTCCTCTTGATCTCTTCCTCTCTCTCTCTCTTCTAGTTCTAATATAAGACTAGGTTCTAATCCTAAATAAAGGGGTAACTAGTTTTCTACTTGATAGCTGGCTCTTGATTACAACTAGATGAACTAGATTTAATTCTAGATGAACTAGAAGAGATTCATCTAGAGGGACCTCTACTCCTAATTGAAACCCTAGTTTCTGATGTGGAGATGAATAATGAAGATGGAGATGCCTGGAGAGGGGGTCTGGGGTTGCTTATATAGCCCGAGGTGGAGTAGGGGCAAGGAATCACCATGTCATCGATCCGCGCCACGTTTATCGCCCACCGTTGGATCAAACCAACTTAAGGTACGGCTAAGATGCATCCTATAGGTCGGTGGAGGAAGCTTGCAGAAGACGGAAGCCAGCGGGCCCGAAGGGAGACCGACCGGTCTCATGGTGGGACCGGTCGGTCCCACCTGTCATCCTCTCGTGGTGGTCGATCTCCTGGTGTCTTCTGGTGTCCTCTGCAGTCTTCTAGAAACTTCCTGACGTGGCGGTTGCATTATCTCCCGTCGGTTTCCTTCTAGGGGAAGCAATCAGCGCTGGTTTCCTGGTTTAGTCCCTGCAGAATCACAATTCACCAAAACTCGTGGAATATTGTCAATTAAAACCCTAAACCTTTGTTGGTGATTGAATTCATGCCCTTTTCATATTTATTTATCCTTTAATTTTGATAGATAACCAGTGTCAACAACCGTCTAGGCATAGGTGGTTACCAGCATCAGGTTCCCAAATGGAGGCAAGAAGAGGCTGCGAAGAAGGCGGCAGGGTTGCCAGCGCTGTCCGAGCAAGTTGGTGAAAGGTCGGCAAATTGGATTCTTGCTCGAAAACCAAAGGAAACTGAGAGCGGTGTGTCCTTTGACGACCCAATGTTTGAAGAAGCAACAAAGAGCATCTTTGCGGTGGCGGCCAAGACGCAAGAAGGGAAATTCATGCCACGAAGGGAGAGGGACATCCTTACTGCGGGCCTCAATAACCCTGAGCATCCTGGCCGTGTTCGGGGCATCTCATCCAAAGAGGGATGGAAGGATGGATTCAGCCCTCAGTGGCAAGGTGAGTATAAGAAACATGATCGATACAAGGAAGAAATGGCAAGTTATTTAAAGCAAGAGGCTAAGAAAGAGTTCACGAAGATGATGGCAAAATTGCTAGAAAATCCTCCTCCTGAGTTGATGCAAAAACTAGCGAGTGCGGTTTCAAATCAACAGATTAGCGTTCAGGCACCCCAGATGCAGCTAGTCCCAGTGGTGTCACAATGTGCAACCAACATTCCAAGCAGTGTTGCGTCTACGGCGAACAAGGTTCACTATCCGGTTGACGACATTGTTGGTCCCATGTCGTGCTCCCTGGTCATAAGATATGGCATTAACAATCATCGTACAAGGGAAGTAGCCAAGGGCAAACCAATCCCAGGACGCAAATACCATGGAGCTGACATTCCTGAAGACTACTGCAGAGTAGAAGTATCGACCGTGGTTCAAGGATATGAGGATGAGATTCTAGACATCCCCGGTCCAGAGGACATTGAGAAACTCGGACAGGCTATAAACAATTTCATCCTTTGGCCTAGGCGGGACGTCCAGCTCATGGAGCAACCCACTCAGGAGTCATCAGGACCTACCGATCCTCTTCATGACCACCCACCATCACCTCCCCAGTCTATTCCCGACCCTCAATTGTCACCTCCGCCAAAGTCAGCAACATCTCCGTCACAATCATCACCTCCGCCACAGTCAGCACCATCTCCGCCACAGTCGTTTCCTCCGCCACAGTTAGCACCATCCCCGCCACAGTCATCGCCTTTGCCACAGACACCACCAATTGAATTCCCCACCTTCCCCACAACCCGAAGATCCTCTGCCACAAAGCAAGGAGCCACCACCACCGCCAAAAAAGAAATTTCCGGTACCCAAGTTGGTTTCCGCCTACGAGCCAAAGAAGAAAATAGTTGGGACAGCCAAATTTTTAAAAGAAATTGGACAGAAACGCACTTCAGAAGTCATTGAGGTGTCTGAGCTTCAGAAGTCAGCGAAGCCAGTGCCTAAGGTGATTCCTTGCACTATCAAGGTCCCAACTGCAGAAGATTACAAGTCTATCCCTACAAATTTTGTCTTGGGAAGGCCTCTACTCAAGCGGCAGACACTCTTAAAGATTCCAGGCAATATAAAAAGGTTGCATGACTGGTATATGAGAGCCGCTTCTGTTGGCATCGACACCATCAACGTGTGTATCCCCAAAAGGCATTTCTAAGTGAAAATAATATGTGCATCATTAACTTTGAAGACATTTGGTTGATGATGAACCTCGAGAGACTGGACGTATAGATCGTAACGACGTTTGCACTGTAAGTGTTACATAGTTTAAAATGCATTATAGTTGTGTTAATGTTCAATATCTGACATGCACATGTGCCTTGCAGAATGCTATATGATCAGCAGGAGTTGTATTTTGGGCAAGATTTCAATTATTGTGCCAATGAAAGGATTGGCTATCTAAACCCAATTAATATATGCGAAGAACGACACACTTTCAGAATCGGAGATGACAGCATAGAGTTACTGGGCTTAGAAGGTGAGGAACGGGACAAGAAAATCGCAAAGTTGAAGTTGGCGTATGAATCCCAATACGCCTTCTACATTGGAATGTCATTGCTCAAGTATCAACATAGGGAATCAGTAGTGGCCCCGTACCACTTTGGGTAAGTGTGAGTTTCCATAGATGCATCATGAATTTGATTCCAATACACAAATGCATCATGAGTTTGATTCGTGCAGGGACCACTGGATCTGCTTTTTCATTTATCCTAGGGACGAAAGGGTGCTGGTACTAGACTCCGCAAATTACCCGCCATCAAGTTATGCAAAATTCATTGAAATGTTAGAGCTGTAAGTCGAGATATGCATTCTTACTTTTGTATTTTGAGAGTTTGTGTATAATTGACATAGTGATTCTATTCGAGATCATAGGGCATATAGGTTTTATAAGATAAAAGGTGGAAAATGTGAGTCCAACATTCAAGGGCAGCCATTGCAAGTTTTTTATGACTGGCCGGTAAGTTGGTGAAAATTTACTCTTACGAATACAAAGCATATATGTACTATACATAGGACCATGGTTGCATGTACAAATATCCACTTTCCCATTATATAGTGCCACAAGCAACCACCTGGATCTGTCCTCTGTGGATACTACGTGTGCGAGCACATGAGAGAGATCGGTCGATACGTCAGCAACCCTTCCGAGGTAATACAAGTAATAGTCATGTATGTAGTATTGTACACCATAGTATTGACAAACTATGTATATGCAGGAATATAAGGTATTGACAAACTTTCTTTGCAGGAATATAAGGAAGACAAGGCAAAGCGCATCACCGAATGTACTTTGTACAACATAGTTGAGGACCTGAGCCTTTTTTCTACTGAAGCACGTCATTTCAACGGAAGGGAGGTATCATGATCATGAGAGTGAATTATCGAAGCTAGAGTACCGAGTGCTAACAGAGATTTCTACGCTAAAGCTAACTCGGAATGGTTATTAGACCACCTGTGCAAACTTGGATGTATTTAATGTGCAAACTTGCAACTCTATGTTTGTGAACACGAAACTTTGATGTATATAAGTGTATGTATGAAATATGTAAATTGCATGTTGCTATATTAATGTATATGCATATATTTAATTTAACAATATAATTGCATGTTCCTATATTAATGTATATATTTAATTTAATAATATAATAATTATAATTAACAATATATATATATAACTGGTCTACAACAGCACAGTTAGTTGTGAACCGCCTGTGGAAATCGATTTCCACAGGCGGTTCACTTAAACAACCGCCACATGCGGTTCACTTAAACCGTCTGTGCTGTTGTTCCATTTTCACTGGCCCCCAGCGCAGACGGTGCTAGAAAACGCCTGTGAAAATGGGTTTTCAACCACCTGTTTAGTATGTCTCTGCACTAGTGAAATTAACTTACTGACAGCTAACTTGCAGATGTGAAGCTCCAAACCTAAAGTTGGATCTTTATTCTACAGAGCTTGGCTAATTTACAAGCATGAATTAGGCTAATTTACCTGAGTCCAAGTTCATTACTTAAGCCCATAGTCAAATTCACGTCGGCAATACAATGTCACAAGGCTAGCATCTGAAACAGAGGCCAAGTGATACATACCTAAAGAAACCTCTCCATAGCAACTCACAAATTAACCAATCTGTCCCAGCATTCGATGTGCCATCATTAGTCTTAGGTGTTGTACAACCACTTTTTGTCCTGTAAATCAATTGCTGAGTTAACTTGCAATTTGGCCTTCTAGTGTGAACTTGTATCAGTGAAGGAAAATTAAGTAGCAGTTCAGCAACATATTATTATAGTAATAGTAACAAATTTTAAATAATCCAGGAAGTGACAACATGCAAGCTATTTCTGTACAGGCAAACGATACTACTGAACAACAATATATAGCCAGCAAAAAATGAAGGACATGGAAGCTACTAATTTCCAGGTCACTTTTCACTAACTCTGAAATATGAATTTCTGAACAAGCAAGCAAATCTACTAAAGAAATTTAATAGTCCAACAACCCTGCTAGCAGCCAATGCACATAAGCAATTAACATATGTAACTCAGAGTTCAGAGAAATAAGCAAGTCCAATAGATAACAGTGTTGTTGGAGGCTATGCGACTAAGAACCATAAGATTCAAGAAATGGGGGTACAAAACTGCTATGTAGTGCATGGTGGTCAGCTGCAATCTGCACCACGAAGCTATTTTCTGGACTCTATAAAGAATCGAATTCCTGTAACCCTCTTTTCACCAACAAGAGATTACTAGATCCTGTTTTCAAAGGGCACTCAAAATGGAATCAATTTGTTTACACCAGATTTTGGACCGAGGGGATTATCGTTTTGTAAACATAAATGGCTGATTTATTAAGGAAAAGGGTCGGCCAGAAAAATAAAAAGCTCGTGTGGGCCAAGCGTAACCGGAAGGATTCAGGTGGACCAACGCGACGGGCTTCGAAGGCGTGTCGAACTCGACCAGGGAGTTCAAGTTCGGGTCGTCTTCTATTTTTACCTTTTTTGTAATCTACTCGTTTTAGGGCAGGAGTCAACCGGGTTATAAATAGCTAGAAACCCGAATTTTGTAAAAAAAAATCAATCAATCAATACATCGGCCCTCGGCCAAAACCCTAGGAGTAGGAGTAACGTAGATCTCGGCGAGACCTTCAATCAAGCAGGGCTGCATCGGCATCGACCGATCTCCGGTTTGCTTGTAAGTTTCACCAATAACTTGTGTCATCGTGTAATGAGGCTGCATTGGCATCGACCAACCTCTTGTTAAGCTCTGGCATGGCTAGTTATCGGTCTGAGTTCGTCTTTTGTGAGACTGTCTTGACTCTGATCAATCTCTTGCTTTAAGTCGATCTTGACCAGTTATCAACTCTATTAGTTTGGCAAGCTAATAGATTCATTAAATTACCGATGTTGTTTTATGATTTAATTTGTTTATTTACGTTTTAAACAACATCTTGCCCAATCAAGATTGACGAAGTAGCTTAAGCCTAAAAGATGTTTAGTTTCGGCTGTTCTGAGGTTTATACGCTCGCAATAGAGGAAATAGCCGATACGAGCCTTTCATCGGCTATTTTGTTAATCTTGGTTGTTACATGTTGTGTGTTTGAGATACCCGATAAAATTACGATCTGACCTGAAAGCAGATAGATTTGATCTAGTATGTTTATTACGGCTGTATTTTCAAACTCCACTGATATACATAATAGATTAAGTTTGTCTATTTTACATCAAATCATAGTTTTAACGGGTAGATCTTGTTCGTGCCTCATGGACCATGAATCGGCTAAAATAGCTGATCTAGTTATGCTTCCTTCATAATGTGTTCTTTTAAAGTGGCTTGGAATTAACTGATCTACTCTTTGCACGAGACATGATCTAGTTTGATCATCATCATGGCTGCATGGAGACACCCCACTGTTGATGTTTAAGCTATTTTATCGATCTATTTGTTATTATGGCTATATGTAAACACCCCATTGTTAATGGATAGAATTGCTCGTGCATTTAGTCGATACGTTGTTTTCATGACATTTGGATGTACACATAGATCTTTATTCTGTTAACATCTTTCAAGCTCACCGGCTGTTTATTTATTATAAATACTTTTTCATATATGTTATAGCCGTCACGCTTTATATCTTTTTCAATGTCTTTCATGCAATTTCATGGGAGTAGACTTTGTAGTCAATATCCTAAAGACAAGTGGCTATATCAGAGCCGTATAATTTGGAACTGTCTGGCATCAAACCGGCAGGTTCCACGATTTAATAATCTTTTTCTTCTCCTTGTCAATTACAGGTCAAATTGACTGGCACGCCCGAAGTCGATCTCGCTGAGAATCGGCACCACCGCTTGCTGAAGGTCCAGGAGGTCAGGACCAGCTCCGTACCCCTCTGAGGACCATGCGCACGAGTGTGTTGGTACTGACCGACCGAGATTTTGTGTCAACACATTCTTTTGGCATGCCCAGTGGGCCGATGTATTGATTGATTGGATTTTTTTACAAAATTCAGGTTTCTAGCTATTTATAACCCGGTTGACTTCTGCCCTGAAACGAGTAGATTACAAAAAAGGTAAAAATAGAAGACGACCCGAACTTGAACTCCCTGGTCGAGTTCGACACGCCTTCGAAGCCCGTCGCGTTGGTCCACCTGAATCCTTCCGGTTACGCTTGGCCCACATGAGCTTTTTATTTTTCTGGTCGATCCTTTTCCTTAATAAATCAGCTGTTTATGTTTACAAAATGATAATCCCCTCGGTCCAAAATCTAGTGTAAACACATGCCCCCCAATTTTGGGATGAAATTTATTTTATTCCAAAAATGTCATTTTCCTACCTTTAGGTTCCGATCGACTATCTTTATTTCTTAGCCGACCAGCCGAGTTTTCTTCTCAACCGTTATTGCTTTTCCCCAAGGCCATCTTCAAACCGTAACCTTCAAAGAAGTCCGCAGCCACTTGATTTTAAGCAAAAAATCTCTTTGAGAGCTCAAGTTTGGTGCTTCCATAAGTCAAATGGCGACTCAAGATTCCATCCCTGAGGTAATTTTTGGGTTCCTTATCATCCCTCTTCTCTAATGAATCTCCATCTTTTACATTCTTCTTCAAATTTTGAATTTTCAAGCGCTTCATGACCAGATCCTTATCTCAGTTCAGGATAACCCAGATAATTTCTTTCTCGATCCAGTAGGCAATCTTGATCCTACTGAAGTTATTACCGCTGAAACTCAGAGAGTCTCCTTCAAGAATTCAGATTTCGCTTCAAAGCACTGGGGCAAAACTCCTTTCAGGAACTGGCCATCGATCATTCCGGGTTGGAGAGACTGGCTGATTAAGGTGGAAGCCAAGAAGAAGTCAGATTAGGTTCTTCGCAGTCTAGATCAGTGTATCACCCTATCCTTAGCTGATATGAAGAAGAATGAGCAGATGCTGAAGGCGGCTTGCTACTTTTGGTCTGGTACTTTCAATTCTTTTATGTTCAAGCAAGGACCTATGACCCCCACTTTAGCCGATGTGCACATGTTGACCGGCTTAAACATCATTGGATTTACTAACCCACACAGTCTCCAGATTAAGTCTTCCATTAAGCTTGGAAACTCAAAAGGTGGGTGGTCCAGCTATATCACTTTCTTCAACACCCCACAGTCCAGCGTTTCAGAGCGAGAGCATATCATCTTCCTGAACATGTGGCTGGAGAAGTACTTATTTTGTGGGCAGAGTTGCGGCCCAACTTCAAATTCCCTAGTTCTGGCAGAAAAACTGCTTGTAACCTCAGATATACCCCTGGGAAAATATCTCTTGGGCGCCCTGTATAGTATGCTGAATAAGGTAGCCCAAAGTCTGATGAAAAACGAAGGTATCCCATCAATAACGGGTCCTTGGTGGCTGCTTCAACTCTAGCTCAACCTCCACCTTCACAGGTTGATAACCATAGATTTGAGGACTTTGTCCTTCCCAAAACTATACCCAGACAGCCAAGAAAAGCTACTGACCAATGATGCCAAAGTGAGAAGGTGCACTTCATTTGGAGAGGCTGTTGCTATAATATTTGTCGATGAACCAGCTAGCTTCTTCTTCAAGATTTTCTACAAGGGATTCTCTGCTGACATTTTCAAATGGTTCCAATACCCAGACATTACAGATTTTGAGAACCCATACACCTTCAGGTTCCAAAGAGAATGTGATGATGAGGGTCTGAAGATCTTGTGTCAGATTATGAAACCTTGTCTCTTGCCAACTGAAATTAGGCATGGTAGAGAAAAACCTCTCATGTCCTACGAATTTTATCACCCTATCATGGCAGCCAGACAAATTGGTTTTGGCCAAGTGCCTCCATCCCTGTATTTTGCTGATAAACTCAGGCCAAGGGAAGCAGTAGACTCTGCCTTAGAGTATGACAGAATATTCCAACTGGAAAAATCTGTTTCCCTGAAGATGGTCAAGGAATGGAACTGCAGACCTTTTTCTTCAGTCTCTTTCCAGAACTGGTGGCAGCAATGGAGCATCCATCTCTTCAGCGAAGCTGTGGCCACTTACTGTCTAAAATTGGACTCATACTTCCAGGCACCGATGAGGTATAACTCAATTTGTCCTCAAATTTTATATCTTTACCACCTGCTCACTTCTAATATATGCCAAATTTTTTGTAGGATTTGGTCACCTTGAATCCTCCAGAAATAAATTACAACATATGGTGCCCAAATCCAAGGATTGGTTGTGATGCTCCCACAATCAAAACTTTGATGAAGAGGAAAGCTTCTGATGTTTCAGATGATCAAACCCTTAGCACTTTTATAAAGGAAGTTGGCTCCTCCAAGAAACAGAAAAATATCAAGCCAAGTGTTAAGGTTGTATCTAAGAAGAAGAAGAAAAACACATCTGACAGCAGCCAATCCCTGACAGAAAATGTCAACACAGAGGTAATAAAAATCTGCTTCTCCTTATTCTCATCAACAAGTTTGTAATTTTTTTATCTTCTTAATTTCTAGGAACAGGCTGGCACTCATAATATTGAGTTGCTTCAGGAGCAGGTGAATACTCAAAATATAGATCCTGAAGCACTTCCTCTTCCTAATTTTGATCAAGAGCTTCCCCAACCAGGTATACTTCTTAGCTAATAGCTCCATTTTCCTCGGTGGATGTTCCTGAAAAACTATCTGTGCAGGAACAAGGAGAGCCTTCTTCCCCTGTCATCCCCTTCAACTTGAAAGACTATATGGATGAAGAAGAAGCTTCTGCACCTAGATCCCCGAGAAATCTACCTGAAGAAGTTGAGATTCGGCTTCAGACACTAATCCCCCTTCTGGAGGTCAATACAGCCGACTTGGTGCAGGATGCAAAGGGAGTCTGGGACATCTTCGACCTGATCAAGGATAACATACCAAAGGACCTAAAAGAGACTGTCTTCTATTGCTCATATAGGATTTCTTGAACCAAAGTTCTCCAAGGTCAAAATCAAACTAAGGGCACGAGAAGCTCAAATATATCTGCCAGCACGTGAACAACATTGCATTTCTGACATAGTTGCCGAAAAGAATGTCATAGATCAACTAAATTCAAACTCCACTGTTCTTATCGGCAATCTATCATCTCTGGAAACTGAGAGGAATGAACTGCTGAGCAGGCTTCAAGTCATTCACGAACAGATCAAGTTGAAGAAGGATAGCCTGGAGAACATCCTTGTTGCCCTTCGTGAGCATAAGAAAAAGATAGCAATTCTTCATGGTGAGCTTCAAGATGTCAAAGCCAAGAAGAAACCGATCTCAGGCTCCATCGAAGAAGATCAGAAAGAGATTGATGAAATAGATGCTATCCGTCTAAATGCTCTGAATGCATTGAAATCTGCACTAAATATGTAATTTTGTTCATCTGTAATTCCCGATCCCCAATCTTTCCTTTATAAACATTCTTCATTGGCTGACTAGCGTCATGACACTCTATTATTTATTTGGCACTCTGTAACTTCATCGGCTATTCAGCCGATGTTATCCAGACAACTTATCTTTTAGCCGATCAATACAAGAACGACCTATCTTTTAGCCGATTAGTATCAAAACGGCTTATTTAGTCGATTCATCTTAGGATCCGAATCCAAGGGTACCCCCGAGCCAACGCCTTTTCACCTTCTCGAGTCTTACTCATAAATACCAAACGCTGGCTTCTCAAACACATCGCGCATTCATTGCCTTGCTCTTCATCCTTTGCTCTTCTCAGTCACCAACTGCTCCTCTTCTTCTCTCAGTGGTCAAAGCAATGGTAGACAACCGCGGAAAGCGCCCTGCGGAGGCATCGGAGTCTATAGACGGTCCTCCGGTGACCCGTCGCCGCGTGCTCGGGTAATGGTTTCTTTCTCTAATGTCTTCTTGTGCTTCGAAACTTTTCATTTATCCGGGGAAAACCCTAACTTTTCTGTAGTCCTTCTCCTCCAGCGGACGACCAAGGTCCCAGCCAACCCCCATCGGGGCACGGGTTGGCACTGGATGATGACGCGTGGGCCTTCATTTGGGGCGTCACCGACACCCGACGCCTCCTGGAGGAGGAGCGCCGTCGAACCGCCCGCCTAGTGGAGGAACGAGAAGTCCTCCGCGCTCGCCTCAACAGTGCTCTCGAGCACCTAGAGGCGTCCGACGCCAGGGTTGCTGGTATTTTCTCAAATCTTCCAACTCACCACTTTGATTACCTTTTGTATAACAACATTTAGTGAATCTGTTGGCAACTATTTGTTAAATACTTAGTCGATTTGTTCTTTGATTCGATCGAAATCAGCTATTTTTCTGATAATCAATCTTTTCCACCCAATTGTAGAACTCCAACAGCAACTCGATTGGCTCTCTCGGCGAGCCACAACGATTGCCGACTTCGTGAATGCACGGGGCAACAATCTGCGAGCGCGCCTGGACGATGTCGGGACGCGCATCAGGGAGTTGGTCCTCCACGCCATCTGCCATGGCGCCACCTTCGCCCTCGCCGGAGCCAAACTCAGCGGCGCTGAGATCTCTGGGGAAGTCTCCCCCTCCTTCGTCGGCGCCAGGACGAGGGAGGACTTCAGGGAGCTGGTGGAGGAGTTCCAACCCCTGGGGCTCGCCGTGACGGAGGTGTCGCACTTGGAGGACCTTCTGAACCAGCTCCATTTAGATTAGTTTGTTTTTAATGTTCCTTTTGTGTATCCGGCCTAGTGGCCGAACAAATCTGAACAAGTCTGCCCCTGCATCGTCAGGCTAAACAATTCTGTTAAATATCATTTGCCTGACATTTCTTTGCATTGCATTGCTTGAGCTTTCCAAAGCTTTTCTTTTGGTGAATGTTCTAAAGGCGACACTCCCTTAGCATCGGCTATCAATTAAAATCAAAAGACGATACATACATATCGGCTATTTTTGTTCTAAAGGCGATACATTAGTATCGGCTATAAAATCAAACAAATCGATCTCTCGTTCTAATTCTAAAAGAATTGATCTTGACTGACATAACACCGGCCTTAGCTCATTGGCGTCGATGCGAATCATTGTTAGCAAATTAATCCTTTAGAACATTTTTGAAGCCGATTGCTTAGATCGGCTGTTGACTCTCATTGGTTGTCTTGCTACGTTGTCAAAATTCCAAGCATCAGGATCTAAATAAGCAATACTAACAGTCGAATCGTCCGGTACCACTTCCACGGTGTCGCCGATCCACTGAATCACATTCTGATGCATGGTGGATAGGATGCAACAATTGGCGTGGATCCAATCCCTTTCAAGAAGCACATTGTAAGATCCCTTTGCATCTACTACAAAGAAAGTAGTCGGCATACTTTTGCTGCCAATTGTTAGCTCAACACATATAGCACCTTTAGTAGCCGATACGTTGCTAGCAAAATCGGTCAACCTCATATCGGTCTTAGTCAAGTCTTCTGTAGTCTTACCAAGCTTTCTAAAAGTGGCATATGGCATTAGATTAACCGCTGCCCCTCCGTCAACCAGCATCCTGTTTAAAGGCCTTCCATCAACAAACCCTTTCAAGTATAAAGCCTTTAAATGAGAATGTTTCTCAGGTTTTTGAAACGTGGCTTCTTCTGCTTGGTAGATCCACTAAGCAACTACCTCTTCATCATCAGACCCTTCTTCACGATCAGTAGATCTAAACTCAGCAGGAAGCATGAACAGAGCAGCGATGTTAGCCGATGATTCATCCTTATCGGCTATTTGCTTTACTTGCCAGACTTTGGGTTTCTTCTTTTGGATTTCATCATTTCTCAACCTTTGAACCCGTCATTTCGGACTCTTAGTCAAGCTACCAGGGCACCATTGTCCCTCTTGCCATGGATGATCATGAATTCATGATCGACTAATCTTGCTTCAAGCCGATTATGAACATTTTTGTTTTTTTATGCGCTGATCTATATTTCCAAACCTTAATCTTTCATGTACAGATTGGCGGTTGTCCCTTGACTACCTATAATCTTGGTATTGATCACTGCACTCTGGGCAATTACGAAGAGTAGGAAGTTTCAAGCCCTCGTTCCAACAATGTCTGAAGAAGGGACAGTCCCAATGATTCTTTTCTTCATCTCTGATGTGTCTTCCTTCTTCCCGAGACCTCCTATACTCTTTTTGTTCGAGCCACTCTTGATATTCTTCTTCATCTCTTTCCCTTTGCATTTGGCTCCTTTCCTTCTGACGTTGCCACTTGTTCAGTAAGATCCTGACAGTTGGACGTCTTCTTGCTTCACCAGCCCTCGAAGTCTCAGGTTGATCATGTTGATCATTGTTTTTCTTCCCTTTCATCTCCTAATACTCCCTGGCTGTTAATTGCTTCTTTGGATCAACTGTTCCGTCTGCCTTGGCTTTATGAGAAGTCAACACCTTGATTTCACTCTGAGGTGCTGGGGCTACCATATTCTGTGGGAAAGGATGACCATTGATGCTCAAGCCCTTGGCCTTTTCCAGACCTATTCTTCCTTTAATGATTGCCTTTTGTATCATATCTCTGAAAACTTGGAAATCATTAGTAGTATGGGTACCAGATTTATGAAACTTGAAGTACCTTTTATTTTTGAGCTCCTCGGCCGATTGGATGGTATGATTCCCAGTTAACTTGATCTGACCCTTTTCCAGCAAGTAGTCAAATATCTTGCCGGCCTTAGTGACATCGAAGCTATATTTTACATCTCTCTCGGTACTCTTAACCTTTGCCCAAGGCATGTATTCATTATTTCTACAAACCCAGTCTACAGCAGCCACTTCTTTATCACTTTCATCTTCTGAATTATCATTTTCATCTTCCAAGAAGAAATGATTCTCCGCATTGTAGGCTTTCTTAGGTTTAAAGACTTGATTGTATCGATTTTGGGGATCAATACTTGCCACCTTTTTAGCTAAATCGGCCATATTGTTACAACTGAAGTCGATTTTCTCTCTGATAGCAGGTATCAACCCTCTATTTGCAATGCTAACCACCTCTGAATCTGGCAATGTCAAGGAATAGCATTGATTCTTCATCTCTCTAAATCTTTGGAGGTACTGGTATCCAGACTCATTATTCGTTTGCCTTGTATCGATTAAATCCACTAAGCCTTTTTCCAATACTACGAAGCCGAAATACTTATGGAATTTATCTTCCAAGTCATCCCAGCTTTGAATGGAATTGGGTGGCAGAGATGAAAACCATGAGAAAGTCGAACCAGATAGAGAGAGGGAACATCCTAACCTCTCCGAGCTGGACCAGGAACTGGGTTATATGCTCTATGGTTGACACTGAACCAGTTCCTGTGAACTTGGTAAAATTAGGAATTCTATACCTTGGAGGGAGAACAACCTGACCAAACCATTCTGGATACGGCTTCTTGTAACCAGTCACTGTAGATTTTGGCGTCAAGCCAAATTGCTTCTAAACCAGGTCAGTTACCCGATTCATCAACTGGTCAATCTGATTCACCGGCTTCTAACAGCCGATGTTCTGCCCCCCGAAGGTGTTGCCGTTATACCCTGGGTTCTCTTGAGCATCCAAAGTATAGAAATCAGAAACATAATGATACCCTTGAGGGATATCACCAGATGCTACGTTCCCTTGATATGGCGGCGTATTGAAGTCTCTCGCAATGCGCCTTGCCTGAGGAGCTATTTTTGTAGCCGATGAGTATATGTTATTACTCATAATCGGCTGTTGCACTGGCTGCGATGTCATGCCCCCAGGGTTAACCATCATCTGATTTCCATTGCCATTTGGACCATTATTTTGAGGTCCAGCAGAAGTTCCAGCTCCTTGACTATTCTCAATGGTATACGTTGGACCTCTTTTGTCACCACCCAGGTTAAAAACTTCTTTAATGGCATTTGTGAGGCTGTTGAGAAAAACCTCATTGTGGTTCATCAAAGTGGACGCCATCGCCTTGCTTGATCACTTCTTGCATAGCGTTGTGCTGGACTTGGACCATTGGATCAACACGACCATCAAAGACCACTCTTGGAAGGTGGGTTTTCTGAATGACTTTCTTATCCCTAGTCTTGCTGAAACTTAATAGGCACAAGTGTCGATATTGATCAACGGTCTCTTCTACTAAGCGCTGAGTTTCCTCCGGGAGGTCCTCCATTTTCACGTGCAGTACTTCTTCATTGTCAAACGTCATGATTCATACTATCGTGTCCCGCTGGGCGTGCCAAAAGAATGTGTTGACACAAAATCTCGGTCGGTCAGTACCAACACACTCGTGCGCACGGTCCTCAGAGGGGTACGGAGCAGGTCCTGACCTCCTTTTCCTTCATCAAACCGGCAGGTTCCACGATTTAATAATCTTTTTCTTCTCCTTGTCAATTACAGGTCAAATTGACTAGCACGTCCGAAGCGATCTCGCCGAGAATCGGCACCACCGCTTGCTGAAGGTCTAGGAGGTCAGGACCTGCTCCGTACCCCTCTAAGGACCGTGCGCACGAGTGTGTTGGTACTGACCGACCGAGATTTTGTGTCAACACAATCCTAGACAGATTATATGCAGGGTGCAGATATGTAGCTGCAGTGCAGCAATGTGCTAATTAAACTATCAAGCAAAGTTCAAAATACTACATATGCGCGCACCAGTAAGAACACATACAGCTCAATGATACACTAGTGGTATGTCTAGAAATCGGCACCCAAAAAGAAGTATGCATGCGTGGATCTGAATGGGAGAAGTAGAAGTTTTGTGCCCATAAGAAAGGCCCATCGGAGGTGACGGTGACCTTGGTCTTATCGCGGGTGAGGTTTCCAGTCTTGCCGCCGCGACCTTGATGCATTCCTGCAGGAACTTCTCGAGTCGGCGTAACCCTTCTTCTTGCCGCCGCCGACAGCGCGCCCCCCTTCGCCCCAGCCACCACGCCACGCGCCATCTGCTATGCTCTCCTCCGCACCATCTCCTGTAGATTCAACGCCTGCGCAGGAGAGGGAGAATGAGGTCAGATCCAATCGCGAGCGGGGAAAGGAGATCGAGATCGAGATCAAGATGGAGACGCTGGGACATCAGGTCGCGGCGGGTTGTCGCGCGGGCAGGCGACGGGGGACCGCGCCGCGCCGCTTCTGAGATCCTGCTGGGCTGCTGGCGATTCCAACGTGGGTGAGCAAGGAGCTGCTAGCTGCGACCTGCGACGGTGTGGCCTCTGCGAGCGTGAGCGGAGCCTGAGCCTAAGCGAGAGAGTACGAGAACGAGATGGAGATTGGAGACGTTGACTGCGGTATGCGGTGACGGCTAGATGCCGGAGCCTGGAGGATTGGGGAATTAGGGTTGAATGCCGCATTATATACCCCACGATTTATTGGGCCTTTACATGGGCTCTGCGTCCTGGTGACCTGGTGGCATGGCGCCTCTCCTTCACGGGGCGGGTCAGCGGGGATCGGGGTCGGGGACCAGGGAACCATCCCGGTCCCCGTCATCCCCGACGGAGACAACTTTTCTACAATAGTCATCCTCGTGGGATCAATTTTCCACATTCCCCGTCCACTAATGGAAGAATTCCCCGTGGGGAATCGGGGATCGGGTCCCCGTTGCCATGTTTAGTGGTAGGGCATGATTTCCTAGTCTCATGATGATGAGGACTTGGGTTCAATCTTTAATCTAATTTTTTGCTATTTTTAGTTATATTTTTTCCTTATTTCAATCATATTTTTCCTTTTTTATTTTCTCCTCTTTTAGTTTTAAATTTTTATCTCTCCACAACTTATTCCAGCATACGTGCCGTCGTCCACATCAACACGGTCCCACCGCCCACGACACCTTGCACGGTTTCTATAATGTTTCTTTAGACTGTCATAGACAACTACACAGACAAGTACATAGACGATGACGGTTCAAGTCGTCACAGAGCAAATACTTGATTCTCAAACCATCATAAGGTCATCATAGATTCACTATGCGATGACGGTTTCAGAAACTGTCACCAGAAAACCGTCATGGATCAACAGGATTCTTGTAGTGAATTTTGAAATTTGAATTTTTAAAAATACCTCATATGGAGAAATAGCTAAAATAAAAGTTGTAGATCTAAAAAAAGTTATGTAACTTTGTAGTTGACAACTTTTTGATTTGAAATCATCTTGTCAATGAAAACTACGTTTCATATTCTCAAATTTGAAATTCAAATTTTTATAAACGACATCAGATGGAAAAACTACCAAAATAAAAGTTGTAGATCTCAAAAAGTTATGAAACTTTATAGTTGATAACTTTTTTATTTTTTCAGTTTTTTTTACTTTGCAAGTGTTTTTCTTTGTCGAGTGTCAACTCGACACTTGGCAAAGCCTTTGCCGAGTGCCCGACAAAAGGCACTCAGCAAAGAGCTCTTTGTTGAGTGTGGCACTCGGCAAAGCCTTTGCCGAGCGCATTTAGGGTTGTGCCGAGTGCCACAAATACTCGACAAAAAAGGAAAATTCGGTAGTGATTACCACAACCTTTTGACTTCCCTTTTTTAGAGAAAAATTATTTCCACAACTTTTCCTTTTTTTGGAATTTACAAAATTACACTCATTAATTTTTTGATATAGTCTTTACATAGTTTTACAAACAACTTACCATAACAATTTTTCTACATGACCTTATAATGTTTGTTCTATTAGGAAAAATTATAATAGTAGTTTCTCAACATAAATTTTATGGGGCACAGTTTTGTATCATTAAAATTATAATAACATAATTAGTATTATTTACATAACTTGTTCCGGACAAACTTTTAAATATAGAAAAATTGACAGCTTAATAAAAATAAGGAATAAAAATAAAAAAGAAAAGAGAAAAAAAGTGAAATTTGTATGAACATGGATGACTTGCTCCAACCCGAGCACACACTATGGCATCGTTTGGTACAGCTCAGCTTTACGAGCGAAACTGTCCTTTTAGAAAATAGTTTTATAAGTAACTTCCTAGATGAAGTTAAACTGTTTTAAAAAAGTGTTTGGCAAAACAGCTTCACCAATGACTTTATGCACGGATGGGAGAGAGAAATGAGGGTGTAAGCTGCGAAAAGCTAATTTTTTCAGCTTCATCTTAGCTTATGCTTTTGTGAGAGGAGGAATAAACCAGCTTCATGAGTGAAGCTATTTTGAAAAAAGTTATTTTGACAAAAAAAAACAACAACAACTCATGAAACGGTTTTGAGCTATACCAAACAGGCCCCATGTACCGAACATCATGCTGCCACTTCCACATGAAGATGTCACTTCATCTAGTGTGAGATGGACATCTCACAAGTCACAAGTATGAGGCTTGCTTGAGTATCAAATCACTGTCAGAATTCTCAATTACCTTAAGTGCCACAAACCGTAAGTAGAATGTCTAAACTGTCAAGGAAATAATCTATGACTATAAATCGTTAAGCAAATTCTATAGAGCAACTCCAACAGTTTTGTATTTTTTATTTGGCAAAACATGAAATTTGTCAACTCTCCAATCAATATGGGGAGGAGAAAAAAAAGTTATCTCCAACGGTTTGGCAAAATTGACTTGCCAAAATCTAAAAAAAAGGAAACTCGACGGTGCGGGAAGGAAGAGCGTGTGCGGGAGTAGTACACGAGACGGGATGCCAAGCCGATCACGAGCTTGCATATATGCCAATCCATCTCAGAATTTTGCCAAGTTAACAAAAATGCAAAGTCCATTTGTCAAACCGTTGGATAGGAGTTTTGTATACTTTTTTGCAAAAATAAGAATGCAAAGTCCATTTGCAAAACCGTTGGAGGTGCTCTAAGGACAGAGGATAAGCGAAATTGTTTTCCTTGGCTATTTTTGGCACATAGGATGATTGAGATTGGCTGGCAAGAAACTAGGACCTTACCTAACTTGTTAAAGCGACAAAAAATATTCCAACCATAAAGTAAATTAGTTTCTTTAAGGGTGAAACAACCTCCAAGAAAATATTCCTAACCTCAAGGAAATTAGTTTCTTGAGAGCCAACAACCTCCAATGAAATATAGAGCAAGTGTAAAAAAACATAAATAAGAAAAAGGGCATAAATCAGCAAAAGCCCTTTTCCAAGCTAAACCTCGAAGTAACTTGCGATCAAGTAAATTATTTTTCTTTTATATCCACTCTATTGAATCTTTAATAAATATTTGAGATCCTAAACAATTATAAAAGTAAAATGTTTGAACTGAAAAAGTTTCAGATTTCATCGAATACTATAATTTTGGATGCAAGATATAGACCGAAAAGCTGTTTGGATGCTGCAAAGAAATAGAGCGAGTTTTATTCAAATGACTCTACAAATGTTGATTTAGATAGCAATTTTTTGAAAGATTCTTGGAGATGCTCTTATATTAATATATAATGGTACAATTGTGTGTACTTGAAATGAAAAAAGTTATTACAACAGTAGAAATTGTGAAAACATTTTGCTAATTTGATGTAGTCTCCCTGAATATGGCCATACCAACAATAATAAAAGCAATATGGGTATATATTACAACATGAAAGAGACTGATTCCATATCGAACTAAATAGTTGAGACAAAAATGCACGCATCATAACAAACAAAGTCGTGTGGTCCTTGTGACATGTAACTAGCTAACAGATGACGACGACTCCATGAACGACCACCCATTCTTTCGGCAGTCCCAATTATAAAGTTATAGGATAGTTTCCATACTTACCAATTATTATAGCATATACACAAAAATCCCGGCATAGGGTTATGTATTATTTAAAACTATATTTCCAATGCTTAGCTACGAAATCAACTAATTTTAGCAACCTAGAGCTATGCAAATCAACAATCTTTCCTAGTAAAGTTCCACCCTAACACCACGAGTTTGGTCCATCAACTAGCAAGCTAAAAAATAACTAAACTCTAACAACTTTCAACTGGCCTCTTCCATGGATGGTGGCTGCTGCTCGTGACCAAAGTAGCCACCTCTCATAATGGGTATGGGGTGTCGTTCTTCTATCAGGTGGAGATATCTACCAATTTGGGTGGAGAGTAATATACCGATCTGACTTTAGATCAAAAGATCCAAACCCTGCAAGCCCACACATCTCCTCTAGTTATCAATGGTGTCACTGCCTAGTTGATCCTACTGAGAAGGCTAATCTCTACTTGCGAGTCGAAGAACACAAGCAAGAACTCGAAAAAGCTCAAGTTAGCATTTTTCTAAAAAAAATCACAAGGTTTTTGTACTCATTTTCAAACTGCACCACTCAATCCTAACATGCATTCAAAGTTATATCGCTCCACCTGATAGTCATGCAAACATGTTTGTCCCTCTTGGTAGTATTGTTATCTATCATAAACCCGTTCAAGCACTTCTCTATTCAACCTTAGACAAGTGGAATAAAATTCCCTACAAATATACCTTTGCTTTGCATTCCATTCCATCTACATGTCGGTGATGCTACTCAAGCATCCAACCTTCATATCATCAAATCATGAAAAATAGTCACGCATAAGTGTAGAGATCCACAATATCTTGACCATTTCCAATAGCATGAAGCTCCTCCATCAACGATACTCTATCAT
The DNA here is from genome assembly GCA_009763385.1 of Coix lacryma-jobi var. lacryma-jobi. Taxonomy (NCBI): domain Eukaryota; kingdom Viridiplantae; phylum Streptophyta; class Magnoliopsida; order Poales; family Poaceae; genus Coix; species Coix lacryma-jobi. Next base: position 28,340,680 of record CM019831.1, read on the forward strand.
GCCACTTAATCATCAACACAAATCTTCATGTTGGCATGATCACCTTGGAATGATATGACCCACTTCATTCCTTCATATGGCCTTTTTAGTCCATGGATCTTAGCCTTGATTGATCTTTACCATTGCCCTGATCTATCGGCTCCAAGCCCTCTACTCGCACTTCACCACCTTGACAGTTTGTCGTGTCCCAAGCCTCTAGCTTGCCCTTCACCTCGGCAATTGGTCCTTCTCAACCAAACCTCTCCATAATCTTCTCCACCTTGCCATATGAGACAATGTTATATATCATATTCCATAAGATCCTTGATCTTCACAAGTTACCACTTGCATCACATACACAAGCCTTCTCTCTCTGCCATGGTCTTCATTGCTTTTCTCAACCTAGTGTGTGTGGACTAAACACCTGTTCAGAGCTATCTCAACTAATATATCGACCATGCCTATCTCTTGCATGGCATCCTCGGCCACAGCTACTCCGCCCACATGCTTATTGGCTACCTTGACATCATCAGTCACAAAGGGCTACCACCTCGCATGAGCTATTCACGGGTTCCTTCTCTAGCCACAACGTACACAACACATGGACTGCTATGGACTTATGGTCGTCTGTAGAGGAGGGGGGGGGGGAGTTAACTGATTGGTTCCTTCTCCGGTTACCATCTGCTACTAGACATTTTAAGCACATATGAATCTTGTCTACTACTGGGCTACACACTATTGTGTGAGTATAAATAGATAGTCATCTTTTTGTACCAATATTTTAAATCTATTTAATATTTTAGATCCTTAATTATTTCAAATGAAAAAGTTTCAACTACAAAGTTTTAGGTCTCATTCAGCTCTATAACTTTGATAAAGTGTGACTCCATTTAAGGTTTCAAATTTTTTCAAATTCAAATATCAGAATTTGTGAAATTAAAACAAATATTTCAAACTCTAAATACCTTCAAATAAAATTTATCAACAACAAACTTATAGGTTTGGTCGGCCACTACAACTTTGGTATTTAGTATGGAAACAATCACGGTGGTATATGGAAATTCTAAATTTGGAATTTAAAAATTTAAAAACTTAAAAACGCATATTTGAAAAACAAATTCACTAAAATATATTTCAACTAAAACTCTATATATTTTATTGAGAATTACAACTTTGGTACATAATCATGGCAATATACAAGGTTGTTTGAAATTATAAAATTTCAAATTTCAAAATCTGTGGACTTAAAACAACATTGGGACTTTAAACAGTTTGAAATAAAAAAAAACTTCAAACCTACAAAGCTGTAGATCTAAAGGGCTACAATTTTAGATACTACTATTTCTACAGCTGGGCCTCTTAAGATAGCACACACTACAGCAGATTCATTCTTTGTCGAGTGCTAGCAGCACTCGGCAAAGAGCCTTTTGCACTCGGCGAAGGCTTTGCCGAGTGCCGCACTCGGTAAAGAGCACTCGGCAAAGAAAATGTCGGCAAAGGGCTCTTTGCCGAGTGCCAAATATCGGGCACTCGGTGCCTGCTAACGTGGCACTCGGCAAAGAAAAAAACAAAAAAAACCCCGAAAAAATAGGGAAAAAAATTTATTTAATTGGGGGAGAGGCTCACTGGTCAGCGCCCACATATTTCAAACTCTAAATACCTTCAAATAAAATTTATCAACAACAAACTTATAGGTTTGGTCGGCCACTACAACTTTGGTATTTAGTATGGAAACAATCACGGTGGTATATGGAAATTCTAAATTTGGAATTTAAAAATTTAAAAACTTAAAAACGCATATTTGAAAAACAAATTCACTAAAATATATTTCAACTAAAACTCTATATATTTTATTGAGAATTACAACTTTGGTACATAATCATGGCAATATACAAGGTTGTTTGAAATTATAAAATTTCAAATTTCAAAATCTGTGGACTTAAAACAACATTGGGACTTTAAACAGTTTGAAATAAAAAAAAACTTCAAACCTACAAAGCTGTAGATCTAAAGGGCTACAATTTTAGATACTACTATTTCTACAGCTGGGCCTCTTAAGATAGCACACACTACAGCAGATTCATTCTTTGTCGAGTGCTAGCAGCACTCGGCAAAGAGCCTTTTGCACTCGGCGAAGGCTTTGCCGAGTGCCGCACTCGGTAAAGAGCACTCGGCAAAGAAAATGTCGGCAAAGGGCTCTTTGCCGAGTGCCAAATATCGGGCACTCGGTGCCTGCTAACGTGGCACTCGGCAAAGAAAAAAACAAAAAAAAACCCCGAAAAAATAGGGAAAAAAATTTATTTAATTGGGGGAGAGGCTCACTGGTCAGCGCCCACATATTTCAAACTCTAAATACCTTCAAATAAAATTTATCAACAACAAACTTATAGGTTTGGTCGGCCACTACAACTTTGGTATTTAGTATGGAAACAATCACGGTGGTATATGGAAATTCTAAATTTGGAATTTAAAAATTTAAAAACTTAAAAACGCATATTTGAAAAACAAATTCACTAAAATATATTTCAACTAAAACTCTATATATTTTATTGAGAATTACAACTTTGGTACATAATCATGGCAATATACAAGGTTGTTTGAAATTATAAAATTTCAAATTTCAAAATCTGTCGACTTAAAACAACATTGGGACTTTAAACAGTTTGAAATAAAAAAAAAACTTCAAACCTACAAAGCTGTAGATCTAAAGGGCTACAATTTTAGATACTACTATTTCTACAGCTGGGCCTCTTAAGATAGCACACACTACAGCAGATTCATTCTTTGTCGAGTGCTAGCAGCACTCGGCAAAGAGCCTTTTGCACTCGGCGAAGGCTTTGCCGAGTGCCGCACTCGGTAAAGAGCACTCGGCAAAAAAAATGTCGGCAAAGGGCTCTTTGCCGAGTGCCAAATATCGGGCACTCGGTGCCTGCTAACGTGGCACTCGGCAAAGAAAAAAACAAAAAAAACCCCGAAAAAATAGGGAAAAAATTTTATTTAATTGGGGGAGAGGCTCACTGGTCAGCGCCCACTCGTTTTCTTTGAAATCGCAAGTTCTCCTATTTTTCACGCAACCGCCCACTCGTTTTCTTTGAAATCGCAAGTTCTCCTATTTTTCACGCAATTTTCTCTCACGCAGTCAGCAGGATTCGAACTCACGACCTCTCGCTCGCGCGGAGCCTCCTCTACCACTGCACTACACACTCATATACGTTCCACCTCCATTTAGATTACCCATATATTATACTAAACCCTGTGTAACTTGCTTATTTGAGGCCCTAAACGAATTCAAATCAAAAAGTTGTCAACTACAAAGTTTTCTAACTTTTTGAGATCTACAACTTTTATTTTGATAGTTTTTCCATCCGAGGTCGTTTATAAAAATTTGAATTTCAAATTTGACAATTTGAAACGTAGTTTTCGTTGACAAGATAATTTCAAATCAAAAAGTTGTCAACACCAAAGTTTCGTAACTTTTCGAGATCTATAACTTTCATTTTGGTCATTTTTCCATCCGAGGTATTTTAAAAAATTCGAATTTTAAATTTTTCAAATTCGAACGCAGTTTTGCATAACTAGATGACTTCAAATTAAAAAGTTATCAACTACAAACTTTCATAACTTGTCAAGATCTACAAAGTTTATTTTGGTTGTTTGACCATTTGTGCATCCGACATTGTGGTTCTAATATTATTCACAAACATTATATATCACTCTTGTAGTTTTATAAACTACCGGAGAGATATATAAGATTTGTGAACGAATTTATTTTAAGTTTGTCAAATGAAGAAATAACCAAAACAAAAATTGTTCATCTTGATAAGTTAACCAACTTTGTAGTTCAAAACTTTTTCATTTGGATTAATTTACTGCTTCAAAATGTAATTTAAAAACTGGCTTTGCCGAGTGTCAAAAAAACACTAGGCAAAGAGCTCTTTGTTGAGTGCCACATGACTGGCACTCGGCAAAGAGCCCCTCTTTGCCGAGTGCCAGTCTGGCGGCACTCGGCAAAGAGCCGACCACGTGGCACAGTTCGGGGCCACATGCTTTGCCGAGTGCCACGTGGCTGGCACTCGGCAAAGAGGGGATCTTTGCCGAGTGCCGACATCTGGCACTCGGCAAAGCATCCTTTGCCTTGTGTTTGCGCTTTGCCGAGTGCCACGTGGCCGGCACTCGGTAAAGAGGCTCTTTGCCCAATGCCCGAAAATTGGCACTCGGCAAAGTCTCAAGCACTCGGCAAAGATTGATTTTCCCGTAGTGACACCTCTATTAGTCTATTTCTGGAGGCGAGCTCATAGAATTCACGCCTATGTTAATCCATTAATAGAGGTGACATCTTAGGGCATATATCTCTGTTGATTGACTATAAATAGAGGTGGTCACCTTTTCTTGAGAATTAGAGGTGGTCACCTTAAGATGATTGCCTCTGAAAATCAATAACAATGGTAGGTTTTTGCCTGGAGGCTGTCTAACTACAACAGAATAGGCCTTTGGATGATCTATCAACTGAGCTTTAGTCTCGGCAAAAAATTACGTCCGGGACTAAAGACTTTTAGTCCCGGTTGGTATTACTAGTCCCGGTTGGTAATACCAACCGGGATGAAAGGGTGACCTGGTCCTTTTAGTCTCGGTTGGTGTTACCAACCGGGACGGGACTAAAGGTCCTTCCCAAGTGAATTTAAAAGGAAAACATCCAGAACTATATCACGTGAGTTGTGTAGCTCAGTTGGTAAGCGTGCGTGAGGCGAGAGGTGCTGAGTTCGAATCTCACAAACACACGGGGCTAAAGGCTCTCACCTTTAGTCCCGGATTGGTAGCCCTGGTTGGGAAAACCGGGGCTAAAGCCCCTTCCCAACCGGGGCTGAAGCCTGTTTCTGTACTAGGATAACCATTTACAGAGGCGGCCCCTCGATGTGCACACCTCTGTTTATTAGAGAGGTTGTATCCTACACTACTACACAAATCTTTGTTGCAGCGGGCATTTTCGATTAATCGCAGCGGGCAAACGTGTCCAAAAAGGTGACAACGTCACGGTAAATCGTGACTCCACTGCAGCGGGCACCAGTGCCTGTTGCGGTAAATCTATTTACCGCAACGAACACTTTATGATGCCCGCCACGGTAAATCTGTAGAAAAAAACAAAAAAAACCAAAGCCCACCGACGAGCCCGTTTCTCGAGCCCACCGGCAAACCCAATCCCAACCCAAAACCCTAGCACCACCGAGATCTGGAACCCCAACGAGGCGCCGCGCCACCCCACGACGCTATACCACCGCCGCCGTCATGGATCTGCGAGTCCGAACGCCGGATCCACGAGCCCTGCCACCGGATCGAGTTCGTCGACAGGTCCCTCCACCAGACCGAGCCCACCGTCGCGCCCCTCCACCGTCACCGCCGTCGGGAGGAGGGAGCTGGGCCCGCTAGATCTGGACCTACCTCCGCCTTGTCAAATTTGGACTGACCTCCACCGTGCGCGCCGGATCTAGCCATGGGAGGTAGGAGTGATGGAGATGGAGAGATATGAAGAGGGAGTTGGAGAGAGGAAGAGGGAGATGATCGAAGTACACACCTAGATCCGGCCAGCCTCAGCCTCTGTCGCCCTGCTGCTGCCCTACGCCACCACGGACCCGTCGGCCGGCTGCTTGGACGGGGAGTGGAGGGCACCCGACGTCCTCAGCACGAGAGAGAGAGAGAGAGATGGAGAGGGAGGATTGACTGCGACTGCGGAATGTGTGAACAAAACCCTACTCCTTGTATTTATACAAAGGATGGCTATTGGGCCTCGTCTGGGCTCGTCTTAACCGTAGCGGACATCTTAACATGCCCGCTGCGGAAAATAGCTATTTACCGCAGCGGACATCTTAAGATGCCCGCTGCGGTAAATTGATTTACCGCAACGGGCAAAAGTTGGCCGCCATGGTAAATCAAAAGTGTCCGCTGCGGTAAATCGTGGGATTTACCGCAGCGGACAAAAAAAAACGTCCGCCACGGAGACCAAAAGAGCAACGCTGCGGTAATTCGTTTTTGTAGTAGTGCTAAAACCATTTTTGTAGCGGTGAGAGTTTGTTGGGATTACGATTCCATATGTACCTGCTTGACCCCCAAGTCATGTAATCTCTATATATACCACCTGAGAGGCTTTGTATAATCAATCACCAATTTTATTCCTCCTACAGTTATGCAAGATTGTCTTTGTTTTTTTAGGAAAAGTCTTGTCCAGATTATCTGCTCAATTATTTAATGGCTTGATACACTATAGTTATTCTATATATATATATATATATATAAAGTCAATTTCATGGGATTTGGTTGTACCGACATCTTAGCATTTGCATAGGCGGTGTGGCCAAAGTCCTTTTTTGGGGGTATATATATAAATGGGTGGTGGTCACTATAGGATAGAGTATCTGTACTTTTGCTAAAACTTTTATTGCCTGTGAACGTCATGAATTCAGATGTCAGAAGTGCTTCAAGTTTGTTGTATAAATAGGATAAAATGTCCTTGAAACTTAAAAAAAAACATCCTTTATAAAAAAGTGTAGATTGCATGTAATTAAGAACACATAGGTTTGCCAATTATTTAAGTCCTAGGCAAGATGTGGTGTAGATTTTATAACGCTTAACATGGTTGCAAGAGAGCTGGTAAAATCTGAACAGGAATGACCAACATTTGAGGATTGGGAACACAGTTTTATGTACATAATATAGGATGCGTATTAGCATCATGTTGTTTCTGCATTTGCTGTTCTATTTTTCTCCTTTTCTCTTGAGACATACTTTATGCAATTTTCTGTTTTAAGCTCCTATATATGACTAATTTCACAGTTACTCTATACAACATTCGTGCTTATAAACATGACATGCATGTACGAATGTTATACACACAAGCATACATAATATTATGGCCTTAGGGGCTGCATAAATGGCTGCACACCGGCCAGTTTGCCATCTTGTAACTCACCATTACTCCTCCTTTAGGCTCTGCGACTAGCTTGGTCCAATCAGGCTCAGGAAAAGGAGATTCCAATTTTAGCTCGAAGTTTCTTAACAAATAGCTCCATATCACCTTAATTTGCAAATATGCATAGGACTCGCCTAGGCAAGCATGCCTCCCAGCACTAAATGACGTGTAAGAAAACCTACCACCAACTCTGTCTTCTTCTCCTCCTGGACCAAACCGGTCTGGGTCATACACATCTGGGTTCCTGTAGATGTGAGGTAGGTTTGTTGTTGAATAGCACTGTGCTTACCAATGTATGCCCGCTATGGATCTCATACTCATTGCCGTCTTTCGTCCACACAGTGAAGTTCTTGTGTACTTTGCGAGGAAACATTGGTACTGGAGGATGCATCCGTAGCGTCTCCTTGATGCAACGGTGCAAGGTGTCCATCTTTAGGAAGGCATTATAGTCTAGATGACCCCCATATTTTGTAACTATTTTCTTCTGCTCCTCAAGGACAGATGTGAAGCTCCTTGCTGCACTGGCAGCAAGCAGGTGAGCACCTGTCCATACACTTGTGATGGTGCTTGTGTGCATTCCTGCATGGAGCAAGGAGATGATCATCCCAATCACCTCTGCTTCGGTTGTAGATCGCCCGTCTCCGTATTTGGATCCTATCAAGTTCTGCAACACGTCATTCTCGACATTGTCATTGCACGTCTTGCGTGATCTCACAATTTTAGTGAACATCTCTGAGAGCTTGGCCCGTGCTCTGTCACGTCGTCGGTTTGCTGGAGTTGGAGCATACGGGAACAGTACACTGGTTAGGAACAAGCCATTGTTGGTGAGTTCATGGAACAGGGTGAAGAACTCATCGAGCATCTTTTCCCTGACCTCCTTCTTCCCGATTAAGCATCGGGCAGAGATTAGCATGAGTAACTTTTCAAGCTCTTGTTTCAGATCAACCATGCCTACCTGTCCCCACTTTGCAAAGTAGTCCTGTAAAAATAACAATAATAATAATGATATACTTTTAATTTCTTAAATAATAAGTGCCATGTCCTGTGTGAATTGGGTGACAGATATATGTAACAATTGTGTGAACAGTACTTGGATCCCAATAGGGGACCTAGAATTTTTAAGTAAACATGGTATGCTCTGTGCATGTTCACAGCTAGTAACTAATGATAAAGGTCGAAAGTGTTACAATATTTTTATTTGAAAAATTGCAATGCCACAACAGAGAAGCGTCTTATCTAGTCAGCTGTAGTAGTGAAAATATGTTTGTGCTGGCGTGAAGCATTACTCGAAGATGTTAGAGCCTTGCTACTTTAGAAGTCTTCAGCTTATGAAGTAGTGAAGACAACACTATCTTTGAATGACGATACTTGTGTCAGAGTGGTTACACTGATGTATGCCTGGTGGGTGGCTAGAAATAAGGCTAATGCCGGAGAAGGAGTAAAACAACCCGGTCAAGTCGTCCAGCATGCCACTGTGTTGGCAACTCAGGCCAAGCCGATAGAGAAGAAGGAAACGAGCAGGGCATCACAGCCACAAAGATGGGAGCGACCTCCAGAAGGAATTCTCAAAGCAAACTGTGATGGCTCCTTTGTAAAAAAACTCAAAGAAAGGGGGATGGGACTTCATCATAAGAGATCATTGGGGCAAGGCGATTATTGCAGGATCAGGATCCCTTTCAGCTGTCCTTGATGTTGATTGCTCTGAAGCCCAGGTGTGTGTTGCTGCTCTACAAGCGGCATCGAACCAAGGCATTGCTAGATTGATTTTGGAGACTGACTCAATGAATACAGTCAAGGTCATGATGTCAGATGAGATGGATTTATGTCCTGCTTCTGTCTTGTATCGAGAAGCAAGGGATTTAATTAGGTTGTGCTTTATTTCAGTTCAAGTTCTTTATGTTCCTAGGTCTTCTAATAAGTGTGCTCACGAGTTAGCTCGTTTATGTCTAAGTTGGGACACGGATAAGCCACATGTATGGTATGATCCCCTGCCCAGTTTTGTAAATGACTTACCGTGTGTTTGGTTTGCAGGATATCCCGGGTTGTCCCGGGTTCGACCCAGGTGACCAGCTGTTTGGATGGAGGGATGAGTGGAACGGGGTTAACCCAGGTCGGGAGATTCCCCTGAGATGCGGGTTGGCGTGGTCCGCTCGATTCGAGGGGACGAGCGCAACCCACTCCAACGTCGTTCTCCTCCGTCTCGCACGAGTGGCTGGGCGATGCGGTTGGTGGGTCACCGGTGGGGACGGGCGATGTTGCAGGGCGGGCCGTCGCGCCCGCAACAGGGCAGGGCGACGAGCAGGGCGGCCGTCGACGCGGTGGGGCTGGGTGCCGACGGTGCAGGAGACGCGCAGGGCGGGCCGGCGGCCGGTGGTGCGACGCGGTGGGGAGGGGCGCTGGCGGGGCAGGCGACGCGCAGGTCCGGCTGCCGGCGCGGTGGTCGGGCTCGGGCTCGGGGAGACCGCGGCCATGGCGTGCGAGCTCGGCGGGGAGAGCGGGGGAGCGGCTCAGGCGAGCAGCCGCAGGGGCGAGCGGTGGTGGGCGGTGCGGTGCGGGGAGACGGCGGCCATGGCGTGCGAGCTCTGTGGGGAGAGCGGGGGAGCGGCTCCGTCGAGCAGCCGCAGGGGCGAGCGGTGGTGGGCGGTGCGGTGCGGATTTGGTGCGATGCGGATTCGGGAGATCGGAGGAAGAAGATAAGGCTAGAATAAGGTGGGTGACAGGTGGGCTCCACTGATGGTTACTGTTAACGGTGTTAAAATGTCATCATCACATCCCTCTCCATCCTTCTATCCAAACAAAGAACTGGGTTCAACCCAACCCTTTACCCAAACACAAGCTGGGTTCATCTCATCCCAGAAAACTGGGTTGAACCCAACCCAACCCGCTTGGTCCCCAAACCAAACACACGGAGTGGTTCGCGACTCTACTGAACCTAATATTTATGAATAAAATCTGATGAGTTTGTTTCAAAAAAAATATGTTTGTGCTTACACAGTATATAACTTGGTATACCTAGTTATATGCATACCAAGTCAATAAACATGGTATGCTTTGTGCATGTTCACAGCTAGTAACTAATGATAAAGGTCGAAAGTATTACAATATTTTTATTTGAAAAATTGCAATGCCACAACAGAGAAGCGTCTTATCTAGTCAGCTGTAGTAGTGAAAATATGTCATCTTACATAGATTAAAAAAATACCTAACATTTTTATGGTGTTTTATGCCAACAAATATAGTTTGTGCTGATGTGCATAATATATACATAGCCGCTGATGTGGAGTTAAGTGGTTGACATGACTTGTTTTGTTTGTGGTTGACATGATTTGACCAGACTATAGCTAGAGGAAACGATAAGAGGTAATTTGTGCTGGCCAATAAGAAGGATCACCACGTTGACTAGAGGAAAAGTTAGTCAAACTTTATTCAAGACAAATTTATTGTCATTGGACTTTTCATAAAGGATTCAAAATCAAATGAAATCAAGTTTCATGATTACTTGAAAGACTACACTAGGAGAAGAAAAATTTAATCAGGTGCTTCCTCAGTCTATAATACTCCCTCTATCCCAAATTAAGTCAACTTCTAAAGTTGTCATAAGCCGAAAGTTTGACCAAATTTATAGAAAAAACTATCAATATTCATGAAATATGTTTTCATAATGTACCCATTTTGTGTTATAGATGTTACCCTTTCATACAATGTTGGTCAAACTTAAGATAATTTCACCTAGTATGATTCTACTCCATAGAAATCAATTTATTTTGGGATGGAAGCAGAATCTCAATAGATTATTTGACATGAAAGCTTAGACATCATGGTCAATTCCTACTTACCCCCACTTCTTGAATCATGGGACCAGCATGGCTCCTCAACTTTGATGGTTTTAGTGCATTATAGTAGAAACGAGCCTGCTCATTCCGGGTGGCAGTGTCCACGGCATAGCCAACCTCTTTGCCAAGCATGGGCACAGTGAATTCGAGGGTATTACCATAGCTAATCTCTGAATCCAAGCCTTGGTAAAAATGGGCAGAGACCTCTGGCCCAATCAAGAATGTCACCTTGAATTTAAAGAAACTTATAGTGAACACACTCCCCAACTTTGTATATTGATCATGGATCATCGCTTGCAGGCCCTTTGAAAGAAGTGTATGCAAAACTGGAATGATAGAAACGCCCTTCACTGTTGGTGGATGTGGCCGAATGCATCTTGGACCAAACGTAATTCCTCCTCTTGTAGCCTTGCTGATAACCACAGTGATGAAAACAAGAGCTATGGTGAACCACATTACACCATTTATCATATCCATGATAAAACAGTTATGGGTAGAGGAGTGACGGAGTGCAGCAGCTCGGCCTTGACGAAAGCACTGCCTACACAAGGATTTGAGTTGGAAGTTATATTAGTGCTGTTATATCACGAAACAAATGCAGTATGGACACATATTTTAGCCTGGTTATGACAAACATTTTGGTTTTGTTTACATTTTATAAGAAAATTCATGTCTTCATTAGGAATTCAAGAGTTTATAGAGCACATGAGGTCTTTGATACAATAAAACCACTGGAAGTTTAAACAAGGGTAACAAAGTAACAAAAATTGTGGCTAGAAAGTTTGGAGCCACATTTTGCTATGACTAAGAAAGTCTTATCAAATTTTTTTACTCCATGACATGTAGAGTCAAAAAGAATATTTCTTATGTTTAATTGTCAACTAAACACTTGTCAACTTAGCTAAACTTGGCTAAGGTGAAGCGTGTCTAGCAACCAAAACACCCCTTAGGTGTGATGAACAAGGTGAGATATGCGAGGCAATGATTCTGATACATCTAAGGGGCCCGTTTTGATTCGTAGACTCGAACCAGGTTGGCAGAGTTGTTTTTGACCACCAATTCAACCACATGTTGAAATTCCGTTTCTAGTGTTCAGATGGTGATGAGCAAGCGCACAGTTAGAATCAATTCCCTGCTTGTTTGGTTCAAGGCTCCTCCTGTTGACACTCAAATTTGTCTGAGTGCATACATATGTTCACTCGCCTGTGGCTGGCCTCGGCTCTTGTTTGGTTAAGAACATGGAGAAGAAAAGAAGGATAATTAAGCACCAGCGATTCGGACAGAGGGAATCCAGCCGACTCAGAATCAGAACTACCTGCTGGGTCTCGTAATGGGCTGGTTTTGTATTATTACTGTAACCAAATCTCATAAATAAACGGGTCAATTCTCAGTCCTACCAAACAACTAACCGTATTGAATTTTTACGGTCCCATTTTCTGGTTTGAAGGCCAAATGGAATTAATCGAAGAAATAACAATTTTATATCTAATACAGTACGTATAAAGGAAGAGCAGGGTGCAGAGATGCGTGTAGCCGTGTACCTTCAGATTCGGCACAAACTAAAGCAGCGCCTTTTCCCTCCAAAGTCCAAAGTTCCTCTGAACCGAGCTTGTGCAGCCAACTATAGCCTGTGTAACGTACGTACTATATATAAAGCCGTAGCGGGATTAGATGGATCCAAATATATAAAAACTGTAACGTCAGGACCCAAACGCCGGCGTCACTTAAATAACAATACCGGATCACTTCTCAAGACGCCAAACGCTACCAAATGGTGATGAAGTTCTTGATTCAGTAGATTATAACCTGTGTATTTGCCGGCCAGCCACCAGGATGAAACGTCCTGAATTTTGTATGCCCAATATTGATGGGCTTGTTGGCTCTCTCTCTCTCTCTCTCTGTGTAACGGCAGCAGCAGCACGCAATCGACCTTCTGCTGCCGGTGTTCTTCCAGTAGCCCCCATGGTGTTTTGGCCAACCCATCGTACGTGCTACTCCACGCCACCGTCATTTGAACAAGATGAAATTTTATCCTTTCTTATTAACTTTAATTCTAGATCCGTCGCTGCTACATACAAATATATCAGCTATTACGTGGAACTGAAGTCAATCCAACCACTGGTATTGTACGCCTAGGTGATCATGTCCAACATGTACACGGTTGATAGCCTGACTTAGAGTCCAAGTACATATTAGATCTGTTGTAACCAACTAGTTGTAATCGTGCCACGGCAGGGGCTCTTCCTGCTTATATTAACGTGAAGCCGAGAGACCGAGAGCTCATCTCGTTAAACCCTATTCCATCTTACATGGTATCGGAGCCAATCACGCCAAAGAAATTCATCCATGGTGTTTCCATCTTCCTCTGCGCAATCCACGACAACTTTCCTCGGTCTCATGTTCATACCTGTGACCGAAAATCTAACCCGGAGCAATTTCCAATCTTGGAAATCCCACGTGCTCTCGGCGATTAGAGGAGCACAGGCTGGCAAGTTCATCGCTCCTGGAGTAAAGCCTCCACCGGAGTTCTTGCCCGTAAAGGACGACACCAAGGAGTCACCAGTTCCCAATCCTGAATATGAGAGCTGGGTGGCCAAGGATCAGCAGGTTCTGAGCTACCTGCTGAGTTCCCTCTCCAAAGAGATCCTCGGTCAGATTTCAACTGAGATGACGGCGTTGGCGGTAGCTCAACAGGTAGCTCAGAACCTGCTGATCCTGAAGTTGTTCCAAATTCATCTTGTATCCTGAAGCGAATTTGGAACAACTCCAACAAACTCCACATTGACACAAATTCATCTTGTATCATAAATCAACCCATCATCCTGAACACAATAAAGATAGAAAACCACTGGTGCCAACAATAGTCTCTTGGACTATCCAATTAAACCGACTAAGCTTGAGCACAACTCAAACTTAGCAACAGGAACAGACTTTGTCATCAAATCAACAGGATTATCATGAGTACTAATCTTGCATACCTTCAGCTTACCTTCTTCAATCACATCACGCACAAAATGATACTTGTATGGAACATCTGATCTTTAGTGAGGTAAATTGCACTTTGACTGTCACAATGCAAACTTATGCAAGATTCAACTCCACATAGCTCAGCGTACAAACCTTTCAGCCAAATTAATTCTTTGCACGCTTCACAAATAGCCATGTATTCTGCTTCAGTAGTAGACAAAGCAACAACAGACTGTAAAGTAGCCCTCCAACTCACAGCACAACTGTCAACAGTAAACACATAACCAGTAAGTGATCTTCGCCTGTCCAGATCAGCAGCATAATCAGAATCCACATAACCAATAAGACTCTTATCAGTTCTTCCAAACTTTAAACAAGAATCTGTTGTGCCTCTGAGGTACGTGAAAATCCACTGAACTGCCCTCCAATGTTCTTTGCCAGGATTAGACATATATCTACTAACAAGACTCATAGCATATGACAAATCTGGACGAGAGCAAACCATGACATACATCAAAGACCCAACAACACTAGAATAAGGAACCCTTGACATGTACTCAATCTCTGCATTTGTACTAGGACACTGAGCAGCTGATAACTTAAAGTGAGGTGCAATAGGGGTACTAACAGCCTTAGCATTTTGCATGTTGAAACGCTAAAGAACCTTCTTGATATAATTTTATTGACTAAGAAATAGCAAACCAGATTTTCTGTCTCTACTAATTTCCATACCAAGAATTTTCTTAGCACTACCAAGATCTTTCATATCAAACTCACTACTCAACAGCTTCTTTAACTTAGTGATTTCAATCTTACTCTTGGCCGCAATCAGCATATCATCAACATATAACAACAAATATATAGGTGATCCATTAACATGCTTGATGTAAACACAACTATCAAATTTAGATCTTTTAAAACTGTGTGACAACATAAATGAATCAAACCTCTTGTTCCACTGACGAGGGGACTGTTTCAAACCATACAAGAATCTCTTCAACTTGCACACATATTTTTCTTTGCCAGACACTATGAACCCTTCCGGTTGGTCCATGTATATGTCCTCCTCAAGCTCTCCATGGAAAAACGCAATCTTCACATCTAACTGCTCAAGCTCAAGATCATGTGAAGCAACAATACTAAGGAAAGTACGAATTGTACTGTGTTTTACCACTGGAGAGAACACATCATTATAGTCAACACCCGAAATTTGACTATAGCCTTTAGCAACTAACCTTGCCTTATACTTTGGAGGCTCGCTTGGAGATACCCTCCTTTCTCTTGAAGATCCACTTGCAGCTGATAGTCTTCTTCTTCTTAGGCAAAGGTACAACTTCTCATGTATTGTTCTTCTCAAGAGACTGCATCTCGTCATGCATAGCAGAAATTCAATTCTCACTATCACCAGAACGAACACAGCTTCTTTATAGGTTGTTGGCTCATGAACATTCTCCACCTATTCAGCACAACTCAAAGCATAGCAAGACAAATTACATTCTTCAATGAAACGTTTAGGAGGTGCAACTATCCTTCTTGACTTGCGTTGAGCAAGAGGTAAATCCTCCTCTAGCTGCAAAATAGGAGGAATTTGTTGAACATCATCATGAGCATCATTCTCAGCAACATCATTATCATGGTCATCCTGCTCATCAACGGGCTCCACCTGCACACCTGTATCATTTTGTACGTGTTTACACCAGATTTTGGACCGAGAATATTATTATTTTGTGGACATAAACGACTGGTTCATTAACGAAAAAGATCGGCCTAAAAATAAAGAAACTTGTGTGGGTCAAGCGTGACTAGAAGGATTCATGTGGACCAGCGTGATGGGCTTCAAAGACATGTCGGGCTCGACCAAAGAGTTCAAGTCTGAGTCGTCTTTTATTTTTACCTATTATGTAACCTAGTCATGTTAGGACAGGAGTCAACCGGGTTATAAATAGTTAGAAACCCGAATTTTGTAAGGACATCCAATCAATCAATACATCATCCCTCGGCCAAAACCCTAGGAGTAGGAGTAACGTAGATCTCGGCGAGACCTTCAATCAGGCAGGACTGCATCGGCATCGACCGACCTCCGGTTTGCTTGTAAGTTTTACTAATGGCTTGTGTCATCGTATAATAAGGCTGTATTTGGCATCGACCAAACTCTTGTTAAGCTATGGCATGACTAGTTATCAGTTTAAGCTCGTCTCTCGTAAGACTGTCTTGACTTTGATCAATCTCTTACTTTAGTCGATCTTGACTAGTTATCGGCTCTATTGGTTTGGCAAGCTAGTAGATTCATTAAGTTACCGATGTTGCTTTATGTTTTAATTTGTTTCTTTACGTTTTAAACAACATCTTGCCCAATCAAGATTGACAAAGTGGCTCAAACTTAAAAGATGCTTCGTTTCGGCTGTTTTGAGGTTTATACGCTCACAACAGGGAAAGTAGTCAATTCAAGCCTTTCATCGACTATTTTATCAATCTTGGTTGTTACATGTCGTGCGTTCGAGATATTCGATAAAACTATGCTTTGATCTGAGAGCAGATAGATTTGATCTAGCAAGTCTATCACGGCTGTATTTTCGAACCCCACTGATATATATGATAGATTAAGTCTGTTTATTTTAGATTAAATCATGGTTTCAATGGGTAGATCTTGTTCGTGCCCCATGGACCCTGAATTGGCTAAAATAGCCGATCCAGTTATGCTTTCTTCATAATGTGTTCTTTTAAGTGGTTTGGAATTAACGGATCTACTCTTTGCATGAGACGTGATCTAGCTTGGTCATCATTAAGGCTGTATGGAGACACCCCACTGTTGATGTTTAAGCTATTTTATCGATCTATTTGTTATTATGGTTGTATGGAGACACTCCACTGTTAATGGATAGAACTGCTCGCGCAAATAGTCGATACGTTGGTTTCATATCGCTTAGATGTACACATAGATCTTTATTTTGTTAACATCTTTCAAGCTCATCGGTTGTTTGTTTATTATAAACACTCTTATACATATGTCATAGCCATTATGCTTTATATCTTTTTCAATGCCTTCCATGCAATCTCCTGAGAGTTGACTTTGTAGTCAAAATCCTAAAGACAAGTGGCTATATCAGAGCCGTATAATTTGGAACTGTCTGGCATCAAACCGGCAGGTTCCACAATTTGACAGACTTTTCTTCTCCTCACACATCCATATTCCATTTCAGACAAATATCACATGCATATATATATATATATCACATCCATATATCACATGCATATTCATTTCAGACAAATATCACACGTTCAGTCTCCATGCATCACAAGCTCACAAGTTTATCATAAGTTCATCACAAGTTCACAAGTCCATCACAAGTTCACAAGTCCATCACATCCATCTCACAAGTCCATGACAAATCTAAGTCGGCCCTCACTGCTCACCTTGGTGCTCAGATTGTGAAGAACCTCCACCTTGCCACGCGTCCCACGACCCGCTCGAAGGACCACCTTGCCAACCTTGCCACCCGGGCGGCGGAGGTCCAGATGGCTCCCCGGTGTACCCCGACTGGCCAGGAAGGTGGGGCGACTTGCTCCTCGAGCAGGAGCAAGTCCACGTCGTCTGAATTCTTTTCGGCCGTTAGATCTCGTGTTACATGGTCTAGATCTCTTGAATCGGATTCTGTGCTGAGCGGATTCTACTGCTTTTCTTTCCCTACTTCGGCTCCTCATTAGAATCTAGACAAACAAATAAATACACAGCTTCAACTTCTCATTCCAGAGACTTCTTCTCTTCCCCACCGCTCTCCTCTTCCCTTTCCCACTCTCTCTCTTTCCCGACGCGGGCAGCGTGACGGCCGCTGGAGCATGCCGTGCGGCGGCGGCGGCGGTCGCCCCCTCCTCTCCCTACCCCCTCCTCACGTCGTCCTCGCCGGCCCCGCACCGCTGCCTCCATGCGGGAGGCGTTGGCGGCACGCGACGACGCTCCCTGCAGCGCTCAAGGAATTCCTAGCGCGTCGTCTCTTCCTTGTCGAACAGGACGGCCACGGGCGGCGGACGCGGTAGTTGCGGCCGGCCTCCTCCTCTCCCTTGCGCCGACCTCCTCCTCCTCCTCTCCCCTCGCGGGCGACCGAGCGTGGTGGCTGCGTGGCCAGGACGCGCCGTCGGCACACGGCTCGACGCCGCTCGTGCCCCACCCCCTCGTGTGCTGGCTACAGGCTAGGGTGGCGCAGTGGTGGAGCGGGCCGAAGGGGGCCGAGGCAATGAGTCCACCTCTCCTCTACTACATCGCTCGCGCTCCACGCACGCCCAGAGCCGAATCGGAGCCACGAGGCAGCCGCCCCTCGCAGATCGACCGGGACGCCGACGCCGCCGGTGAGCCCGCGGCTGCACAGGCCACGCTGCACATCCGGTGTACCAACGTCTCCAAGTTCGCCGTGAGGGCCGACCTAGGCACCACCGTCGGGGCGTTCAAGGCCATCAGTCGCCGAGAGCTGCAACGTGTCGGCGCTGCAGTAGCGGCTGGCCTACAAGGGCCGTAATGCGGTGGACCTGCTTCCTCTGGTTTACACACCAACTGTAGGTGAGGCCTACCAAAAGTATGGGTCCATCTTTAGACAACCACAGGGTCTGTATGTCAGCCCGAGGGACAAGTATGTGTGCCTACATTTGCTTGAACTTTACAATAATATATAGTTGTCTCACATCTACCTGTTTGATTAATCTGCACTGAGCTTGAGGTGCATTCCAGGGGGAGGGTCCTAAATGTTCTAAGGAACTGGCTACATAGGAACATTCAAGTTATCTGTGTTACTGATGGTGAGCGAATCTTGGGGCTTGGAGATTTGGGTTGTCAGGTATGGGTGTCATTTGCTTATTACTTGAGGTCCTTTGCTTATATTATGCTGAATCCTTCTAAAGGGAATACGAATTCCTGTAGGCAAACTTGCTCTGTACACTGCTCTTGGAGGAGTTTGTCCATCAGCTGTGAGTGTTCATATGTTTTCTCCCTTTTTGGTTCCTTCTCTTGTAATTGTCAGGTATGTTTGGTACCAACAAACAACTAAGTTATCTCAATTGGAGAATTCTAAATTATGTTGCAGTGTCTACCTATCACAATTGATGTTGGCACAAATAATGACAAACTGCTTGATGATGAGTTGTATATTGGACTCCGGCAAAAACTTGCAATTGGCAAGGTGACGATTACTAGGAGTTAGGAATTGGCAAAACGTGTGGCGATTGGGATCTTATCTGTGCATTTTCCGTGATCGCAGGAGTATGACGAGCTTATGGAAGAGTTCATGGCTGTTGTTAAACAAATCTACGGTGAAAAAGTCCTCATTCAAGTGAGTTGGACTTAACATTGTACTTTTGCTATGTCAGATCAATTTACTCTTTAGCCCAAAATGTAATACTGTAAATTTTGGACAGTTTGAGGACTTCGCCAATCATAATGTCTTTGATTTGCTTCAAAAATATAGCAAGAGCCATCTTGTTTTCAGTGATGATATCCAGGTAAATGAAACCGCCCAATGTATTTTTATTTTTACTGATACCAGGGAGCAAACTTAATTAATTGAGACATCATCCTTCAGTTTGTTGCCTTTTATAATTGGTACCGATATGGAAATATGAATGTTTGCAGCCCACAACATCAGTGATCCTTGCAGGTTTGTTAGCAGCACCTAAGATGGTTGGTGGTACCCTGGCAGAGATTTTTAAAGAACTTTTTTTAGTAATTTCTTTTATGTTATCTGTTTTGCTCACTGTTTTTTTGTATTTACTGGATAGACAGTACAATAAACTTTACGATAGTTTTGGTTACATTGGTTCACAGTGTTGCATTGTGGGTTTTGCAGTGAAATAGGTTGGATTGACTTTCCTTCAGTATTCTGGTGAGAGATGGTAACTTAGTTGCTCTTATTTTTGTTCACTTAACCTATATATACGATTATGTGTGCAGACTGCATCGTGTAACCTCAGTGTAAACTGTATAATAACCTTAATTGCCTACATAATGGAAGCTATTAATAAAGATTATAAATTTAAAAAGGCTCTCCTATGTATTTGCCTTTCATCTACCGGTATTTAGTTGCTGTTAAGGTATTATTCTGCAATTTCCACTGAATAAAACACTAATACATGTCTTCTCCTAGACGCAGTTATCAGCTTCTGTAGCCATCTGTCTCATGTGTCGACTTAATTTATATGTATTGTGCTATACTTAGTTGTCTGAGCCTATAGAGACACCCCTTGCCATTAAACTCGCGTCATCTTTTTTAAGCCTTCTAATATTTGTTTAGTTTTATGTGAAATATGTGATATTACACGTTTTGGTTCTCAGGTTAGATCATATAGGAATGCATCTTTTATGCCATCTATCAGGATGATGACACGCTGGAACAAGCTATCGATGGATAGTATGTTCTTTGTTTCTACTTTAATTTCATTTCAGTTCATTAAATGAGTTTTGGATCTATCGCTGTATTTCAGTACTTTCGAACAAAAAAGAAACACTCACACTACTATTGACATATGGTGCCTCTTTCTAACAGCTGAAGGAAACAACAATACCTTGCAGGCCATAAATTCTCTGTTTAAATTCTCAAATTTAGTGTGTCTACTACTAATTATTTTTCAACAATTCACAGAGGTTGAAGGCATGGGTAGTAAACAAGAGTACCCATCTGAAATGGGACAAAGAGCTCAACCTTTTTAGTTCCTGTTAGAATGAACCAAATGGTATGCATTTGCTTCGATATGACCTCTCCCCTTTCTTTTCTAAATTTGTGGACTGTTTTTTCTAATGCACTCTGTTAGAATGAACCAAATGGTAGGCATTTGCTTCGATATCACCTCTCTCCTTCCCTAAATTGGTCGACTGTATTTTCTGCTGCACTCTGTTACAATGAACCAAACAGTATGCATTTGCTTCGATATCACCTCTCTCATTCCCTTTCTAAATTTGTTGATCGTATTTTCTGCTGCATTCGGTTCGGTTGGGGCTGCTGCTGCCGCCACCGCCTCAGCATACAAAAAAATGAAGTTTGTTCAAAGATAATCCTTGTTTATTTCACAAATTTAATGAATAATCTCGCCTTTCAAAAAGAATGTGATGTTGTTGGTTTGGCTGCTATACTTGCCTAATGAACCTGTCTACCATGTCCTGCTTGGATTTGTTTCCAGTTGCCATTTGCCATTTCCCTCTTCTTCAGCCTATGATGAAAAATCCATAGCCATTGTGCAAGGATATGATCTGATGTTCGTTCTCTTCTGAGATACTAGACATGATCTGATACCTATATTATGCGATTTCTGAGGGTAAGACTGTTGTCAGCATGCCTTCAAGATCCAAGCCGATGAATAACTAATGATTGTTATATTTCTCAGGCCTCTGAAAAACTTTTTCCCGCTGGAAAAAACTAATCATAACAACATATTGGTTTGAAAAGAGAAATTTGAATGATATAGGCGCTACAGTTATATATATTCTATTTCTATAACGCCATCCACTCTGCCCAGGCTCATCTGGTTTTCATCGGTTAGTGTTGCCCCTAATCTTTTTACTATGTGCAGTTTGCTTGTATTCTTCCCCACAGATCCATCCGTCCTTAATTATATTTAGAGACCAAGGTAAACACATATACCTTCTATCGATTATTGTCTTCCCATTTACCGGTTCATTTGCTTCACATCAGCTTATGATATCATGCTCTAACACCAGCATTTGCTCTAACAGTTGGTTCGGCAAATCAGATAATCTTTTCATTATTTATCTATATCTATATTAGGACCTGCGCACTTCATAAGGCAATAATATACACCATGCTACGTGAACCAAGAATCTAGAAAAATTGATAGGCAACAATGGTGAACTATGCATTAGTGATTAGTTGATTGTGTTGATGTAGACTGTATTCCATTTTTTTCTCAGAGCTTGAGCTTTGTTTGGAACTTCATATCCACCTTAATTTGTTATCCCCGTCCACCAAACCAAAGTGATTTCATGGAGACTGCCATGTTGCACTTCCCTTTTTCCCTGGTTTGTTTACCCTCCAGCATGAATGCCAGGCATCCACTCTTATCTCTTATTTTTTTTCTTCATCCTTACAGGTTCAGGAGTTATCTATATTGGCCCATTCATCACATTGGTGTTACCCTTTTCACAAAAAATGCATTGTTGGCTCTTTTTTTTGCAACCCCATCGCATGGCCCTCGAAAAGATTGGCCACACATAATCCCAATGAATTAGTCTCATATTAGTCAAACTCATGTTACATGATATTATGTGTAGCTAGAACACTACCAGTTGGACTTATTAGTTGTTACCTTTTCAAGGGGAAAAGTGCATTGTTTCCTGCACCTTTTCTGCGACTCACATGTGTTCTTTTTTATGCCTGATTTGTGTCATTTCCAGTTATATTTATGCTCCTTGGTTAATATTTCATTGGTGCTGACTGCTCATGAATCATAGATTCACTAATATGAAGTCCTTGTTTGTATGCAGGTATCATAGACTACGATATATAGTCCCTGTTTTTATATAAATTTGTTCTTACCCAGCCACTCAAGTACAGTTACTTTGTGCTTACTTAACATGGATTTGTTCCTTTGTAAGATTCAGCTTTGCGCATGATCAACTATCAGAAGAACCGTCTTTGTGCATATTTACTACCAAACACAATTCTAAATCTAGATTGAATACCTTATTTGTGAATTCTTATCAGTTAGCATTTGATTTAATATAAAACTATTGAAATCTTACATTGCAGACAATATATTCTTCATATTTGATTAAAATATTGAAACTTATTTCATGTATTTTACAAATCAACGTCATGTGTTTACTGTTTCAACACTATCTACAAAGTTTTATTCATAACTCAATTCTCTAAATATATAGCCGTAAAAATGCATGGGCGCGCAACGGCGTGCACAATAATACGGGAAATTTAACTTTTTACCATTATAACGGATGACTCCTCCTCAGTTCTCACGTTAACGAAAGACGATACACTTTTGCACGCAACATTACGGTTTTGATACATTTTTACCACAATTGCTGACGTGGCAGCCAGATGCCGTTGTCCACGCTGTTTGGGCGTTAGTGGGGGTTGGGAAAAGACTCTCTTGCCCTCCCCCCTCGGTTGGCTAAATTAAGCCGGGCCGCCATGCTCGGCCCATTTGCTCTGCCCCCTCTCCTCGTTCCTCTCGCTCCCCCCGTAGACCTAGCGCAGAGAGCCGCCGACGCCGCCGCCCTCCGCCGCCACAGGTCCGCCTAGTCGTGGAGTTGGCCGACGGGAAGGATTGAAGGTATGCCTGGACCTCCCCACTCAACCTGCATTGTCATGTGTCGTTCGTTTTCTTGGTTTGATTGAAGGATAGGGTTAGGGTTGTTGGGGATCCTATGTTCTTGAGTCTGATTTGGGTTTTTGGCTTCATTTGTAGCTAGTTGATGTAGAAGGTGGAAGCAGGAGACATCATGAACTGGCACACGGGTCCGGGGGATTGCCCTGTTTGGTAAGTAATTGACCCCAATCTGGGCTAACCCTATGGTTGTTGGGACCTGGCATGCTATGTAGTAGGATTTCATCTAACCATGCATTTGTGTCTGTGTTCATTATTGTGCCAGGATTGATCCTGGCAATTCGTTTAGATTAGTTGCTAAGGTGTCTAAGTATGTTGCTGATGGTGAATACATGCTAGTAGAAATGGCTGATCAGGAGCATGAACTATGGATTGATAGGAGGGAGCACTATAGTATTAAGAAGTTTCATGATGAAATGGCCACTAATATCATCTGGGGACCTTCACAGTCGTTGGCAATCTGGGTGGTTGATGTTGATAGTGCTTCTGAATGGAAAATAAGGAGGGATGAACATTTTCAAAAATTGATAAAAGACAGGTGGAATGATAGGGTAGCTGTGCTTGTTGTGGAGGTTATAAATAAATATGATGCCAGTGCCAATGCTCAAGATTTTAGGTGTGCCTCTGGTGTGACTTCTGCACATGGCAGTGGAGCTACTGCTTGTAATGTTGAAGCAAGTGGTCATGGCAGTGGGGCAGCTGGTTACAATGCCCAATGCAGTGCAGCTGGTGACAGAGCTGAATGCAGTGCAGCCGGTGACAGAGCTGAAAGCAGTGCAGCAGCTGGTGACACTTGTAGCAGGCCACCACCTTCTGTTCCATTTGAGCCTGCTGAACTAGTTGATTGGGCCAATTTGACTATCCTAACTGAAGAAGATGAGGATGGAGAAGCTAAGCAAGCTGCTGATGAGGACAAAGTTTACGAAGCAATGAGCTTCAAAGCAGCAGATGAGAGAGCTCAAGAGGCAGCTAGAGAATCTGTGCCTATCCCTACTATGACAAGAGAGATGCAGGAAGATATGGAAGATGCAGCTATACCAGTGCATGACCAAGCTGAGTTTGAGCCAATGTTTGATTGGGACAGAGATAATCCAGACATGTCAGTGGGGGTTTCTTACCCTTCTATGACAGATTTCAGGCTAGCTGTCAGACAACATGCAATAGTAAATGAATTTGAGCTAGATACACCCCACTCTGATAAAGAAAGGTTTAGGGGACAGTGTGCTTCTCTTGGTTGTCCTTGGATCATTAGAGCTAGAACCCAACATGATGGGAGTGTCAGGGTATTATACTATTGCATGTTACTTTATGTTCATTGGTCTGTTTGATACATATCACATGTGTCTTACTGTGTTTGTTTAATGTATGCAGATTCAAATAAATGAAGGAGAGCATAATTGTGCATCTAGAATCAGAGTTGTGGGCAGAATGGCATCACAAGCATGGGTGGCTATGAGAGCCATCCCTTATTTGAAGAGGAAGGCATCCATGGGCCCAAAGGAATTGCAGCAAGAGTTGGAGTACAAATACAAGATTGAGATCCCCTACCAGACAGTTGTCTATGGTAGGAAGAGGGCAGCTGATTTTCTCTTTGGTAAGTGGGATGATTGCTTTGATTGGTTGTATAGGTTTAAGGCAGAGGTTGAATTGAGATCCCCTGGTAGTATTGTGGAAATAGCAACAGAGGAAGTAAATGGGAAAGTGCATTTCACTAGATTTTTTTGTTCTTTCAAGGCTGCATTAGATGGATTTAGAAATGGATGCAGACCCTACATTAGTATAGATTCCACCCACCTTAATGGGCTCTGCAATGACCAGATGCCCTCAGCTCAAGCTTTAGATGGTCATAACTGGATGTTTCCCTTAGCATTTGGGTTTTTTGACTCAGAAACTAAGGAAAACTGGATCTGGTTTATGGAGCAACTTAGCAAAGCAATTGGTCCAATGGACAATTTAGTAGTCTGCACTGATGCTTGTAAAGGTCTAGAGGCAGCACTAGCACAAGTTTGGCCTCACTGTGAGAAGAGAGATTGTTTTAGACATTTGATGGACAATTTGAAAAAATACTACACTGGAGATGTCTATGCCAAGAACATGTGGCCAGCAGCTAGGGCATACACTCCAAATAAGTTCAAGTATTTCTTTGATAAAGTAGTTGAAGCTAGCCCTGAAATTGTTAAGTGGTTGGAAGATCACCATAACTTGTTGCGGGCCAGGAGCAAGTTCTCCACATAAATTAAATGTGACTACATCAACAACAACTTAGCTGAGTGTTGGAATGTCTGGATAAAAGAGTTGAAAGACTTGCCTCTACACTGTCTGGATGATGCAATCAGGGAGAAGACACTAGTTCTGTTTGCTAAGAGGAGGAAGATATCTGTAGCATTGAGTCCAGGGATCTTGCCTGCTGTGATTTACCAGCTCAATGCAGGTTCTAAAGGCCTAGGCCACCTCAAAGTGACAAAGGGACATCCTGAAGAAGCTGAGGTTACTGAAATATATAAAGATGAAGAAGTGAGGAGACATGTTGTGTATCTGCCACAACATGTATGCACTTGTAGGGAATGGCAGCTCACTGGAAAGCCATGCTCACATGCCTTGGCTGTAATCACAAGCATGAGGCAGCCACAGATGGACCAGTTTGTGCACAACTACTATTCTGTTGACAAATTGCAAGCAGCATACCATGGGATTATCCCTCACATTACTGATAAAAACCAATGGCCAGAGGTCGACAAGGGTTTTAAATTGTTCCCCCAGTTACCAAGGCAAAGAAGGGTCCAGGCAGGGATAAGAAGAAAAGACACCTTGGTCCAACAGAAAGTAGAGGGAAAAGAACTAGGCAGTCCAAATGTAAAGGATGTGGAGAGTTTGGACACAGGCAAGGAAGCTGGAGATGTTCCCTAACTACTAGAACTCCATCTTTCTTCAGCTCCTCGAAGTAATCCTTCTCAAATCGGTAGAAGCTACAATTCTTGGGATACTGGAAAATTTCAACAACAAGTAATAAGAACCCTAGCTGTAAATTCGACCCAAAATTGTGGAGCATAGTACATCGAACTCACAGAATTCCTCGGACACTTAAAGTAAAGGCGGACATGGTTTTCACCCTGCTTCTGCGTCCGGCCCTCCACCACACGAGCTTGGCCACATTCTGGGCAAGGCACGAGCGGAAATCCGCTGAGCACCCCGGTTGGATCCAAGCCAATGGAGCCATCGCCGTCGCCACGGACCCTACTCCTGGAACGCCAGCTGCCTGAGGACTCTGCGTAGTGCGACATGGAAACGCTGCGGCGGCGGACCTGCGGCGGCGTTGGCGGCTCTCTGCGCTAGGTCTACGGGGGGAGCGAGAGGAACGGGGAGAGGGGGGCAGAGCAAATGGGCCGAGCGTGGCGGCCCAGCTTAATTTAGCCAACCGAGGGGGGAGGGCAGGAGAGTCTTTTCCCAACCCCCACTAACGCCCAAACATCGTGGACAACGGCGTCTGGCTGCCACGTCAGCAATTGTGGTAAAAATGTATCAAAACCGTAACGTTGCGTGCAAAAGTGTATCGTCTTTCGTTAACGTGAGAACTGAGGAGGAGCCATCCGTTATAATGGTAAAAAGTTAAATTTCTCCAATAATACTAGTATCTCTAACATACAGAGACTCGATCTTCTCTTCTCTGGACTCAAATTAATCAGGTATACATACAATACAACTCTTCTCTGAAGTCTGAACTTCTTTCCACCAGTTCGTCCTCCGGCCGACCTCTTCATTCTTCGATCTGTATGTTCTAAAAAATCGGGACGTCGTGCGCTGCAGCGCGCCCGGCCGGCCCCTAGAAAATTAATGCACCAATAATCAACAACACGACGGGACTCTTTGGTGGCTTCGGTTCCAACGCCATGCAAACTTCCATCAGTATAATCAATCATTCGACTCCGCCGGAATGGTCCTTTCCTCACTTGATCCATCAGGCAGCAGGAGCAGCTCAACAACGCTATAGCTTGGTGTGCTCACCGGCAGGCAGGCCATGAATGAACTCTGTCGACTGCTAAGCGTAGTATTATTATAGCTGAAAATTGTCGAAATATAATCTGCTCCCTCCGTCCCAAAAGAAAATGGAAGTCTCACTTCTCAATTACGTTCTGGATCTTAGGGCCTGTTTGGAAGCTTGGTCTAATTTACAAGCAAATATCACTAAGTAAACAAGCAAATATCAATTAGAATAAGTACCAACTGCACATGAGATTACATATTTGAATCCCACACCATCCGGGCAGCCACAAAAGTGTTAACGGCCCCATCATAATCTTTGATGTTGAATCAATCATCTACTAGAACTGCTTTGTACGGGTGCTAAAATTGTAACTACCCGGACTGACAAAAACCCTTATCAAATTTGATGGTATTCAACCAATCCTCAAAGCAGCTAACCTAATTGAAGTACTACAAGTGTAGTACGAGCCCACACACTCACAACAGGACATCCAGGCTTTGCCGAGTGCTGGCAGCACTCGGCAAAGGGCCTCTCACACTCGGCGAAGGCTTTGTCGAGTGCCGTACTCGGCGAAGGGCACTCGGCGAAGAAATAGTCGGCAAAGAATTCTTTGCCGAGTGCCAAATATCGGGCACTCGGCAAAGGCTTCGCCGAGTGCTAGGTCATCACTTGGCGAAGCAAACGGGAGTCGTCACTTGACGACCTCTTTGCCGAGTGTCGGCCCACGTGGCACTCGGCAAAGAGGCCCCCTTTCACTACTGCACAAAGCTTAACCACAGCGGGCGTTTTGGCTTTACCGCAGCGAGCAACAACGTCCGCTGCGGTGCTAAGGCCACGGTTAATTGTGGCCATTACCGCAGCGGGCGCTATTGCCCGCTGCGGTAAAAGTCTTAACCGCAGCGGGCAACATAAGGAGCCGCTGCGGTTAATAGCATTTACCGCAACGAACAACCTAAAGCGCCCGCCGCGGTAAATTATTAACCGCAGCGGTCGGTTTAGGTTGCCCGCTACGGTAGTTGCGTTTAACCATAGCAGGCAGCTTATGTTGCCCGCCACGGTTATTAATTTTGGATTAAAAAAATAAATAATGCAGCCAGCAGAAACAGCAGGATATGAATTCAAATCTGCAGTTTTCAAATAATTCCAGATTTCTAACAGATATATATATATATATGCACATATAAACCATCTGGACATAACATACAAAGTGACTTAGTTGTTTGTTGTCATCATATACACATTGACTTAGTTGATTTCAAATTCAAATTACAATTCATATTTCAACTTGATGAGCATAATCTGTCGGACGAAGCATTGTGTTCCATTTGCGGAGCTTCTCATATTGGGGTAGCAACGCCAGCTCGGATTCGTTGTCAAAGAACGTTTCTCCTTCGAGAATGCATTTCTCCATTACAAACTTGCATATGTCCGCTTTGACTTGTTTAAAGCACATCTTGCGGCTCTACTGCTCTCCCCAATACTTGACACCTTCCTTGAGCTTCTTACAGCTATTGGTGTACTCCTTGATTTCCCTTAGAAACTCGCATGTGTACAAGCCACATGTCTTCGATCCTAGTGGCTGTTTGGCGCACTGCACGATTGATACACAAGCATTAGAACCCATATATATGTATGAAACATGAATTGAACCTTTGAAATACTTACCGGGAAATCTCGTCGGATTTTGAGGTGGTACCTATGCTTGTCCTTGAACTTTTGAGTTCTTCGGTCCCAGAATCCGGGCACCTTTTGGTATTCCTTATAAGCGCGATGAAGTCCTTAAGAGCAGGGAGGTCAGCCTTACCGATGACCTTCTGCGTGATGCGGTTAAAGAAGTATGATATCCGAGTGACTACCATCTTCACGTACTCTGGATCGATAACCCTTATCACAATTGGAAGGAACACCGTCAGCATGATGTGGCAGTCATGTGCGTTGTAGCCAGTCAATGTGAGGTCTTTCAAGGAGACGAGGCTTTTAATGTTGGAAGAGAAACCGGTAGGCACCTTGATACCCCTGAGAAGGTTGAGCATAGCAGTCTTCTCGCCATGCCTTAGGTTGTAGGTCGCACCTGGAAGATCGACTTTACCATTATGAGGTGACCCAGGGTGAAGGTCCTGCCTGATGCCCTGGTTGAGAAGATCCGTCCGTGACTTCAGACCATCCTTCGTCTTTCCCGGGATGTCCAGCAGGACACCGATCGTGCTATCAAAGACGTTCTTCTCGAGATGCGTACAGTCGATGGCATGGGGTGTTTTCAGTGTCTTCCAATATGACAGGTACTTGAAGAAAATCGACCTCTTCTTGAAAGGAACTGAGGGGACCTGTGACGCTTCCTCCATCGTGTCTCGCTTTCGCTTCCTCGTTTGTTTTGTCCCCTCCTCTGGTGGCTTCTTCTTCTTCCCAAACTCGATCTGATCAATATCCTTCACCATCTCATACACCTTTGGCCCTCAACTAGTCTGCGCCGGTGGTTCACCCTGTGGCTCGCCCTGATCATCGAACAATTGATTCATGACACTTCTTCTATATCTGTGCCTTTTCGGAAGGAACCGCCTGTGCCTCATGTAGACCATCTTGTTCGATCCCTTGAGGTAAGTGTAGCATGTCTCGTCGATGCACATTACGCAGCCGGTCTTCCCTTTGATCTGCTCTGACAGTGAGAAGAGGCCGGGGTAGTCGGTGATGGTGACAAAGATGATGGCTTTTAGGGTGAACTTCTCCTTGAGGGACGCATCCACCATCTCGACCCCAATATCAAATAGCTCCTTCATTTCCTCCATTACCGGCTCCAGGAAAACATCGATATCATTGTCGGGCTGCTTCGGTCCCGAGATAAGCATGGTCAATAGAAGATACCTGCGCCACTGACATAGATGGGGAGGTAGGTTGTAGATGGTCAGTACGACCGGCCAGGTGCTGTGGGAGCTGCTCAGCTCGCCGAACGGATTCATCCCATCGGTGCTAAGTGTGAACCGAACGTTCCTGGGATCTTTGCCAAATTGCGGGTAGGCCTTGTCGAAATCTTTCCACTGCTGGCCATCGGAGGGGTGCCGCAGCATGCCATCGTCCTTCACGCGGTCAGCTGATGCATGCCAGGACATGAGCTTCGCGTCCTCTGGGTTCCCAAATAGCGCACGGAGGCGGTCGATCACTGGCATGTACCACACCAACAGTGTCGGACTTCTCCTCAACGTGTAACCCTCTTCTTCCTCGTACTGCTGATGAGCCGAGATGCGATTGGCTGCAACATTGCTCTTCTTGACACCCTTCTTCTTCTTCCTCTGACCACCTCGCAAGGCCTCATCGTCGTCTGCATCCACGCGATAGCCAGCATTTCTCTTGTAGCGACTGGCGCCACAGTGCGGACAGCTCGTCAAATTCTCATACTTTATGCCCCGATAGAGGATGCAGTGGTTAGGGCAGGCATCGAACTTTCTAAGCTTCATCGCCACTGGCTGGATAAGCTTCTTCGCCCGATACGTATTTGCTGGGATCTTGTTACTCATCGGGAATGTTTTAGCAAGGTAACCTAACAGCTCATCAAAGCTAGTGTCTGACCACCCATGCCGAGCCTTCATCATCAACATGTGGAGGTTGAAACGGAGCACCGTGCAATCCTTCGGACATTCCTCGCCGTCCTTATATAAAGGATCAAGTGACGCCTGCTTCATCTCTCTGAAATTTTCCAGCCACTTCGGGGAGCCATACACGAGTCGTCTTCGTCGATGTGGTTGAGTAAATCCTGAAACAGCTGCACATCCGCAGGGTCTTGCACCGTAGCGTCCTCAACATCTCCACCACCATCATCTGTCATATCCTGGAGTACATCTGCCTCCACAGCGATGTGGTCACGAGCACTACTGTCACTGAAGGCAGGCGCTACTGTTGCTGATGAGACGTGCGCTCCAGGATCTTGGTTCACTGCCGCCGTCGACGCTGAGCTTACTCCAGATGCCGCCCGACACTCGGATCGAATCTCTCGCCGTGATGAGTCCACACCGTGTAATCATCCATGAAACCAAAATGAATCAAATGAGATTGCACTGTGCCTTCGTCTTTGAAGGCGGTCAGATTCTTGCAACAATGACATGAACATATGATTGTCGTCTAGTTCGATCTCTCACAGTCAGCTTTCACAGCGGAAATAAACTTTCTCACTTCAACGATATACCACACATCAAGTACTCTATTGATCTTATACATCCATTCCGACCGGTCCATCGTACATGCGATCCTTAATTAATAACACACATCATGAATCACAAAACAAAGATGAATTAGAAAAACATAATAATTTATTATATTTATGTTAAATCTAGGGACAGAATTAATAACGACGGCAAATAAAATTAATGCATCCATGATGAACTTAGAGAAACAAATACCAGTTTTCTCTCTCCTACATGAAACTAGATCTAAAAGGGAGGCTAAAAAGAGAGAAAAAGAGAGGGGAAAGAGGGTGGAGATCATCTAGGTACCTCTTGTGGAGTACTTCTCCTCCAAATCAAACAAATAAACCTCAAAAACAAGTTATTTGGGACAAAAATTCGGCAAAACTTCTTCCCCCGTTTTTGGTCTAGAGGGAGAAGATGATCAGGTTCCTTTCTGCTGGCGGCGGCGGCTTAAATAGCGAGGAATAACCGAAGCGGGCAACGTAAGGAGCCCGCTGCGGTTAATCTTATTTAACTGCAGCGGGCACGTTACGCCACCCGCTATGGTTAATAATTAACCGAAGCGGGCATATAAGGAAGCCCGCTGCGGTTAAATAAGATTAACCACAGCGGGCACCTTACGTTGCCCGCTTCGGTTAATGATTAACAGCAGCGGGCGCTTCGGCGGCCGGCCGCTGCAGGCCGGCCACCGAATAACCGTGGCGAGCAAAAATTTTGCCCGCCACGGAGCCCATTTAGGCAACGTTGCGCAAGTTCTTTTTTGTAGTAGTGTTTGCCGAGTGCCACGTGATTACAGGTCAAATTGACTGGCACGCCCGAAGTCGATCTCGCTAGGATTCAACTCCACCATACGTTGAAGGTTCAGGAGGTCAGGACCTTGCTCCGCACCCCTCTCAGGACCGTGCGCTCGAGTGTGTTGGCGTGACTGACCAAATTTTTACGTCAACAGTACGTGAGTGGGTAGCTTGAAGATTGCTTGATATTATTTTATTAGTTCAGGAGATCAGCTAGCTGATGGCTTTACAAAACCCATGTCTGCAGTCAAGATGAAGAAATTTCGGTTCAATCAGTGGGGGTGTTAGAAGATAGAGTTTGTTAGGATATGGTTGTACGCCTAGGTGATCATGTCCAACATGTATACGGTTGATAGCCTGACTTAGAGTCCAAGTACAGATTAGATCTGTTGTAACAAACTAGTTGTAATCGTGCCATGGCAGGGGCTCTTCCTGCTTATATTAACGTGAAGCCGAGAGACCGAGAGGTCATCTCATTATACCCTATTCCATCTTACACACACCTTGGTCCTTAGCTAGAGCTATGCAAACACAAACACATCAATATTAAAAGCGAGTTCATAATTTACGACTTCTCATCGTCGAAATAATAGCACGTACACAAACCCTGGCCGCCGCTGCCCCTAGGGTGTGAGCCGCCGCCGCCGCCGCCGTCTCCATCTTCTTCACCGTTGGTCCCCCTCCCTCCCCCTCTGGTATCTCGTCGGAGGTTGGAGGGAGTGGGGATCCATCGTTTTTAATAAGTTTTCTAGTAGATCGAGTCATCTAGAGTTAGGGTTTCTCTATGCCAAGGTCTTTGGTATTGGGGATGTTTTTCCTCTTCCTTCTTCCCGGCGACGGCGAGAAGGTAGGATGGATCCGGTCTCTCCATGGTGGCTCTGTTGAAGATGAGAGCGACAACTTCGACGTCAACATCTACATCAACATCAACAAGACAACATGGAGACTTTTGTTTCCGGGCTTCGGCATCAAGACGGAGATGATGTCGCCGCCATGGAATAATTTTCTCCGGTCCCTTCTTCGTTTTGTTGTGGTTGGATCTGGCCACGATGAAGGACCAGAGAGAATAATTTTCAGATCCGTCTTCCTCATTCTTCGGTGGCAGAAAGAAGAAAAAGGAAGACATAAGGAAGAAGAAGTTTCTCAACTCCGCCTCCACAAATGTTGGCCGTCCGTTGGGCATCTGTTCTCAGGCCGAAAACAACTGTTGCCGAGTATTTGCCTGTGCGGTCATCTATACGAAGCGTCAAACAGGTTTGGATTTGAGAGTTTGAGCCTTTCACAGTGTGAGTATAATTTAGATGAGAATCAGTTTCTGGATACATGTTTTTTCCAGAGTACTTGTAATATGATGATATACCCAGCTATAATTTAATACAATTCTTCTTTCGTCTCAAAAAAAACTTTTAGTTCGCCAAAGATTCCCAAAATCTTTTCAGATTCCCCATCACATCAAATCTTTAGACGCATGCATGGAACATTGAATATATATATAAAAAATAACTAATTGTACGTTTAGTATGTACATGTTGAGACGAATATTTTGAGCCTAGTTAGTCTATGTTTGGACAAAGTTTGTCAGATAACAACGAAAGTGGTACAAGAACTTTTCACAAAAAATTTACGAACTAAACAAGGCCTAAATTAGTATCACACGACCACGTACTCAATAATCAATAATACAGTATGATGTTTTCTGAACAACATGACATACACGTGTAATTGGACAAACTCAAGTGGGGTACACCAAAATAATTTATTTTATTTTTGATTTTATGTATTGCTTATTTTATATTAAACCCAGGTAAAACATACTTATATTGAAATAATTGTTCCTAAACTAAGATATATAAGGTCCAAGAGGAATTGGAACTGGTATAAAAAAATTGAAGCCTCGTGTTGCTCTGATCTAGCAAAAATACAAGATTGATAAAAATTAATGGAGTGTCCCTCCGTATCTTCCTATTATAGAAAGGATAGGTTTCAAATGGATCACTAAAGTGCCCCGTGTTGCTTCATAGGAAGGTCATTAAATTGCTACAAGAATTGACAAAATAGATGGATCGTTTGAAAAAACTATCTGACCAATATATACATACAACAGGTTGCAACTATTTTGATCAAACACTTGTCAGGACCTGGGAGTCATTAACTGGACTCGCGGTTCCCAGCCCTGCCGCCGCCGCCTCCTCCGTAGCCGCCGCCACCGCCTGACCCCCGTTCCCCTCGCCTCGGGCCTCCTGCCGGTGGAGAGGGGGAATAGGGGTCCATCGTTTTAGTCGATCTACTGTTTCGTAGAGTGAATTGAGTCCATCTAGGTCTAGGGTTTGCTCGTCGTCGATGTTTGGCAGCGGAGCTAGGTTTTGCCGGAGGAGTGTGTCTCCTTTACGGCTTGTTTTTCCTGGCGACGCTGGCGATGCGGAAGCGGCAGCGGCGCAGCGGAATAATTTCTTCCAGCCACTTCCATTCTCCGATGGTGATCTACTCCGACGCCAACAGAGAGGCTGGGGAGACCTGTCCAGGAGTCGAGGGCCGTTGCATCATTGTCTTCTTCAGGTGATGATGGTGTTGACCCTGTTAATCTCGAGGAAGATGTTCTTTGATGGAAATCTGAGCTTTGCTCGGGTTGCCGGCGATGGAATCGAAGGATGCGTCGTGGGTACGGGAGTTGGCCGATGCGCCTGGGAACAGTGTCGGCTGATTCGCCCAGAAGTAAGTCCTCCTCTGCGGCCTCCACCTCGTGGAGTTTGGCTCTGGTGCCCGACGACGATTGGGAAGCGGCTTCGATGGCGGTGACGAACGGATCTCTGAAGGCTTCGAGGAAGACGAACAAGAGTTTTGAACTTCTTCGTAATTTTCCTTTTCTTTGGAGACCTGTTTGTAAAAGAGCCGGTGTATGGCGCTAAGATCAATACATGTTCCTTCTAAAAAAAACACTTGTCAGGACCAGCTAGTAAACCAAATACCTTTGCTATGAGATTTCATAAAAAGATGTATTCTTTTTTGGTTAAACAGTCAACACTGCTATCAAATTGCAAAATCAAGACTCTAGTAGAACATGAAATTACGACTCTTTAAAGTAACAAAATCCATCTCCAGCAATTGCATCTAGTATTCTAGCCCACAAAATATTGACAACTTGTCACAATTTATGTGTTGCAGTCTACATTATATATTATCGCTAAACAAACTGCACCAGCTAAATTCGAGCACTACTAACATAAATAGATTAGATCATGCCAATGTAATTAGGGTTTCTGGTTTCACGGATGATCAATGTAGATCAGAAGGGAGATATTTCAAGGAGCTTGAATGTGGTGGGAATTGGGGGCAACGAGCGGCACATTCGTGGGAGAGAGGGTGAGCAACGTGCGCTGGGAAAGAGGAAGGAGCTGAGCATGCGGGAGAGGGGATGGACTCACAAGAAACTATTGCAGAGTTGAGGGAGGCGAGCAGTGTCCGCTCGGGCATTCTGCCAAGCCCTAAATGCTAGGATAGAGTATGGGGGAAAATTGGGAACCCAAGAGACAAAAAAGAGATGCTTGAGGAGGTTTGGTTTCCATAATCGTTAAATCAGGGTGTTGACATCGGAAGTTATCCGAATCACACACCAACAGGGCTAGAACGCCTGGAGAGGTTGCGGTTCAACCTGAGACAACAGGGACCCTGGCTAAACCGACGAAAACCGATCTAAAGACCGGTTTTGATCGATCTAAGGTTTTGGGTTCCTGCGTTGGTAACTCTCGAACTCCTCCCGGGAAGACCCGTCAGGGAGAAGCACGTAGAGGTTGTTCTAGGACCAGCAAGGCCGCCTAGAACGCCGTCGAATCTCGCCGGGAGCTGCGTCGAACAGCAAGGTAGAGGGGAAAAAGGGGTAAAAGGGATAATAGATTGATTTTGATCGATTGGTGTTGGATACTTCAATCGGTCATGATCCTCTCATATATAGAGAGGGGGCTGGTCTTGTCCCAATAGGAAACATCTCTAGATGCAATCTCCAAGTTTCCTATCCGGACTCTATCAAAATATAGAATCTAATCCGGACATAATAAGGTAACCCTGATCTTGCCAAGTCTTGGATTAACCAGATCGGTTTAATGGACTTTATCGGCCCAAACTTCCTTTACATATTAGCGCCAGACTCAATATTCATGATAACTATAAGGCCTCCGACCAGCATCACCTGGTCGTACATAGCAGGATTGGTCAGCAGTCTAAACAATCAGGCCCATTCAGCTTAAAACATGACCAGGCCCACTTAGAAAATCCGACCTTTCAATACTAAAAGACCAATTCGGTTTTAATCTTATAGGCCGAATACTTCTTCCAAATTCATTCTTATCGGTGACACTTTTGAGTGTCAACATATGCCCCCCTGTTTTTAGGTGATCCTTGGTATAGCCTAAAAACAAACCGAATGACCATGATGTCCAACTCATCGGTTACTCGGTAAAAAATCCTTACTATTTTTGTTCTAAGGGCGATACATGTATCGGCCACTGTTTGGAAGGCACTCAGGCTTCTTGCCAAACACTTGGAAAGTATTTCTTCAAATACCTCCCGTTTATTGCCCTTGGGAGACTTTCACCTTGTAACGTCTCTAGCATATATGCATTCCCAAATATCACTTTGATCACTTTATAAGGACCCTCCCAACTCGGCGACCATTTGCCAAACTTATTGTTTCTCGATCCAAACGGTAATATAGTTTTCCATACCAATTCTCCCACTTGGAATGATTTGCTTTTCACCTTCTTGTTGTAAGCTCTGGCAACCCGGGCTTTGTCTTTCTCCATCTCCTTAGGAGCCTTTAATCTCTTATCAGTTACTTCATCAATGTTGTCCATCATGGCATCATGATACATAACAGCAGATAAATCATTTTGTTTAGCTAGTCTATATGCATCCAAATTTACCTCAACGGGCAACACTGCTTCTTGTCCATATACTAGCTCAAAAGGAGTAACTTTCGTAGCACCATGCCTTGACACACGATGGGCCCATAAAGCTTCAGACAAAACTTCGTGCCACCTCCTCGGGTTGTCCTCGATCTTCTTCTTAATAAGCTTGATCAAAGTCTTGTTACTAGACTCAGCCTGGCCATTAGCTTGAGCATAATATGGAGATGAATTGAGCATTTTTATTTTATATAATTCGGCAAAATCCCGTACTTCTTTAGAGATAAAAGATGTTCCCTGATCTGTAGTCAATGTCTGTGGTATGCCGAATCTATGTATAATATGCTCAGTAATAAACTCAATTACCTCCTTATGTGTCATATTCTTCAAAGGCACTGCTTCAGTCCACTTAGTGAAGTAATTTGTAGCGACCAGAACAAAACAATGTCCCTTTGAAGACGGGGGATGAATTTGGCCAATGAAATCTAGCCCCCAACCACGAAAAGGCCATGGTTTGATAATAGGATGAAGCACAGCAGCAGGTGCAAGCTGTATATTTCCAAACCGTTGACATTCTTCGCATTCTTTGTAGTAACGAAAACAATCGACGATCATTGTAGGACAATAAAACCCAGCTCTCCTCAACAACCACTTCATCTTCGGCGCCGATTGATCTGTACCACAAATACCTTCATGAACTTCTCCCATAGCCACCTTTGCTTAATCAGACCCAAAACACTTAAGTAATAAGTCTTCGGCAGTTCTTCGGTAAAGTTCATCATTATGTAGTACATATTTAAATGCACTCCGCCGAACACTTTGATCAGTCTTAGTACTTGGATCATTAAGATATTTAAGTAGGGGAGTTCTCCAATCTTCCAAATCAGTTCTATTTGTTTCAGACCGATTTAGAGTCTCTTCAAGCAAATTGATCGTTCCAAGATCGACCAGGTCGATCGGACGGATTAACTGACTTGATTCATAAACAACCTGGTCGGCCCTAGTACTAACCCAAGTATGTTCAATATATACCTGGTCTCCATGACAAGGCGGCCGAACCGGTCTTAAAACAAACTGGTCGGCCATAGAAGCCGACAATACTTCTGCGTGTTGTTGCACCGGCTTTATATAAAAATTGCGTTTACTAACATTATAACCAGATGCTTGCTGAGCTAACACGTTGGCCTTATGATTTTCATGCCTTGGTATATGCCGAATCTGGAATTCGGTAAAATGAGCAATGATGTCAAGGCACATATCAAGATAAACATTTAGCGATTCCTCTAAACATTGAAAATTGCCAGGAACTTGTTGTACTACTAGTAAGGAATCACCATAAGCTTCAACATGCTTAATCTCCATGGAACATAATATCTCTAAACCGAATAAAAGAGCTTCATATTCGGCTTGATTATTAGTGCACAAGTAATCCAACCGACTCAACATTTCAAACTTAGCACCATTAGGAGAAATGATGACCACACCAACACCATGGCCCTCCTTACAAGCCGATCCATCAAAATGAAGTTTCCATGGAGTAAAAGTAAAGTAACCGATTTCATCTTCCAAACTAATACCATGCTCAACAATAAAATCGGCAAGAACTTGACCCTTCAAAGTTTTCAATGGTTCATAGGTCAAGTCAAACTCAATTAATGCATACGCCCATTTGTCAATCCTTCCTCTAAGGATTGGCCGATATAACATGTGCCTAATCACATCGGCCTGGCATGCAACAATACATGTACTAGATAGCAAATAGTGTCTCATCTTAGCACAAGCATAGTATAAGGATAAACATAATTTCTCGATATGGGCGTACCTTGTCTCGGGATCAAGAAGGCGGCGACCAATATATGCAATTACATACTCTTTACCTCCATCTTCTTGTATCAAGACAGCTCCAATAACCTTTTCATCGGCGGCGATATATAATCTGAAAGGGATACCTCTCTTAGGCGCCCGAAGAACTGGTGGAGATGACAAATATTCCTTTATTTTCTCAAATGCTTCTTGCTGCTCTGCCCCCCAAGTGAACTCAGTCTCGTTCTTCAGCTTTAAAATCAGGGTAAAAGGAATAATTTTCTCGGACAAGTTTGCAATAAATCTTCTCAAGTAGTTCACCTTTCCCAAGAACTTCTGCAAGTCCTTTTTGCATGTAGGCGCGTGAACTTTCTTGATCTTTTCTATCCTTTTAGGATCAATCTCTATGCCTTTGTCGTGAATGATAAACCCTAAAAACTTCCCGGCCGATACACCAAAAGCACATTTTAGTGGGTTCATCTTCAAACCATAACGACGCATCCTTTCAAACGCTAAACGTAAATTGGCCAGATGAGACACATGGGCAGCCGATTTAATCATGATATCATCAATATATACTTCCATGATTATCCCGATCAAATCATGAAAGATCAGATTCATAGCGCGTTGATAGGTAGCACCTGCATTCTTCAAACTGAATGTCATTACAACCCATTTGAAGAGACCAACAAATCCAGGACAAATAAAGGCTGTTTTGGACATGTCTTCTTTGGCCATGAATATCTCATAATAACCAGCATTGTCGTCAAGAAAACTGACAACCTGGTGTCCTGAAGCATCATTGATCAACATATCGGCTATAGGCATAAGGTATTCATCTTTAGGAGTGGCTCTATTTAAATCTCTAAAATCAATGCAAACCCTGATTTTCCCAGTATCTTTCTTTTCTACAGGCATGATGTTAGAGACCCACTCCGCATATCTGCATGGTCGGATAAATCCCGCTTGTAATAACCGATTAATTTCCTCTTTAATCCGGTGATATATTGTAGAACTAAAGCGGCGAGGATGCTGTTTGAATGGTCAGAATCCTGGCTTGATAGGAAGTCGATGCTCAACAAGTTCTCGGCTCAACCCAGGCATCTCCGTATAATTCCATGCAAAGCAATCAAAAAACTCTTTTAATAGGGCGATTAATCTCAGTTTATAATCGGCCTCAAGATTTTGATTTACAAAGGTCGGCCTTGGTACAGAACCATCCCCAATATCTATTTGTTCCAAAGGGTCGGCCGACGTAAAACCTTGGCCCAACTTATTGAGCTCATCAAAATCATCAATAGCTTCACAAGTATCGGCCTCATGAACCCGATACTGTTCAACACGATGTTTCAACCAATCAACATTAGCATCCATTAAATTACATGATAATGTTGAACCGATTGTCGGTCGGTTTTAAAGACACTGGTACAAAACCTTCCCAGGTAACACTAACAAACTCAAAATCAGAAAGGTCCCGACCAGATAGACAAGCAATAGTATCATGCCCCCCGAGCAAAGGAGCATCGGCCGTAGCTACATAGGCCGATGAATATGAGTGCACTACCTCAACATCGTCTCCCACCCATTGAATGAGAAACTGATGCAAACTAGAAGGTATGCACCGATTAGCATGAATCCAGTCACGTCCAAGTATAAGATTATAGCTACCTTGTATGTCGGCGACGAAGAAAGCAGTGGCCAAAGTCTTGCTCCCAACGGTCAGTTCCATGGACGCAACTCCTTTGGCCGGAATGGGATCTCCTCCTCCGACTCCAGTAATAGTCATGTTGGTCTTGATCAGCTCTTCATCGGTACCACCAAGCTTCTGATAAAGTGAGTATGGCATCAAATTCACAATTGCCCCACTATCGATCAGCATTTTGTGAACTGGTGTACCATTGATGTGACCCTTTATATGCAATGACTTAAGATGATTGACGGATTCCTCTGGTTTCTGGAATACAACAGTCTGCGTAGCGAAGTTGAACTCCGCCGCCGTCGAATCATCTTCGACCACGTAGTAGTCGGCCGATAAGTAAACTACATTAACCTCCGCCCTCTCTGGGGAAGGTTCATAATCCACCATCTCCTCATCTTGTTCCCCAGATAATTCTCCATTGGTTGCAGCAACATCAGTGGAGGAATCAGGATCATTAAGAAGCGAGCCTAATCCCATCAGCATATTAGGAACTGATTCGGCCACAGACCCTGGTCGGGTTGACTCAATTCCTGATCCAGCAGTAACCGACTCACCCTGCTCGACCGATAAACTGGTCGACACCTGTCCTGTAGTGGTCGGATTGGTGTCCGACTTGGTTGGTTCCGAAACCTCTTTAGTAAATTCGGCACCCAGATTGGTTGGCCCAGGATCCGACCTGTTTAACTCTACCATCGTCAAGGTCTGCTTTTGATTGCAGGCAGGCTCTTCACCTCCTCACTTGCCCTGAGGAAAAATAGGATGTGTTGAGTTAAATATGTTTTCCCTCATTTTGTCGAGCTGCTCTTTCCTCTGTTTATTGCAGCGGGCCCTCTGTAGCTTTCTTCGCTGGGTTTTATTCAAACCAGGAGGGCACCATCTGGGCTGCATGTACTTGGGGTCACGCTCGACAGGGTTTTCTACCTCAGCCGGAGTATCTTGAGCCTCTGGAACCTCTTTTGTTGCTGGCTCCTCAACCACCATAGGCTCAGGTTCATTGACAAGAGGTACTTCCATAGACCCGATTGTGATAGTAGGGACTGGGTCGGGTCTGGTCGGAGAAGCAACAGGAGCACTTTGCACCTTTTTAGGCACATAGACCTGCCGCGTCTGCGTCTTCCTGGTCTCCTGAGATATTAAAGCCTTTGGAGCGACTGGCTGATTCTGGCTAGAACTCGGCTGATCACCCAAGCGATCAAATACTGAGACTCTTGCAGGCTGATTAGCGGGCATTCCCCATCCTGACTGATAACACATATGTGCCGACATAGGGTAAGGCACCCACACCCCTTGAGGACCCCGTTGTGGTGGTGGAGAAATAGGAGGGGCCCACTGATAGTAATGCGGGGCAGCCTTTGGCGCCGAATACGTCACCGGAGACACCACCATTTGTTTGGATCTCTCGTCCTCACGCTTCGGAGGAGTAGAATCTCTCTTTTTTAAGGGCCAATTCTGAGAATCGGGCTTTTGTTGCTTGTATTTGGCCATGAGCTTGTCAAAAGTACATGGTTCTCTAGCGACTTTCCCCTTACTCCTGTCCGCATTAGTCTTCCAAGTGCCAACTTCAGGTTTCTGCGGGACAAAAGTGCGGACGAGATGTACTTCGGAAGGGGTAGAGTCTTTAGAAACAGTTACACCGACTGTATCAGTCGATTTATTGATCCCACTGGAATTGGCAGAGACCGACTTTACCTAGTCGGCCTTCTGTTCCGGCTGCTTTGAAGAGGAACCAGACTGGTCGGCCTGAGGACCCGATCTGGTCGGCCTTTGTTGTGCTGCCCTGGTCTCAAAATACCTTTGTCTATGCAGGTGTCGTGTTGACCCTGCAGTGATTATGATTTTACTTTTGCCATCGTTACCCTTCTCGAGCACCACCTTGCGCTCCGAATCACTCTCAGTATTCGGTGCTCCTCGTGGTTCGCTGATGAACACATTCTTTCCCTTGGTCGTATCAGCTTGCTCTGGACGAATCATTATAGCAAGATCCCCTGCTTCCACCATGTGTATTGGGAAAGGAGTAGTACTGATCTGCATCTCAGTTAGACTCAATCGTCCTTCATTAAGGGCCGATTGGACCTGCCGACGGAAAACATTGCAATCATTAGTGGCATGAGAAAAAGAGTTATGGAATTTGCAGTAAGCTCTCCTTTTTAATTCGTCGGGTGATGGCAGAGTATAATTAATTTTAAGATAACCGAATTTAAGTAATTCATCAAATATTCGGTCACATTTAGAGAAATCAAACGTAAATTTCACCTCCTCACCCTACTCTTCTGAATCGGTTTAAGGGAAGGACAAGTGACCAGTTTGTTTTGCGCTGGCCATAAAATTTTGGCAGCGTAGCAATCTTTAGACTCATCGTCGGAACTATCAGAATTTATCTCGGCAATATGCACGCCCGACCGATGAGTCTTATGAGGATCATAGGGTTCTTTGAAGCACGATTCTATCGAAACGGCCTTTTTCAACAGTTGATTTACGTTAAAGAAATCATGATGCTCAAGTTTGTCTTTGATCTCTCGACGTAGGCCAGCTAGACATAGATCTGTTAGATCTCTGTCGAATATCCTCAAATGGAAACATCGGTTCTTAATTTCTTTAAAACGTTTAAAAAAGTCGACTACAGACTCACTACGTCCTTGCCGAACCAATGTAAGATGAGACAACCTAGTTTCTTGGACTCCGTCATAAAAGTGATTGTGAAATTTCTCTTCTAATTCAGCCCAAGAACCTATGGTGCACTCTGGTAGTGACGTAAACTAGGCGAAAGCTGTACCAGTAAGAGACAAAGGAAAATGTCGTATGTTCATAAAATCTAAAGTACTAGCTTCACCCATTTGAGCGAGGAACATGCTGACGTGCTCCATAGTCGTTTTTGAGAACACATATGATGAATGATTGACTTTGATGAGGAAGGTTTGAGGCTTTTACCCGGTTTAGTCCATATCTCGCTATGCGCTTAATGTGTATGAC
Organism: Coix lacryma-jobi var. lacryma-jobi; assembly: GCA_009763385.1. Taxonomy (NCBI): domain Eukaryota; kingdom Viridiplantae; phylum Streptophyta; class Magnoliopsida; order Poales; family Poaceae; genus Coix; species Coix lacryma-jobi. The sequence continues at coordinate 28,384,080 of CM019831.1, forward strand.
TAACCGGTGGCGTGAGTTGTGTGGTGTTTCTGTGTTGGTATGCGTGTGCGACGTGTGTCTCTTGGCTGTGTTGATGTGCAGGTGTGGAGCTCGGATACAGTGGTCTATGGCGAGGTGAAGGTCAAGTAGAGACGTGACGTGCCGACAGACTGGAAGTGGTGAAGGATGGGCGTGCCGTGCGGCGGACGTGCCATGCCGATGTACCAGACCGGTGAAGGGCGGACGTGAGGCTTGGACTGAGGGACCAGGGGCCAGAGGACCAGCTGTGGTAGCTGGCACGTGGCATCGGCGAGCGAGAGCACATGGGGATGTGCGGTGCATCGGCCGAGTCGGGAGGAAGGCGCTAGAGTTGTGTCACTTGGCGGGAGGTCGGACACGGGCTTGCGTGCGGCGCAAGTGCCGTCGGCCAAGTCAAGAAGGAAGGCGAAGGCGTTGTGCCCGGCGTGGAGGCTGGACATGCATCGGCATCGGTGCCGGTGGTCGGGGTGTGAGAACCACACTCCGTCTACGGTGCGGGTTCGGTAGCTGAGCCTCAAAAAGCTACCATCGACGGTTTCCAGGTTTGGGCCTCAAAACCTGGAGTGGCCGATTTCCGAGTTTGGGCCTCAAAACTCGGCGAGGACGGTTTCCAGGTTTGGGCCTCAAAACCTGGGCGTGCGGGTTTCCGAGTTTGGGCCTCAAAACTCGGGGTGGACGGTTTCCCGGTTTGGGCCTCAAAACCGGGGGTTGGTCCGGAAGGACGGTCGACGCGTGGCGGCGTGGAGAGGCTGGCGCGGCGGCGTAGCTATCCACGAGGAAGGCGCGGTGGTCGACGTGACGGCACGTGGCGGCATCAGGGAGGTCGCGTCGAGGCGAAGCTACCGGATGTGCGGGCGTGGCCGTCGGATGAAGATCGTCAGGACTGGACGGTTTTACCCCTGGGGGTATTTGGGTTGAGTGCTTAATGTAAGGGCATTTTGGTCTTCGGACGTGCACCTATATATATGAGGGGGGCTGCTAGGGCAGCCGTATCCTTGGAGAGTTCTAGGTGGTGTCTCTCTCATTTTGTTCCTGTGAGAGTAGGCTAGGGTTAGGGAGAGTTGGCTCTTGTTCTTGAGCTTTTCGCCATCCAAGCTTTGTGTTGCTAGGATTGGCTTGTAGCCCGACACCAAGTGCTTAATGAATCATCCATTCCTCTGAGTCCAAGGATCAAATTCGTGCTTTGATTTGTCTTGCGATTTTGTTCTTCGCGTTTGCACGTTTTCCCCTCTTTCGATCTTCACGAGAATTTTTGTTTCGAGGGAAGATCTGCAGATCCGTTTGAACCATCTTGTGTAGCTTCGTGAGAGTCTTCTTTCTACCGAAGGAATTTCTCTAAAACCTCACGAACTCACAGATCGGGCGGATTTAGTTTTGGGATCAAGTTCTTGCCTGTTCTTCACCGTTTTCTTCGATTCACCGATTTGGAGTTAGGTTCGAGCCATGATCTCTTAGGAGTAGCTCACTAACATCCTTGTGACCCCTCACACGAAGTTGGAGCCCTAGTGCTTTTGATTTGAGGGAGATCGGGTTGATTCGGTGGACGAATAGAGGTGCGTCGGGGTGACCGGACGCATGAGTCGGACCGACCGGACGCTTGGTCGTGAGTCCGGTCGTTGAACACGTTCTCTGCGTTTCCCTCACGACTTGACCGGACGCACGCCTCGTATCGACCGGACGCTATCCCGTGCGTCCGATCGTTGAAAGGCCGAGCGAAACAGGCTCTGCGAACTGACCGGACGCTTTGTGACTGCGTGACCGGACGCATCGAGCACACTGTTCATTGTGCCTGTCTTCACGTGACCGGACGCTTGAAGTGTGACCGAACGCTCACCTCTAGTGAGTCCGATCGTGAACAGAGAGCTCCCAGAACTCTGTTCAGCTGACCGGACGCGTCCGGTGCCTATTGACCGGACGCACCAGTGAGTCCGGTCAGTGCCGTGATCGCATGTTTTCGTCCGTATCTTTTACGTTCGAGCTCCGATTTGAGATCCGCTTTTTGCGTTGGATTCCCGACTCTGTGCTCTACAGAAACCGGGCTTCCCGCTTTGCGAAAAAGCCTGAATCCCCCTCGCGTTGCTCGGGGGAGGTTGAGGTTACCCAAACTCCATTCTGTCACTAGTTGACTCGCGTGGATTTGGGTGAGGGAGCTTTTGTGGTGTCCCGCTGTGTTCCTAGGGAACATCCACCCATTCTCTTGGGTCATGGACATCACGTGTGTCGGCTTTGCTCTTGGGGTTGATTTTGTTGGGACAGAGGCCGGAATTTCTGAGAAGAAATTTTAGGCTCCCATTCACCCCCCCCCCTCTGGTCGCCTTGCTATAGCATTTTCGGTCCTTCAATTGGTATCGGAGCGGGTTAGGGATCTCTCTACCTTAATCGGTTCCGGATCCGCGAAGGCGACCTTTTGAGAGCGGTGGTGTTTCCGACTTTGCGTGTCGAGGTGTTGAGCTTGTATTTTGGCTAACACTAACGGTGCTTTTCGAGATGGCACCAAGTTCTTCTTCCAGTGTGTCTTTGTCCTTAGGTTTGAGTCTTGGACATGTGATCGAGGATGACACTTTGGCAAGAAGGAGGAGTACGGCTCTTGAGGCGGAACGCGAGGTGGATGCTTTGCTGGGCTTCCTAGAAGATGATGAGCATTCGACAGAGGATCGCATACGCGAACTTGGCAAAGCCAAGAAAGGTATTCTTGCTGCTTGTCTTGGGACCTTATCCCAACAATTTGAAGCTTGTTGTGATGATAACTTGAGATATGATGAGCTTTGCGATACCTTGCATAGAAAGATCAAGAAGTTGAAATGCTCCATTGATAGGTTAAAATGTGGCCTTTTTCATTGGAAGTCTAGTGCATCTTTACCTTGCACCTCTTGTAGTGACATGGTTAGGAAGAATAATGAGCTATGCTTTTCGCTTGCTAGCTTAGAGTCTGAAAATGAAATATTGAAATCAAATGCTTCAATATCATGTCTTGTTTGCTTTGACTTGCGCAAGGACCTTGTTTATGCTAAATCTGAAATAGCCTTGCTTAGGTCAAAAGCTTCTTTACCATGTGGTTCTTGTGAGTCTTTGCTTGCTGAAATTAATAAATTAAAATTGACTCACACCACATGTGTAGATGAACTTGAGCATGCTAGGGCTGAAATTATTGAAATAAATGCTAGGCCTTGTAGCTTGTGCTCTTTGAATAAAAATGCTTGCCATGCTTCTAGTGCTACTCATGATTCTTTGCTTGATGTGAATGGTGATGTTTCTTCCACCGATTTCATGTGCACATCATGCATTGATTTGGAAAAAGATGTTTTGGTTTTGAAGCAAATGCGCGATGATATGAGCGCTAAGTTGGTTGAGCACAATGATATGAGTGCCAACCTTGAGAGGGAAGTCGAGCTCTTGCGTACCACATATGCCGAGTGCATAAAAGAGGAGATGGAGAATCTGAAAAACACTCCTTGTGGTACTTGTGATCGCCTCATGTTTGAAAATGAGGTTTTAGCCAAAAGGTGCAAGAGCCTTTGTGCTAAGTCTTTTGAGTCACGCATTTCTTCCAACTCCGATGTCGATGTTTCCAAGTCTGCATCTTTGCGACCGGAGTTGAGTTCTTGTGTTGCGCGTGAGTCTTTTGACGATAGCACTAGTGTCAAGGTTTCGGATAGCTCTTTCATAGCTACTCCCAACCTTGCTGTTTCTTCGAGTGATGTCCAAGGGACTTCTCTTGACAAGGGTGCTTCTCATATTTTTGGGACTCGTCCTCCCAATCCAGTTTTTCATTGCACCTTTTGCAAGAAGGAGGGACATTCGCTCGATTTTTGTTTTCGCCGTGTCAAGCACGAACGGCGAATTTGAGCTAAGGCTTTTAGGAAGCCGCATAGCCTTTCCCATGGCACGTGTGCTCCGAGTGTTGGCACCAAGTTGGTGGTTGATGCTTCTTGTTCTAAGTCCCAAGGGACTTCTCACTTGTCGGAGAATGGTGTGCCTTCCAGTAGGCCTTTGTACCATTGCTCTTTTTATGAGAAAGATGGGCATCAAGAAAGTTTTTGCTATCGGCGTGCCAAACGCTTGCGCCAAGCTCGCTCTTCTAGGAAGTTGGTGGTTCATAGCCCTTCTCATGGCATGAACACTTGTGCTCCTAGTAAGAAGCCCATTTTTGTTGATGGGTTTTATGACTCCTTTTCTAGTGGGATAGGTCATGGTCGTGGACATGCTTCTAGTGCTTCTTCTCTTGGTCCACGTCATGCTTTTCATGGTGCTTCTATTGGTTCTTCTACAAAGACCTTGGAAGATGTTTGCCTCTTTTCCCGTGGTACGACTCGTTCTTCTCCTCGAGTTGTCCTTTTGAGGAATGCTTCCAAGGGTGTTTCACAATTGCATTTGAACCAACATTTGCATCATGCTAACCCACATGATAAGTTGAGATTTGTGACCAAGTCCTGGATTCCCAAGTACATGCTTGCTAACCCTTCGGGATCCAAGACTCGGGTTACATTGTCCTCTTGTGTGTAGATATGAGGACGCGGGGTGGAGAACATGCGCCTGATGGAGCTTGATCTTTTAGAAGTGATCAAGAGTTGATGGTTCTCTACACCCCGCTTAGATTTGCCTCCAAAGAGGCTTTTGCAGTTTGGTGAGCTTTCTTTTACACTCATACCTTGTACATCCATGATCTATGTCTTGTGGTATGAGATGGTTCTTCATGTGATCACTTGTATAGCTTTTACATGTACATTTTCTTTTGTATCATGTTTTGCTTTGGTCTAGCATGTGCTATCTTGTATATCATGTCATGCTAGCTTTGTGTACAGCTTTTGTGGATTATCCACTTTTCATGCTAGTCTGTGATCCCCATGAACATTATGCCATGTTTTACAATACTTCTCCATGAGCTTTACACGTAGAGGTATGATGTTCATTAGGAATCACTTTTCAGGTGCTAGTTTTGTGTAGCTATATGTACCCTGTTGATATGTTTAGCTTGAGCACTAGCCTTTCCTCAATTTTATCATGTTACATGCTTTTGGATCTATTGCTATCATTATCTTGCATTGTAGCATGTGTTATAAAAGTCTGGTACCCTCCAACCGTCAGGTGCTTTCATAAAATCGAAATATGAAGGGTATGGTTTAGAATAAGTGGTCCTGGTAGGTTTGAATTGGACCCCTAAACTAGTCTCGAGCGACCTAGTTATTTCTTCCTTGAACCAATTTATGGCTCGTCCAAAATCGGTGTTGGCAAGGTCGGCGGTGCCACCATGCATGGGATTGTGGCTTGGTGACTTCGGCGGGTTGGGTAACTGTAACACCTCTGGTGTTTAAGCATGTAATTAACTTGACATATCATCATTAGCATCATTAATCATCTTGATCATGATTTCATGTGTATGCATTTGCTTAGTGTATCATTTTATGTGATGTACCTCTATTGCAAAAACCCTTAATAGCCCACTCCTTCCTATAGGGGCAAAATGGTAATTTCACCTCTGTGCCTAGTTCTATGTAATTCTTGTTCAAATTTAGTGCCCTGATGTTTGTTGCTTTGATCAAAGTTCAAAAATCAGATTTGAATTGAGTTTCCATTTGCAAAACCCTAAAATCCCAAACCCTGGATTTATTCCCTTTTAAATAACTTTTTCAAAATTCAAAATTTTGAGTTGGTTCAAAAAGCAAAGTTGTGAATCTGACCTAGAGGAACAACTTTGGTATTTACAGATTTCCATGTTTCTATATAAAGTTTGCAGTAATTTCAAATTCATTCAAATTCCAGTTTTTGTCCCCTTTTCAGTTTCAAAAATTTATTCAAAAACTTTTGAGTTTCAGAAAAAATGTATATTAGCAAAGTTATAGGTTTTGTCAAATGGAACAACTTTCATATTGGAAGATTTTCAAGTTTCAGTTTGAAATCCAGAGTAATTTTGATTTGAATCAAGTTTGAAAAAGTGTCCCCTTTTCTGTTTTTGAGTATAGTTCAAAAACTATTTGGAATTTGAAAATGTTCATATTGACAAAGTTGTAGATCTCGTTTTTCTGAGCAACTTTGGTGTTTTGAGTTTTTGTCGCACAGTTCAATTTTTGAGAGTAATTTGCAAAATACAAAATCTGCTCAAAGTCAAAAGCTAGGGCATAGCCCTGTTCATCTTCCCAGGCGAGTCAGGGGGGGGCCCGGCCGCGCGCCCTCGCCGGAGTCGCGTGCCGCCGCGTGTCCGAAGCTCCTTCGGCCAAACCGACTCCACGCCGATGCTCAGCACTCGATTGCGCACGCGAACCGTCTCCAGCTGACTTTGTTCCCGTCCCCTACCGCCCGCAGTGCGTCGCCGCCACGCGTTCGCCGCCGGTGAGCCGTGCGCCCGGCCCCTGAGTGCCAAACCGCTGACCTCCTGGTGTGTAATCGATCGCGCACGCTTCACTCGTTCTTATCCGCCTCTGCTCAGCTGATTGCTCGCTCTCGCCGCGGCTATAAGAGCCCCGCCGAGCCGGCCGGAGCAGAACCCAACCCCGCCACCGTGGCCAGAGCAAACCCGAGCCTCCGCTTCTCTCCCAGCTAGCCCAGAAGCTCCGCCAAGTCCTTGCGCAGCTTCACCACCTCTCAATTTGGTCGCTACCGCCTCCGTTCGCCCGGCGTAGCTCGTCGTTGTCATCTCCGGCGAGAATCCCGTCGAGGTCGGGATCGTGAAATACTCCCTCTCCGGCCTTGATCATCCTCCACTGACCCCCGCATCACCTTCCTTGCTCCTTTGCGTCTCTGACTGACCCCTTGTGGTCGCTTGCGTCGCACAGGAACGCCGAGTAGACGATCACCGCCGTCCGCCGTCCGCCGGTCACCGTCGAACTCACCCCTCCGTTCATCCCCTCACCTCGCCGAGCCCCGCAATCGACGCCGGTGAGCTCCCTGTTGCTTCCCGTACCCTCGGTTTCGCCGCGGAGCGCCCGCAGTGGCCGGCGTAGCAGCGCCGCCGCCGTCCGGCCGCCGGCAAACGCGGGAAGGAGAAGAACAGTGCCGTTTTTCTTTTTCCAAACATGTGAATAGTGTTCATATTTCATCTTTTTGTATGATTTTCTGTGTTGATCCAAAAATGCTGAAATTTTTGTGGTAGACTCGTTATGCTCTGGAGTATTTTATAAAAATATAAAACTTGACTTTTCTGCAAGAATTTGAAAATGAAAAATCTCCCTTTTAATTAATAAATGAAGGCTTTGGTATTTTTGGAGAGTGATTTATAACTCCAAAAATCAGGGGACAAATTTTTGTGAGCTTCTTATGCCATGACTAGTCTCTGGTAAAATTTTGAAGTCTTTTGGAGCAAGTGTTTTTTTGAGCTTTAATTTTAATTCTTGAATAGTGCCTTTTGTTAATTAAATGTCTAGATTTAATTGAGCACCTTAATGACCTCCAAAAATTATGAAATTTGTTTTGCCATCTATCTACACCATGATGAACATATGTGATTAATTTGGTAATTTTTGGAGCAACTTCATAAAATGACCTTTTTAATTAATTTAAGAAAATAGAAAAGAGGTTTAGGGTTGGTAATAAGTGTTGATGATGTGATCTTTGGATTGATTGATGTTCATAGACCCCTACCCTTTGGTCTATGATGTTTGTGATGCTATGTTTGGTTGATGCTTAGGATAATTATATTAAGGGTTAGTTAATCAATATTGCTTAAGGAAGAAATGGTTACCTTTTGTGCTCAACCTAGATTTCAATTATGCCTTGTTTAAGAGTAATCTAGAATCAGTGGAATTGTCTTGCACCATAAGTTCATATCATCATTCTCATGAGCATTCATCATTGCATCCGTATAGTTGACGAAGAAGGACCTGAAGTCGAGGTAGCCACCGAAGGATCTGTCCCCGAGGCGACCCCGAGCTCCGGCACCTGCACCACCAACCCCGAGTCTGCTCTTTTTGCCATCCAAGGCAAGCCCCGGTGCATTTAACCCTTCCTTGAATTTATAAAGTGATTTCCTTAAATGCTTTTGAGTTAAATTATTGCATTAGGTTTATAGGAATTGAGTGATATCCTAACTGATGCATTATCCACCTTGACCACGGATACACCCGAAGCCTGCTTTTCAAAAGTATTTGAAAAATGCTTAGCAATGCTTGTTGAATTAGACTTTGCAATAAAAATGCCAGTTTCAAAAGAGTGATCACTGAAAGAAAACTTTATGGGAATTTCTGGTTTACTCCCACTATTGGCTAAGTATCTGATCCGTACTTAGTCAAATAGGAAGGAGAGGTTGTCGCGCGTACGGTGCCGTCATGTTGTAGTCCGGGACTCAACAGTTGACACCGACCGGGACAGGGTTGAAAAACCGACAGGACCTGTACTCTTGGGTTAGAGTCCCGAGGTGCTTGTCGCTGGCGGAAAAATGTAGGGACCATCCGTATGGGGGCCTGCTGGTCAAGACTTGTAACTATTCACATACTACGGAAAGCTCTGGCTCCGAGAAATCCATCATTGGACCGACAACCGCGCACTGGGAGTGGAGAGATGGCGGAAGTAGCATGTACCCACGTGGGTTAGAGGCCCGGATTGGAGTGGTGTACTGTACTTCCGGGTGGCGTAGGACCGGGCCCAATCTTGAAGGAATCGTGGTAGACGAGTTGGCATATGCAAGCTTGGGTGCTACATATGCAGTGTGGATAGGGATCCTCAGCTGAGTATTATTTATCCGGATTAACGTTGCTCCTCGGTTATGGAGACTTGGTCCACTGACTGTCAACGGAGAGTGGTTCTCAACTAGGAATGTTTTGAAATGTAAAATGAATCATGAACGATGAAGAATTGAGAAATACTGAATCTTTCAAAACAAAATAAGGTTTACAAAAATGCTTTTCTGCAAAATACTTGATCTTGCTTAAGCCTTACCTTGACTACCCTAAGCTTCTCATTCCTGAGTCTTCTCCCTTTTTCTTTAGTCGGGTAAGTCTTGTTGAGTACCTTTGTACTCAGGGTTTTATTACCCATGTTGCAGGTATGGCAGATTCCTCAGTATGCCTTGGACCCTGCTGTGTGACTGTTGTTCAGGAAGAGGCCGATGAGGCCGATGAGTGATTATTCACCCTCGGGCTGGGTGAAGTATCTTTACCCTTCAGTTGTTGTCATATGCTACTCTGCCAACTCTATCTATTTGAACTATGGTCTGTAATAACTTCACTTTGATTTTATGTTGAACCCTAGTTTGTAAAACTATTGTTATCTAAGTCTTCCGCTATTTACTCCGATGTTATTTGTCAAAATGATAAAGAGATTGTAAATGAATTATGAGATGATCCTGCGGACAACGGGCACTGATGTAGCCCAGTAGCGGAACCGGTCCTAATCTCTTGGCTGTACGGATCGACTGTCAGTGGTTGACGGTGATCAGTGGGCCATGGGATTAGAGCCGTTACGTTACAGAGTGGTATCGGAGCATCTCATTATGACGTTGCAATCTTTTTGCGAAAACTTCAAAATGTTTTTAACAAAAACTAGACTTGACTATTTTGAGTCCAAATTGCTTCTCTCATCTCATCTTGTCTTTGGCAACTAGTAGCAAGACAACTTGTATAAGCCCTATGTACCTTACCTTAGTAATTGCATTGCCTTGTTCCGTAGGAACGATTCATGCATCATGTCACATTCACTTAAGTATTTAAATGAGTTCGTTGGGTTAGTATGCCTATACCTTTTTCTTGCTAGCCTTTCTCATCTATAACCTCTTGTCCAGATATGGCCATCATCAAGCGGACTGCTCGCAAGTCGACTGGACCGAACGGTGTGCCGCGTCACCAGCTGGCGCCACGCACCGGAGAAGAGACTGGAGAATCCTCCAATGGTCGTCGTTTTCCCCGCCGCACCCGCAAGCAGCTGAAGGAGGAAATCAAGAACCTAAAGGCTGAAATGGAAAACATGGAGCATGACTTCTACCTTTCCCGCATGGAGTTTTATGAAGCACGAGCTTCCTTGGAACAGGCTAACCGGAACACGATTCGCGCTATCGAGCAGCGCAATGATGCTTGGACCCGCGAGGATGTCACCAGAGCCCAGCTCCATGGATTGCAGCAATACACCGCCCAGATCGAGCAGTACAATGATATGCTTCATGAGGAAGTGCATCAGCTACATGATCAACTCCATCCCTTGGTACCCCCGGTTATGGAAGACCCCGAAGACGGAGTCGTGGAGGAACCTGAAGTGGAACACGAGCCTGATCAGAATGAGGAAGTGGAACCTGCTGAAGATGTCCACGTTGAAGATGAAGAGGAGGAGGAAGAGCCTGAGCTTATCATCGAGGACGATGATGATGACGAAGAGTTGATCTTCATCGATGATGACTAGACTCCTTGTGTCTGTACCATCTGCTTACCTAAAACCTTAGCCTAGGTTTGGGGGCGTTAGTCTGTCTGTTGCCAAGTCTGGCGTGTATCTTTCTTTTCGTACCTTATCAGTCTGTTGTCATCTTTATCAAACCAGCTATCTTTGTATCAGTGAAGTTATCAATCAAGTTGTTTCAGAACCCTTGTCCATATATGCTGAGTTCCGAGTTGCTTATACAGATGCCTGTGAACACCCGTACCGGAGCCGGAGGTTCTGATGATGCCAACATCCCAAACCCTCCACCTGTACCAGCTACCCTAGCAGATGCCATTGCAGCCTTGGCCGCCGCTGCCAATCTGATGGCTCAGAATCAAGGGCAGCAGAACAACGGTAACCGTGGTCGCCGCAACAACCAAGAGACAACCTATGTGGAATTCACTGAAACACGTCCACCGGTCTTCACAAAGGCCGATGAACCTCTCGAGGCTGACGACTGGTTACGCACCATGGAACAGAAGTTCAGTCTACTGCACTGCACGGAGATCCAGAAGCCTCGGTTCGCTTCTCAGCAGCTCCGTGGTCCTGCAAGTGCCTGGTACGCCAACCTGTTGGCGGCCCAGCCGGAAGGTCATCAGCTGACATGGGAAGAGTTCCGCACCGCTTTCAGAGCACATCACATCCCTTCGGGATTGATGAAAATGAAGTTGGATCAGTTCTTGGCCCTGCAACAGAAAGATTCCACCGTCATGCAGTACGTGGGACAATTCAACCACCTCAGCCAGTATGCCTCCGACTATGTCAACACGGAGGAAAAGAAGAGAGATTGTTTTCTCAGGGGTCTGCACCCTAAGATTCGCAGAGGTCTGTCCAACAACCTAAACGGATCCTACCATGATGTCGTTGACCGTGCTGTTGCTTTCGAGGAAAGCAACCGCCAGTATCAGGAAGAGAAGAAGAAGAAGAAGGCTGGGTCTAGCAGTTTCTCCAGCAACCATAAGCGCCCAAGAATCATCTACCACCCCAGCCACCACCAAAACCGTGCCCCATACCCCCATCAGCAAGTGGTCGTTCGTACCGCGGCCACCACCCACAATGCCAACCAGCAAAGTGCCACTCAGCCGAACGCCCCTGGTGTTCGTATCACCACCCCACAAACAGCTTACAACCATCCATGCTACAACTGTGGCCAAGTTGGTCACTGGTCTCGCGACTGCCCTAAACCCAAGAAGAATGCCCAGCATGCACAGAAAGGCCCTGGAGGATCACAGCAGCAGCACCGTGCACCGCAGCAGCACGTCCAGAAGGGCAAGCTTGTCAGGAAGCACGGGCAAGTCTACTTCACCACCGTCAGTAACATCCCAGACGGAGAGCCCGTCATGCTCGGTAGGTTCCCTGTTGCCAATCATCCTGCAGTCGTCTTGTTTGATTCTGGTGCATCGCATTCCTTCATCAGTCGCACTTTTGTCATCAAGCATGAGTTGCCCATGGGGGAGTTAAAAGAAAGTTTCTGCATACTTTCGCCTGGAGGGCGGATAAATACTAAGGAAGTGGTCCGCAGTATACCAGTAATGTTGGGGAAACATGTCTTTCCTACCACCATGATAGTACTGCGCGATCAAGAGATAGATGTCATCTTAGGCATGAATTGGATGTGTCAGTATAAAGCCATGATAGACATCTTGAATAGAGTTGTGAGAGTGGATATTCCTAACAGTACCGCCAAACTCCTTCTCCAACTTCCTATGCCTTCAAAATCAGCTACCACACAGCTAAATGCTACCTATGATCAAGGGATCCGAGATATCCCCGTGGTCTGCGAGTTCCCTGATGTCTTTCCAGAAGATTTACCTGGTCTGCCTCCCGACCGTAATGTTGAGTTTGCTATAGAGCTAAAGCCCGGGACTGCTCCTATATCCCGTAGAGCTTATCGAATGCCTCCCAGAGAGTTGGCAGAACTGAAGATCCAATTGCAAGAGCTATTGGATAAGGGTCTCATTCGCCCAAGTTCATCTCCTTGGGGCTGTCCTGCTATTTTTGTGAAGAAGAAGGACAAAAGCCTTCGTCTGTGCGTTGACTATCGCCCGCTCAACGAGGTCACCATCAAAAATAAATATCCCTTGCCTCGCATTGATCTTCTGTTTGACCAGTTATCTGGAGCCAGAGTGTTTTCCAAGGTTGACCTCAGATCTGGCTATCACCAAATAAAAATTCGTCCCGAAGATATTCCCAAAACCGCTTTCACCACCAGATACGGTCTATATGAGTACTTGGTCATGTCTTTTGGCTTGACCAATGCCCCCGCTCATTTCATGTATCTCATGAACTCTGTGTTCATGCCAGAGCTCGATAAATTTGTAGTCGTGTTCATTGACGACATCCTTGTTTATTCAAGAACTCCTGAAGATCATGCCAAGCATCTTCGTGTCGTTCTCTCTCGTCTCAGAGATCACCAGCTGTATGCCAAGTTCAGTAAATGTGAATTCTGGTTAGATCAAATTCAATTCCTTGGTCATGTCCTGTCCGCTGAAGGTGTGTCAGTTGACCCTAAAAAAGTGGCAGATATCTTGGATTGGAAGCCACCTACCACTGTCCGCGAAGTTCGCAGCTTCATGGGAATGGCTGGATACTATCGTCGTTTCATCCCAGACTTCTCCAGAGTTGCCAAGCCTATCACAGAGTTGTTGAAGAATTCCGTGGATTTTGTTTGGTCAACAGCCTGTGAGCAAGCTTTTCAAGCCCTTGAAGAAACTACTAACTACATCACCAGTCCTAGCTCAACCAGACATCGAGAAACCCTTTGATGTATACTGTGATGCATCTGGTACTGGGTTAGGCTGTGTTTTGATGCAAGAAGGTCGAGTGATCGCTTATGCCTCACGGCAGCTTAGGCGACATGAGGAGAATTATCCAACCCATGACCTTGAATTAGCAGCAGTGGTGCATGCTTTGAAGATATGGCGTCATTATCTGTTGGGCAGTACCTGCAATGTGTACACCGATCATAAGAGCCTGAAGTATATCTTCACCCAAGAAGAGCTGAACATGAGGCAGCGAAGATGGCTTGAGTTAATCAAGGACTATGATATCGCAGTGCATTACCATCCTGGAAAGGCAAATGTAGTTGCCGATGCCCTCAGTCGCAAGTCATACTGCAACTGTCTGACGACGAAGCCCTATGATCTTTCCTTGTGCCATGACCTTGAAAGGATGGGTGTTGAGATAGTTCCGCAAGGAAGCCTGAACAATGTCAGGATAGAAACATCGGTCAAGGAACAAGTCATCGCTGCACAGAAAGATAACCCTGGAATCAAGCACATCATCGAAAAGATTCCAAACTGGAAAGCTGACTGTTTCAGGATTGATGATGAAGGAGTGGTATGGTTCAAGAACCGTCTAGTAGTTCCCAAGGTGCCTGAGTTGAGACAGTTGATCCTTGATGAGGCACACCTGTCTAGGTTTTCCATCCACCCCGGCAGCAACAAGATGTACCAGGATCTAAGGCAGAGATTCTGGTGGACAAAGATGAAGATTGAAATCGCTCGCTATGTCGCTCGCTGTGACACTTGTCAGAAAGTCAAAGCCGTGCACATGAAGCCTGGAGGAGAATTGCAGCCTTTATCTGTACCTGCCTGGAAGTGGGAAGATATCAGCATGGATTTTATCAATGGACTACCCAAGACTCGGAAAGGTTTTGATTCCATTTGGGTAATCGTGGACCGACTCACCAAACAAGCCCACTTTCTGCCAGTCAAGACCAGCTATGCCGTCCCCACATATGCCGCCATGTACAAGAACAACATAGTAAAGCTCCATGGTATTCCCAAGACCATTATCTCTGATCGTGGTACTCAGTTTGTCGCAAAGTTCTGGAAGGCGTTCCATACCTCACTTGGAACCAAGCTCTTGCATAGTACAGCATATCATCCACAAACAGATGGACAAACTGAGCGAGTCAACCAAGTGTTAGAGGATATGTTGAGAGCATGTGTGCTCACCTTCGCAGATACTTGGGATGACTGTTTGCCCTTGGCAGAGTTCTCATATAATAACAGTTATCAAGAAAGCATCAAAATGGCACCATTTGAAGCACTGTACGGTCGTCGTTGTCGTACACCCCTCAGTTGGTCTGAGCCCGGGGAAAGAGAATTCTTTGGAGTTGACCTGGTTAAAGATATGGAAGAGAAAGTCAAGCAGATACAAGAGAACATGAAGATTGCCCAATCTCGACAAAAGAGTTATGCTGACAAGAGACGTCGACCTCTGAAGTTTCAAGTTGGAGATTACGTATATCTCAAGGTCTCACCAACCAAAGGAGTCACTCGTTTTGGAGTCAAGGGAAAGTTAGCACCCCGCTACATTGGCCCGTTTGAGATTTTGGAATGTTGTGGCAAGGTAGCTTACAAGCTGAAGTTGCCCGATCATCTCTCTGCTGTCCACAATGTTTTCCATGTCTCCCAACTCAAGAAGTGCCTCCGAGTACCAGAACATGTCGTGGAAGTTGAAGGTGTCGAGCTAGAGCCTGGTCTATCCTACTCGGAGTATCCAGTTCGCGTGTTGGATCACAAAGATCGAGTTACTCGAAGAACTACCACAAGGTGGTACAAAATCCAGTGGAACCAGCACTCTGAAGAAGAAGCTACTTGGGAATCTGAAGACTTCTTGGCAAAGAACTATCCCGACTTTCTCGAATCCCTGTCTATGTAAAGTTTTGTCTTTTTCCCTTCTTTGTCCTTTCTTAAGACGCAGAATCTCGGGGCGAGATTTCTTTAAGGGGGAAAGGCTGTAACACCTCTGGTGTTTAAGCATGTAATTAACTTGACATATCATCATTAGCATCATTAATCATCTTGATCATGATTTCATGTGTATGCATTTGCTTAGTGTATCATTTTATGTGATGTACCTCTATTGCAAAAACCCTTAATAGCCCACTCCTTCCTATAGGGGCAAAATGGTAATTTCACCTCTGTGCCTAGTTCTATGTAATTCTTGTTCAAATTTAGTGCCCTGATGTTTGTTGCTTTGATCAAAGTTCAAAAATCAGATTTGAATTGAGTTTCCATTTGCAAAACCCTAAAATCCCAAACCCTGGATTTATTCCCTTTTAAATAACTTTTTCAAAATTCAAAATTTTGAGTTGGTTCAAAAAGAAAAGTTGTGAATCTGACCTAGAGGAACAACTTTGGTATTTACAGATTTCCATGTTTCTATATAAAGTTTGCAGTAATTTCAAATTCATTCAAATTCCAGTTTTTGTCCCCTTTTCAGTTTCAAAAATTTATTCAAAAACTTTTGAGTTTCAGAAAAAATGTATATTAGCAAAGTTATAGGTTTTGTCAAATGGAACAACTTTCATATTGGAAGATTTTCAAGTTTCAGTTTGAAATCCAGAGTAATTTTGATTTGAATCAAGTTTGAAAAAGTGTCCCCTTTTCTGTTTTTGAGTATAGTTCAAAAACTATTTGGAATTTGAAAATGTTCATATTGACAAAGTTGTAGATCTCGTTTTTCTGAGCAACTTTGGTGTTTTGAGTTTTTGTCGCACAGTTCAATTTTTGAGAGTAATTTGCAAAATACAAAATCTGCTCAAAGTCAAAAGCTAGGGCATAGCCCTGTTCATCTTCCCAGGCGAGTCAGGGGGGGGGCCCGGCCGCGCGCCCTCGCCGGAGTCGCGTGCCGCCGCGTGTCCGAAGCTCCTTCGGCCAAACCGACTCCACGCCGATGCTCAGCACTCGATTGCGCACGCGAACCGTCTCCAGCTGACTTTGTTCCCGTCCCCTACCGCCCGCAGTGCGTCGCCGCCACGCGTTCGCCGCCGGTGAGCCGTGCGCCCGGCCCCTGAGTGCCAAACCGCTGACCTCCTGGTGTGTAATCGATCGCGCACGCTTCACTCGTTCTTATCCGCCTCTGCTCAGCTGATTGCTCGCTCTCGCCGCGGCTATAAGAGCCCCGCCGAGCCGGCCGGAGCAGAACCCAACCCCGCCACCGTGGCCAGAGCAAACCCGAGCCTCCGCTTCTCTCCCAGCTAGCCCAGAAGCTCCGCCAAGTCCTTGCGCAGCTTCACCACCTCTCAATTTGGTCGCTACCGCCTCCGTTCGCCCGGCGTAGCTCGTCGTTGTCATCTCCGGCGAGAATCCCGTCGAGGTCGGGATCGTGAAATACTCCCTCTCCGGCCTTGATCATCCTCCACTGACCCCCGCATCACCTTCCTTGCTCCTTTGCGTCTCTGACTGACCCCTTGTGGTCGCTTGCGTCGCACAGGAACGCCGAGTCGACGATCACCGCCGTCCGCCGTCCGCCGGTCACCGTCGAACTCACCCCTCCGTTCATCCCCTCACCTCGCCGAGCCCCGCAATCGACGCCGGTGAGCTCCCTGTTGCTTCCCGTACCCTCGGTTTCGCCGCGGAGCGCCCGCAGTGGCCGGCGTAGCAGCGCCGCCGCCGTCCGGCCGCCGGCAAACGCGGGAAGGAGAAGAACAGTGCCGTTTTTCTTTTTCCAAACATGTGAATAGTGTTCATATTTCATCTTTTTGTATGATTTTCTGTGTTGATCCAAAAATGCTGAAATTTTTGTGGTAGACTCGTTATGCTCTGGAGTATTTTATAAAAATATAAAACTTGACTTTTCTGCAAGAATTTGAAAATGAAAAATCTCCCTTTTAATTAATAAATGAAGGCTTTGGTATTTTTGGAGAGTGATTTATAACTCCAAAAATCAGGGGACAAATTTTTGTGAGCTTCTTATGCCATGACTAGTCTCTGGTAAAATTTTGAAGTCTTTTGGAGCAAGTGTTTTTTTGAGCTTTAATTTTAATTCTTGAATAGTGCCTTTTGTTAATTAAATGTCTAGATTTAATTGAGCACCTTAATGACCTCCAAAAATTATGAAATTTGTTTTGCCATCTATCTACACCATGATGAACATATGTGATTAATTTGGTAATTTTTGGAGCAACTTCATAAAATGACCTTTTTAATTAATTTAAGAAAATAGAAAAGAGGTTTAGGGTTGGTAATAAGTGTTGATGATGTGATCTTTGGATTGATTGATGTTCATAGACCCCTACCCTTTGGTCTATGATGTTTGTGATGCTATGTTTGGTTGATGCTTAGGATAATTATATTAAGGGTTAGTTAATCAATATTGCTTAAGGAAGAAATGGTTACCTTTTGTGCTCAACCTAGATTTCAATTATGCCTTGTTTAAGAGTAATCTAGAATCAGTGGAATTGTCTTGCACCATAAGTTCATATCATCATTCTCATGAGCATTCATCATTGCATCCGTATAGTTGACGAAGAAGGACCTGAAGTCGAGGTAGCCACCGAAGGATCTGTCCCCGAGGCGACCCCGAGCTCCGGCACCTGCACCACCAACCCCGAGTCTGCTCTTTTTGCCATCCAAGGCAAGCCCCGGTGCATTTAACCCTTCCTTGAATTTATAAAGTGATTTCCTTAAATGCTTTTGAGTTAAATTATTGCATTAGGTTTATAGGAATTGAGTGATATCCTAACTGATGCATTATCCACCTTGACCACGGATACACCCGAAGCCTGCTTTTCAAAAGTATTTGAAAAATGCTTAGCAATGCTTGTTGAATTAGACTTTGCAATAAAAATGCCAGTTTCAAAAGAGTGATCACTGAAAGAAAACTTTATGGGAATTTCTGGTTTACTCCCACTATTGGCTAAGTATCTGATCCGTACTTAGTCAAATAGGAAGGAGAGGTTGTCGCGCGTACGGTGCCGTCATGCTGTAGTCCGGGACTCAACAGTTGACACCGACCGGGACAGGGTTGAAAAACCGACAGGACCTGTACTCTTGGGTTAGAGTCCCGAGGTGCTTGTCGCTGGCGGAAAAATGTAGGGACCATCCGTATGGGGGCCTGCTGGTCAAGACTTGTAACTATTCACATACTACGGAAAGCTCTGGCTCCGAGAAATCCATCATTGGACCGACAACCGCGCACTGGGAGTGGAGAGATGGCGGAAGTAGCATGTACCCACGTGGGTTAGAGGCCCGGATTGGAGTGGTGTACTGTACTTCCGGGTGGCGTAGGACCGGGCCCAATCTTGAAGGAATCGTGGTAGACGAGTTGGCATATGCAAGCTTGGGTGCTACATATGCAGTGTGGATAGGGATCCTCAGCTGAGTATTATTTATCCGGATTAACGTTGCTCCTCGGTTATGGAGACTTGGTCCACTGACTGTCAACGGAGAGTGGTTCTCAACTAGGAATGTTTTGAAATGTAAAATGAATCATGAACGATGAAGAATTGAGAAATACTGAATCTTTCAAAACAAAATAAGGTTTACAAAAATGCTTTTCTGCAAAATACTTGATCTTGCTTAAGCCTTACCTTGACTACCCTAAGCTTCTCATTCCTGAGTCTTCTCCCTTTTTCTTTAGTCGGGTAAGTCTTGTTGAGTACCTTTGTACTCAGGGTTTTATTACCCATGTTGCAGGTATGGCAGATTCCTCAGTATGCCTTGGACCCTGCTGTGTGACTGTTGTTCAGGAAGAGGCCGATGAGGCCGATGAGTGATTATTCACCCTCGGGCTGGGTGAAGTATCTTTACCCTTCAGTTGTTGTCATATGCTACTCTGCCAACTCTATCTATTTGAACTATGGTCTGTAATAACTTCACTTTGATTTTATGTTGAACCCTGGTTTGTAAAACTATTGTTATCTAAGTCTTCCGCTATTTACTCCGATGTTATTTGTCAAAATGATAAAGAGATTGTAAATGAATTATGAGATGATCCTGCGGACAACGGGCACTGATGTAGCCCAGTAGCGGAACCGGTCCTAATCTCTTGGCTGTACGGATCGACTGTCAGTGGTTGACGGTGATCAGTGGGCCATGGGATTAGAGCCGTTACGTTACAGTAACACTGTTCTTTGCCCTCCCGAAGTCCTGTTTGTCGTGGTACCCTGGTCGATCTGCAAAGTCCAACCAGTGCCATGATGAACATGGTTGGTAGTTGTCGAGGTACCGACTTCACCACCCCTGGTCTCAGTAAACTCTTGTTGTCCGAAATTAACGTGTGAAGTCTGTCCTCTAAAAGAATTAAAAGGCATGCCGAATTGGGGTTGCCCAGTTGGGACTTCGGGTTCGACAGTTTTGCCTTCTATCTTATCCATGCGGTCGCTAAGCAATTTAAAAGAATGCCGGATAGTATTGGTAAGAGTTTTTGAAGAATCAACCAGCATTGCGGAATAATTAGCATGGGTAGGGTAAGGATCTTCAGGTACCTTATCTTTTACCTTGTCAGAAGTGTCTTCAGTGTTCGTATTTGTCGTGGTAGGGATGATCTCGCTGAAGTCCGGCTCCTTGTCCTGAGTGATCCTGCCGTGCCGATCCTTCGAGCAGCTTTCTAGGAAAGCTTTCAATACGACGTCGAGCTTGGCCTGCGCCTGTTGCTTCAACTCGTTTGGGAGCTCGTCAATGCCCGTGGGACGGACGATGTTGTCCTTATCGGTAGCACCGTCTTTGCCGCCCATGTTGGTAGTAGATGAGATTTTGATCTTCCCAGCGGAGTCGCCAAAAAGTGTGTTGACGTCGAAAGTTATCCGAATCACACACCAGCAGGGCTAGAACGCCCGGAGAGGTTGCGGTTCAACCTGAGACAACAGGGACCCTGGCTAAACCGACGAAAACCGATCTAAAGACCGGTTTTGATCGATCTAAGGTTTTGGGTTCCTGCGTTGGTAACTCTCGAACTCCTCCCGGGAAGACCCGTCAGGGAGAAGCACGTAGAGGTTGTTCTAGGACCAGCAAGGCCACCTAGAACGCCGTCGAATCTCGCCGGGAGATGCGCCGAACAGCAAGGTAGAGGGGAAAAAGGGGTAAAAGGGATAGTAAATTGATTTTGATCGATTGGTGTTGGATACTTTAATCGGCCATGATCCTCTCATATATATATATAGAGGAGGCTGGTCTTATCCCAATAGAAAATATCTCCAGATGCAATCTCCAAGTTTCCTATCCGGACTCTATCAAAATATAGAATCTAATCCGGACATAATAAGTTTACCCTGATCTTGCCAAGTCTTGGATTAAGCAGATCGGTTTAATGGACTTTATCGGCCCAAACGTCCTTTACATATTAGCGCTAGACTCAATATTCATGATAACTATAAGGCCTCCGACCAACATCACCTGGTCGGACATAGCAGGATTGGTCGGCAGTCTAAACAATCAGGCCCATTCAGCTTAAAACATGACCAGACTCACTTAGAAAATCCGACCTTTCAATACTAAAAGACCAATTCGGTTTTAATCTTATAGGCCGAATACTTCTTCCAAATTCATTCTTATCGGTGACACTTTTGAGTGTCAACACAGGGTTCGTTCGCTACAACAATAGTGACTTTGTTGAAGTTGCTCTTTAGCAATACTGGCTCCATCTCTAAAATAAATGCATTTCTAGCTATGCATCAAGATAAACACTTGTGTAGATACATTAGCCAAAAATATATTTTTTTTTGGACAAAGAAAGTATATCATTATGCCTATGAATGAGCGAAAAACTCAATCGCAAACAACATGAGTGCATCAACACATGGTCTCTCGTTGAGCCACGTTAGTTTATTGTGGTAGCTAAAACTAGCTATGGGTGAGGTTGAGAAGCAGATACGCACGCCCAAGAAGAAGAGAGATACTAGTACGCGTGCTTTCGCGCCTACGGCATTTCGAATCGAAAGACGGCGACGACGCACCGGGAGTTTTTGAATTTGAAGCCCGTCCCCGTACACCCTATAGCTAGCTACTACAAGTCGACCCGCGGCGCGCCCCGCCGACCTGTCCGCTTCGCGTCAATCATTTGGCTCACGGCAGCGTCACACTCGGAGAGTTTGAACGAGCACATGTTGTTGTCGTGTAGGAGTAGGGTAGGACTCTGTGTCCCACGGATTCTGGGGATTCGTCACGAGAAACGTAACGCTGCTGCTGGACAACGTATATATGGCCAACCAGTGGAGCGGCCCAACCCAACCTGCGGTCTGGCCCACTTGGGCACCCGCGCGCGGACGACCCGGTCCCATTCCGCTTGCATCGGCGGGCGCCCAGCACGACAAAGTCGCCAACCCACGTGTCAGTTTGCGCGGATCCGGGAAGGCGGGAACTCCTTCCTCTCCTCTCCTGGTTTGTGCCCTATGGCAGGCTGACTGCCGGTCTGCCGCGCGCGCGTTCGGCGTCCGCCCGTGCGGCGCTCGCAAAATATCGCCCGGATCTAGCCGGTTCGGCCGTGGTCCGTGAGCCCCCAGTTCCCCGCTCCGCCGAGGGCAGAGCTGCGACTTGGGCTGTGCCATTAAAAAGCGGGCCGTGGTAGGACCCAAAGCACGGCACAATATAAAATATTTTAGGCCGTGCCACACGACACAAATACGAGGGCTGTGCCGTGTCTAGGATCTCGGCACGGCGGGCCACATGCCTCGATCCGAACTTTGGGTTGTGCTTGGGCCAGCACAACACAAAAATAACACGTAGACACATGTATATCTTTACAATATGATTTTATAGCATTTACTACACCACTTCTTATCTAATTCTTAAATAGATTATAAAAATCATCTAAATTTTCATGAAAATACTAGATATACTTCCTCCATTCCTGAAAAAGAGTCATTCTCGCTTCCAAAAAGTCAATAAATTTCAACTTTGACCAAATATATATAATAAAGTATTAATATTTATGTTACATAATTAGTATCATTGGATAGATCTTTGAATATACTTTTATAATAAAATTATTTGGAGATAAAAATATTGCACACATTTTGTATAAACTCAGTTAAAGTTGAGAAAGTTTGAATACCATACATCCCATAACGACTTTTTTTTTATGGAATGGAGTAGTATATTTTTTTATATCATAAGCTACAAAAGAAATCTAGCATAGATATTTTGAGAGCCGTGCTGAGACCAACACGATCCAAAGACGTACCTACATGCTACAAGCAAAAAAATAAATTACCGTACCATATCGGCACAGCCCGATGTGTCATGCATGTCTAGAGGACACGACTCAGAGCGGCACGAGTACAGTGTACAAGCCCCTAGTCGAGGGGACGGACCGCGCTGACGGGACCGACCAACTCCCGCGCCCGCGTCCGCGTCCTCCCGCCTCCCCACCCACCCCAAATTCCGCGGGACTCCCCTCCCCGCAATCCACACCACACCCACCCGCCGCCGAGCCCGAGAACGCCGCTCTTCCCATTCCCAACCCGCCCCCCGCTCCCACCTTCTGCTGCTCGTGCTCGGACTCGGAGAGAAGAAGCCCCCACCGCGTCACAGCTTATCCCAACTACATCCTGGGCAGCAGAGCCCCGTCTCCCCTGCCGCCGCCTTTCACGCCGCGCCTCTCCCACGCCTTGAGCCCTTGACCACAGCCACCCGCGCCACCTCGCCTCCCACCGCACCCCGAGGCCGCGCGCGCGCGCGCCTCCCCCCCCCCAGCGGATGCGCGCGTGCCCGCGCCGGCGTCTCCCCCCTCTCCCGCCGCGATGGCAGGGGATGACCTCCTCCCCTGCGGCGGCGGCGGCGTTGGCGTTGGCGTTGGCCCCGTCCCCCTCGACGCGTGCCCGTTCTGCGGCGGCGGCGGCGCCGGGCCCCCGTCGCGCGTCGCCCTCGGCAAGCGGGCCCCGCCCGCCGACGCCGCGCTGGCGGTGTGCGCGCCCGGCGGCGGCGGCGGCGGCGACGAGGCGTCCGCGCTCCGCGAGCAGCTGGCGCGGCAGCGGCGCGGGGTCGCGGACCTGCAGGCGGAGCTGGAGGCGGAGCGCGGCGCCGCCGCGGGCGCTGCCAGCGAGGCCATGTCCATGATCCTGCGCCTGCAGCGGGACAAGTCGGAGGCCATGATGGAGGCCCGCCAATACCGGCGCTACGCGGAGGAGCGGTTCGCGCACGCCGCCGCCGAGGCCGCCGCGCTGCACGACGCGCTCGACCGCCGCGACGCCGCCGTCCGCGCCCTCGCCGCCAGGCTCAGGGCGTGCCAGGCGCGCCTGCTCCACCTCGGCTTCCCGTCCCCGTCCCCGCCCTCGTCCTCGCTCTCGGCCTCCCCGACCGCGCCCGACCGCCGCCCCTGCTCCGACCCCGACGACGGCTCCGGCGACTCCGACGACGACGACGATTACCACCAGTACCGATCCGTCCAGTGCCTCGATCGCCCCGCCGACGTCGGCACCCCGCGCACCCACCACCTGCTCAACAGAACTCCCAGCCCGGGCTCCGACAAGGCCGTCGTCATGTTCGGTTCGCCGCGCCGCCGCCGCTCCTTCTCGCGCCACGCCCGCACGCTCTCCGGCGGCGTCCCGCTCGACTGCCGGATCGCGCTGGCCGACGAGTTCCCGCTCTTCTCGGACCGGGACGCGCCGGACCAGGACTACGACGGCGAGGAGGCTGACCGGGTGTACACGGTCGACGCCGTGCATGGCGTGCCCGTCATGGCGCCCGAGGACTGCGGCTACTTTGGGGCGTCGACGAGGGAGGGCGCTCGTGCTGGACAGGGGGGCTGGGTGGAGGAGGACGAGATACAGCAGCTCAAGGCCAGGCTGCAGGCGTTGGAAGCAGATCGGGAGTCCATGCGCCATGCCATCTTGTCCATGGGAGATGAGAAGGCGCAGGTTGTTCTGCTCAGGGAGATCGCTCAGCAAGTCTGCAGGGACGCCGCGCCATTCCCGGCTGTTCCGCTCAAGGTGCAGCCAAGGCCACAGCCCGTTGTGATGGCACAGAGGAAGGTGGTGAAGAGGCCGTCATCCTTCGCTAGGATCTTCATTGTGACAGTGATCAAGGTAACACTAACCTAAATATGTGCGGGTATTGTTGTTTCTCTGTTTGATTGCTTCATTATAGTTCTACTGAGTTGACAAATTATTGTGTTCCCAATGTAATGCTTGCTTTGAGGAATGCGTGATGTAATTTGGACATGCATTAGAAAGGATAACGTAATATCAATGAGTTATCCTGAACACACTATTGCTTGATAACATGTGAAATCATAATGGGTGCCCTTTTCTATGCCCTGAATTTTGGCGGTCGCTTGTCTCTATTTGAGTTTTTGGTAAGAAATAATTGTCTCATTTAATGGATTTGTCGCTGTTAGAATTGGAACGGATGTACTATTTTATTGAAATGCCGAAACATGCATGATACCTTTTTTTCCTCCCCCTGAAAGCAATATACCACCTTTGTTTTATGTGGAGATTATAAACTGGAAAAAATGGACTGGTCTCTTTTTTGTTGATCTTGTTTTGATGTGTCCATGATTCTCATTTGGAGTTTATATTTTTTAATACATTATTCTAGTAGAAATACAGATCATTACTGTATGCATTCTGTTCAATAAAATGGCAGTATCAGTATATACTCACATTCATATATCCGAATTCTATGATAGCACTAGGAAAATTAGTTGTCCATGATGAACTTGTGGCTTGTGAACTTCTGGTTATTCATGTTGATGACAATCCATTATTTTCTCGGGATGCAAAAACTGCTATACTACATGTGTTCTTTTAGTAAAAGAAAATGTCCAGTTACATGGGCATGCCATTCTGCAACTTTGAATAAATAAATGTAAGTTGACTATACATGCCATTCATGGTCAATGGATGTTTCATCATCCTTTCACTTAGTTTTCTTGCGAAATACTTCTTCCTTCTGTGTCTCTTAACAAGGAATCTTCCTTATTTTTTATTACAAGTCTTCTTGAAATATTCGAGATAATGCACCTCAACTGCACATATATATAAATATGGAAATAACTTATGCTGGATTAAAAATTTTTGTTAATTGACTATATCTGTTGCACGCAATTCCAAGTGTTCATCCTTTGTTGTGCAGTACTTCGGCACTGTATAGTGCATTGTACCTTAACTAGAGGTTGGTCATGTGCGTTTTCCTTTCACACTCCAGAACCAGAAGAAAGGGCAACCTAGATTAGTTGGGAACAGGGAATCAACTGTAAACTAGGTTCTTCAATTGCCTTTATTTTAATGTGCCAGCTGTCAAGGCTGCTACTGGATGTGTTAAACAAAGGAAAACATGTGATCTTACTATGTCCACATGGTAGTCATCCACCGGATTGGATTATAACTTGTAACTGATGATTGACTAAAGACCATGAGTTTTGAGGTTTGAGCACACTATGCTTAATTTATGTGTATTGGTCCCAGCGTATTATCTTGTGAAGGACCGAAAGTGCTAAACCGAGGCGACCAGAGGGGGGTGAATGGGAGCCTCAAAATTTCTTCACAGAAACAACGGCCTCAGTCCCAATAAAATCAACCCCGAAAGCTTTGTTCTCAGATGTGATGCCTACGACCCTTTGGAAGGAGGGTGGATGATCCCTGAGATCACAACGAGGCACCACTGACCAGAGAACACGAAAGAAACCAGCGAAAAACTGAGCCACGAGGTCTCAGGGCAAAACTCTGATTCGCCCGAGGCTCAAGAGAGGCCTTAGGGAAAAACACCGATTCGCCCGAGGCTCAAAAGAGGTCTTCGGGGAAAAACTCCGCCTTGCCCGAGGCTCGAGGGAGGCCTTGGGAAAAACTCCGACTCGCCCGAGGGGAGGCCTCAGCTCGCTCGAGGGGCACCGTTCGAAGGTGGCCTCGGCACGCTTGAGGGAAGCTGCTCAAGACAGGCCTCGACGTCCTCGAGGGTCATGTGACCTCGAGGCTCGAGGGTAGGCCTCGGCTCGCTCGAGGCTGGCCTCGGTGTCAAACTCCGATTCGCCCGAGGGTCACGGAAAGGCCTCGGCGCCCTCGAGGGTCACAGTCCGAGGGTGGCCTCGGCTCGCTCGAGGGACGTGGGCCGGACTGTCCGCGCCTGGGTGTCCAGAGAAGGCGATTTTGATCGCCCTTCTCTCAAATCCCTCTGAATCCGATCCAAATCAAAATCCAAGTTCCCCAAACTTGGTGGAGATGATCACGGGGTAGTTAGGAGACTATCTCCAAGAAATCATCCGCTCAAATTGACTAAATCAACGGGAAATCAAAAGGGAAGGTGGATGAACGAAAAAGTGATCCAAAAACGAAATCAACCCGATCTACTTGTTCGTAGGGAGATAGATGAATTCCTTTGGTGGAAATGTTCTCCTTTCAAATACGAACAAGTTGATTCAAACGGATTTCACAAAGATTCACCGGAGAGGGAGATCGAGTGACGGGAAAATCGTAGCAAAAAGCAATCCGCGAAGAACAGCGATGAACTTGAATCAAAACGCGAATTGACACACGATCTTGCAGCTGAAGCGCAACCGCACGCTACGACAAAGAGGTTACGGCCTCCTTTCCTCAAAATCAACAGTACACAGAGTCAAGTCTCTGTGCGGATCTCAGCAAGCTACAGCAGGGAATAGGGAGAGCAGGAAGTCTAACTGCAAGTGCAAATGACTGAGATGGCTAAAACTGAGATCAAGGGAGGAGGGTGTCTCCCTGACTACTTATCCTAATTCTAGTCTAAGTACAATTCCTACTCTACCCCTCTCTAATCTAATTACAGAGCGAACCAGCTAAACCCTAGGGTTATTCTGGACCAACTCAGTGGTAGGTGTATCCGACGGCCACGCCCGCACAACTCGTCCGCGTTGCCTCCACGCAACCTTCCGATTGCCGCCACGTGCCGCCCTCGCTCTGCACTCCCGGTTTTGTGGCCCAAACCGGGAAACCAGCCTTTTCCAGCTATCCCCCGGTTTTGAGGCCCAAACCGGGAAACCAGCCTCCAAGTCCAACGCCTGAGTTTTGTGGCCCAAACTCAGAAACCCGCAACGCCCAGGTTTTGAGGCCCAAACCTGGAAACCGTCCACCCGATGGTTTTTCCTTGGCTCTACCACCAAACCGAAGCTGTAGAGTGGATGCACCGCCCGTGCACCCCGTCCACCGACACGTGTCCCCAGGTCCTCGACCCGAGCAACACCGTGCCCCGCAAGTCTCTGCTCGTCGCTGTCCCAGGCTGCCAGCCACCACAGCTGATCCTTAGGCACTCCGGTCCCTCAGTCCAAGCCTCACGTCCGCCCTTCACCGCTCGGTACCTCGGCATGGCACGTCCGCCGCACGGCACGCCCATCCTTCACCGCACCCGGTCCGTCGGCACAGCACGTCTCAACTTGACCTTCACCTGCCTTCGATCACTGCATCCGTGCTCGACACCTGCACAACACAAGCTAAAGAATATGCGATCAAACCCGTTGACAATCACTCATCACTCAGAGACTCGGCATACACCCATGTATCCGCATCTTGTTCTGCTGTGCAAATTGTGTTATGTATATTTACTTTAGTTAAGTTATTACATGCTTCCATTTCTCTGAGCTTGGACTATTAAATGTAATTCATATCACACCATTTGATTGTTAGCATCTAGCAAAGTTTAGTGTTGTACAGGATTTGTTTCATTGGCACCAACTTATAATTGCTGCTTTGCTTGTTTTATGTGCCATCCAGTGGGTCGTGTCTATCTTTTGCTGGCGAAGGAAATCAAATCGCATAAGGTAAGTTGCCAAATCTTGCTCCATTGTCTGATCTTTGGGTGTTATTTTTTCTGCGTTTTACCAATGCTTGGCACAATGGCAGGTATCCCATCGGTATGTGTGGGAGCAATGTCGGATTGATGCTGGTACTGGATAGGTTCCCCAAGCACAGACAAAAGAAGATTCCCAAAAGGAAGTTAACTGCCTCAACTCTCTGGTAATCTGATTACAGGCGACCTAGGATAAGCTGAGTCATGCCTCTGCCATTATCTGACCCGAATGAGCAGTTCTCTGAACATAAGATCTGGCTTTGTGAAGAAGCAATTTTTGTTGCACATCACTCCAACCCTTCTTTTCTTATGCATTCTTTGGTTGATTTTGTTTTTGGCAATCTAGCTAAAATGTTCATATCCTTTGTGTTTTCTTCCTCTGCCTGCTTTTTTCTACATATGATATTCCTTTTTGTGCAGTACGTCGAAAAGGCCACTGTAAATAAAACACGGACCATTTTAATCATCAATAGGAAGTTTTGACACAGCAGACAAGTTCTTTTTTCTTTTATGTGTCACCTTTTCTCCCCTTTTGTGGAACAAAATCATCTTGTGTTGTAAGAAAATTTCAAACTGAATAGTTTGTTTTGTTGGAGGTCGGCAATCGGATCAGGTTGGTGTAAACTTGAGATCCTATTTTGAAGAGAATTTCGGGAACCAATTTTGAATATCTTGGATATATTTAGAATCTTAGGTGGTACTGTGATCAATGTCTATTTTGGAATGTAACTGGCATTCAGTGTACAGTTTCTATGATTTTGGAACAATATGGTTTAAGATTCACTACTAAAATATTTGTGTGTCCAAAATGCGGATTGGCCACTTTAACAGCCTTGCTAATATACCCTGCAACCTTGCTAATATGAGCTGAGCATATCTCTTTGATGCCAGAATTTTTACTTTGTTATTGTTTTTCTTTTGCTTGGAAGGCTTGATGCTGCCTTTGGTCAACTAAAAATATTGAAACATGTTTTATTTGTTTTATTAGCCGCTGGTGTTAATTTAGTTTTGCTTTGAATTTTATCAGTTTAATATAAATTAGGTTTTGTGCCGGCCTAAAGAGCTAAGGAGTATAATCCAAAGCAAAGCAAGATTAAATTGCAGTGTCAAAATTCTAAAATTATACAGATTGTACTGTGTAGAGTTTCTTTTTTAATCCTAGAACAAAAGTAAAAGAATTGACATCAATGGAAAAAAACTGTACTATATTATGATTAAAACATCTGAACCTTTTTTAGGTAAAGCGTGAGGCAGATGGACAATAATATACTAGTGTTGCATGGAGTGTGACTTGTGGTTCACGTACTTCGCTAGCCAACTAGTTGTGGCGTCGTCAAAGATTTGTGGTGGAGAATATGGCCGCCACACCTTGGCCTAAATTTCTACTGAGAAAGCATGTGGCTGTCCTACCTAAGAGCTAAACCAAACAGCTGCCTTCCTGCTGTGGCGTGCCGCAGCTTTGGCAGGCAATGTGTGGCGGTGAGCCAAACAGGCTCGTACAAACAAAACCAATGGATCCTGTATTGCTTTATTTCATTTATTACAGGACAAGATTAGTAGCAGGAGCAGGATTAGCCACACTTTAACGACACTTAGCACACATTTTTCCGAAACAAACACGCCGAGGAAACGAGATTCGTGCGGAAACAAATGGCAACCAGAAGACATGAGACGATGCAATCTCCACGGCTCACAGGCTCTGCTTCTCCGCCGGCAGGTCCGTCAAACGATGTCATCACCGACGGGCACCACCGCCGTCGCCGAAATCGCTGGCATGGGCGTCGCCACCAGACGCGGTGCCTGTGACGTTCCGGCGGCTAATGACTCTGCCGTTGTGACACCTGGTCTTGAGCTTGCCGGTGTCGTTGGGGCGGCGGCGGCTCTGGGCTGAGCCGGCCCTTCGTCCATGTCCTCATCCGTGGGTGTATTGACCAGAGCTCCGGTGTCCCCGACCGCGGGCGGCTCCGGCCTCTGCATCCTCTCCGGCATGGTCTCCATGCCCATGTAGGACATGAGGAGCCAGACGTAGGAGAGGTACTCGCCGCCGTTGCCCAGGCTCTTGGCGTGCAGGTACCCGCGGCAGCGGCCGGCGGAGAAGCAGAGCATCTCCACCCACACGCCCTGGATCACCGCCCACATCCTGTCGTCCGCGTTCTCGCTGCCTCGGATCGCCAGCAGCTCGGCACTGCTGGTTACAAGATTCATCTGCACGAGGTCCGCGAGCCTCCGGTCCTCCTCTTCCTCCAGCCGGATGACCTCCCCTGCCTGCCTGGAGAATTCCTCGGCCGCGACCACCACCATCGCCTGCTCTTCCTCCACGGTCCTGGTGGTGGTGGTCTTCGTCTCCTGCTTGCTGATGAACATGTCCGCCTTCTTGTTGGCAAGGTTCAGCAGGTCCGTCATCTTCCTCTCCTCCTTGGTTTGCTTGATCTTCTCCTCCGCCTTTCTCACCTCGTCGATGAACTTCTTTGCTTTCTCCTTCACATTTCTCATGGCCGCCGTGAGTTGCTCTGCCATGCTTATCTCAACGGATTTTTGTGCCTTGTTCTTGTTGGCTAGAACGATTTCGTCTGCCTTCTCCTTGGCAGAAGCCATGGCCAGCCTGACCTCCATCCTCTGCTCCTCCCTCCCCTGCAGCTCTCTGACGAACTCCTGTTTCTTCACCTCGGCGAATTCCTTGAGCTCGTTGGCGACCGCCCAGGCCTTGTGGACAACGTTTTCCGAACCGAGACCGAGACCCATGGTGCTCTTGACCTCCTGGATCACCTTCCGCATCATCTCGTCCTTGGTCCTCGGCGGAGGCGCCTTCTTCTCCGTCGGCTCGAGCTCCACCGCCGCCGCCTCCTCGTCCTCCTCCGGTGGCGGCCTGAGCAGTTTCCTGAGCTCGCGGTAGGCGTCGCCGAAGAGCCCGCTCCTGGCGCCGGGCACCAGCATCTCCGGCTCCACGACCAGCAGGTACGCCATGTAGTTGGACACCATCCTGCTGTGCCGCGTGGCGTCGTGGCCGGTGTCCACGTGGTCGAAGTAGCAGAGCTCCGTGGCGAGGTGCCAGAGCACGATGCCCTCGGCGAAGGGCATCCGCATGCTCTCCTCGACGGCCCTCATCATCCGGCCGCCGCCGCGGCATCCTTCCCTCTCCAGCGTCCGCTGGCCGCGGCCGTCGTTGAACCGCCGGTAGGCTCCCACGCCGTCGGCTCCAGCCGTCGCGTCGTGCTCGTGCAAAGCTCTCCATATGTAATCCTTCCACCCGGCGGCGAGGTGGTCGTAGACGAGCCTGGTGACGCCGAGCGACGACGGCTCGGGCGGCGCCGCGCGCCACAGCCGGTCGAGCTGGAGCCTGGCGCCGAGCAGGTCGGCGAGCGCCCAGAACCGCGGCCGCTTCTCCCCGCGGGCGAGGTAGCCGACGAGGTTGTACTGCGGGAGCCGGTCGTCGGGCGGCGGCAGGACCGACCCCAGCACCAGGCACGCCGAGACGAGCTCCAGCGCGGCGGTGCAGCAGAGCAGCACGTAGGTGACGACGACGTCGGCGCGGTCGTACTCACGGCGGTGGCTCCGGTGGAACAGCCCGATGTCCGCGAACGTCAGCAGCACCACGGCGGCGCGCAGCAGGCCGCCGAAGCTCGCCCTGTGCTTGGTGTAGAGGCGGTCAAACGCCCTGGAGAGCGACGAGCGCACCAGCGCGTGCGCGTCGGCGCGCGCGCACCGCGGCGCCACGAGCCAGTACAGGTTCCGCAGCCGGATGGAGTAGGGGTGGCCGACGTCCACGAAGAGGTGGTACGGCTCGTCGGCCAGCACGTCGTCCAAGTCCAGGAGCTCCGGCGGCTGGGGCTCGAGCCTGGCGGCGGCGGCCTGCACGTACTCCTCCTGCGAGCGGATGTGCTGGTGCTGCTTCCGTACCACGTCGTCTTCGTCGAAGGTTCGTTGCAGCCGTGGGTCGGAGGAGTTCATGATGCTCGTCACCGTCGCGTTCTTGAGAGCCCATGGCTTCTCCAGGCACTTGAGGATGCCGGGGACGAAGAGCAGGATCGCTGCCCGCAGCAGGACCGTGTCGCCTGACCACCATGACTTGCGGAAAACGTAGATGGCCACGGTGATCTGGGGCATGCATGCATGGGCTGTCATGAACAATGCAACAATCATATGCATGGCTGCTGCACACAGCACCGCACACTCATGGACTCACCTGAGACACCGAGATGAGAAGGTGGCGTCTCCAGTTCTCGTTGTCCTCGATGCTGTAGGCCGTGATGCCGTCCTGGCCGCCGAGGTGCAGCAGCAGGACGGGCGCCCAGAGCGTGTCGAGGTGGGCGCTGGCGGGGTGCGCCGCCAGCGCCTCCTCCTTGTGGCGGTTGAAGAGGGTGGCCAGGGCGTAGACCGCCACGACGTCGCCGCCCTGGTAGGCCAGCCAGATGAGCGCCCTGAACCAGGGCGGCACGCGGAGCTTGCGGACGACGGCGGCCGCGAAGAGGAAGTACTGGAAGAAGAGGCTGGCCAGGACCAGCAGCCGCAGCTGCCAGTCCTCCCACCATTGCACGGCCGCCGCGAAGCTCATGGCTGGCCCGGCCGGGCGGCCTCTCAACTCGATCTAGTGCGTGTGCTGCTTCTAGCTGCTTGCTCGATCTCTTATATACTACACAGACACATACAGAGGCCAGCTATCTGATGACCGCTTCTTCTCCAGCACGATACGGGCTCCAGCTACCTGCCGTGTCGTGGTACTACTTGCTCATCTCAGTCCCTTTTGTATGATGCACGCACGTGTCTCTTTTTTGTTTTACAAGGCTTGTTTTTTGATACTCAAGGCACGCCATGCTCTTGCGCCAAATCACAACAATGGAGTCGAGAGGTTCTGTACTAATTAATAATATAGAAGCTTAGGGCATGTTCGTTTTCAGGGCAAAATATTTTTGCCCTGTCACATCGAATATTGCGACCTTAATTTAGCCTATTAAAAATGTAATAATTAAACAACTAATTTGTCCGCCAAAAACTAATTCACGAGACGAATCTATTAAACTTAATTAGTTCATGTTTTGACAATGTGGTGCTACAGTAAACATTCGCTAATGACGGATTAATTTATCTTAATTGATTCGTCTTAGTAATTAGTATATGACCCTGTAATTAGTTTTATAATTAATTTATTTTTAATAGACTAAACTAGTGTCGCAATGTCTGATGTGACAGACAAAAATTTTTTTGCTAGGGAAACGAACACCCCCTAATTTTAAGCAAGATACTAGCTAGATAAATGGTGACGATATATGATTATGATGGCAGACAACCATTTAGCACGTGTGATGATGACATATATATACACTAGAACAACTAACTGGAGGCTTCATACTAATACAAAAAGAACTCCAATTTCCATGCTCCTAGCTTTCGCACAAAGGGGCTTGCCACACTACACAAGTAATTCTACCCCAGCTGGCTGAAATGGAATATATTCTTAAAAGAAATGTTTCACATAAGAATGTCGAAATCTTTGTCCTCACAGTGGGATCAGATGCATCATCATCCGCATTTTTTGAAATGTGAAACCACATCATGTTTATCATTTTTTTTACGAACATGCAAGAGAGCCGTCGATCATATATATTATTATTTAAAAAGAAGATGTAACCTAGACAGGGCATAACATACTACCATATATAGCAACGGGACACTAGAGGATTCAACAACGATAATAAGAAACAAAAAAAAAAAAAGACAACAACACTGGTGCTCACAGGCTGGTCAAACAACTAGGCAAAATTTTAACTAGTTATATATTAGTTAACTAGTCCATAGAATCTAACTAGTTGGACTACTCACTAGTCCTGCTTAATCTAAATAGGACCTAACTAGTTCACTTTTACTCCCACATTCTTCCTCCGGGTTAGAACGCCGAGAGCAAAGGAGTTTCCCAAACGGGAATAAAAGGCCTCTGTGTAGTGGTGTCTCACGAGGTAGCTAGAAGCATGCAGTGTAGTGGTGGGACCCACGACATGAGCACTACATGTTGCATCCAACTAAAGGTGTGTTCATTTTTAGACTAAAATTTTAGCCGTGTCACAACACATGTTGCAGCACTAATTTAGTTTATTAAAAATAGACTAATTATAAAAGTAATTATATTGTCATATGGTAATTAACTAAGTCAATCTATTAAATCAAATTAATCTATCATTAGTAAATGTTTACCGTAGTACCACCTTGTCAAATCATAGACTAATTAGTCTTTGACTGATAAATTAGTTTTGTAATTACTCTATTTTTAACAGACTAAATTAGAGCTGCAATATCCAATAAGACAAAAAATAAAATTTTAACCTTGAAAACGAACACGTTACTCTTTTCTCTCTTTCAACTAGGATTATGCTGATGTATCTTGGCTTTAAGTAGGGTTGATAGTGCATCATGACTTTTATGTTTCTTTAACAAACCAACTTGGTCCTATCTACTTTAAGTTTAGATCGAATCACATAATATTATTATTTGATCCTTAAATTTGTTAGGAACTTTACCAACCCCTAGCTTTAAAGCCTGTTTGGTTCTTTTTAAATTTTTAATCAATAAAAATCTAGTTGGAGTTTTGGGATTCGTCTCTATTATTGGAAATCGAAAAGAGGAGCAAATTGTATTTCCATTTGTTGGGATCCTTCGCAAAAGAAGGAAACCCTCAAAAAATTGGCGTATGCTGCTTAGTGCAGCGGACACACGGTAATCTTTAGTAAAAGGCGAAAGATTAGTTCGCTCTGTGTCCACTGCGCAGCTGCGTGGACTTTCAAATGCGCCATGGCCTCTCACAAATAGCAGGGCTCGCTCTAGGCATTCTCTTAAGCAAGCGATGTGGGATTATAAAAAACAAAGCGCCGTTGTGAATATGCACTGCGACGGAACGGACGGCCCATTATATAACCAGCGCTGTGGATCTCCGCGGCCTAGGCGGCCCAGGCTGACCGTGCATGCGGGCCTAACGTCGGTTGCCCGGTGGGCTCTTCTGGTTCAATAACCTTGTGGGCAGTTCTGGCTCAGAGAAAATAAAGATGGCGAGATTAGTTCTCTTCAGGAATCTATCTGTGTACGCACGATTCATGCGTCAAACCAGGGTATTCCATTGGGCCACGTCACCTACTTATCTGCCAAGCGTTAGATCTCAAACGAACGCCATTAAAACGCTTCAACGTGGCTTGAAGGAAAGTCCGGTTCCAAAATCTCGAGGAAGTCCCCGCTAGAAGAGAAGCTTACGTTGCCAAACCGCGCGGGCACGAGCTGCCTCCGCTCGAGCCGGGGCATGGTGCTGGTGCATGCGGGTCAGGGGCAGGCTCCAACACCGTCGGGTCGCGCAGCTCTTCCCCTGGCCGAAATCGGCAGTGCCAAACGCTTGCTCTGCTCTGCTCCCGTGAGGAGGAAATCTCGTAGGAGCGAGGGGCGCACGGACACGCGCTATCGCGCGTGGTGCTGCGGCACGACAGCATGGGTCCATGGGTCTTTGGACGGGCAGCACCGCAGCGACGCAAAGGAGCTACGACACGGCGGCGCAACCCTTTATTGTGTGTCCGCAGACCACCCCTTCGATCATAGCTAACGGGAGACTGATTGGGCTGTACCCAAAATTTGGCCGCCGCCACAATGTGCTTTGCCACGACCGGTGGCTCCGATGACCTCCGGGTCCTGAACCCGGCCGGGCGCGTGTGAGCTCTTGCGCCGCCTCCCTGCATAGCCACACACACATACACTAAGCACGCCACCCCGCGCCAGGCC
Organism: Coix lacryma-jobi var. lacryma-jobi; assembly: GCA_009763385.1. NCBI lineage: Eukaryota > Viridiplantae > Streptophyta > Magnoliopsida > Poales > Poaceae > Coix > Coix lacryma-jobi. Next base: position 28,419,668 of record CM019831.1, read on the forward strand.
GAGAGCGGCTGAGCCACGGCTGCCACGTGCTCTCTGTTGTAGCTTGATGATGATGTCACATGAGATCTGGAATTCTCGTGAGTTCCACATTATCACACGCAAGGAGCAGTGGCGGAGCCAGAAATTTTGTATAAGGAGGGCCGATCAAAGAGTTTCGACATATGAAAATTGAGTATAGTTTAATTATTTAGTTTTTTTCTGGATCAATCTCTATTTTTTAAGATTTATTTTAATATTTGATGATTTAACATGCTTGCTATTTTTACCATAACAGACTACCACATCTGTCGATATTGGAGCGCATAAATGACATATAAATATTAAAAATTGGTCGACTTAATATTTTATAGGTTCTTATATCCGTGGTACGTGGTCATTCTGTCGACAATATGCTGCTTGTGATGACTCATGAATTTTAAAATCTAGTGTCTTAGTATTTCACAACTGCTCATCTTAAAGTAGGATATGCGTTTATTTGTTGAAATTAGTGTACATGTATATATATGTGAGCATTTACATCTATAGTGCGACTTACAGTAAAAAAATGATCACCATACTAGTCAAGTATGCGTTGTTTAAAATGTATAGTACAATCAAACATGAGTGATTTGGTAGAACGAAACACTTCAATAGATATATGTCCTAATATGATAGACAAACAAATTTAGATAAAACAAAATATTTTATTGTACTTGTGATGCAGTGATATTAGACATTAGAGGATGTATATAACAAGATTTTACTTATTATATTTATATCCTTATAATATAATTACAGATTATTAAACTATATATATATATATTATTAAAAAGATGCATTTGTTAGGGGGGCCATGGCCCCTGCTGGCCCCCCTGGCTCCGTCAGTGGCAAGGAGCGAGTCGACCGCCGTTCGTGTTCTGCTGCAGGCGGCGGTCGACTCACCACTCATTGCATATGAGATATAGCTCTATTGTCCTACTCCAGCGCGGTCATCAGTGCTCCGGCGCCTGGCGGTCACTGGTCACAGCTAGGCCTCACGCGGCCGCACCCGACGCCCCGACACCTGCACGGCCAGCAAGGGCAGCACGGCCATGCCCCCAGAGGCCAAAGAAGTCGAGCAGGGCAGCAGGAGCACCGAGCACCCCTCTGGCCTCTACTAGTTTCTAATTCTAAGTTTCAATTGGTTTGGAAACTCCATTTGGTTTCAGTCATCCGAGAAAATAGAACAATTTAACAAAACTGGAACAAACTGATATATCTTATCAAAAGTTTTTTTTTTTGTATGTTCACTACTGCACGATGGCCCTTTAGCCCTGGTACAAAATGGCCTTTAGCTCCGGGCATGGAGCCGGGGCTAAGGAATCAGGACTAAAGACCCGACCTTTAGCCCCGGTTGGTAATACCAACCGGGACTAAAGAGGTCCCGAGCCGGGCCCCGATGGCTGGCCTCTTTAGTCCCGGTTGGTATTACCAACCGGGGCTAAAGACCCTTTTTTTTTCTTTTCTTTTTTCTTTTCAATTGGTTATTGTTTTCAGTTTTACAATTACATTAGGTTTTCTAATATGTTTTCTTTGCTGCTAATATATTATACATTAGGGTTTCTCCCAGTGGTTTTCTCAATGAGTCATAGATTACCAATTGAGTTTTCTCAATCGATTGCAACTTTTATGAACCAAACTTTTTTCAACCAAAGTGGTGGATATCCTCAAATGTGTGGATGTCCTTTAAATTTGTTCCATGTGTTTTTCTTTGCTATTGTATTGCACTGTTAAGCATCTAATTGAAACTACTTCTCAATTTGAAAACTTCCTTTCACAATGGCTATTTTTCTATATGAAACACATACATATAAATTACTGTGTATAGTTTTTGGCTTCATGCTATTTTAATTTGTTCTTAGTCTTGGTTAAATCCTAGGTCTGCCACTGTAATATACTATTGAGCACGAATGGATATATGTGCACAGGATCACTCATCCATGTGCGCTTGAATCTGGTCATGAGCATCAGACAACCGAGAGTTGACCATAGTAGTTGTTGGGAGACGGCGCCGTCGCGGGTACATCGGAGAGCACGGTGGAGCAGCGGCGACACTAGTAGAGATGTTTGAAGTCGGTGTGGGACCTTCGATGTGTTAAGATTATACATCAACTATGAGTTTCTGATTGCAGAAGCCATTTCATCCTACTAGATACTCCGTATTGATATTGAAGGATCACGTATCGAGGTGTGGGACTCGAAGATAAGGCTTCTTAACAAGCTCGATCTCCTAGTGACAATGCTTGCTAGGTGAGTTAATTCGATAACATATTACTTGCTAGTCACATAGCACATTTTGATGTCACCACCATTCACACTTTATAACGTGTCACAGTATCAAGGAAGATAAAGTTCCATCCGTGCTTGAGTATATGTCATCGCTACACAACCTAGATCAGCCGATGGGAAACAATGAATGTGGGTTCTACGTCATGTGGGCAATGGTCCGTTATATCGACATCAACCCAAAGAAGGGAGATGATATGGTGTGTATACTTCTCAATTATGTTTATCGCTTATTTGAATTAATGGGGACATACTCTTATATCTTATATTTGTGCATTTCGATATAATGGTGCTTCAACGACAAAATGTGGCTACAACATGTTGACAGAACCGGAGATGAGAGGATTCCAAGAGGAGATAGCAACATTCATCCTTGAAGAGATGTGCAGTAAAGCCGAAAAGTACTCCATTACAAGATCCACACAACTTTTCAAGGATTATGGTGGTGACGAGATGTATAATATTGTTGTAACAATACTATAATTATATTTTTGTCAAGGTTTTAAATGGCGGGCTATAGAAAATAGCGGCAACCTGTCCTGACCGCTATGCGATGCTATAGCACCACTATTCCCACGCTATTACGTACACGATTACTATAAGTATACTATATACTATTATGATTCTTTGAACCTTGATCTTTTCTAATAAACAAATATTAGGATATATTTTCATGTGTTCTTAAAGAAAGATTACAAAACATGTTATTTAACTCATGAATAGTGTGGAAACTAAAATTATTTATATTCACAAGTATATACAGTATTTATGTCTTTACAATGAGAGAGAAAAAAAATTCAAAACTCTAATTTAGTTTGATATGGATTTAATAGATTATGGTAATGTTATTACCAATACTTATTTATATTATAGTTGATATGGACAAAAAAAGTCTTATCAAATATAGATAATTTTTTTATAGTTTTTTCATTGCAACGCATGTTTGCTAGTTAAAAAATAACATTGTCGAGTAGAGCGTGACTGATCGGGACGGGGAAATGTCTTGGAACCAAAATTCGGACGCGTATTGTGAGAGACCGCGACTAACAACATGCCGACAAGAAAAAATGGAAAAGTGACCGGTCGGACAGGGACGAAAAAGGAAACAACCGGTGTACTGTGTTCTTTCGTTGGCTGAGTTCCAACTTCCAATGGTGGAATTGGGAGAGCCACATAAAAAAAACAGATACGCGTCCGCTGCAACATGTCAAAACCCTAACCCCTCAACCTTCACCACCCGTCCCAAAACGAATCCAAACCCAGATCCATCGTCTCATCTACCACCCGCCGCCACTGCTGGCAGGCCGCTCGCCATGCCGGACCCAGACCCCATAGCAGTCGCCTCCGGATTGTCAAGACTCAGGGGTGAAGGCGTGACTGACGCCATCCATATTTTAACAATGGAAGATCACATCCAACATATTCTATTAACTAATCAGCATATTCTATTTACACCACAACCACTCAGTACAGAAAAATAAGAGTGCGACAATATGAATGCATCTGCATGTATCTAGCCTTATGGTGGATTTCAATTTCACAAAATTTATTATTTCCCTATGTTTGGTGCACATAAAATTATATAATTAAGTCATCTTAATCTATTTTAAATGAAAAGATTTCTTAGGATGTTACTGATCATCATACATAAATGCATGTTCCATTAACTAATCAACCACAATTTATTCATATAACATGTTACACACAAAAGCGCCTAACATTTCGGGATGGCTATGCCACAGGAGGAGACCGTTTTGGGGACATTGGGGCTGTGAATGTATTTACTAAACTCGGGTTTTTTCGCGTACTGGCACAAACATGCTTTCTGTGCATGCAAGTTGGAGCATCACACCGCCGAAGGTTTCACCCCATTTAACATTGCTGGCTTGCATGCAGCTAGTTTCATTGGGTTGCACGATTCCGCTACCGCCCCGCCTGTGTATGTCGCCACCACCACAACTAGGGCCAAGGCCACGAACATCGCCAGCGCCTTCGTCATGGTATCTCTGCTCGTTGCCTTCTTGGGTACAACTGAAGAGAGTTTATGATTTTGGTACAAGGGAAAAATGAAGCGCCATGTACCTTCGTATTTATAGGGAAGCATGTCTACTATAAGAGTCGACATACCAACAGCAGTGGTGGACAACATGATCCACTTCATTCTATCTATCTATCTATCTATCTATCATCTATCTATCTATCTATCTATCTATCTATCTATCTATCTATCCGCCCGGTCCATCTATCTGTCTGTGTGTCCATCTCTTTATCTGGCTGGCTGGCTGGCTATCTATCTGTCTCTCTCTCTATCTGTTTGTTTGTCTCTCTCTATCTCTCTATCTCTATATATCTATCTATCTATCTATCTATCTATCTATCTATCTATCTATCTACATCTATAATGTACTTAAAATAATAAAGTATGGACTGTTATTTTGGTCTTGTACTCTTGCGTGTATGCATGTATGAGTTAGAGGAGCGTGTTCATCCGTCAAATGGTGTGTTGCCTGATTCAACATGAATTGATCGAGCACGTGATGTGATTAATCTAGCCTCGTATATGTCCATGCAAGGTGAAGCATTACACGTCCAGTATCATGGTATCAAAAGTCGGTTTTTAATTCAAACTAAAACATGTGACTCGATTGCTAAATAATTCTTTGAGCCGCAAAATGCTCAAGCCACCACATAATAAGCACGTGCTATGGCACTACACGTACGATATACGGAGTATTTACTAGTCTATATCTGTAGATTCATCGTAGTATTGAAGAGAGTTTTTTTTTTGTTGCAGAGCCTGCTTTTTCATCCTACTTTTTTACTTCCCAAAAGGCCTTGTCCCAATGGTATCACATACATGACCTGGACTTATGACTCGTGCTCATACAAGTTACAACAGCCATGTCTAGCGATGGTGCAGAATCCAATTCGAAGCTATTTTGGGCTCCCCTCGGTGTTTTGTATGTGAACTGAATTCAAGAGTTGTACTCATAAAAGTTAGAAAACCCCGCTTCTAGCAACGATACAAAGCCCGATTCCATGACTTATTAGGTTTTGTTATAACGTACTCCCTCCGTCCTAGAATAGAAGTCGTTCTCGCTTCCCGAGAAGTCAGTATTTTCTAACTTTGACCAATCATATATATTAAAATATTAATATTTATAATACATAATTAATATCATTATATAGATCGTTGAATGTACTTTTATAATAAATTTATTTGGAGATATAAATGTTACACGTTTTTTCTACAAATCTAGTCAAAGTTAGAAAAGTTTGTCTGACACGTACCCCATAACGACCTCTTTCTGAGACGGAGGGAGTACGAGCTAAAGATGTAAGTGGGCCCCGTTCCCCGATTTTCCGCGGAGAATTCACCCATTACGAGACAGTGATGATAGAAATTTTGTCCCCACATGAGGAATTAAATAGAGAAAAAATCATCCCCATCAGGTATGACGGGGCGAGAGAATTAAATGGAGAAAAAATCATCTCCATCAAGTATGACAGGAGTGGCGATGGTATGCAAGCCCCGTCCTTGTTTCCCGCGGGAAACCGAAATACTTACTTGAAACCCTAACCTTATAGTTTCCCTTTCTCCTCTCCCACCCCAGCCGCAGTCCGCCGCTGCTCGCCTGCTCCCAGTCGCGAGTCCGTACTCCTTAGTCACACAAGAGAGAGTGAAAATGACCAACGCAGGCAGCCGCAGAAGGCAGAAACCCGCCGTGCGGCCACTCCACCAATCGAACGCTCAAGTGCTCAACTCAACGAGTCCACGGAGATGGGTGCTAGTCCGGCTAGCTAGCTTCTGCTTGTCCAGCACTCCAGCAGCTGTCCTCTGGACGGATCTCTAGACAGATCGGATCGGAGTTGGGTGAGCACGGCATGCAAGCACCAGGGTCGCGCCTGTTGACGTAAAATTTCGGTCAATCACGCCAACCTACTCAAGCGCATGGTCCTCAGAGGGCGTACGGAACAAGGTTCTCACCTCCTGAACCTTCAGCAGATGGTGGTGCCGAATCTTAGCGAGATCGACTTCGGCCGTGCCAGTTAATTTGACCTGCAATTGACAAGGAGAAGAAAAAGGTTGTCAAGTTGCGGAACCTGCCGGTCTGGTGCCAGACAGTTCCAAATTGTACGGCTCTGATATAGCCACTTGTCTTTAGGACATTGACTACCAAGTCAACTCATAGGAGATTATATTAAAAGCATTGAAAAAGATATGAAACATGACGGCTATAATATATGTAAAAGAGCATTTAGGATAGACAAACAACCGATGAGCTTTAACATGTTAACGGAAGTATAAATCTATGTGTACATCCAAACGGTGTGGAAATAACGTATCGACTAATTGCACAGGCAATTCTATCTGTTAACAGTGGAGTGTTTTCATGCAGCCAAAATAACAAATAGATCGATAAAATAGTCTAAACATTAACAGTGGGGTGTCTCCATACAACCATAATGATGATCAAACTAGATCACATCCAGTGCAACGAGGAGATATATTGATTCCGAGCAGTTTAAAAGCACACATTATGAAGAAAGCATAACTGGATCGGCTATTTTAGCCGATACAGGGTCTATGAGGCACGAACAAGATCTATCCGTTAAAACCATGACTCGACTTAAGATCGAGCGAATCTAATCTATCATATATATCAGTGGGGTTCATGACTCGACTTAAGATCGAGCGAATCTAATCTATCATATATATCAGTGGGGTTCGAAAATACAGCCATAATAAACATGCAAGATCGAATCTACTGGTTCTTAGATCAAGATCATAGTTTTATCGGATATCTCAAACGCACAACATGTAACAACCAAGATTGACAAAATAGTCGATGAGAGCTTGAATCAGCTATTTTCTCTATTGTGAGCATGAAAAACCTCAGGATAGCCGAAACTAAGCATCCTTCAAGCTTAAGCCACTTTGTCAATCTTGATTGGGCAAGATGTTATTTGAAACATAAAGAAACAAACTAAAACATAAAACAACATCGATAACTTAATGAATCTATCAGCTTGCCAAACTAATAGAGCCGATAACTAGTCAAGATCGACTAAAGTAAAAGATTGATCAGAGTCAAGACAGTCTTACAAAAGACGAACTTGAACCGATAACTAGCCATGTCATAGCTTAATAAGAGTTTGGTCGATACCAAATACAGCCTTATTGAACAATGACACGAGCCATTGGTGAAACTTACAAGCAAACCAGAGGTCGGTCGAAGCCGATACAACCCTGCCTGATTGAAGGTCTCGCCGAGATCTACGTTACTCCTACTCCTAGGGTTTTGGCCGGTGGCCGATGTGTTGATTGATTGAGTTTTTTTTACAAAATTCAGGTTTCTAACTATTTATAACCCGATTGACTCCTGTCCTAACACGACTAGGTTACATAATAGGTAAAATAAAAACGACCCGGACTTGAACTCCTTGGCCGAGTCCGACACGTCTTCGAAGCCCATCATGCTGGTCCACACGAATTCTTCTGGTCACGCTTGAACCAATATAAGCTTCTTAATTTTTTCTGGCTGATTCCTTCCTTAGTAAACCAGCCGTTTGTGCTTACAAAATAATAATCTTTTCGGTCCAAAATCTGGTGTAAACACATGCCCCCCAATTTTGGGATAAAATTTATTTCATTCCAAAAATGTCATTTTCTCTTCCCTGGGGTCCGATCGACTAATCCTTATTTTAGCCAATCAGCCGAGTGCTCTTCCCAACCGTTACTCTTTAGGGCCATTCTCGAACCCTAGTTTCCGAAGACATCCGCCGCCACTCAAACCAAACAAAAATCTTTTGACTGCTCCAATTTGGTGCTTTCGTAGGTCAAATGGCGACTCAAGATTCTATTCCTGAGGTAAATTTCGGGTTTCTTATCACCCTTCTTCTCCGATGATTCTCTACTCTCGTATTTTCTCTCATATTTGAATTTTCAAGCGCTTCACGATCAGATCCTCATCCCAATTCAGGATAGTCCAAATGACTTTTTCCTCGGTCCAGTAGGCAATCTTGACCCTACCGAAACCATTACTGCTGAAACCCAGAGGATCCCCTTCAAGAATTCAGATTTTGCTTCAAAGCATTGGGGCAAAACTCCCTTCAGGAATTGGCCATCGATTATTTCAGGTTGGAGAGACTGGCTGATCAAGATAGAAGCCAAAAAGAAGCCGGATTGGATCCTCCGCAGCCTAGACCAGTGCATCACCATGTCCCTAGCTGATATGAAGAGGAATGAGTCAATGCTGAAAGCTGTATGCTATTTTTAGTTGGGCACCTTTAACGCTTTTTTGTTCAAACAAGGACCCATGACCCTCAATTTAGCCGATGTACACATGTTGACCAGCTTAAACATTACTGGATCTATCAATCCCCATAGCCTTCAGGTCAAGCCTTCCATCAAACTCGGAAGCCTAAAATCTGGTGGGTGGTCCACCTATATTGCTTCCTTCAACACTCCACAGTCCAGTGTTTCAGAACGAGAGCACATCATCTTCTTGAATATGTGGTAATGGTTTGAGGAACACCGAATCGATAAATGATATGCTCTTTGATGAACTCAATTACGGTAGCCGATGAAGCTTCCTTCAAAGGAACAACTTCAACCCATTTAGTAAAATAGTCAGTTGCTACCAACACAAACTTGTGTCCTTTGCTAGATGCCAGAAATATTTGGCCAATCAGATCTATTCCCCATCCTCTAAATGGCCATGGCTTTGTGATTGGATTCATAGCTGATGCCGGAGACTTCTGAACATTACCGAATCTTTGGCATTCTTGACATCCTTTATAGTATTTAAAACAATCTTCCAAAATGGTCGACCAAAAATATCCTGCTCTTCTGATCATTCACTTCATTTTATGAGCAGACTGATGTGCACCACAAATTCCTTCGTGGATTTCTCCCATTAGAACTTTGGCCTCTTCTTGCTTGACACATTTAAGAAGTATACCATCGATTGTTTTATGATAAACTTGATCATCAAGAAGGACAAACTTCGTAGCCTTATACCTTAATTTTCTCGATACTTATCGCGATGGGTTCCTCAAGTATTCAATAATCTCAATCCTCCAATCATCACTATCAGCAACCTCATCAGCTAGTATTTCAATGATTTGCCGATACCCGGAAGCACTTTGAGCTAAACGATTAGCCTCTTGATTCTGACATCTAGGAATATGCTTTATGACAACAGAAGAGAAAGAATCAAGCAACCCAAGGCACTTCTCATAATGCTTCCTCAGAATGTCATCTTTGCACTTATATAGGCCGAGAAATTGATTAATCACTAGTTGAGAATCTCCAAAAATCTCAACAGTCTCGGCCCCTACCTCACACAAAAGCTGAAGTCCCTTGAGAAGTGCTTCATACTCAGCTTGATTGTTAGTGGAGGTTGGATCAATTGAAAAAGCAAATTCAAAACTTCTTCCCTGAGGAGAAACAAGAACAATACCAATGCCCCCACCTTGCTTGCAATTGGAACCATCAAAGAACAAAGCCCAGGGGGTAAAAATCTAAAGTCTTAATCTTTTGTTCATGATGATGAGTAACAAAATCGGCTATTACCTGACCTTTAACCACTTTAGCCGACTCAAACTTTAAGTCAAATTCTGATAATGCAAGAATCCATTTGCCAATCCTCCCATTTAGAATAGGCATGAATAACATATGTTTAATTACGTCAAACTTTGACACAACCGGGCATTCGGAAGATAACAGGTAATGTCGAAGCTTGGTGCACGAGAAGTACAAACATAAGCATAACTTTTCAACAGGAGAATATCTCGTTTCTGGGTCAAGTAACCTTCTACTGAGATAGAACACCACTCTTTCTTTACCTTCGAATTCTTGCATCAAGGCCGATCCAATTGTATGATCATCGGCCGATACATACAACTTAAAAGGTTTGTTCTTTTGAGGAGGAATCAAAACTGGTGGAGACTTCATATACTCTTTGATTTCATCAAATGCCCTATGTTGCTCATCTCCCCACTTAAATTCTTGGTCATCCTTTAATTTTAACAAAACTGAGAACGGTAAAATTCTGGCTGATCTAATGAAATTGATTTTACCGATCAAAGATTGTAGTTGAGTCTTTGTGGTTGGTGGCACTGCTTTGTTGATTGCATCATAACTCTTTTGACCAACTTCAATCCCTTTTTCATGTACCATAAACCCCAAAAACTGACCAACTGATACTCCAAATGCACACTTGTGGGGATTCATCACACTTGTAGGGATTCATCCTTAAGCCATGTTTCCTTGCGCATTCAAGAGTATCTCTGAGATCCTTAAGATGCTTTTGATAATTCCTGGATTTTACAACCACATCATCAATGTAAATCTCCACAATCCTGCTGATCAACTCATGAAAGATATAATTCATAGTCCTCTGATAAGTTGCACCGACATTCTTAAGCCCGAAAGTCATGACCACCCATTCATATAAGCCTATAGCACCTGGACATCTGAATGCAGTTTTATGTATATCTTCCTCTGCCGTAAAAAATTGATTATACCCAGCATTGCCATCCATAAAACTGATCACTTTATGTCCTGCTACCGCATCGACTAACATATCTGCCATTGGCATTGGGTAGCCATCCATTGGAGTAGCTTTATTTAAATCCCTAAAATCAATACAAACTTTCATTTTTCCATTTTTCTTATACACACGGACTACACTAGATATCCATTCAGCATATCTACATTGCCGAATGAAGTTAGCCTCGTAAAGCCGAGTGATTTCCATTTTCACATCAGCCATAACTTCTGCTCTAATCCTTCTCGGAGCTTGTTTTACAGGCCGACTCCAATGTTTGATAGGTAGTCGATGCTCAACCAACGATCGATCAAGACCAGACATTTCAGAATAATCCCAAGCAAAACATTCTCTATATTCTTTTAACAATGTAATAAGTTCTTGTCTAAACTTGGGATCCAATTTGACACTGATATATGTCAACCTTGGCTTATCGCCGTTTCCAATATCAACTGCTTCCAGTTCATCAGCCGATGTGAAACCTTGTCACACCCAATTTTAAGAACAAAATTGAATGCAATAACTCATGTGTGCCCAGAGATCAATCACACACATAAGCCACAAATTAAGAAGTACCATCACATATGTTTATTACATAGCGAATAATATTCAAAGTCTTTACATAACAGCGGATAAATAAAGTGTCTCTCGCGGTAGCTCCATCACAGGGAAGATGACTGGTTGACAGCAAGGCTAGAACTCTTCAGGGAAGTCGTCGTTACCATAGCAATCTGTTACCCATCCGGGATTTTTATCCAAGTAGAAAGAAAATAAACAAGCATAAGTACATCTCGTACTTAACAAGTGTAACATGGGGTTCATGAGGCTCAAAAGGCTGACACTGGTTAAACTGCAGTAGCTTTTAGTTGGCAACATTTTAACATTAAGGTGAACATATATGAATGCTTAAAACCCAATCCACATGATCATAATAACTGAAACATAGCAATAAGGTAGTCAACATGAGCAACATAAATAAACAACATATAACAACTAAGTCTGTGAGTTTTCCGGGCCGCTCGTATCCGTGAGCACGGCTGATATACCAGTTTATTAAACTCTGCGCAGAGGTGTACACTTTACCCGATGAGTCGTGATATCCAGATACCCGGGTTAATTACTCCCATAACACTTCCAAGGTGAGTGGGCAGGATACACGCAAAGCCTTTCAAAGGTTCGTCTAACAAGTTAGGGCCGCTAGGTCTTAAGGCAAGGGGAAGAAGGGTCTCCCAACCTTACGGCAACGCAGGCAAGGTGAAAGTAGCCGCCCTAAATCCAGCTCGTCAAGCGCCTTATGCGCCCTTTCGGGTAACCACTAACAAGCTAGAAAAGGTCCTTATACTGAGCTAAGGTCAGAGCCATATAACCCTCATGGTTGCACTGTATGTCCCAGCTTTTGCTGACAGAAGGCCCTAAACCATGTTGCTAAAAAGATCAAGTTTTATTCACCGTTATTAGATCATGTTTGGTTTAAGTAAAGCTCTAGCAAAATTCTACCCATATGCATAGCATCCCAAGGTTAACAAGGTAACAGGTCAAAAATCTAGGATAACTAGATAGGAGGTCAAAATTAGACACATGCATATGAATTTAGATGCTTCATGGTGAATAGGTCAACAAGGATGATCCCATGCTATACTTGCCTGATTCAGAGTACTCTGGTTGCTCCTGGTTGTCGAAGTAGGGCTCCTGATCACCAGCGTATGTCTCACCGTCTATACTCGATTATCACATCAACACACAATCAACGGGACACAATCATGCAAAGCAAACAAGCTATAATTAGAACATTACACCAACAGCAAGAAAATAATATAAAAAGTTTGAAAACAGCAACTACGGTCTACCACGATCACACAAACGCGAGAATCACGAAAAACGGAATTATAACGCGGAAGCTATGAGCTAAACCAGTTACAAAACCTTAGTTAGTAGATTAAACCTAACTCAAATTTTAAGTACTGAAAACAGTATAGATTTTCATACAGATAGATAGATCTTTTCAAAACGAATCTAACGCAACTTGAACGGACTAAATCGGACTAAAAACGTAGAAGTTATAAGCATTTGAAACTGGTGGCAAATCTGTAAATAAACTGAAACTGATTTTGAATTTAAATTGATTTAAAACGAATTTCAGATCTGGCTGGACTGCGCCTCAATTTGGATGAAACGCAGGGGCTTAGAAGCAAGATTGCACAGACTCAACGCACAGTGCGTTGTGGACCGCGGGTTGAGGCCCGAAAATTGTAAGGGCTCTTTAGCAAGAGCGGCATCGAAGGGGTACGGGGCTTCCTGGGGCGTCGGATCGGCAACGGACGCTCCAGATCAGATCAGGGGGGGTCAGCGGCGCTCTTCGCCGGAGCAAAGGGAGGGCGCGGCGGCGACATGGCCGGAAGACGGCGGCGCGGCTCGGGATTCCGCTACAGAGCGGTAGAGACCTCGGGAAAAGATCCAATCGAAAGAGGAGCTCAAGGCGAACTCACCAGAGGCACAGACGAGGTCGGAGACGATCTGGTGGCGGCGTATCGCTCGACGAGGCGGACGGCGGCTCTGGAAAGCGACGGCGAGCGATTAAGGCATCAAAACGAAGAGGAGAAAGAGGAGAAAACACTCGGCTAGCTTCGAGAGATCAAGGAGAAACTCTAGGAACCTCTTGCGGGCACTAGAACTCGGTGAAGCGTCGGGTCGACGGCGGCGGATCTTCGGCGGCCGCGGAGTTCGTCGCGGGAGCGAACTAGGGCACGAGAGCAGGAGTTTGATGCGTGGGGAGAGGCGGCGGGCTCTCGGGGATCTTATAAGGGAGTCGGTTCGGCCGATTAGGCAGGCGAGGGACGCGTAGCGAGGAAGAATTCGATCTCGGCCATGGAGTCCGAGCCGGATACGAGAGGGAGAAGACGAGCGCGGCACGCTGAGAGGCTGACCGGTGGAGCCCGGTCATCAGCGAGAGAGAGGGAGCGACGCGCGCGTGCAGGCGGCGAGCGGACGGCTGGGCCGGCGGAGCGGCGCTGCGCGCAGGCGTTGGGCCGGGCGGCGGCCCATGCGGGCGATGGAGGAGAAAGGGAGCGAGCGAGGCTGCTGCGCGGGAGCTGGGCCAGGCAACGGCCCACGCGGGCGAAGGAGTGGAGAGAGAGGCAGGCCGGCGGAGAGAAGGGAAGCGGGCCGGCCAGGCCGGTTCGGGCCAAAAAGGTAGAAAGGAGGGGGAGAGAGAGGGAAAAGGATTTTCCAATTTCCAAATCTGATTTTCAAGAATGGATTTGAAATCCCTTTGAATTCAAACAAGTTTTGAGCAAAAACCAATCATCACAAAAATAAGATATGCACCAGCATGTATGCATCAACATGATCTTTGGCCTAGGATTAATTTTAGCTTTTGTAAATAATTTATTAACTAGGTTCTATGCAACACATAAAATGCATAATTAATTCATTTGCCTATTTTCAAATTGATGCAAATTTTGGGATGTTACAATTCTACCCCCCTTAAAGAATCTCGTCCTCGAGATTCCAGCGATGCTTACTCAAACAACTGCGGGTATGATTTTCTCAAATCCTCTTCTCTTTCCCAAGTTGCCTCTGCTTCTGAGTACCGATTCCACTGAACCTTGCACATCTTTATTACTCTGCTCCGGGTAACTCTTTCGGCTGTTTCCAAAATCTTTGTCGGATACTCATCATAAGTCAAATCTTCCTTAACTGTGAGCTCTTCCAACGGTATCTGCTCTTCGGGCACTCGCAGGCACTTTTTCAACTGAGAAACATGAAACACATCATGTACTCCTGACAAGCTTTCAGGCAACTCTAACTGATATGCCACTTCACCACGTCTTTCAAGAATCTTGAATGGTCCAATATACCTAGGTGCTAGCTTTCCTTTCTTATTGAACCTTTTCACACCTCTCATCGGTGACACCTTAAGGTAGACATAATCACCTACTGCAAAAGATAGATCTCGACGACGGTTGTTTGCATAACTCTTCTGTCGAGACTGAGCGGCTCTCAGGTTATCTCTGATTATTCTGACATGTTCCTCGGCATTCCTCAACACATCAGGTCCAAACACTTGACTTTCACCTGTCTGATCCCAGAACAACGGTGTTCTACACGATCTTCCATACAAAGCTTCAAACGGTGCCATCTTTAGACTCTCCTGATAGCTGTTGTTATATGAGAACTCTGCATAACACAAATTCTTGTCCCAACTGGTGCCATATTGCAATGCACAAGCTCTCAACATGTCTTCTAGAATCTGATTTGTTCTTTCTGTCTGTCCATCAGTCTGCGGATGATAAGCAGTACTGAAGTTCAACCTTGTACCCAATGATCGATGTATCATCTGCCAAAAGTGAGAGGTGAACTTAGTACCACGATCTGACACAATCTTTCTTGGTACTCCATGCAAACATACTATTCATTCCATATACAATTCTGCCAATCTAGCTCCAGTATAGGTAGTTTTGACCGGTATAAAGTGAGCAACTTTGGTCAATCGATCGACTATTACCCATATGGAGTCGTAACCTCTCTGAGTACGAGGTAACCCAACTATAAAGTCCATACCAACTTCTTCCCACTTCCATTCAGGTATCTTCATCGGTTGTAACAAACCAGCGGGTCTCTGATGTTCTGCCTTTACCCTCTGACATGTATCACACAAAGCGACGTACTCGGCTACATCTCGCTTCAGTCCATCCCACCAATACTTTTTCTTCAGATCAAGGTACATCTTAGTGCTTCCAGGATGAATGGAATAAGCTGACTCATGCACTTCTCGCAGTATAGACTCACGTATCTCCTTGATTGCAGGTACACATAATCTATTCCCATGCCATAATGTACCATCATCATCTAACCGAAAACCTGATGCTTTGCCAAGAACAATGTTATCGGCTATCTGCTTTAACTTTTCATCTGACATCTGACCCTTACGTATCTCTTGCATCAATACTGGTTCAAGTTCTAACTCTATTCTGTTGATCACAATTCCCAAATTCAGATGTGCAAATTCAGCACACAACTCTTCTGGCATAGAAGCAATTCGGATCTCATTGGCATGGCTTTTTCTGCTCAAGGCATCTGCTACAACATTAGCCTTCCCGGGATGGTAGTGTATTTCCAAATCATAATCCTTAATCAATTCCAACCATCTGCGTTGCCTCAAATTCAGATCAGACTGAGTGAAAATGTACTTCAAGCTCTTATGATCGGTATAGATGTCTGTCTTGTGACCCACTAGATAGTGTCTCCAAATTTTCAATGCATGGACAACAGCTGCTAATTCTAAATCATGAGTGGGATAGTTCAGCTCATGCTTTCTCAACTGCCTTGATGCATATGCTACCACTCTGCCTTCTTGCATAAGAACACAACCCAAACCTTGACGAGATGCATCACAATAAATAGAGAAATCCTTACTCAGATCTGGCAGAATTAACACTGGAGCTGTAGTCAGACGTTTCTTCAACTCCTCAAAATTAGCTTGACATTTATCGGACCAGACAAACTTAGCATTCTTCTCTAGCAGAGCTGTCATTGGCTTAGCAAGTTTGGAGAATCCTTCAATGAACCTTCTATAGTAACCGGCCAATCCAAGGAAACTACGAATCTCGGTCACATCTGTTGGTGGCTCCCAGTTCAACACATCTTCAACCTTGCCCGGATCTACTGAGATGCCTCCATTAGAGATAACATGTCCAAGGAAAGAAACTTCCTTCAACCAAAACTCACACTTGCTGCGCTTGGCATACAACTTATGCTCTCTGAGTTTCTGTAGCACTAACCTCAGATGATCAGCATGATCCTCCTTGTTCTTAGAGTATACTAGAATATCATCAATAAACACAACAACGAACTTGTCGAGATATTCCATGAACACCTTGTTCATCAAATACATAAAGTAGGCAGGTGCATTGGTCAATCCAAATGACATGACTGTATACTCATACAACCCATACCTTGTAGTGAAAGCTGTCTTTGGAATATCAGATGCTCGAATCTTCAACTGATGGTAACCAGAACGCAGATCAATTTTAGAGAATACACATGCACCTTTCAGCTGATCAAACAGATCATCGATCCTTGGCAACGGGTATTTATTTTTGATAGTAACCTCATTAAGCGATCTATAGTCAACACACATCCGTTGACCACCATCCTTCTTGTCAACGAAAATAACAGGAGCTCCCCAAGGTGATGAACTAGGACGAATGAACCCTTTTTCTTGTAACTCTTTAATTTGTTTCTTAAGTTCTTCTAATTCAGGTACTCCCATTCTATATGGTCTTTTAGCTATGGGTGCAGTTCCAGGTAAAAGTTCAATAATAAATTCAATGTCGCGATCAGGTGGCATACCTGGCAAGTCATCGGGGAACACATCCGGAAACTCATCCACCACTAGATCTTCCGGGAAAGCCTCTTCATTCATCTGATTCACGGTTGCAGTCGGTGTTGGTTGTAGCACTACATTCACACTGATTCTGTCCCCCTTAGCTGTAGTAACTGTCACAACCTTATCTTGACACTGAATGCCTGTCTTGGTTTTCGTCAGCCAATCCATACCCAGTATCAAATCAATACCAGCTGTCTTCAACACTATTGGGGACACTGAGAAATCTACTCCCCCTAGGGACACAGCTAGCGGCATACACTGGAGCGTAGCTTGTAAACCTCCACCCGGTGAGGTAACCATTATGGGGGTTTTCATGAGGCGAACAGGTAGGTTATGCATTCTAACAAATGTATGTGATATGAAAGTATGCGATGCACCAGAATCGAAAAGAACTGTAGCGGGGATGGAACTGATATTGAACGTACCAAGCATAATCTGTGGCGCTTCTTGCACGGTCTCTGTGGACACATGATTCACCTTTCCCGAATTAGGGGGTACTTGCTGCCTTCCCTTCTGCCCATTATTCTGAGGTGGGAGCTGATCTTGCCTCTTCGGACAGCGGTTGGCATAGTGACCGGGATCACCACAACGGAAACAGGCATTGGGTGTTCCATTCTTGACGGGGGTGTTGGGTGCACTAGTCTTCATGGGAGCATTGTTGGGAGTGCCTTGGCGCTGGGCTTGATTATTGTTCTGCTGCTGTTGCGGGTATGAAGGACGTTGCTGTCCCTGGTTGCGGTTCCACTGAGTAGTCGGTCCCTGGTACCTCTGCTGATTGCCTGGTGCGAAGTTGGAACGAGGGCGGTTGTTGCTACCAGAAGACTGACCTTGGAGCTTCCTCTTTCTAGCCTCCATCTCCTTGCGCTTGTTGTCAACCACAATAGCACGGTTGACTAAGGTCTGGTAGCTGGCATACTCATTGGACATAAGCTGCAGTGCCAGTCCGTCATTCAGACCCTTGAGGAAGCGACGCTGCTTGTCGGCATCTTGAGCAATATCTGTGGGGGCATAGCGTGACAGTTGAGCAAACTTGTCACGATACTCAGCAACGGTCATGGCTCCTTGGCGCAGAGATCTGAACTCTTCCTGCTTCAATTCAATCAGACCAGCAGGGATATGGTACGCTTTGAAGTTGGTCTTGAATTCCTCAAAGGTAACAGGTGGAGCATCGTTGGCTTGACCGAACTGAAACGATTCCCACCAATCCAGAGCAGCTCCTTGCAACTGACCAGAAGCATAGAGCACCTTATCCTGGTCATTGCATTGCGCGATGGTAAGCTGGCGTTCAATGGCACGAAGCCAGTCATCCGCCTCCAGGGGATCAGCGGCATGGGAGAACACTGGCGGGTGACCCTTTAAAAACTCACCCCTCTTGTCCCTCACTTGCATCGGTGGTGCTCCTCCAACTGGCTGGTTCTGCATGTGTTGCATCATGGTTTGCATAAATTGGGCTTGGATGCCCATCAGCTGCTGAATGTTAACTGGGGGTGGTGGTGGTGGGTTAACAGGTGCTCCACGACCACGGCCACGTCCACGTCCACCTCCAGCTCCTCCTCCTCTGGCGGCCATCTGTGTTTCCAACAAGGATCAAGGTTAGCGAACTTTTCATGAAACGATCACTTGTATGAGAGGAAACAGGAGATCTGAAAATTTCTGGGCGAGATCCGGTAACAGCAGCACAGAAAAACAGTCATATACGGAGTTCCAGAAATCCAAACAGGGCGTGTGATACACGGTTGGAAAGATAACGAAATTATCTACAACTTTTATTTAAGTAACTTTCCCAGATTCTGTCGTTAAGTTAGTCAAAAACAGAGAACAAACAGATCTGTCCAGAGCTCAAAACTGCGCAGAAACTCTAACTTGAAACAGCCATATCTCACAAACCATAACAGCTATTGAAGTGATTCCAGAGGCATTGGTTAGATATAGGAGTCTATTTTCCACCATAAAATTTTCAGCCATGTTGCACGATCAGAACTTGAGATATAACCAAATGATCACAGATTGCTCCAGAAAACAGCATAGGACAAGATGTAACTAACCCTCTTATTATTCATAAACGTTATGTCTAACTATGAGATTTGTAGACAAGCCCACAATATCTCAACACTCATTACAAAGATTCAAATCACACATAAGCATAATGATAATCCATCTCACACATAAAGAAGCACACTAGCACAAAGTTAACTAGACTCGACA
The DNA here is from genome assembly GCA_009763385.1 of Coix lacryma-jobi var. lacryma-jobi. Classification (NCBI taxonomy): domain Eukaryota; kingdom Viridiplantae; phylum Streptophyta; class Magnoliopsida; order Poales; family Poaceae; genus Coix; species Coix lacryma-jobi. The sequence goes on from CM019831.1 coordinate 28,439,120, forward strand.
AAACGCTTACTAATATCGTCTTATTACATAGAAGGGTGACCTATGCCTATTTGTAGAGCGGTTCGCGGAGCCTCTTGTACATAGGGGGTTGGTTGAGAAGTTCCAAGAGCCCATCAATGGTGCTATAGCATCTTTTGAGATCTTTTCCCAGGGATATCACTTCCTTTTCCAAGTCCGCGTTAGACCTTTCCCTGTCAAGGAGAAAATCTCGTGTGGCCTTCTCGGTTGGAGTTGCATTGGGGTCTTCTACCATAGCCTCCTTATTATCACTGTTCCAATAGGGCAGATAGCGGTATGCATCATCCCTCATGTCTTCAATGCGACGACCCCGGAACGCTTTGTAGGCTTCAACTGCCACGGCTTCCAAGGCTGACGCTAGAGTGGACCGACGAGCTCTGTGGCCAATCACCATCTCATGCAGGTATAGGCCACTCTCTGGTTCTCGGACGGCGACAGTCACTCTTGCCTTCCAGTAGGTCCTTTCCACGGGATGACTGTACCTCCAGTGGGTGTACTGTACGATGATGTTCTTGTCGGGGTAGTAGGCATCAAAAAGTCCCATCAGCCTGTGATGTGTGGGACTCTGGGCCGCTGTGTGCGCTCCGACGAGATACCCGGAGTCCACGTCCCAACCCGTTGGAAGCTCTTCATCGTCTTCAACCTCCAGCACTTCTGGGGGCACTGGCGCGGGAGGTACTGGAGCTTGTGGAGCTGGTGCTTGTTGAGCTGGAGCTTGTACTGGTGGTGGTGGTGCTGGTTCTTGTGGTTCCACCTCTTGAGGTGCTTGTTCTTGCAGTACTGGCTCCTGCGGCGCTACCTCCTGCTGTTCTGGCTCCTGGGGTGCTTGCGGAACGGGGTTGCCTACCCTCCTGCGTCCACCGACGGTCCTGCGGGTGATACGACGAGCCATCTATGGAGTAGACCAAGAGACAGATACAATAGAATCAATATATTTGTGTAATAGAGCAAGTAAAGAGAAGCATATAGTTTTGATAAATTAACAAGGCTAAGATAAATAGCAAGAATTGAGAAGCAAGGACCACTAAAACGACCATAACTAACTAGGCTTGCGTCCTACAGTCAACATAGCTTTGATACCAATTTGTCACACCCAATTTTAAGAACAAAATTGAATGCAATAACTCATGTGTGCCCAGAGATCAATCACACACATAAGCCACAAATTAAGAAGTACCATCACATATGTTTATTACATAGCGAATAATATTCAAAGTCTTTACATAACAGCGGATAAATAAAGTGTCTCTCGCGGTAGCTCCATCACAGGGAAGATGACTGGTTGACAGCAAGGCTAGAACTCTTCAGGGAAGTCGTCGTTACCATAGCAATCTGTTACCCATCCGGGATTTTTATCCAAGTAGAAAGAAAATAAACAAGCATAAGTACATCTCGTACTTAACAAGTGTAACATGGGGTTCATGAGGCTCAAAAGGCTGACACTGGTTAAACTGCAGTAGCTTTTAGTTGGCAACATTTTAACATTAAGGTGAACATATATGAATGCTTAAAACCCAATCCACATGATCATAATAACTGAAACATAGCAATAAGGTAGTCAACATGAGCAACATAAATAAACAACATATAACAACTAAGTCTGTGAGTTTTCCGGGCCGCTCGTATCCGTGAGCACGGCTGATATACCAGTTTATTAAACTCTGCGCAGAGGTGTACACTTTACCCGATGAGTCGTGATATCCAGATACCCGGGTTAATTACTCCCATAACACTTCCAAGGTGAGTGGGCAGGATACACGCAAAGCCTTTCAAAGGTTCGTCTAACAAGTTAGGGCCGCTAGGTCTTAAGGCAAGGGGAAGAAGGGTCTCCCAACCTTACGGCAACGCAGGCAAGGTGAAAGTAGCCGCCCTAAATCCAGCTCGTCAAGCGCCTTATGCGCCCTTTCGGGTAACCACTAACAAGCTAGAAAAGGTCCTTATACTGAGCTAAGGTCAGAGCCATATAACCCTCATGGTTGCACTGTATGTCCCAGCTTTTGCTGACAGAAGGCCCTAAACCATGTTGCTAAAAAGATCAAGTTTTATTCACCGTTATTAGATCATGTTTGGTTTAAGTAAAGCTCTAGCAAAATTCTACCCATATGCATAGCATCCCAAGGTTAACAAGGTAACAGGTCAAAAATCTAGGATAACTAGATAGGAGGTCAAAATTAGACACATGCATATGAATTTAGATGCTTCATGGTGAATAGGTCAACAAGGATGATCCCATGCTATACTTGCCTGATTCAGAGTACTCTGGTTGCTCCTGGTTGTCGAAGTAGGGCTCCTGATCACCAGCGTATGTCTCACCGTCTATACTCGATTATCACATCAACACACAATCAACGGGACACAATCATGCAAAGCAAACAAGCTATAATTAGAACATTACACCAACAGCAAGAAAATAATATAAAAAGTTTGAAAACAGCAACTACGGTCTACCACGATCACACAAACGCGAGAATCACGAAAAACGGAATTATAACGCGGAAGCTATGAGCTAAACCAGTTACAAAACCTTAGTTAGTAGATTAAACCTAACTCAAATTTTAAGTACTGAAAACAGTATAGATTTTCATACAGATAGATAGATCTTTTCAAAACGAATCTAACGCAACTTGAACGGACTAAATCGGACTAAAAACGTAGAAGTTATAAGCATTTGAAACTGGTGGCAAATCTGTAAATAAACTGAAACTGATTTTGAATTTAAATTGATTTAAAACGAATTTCAGATCTGGCTGGACTGCGCCTCAATTTGGATGAAACGCAGGGGCTTAGAAGCAAGATTGCACAGACTCAACGCACAGTGCGTTGTGGACCGCGGGTTGAGGCCCGAAAATTGTAAGGGCTCTTTAGCAAGAGCGGCATTGAAGGGGTACGGGGCTTCCTGGGGCGTCGGATCGGCAACGGACGCTCCAGATCAGATCAGGGGGGGTCAGCGGCGCTCTTCGCCGGAGCAAAGGGAGGGCGCGGCGGCGACATGGCCGGAAGACGGCGGCGCGGCTCGGGATTCCGCTACAGAGCGGTAGAGACCTCGGGAAAAGATCCAATCGAAAGAGGAGCTCAAGGCGAACTCACCAGAGGCACAGACGAGGTCGGAGACGATCTGGTGGCGGCGTATCGCTCGACGAGGCGGACGGCGGCTCTGGAAAGCGACGGCGAGCGATTAAGGCATCAAAACGAAGAGGAGAAAGAGGAGAAAACACTCGGCTAGCTTCGAGAGATCAAGGAGAAACTCTAGGAACCTCTTGCGGGCACTAGAACTCGGTGAAGCGTCGGGTCGACGGCGGCGGATCTTCGGCGGCCGCGGAGTTCGTCGCGGGAGCGAACTAGGGCACGAGAGCAGGAGTTTGATGCGTGGGGAGAGGCGGCGGGCTCTCGGGGATCTTATAAGGGAGTCGGTTCGGCCGATTAGGCAGGCGAGGGACGCGTAGCGAGGAAGAATTCGATCTCGGCCATGGAGTCCGAGCCGGATATGAGAGGGAGAAGACGAGCGCGGCACGCTGAGAGGCTGACCGGTGGAGCCCGGTCGTCAGCGAGAGAGAGGGAGCGACGCGCGCGTGCAGGCGGCGAGCGGACGGCTGGGCCGGCGGAGCGGCGCTGCGCGCAGGCGTTGGGCCGGGCGGCGGCCCATGCGGGCGACGGAGGAGAAAGGGAGTGAGCGAGGCTGCTGCGCGGGAGCTGGGCCAGGCAACGGCCCACGCGGGCGAAGGAGTGGAGAGAGAGGCAGGCCGGCGGAGAGAAGGGAAGCGGGCCGGCCAGGCCGGTTCGGGCCAAAAAGGTAGAAAGGAGGGGGAGAGAGAGGGAAAAGGATTTTCCAATTTCCAAATCTGATTTTCAAGAATGGATTTGAAATCCCTTTGAATTCAAACAAGTTTTGAGCAAAAACCAATCATCACAAAAATAAGATATGCACCAGCATGTATGCATCAACATGATCTTTGGCCTAGGATTAATTTTAGCTTTTGTAAATAATTTATTAACTAGGTTCTATGCAACACATAAAATGCATAATTAATTCATTTGCCTATTTTCAAATTGATGCAAATTTTGGGATGTTACAAACCTTTACCCATCTTACTCTCATCTTCGTTAACCGTACAATCCATTAAATATATTTTTTTTGAAGCCGACTGCTTGGATCGGCTGTTGACTATTGTCAATTGTCTTGAGAAAGTCTTCTTCAAGAATCTTCTCAGAAAAGCACTCCATGTTATCAAAGTTCCAAACATCAGGGTCTGAATAAGCAAAACTAAAAGTTGAATCGACTGGTACCACTTCCACAATGTCGCCGATCCACTGAATCACATTCTGATGCATGGTAGATGGAACACAACAATTGGCGTGGATCCAATCCCTTCTAAGAAGCACACTGTAGGATCCTTTTGCATCGATCACAAAGAAGGTAGTCGGCATACTCTTGCTGCCAATCATCAACTTGACACATACAACACCTTTAGTAGCCGATATGTTACCAACAAAGTCCGTCAACCTTATATCGGTCTGAGTCAAGTCTTCTGTAGTCTTGCCAAGCTTTCTAAAGGTAGCATATGGCATCAAATTAACAACTGTCCCTCCATCAACTAACATCCTGTTCAGAGGTCTTCCATCAACAAACCCTTTTAAATACAGAGCTTTCAAATGGGAATGTCTCTCGGATTTTTGAAACGTGGCCTCTTCTGCTTGATAGATCCACTGAGCAATTGCTTCTTCACCATCAGATTCTTCTTCCTAATCAGAGGATCTAAACTCAGCAGGTAGCATGAACAGAGCAGCGATATTAGCCGATGATTCACCTTTATCGGCTATCTGCTTTACTTGCCAGACTTTGGTTTTTTTCTTCTAGATTTCATCATTTTTTAGTCTTTGAACCCGTCGCTTCTGGCTTTTGGTCAAGCCACCAAGACACCATTGTCCCTCTTGCCAAGGATGATCACGATCGACTAATCTTACTCCAAGCCGATTATGAACATTTTCATTTTTTATGCGCCGATCTGTCTTTTCAAATCTCAATCTTTCATGTACAGATCGGCGGTTGTCTCTTGACTGCCTATACTCCTGATACGGATCACTGCATTCTGGGCAATTACGAAGAGTAGGAATTTTAAGCCTTCATTCCAACAATGTCTGAAGAAAGGACAGTCCCAATGATTCTTTTCTTCATCTCTGATACACCTTCCTTCTTCCCGAGACCTCCTATACTCTTCCTCTTCGAGCCACTCTTGATATTCCTGCTCATCCCTTTCCCTTTGCATTTGGCTTCTTTCTTTCTGACGTTGCCACTTGTTCAATAAAATTCTAACAGTCGGACGTCTTCTGGCTTCACTAGCCTTTGAAGTCTCAGGTTGATCACGTTGATCAGTATTTTTCTGTCCTTTCATCTCCTTGTACTCCTTGGCTGTTAGCTGTTTCTTTGGATCAACTGTCCCGACTACCTTGGCTTTGTCAGAAGTCAACACTTTGACCTCACTCCGAGGTGCAGTAGCTACCATGTTCTGTGGAAAAGGATGGCCATTGATGCTCATGCCCTTGGCTTTTTCTAGACCTATCCTTCCTCTAACGATAGCCCTCTGGATCATATCTATGAAAACTCGACAATCGTTCGTAGTATGGGTACCAGAATTATGAAATTTGTAGTACCTCTTATTTTTGAGCTCCTCAGCCGATGGGATACTGTGATTCCCAGTCAACTTGATTTGACCCTTCTCCAGCAAGTAGTCAAATATCTTGTCGGCCTTAGTGATGTCAAAGCTATACTTTACATCTTTTTTGGCACTCTTAGCCTTTGCCCAAGGTATGTACTCGTTGTTTTTCCAAGCCCAGTCCATAGCAGCTACTTCATCCTCATTTTCATCACTTGAATCATCGCTTTCATCTTGCAGGAAGAAATGACTCTCTGCATTGTAGGCTTTCTTGGGTTTAAAGACTTGATTGTACCGATTCTGAGCATCAATATTTGCCACCTTTTTGGCTAAATCGGCCATATTGTTACAACCAAAGCTGATTTTTCTCTGATAGCAGGTATTAACCCTTGAATTGCAATGCTAACCACCTCTGGATCCGACAATGACAAGAGATAGCATTGATTCTTCATCTCTCTGAATCTTTGAAGGTACTGGCATCCAGTCTCGTTATTCCCTTGCCTTGTATCGGTTAAGTCTACCAGGCCTTTCTCCAATACTCCAAAGTCAAAATATTTATGAAACTTGTCTTCCAAATCATCTCAGCTCTGAATGGAATTGGGTGGCAGAGATGAAAACCATGAAAAAGCCGAACCAGATAAAGACAGAGGGAACATTCTGACTTTAAGTGCTGATTCATCACCAATCTCCCCAAGCTGGACTAGAAACTGGGTTATATGTTCCATGGTTGTTACTGAGCCGGTTCCTGTGAATTTGGCAAAATCAGGGATTCTATGTCTTGGAGGAAGAACAACCTGATCAAACCATTCTGGATATGGCTTTTTGTAGCCAGTCACTGTAGATATTGGCGTTAAGCCAAATTGCTTTTGAACCAGATCAGTTACCCGACTCATCAGTTGATCAATTTGATTCATCGGCCTTTGATAGCCGATGTTCTGCCCCCCGAAAGTATTGTCATTATATCCCGGGTTCTCCTGAGCATCCAAGGTATAAAAATCCGAGACATAATGATATCCCTGAGGAATATCACCAGGTGCCACGCTCCCTTGATATGGTGGTGCATTGAAGTCTCTAGTAATGCGCCTCGCATGAGGAGCTATTTTTGTAGCCGATGAGTATATATTATTACTCATATTCGGCTGTTGCACTGGCTGCGGTACGTGTTACGCCCCCAGGGCTAACCATCATCTGGTTTCCATTGCCATTCAGACCATTGATCTGAGGTCCAGTAGAAGTTCTAGCTCCTTGATTGTTCCCAATAGTATAAGCTGGACCTCTTCTGTCACCACCCAAGTTAAAAGCTTCTTTAATGGCATTCGTGAGGCTGTTGAGGAAAACTTCGTTATGATTCATCAGGGTAGTTGACATTATTTTGCTGATCACTTCTCGCATAGCATTGTGTTGTATCTGAATCATTGGATCCTCATGTCCTTCCAAAACCACCCTTAGAAGATGAGACTTCTGGATAATCTTCTTATCTCTATTTGTGCTGAAACTCAGCATACACATGTAACGATATTGTTCAATAGTTTCCTCTACCATGCGCCGAAGCTCTTCTGGAAGCTCATCCATCGTTACATTCAGCACGTCTTTGTTGTTGATTGTCATGATCAGACGATTTGTGTCCCACCGGGCGTGCCAAAAGAATGTGTTGACGTAAAATTTTGGTCAATCATGCCAACACACTCGAGCGCATGGTCCTCAGAGGGCGTACGGAGCAAGGTCCTGACCTCCTGAAGCTTCAGCAGATGGTGGTGCCGAATCTTAGCGAGATCGACTTCGGGCGTGCCAGTCAATTTGACCTGCAATTGACAAGGAGAAGAAAAATGTTGTCAAGTTGTGGAACCTGCCGGTTTGGTGCCAGACAGTTCCAAATTGTACGGCTCTGATATAGCCACTTGTCTTTAGGACATTGACTACCAAGTCAACTCCCAGGAGATTAAATTAAAAGCATTGAAAAAGATATGAAGCATGACGGCTATAATATATGTAAAAGAGCATTTAGAATAGACAAACAACCGATGAGCTTTAACATGTTAACAGAAGTATAAATCTATGTGTACATCCAAACGGTGTGGAAATAACGTATCGACTAATTGCACAGGCAATTCTATCTGTTAACAGTGGAGTGTTTCCATGCAGCCAAAATAACAAATAGATCGATAAAATAGTCTAAACATCAACAGTGGGGTGTCTCCATACAGCCATAATGATGATCAAACTAGATCACATCCAGTGCAACGAGTAGATATATTGATTCCGAGCAGTTTAAAAGCACACATTATGAAGAAAGCATAACTGGATCGGCTATTTTAGCCGATACAGGGTCTATGAGGCACGAACAAGATCTATCCATTAAAACCATGACTCGACTTAAGATCGAGCGAATCTAATCTATCATATATATCAGTGGGGTTCGAAAATACAACCATAATAAACATGCAAGATCGAATCTACTGGTTCTTAGATCAAGATCATAGTTTTATCAGATATCTCGAACGCACAACACGTAACAACCAAGATTGACAAAATAGTCGATGAGAGCTTGAATCGGCTATTTTCTCTATTGTGAGCATGAAAAACCTCAGGATAGCCAAAACTAAGCATCCTTCAAGCTTAAGCCACTTTGTCAATCTTGATTGGGCAAGATGTTGTTTGAAACATAAAGAAACAAACTAAAACATAAAACAACATCGATAACTTAATGAATCTATCAGCTTGCCAAACTAATAGAGCCGATAACTAGTCAAGATCGACTAAAGTAAGAGATTTATCAGAGTCAAGACATTCTTACAAAAGACGAACTTGGACCAATAACTAGCTATGTCATAGCTTAACAAGAGTTTGGTCGATGCCAAATACAGCCTTATTGAACAATGACACGAGCCATTGGTGAAACTTACAAGCAAACCAGAGGTCGGTCGAAGCCGATGCAGCCCTGCCTAATTGAAGGTCTCGCCGAGATCTACGTTACTCCTACTCCTAGGGTTTTGGCCGGTGGCCGATGTGTTGATTGATTGAGTTTTTTTTACAAAATTCAGGTTTCTAACTATTTATAACCCGATTGACTCCTGTCTAACATGACTAGGTTACATAATAGGTAAAATAAAAATGACCCGGACTTGAACTCCTTGGCCGAGTCCGACACGTCTTCGAAGCCCATCATGCTGGTCCACACGAATTCTTCTGGTCACGCTTGAACCAATATAAGCTTCTGTTAACACAGAATTTTCGCACTGCTTCTCCGGCTTGCCGTGTGCTTGGCGCAGTGCGCCACTTTCTGCGCCAACAGCTTCTTAATTTTTTCTGGCCGATTCCTTCCTTAGTAAACCAACCGTTTGTGCTTACAAAATAATAGTCTTTTCGGTCCAAAATCTGGTGTAAACAGCGCCACACTGGCTTCAACACCGACCACCATGGCTTCGCCCTCCCCACCTCCAAGCTCAGACGGTGATGAAGTAAGGTGAGAAACTAAGAGTCCATATAGCTTGCAATCCTGCACTTTGCACAAGCGTGTCTTAGTCGTCCTCCATCGAGATTTTGCGTATGGGCGGGGTATGGGCTATGGCTGCGTTCCTGTGTCATTTTTGTTCACTCACTAACCCACGTCCGGTGGTCCTCGCGAAGGGGCACCATGGATTTGGATCGTCCACCAAATGCTATGCCGACTGCTAGATCTGTCGTGTTGGCGCCTGTTGCGTCCATTGTCGCTTTTGCAAAGGGACGACCTCCAAAGCCAATACTGAAAAAGTCCAAGACCAAGATGTCAAGTCGTCTTACTATTGAAGGAGCTACTGCTCCAACCACTCCAGAAGCATCAATCAACGGTGGCCGCCGGCTACTAAAATCCATAGGGTCAGTTTTAATCTCGCTAACCTTATTCTCTCATTAACTTGTTTATATGAACATTTTAGCATATGTAAACTTGATTGTGAGGGATGGTTTAGAGGTGATAAAGGATTCAATTGCAAAAATCCGTGAAAGTGTTACCTATTGGATAGCCACACCTAAAAGAATTGAGAAATTTGAAGAAATTGCTAAACATGTTAAAGTAAAATTGGAACACAAGTTTTTTTGAGACAAATTGGAACACAAGTGAGGCCTTGATTGTAAGACTAGGTGGAACTCTACCTTCAAAATGCTTAGCATTGCAATGCCTTACAAAGTTGTTTTTAGCCATGCATCAATTGTTGACAAGTTGTATGATTGTGCACCTAGTGAGGAAGAATGGGATTTTTGTAGAGAGGTAGTCGGTAGACTCAAGTTGTTTAATGATATTACAACAGTATTTTCTAGGACAAATTATGTGACAACCAACATTCAACTTCTTAAAATCTGTGTGGCTAAAGAGCAAATCAGAAAATTGAGGACAACTCCAGTTTTACACTTTATGGCTAAAGTGTGAGTCCCTATATCCAACAGCCAACTCTCTATGTTGCCTTATACATCACTAATTTTATTTATTTTGTTGTCTGTTGGATATAGGGACTCACACTTGTTTGAGGACAACTGGACAAGAGTTGGCTGCTGCTTGGCTGTTGTATCACTCCTTAGTGTTTGCTTCCAAGATTGTTATGAACTTGCCATTTTGTGTTGTAATGCCTATTTGTGATGAGCCCATGAACTTGTAGACTTATGGTGCTACTTTTATACTGTTGTGCCAAGCAAACTATGTTGGATCCCTAGTTGGTGACGCACCGATGATGAATGTATGAACTATGATCTGAGATCGAGACTATGTAATGGTTTCTGTGTTGATATGAACTATGGAGTATGGTCATATGTATGGATGTTATGTCTTATGTGCATGTATACTGCTGATGCGGGGATAGGGATCCCTGCAGGGATTAAATTCCTGAGCGGGGACAGGGATGGGGAAGAAGTGCTCCTCGCCAGCCTTCACGGGGACGGGGACGGGGACGGGGAAATTTGCCCCGCGGGGACGGGGATGGGGTAGTAACCCCCGACAGGGAATTCTCCGTTGACATCTTGAGTACGAGCATGGTTGCTAGTAAGTAATAAAACATTGTTTGATTTGCTCTTAAATGAAATATTTTTGGGCCTGCAATGATCCCACTATGGCTATGCCATCGCCCTCTGGCGTGACTGTTTATTCCTAGCTATTGAAATACATCTTTAGGACACAAATACACCAACACTCTTGGTACTATGATCAATGTGATGCACAAATTTAATGTGATGATAGGCAGATCATATATAATGGCACTATTTAGAGCACTACACGCTAAATACTATTTAGCGTATCAGGGACGACACATACTTAGCTCTGGTGGCTTTTCTTCTATTAACTGTAAAAAATAGGAAACTGATTGAGTGAGTCGAGGGGGCGCAACCACCTGTGGCAAGGAGAGGGCTGCTGGTGGTGCAATGCCCGAACACCGGATGCAGGGGGCACACCACTGCGGCACTACCACCACCATGGGGAGCGCCGTCGTGCATCCGACTCCATCGGTGTAGCCTGCGCTGGCGCTGCCATCAGAGAGGGACCAGTGAAGGTAGAGATGGGGCCGGGCCGCGCCGCCGACGGGGCCGCCGTCGCCAGGAGGAAGCTCGCTGCTTCCACTGCAACGCCAGATGCCAAAGCCGCCGGTGAGCCATCTCGGGTGGGTGGGATGGGCCGCCGCGACGGGTTGTGAAGGGGATGGCCGCCGCTGCCACGTTGACGATGCAGGCAAGATGCGCTATGGTCAGGTTTCCGCTGCCGTTGGGCTTTGATTCAGTTGAGACCAGAGAGAAAAAGAGGGAAATCAGAAACATAGGGTTAGGACCGTTACATAGTATTGGTTGTGCTAAAAATTTACTACTATAAGTTTTATTTACGGCTGTGGGATTTTCTTGGCACTGGTTGTGCTACCATAGATTTATTTTGCCATTGTGGGATTTCTTAATATTGGTTAGGGCTCTAAATAAGTTATTTAGAGCGTATGGAGCTAAATAGCGGATATATATATATATATATATATATATATATATATATATATATATATATATATATATATGACCCCGCTATTTGAAGCGCAGCGCTCTAAATATTATTTAGAGCGTCACTAGTTATCAGTTCCCGCAACCATAAAAGTTACTACTAATTCTCATCCCGCAATCGTAAATGGCAGCCACACCATTCTCTCTTCCATCCGCAACCGTAAAAGTTACTGCTAATTCTCATCCCACAACCGTAAATGTTATCCAGATCATTCTCTTCCTTCTATGACATTTACGGTTGCGGCCTGAAATATTTACGGTTGCGGGATCGCTTTGCTAGTGCATACATAAAGATGGTTGTTGGTAACAACATTTAGGGTTCTGGGATTTGGGATGCTCCACTGGCGCTCTAAATATTATTTAGAGTGTTATATCCTAAATAGTAGTTATATATATATATAATTTAGTTATTTCGTAGCAACGCACAGACAGTTACCTAGTATAATGTAATTTGTATATAGTCAGGACACATGTATATCTCTGCACGACATCATTTCATACAGCACAGAGAAAGAAAATGGGAAAGCTGAATCCCCACCTGATTCTCACATGAACTCTCAAGACCGAGGACATTGTGTTAACACAAGCTGCAAAGGGGACAACAATACTGGAGGCGCCTCCTTTGCCGAGTGCCTGGGACACTCGGTAAAGCCCCTGCCGCTCTCGAGAAAGGCTTTGTCAAGTGCATGCAGTTCTTGGCAAAGGAGGCTCGATGAAAGTCCTCTCAGCAAAGTGGGCCCTTGCAACCCTCGGCAAAAAAAGTGGCCATTAACGACCGGCTGGGGTTGACGGCTTATTTGTCGAGAGCCGAGCTGGCTGGCTCTCGGCAAAGGGTTTTTATTTTTTATTTTTGGAAAACTTTTGCCGATAGCCGGGTTGGGTGGCTCTTGACAGATTTTTTTTTCTTTTTTTTTTAAAATCTTTGTCGAGAGTCTCTCTGTCATGCTCTCGGTAAAGAACTTTATCTTTTTTTTAAAAAATAAAATCTTTGGCGAGAGCCGCTAGCACCGGCTCTCGGCAAACCCCGCATCTTGCGCTCGACAAAGGTGGGAAACATGCTATTCTGGTGGTTTGTTTCCTAGCTTTATCGAGTGCGATGGTAATTGCGCTCGGAAAAGCCTGGGCCACTCTCGGCAAAATGCCTAATTTTTTTCATTCCATCACAACTAACATACACATCGTTACATCCACCATATATATAATCATATCCACCACATATATATCACATCCAACACCATATATAGATCACAAGCACAACATATATAACATTCATCACAATAAATCATCCAAGCGACACAAGTTCATCACTAGTCCATCACAAGTTCATCACAATATCATAGTCCTCGAAACAAGACACGTGTTCAACGTCTAAATGACAACAAGTTTAGGACACTAGCCCTCACTGCCAACCTGGCCCTCGCCACCCAGGAGACGGTGAAGGAGAGCCGCCTTGACCACCGGGCATGTTCCATCCAGGCGCGTGCGGGTTGTTCAAACCCGCCGATGGAAGCTGCAAAAGGTAGACGTCTGTGTGAGACAAACAAATGCAGAAATAAAACACTGAGGTATTCATACTCACAGGAGTAGCTTCTGCGTTCTAATACGGCGGTGGAGGAGCCATGAGCGCTGCGGGCACATGCATGCCCTGGCTGGCCATGAACGCGATGAGGTCCATCATATTCTTCTCTTGGCCCGCCCGCTCGGCCTCCATCTGCAGGCACTCCTCCCTTTCTCTTTCTAGGCGGGCCTACGATAATACAAAGGTAATGTTAGAACAATGCAAACATTTAAAGATCAATGTACGACGAGTAAAACAGGAATAACCTCGAGGTCGGCGTCCCGCAACTGCGAAGGTGACGGGATTGGGCGTATGGAGACGCTCCCGCTCGTGCTCTGTGCTCGGAGCTGGGCCAGAGAGGGAGTGGAGGCCGTGTCGATGACGCCGTCCGCAAGCTAGTACCGCCCATGCTTCTTGCCTCCTCCCACCCTCATCACGAGGTTTCCGTCCAGGTCCACACTGGGCGGATCAAAGTCGGACCCATAGACCAACCTTGCCGCCTCCGTGTAGTCAGTGAGGCGGGTGTAGACGCTAGAGTTGGTGTACGCCTCGCGGGGTCGTCAGGGTTGTAGGAGGTCTTCGGTGCGGTGGCCTTTGCCCTTGTGGGACATGGCGTATGCCATGAATGTGTTGCAAGTTTGGCCACCGTGTGACGATGTCTACGAGGAACACAACAAGATGATAAGTAATCAGGCAACATTTAAGCGTTAGAATACATAGTCTTTCACGTACCCAAGCTTGTGTGTATTCGACGATGTTGAGTTTGCCCTGATGGTGTGGTACACCTGACACCGGCAGACGCACCGCCTGGGTGTTGGCGTGCTGGGTGGTCCACTCCTCCAATAGCCATCGCTCTACGATCTTCTCCCAGCACTCAGGATACGACTGACACTAGTTGGGAATCATCTGCACATCATCAAGTACTTCACATATAAGCATCAGATCAAATGAGCATAACTTAATCTTAAAAGGAATCACTTACCTGAATGTACTGCTCCCTACTCAGCGTCATGCCTCTCGCCTCGATCTTCGTCACCCTTCGTCCTTCGACCGTGACGTTGTAGGTGATTATGGCCTGGATTCTTGCCTCGTAGATGTTGTCGGTGACGAGCTTCGTGCAGGCCTTGGTTGTCACCACCTTTGCCTATGCCTCCATCCCCTCCTAGCACCTATAGAAGTCCTGCATACAGACGCAATGCAAACACTATGCAATTCAAGAAAAGTATGATGTTGTGTGATGAAGACTTACCCACAGCTCCGCTCTAACCCTCGTCGCCTTGTTGGGGTAGTTTGGGTCTGGGGCGATGGTGTAGTGGTCGAAGGTGTAGGCTGGTTCTATCTTCCCAGCATATTGTACTATGTTGAGGTAGTGGAGGCGGCACAGGAGACCCAGAATGCCGTTGGGTTTGCAGCCACGACCCTCCACAAACTCCCAGTGCGTGCACAAGTGATTCAGAAAGATTATTAGTTTCTATTTCAATTTTGAACATATCATTTGAACAAGTAGTTAGAACATGTACCTTTGCCCAACAGGGCGGATCACTAGGCGTTTGTGACGTGGTATCGGTCGCGTCAGGAGGCTGGCGGGACCTCGCAAGTAGGGCGTGGACACCCCTGAGGCAGCCGAACCCTCCTACTCAACCTCGTCTCCCTCGCTTGCCTGCTCATCCTCCTGCTCAGGCTCCTCCTATCCCTCCTCCGCTCGAGCCTCGTCCTTGGGCGTGGCCTCCACCTCCTGCTCGATCGCCTCCTGTGGAGTCGGCTCCCTCTGGCGGTAGCCCCTTCTCCTTTTCTGCGCCGGCTCTGCCTCGGAATTATCTGCTCTCCTCTCTCTAACGATGTGCTTCACCACGGTAGATCCACCGGGTGTAGTTCGGCATGAATCCATGGGTCAAAAGATGTTTACCCATGTTCTCTTGTCTTGCCTTCTCTAGTTCCCACATCTGTTGCACGAACACAATACTTCCATCTCTCCTCGTCGAGCCAGGCCAAATGCATGGTTCAAGAAAGCATCTATCTCGTGCAACCATTCATCGGTGAAATCACTCTTACTTCTGCGACCCGACTACATCCACCGAGGGTCATCCATACTCTAACATATACAAAACTGCGAGTAGGTGTAACCATGAATGACATCTACAAGATGTTCCTACTGTCTAATTGTAGGTGCAATCAAGCCCTAATTGTGGGTTTCAGTAATAATGACTATACGATTAGAGAACTAATGAGATTTATGAAGATGACAAGCAGGTTAATGTTAAGAAAGGATGGTGTATATGTGTTGGTGGACCCCTCATACTATATTTCATCGAATCCGGACTCAAAGTGCTATATCAAGCTTTTTCATTTGAATTTGAGTTATAGGAATGCCGTACTATCAAGGGGGAATGCAAATACATTGCTATGGCTGAATGACATGTGCTCAAACCAACCCAAGCCGTCCTCATTCCTAACCAAAGACAGCTGCACTGAATTCAGATCTGTTTCTGTCTGTCTGGTAGGCGCGGCAGTGCCGCCCAGGGCGCGGCAGTGCCGGGCCGCGGCACTGCCGGGCTAAGGCCGGCACTGCCGCGACTTATTGTAACCGTTGGAAGGCAGGGGATATTTACTCCATCTCCCTGCCACCCCAACGGCCACCCACGACCATAACTCTTATCCTACCTCCAGACAAGGCTTTCTCTCCTCATTGAAGGCCCCCAAGCTCTCTCTCACCTAATCTTCGATTCCCATTGATTCCATGTGAGTTAGAGCCTCAAACCTTCACCAAAGAGAAGCCCTAGCTGAGATCTACTTCCTAGAGCACTTGATTTGAGCCATAGCCGGTGGATTTGCTTCTATTACTCTTGGGTTCTTGGAACCCTAGCCGGCTAGGCGTCACCCTTGAGCTAGCTAACTCATGTGGCGGCCTTGGGAGGTTTGTAATCGCTTGTGCAGCTAGTATTATTACCCCTCACCTCAAGGATTTGTTTCCTTGACTTGAGAACGAGGTAGAGTTGCAAAGCTCATGACCTAAGTGGTCAACCTCAACAACGTGGAGGTAGGCAAGCCTTGGTGGCAAGCTGAACCACGGGATAAATCACTTGTCTCTTGTGCTTACTTGTTTTTATACTTCATACTTATGAGCTTGTGATAGATTCTAAGGTTTGGCCCGATCTACTCTATACTACATATTTGGCTTGTTAGAGTTGGTTCTGCTGGTTCAAGAAACTTGTTGTAGCATTTCCATTCATATAGAATCAGTTTGTTGTGGCTGGATTTCGAATTGTAGTCTCAGGTTCTACTCTGCGCGGCAGTACCGGGCTGAGGCCGGCAGTGCCGGGGAGCGGCAGTTCCGGGCACAGAGCGGTAGTGCCGGGCTTATCTAATTAAGTTTCGAGCTGTGATTTTTGATAGGCCTATTCACCCCCCCTCTAGGCCACACAGGTCCTTACAAGTAGTATCAGAGCCTGGTCTCTCAGCAGCACTTCACCGTGCGAGAGAATGGCCACCGACGGAGGAACGGGTAACGCTAGTATTGTGCAACCCACACCCGAAGTGGAAATGCACACCGCTAGCAGCAATGAAAGCATCTCCACAACAAGTGAAAAGGCACTTCCTCAAATGGATGTGTCGGCCGAAGAGCTTGCAAGAAGGATGGAAGAAAGGAGGTTGAGAAGAGAAGCAAGAGCCAAAGCAAGAGAAGATGCAGCGGCTCGTAAAGCAAGAGAAGACAAGGCTCAAAGAAAAGAAGAGAGAAAGATTAGAAGAGAAGAAAGAGCCAAGAGAAGAGAAGAAAAGAAGAAGGAGGAAGAGCTCCAAGCAAAGAAGAGTGTGAACTTGAGTGATGACTCAAGTAGCACCGAAGATGGAGACAATCACTTCTCCTACATGCTCAAGGACAACAAGAAGAAGAAGGAGGAGATGAAGAAGTCATATGGAGAAGTATCCTTTAACTATCCCTCTATGACTAACTATGATTCTAGGCCTCTCATCAATGTGCCCGCGGGCAAGTTACCTCGTTTCGACGGGACTAACTTTGCCAAGTGGAAGCACATTATGAAGACCTATCTTATTGGTCTTCATCCAGGTATTTGAGAGATAGTACACAATGGACTTGAAGCACCGGTTGATCCGAAGAGCCCCACTCAAGATGAATTCCGCAACATTCATCTCAATGCCCAAGCCACTAGTGTCTTACTTAGTGCCTTGGATGGTGATGAGTACAACAAGGTCATGGGAGTTGAGGTTGCAAAAGAGATTTGGGACACTTTGCACATTGCTCATGAGGGAGTGGACAAAGTGAGGCAATCCAAGATTGATTTGTTGATGGCTAAGCTCAACCGGTTTGTGATTTGTGATGGTGAAGGCCCACAAGAGATGTTTGATAGATTGATGGTCATTGTTGGCAAGATTAGAGGGCTAGGTGGAAATGAAATCAATGATCACAAGGTTGTGAAGATCATGTTGGAGGCATACTCACCTAGGAATGAGACCGTAGTGACATTGATTAGGGACAAGAAGAAGTTTGAGCAATTCACACCTAGTGATGTGCTTGGGAGGATTATCACCTTTGACATGCAAAGAGAAGAGGCAAATGAGAGAAGGAAGCTTGGAGAGTTGCAAGCTAGGCTAGATGAGATGAAGATCAAGGATGTGGCACTTAAGGCTAGCAAGCCATCAAGGCAAGCAACATCAAGCAAGGCAAAATCAAGCAAGCAAGCCTCTACAAGCAAGCCCAAGCAACAAAAGAAGAAAATTGAAGTTGAGGACAGCACATCATCCTCTTGTGGAAGTGAAAGTGATGGTGAAGAATTTGAAGAAATTGGTGATATAGCTCTTTTCATGAGAAGATACCGCAAGGGGCTCAAGAAGGAAGGTTACAAGTTTGTGAAGAGAAGGTTTCCAAACAAGAAGAAAAGAACTTGCTACAATTGTGGAAGCACCGATCATTTCATAGCACATTGTCCACATGAGAAAAAGGACAACAACTTCAACAAGGGCAAGAAAGATGACAAAGGCACTTACAAGAAACACAACAAGAGATACATGGGAGAAGCTCACATTGGACATGAATGGGATTCAACCGCACAAACCTCAAGTGAAGAAGATGAGAAGATAGCAACAATAGCATTTCAAAAGTCATCTCCTTCACCAAGGCTATTCAACAACTTGTCCGATGATGATGATGGCAACTCCCACACTTGTCTCATGGCCAAGAAAGATAAGGTGAAAAAGACTCCTAAATCTTCTCTTCCACCTAGTGACATCTCTAGTAGTGAACTTAGTGATTCCTCTAGTGATGATGATTCTAGTGATGAAGAGATAAATATGATAACTAAAAGGTTGGACAAGAAAACCAAACTCTTTATCACTAAGCTAATGGAGGAACTAGAAAGTGTACAAGCCGAGCTAGCAATGAGTGAGGATGCTCTCATCAAACAAGAGGACCTCTACATTGCTTGCAAGGAAGCTCTTGCATTAGAGAGAAGTGAGTTGGATGTCTTGCACGAGGCCTTGGCCAAAGAGCAAGATGAACATGCTTCCCTAAAGAAGGCTCATATTGCACTCAAGGAAAAGTATTATGGCTTGGATGAAAAGCACAAAGAACTTGAGCTGCAATATAATCTTCTTTGGGAAAGCAACTCACCTCTCCCTAAAGCAAATGTCACTTCTATTCCCTCCACTAGTGAAGGTTGTGGAAAATGCTATAACATTGATTTGAATGCCTATTCCACTAACCTTGTGAACATGGAGGCCATGAGAAAGGAGATAGCAAGATTGACAAACATCATTGCAAATGGTTGTGTCAAGTCTACCACAAGTGCAAATGAGAAGACTCAAGAGAAGAGCAAGCCCAAGTTCAAGAATGGACGGCGTCCTTCCATAAAAGATGGGTTAGGGCACAAAAAAGGAGCCAAGACTAATGGAAGAAGGACAGTGAATGGCTATGAGTGTGTGAGGTTTGAGAAGAAGGGTCAGATTGGTACAGTTCAGCCTGCACAGACCGCGGCAGTGCCGCGCCAGAAGGCGGCAGTGCCGGACCCCGGCAGTGCCGCCCCTAGGCCGGCAGTGCCGCGCCCCAAGAAAGGGAAGGCTACCAGTTTCCCTTCTGTTCAGTCTCACACACAGCACAAACAGGTGCCCAACCCAAAGCAAGGATATCAGAAACCAAAGGAATCAATTTGGATAACCAAGAACAAGTTTGCACATCAACCCAAGATAGAAGCCCCAAGGAAGAGCATGTCATCTTGTTACATTTTAGAACACAACAACAGTGGTAAAGTTGTTGCGAAATATGTTGGTGATAACAAGAGGACAACCGACAAGTTTATTTGGGTTCCTAAGATACTTGTGACTAACTTGCAAGGCCCCAATATCAATTGGGGACCTAAACCTAGGAACTAAACTTGTTTTGCAGGCATACTCCTTTGGTGGATCAAGTTGGGTGCTTGATAGTGGATGTACAAATCATATGACCGGAGAAAGGAGTATGTTCTCATCATATTCCCCAACTTCAAATGCAAGTGAAAACATCATTTTCGGTGATAACTCCAAGGGTGATGTGTTAGGACTTGGTAAAGTTGCCATCACACTTGAACATTCAATTACTAATGTCTTACATGTTGATTCGTTGAGTTACAACTTGTTATCCGTTTCACAATTGTGTGGGATGGGTTTCAATTGTCTCTCTATGGATGAGGGTGTGGAAGTCTTTAGAAGGGAGGATTCCTCTATTGTCTTTATGGGTCGTTTGAAAGGGAAGCTTTACTTAGTTGATTTCAACTGAGAACATATATGATGAATGATTGACTTTGATGAGGAAGGTTTGAGGCTTTTCCCAGTTTAGTCCATATCTCGCTATGCGCTTAATGTTTATGACTAACCGGTGGCGTTGAGTTGTGGTGTTTTCTGTGTTGGTGTGCGTGTGCAACATGTGTCTCTTGGCTGTGTTGATGTGCAAGTGTTGAGCTCGGATATAGTGGTCGATGATGAGGTGAAGGTCAAGTAGAGACGTGCCATGCCGACGGACCAGGAGCGGTGAAGGATGGGCGTGCCGTGCGGCGGACGTGCCATGCCGATGTACCCAGAGCGGTGAAGGGCGGACGTGAGGCATGGACTGACGGACCAGAGGGCCAGAGGACCAGCTGTGGTAGCTGGCACGTGGCATTGGCGAGCGAGAGCACATGAGGATGTGCGATGCATCGGCCGAGTCGAGAGGAAGACGATGGCGTCGTGGCACTTGGCGGAGGTCGGACACGGGCTTGCGTGCGGCGCAAGTGCCGTCGGCCAAGTCAAGAAGGAAGGCGAAGGCGTTGTGCCCGGCTGTAACACCTCTGGAGTTTAATTTGTAATTAACCTGACATGTCATCATCTTAAGTCATAATCATTCTTGTCATGCATTAATGTTTGTCTTTTGATTGCTTGCCTTTACCTTTCCTAAAGGTATTTTGTGTGTAGTGATTCCTTTTTCTAAAACCCTAAAAGCCCAAATCTTCCTATAAGGGCAAAATGGTAATTTCACCTCTGTGCCTAGCTCTGTGTAATTCTTGTTCAGCTAGTGTCTTGAAGCTTTGTTGTGTTGTTCAAAAACCAAAATCAAAAACAGATTTCAAGTTCCTTTTGAAAAACCCTGATTTCTAAACCCTGGTTTTTACCCCTCTTTTATTAATTTAAAAACGATTCAAAATTTGGAGTTGGTCCAAAAAGCAAAGTTGTAGATCTTGTCAAGATAAACAACTTTGGTGTTTACAGATTTTCAAGTTTCAATATAAAATCAGAAGTAATTTCAAATTCTTTCAAACTTCAATTTTGTCCCCTTTTTGGTTTTCAAATTTATCTCAAAAACTGTTGAGTTTCAGAAAAAGTTTATGTTGACAAAGTTGTAGGTCTCAAAGTTTTGAGCAACTTTGGTGTTTTGAGTTTTCTTTGTGTAGTTCAAGTTTTGGGAGTAATTTCAAAATTTCAGGAAGGGCGTAGATTTGGGAATGGGTAACGTCCCTGTGCGAGCTTTAATGCAAGGGGGCCCCGGCCGACGGCGGCGCAGCCTCAGCCTCGCCGGGCCCGGCTGACCCGCGTCCGTGTCGCCCGAGGCCAGCGCTAAGCGCTCGACCTCTCCGGTCCCCTACCTACGGCGGCGCAGCCTCAGCATCGCCGAGCCCGACTGACCCGCGCCCGTGTCGCTCGAGGCCAGCGCTAAGCGCTCGACCTCTCCGGTCCCCTACCTACCGCCGCCTCGCCATCCCCTACCCTACCCTCCTTCTTCCCCTACGGCCGTGGACAGCGCGCAGATGCCGGCCGCCGGCAAGCCGCCGCGCCGCGCGCGAGCTCCCGCCCACGCCGAGCCGCCCTACCCTGCTCCCTACCTCCTTTAATGCCGCGCGAATGCTCCTCACCCCTCGCCCGGACCCCCCGCTCCATCCCGCGGCTATAAGAAGCCGCCGAGCTCCGCCATTGCCGCCACCACGGCACCCCGCGCCACCAGACCACCCCAGCGCACGCCGAGCCCTCCACCGCCTTCGCCTTGAGCTGCTCCACCTTCCCGAGCAACCAATTTCACCCCTCCGCCCTCCTCTCGCCGGCGCAGGAGCTTCGTCCCCGACTCCGGCAAACGGCCGCGTTTCGGCTAAGCGAGAAATTCGCCGCCGTGAGTGCTTCTCTCTTCCCTCCGACCCCTGCCCTCTCTTCCTCACCTCAGCGTGCTCCTAACCGCACCCTCGGCGACCTCTTTTGATGGACAGAGCCGCCGGACGCAGATCGCCGCCGAAGAGATCCGCCACCACCGTCGGACTCCCTCCTCCGACCCTGCACCGCCTCGCCGAGCCTCCCTCCCGACTCACGGTGAGCTCGCGAATCTTCCCCCACCCTCGGCTTTCCCAGCGCAAGCCCCGAGCGGCCGGTCCGCCGTCCGCCTCGCCTGCGATTCGCCCGAGCCCTGCGGTCCGCCGCGCGATTCTCCCGAGCCCTGCGAGGAAGGAGCACAGTGCTCTTTTTCCTTTTTGGAAAAATATGAATAGTGTTCTGTTTTCTCTTTTTTGTGAGAATTAATCTGTTGTTCCTTAAATCTTGAGAAAAATTTGGTATGCTCCTAGCACCGTGTAGAATTTTAGAAAAAATAAGAAACTCTACCTTTCTGCAAAAATTAGAAAATGAAAAATCCTTCTTTTAATTAAGAAATGGATGGTTTTAGATTTTTAGAAAATCATGTGTAGCTCCTAAATTTATGAGATAAATTTTTATGTGCTAGTTATGTCATGCTTAGTCTCTGGTAGAATTTTGAGGCCTTTTGGAGCAACTGTATAAAATGACCTTTTTAAATAATTAGGAAAAATAGCAAAAACAATTAGGATTCATGTTGTATGCCCTATGATGTGACTTTTGGGATTGTTTGCTGTTCATAGACCCTCACCCAACTGGTCTATGATGATTGTGATGCCATGCAATGACTTGTGTTTAGGTCAGATAAAAGATGCTTAATAAGTTTGATTAATCGTGCTTAAGTGTGTGTCTATACTAGGAGTTACTTACGCGCCGAAAAGTTGTGCTCTAGAAACAGTAAAATTTGTCCTATGCTGTATTGTTCATGTCAGCATCCTCATAAGCATACATCATTGCATCCGTATAGTGACCGAAGGAGAAGGCATCAAAGCCGAGTCAGCCGCTGACGGACCTACCCCCGAGGTGACCCCGAGCTCCGACACCTGCACTGCCGACCCCGAGCCTGTCCTCTTTGCTCTTCAAGGCAAGCCCCGATGCATTTTAACCCTTCCTTGTTTTTATAAAAGTTTGCTTAAAATGCCTTTGAGTTAAACTACTGCATTAGGTTATAGGAGTTGTGTGATAACCTATTGCCTGCACTATTTACCTCCACCGGCAAATACCCTGCCCTGTTTTAAAATCTATTTGCAAAATGCTTAGTGATGCTATACAATAGAGTTGCAATAAAATGCCATTTTCAAAAGTGAGATCACTTCAAGAATCTTTATGGGATTTTGGCTTTACTCCCCGACTGTTGGCTACGTATCTGATCCGTACCTAGTCAACAGCGAGGAGAGGTTGTCCGAGCGTATGGTGCCGTCATGTTGTAGTCCGGGACTCAACAGTTGACACCGACCGGGACAGGGTTGAAAAACTGACAGGACTATTACGCTTGGGTGAGATATAACCAAGGTATGGTTCTGGCAGAAAAATTTAGGAACCATCCGTATGGGGGCCTGCTGGTCAAGACTTGCAACTATTCACATACTTCGGAAAGCTCTGGCTCCGAGGAATCCTTTATTGGACCGACAACCGCGCACTGGGAGTGGAGAGATGGCGGAAGTAGCATGTACCCACGTGGTCGTCGTACCTGGATAGGAGTGGTGTACTGTACTTCCGGGTGGCGTAGGACCGGGCCCAATCTTGGAGGAATCGTGGTAGACGAGTTGGCATATGCAAGCTTGGGTGCTACATATGCAGTGTGGATAGGGATCCTCAGCTGAGTATTATTTATCCGGGTTAACGTTGCTCCTCGGTTATGGAGACTTGGTCACTGACTGTCAACAGAGAGTGGTTCTCAACTAGGTATGTTTTTGAAAGGTAAAATGAATCATGAACAATGAAGAATTGAGAAATACTGGAATCTTTCCAAAAATAAAACAAGGATTTCAAAATGCTTTTTCTGCAAAGTACTTGATTTTGCTTAAGCCTTACCTTGACTACCTAAGCCTCTCATTCCTGAGTCCTCTCCCCTTTTTCTTTAGTCGGGTAAGTCTTGTTGAGTACCCCAGTACTCAGGGTTTGTTACCCATGCTGCAGGTATGACTGAGTCCCCGATGTGTCTTGCGCCCTGCTGCATGACCATCGTCCAGGAAGAGGCCGATGAGGCCGAAGAATAGTTGTGCACCCTCGGGCTGGGTGATTACAAGTATCTTATTTTGTTGTACTCTGCGACGTTGCCTATTTCTATTACCCGAACATGGTTTGTAATAACTGCACCTTTAATTTTATTTGGAACTTCGGGTTGTAAAACTAATGTTATTTAAGTCTTCCGCTCTGTATTCCGATGTTATTTGTAAAAAGTATCCTGTGCTGTGACCGAATTGTGAGATGATCCTGCGGACAATGGGCACTGATGCAGCCCAGTGACGATCAGTCTTAATCGCGTGGAACATAGGTTCGGCTGTTAGAGGCTGACGGGGACCTGTGGGCCATGGGATTGGGACCGTTCCGCCACAGAGTGGTATCAGAGCGTCTCACTATAACGTTGCAGTGTTCTTGTGAAAACTTCAAAAGATTTTTTTTCAGTCCAAACAAACTAAACTTGACTATTTTTTAGTCCAAATTGCTTCTCTTATCTTGTCTTGTGTATGGCAACACTAGTTAGCGAGACAACATGTTTTAAGCCCTATGTACCTTATTTATTTAGTGCATTGCCTTGTTTCGTAGGAACGATTCATGCATCATGACATATTCACCTAAGCTAGATAATAACTTCCTCTCTAAGTTCGTTGGGTTAGTATGCCTTTACCTTTTCTTGCTAGCCTTTTCACTCCTCATCCAACTTATCTTATCCAGACATGGCCCGCATCAAGCTGACTGCTCGCAAGTCGACTGGACCCAATGGTGTGCCACGCCACCAACTGGCACCACGCATTGGAGAAGAGACTGGTGAAGCCTCCAACGGTCGTCGTTTTCCCCGCCGCACCCGCAAGCACCTAAAGGAGGAGATCAAGAACCTGAAGGCTGAGCTGGAGAACTTGGAGCATGACTTCTACCACTCACGTCTGGAGTTCTATGAGGCACGAGCTTCCCTGGAGCAGGCCAACCGGAACGTGATTCGCGCCATCCAGCAGCGCGATGCCACTTGGATTCGCGAGGACGTCACCAGAGCCGAGCTCCATGGACTGCAGCAGTATACAACTCAGATTGAGCAGTTCAACGATATGCTTCATGAGGAGGTACACCAGCTGTACGACCAACTCCACCCCATGGTTTCCCCGGTTGTCGAGGACCCTGAGGACGGAGTAGTGGAAGAACCGGACGTAGAGCAGGAGCCAAATATGAACGAGGAGATTGAACCTGCCGAGAACATCTACACTGAAGACGAGGACGAGGAGGTTGAGCCTGAGCTCATCCTCGAGGAAGACGACGACGAGGACATGATCATCATCGACGAAGACTAGACTCGTTGTTAGAGGATGGAGATCCCGTGTGTCTGTACCACCTGCTTGCCTAAACCCTTAGTCTAGGTTTGGGGGCGCTAGTCTGTCTTTTGTTTAGTCGGGTCTGTATCTTTCTTTTCGTACCTTTTCCCCTTATCAGTCTGTGGTTATCTGTCAGTGATCAACCTTTGTATCAGTGAGGTTATCAGCCAGTTGTTTTCAGAACTTAATCAATGGATGCTAAGTTCCAAGTTGCTTAACAGATGCCTGTGAACACTCGCACTGGAGCTAGAAGTTCTCAGGGGGCTGACCTTCCAAACCCTCCACCTGTACCTGCTACGCTAGCAGATGTCATCGCAGCCTTGGCAGCCGCTGCTAACCTGATGGCTCAAAACCAAGGGCAGCAGAACAATGGCCACCGTGGTCGCCATAACATCAACAATGAGACCACATTTGTCGATTTTACCGAAACCCGTCCACCGGTCTTTACAAAGGCCGATGAACCCCTTGAAGCTGATGATTGGCTCCGCACCATGGAGCAGAAGTTTGGTCTTCTTCACTGCACCGACACCCAGAAACCCCGGTTCGCTTCTCAGCAGCTTCGTGGTCCAGCAAGCGCTTGGTATGCCAACCTGTTGGCTGCCCAGCCAGAAGGTCATCAGTTGACCTGGGAAGAATTCCGCATTGCTTTCCGTGCACATCATATCCCTTCCGGATTGATGAAGATGAAGCTTGAACAGTTTCTGGCACTGCAGCAGAAAGACTCCACAGTGATGCAGTATGTGGGTCAGTTCAATCACCTTAGCCAGTATGCCTCGGAATACGTCAACACGGACGAAAAGAAGAAGGACTGTTTCCTTAGGGGACTGCACCCCAAGATCCGCAGAAGTATGTCCAATAACCTGACCGGCTCGTATCATGATGCCGTTGACCGGGCTGTTGCTTTTGAGGAGAGCAATCGCCAATACCAAGAGGAAAAGAAGAAGAAGAAAGCAGGATCTAGCAGTTTCTCTGGTAGTCACAAGCGCCAGACGGTCATTTATCACCCTAGCCACCACCAAAATCGCCCACCTTACCCCCACCAGCAGGTGGTCGTCCGTACTGCGGCCACCACCCACAACGCCAACCAGCAAAGTGCCACGCAGCCAAATGCCTCAGGTGTTCGTATCACCACCCCACAAACCGCCTACAACCATCCCTGCTACAACTGCGGACAAGTCGGTCACTGGGCTCGTGAGTGCCCAAAGCCCAAGAGATATGCTCAGAATGCTCAGAAGGGTCCTGGAGGATCTCAGCAGCAGCAGCACCGTGTCCAGCAGCAGCATGTTCAGAGAGGCAAAGTTGTCAAGAAGCACGGGCAAGTCTACTACACCACTGTCGGCGACATCCCAGAAGGAGAGCCCGTCATGATCGGTAGGTTTCCCGTTGCCAATCATCCCGCAGTCGTGTTGTTTGATTCAGGTGCATCGCATTCCTTCATCAGTCGTACTTTTGTCTCTAAGCATGGGATATCAATTGGGGAGTTGAAAGAAAGTTTCTGTATATTTTCGCCTGGAGGGCGTATAAGTACTAAGGAGGTGGTTCGCAATATACCGGTAATGTTGGGGGAACATGTATTTCCTACCACCATGATAGTGCTACGTGATCTGGAGATAGATGTCATTCTAGGCATGAATTGGATGTGCCAGTATAAGGCCATGATTGACATCCTGAATAGGGTTGTGAGAGTGGACATTCCCAACAGTACCTCCAAACTCCTTCTCCAACTCCCAATGCCTCAAAAACCAGCAGCCACACAGTTGAATACCACCTATGTTCTGGAGACCAGAGACATCCTCGTGGTCTGTGAATTCCCTGATGTTTTTCCAGAGGACTTACCTGGTCTGCCTCCGGACCGTGATGTTGAGTTTGCCATAGAGCTTAAGCCCGGGACTGCTCCTATATCCCGCAGAGCTTACCGAATGCCTCCCAGAGAGTTGGCAGAACTAAAAATCCAGTTACAAGACTTGCTGGATAAGAGCTTCATTCGCCCAAGCTCGTCTCCTTGGGGTTGTCCTGCAATCTTTGTGAAGAAGAAGGACAAGAGTCTCAGACTGTGCGTTGATTATCGCCCACTCAACGAGGTCACCATCAAGAATAAATATCCCTTGCCTCGTATTGACCTTCTTTTTGACCAGCTAGCTCGAGCCAGAGTATTCTCCAAAATTGACCTCAGATCTGGCTACCACCAAATAAAAATACGTCCCGAAGACATTCCTAAAACAGCTTTCACCACCAGATACGGCCTATATGAGTATTGGTCATGTCCTTCGGTTTGACCAATGCCCCTGCCCACTTCATGTACCTCATGAACTCTGTATTCATGCCAGAGCTTGATAAATTTGTGGTCGTGTTCATTGACGACATTCTTGTCTACTCAAAAACCCCGGAAGAGCATGCCGAACACCTTCGTATCGTTCTATCCCGCCTCAGAGATCATCACCTTTATGCCAAGTTCAATAAATGTGAGTTCTGGTTAGATCAGATACAGTTCCTTGGTCATGTTCTATCCGTTGAAGGTGTGTCAGTTGATCCCGGAAAGGTGGCAGACATTCTGGATTGGAAGCCACCTACCACTGTTCACGAAGTCCGCAGCTTCATGGGAATGGCTGGATATTATCGCCGTTTCATCCCGGATTTCTCCAGAGTCGCCAAGCCTATCACCGAGTTAGTAAAGAATTCTGTGAAGTTTGTCTGGTCATCAGCTTGTGAACAAGCCTTTCAGACATTGAAGAAACTGTTAACCACGTCACCAGAACTAGCCCAGCCGAACATCGAAAAGCCCTTTGATGTCTACTGTGATGCATCTGGTACTGGTTTGGGCTGTGTTTTGATGCAAGAAGGACGAGTGATCGCTTATGCCTCACGGCAGCTTAAGCGACATGAAGAGAATTATCCAACCCATGATCTTGAGTTAGCAGCAGTGGTGCATGCCTTAAAGATCTGGCGTCATTATTTGTTGGGTAGTGCCTGCAATGTGTACACTGATCACAAAAGCCTGAAGTATATCTTCACTCAAGAAGAACTGAATATGAGACAGAGAAGATGGCTTGAATTAATTAAGGACTATGATCTCGAAGTACATTACCATCCGGGTAAGGCGAATGTGGTCGCCGATGCGCTCAGTCACAAGTCATATTGCAGTTGTCTGGTAATGAAACCCTATGATTCTTCCCTATGTTATGAACTAGAAAAGCTGGGTATTGAAATGGTTCCACAAGGAACTCTGAATAATATCAGGATAGAAACACCTATCAGGGAACAGATCATCACTGCACAGAAAGATAACCCTGGAATCAAGCACATCATCGAAAGGGTCCGAGCCGGAAAAGCGGATTGTTTTAGGATTGATGATGCAGGAGTGGTTTGGTTCAAGAACCGACTGGTAGTTCCCAAAGTGCCTGAATTGAGACAGTTAATCCTTGATGAAGCACATTTGACTAGATTCTCCATCCACCCCGGTAGCAACAAGATGTACCAGGACTTGAGGCAGAGATTCTGGTGGACAAAGATGAAGATTGAGATCGCCCGGTATGTCGCTCAATGTGATACTTGCCAGAAAGTCAAAGCCGTGCACATGAAGCCTGGAGGAGAATTGCAACCTTTACCTGTACCTGCTTGGAAATGGGACGATATCAGTATGGATTTTATCAATGGGCTACCCAAGACATCAAGAGGTTTTGATTCCATCTGGGTGATCATGGATCGCCTCACTAAGCAAGCTCACTTCCTGCTAGTCAAGACCAGTTACACCGTCCCCACTTATGCCACTTTGTACAAAGACAACATAGTAAAACTCCATGGCATACCCAAGACCATTGTCTCTGATCGTGGTACTCAGTTTGTCGCAAAGTTCTGGAAGTCGTTCCATACCTCACTTGGAACCAAACTACTGCATAGCACAGCATATCATCCACAAACGGATGGACAAACTGAGCGAGTCAACCAAGTGTTAGAGGATATGTTGAGAGCCTGCGTGCTCACCTTTGCAGATACTTGGGATAACTATTTGCCCTTGGCAGAATTCTCGTATAATAACAGTTATCAAGAGAGCATCAAAATGGCACCCTTTGAAGCACTGTACGGTCGCAGTTGTCGTACACCTCTCAGTTGGTCTGAACCTGGAGAAAGGGAATTCTTTGGGGTTGACCTAGTAAAAGATATGGAAGAAAAAGTCAAGCAAATACAAGAGAATATGAAGATTGCGCAGTCTCGATAGAAAAGCTATGTTGACAAGAGACGTCGACCTTTGGAGTTCCAGATCGGAGATTATGTGTATCTGAAGGTCTCACCCACCAAGGGAGTCACTCGTTTTGGAGTCAAGGGAAAGTTAGCACCACGCTATATTGGTCCCTTTGAAATTCTGGAACGTTGTGGCAAGGTAGCTTACGAGCTAAAATTGCCCGATCATCTTTCCGCAATCCATAATGTGTTTCACGTCTCCCAACTCAAGAAATGTCTCCAAGTGCCCGAACATGTGGTGGAAGTTGAAGGTGTCGAGTTAGAACCCGATCTGTCATACTCTGAATATCCAGTTCGTGTGTTGGATTACAAGGACCGTGTTACCCGGAGGACTACCACAAGATGGTACAAGGTCCAGTGGAACCAACACTCTGAAGAAGAAGCCACTTGGGAATCCGAAGACTTCTTAGCAAAGAGCTATCCCGACTTTCTCGATACTCTGTAGATGTAAAGTTTTGTCTTTGTCCTTCATAAGACGCAGAATCTCGGGGCGAGATTTCTTTTAGGGGGGAAGGCTGTAACACCTCTGGAGTTTAATTTGTAATTAACCTGACATGTCATCATCTTAAGTCATAATCATTCTTGTCATGCATTAATGTTTGTCTTTTGATTGCTTGCCTTTACCTTTCCTAAAGGTATTTTGTGTGTAGTGATTCCTTTTTCTAAAACCCTAAAAGCCCAAATCTTCCTATAAGGGCAAAATGGTACTTTCACCTCTGTGCCTAGCTTTGTGTAATTCTTGTTCAGTTAGTGTCTTGAAGCTTTGTTGTGTTGTTCAAAAACCAAAATCAAAAACAGATTTCAAGTTCCTTTTGAAAAACCCTGATTTCTAAACCCTGGTTTTTACCCCTCTTTTATTAATTTAAAAACGATTCAAAATTTGGAGTTGGTCCAAAAAGCAAAGTTGTAGATCTTGTCAAGAGAAACAACTTTGGTGTTTACAGATTTTCAAGTTTCAATATAAAATCAGAAGTAATTTCAAATTCTTTCAAACTTCAATTTTGTCCCCTTTTCGGTTTTCAAAATTATCTCAAAAACTATTGAGTTTCAGAAAAAGTTTATGTTGACAAAGTTGTAGGTCTCAAAGTTTTGAGCAACTTTGGTGTTTTGAGTTTTCTTTGTGTAGTTCAAGTTTTGGGAGTAATTTCAAAATTTCAGGAAGGGCGTAGATTTGGGAATGGGTAACGTCCCTGTGCGAGCTTTAATGCAAGGGGGCCCCGGCCGACGGCGGCGCAGCCTCAGCCTCGCCGAGCCCGGCTGACCCGCGTCCGTGTCGCCCGAGGCCAGCGCTAAGCGCTCGACCTCTCCGGTCCCCTACCTACGGCGGCGCAGCCTCAGCCTCGCCGAGCCCGGCTGACCCATGCCCGTGTCGCCCGAGGCCAGCGCTAAGCGCTCGACCTCTCCGGTCCCCTACCTACCGCCGCCTCGCCATCCCCTACCCTACCCTCCTTCTTCCCCTACGGCCGCGGACAGCGCGCAGATGCCGGCCGCCGGCAAGCCGCCGCGCTGCGCGCGAGCTCCCGCCCACGCCGAGCCGCCCTACCCTGCTCCCTACCTCCTTTAATGCCGCGCGAATGCTCCTCACCCCTCGCCCGGACCCCCCCCGCTCCATCCCGCGGCTATAAGAAGCCGCCGAGCTCCGCCATTGCCGCCACCATGGCACCCCGCGCCACCAGACCACCCCAGCGCACGCCGAGCCCTCCACCGCCTTCGCCTTGAGCTGCTCCACCTTCCCGAGCAACCAATTTCACCCCTCCGCCCTCCTCTCGCCGGCGCAGGAGCTTCGTCCCCGACTCCGGCAAACGGCCGCGTTTCGGCTAAGCGAGAAATTCGCCGCCGTGAGTGCTTCTCTCTTCCCTCCGACCCCTGCCCTCTCTTC
The DNA here is from genome assembly GCA_009763385.1 of Coix lacryma-jobi var. lacryma-jobi. Taxonomy (NCBI): domain Eukaryota; kingdom Viridiplantae; phylum Streptophyta; class Magnoliopsida; order Poales; family Poaceae; genus Coix; species Coix lacryma-jobi. The sequence continues at coordinate 28,470,629 of CM019831.1, forward strand.
CTCACCTCAGCGCGCTCCTAACCGCACCCTCGGCGACCTCTTTTGATGGACAGAGCCGCCGGACGCAGATCGCCGCCGAAGAGATCCGCCACCACCGTCGGACTCCCTCCTCCGACCCTGCACCGCCTCGCCGAGCCTCCCTCCCGACTCACGGTGAGCTCGCGAATCTTCCCCCACCCTCGGCTTTCCCAGCGCAAGCCCCGAGCGGCCGGTCCGCCGTCCGCCTCGCCTGCGATTCGCCCGAGCCCTGCAGTCCGCCGCGCGATTCGCCCGAGCCCTGCGAGGAAGGAGCACAGTGCTCTTTTTCCTTTTTGGAAAAATATGAATAGTGTTCTGTTTTCTCTTTTTTGTGAGAATTAATCTGTTGTTCCTTAAATCTTGAGAAAAATTTGGTATGCTCCTAGCACCGTGTAGAATTTTAGAAAAAATAAGAAACTCTACATTTCTGCAAAAATTAGAAAATGAAAAATCCTTCTTTTAATTAAGAAATGGATGGTTTTAGATTTTTAGAAAATCATGTGTAGCTCCTAAATTTATGAGATAAATTTTTATGTGCTAGTTATGTCATGCTTAGTCTCTGGTAGAATTTTGAGGCCTTTTGGAGCAACTGTATAAAATGACCTTTTTAAATAATTAGGAAAAATAGCAAAAACAATTAGGATTCATGTTGTATGCCCTATGATGTGACTTTTGGGATTGTTTGCTGTTCATAGACCCTCACCCAACTGGTCTATGATGATTGTGATGCCATGCAATGACTTGTGTTTAGGTCAGATAAAAGATGCTTAATAAGTTTGATTAATCGTGCTTAAGGGTGTGTCTATACTAGGAGTTACTTACGCGCCGAAAAGTTGTGCTCTAGAAACAGTAAAATTTGTCCTATGCTGTATTGTTCATGTCAGCATCCTCATAAGCATACATCATTGCATCCGTATAGTGACCGAAGGAGAAGGCATCAAAGCCGAGTCAGCCGCTGACGGACCTACCCCCGAGGTGACCCCGAGCTCCGACACCTGCACTGCCGACCCCGAGCCTGTCCTCTTTGCTCTTCAAGGCAAGCCCCGGTGCATTTTAACCCTTCCTTGTTTTTATAAAAGTTTGCTTAAAATGCCTTTGAGTTAAACTACTGCATTAGGTTATAGGAGTTGTGTGATAACCTATTGCCTGCACTATTTACCTCCACCGGCAAATACCCTGCCCTGTTTTAAAATCTATTTGCAAAATGCTTAGTGATGCTATACAATAGAGTTGCAATAAAATGCCATTTTCAAAAGTGAGATCACTTCAAGAATCTTTATGGGATTTTGGCTTTACTCCCCGACTGTTGGCTAAGTATCTGATCCGTACCTAGTCAACAGCGAGGAGAGGTTGTCCGAGCGTACGGTGCCGTCATGTTGTAGTCCGGGACTCAACAGTTGACACCGACCGGGACAGGGTTGAAAAACTGACAGGACTATTACGCTTGGGTGAGATATAACCAAGGTATGGTTCTGGCAGAAAAATTTAGGGACCATCCGTATGGGGGCCTGCTGGTCAAGACTTGCAACTATTCACATACTTCGGAAAGCTCTGGCTCCGAGGAATCCTTTATTGGACCGACAACCGCGCACTGGGAGTGGAGAGATGGCGGAAGTAGCATGTACCCACGTGGTCGTCGTACCTGGATAGGAGTGGTGTACTGTACTTCCGGGTGGCGTAGGACCGGGCCCAATCTTGGAGGAATCGTGGTAGACGAGTTGGCATATGCAAGCTTGGGTGCTACATATGCAGTGTGGATAGGGATCCTCAGCTGAGTATTATTTATCCGGGTTAACGTTGCTCCTCGGTTATGGAGACTTGGTCACTGACTGTCAACAGAGAGTGGTTCTCAACTAGGTATGTTTTTGAAAGGTAAAATGAATCATGAACAATGAAGAATTGAGAAATACTGGAATCTTTCCAAAAATAAAACAAGGATTTCAAAATGCTTTTTTTGCAAAGTACTTGATTTTGCTTAAGCCTTACCTTGACTACCTAAGCCTCTCATTCCTGAGTCCTCTCCCCTTTTTCTTTAGTCGGGTAAGTCTTGTTGAGTACCCCAGTACTCAGGGTTTGTTACCCATGCTGCAGGTATGACTGAGTCCTCGATGTGTCTTGCGCCCTGCTGCATGACCATCGTCCAGGAAGAGGCCGATGAGGCCGAAGAATAGTTGTGCACCCTCGGGCTGGGTGATTACAAGTATCTTATTTTGTTGTACTCCGCTACGTTGCCTATTTCTATTACCCGAACATGGTTTGTAATAACTGCACCTTTAATTTTATTTGGAACTTCGGGTTGTAAAACTAATGTTATTTAAGTCTTCCGCTCTGTATTCAGATGTTATTTGTAAAAAGTATCCTGTGCTGTGACCGAATTGTGAGATGATCCTGCGGACAATGGGCACTGATGCAGCCCAGTGACGATCAGTCTTAATCGCGTGGAACATAGGTTCGGCTGTCAGAGGCTGACGGGGACCTGTGGGCCATGGGATTGGGACCGTTCCGCCACACCGGCGTGGAGGCTGGACATGCATCGGCATCGGTGCCGGTGGTCGGGGTGTGCGAACCACATCCCGTCTACGGTGCGGGTTCGGTAGCTGAGCCTCAAAAAGCTACCCTCGACGGTTTCCGAGTTTGGGCCTCAAAACTCGGGGTGGCCGGTTTCCGAGTTTGGGCCTCAAAACTTGGCGTGGACGGTTTCCAGGTTTGGGCCTCAAAACCTGGGCTCGCGGGTTTCCGAGTTTGGGCCTTAAAACTCGGGGTGGACGGTTTCCAGGTTTGGGCCTCAAAACCTGGGCTGGCGGGTTTACCGGTTTAGGCCTCAAAACCGGGGGTGGTCCGAAAGGACGTTCGATGCGTGGCGGCGTGGAGAGGCTGGCGCGGCGGCGAAGCTATCCACGAGGAAGGCGCGGTGGTCGACGTGACGGCACGTGGCGGCATCAGGGAGGTAGCGTCGAGGCGAAGCTACCGGATGTGCGGGCATGGCCGTCAGATGAAAATCGCCAGGACTGGACGGTTTTACCCCTAGGGGGTATTTGGGTCGAGTGCTTAATGTAAGGGCGTTTTGGTCTTCGGACGTGCGCCTATATATATGAGGGGGCTGCTAGGGCAGCCGTATCCTTGGAGGTGTCACTCTCATTTTGTTTAGGTGAGAGGAGGCTAGGGTGAGAGGAGAGACCGGCTCTTGTTCTTGAGCTTTTCGCCATCCGCGTTTTGTACTGCGAGGAGTGGCTTGTAACCCGACACAGAGTGCTACACAATTCATCATCTAGTAGCAATCCAAGGATCAATTTATCCCCTCCTCTTTGTTGGCTGAAATTTGGATCGAATCGCGTTTTTGTTCTTCGCGTTTTGTTTTTTCCCCTCCCGGAGATTTGCCTCGTTCTCCCTCTCTGAGCGATGATTTGCGATTCCTTTTGAATCAGATTGTTCTATGTCGTGAGCTTCTTCTTTCCACCGAAGGATTTCTTCTCTAACCTCATGAGCTCGTAGATCGGGTCGAAATCGCGTTCGTTCTTCGTTCTTCCCCCTTTTCTAGTGTTCTTTGGATTTCTCATGGATTAGTTGGATTGAAGCGATGATATCCTAGGATTAGCTTCCCAACGCGTAGAAGAACACTTGGGAGAAGTTTAGTTGCAGCTTCGTTCGATTTGGTGAAGATCCAATCGATTTTGGTTGACCCGTGGCGTTTTTGGGCGTTCTGGGTGGTGGCGGACTGTCCGCCCCTCCAGCCGCGGACAGTCCGCGAGTTGGGGCTTCAGCCGAGCAGTGGCTGTTGGCCTCGGGCCTTTTCCCTTCGGGTGACCGGCGGACAGTCCGCCAGTGACAGGCGCGGACAGTCCGTGACTCGCGCAGGGGCGTCCAGCAGCTTTGCTGCTTTTGTCTTTTGGCCGGCGAACGGTCCGGCCCCCTAGTGGCGGACAGTCCGGCCCCCACCGGACAGTCCGGGACCTAGAGTCCGGACAGTCCGGGAATCGCCTGTAGGGTGAGTTTTAGTGCGTTTGCTCTCCCAGCTTTTCCGATTCGTTTCCGGACTTCTCGTTTGCTCCTAGAGTTCACCTAGGAACCTCTCTAGGTATCTTTGCTACTTGTTAGCATCGGTATTTGGAGGAATCCCAACGTAGCCCTCTATCTACGTTTGGGAGTGGGTCTTTTAGGCATGAACTTGACTCGGGGTTTTGAGAGTTTTGGTTTGCTCTCCTGTGTGGTGCCTCGCTGTGATCCTAGGGATCATGCATCCTCTTTCCAAGGGTCGTGGGCATGACGTTTGAGTCCGAAGCTTTTGGGGTTGATTTTGTTGGGATAGAGTCCGTAATTTCGAAAGAAATTTTTAGGCTCCCATTCACCCCCCCTCTGGTCGCCAATTCGGTCCTTCAATTGGTATCGGAGCCAGTTAAGGATCTCTCTACCTTAACCGGTTCCGGATCCGCGAAGGCGACCTTTTGAGAGCGGTTTGTTTCTGACTTTGTTGTCGAGGTGTTGAGCTTGTGTTTTGGCTAACACTAACGGTGTTTTTAGAAAGTGCACCAAGTTCTTCTTCAAGCATGTCTTTGTCTTTCAGCTTGAACGGTTCCATGGATGACATCTTGGGAAGAAGGAGGAGTGCAGTTGATGAGAGGGATCGCGAGGTGAACGATCTATTGAACCTTCTACGACATGATGAGCTTTCACCAGAGGATCTCCTATGTCAACTTGGCAAGGCCAAGAGAGGTACACTTGCTTGTGGTCTTGTGACCTTGGACAACCTTCATGAGGCTTGCTCTAGGGATGATGAGCTTTGTGATACCTTGAGTAGAAAGGTAGAAAAATTAAAATGCTCCATTGCTAAGTGGAAGTCTAGTGCCTCTTTGCCTTGCACCTCTTGTAATGACATGGTTAGGAAGAATGATGAGCTAGGCTTTTCTCTTGCTAGCTTAAAATCTGAGAATGAATTGTTGAATTCAAATGCTTCCAAACCATGTTTAGTTTGCATTGACTTGCGCAAAGACCTTGATTGTGCTAAAACTGAAATAGCCTTGCTAAAGTCAAATGCTTTGTCACCATGTGATTCTTGTGAATCTTTTGTTGCTAGACTTAGAGAATTAAGCTTGATTCACAGGACATGTGTAGATGAACTCGAGCATGCTAGGGCTGAAATTATTGAATTAAATTCTAAGCCTTGTAGCTCATGCTCTTTGAATAAAAATGCTTGCCTTACTTCTTGTGCTATTAATGATTCTTTGCTTGATGTGAATGGTGATGTTTCTTCCACCGATTTCATTTGCACATCATGCATTGATTTAGAAAAAGAAGTTTTGGCTTTGAAGGTTTTGCGCGATGATATGAGCTCTAAGTTGGTTGAGCACAATGATATGAGTGCCAACCTTGAGAAGGAGATTGAGCTCTTGCGTACCACATATGCCAAGTGCATTGAAAAGGATATGGAAAACTTGAGAAACACTCCTTGTGGTACTTGTGACTGCCTCATGTTTGAAAATGAGGTTTTGGCCAAAAGATGCAAGAGCCTTTGTGCTAAGTCGTTTGAATCACGCATTTCTTCCAACTCCGAGGTTGATGTCTCCAAGTCTGCATCTTTGCAACCGGAGTTGAGTTCTTGTGTTGCGCGTGAGTCTTCTGACATTAGCACTAGTGTCAAGGTTTCGGATAGCTCTTTCATAGCTACTCCTAACCTTGCTGTTTCTTCGAGTGAAGTCCAAGGGACTTCTCTTGACAAGGGTGCTTCTCATATTTTTGGGACTCGTGCTCCCAATCCGGTTTTTCATTGCACCTTTTGCAAGAAGGATGGGCATTCGCTCGACTTTTGTTTTCGCCGTGTCAAGCACGAGCGGCGTATTCGAGCTAAGGCTTTTAGGAAGCCACGTAGCCTTTCCCATGGCACGTGTGCTCCTAGTATTGGCACCAAGTCTGTTGTTGATGCTTCTTGTTCTAAGTCCCAAGGGACTTCTCACTTGTCGAAGAATGGTGTGCCTTCCAGTAGGCCTTTGTACCATTGCTCTTTTTGTGAGAAAGATGGGCATCAAGAAAACTTTTGCTATCGGCGTGCCAAACGCTTGCGCCAAGCTCGCTCTTCTAGGAACTCGGTGGTTCATGGCCCTTCTCATGGCATGAACGCTTGTGCTCCTAGTAAGAAGCCCATTTTTGTCGATGGGTTTTATGACTCCTTTTCTAGTGGGATAGGTCATGGTCGTGGACATGCTTCTAGTGCTTCTTCCCTTGGTCCACGTCATGCTTTTCATGATGCTTCTATTGGTTCTTCTACAAAAACCTTGGAAGATGTTTGCCTCTTTTCCCGTGGTACGACTCGTTCTTCTCCTCGAGTTGTCCTTTTGAGGAATGCTTCCAAGGGTGTTTCACAATTGCATTTGAACCAACATTTGCATCATGCTAACCCACAAGATAAGTTGAGTTTTGTGACCAAGTCTTGGGTTCCCAAGTATATGCTTGCTAACCCTTCGGGATCCAAGACTTGGGATACTTTGTCCTCTTGTGTGTAGATATGAGGACGCGGGGTGGAGAACATGCGCATGATGGAGCTTGATCTTTTAGATGTGATCAAGAGTTGATGGTTCTCTACACCCCGCTTAGATTTGCCTCCAAAGAGGCTTTTGCAGTTCGGTGAGCTTTCTTTTACACTCATACCTTGTACATCCATGATCTATGTCTTGTGGTGTGGGATGGTTTTTCATGTGCTCACTTGTATAGTTCTTGCATGTACATTTTCTTTTGTATCATGTTTTGTTTAGTCTAGCATGTGCTATCTTCTGTATCATATGTCATGCTAGGTTTGTGTATAGCTTTTGTGGAATATCCACTTTTTATGCTAGTTTGTGATCCTCATGAACATTGTGCCATGTTTTACCATATTTCTCCATGAGCTTGATTTGTAGTGGTATGATGTTCATTAGGTATCACTTTTCAGGTGCTAGTTTTGGTTAGCTACATGTACCCTGTTGATATGATTAGTTTGAGCTCTAGCCTTTCCACAATTTTATCATGTTACATGCTTTTGGATCTGTTGCTATCATTATCTTGCATTGTAGCATGTGTTGAGGTTTAGGCTGTGTTTGGGTTGATCATGTCTCTAGGCTGCATTTTGCTCCATAGTGCTTTATCCTGTTGCATGGTAGTTTTGACTAGTTTGAGTTCAGTTCTCCTTGCGGTATCATTCATAGGTAGATCTCTTTTTTGTTGAGAGTTCACCTTATGCTTATTATGTGACTAACCGCTTTGTGGAGACCTTGAGGTCACACTGGACAAGACAATGCCTTGTGTTTCTTCTGCCTTTGAGTGTGCAGGAGAACAGGAGCCTGCAGAGAGCATTTCGGCTCACGAACCCGATCCCACTTCTTCCACGACTTGAGGTTCTGTTCGAGCAGCTCTCCAGCGAGCACTAGCTGCACCTGTGGGAGCAACAGCATCAGGCGAGGGGGAGACGACTTCGGCGAGGCTGGCGCCCCGGAGTTCAGCAGATTCAGGCGTCCCCTCGGGTATCACACCAGCAGACGGTCAAGCATTTCATGAGGTACCTCCGACACACTTCTGAGTTCGGTTTTTGGTACTCTTCTTCCTTGACCTCTTGTTGCTGTGTGGTCTTTTCGATGTGGATTTTGCTGACTGTCGCTTGAGCGTTTCTTGGCTCGTTATTTGTGAGTTTGGTGTGTGTTTCCCTTTTTAGTTGGGGAAGCATTTTGCTTGTTGTATCTTAGTTGGACTTCTCCGATACCCTTTTGTTTTGGGTTTTTTCTTGTTAGGCTAGTTTTTGCTTTGTCTTTGATAGACTAGCTTTTGCATGCATTTCATCATGTATTCTAGTGCATTATAGAGCTTCATGTTTAGAGCAATAAGAATGAGATTATGCTCTTTTTGGTATAACCTGTTTATTCATGATGATGCTTATAGCTTAGGCTCTTTTTGATCACTTGATACATGTTATGAGCTAAGCTATTTTTGCGAATGGTGAACTTGATTAATCAACTGTGAAACCTTTAATTTGTTCACCATTAAGAGTGGCAACTAGCATGGGTAGGATGTGTTGAGATCACTTGTGCTATCTTTTGTATGCTAGGTTGCTATGTCTCTTGCACTGAGTCATTCACTTGCTTGGATTGTTCACATTTACCTTGTGCTTAAAATTTGATCCAAGTCTAAGTGAAATGAAAAGATCAAGATGGGATTGCATGTGTCAGCACCTCACGGTATCGAGACTATTTCTCATTGCACAATTGAGTTAAACTTGAGCCGTGTAGTGTAAGACCGAAACCGGTGCTTTAAGCTTCTGATTGCTTTTCTTGCATAGGCTTAGCCCAGTTGAAAAGTTAGGCAATGACCATGCTTTCAACCTCTCGCAATCACATGCTTTAATTTGAACTTGTGTTAATACCGCTGAAATCTCCGATAAAATTTGAAAATAACACAAGTTTATGCTTCATTCTATTGCATGATGATTGAACTTTGCTAGGGGTAGTTCACCTTTTATACTTGAGATAGCACTTGCTCGATTTCCTGTCTATTCATGCTAAGTGCTATTTTAGTGGTGGACTCCTTTTCAAATGGCTTAAAACTGCTCATATGCTAAATTATTCATATTTCGTATTCACTTGATCAGTTTGAGCCTTTGCTAGCATTTGTATTGGTTGCCACACTTTCAGGACAGCACCCTTTTGAGTATCTTTTCATTCTGATTGCTATACACTTGAAGCTGTTGCATTGTGCATATCATGCATTTTTAGCTTAGTGTACATACCCCCAGCTCCGCCCCCATATGCTTTTGGTTGATGACTTGTCTTGTGTTTGTGTCAACTTTGTGAAAAATGTCAAAACCCCTCAGCATGTTCCCTTTTGTCAAGGGGGAGCTTGAGTGTTGGCACAAAGAGGAGAGTCATGCATTTTGGGGAGAGCTTTGAGCTAGGGGGAGTTTAGCTCTTTGATGTCCTTCTTCAATTAGTATAGCTCTTTTATGTGTTTCAATTGGTATCCATCTTTTTGAATGAAGTGTAATTGGTGTCATGAGCTTTGTTGCATAGCCTTTGTATGTAGGCTTGCTTTCAGGGGGAGTTGTTTTGTTTTGCAACTTCTCCGCGTGCTCCGAATGTTTGTGCTCCATTTGGTTTTGAGCTTCCTTTGTGTTTTTCTCAGTCGGTATCGAGCCTGCTAGTCGTGTTGAGCCGTTTTGCCTCTCTCTTGAGGGACTAGCAGTTTTTGCTTGGTATTTTCGATTGGTTTGGAGCCTTCAGCTAGTTGTATTGAGCCTCTTTGCCTCTATCTTGAGGAACTAGCTGTTTTCACCAATTTTTGGCTGCTTGTGATTGGTATCAAGTCTTCTGCTAGTTGTGTTGAGCCTCTGTGCCTCTATCTTGAGGGACTAGCAGTTTTGCATTCTTATGCGTTGTTTCAGCCTCAATTGGTATCGAGCCCTGAGCTAGTGGTGTTGAGCCATTTTCTGCCTCTTCTTGAGGGCTAGCTCATTTTTGACTTGGTTGTGTCGAGCCGTTGCCCATGCCTTTGGGAACCAAGTCTTTTGCTCTATGTGATCGAGTTTTGCTCTTTGTTGAGTTGTTGCTCCGATCCTTTGCTTGGTTGCGTTGAGCCGTTGCCCATGTCTTTGGGGACCAAGTTTTCGGTTTTGATATCTCAAACCATCTCTTGTGCCTAGTTTTTGTCAATTCAATCATCAAGGGGGAGAAAAAGGGGGAGAAATTTCGACCCAAGTGAACCCAAGTAGATAAGTACCTTGGTTTCTTTTGTGATGATTGTTTGACAATTTATTTGAGATTGGTTTTTGAGTACCTTTTGGGATTTCATGAATCTCCTGTTTTATCTTGACTCTTCGGTTGTGTGGAGGCTTTGCCCGCTTTTCCCGTTTCTTTCGGGACCGAGAGCTTTTATTTGGAGACTTCATGATCCTTCCTCATATCAAGTGACCTTGTGTTTTCCTGTACTTGGTTTTTGGGCACTTGAATGAGGCTTGCCTTCAAACCCTTCCTTTGTGGTTTTATTTTTAGTCAATGCATTCATCAAGGGGGAGATTGAGAACATATATGATGAATGATTGACTTTGATGAGGAAGGTTTGAGGCTTTTCCCGGTTTAGTCCATATCTCGCTATGCGCTTAATGTTTATGACTAACCGGTGGCGTTGAGTTGTGGTGTTTTCTGTGTTTGTGTGCGTGTGCAACATGTGTCTCTTGGTTGTGTTGATGTGCAGGTGTTGAGCTTGGATACAGTGGTCGATAGCGAGGTGAAGGTCAAGTAGAGACGTGCCATGCCGACGGACCGGGAGCGGTGAAGGATGGGCGTGCCGTGCGGCGGACGTGCCATGCCGATGTACCCAGAGCGGTGAAGGGCGGACGTGAGGCTTGGACTGACGGACCAGAGGGCCAGAGGACCAGCTGTGGTAGCTGGCACGTGGCATTGGCGAGCGAGAGCACATGGGGATGTGCGATGCATCGGCCGAGTCGGGAGGAAGACGATGGCGTCGTGGCACCTGGCAGAGGTCGGACACGGGCTTGCGTGCGGCGCAAGTCCCGTCGGCCAAGTCAAGAAGGAAGGCGAAGGCGTTGTGCCCGGCGTGGAGGCTGGACATGCATCGGCATTGGTGCCGGTGGTCGGGGTGTGCGGACCACATCCCGTCTACGGTGCGGGTTTGGTAGCTGAGCCTCAAAAAGCTACCCTCTACGGTTTCCGAGTTTGGGCCTCAAAACTCGGGGTGGCCGGTTTCCGAGTTTGGGCCTCAAAACTCGGCCTGGACGGTTTCCAGGTTTGGGCCTCAAAACCTTGGCTCGCGGGTTTCCGAGTTTGGGCCTCAAAACTCGGGGTGGACGGTTAACAGGTTTGGGCCTCAAAACCTAGGCTGGCGGGTTTACCGGTTTGGACCTCAAAACCGGGGGTGGTCCGAAAGGACGGTCGACGCGTGGCGGCGTGGAGAGGCTGGCGCGGCGGCGAAGCTATCCACGAGGAAGGCGCGGTGGTCGACGTGACGGCACGTGGCGGCATCAGGGAGGTCGCTTCGAGGCGAAGCTACCGGATGTGCAGGCATGGCCGTCGGATGAAAATCGCCAGGACTGGACGGTTTTACCCCTAGGGGGTATTTGGGTCGAGTGCTTAATGTAAGGGCGTTTTGGTCTTCGGACGTGCGCCTATATATATGAGGGGGCTGCTAGGGCAGCCGTATCCTTGGAGGTGTCACTCTCATTTTGTTTAGGTGAGAGGAGGCTAGGGTGAGAGGAGAGACCGGCTCTTGTTCTTGAGCTTTTCGCCATCCGCGTTTTGTACTGCGAGGAGTGGCTTGTAACCCGACACAGAGTGCTACACAATTCATCATCTAGTAGCAATCCAAGGATCAATTTATCCCCTCCTCTTTGTTGGCTGAAATTTGGATCGAATCGCGTTTTTGTTCTTCGCGTTTTGGTTTTTCCCCTCCCGGAGATTTGCCTCTTTCTCCCTCTCTGAGCGACGATTTGCGATTCCGTTTGAATCAAATTGTTCTATGTCGTGAGCTCCTTCTTTCCACCGAAGGATTTCTTCTCTAACCTCACGAGCTCGTAGATCGGGTCGAAATCGCGTTCGTTCTTCGTTCTTCCCCCTTTTCTAGTGTTCTTCGGATTTCTCATGGATTAGTTGGATTGAAGCAATGATATCCTAGGATTAGCTTCCCAACACGTAGAAGAACACTTGGGAGAAGTTTAGTTGCAGCTCTGTTCGATTTGGTGAAGATCCAATCGATTTTGGTTTTGACCCGTGGCGTTTTTGGGCGTTCTGGGTGGTGGCGGACTGTCCGCCCCTCCAGCCGTGGACAGTCCGCGAGTCGGGGCTTCAGCCGAGCAGTGGCTGTTGGCCTCGGGCCTTTTCCCTTCGGGTGACCGGCGGACAGTCCGCCAGTGACAGGCGCGGACAGTCTGCGAGTCGCGCAGGGGCGTCCAGCAGCTTTGCTGCTTTTGTCTTTTGGCCGGCGGACAGTCCGGCCCCTTAGTGGCGGACAGTCCGCCCCCCACCGGACAGTCCGAGACCTAGAGTCCGGACAGTCCGGGAATCGCCTGTAGGGTGAGTTTTAGTGCGTTTGCTCTCCTGGCTTTTCCGATTCGTTTCCGGACTTCTCGTTTTTCTCCTAGAGTTCACCTAGGAACCTCTCTAGGTATCTTTGCTACTTGTTAGCATCGGTATTTGGAGGAATCCCAACGTAGCCCTCTATCTACGTTTGGGACTGGGTCTTTTAGGCACGAACTTGACTCGGGGTTTTGAGAGTTTTGGTTTGCTCTCCTATGTGGTGCCTCGCTGTGATCCTAGGGATCATCCACCCTCTTTCCAAGGGTCGTGGGCATCACGTTTGAGTCCGAAGCTTTTGAGGTTGATTTTGTTGGGATAGAGGCCATAATTTCGAAAGAAACTTTTAGGCTCCCATTCACCCCCCCCTCTGGTCGCCAATTCGGTCCTTCATCATGAGAATACATATGATGAATGATTGACTTTGATGAGGAAGGTTTGAGGCTTTTACCCGGTTTAGTCCATATCTTGCTATGCGCTTATTATTTATGACTAACCGGTGGTGTGAGTTGTGTGGTGTTTCTGTGTTGGTGTGCGTGTGCAACATGTGTCTCTTGGCTGTGTTGATGTGCAGGTGTTGAGCTCGGAGACAGTGGTCTATGGCGAGGTGAAGGTCAAGTTGAGACGTGTCGTGCTGACGGACCGGGTGCGGTGAAGGATGGGCGTGCCGTGCGGCGGACGTGCCATGCTGAGGTACCCAGAGCGGTGAAGGGCGGACGTGAGGCTTGGACTGACGGACCAGAGGGCCAGAGGACCAGCTGTGGTAGCTGGCACGTGGCATCGGCGAGCGAGAGCACATGGGGATGTGCGGTGCATCGGCCGAGTCGGGAGGAAGGCGCTGGAGTCGTGTCACTTGGCGGGAGGTCGGACACGGGCTTGCGTGTGGCGCAAGTGCCGTCGGCCAAGTCAAGAAGGAAGGCGAAGGCGTTGTGCCCGGCGTGGAGGCTGAACATGCATCGGCATCGGTGCCGGTGGTCGGGGTGTGCGAACCACATCCCGTCTTCGGTGCGGGTTCGGTAGCTGAGCCTCAAAAAGCTACCATCGACGGTTTCCAGGTTTGGGCCTCAAAACCTGGGCGCGCGGGTTTCCGAGTTTGGGCCTCAAAACTTGGGATGGACGATTTCTAGGTTTGGGCCTCAAAACCTGGGTTTGCGGGTTTCCGAGTTTGGGCCTCAAAACTCGGGGTGGACGGTTTCCCGGTTTGGGCCTCAAAACCGGGGGTTGGTCCGAAAGGACGGTCAACGCGTGGCGGCACCGAGAGGCTTGCGTTGCGGCGAAGCCATCGGTGAGAAGGCGCGGCGGTCGACGGTGATGGCACGTGGCGGCATCAGGGAGGTCGCATCGAGGCGAAGCTACCAGATGTGCGGGCGTGGCCGTCGGATGAAGATTGACCGGACTGGACGGTTTTACCCCTGGGGGGTATTTGGGTTGAGTGCTTAATGTAAGGGCGTTTTGGTCTTCGGATATGCACCTATATATATGAGGGGGCTGCTAGGGCAGCCGCCATCCTTGGGGGAATTCTTGGTGGTGTCTCTCTCATTTTGTTCCTGTGAGAGAAGGCTAGGGTTAGGGAGAGACAGGCTCTTGTTCTTGAGCTTTTCGCCATCCAAGCTTTGTGTTGCTAGGATTGGCTTGTAGCCCGACACCAAGTGCTTAATGAATCATCCATTCATCTGAGTCCAAGGATCAAATTCGTGCTTTAATTTGTCTTGCGATTTTGTTCTTCGCGTTTGCACGTTTTCCCCTCTTTCGTTCTTCACGAGAATTCTTGTTTCGAGGGAAGATTCGCAAATCCGTTTGAACCATCTTGTGTAGCTACGTGAGAGTCTTCTTTCTACCGAAGGAATTTCTCTAATACCTCACGAACTCACAGATCGGGCGGATTTAGTTTTGGGATCAAGTTCTTGCCGTTCTTCATCCTTTTTCTCCGATTCACCGATTTGGAGTTAGGTTCGAGCCATGATCTCTTAGGAGTAGCTCACTAACATCCTTGTGACCCCTCACACGAAGTTGGAGCCCTAGTGCTTTTGATTTGAGGGAGATCGGGTTGATTTGGTGGATGAACAGAGGTGCATCGCGGTGACCGGACGCACGAGTCGCACCGACCGGACGCTTGGTCGTGAGTCCGGTCGTTGAACACGTTCTCTGCGTCTCCTTCGTGACTTGACCGGACGCACGCCTCATATCGACCGGACGCTATCCCGTGCGTCCGATCGTTGAAGGCCGAGCGAAATACTGTGCGCGATTCTGACCGGACGCTAGGGTTTCGCGTGACCGGATGCACTGAAGGCACTGTTCATTGCCTCCTCGGTGCTTGACCGGACGCTCAGTTGTAACGACCGGACGCTTGATCACCGTGAGTCCGGTCGTGAACAGAGAGCATCCAGAGAGGTTTTTCTCTGACCGGACGCGTCCGATCGACACTGACCGGACGCACCTCAGAGTCCGGTCAGTGCAGTGTTTGCGCGTTTTCGTCCGTATCTTTTGCGTTCGAGCTCCGATTTGAGATCCGCTTTTTGCGTTGGATTCCCGACTCTGTGCTCTACAGAAACCGGGCTTCCCGCTTTGCGAAAAAGCCTGAATCCCCCTCGCGTTGCTCGGGGGAGGTTGAGGTTACCCAAACTCCATCCTGTCACTAGTTGACTCGCGTGGATTTGGAAGAGGGAGCTTTTGTGGTGTCTCGCTGTGTTCCTAGGGAACATCCACCCATTCTCTTGGGTCGTGGACATCACGTGTGTCGGCTTTGCTCTTGGGGTTGATTTTGTTGGGACAGAGGCCGGAATTTCTAAGAAGAAATTTTTAGGCTCCCATTCACCCCCCCTCTGGTCGCCTTGCTTTAGCATTTTCGGTCCTTCACATCAACAAAAGTGAAGCCAAACTTGAGACTTGTTTAGTGGCAAAATCTAGCATGGGTTGGTTATGGCATCGCCGACTAGCTCATGTTGGGATGAGGAACTTGGCCAAACTTCAAAAGGACAACCACATCCTAGGACTAACCAATGTTGATTTTGAGAAAGACAGAGTACGTGGAGCTTGCCAAGCCGGAAAACAAGTAGGCGTACCTCACCCATCAAAGAGCTATGACACTACTACTCATCCATTGGAGTTGATCCACATGGATCTCTTTGGACCGGTTGCTTACCTTAGCATCGGCGGTAACAAACATGTCTTGTTATTGTTGATGACTTTTCTCGTTTCACTTGGGTATTCTTTTTGCATGACAAGGGTGTAGTGCAAGAGAAGGTCAAGATGTTCATACGAAGAGCTCAAAGCGAATTCGGTTTCAACATCAAGAAGGTTCGTAGTGACAATGGAACCGAATTCCGAAACACCCAAGTGGAAGAGTTTCTTGATGAGGAGGGCATCAAGCATGAATTTTCAGTTCCATACACCCCTCAACAAAATGGTGTGGTGGAGAGGAAGAATAGAACGCTCATTGACATGGCAAGGACGATGCTAGATGAGTACAAGACGCCGGATATCTTTTGGGCCGAAGCCGTCAATACCGCTTGCCATGCAATCAACCGCCTCTACCTCCACAAGAGAAGAAAGAAGACCTCCTATGAGCTGCTCATCGGTAACAAACCAAAAGTGTATTACTTTAGAGTCTTTGGGTGCAAATGCTTCATATTGAACAAAAAGCCCAAAGCCTCTAAGTTTGCATCTAAGGTTGATGAAGGCTTTCTTCTCGGTTATGGATCAAACGAGCATGCCTATCGTGTTTTCAACAAGGCCTCCGGCAAGGTTGAAATAGCGATAGACGTGATGTTTGATGAAACTAACGGCTCTCAAGTAGAGCAAGTTGATGAGGTTGTTGTAGGCAATGAGGAACCACCTTGCGAAGCAATCAAGCAATTAGCCATTGGTGATATTAGACCATAAGAACGGCAGGCTACTGATCAGGATGGTCCTCAAGCTGAAGCCCCTGCAGGGACTGGTGACTTACAGTCCCCGGCAGTGCCGACCACAACCCCGGCAGTGCCGGGACCCGGTAGTGCCGGGCCGAGCCCAGCAGTGTCGGGCACTTCCAGGGCAGCTGCAGCCACTCCACTTCGTGGAGTGAACCTACAACCCATCTTCGAGCAAGATGAAGAAGATGCCGAAGATGTAGCAGAACCCATGGATCATCCAAGGCTCAAGCAAACCATTCAACGGGACCATCCCGTTGACAACATCCATGGAAGTCTTCGAAAGGGGGTAACGACACGCTCTCATTTGGCAAATTTCTGTCAATATTACTCGTTTGTTTCCTCTTTGGAACCTCTCAAGGTAGAAGAAGCTCTTGGAGATCTAGATTGGGTAATGGCCATGCAAGAAGAGCTCAACAACTTCGAACGCAATCAAGTATGGTCACTTGTGGAAAGACCAAATACCAATGTGATTGGTACCAAATGGGTCTTTCGCAACAAGCAAGATGAAGAAGGTGTGGTTACAAGGAACAAGGCAAGATTGGTAGCTCAAGGGTTCACTCAAGTAGAGGGCTTGGACTTTGAAGAAACATAGGCACCGGTTGCTAGGCTTGAAGCCATTCGGATTCTTCTAGCCTATGCAGCCCATCACAACTTCAAGCTATATCAAATGGATGTGAAGAGTGCATTTCTCAATGGCCCTATACAAGAGTTGGTGTATGTTGAGCAACCACCGGGTTTTGAAGATCCCAAGTTCCCCAACCATGTCTTCAAACTCCAAAAGGCGCTCTATGGTCTTAAACAAGCACCTAGAGCATGGTATGAATGCCTTAAGGAATTCTTGCTTAAACAAGGCTTTGAAATAGGCAAAGCCGATCCTACTCTCTTCACTCATAAAGTCAATGGAGATATTTTTGTGTGCCAAATATATGTCGATGACATAATATTTGGTAGTACTAACAAATCCTTTTGTGATGAGTTTAGTAGGATCATGACTAAGAGATTTGAGATGTCTATGATGGGTGAGCTCAAGTTCTTCCTTGGTTTTCAAATCAAGCAATTAAAGGAAGGGACTTTTCTTTTCCAAACCAAGTACACCCATGATATGTTGAGGAAGTTTGACATGGTGAACGCCAAGCCTATCAAAACTCCCATGCCAACTAATGGACATCTTGATCTCAATGAGGAAGGGAAAGCTGTGGACATCAAGGTATATCGCTCCATGATCGGCTCTCTCCTTTACTTATGCGCATCTAGGCCCGATATTATGCTTAGTGTGTGCATGTGTGCTAGATTTCAAGCTAACCCGAAAGAGTGTCACCTAGTGGCCATTAAGAGAATCTTGAGATATCTAGTTCACACACCAAACCTTGGCTTGTGGTATCCTAAGGGCTCCAAGTTCGAACTACTTGGCTATTCAGACTCCGATTATGCCGGTTGTAAAGTAGATCGAAAAAGCACTTCGGGGACATGTCAATTCCTTGGATGTTCCTTAGTGTCTTGGGGTTCTAAAAAGCAAAATTGTGTATCCCTATCCACAGCCGAGGCCGAGTATGTTGCAGCAGGTGCATGTTGTGCGCAACTACTTTGGATGAGGCAAACTCTTCGTGACTTCGGATGTCATTTCACCCATATCCCACTCTTGTGTGACAATGAATGTGCCATAAAACTTGCAAACAACCCAGTGAGTCACTCAAGAACCAAACATATAGACATCCGACATCACTTCTTGAGAGATCACGAAATCAAAGGAGATATCGCAATTCGTCATGTGAGCACCGACAAACAACTAGCCGATATCTTCACTAAGCCTCTAGATGAGTCAAGGTTTTGTGCTTTAAGAAGTGAACTAAATATACTTGACTCTCATAACGTAGTTTGAAACCTAGCATGCCTGATTGATTCACTAGTTGGACCTAGGCAAAACAAATTTTAAAACTTTCATATATTGTGTTTCAAAATCTTTGAGAAAGAAACTTGCTTGAAATGACCATTGTTCTATATTGATTGATTGTCACTGGTCATACCCTGCAAGTAGTGCGTGTCCACTCCAAGAATGAGATGTAGTAGCTTAGAGAATAAATCTTTCTGTTGGTAACTGTCCGGCAGTGCCGCGCTGTGCGCGGTAGTGCCGCGACTTGTCGGTTCAGCCTGAATCGACTGTTACCGTGTGGGACCAAAGGGAAAACTTTTTCTACTCTTACCCTGCGGTTTCACCCTCTCTCTCTCCCTCATTCTTCCAGCCCGTGACCCTATCCCTTTCTCCTCTTCACGGGCGACTCAAGGGGCGACCGGCGACCGCCTCTTCACCGGGCTTCCTCCCGGCGTTTCCGGCCTGCAGCGGCGCAGCTCCGTGCTCCCGTCCGTTGCAGCTCTGGTCTCCCTTCTCCAAGGCGTTCCTTTCCCCTCTCCATCTCAAGGTGATGCCCGCGCGGCAGTGCCGCGCTCTGCGCGGTAGTGCCGGGTCCCGGCAGTGCCGCTCTCCAAGCGGCAGTGCCAGACCATGAGCAGAAACTTGATCCAAGTAACACCTTATCCATCAAAGCCTATTGCCTCACTATAACCTACCATCCCTTATGCAGTCTTCTAATTCGCAGTTTCCATGTTTTAGATGTCGGGCGGAAGAGGAGATGAGAGAAGGGTGAAGCAGAGGATGGATCCGCTCAGGGGGAGGAGCAAGCAGCCATCTCGCCGAGGTGGCTCTAGCTCCCAAGGGGATACTTCAGCACGGCAGCAGATCCGTGATGAGGCTTGCCTGCAGATGCAAGGGCGACAGATTCGGGATGACCTTTATCCCAACACTCCAGAGCATCTTGCAGAGGTCAGCCGAGCCCACCTACAGCCATACGCAGAGGATGTGCAGGAGAGGCCTCCACAGGACACCAGGGACATGCAGCCCGTGTCTTACTACCAGCAGTTCAGCTCGGTGAAGACACATCGCCAGATCAACCCATACAACACTCAGAAGGACATGGGCATTGACTACAGGTTCTGGAATGAGTTTCATTCTAATTTCTATCGTTCAGTCCTGTACAATGCCAAGAAGCAAAAGATTCTGAATATGAAGTATGTTGATTGGGAGCACTTGGAGGCCAAGCATGATCGTGATATCAACAGGGTAGTGGCAGCTTGCAAGGAGAGGAACATGTATGACTTGATGGGTTTCAGTTACAATTGGAATACCGAGATCATCCATCAATTTCATGCAACGCTCTATGTTGATAATGTGGTGGAGGAGATGCATTGGATGACCGAGGGTCGTCAAGGTTTCTTATGAGACCTTTGCTAGGATCCTTGGTTTGGGCAGCAGGGATAGAGAGCTTGATAGTCTGCACCAGGAGAGGACATTGACTGATAGTGAGATTGCTTTCATGTATGAGGATCCTCGGAAGGCAGACGGGTTGGTCAAGGGGCTGAAAGGCTACTATTACATGTTGAACAACCTTTTCAGGCAGACTCTTAACCCCAAGAGTGGTTCTCATTCTAACCTCTATGGGTATGGCAGGAACATGTTGGCTAGGATGGCCCCAAGGGCGAACCACTTCTCCATCTCCACCTTCATTTGGACTGAGCTTCAGGTAGCAGCCGAGGATGCTAGGAAGGCAATGCTCTATGCCCCCTACATCATGTTCATGATAGAGATGGTTTCCGGCTACACCTTTGCTAAGGATGGGTTGCATGAGCCTTATAGAGCAAAGAAGAAGAGGGCAGCAGCAGTAGGGGCAACAGCAGTTGATAGGCCAGAGAGCTCCCGCCCTTCCTATCAGAGGAAGAAGAAGAGCAAGCTGGCCAAATGGATCAAGGCCATCTTCTCTACCTGCACCTACGCAGCCCAGACAGCTCACCAGGCACTTGTTGAGCAGCGAGCACAGCGAGAGCGGGCGGGTCGTTGCCCGTTACCTCCACCCCGCTCTCCACCTCACTTTGACCTCTCCAGTCTCGATTCAGATGATATAGACTCAGATGACGACGAGGAGCAGGAGGAGATAGTGCCCGAGCCGTCACGACGTTCTACACGTGCCTCGACCCGCTACACCAGTACCACCCATCGTCATGGGAAGGCCGTTGTAGAGTCCGACGACGACGATGATGACGATGACGACGATGGCGATGATGATGATGAGGGCGAGGTTCAGTGGGACACCATAGCGTCTGATGATGAGTGAGTGTTTGGGCACTCTTCTCTTCTCTACTTCTCTCTTTTTGGTGACTTGTTGCCAAAGGGGGAGAATTAGGCGAAGAGAAGGGGGTACAACACTTCTTGTTCATGTCCCCATCTTTTAGTAGTTGTGAGTTGTGAGAGAGTTTGTTTCGATCAAAACTCTAATTTGTAATACTCTATGTTGCTACTTCTTAGGCTTGGATGTGGACATGTACTTTTACCTGCTTATCTAGCTTGTTTTATTCTGTTTAGACCTGTTGTTTAGCATGCTTTGTTGTTGTTTTTAATTCCGCTGCGTTTGCTGTCTGGAAGTCTGAGCGGCAGTGCTGCTCCCAGGCCGGCAGTGCCGGCCTGGGAGCGGCACTGCCGCTCTGGCTGACAGGCAACAAACCCCCTGATGTGCTTAAACTATCATTCGCATCACGTATTATTCTTGACACAGTTTAGTTGCACCCCACAAAGCTATTAGATGTGAAACTGAACCCATTTTTCACTTTTGAATATGTGAATGTTGGCCTCTAATGCTATATTGAGATTTCAGCTCTCATTCACACATTTAGGGGGAGGTTTCACACCTAAGCTTCTAAATCTCAAGTATTGTACCCTTTTATTGTAAGCTTCAATTGTGTTGTCATCAATCACCAAAAAGAGGGAGATTGTAAGTGCAATCAAGCCCTAATTGTGGGTTTTGGTGATAATGACTATACGATTGGAGAACTAATGAGATTTATGAAGATGCAAGCAGGTTAATGTTAAGAAAGGATGGTGTATATGTGTTGGTGGACCCCTCATACTATATTTCATCGGATCCGGACTCAAAGTGCTATATCAAGCTTTTTCATTTGAATTTGAGTTATAGGAATGTCGTACTATCAAGAGGGAATGCAAATACATTGGTATGGCTGAATGACATGTGCTCAAACCAACCCAAGCCATCCTCATTCCTAACCAAAGACAGCTGCACTGAATTCAGATCTGTTTCTGTCTGTCTGGTAGGCGCGGCAGTGCCACCCAGGGCGTGGCAGTGCCGGGCCGCGGCACTGCCGGGCTAAGGCCGGCACTGCCGTGACTTGTTGTAAGCGTTGGAAGGCGGGGGATATTTACTCCATCTCCCTGCCACCCCAACGGCCACCCACGACCATAACTCTTCCCCTACCTCCAGACAAGGCTTTCACTCCCCATTGAAGGCCCCCAAGCTCTCTCTCACCTAATCTTCGATTCCCATTGATTCCAAGTGAGTTAGAGCCTCAAACCTTCACCAAAGAGAAGCCCTAGCTGAGATCTACTTCCTAGAGCACTTGATTTGAGCCATAGCCGGTGGATTTGCTTCTATTACTCTTGGGTTCTTGGAACCCTAGCCGGCTCGGCGTCACCCTCGAGCTAGCCAACTCGTGTGGCGGCCTTGGGAGGTTTGTAATCGCTTGTGCAGCTAGTATTATTACCCCTCACCTCAAGGATTTGGTTCCTTGACTTGAGAACGAGGTAGAGTTGCAAAGCTCATGACCTAAGTGGTCAACCTCAACAACGTGGAGGTAGGCAAGCCTTGATGGCAAGCTGAACCACGGGATAAATCACTTGTCTCTTGTGCTTACTTGTTTTCATACTTCATACTTGTGAGCTTGTGATAGATTCTAGGGTTTGGCCCGATCTACTCTATACTACATATTTGGCTTGTTAGAGTTGGTTCTGCTGGTTCAGGAAACTTGTTGTAGCATTTCCATTCATATAGAATCAGTTTGTTGTGGCTGGATTTCGAATTGCAGTCTCAGGTTCTACTCTGCGCGGCAGTACCGGGCTGAGGCCGGCAGTGCCGGGCACAGAGCGGTAGTGCCGGGTTATCTAATTAAGTTTTGAGCTGTGATTTTTGACAGGCCTATTCACCTCCCCCTCTAGGCCACACAGGTCCTTACACTAATAGGTGAGGATAGGTCCTAATCCTACTCGCAGATGCGTAGACGAGGCTAGTTCCCATGGTCTGCCCTGACCCAAGACAGAATTTCGGTAGCACCTCCCCGTTGTTCTCCCCATATACGTCCCTATAGGGAGAGTGTGTATACGAAGAACAATAGGCAGGTGATGCCAAAACTCCATCTCAGATCGGGATAAACCATGGGAACTATCCTCATCTACGCATCCACGGGTTGTCCAAGTAATGTGGACAATCCGAAATAGACACGGTTATCGATATGCAGAGATCTGCATACCTCCAACTGTATCTCTTTCGGACGGGAGACGCCTAACTGGGTTCATGACCTACAGTGGCGGCGGCGACATGTGTGTGTGTACGCGTGTCTGTGAGGGTACGGGTATAGGGTTATACTTGGCGGTGCAGACAAGCTAGCGAGGCAGTGGCGAGTCGCTGCAATGGCAAGACGATGTTGTGCAGGCAAACTGACACGACATGGGGCTACTCCAGATCTAGTCTTCTCTGGAAAACAAGAAAAGACTGTCATTTCAAAAAAAAAAAATCAATAGAACCTCCCCTTCACTGTGAGGTTTTCAAAACCTGCAAAAAAACATCGGCATGATGACCGACAACCACAGAAACATGCACCACAAGCATATACTTTAATTTTAAAGTCATATACTACTACCACCTTCTCCTCCAACGTCTTCTGGGTACTCCTGCTCCTCGTCATAGCAACCAGCATCTGGGTGGAGTAGCAGAGAGGACAAAGAGGAAAGTGAGTACATCGAAATGTACTCCGCAAGTGTAGGAAATAATGTGACATGAGACTAGTATCAAGGATAGGCTAACTCTGTTTGACACGAACACCTAAAATGACATATCCTATTAATCCTATTTCCTTATGCACCATTTCTAGTGATGGTTTTCTTAACGCTACCGCCACTAGAAATACACTGAATTTTAAAATTTGAATTTTTAAAAATACCTCAGATGCAGAAACAACCAATATGATTTGAAGTCATCTTGTCAACGAAAACTACGCTTCAAATTCTCAAATTTGAAATTCAAATTTTTATAAACGACCTCGGATGAAAAAACTACCAAAATAAAAGTTGTAGATCTCGAAAAGTTATGAAACTTTGTAGTTGATAACTTTTTTATTTGAATTCGTTTATGGCCTCAAATAAGAAAATTACACTCGGATTAGTATAATATGTGGGGAACCGAAACAAAGTATAAACACATGTGAGTGTGTAGTGCAGTGGTAGAGGAGGCACCGCGTGAGCGAGAGGTACTACACATGCGAGCGAAAAATGTCACGCCTTGCGACGGAGACGGAGACAGGCGGGCGCTGCCCATTGGGCTCTCCCCCGATTTAAATAAAATATTTTTCTATTTTTTCAGATTTTTTACGGTTTTTTCTTCAACCATTTTCACATGCAGTTCACTCACTCAGCCGTCTGTGGAAATGGATTTTCACAGGCAGCTCACTTAGTGAACTGTCTGTGGAAATTGATTTTCACAGGCGGCTCATAAGCAACCGGCAACCGGCTGTGATGTTGTCCTATTTCCACTAGCCTCTAGTGTAGGCGGTTTTGAAAAACGTCAGTCCACCTGTGTAGTACCGTTCTGTACTAGTGACCGGCCCACCAATGCAGACACCACCTAAGCATGGCTACGCTGACACAATACCACCACATGGGCACCTCAAGGACCCGCCGGTGTAGCAGGTCTGGAAAGAGGAAGGGAAAGTGGAGGGAGCGGACGACACGAGCGACAGAGGCATGGTTCGTAGAGGAGGTGTGTTGCTTGTCGCCACCACTAGAGAGATTGAGAGAGAGGATGGGGAGACTCAGGTGTTTTGTTTTGCGACAAGGAGTGGGAGAGTAGTGACATATTTTTGTTGAGGGGGATTTCGAGCGACGTGGACCGACACTGTCCACGGAAAGGAATTCAGGCGACATGGAACGTTGAGTGAAAAAAGGCGATGTGGAGCAGCTGGGTGAAAAGAAGCTGACGTGGCCAGTGTCTCCTGCCGTGGAGTATCGTAAGTTTAACAAGAAGAATAGCTCCTTTTGGTATTTATAGGTAGCCAATTCTTTTCTTCTTGGAGAGTGTCAATGCCTGAGGTTATATGATCTTACAGCCAATAATAGTAATTGAATTTGATTCAAATAAATGTCCCAACTGCCAACCATTTTGTTCTCTATAGTTAAGAAAATATTGTTTGTTCTTTCGCCACATCCATCATCTTTCTATTGTCTAACTCATACAAAAAACGACTGTACAGAAAGCAGAAAAGGGCCAGGTGGGAAGAGCATTACATATTCTTGTATGACCATGCATCTAATCACACCACCATCCAACAGAAGCTAGCACATAGCAGTCAATTGCAAAACAATTTCATCAACCACCTAGACTACACGCAGTGGCCGCACATTGCAGCAGCACAGAGGACAGAGCAGCAATGCTAGGTAGAAGCATAGAATTTATAGCGCTCGAACTCCAGATGCAGATGCAGGCGCGACAGTGGCCTCATGGACAAAGCGGTATGTAGCAGTAGCAGCATAGGATTGGGGTGATAGGGAGGACAACCTCACCTGGATTCTCCATGAACGTCATAGCAAGACGGCACTGACGAGTTAGATGTACTCGAGTTTGACACAGATCTGGTCTCTCTGCCATGAGCAGTCGTGGATGTGGCCTCCCTCACAAAGCGGCCATGGATTTGGTGCACGAGCAGGGCCCCTAATGGCTGCTCAACACCGTGACTTGGTGGAGGGTGAAGGGCAGCGATGGACGGGACTGGATGAGGTGGTGGCCACGGATGAGTGAAGGACCGAAAGTGCTACACAAAGGCGACCAGAGGGGGGTTGGTGAATGAGAGCTTTAAATTTCTTTTCAGAAACTTATCGCCACTGTCCCTAGAATCAACCCCAAAAGCAAACCTAGAGGTTGGTAGTGTCCACAACCCTAGGAGTAGGGTGGATGCTTCCAAGAAGCATAGCGGGACACAACACAACCCTAGAAACCCAACGCGAAAGATGGAAACCAAAACTGACAACGAACAAACGAACCACGGACGAAAGCGTGGTGATCAGCACTGACCGCACTCCGGTGAGCGTTCGGTCAGTTCAAACACGATTTGGGACCTCTCTGTTCACGACCGGACTTACTGAGATATGCGTCCGGTCACTGCTCAATGCGTCCGGTCATCAACAAGCTAACACGATGAACAGTACCAAAGTCGCATCCGGTCACAGAGAAGAAGAGCGTCCGGTCAAAAATAGAACGGTGCACAGTGAACACATTCAACGACCAGACTCACTGCCGCGCGTCCGGTCAGCCCGAGTCTTGCGTCCGGTCACCCCGAAACTGAGCTGTTCGTCCACCGATTTGACTCGATTTCACCCAAAACGAAATCACTAAGGATCAAACTTGGTGAGAAGAGTCACAAGGAGGATAGTGAGCTACTCCTAGGAGATCATGGCTCGAACCTATCTCCAAATCAATGAATCGAAGGAATTCGGTGTAAGGAAGAAGAAAAGTTGATCCAAAACAAAAACCAACGGATCTACTTGTTCATGAGGTTTCAATTGATTTCCTTCGGTGGAAATGGTCCTATCCTCCTTGCCTACATATTACATGTGCACACTAAAAATCCCCAAGACAGTCATTGAATCAATTGATAAGCTCAGAAAGACATGCCTTTGGAGAGGGTCGGACATTGATGCTCGAGGCTACAACTTGGCAGCCTGGGATATTGTTACAACACCAAAGAAGAAAGGAGGACTGGGCGTAAAGAATCTCTACTTACAAAATGATGCCCTACTACTCAAGCACCTTGATAAATTTTACAACAAAGCAGATATCCCATGGGTCCATCTGATCTGGGAAGCTTATTACTCAAGGAAAGTGCCTCATCTAACCTCCCCAAAAGGGTCTTTTTGGTGGAAAGATTTGCTTAAACTTTCTACCCCTTTTAGAGGGATTGCCCAATGCTCCATTGGGGCTGGAGACTCCATTGGTTTGTGGGAAGATTGTTTTGATGGACAGCCTTGGTCCCAAAAATTTCCTTCTCTCTATTCTTTTGTGAAAGACAAGCATATCTCAGTTGCTTCTGCTAGTGCGATAGCAAACAAAGTGCAACTTTTTCGACTACCAATGACCAGAGTTGCATATAATGAATTTCTCCTCTTGCAAACTGAGTTGCAGTCTATTATCCAAGCCTCGGGGCAACGTGACGTCTGGATGTATATTTGGGGCACATGCAGATACAAGTCAGCCAAATTCTATGAACACCATTTCGCAGCAGTCTCACCTCCTCCTCCCTTGGCCTGGATCTAGAAATCTAAATGTACTCCGCGAGTAAAATTTTTCTCATGGCTCTTGCTGGTTGACCGTCTAAACACTCGAAGCATGTTACGCAGGCGTGGGAAGTTTTTAGAGGAAGGGTACAACTGTGTCATGTGCCAGGAAGGTGTGGAGGAGACTCTAGTGCATCTTTTCTTTGAGTGTCCTTCCAGCACTGCACGATGGTTCAAGTTGAATGTCCAGTGGGAGGGGGGTTATGATGTTTTTCAGATGGTTCAAAGGTAGAGGTCCTTTCTCAACCGCAGGTACACTATTGAACTGATCATGATGGCAGCTTGGAGCATTTGGAAGGAGCGGAATGCCTTCATCTTCCACAACAAATTGCCATCCATTTCAGCGTGGAAAGATATTTTCGTGAGTGAAGTTCAACTTCACCTTCATAGGATCCCGGCCCAACACCATTCAGTTGTGATGGATTGGCTCAGTAGTCTCTGATTTTCTTTGGCTCCAACCAGATTTCAACTTGTAATTATCTGATTGTAATCCCCCCTCCCCTCCCTTCCCCTCCTCCTCCCTTTTGTTAGCGCCTAGCTAACCTGCACCTGTACTCCTTTTGTTCTCTCTTTAATATATTTCCTGGGGAGCAAGCTCCACAGAATTTTTCAAAAAAAATGATCCCCTCATAGTAAAGAACAAGTTTATTCAAATGGTTTTGCAAACGGTGCAACATAGAGGGAGATCGAGCAACGGGAAAATCGTGGAGAAAACAAGAACGCGAAGAACAAACACGGATCAACACCACAAATTCAACCATGTCTCGAACACATGAGACAATTGTGAGATTACGATCTCACTTCCTCAAAATCTCGGGAACACAGAGGTATGATTAGCCGTCTCTGCGGATCTCAGTAGCTACAACATTGATATGGGAGAGCAGGAAACCCTAGGCAAAATAGCAAATGGTTGAGATAGTTTGGAGGGAGGGGTTACCTCTCCTAATATAGCCGAATACAATTATTCCCCTTCTACCCCTACTGCTAATGAGCGGACAGGCTAACCCTAAGGGTATTCCTGACCAACTCGAGGTGTAGTCGATCCGACGGCCACGCCCGCACATCTGGTAGCTTTGCCTCGACGCGACCTCAACCGATGTCGCCACGTGCCGCCACCACGCCGCTCGTCCTTTTCACGGACCTCCCCCGGTTTTGAGGCCAAAACCGGGAAACCAGTCTTCAAGTCCTCCCCCGGTTTTGAGGCCGAAACCGGGAAACCTGTCGTCCATCGCCTAAGTTTTGTGGCCCAAACTCAGAAACCTGCCAGCGTCCAGGTTTTGAGGCCCAAACCTAGAAACCGTCCTCAGCCCGAGTTTTGTGGCCCAAACTCGGAAACCGGCTGCACCCAGGTTTTGTGGCCCAAACCTGGAAACCGTCCACCCGGTGGTTTTTCTGTGGCTCAACCACCAAACTGATGCTGTAGAGGGGATGCACCGCTCGTGCACCCCGTCCACCGACATGAGCCCTCAGGTCCACGACCCGAGCCACTCCGTGTCCCGCAAGTCTCCGCTCGTCGCTGTTCGAGGCTGTCAAGCACCACAGCTGATCCTCAGGCCACCGGTCCCTCAGTCCAAGCCTCATGTCCGCCCTTCACCGCTCTGGGTTCATCGGCACAACACGTCTCTACTTGACCTTCACCTTGCCTTTGATCACTGTCTCTGTGCTCAACACCTGCACAACTCAAGCCAAAGAACATGCGCATCAAACCAGTTGACAATCACTCATCATCTCAAGATCCGGCATACACCCATGTATCCGCAATCTCCCCCTTGATGAGTGTATTGTCAACTACCAACACAAATCATATGAAAGGTAGAAAGAAGAAGAAGGAGAAGTAGAGAACTCATCCAAATGACCCAAAAGCATAACAAAGCCAAAAGAAGGTCAAGTGGAGTGAGCAAAACAACTTGGTCCCCAAAGACATGGGCAACGGCTCGACGCAACCAAGCAAAGCAAAGCTAGCCCTCAAGAAGACGCAGAACGGGCTCAACACCGCTAGCAGGAAAGCTCGATACCAACTGAAAGGCAAGAGAGCTCGATATCAATTGAAACAAAATCAACTGAATAGCACTACCAGCTGAAAAACGAATCAAAATGCAAAAACTGCTAGTCCCTCAAGATAGAGGCACATAGGCTCAACACAACTAGCATAAGATTGCTCCATACCAAAGAAGTTCCATACTGAAAGGACCAAACGGACCTAAGATGTCGCCTAGGGGGGGGGGTTGAATAGGCGTTTCTGAAAAATTAACACCTTAAATACGGAAGTGATTAGTAAGTGAGCTTCCAATTTCTTCGAAGCTCTCAATTGGAGTAAATCAACCCCACATGAATAACACGTCCGGTAGACCCTGAGTCGCTGAGCCTTTAGGCAATACCGGACACGTCTGGTAGCAATACCGGACACGTCCGGTATTTGCGATTTCGGCACAGAGCTCCAAATCGACTCTGGTTTCTTCTCAACTTTGTCATACCCTGCAGAGATACAATCTATGTATACGCTCAACACACAGAACCTGCAGAGATAGCTCGAGCCAAACAAATATCGAAAGCGGTATAAGAGAGAAGACACCATATTTGTTTTACCGAAGTTCGGCACCCCCTCAGGTCCTACTCTCCGTTGAGCCGGCTGCGAGCTACCACAAAGGTGGGCTCTAGAGGACACCACAGGTCACTCTAGCCGCGGTCTATTTCACCCGCAATGCTCCTTCCACTAGTTGATCTCTTTTGAGGAGAGATCGAACCTTCACAAACTTTCCGAGGCACTCCACAAAGCTCTTGGGTGCTCAACGGCGACGCCTAGCCGTCTAGGACCGTAGAGTCCAAGAGTAACGAACGCGCACAACAAGATCGATGATTCACACAAGTGCTCAAGGTGGCTTGCTCTCTAATTTTGAATATCTCTCAACCCATAAATGGATTTGGCAATTAGAGGTCAATCACTCACTAAGAGAGGGTTGGAAATTTCATTGGAAGCTCTAGAATGGGTGTGGGAACCAGCAGCCTTCAAATCAGAAGGCTTGGGGGTATTTATAGCCCCACCCACAAAACTAGCCGTTTTCTAGCCGTTGGTCTGAAAACGTGAAGGTCGAAACTTCCGGTCTAGATCTCGGAACTTTCGACATTCACTAGAAACACTGTTCATAGAGGTATAACGGCTACTTTTCAGTCAGTGTCGGAAGTCGGGTCAGAACTTCCGACACGTCGGAACTTCCGGGAGATAATCGGAACTTCCGACGAGCTTGCGGCAGGGAGGTTGAGTAGGTCGAGATCCCACTGTCGGAACTCACGTCGGAACTTCCGACGCTGACAGTGTCGGAACTTGGGTCGGAACTTCCAACGCTGGGAACGTCGGAACTCGGGTCGGAACTCGGGTCAGAACTTCCGACGCTGGGAGTGTCGGAACTCGGGACGGAACTCGGGTCGGAACTTCCGACGCTGGCAGGACAACAAAGCTTTCTACTTGCTGAAAATCCCAGTGTCGGAACTTCTGACTTTAAGGTCGGAACTTCCAACGTTGGAAGTTGACAGCAACCTCTCCAAGTGTTCGTGAAGTGATTTTGTGTCTCTCTTTTGATTTTATTTTTATACTTGAGCACTTATAGAATCATCTACTATATGTTGCATCCCTCTTAATAGTACGACTTTCCTAATTACTCAAGATGAATTGAAAAACAAGTTTTAAACCTCTTGAGTTGATCTTTATCGAATCGAAGCCGCTTCTCTTTCACCTTCTTCATTTAGAGGAATGCTTGTCATGACTAGAAGTAGATATCCCTCGAGCATAGCCATCTTGAGCATGTGACTTGACTCCATACAAGTGATATGATGAAATCCCAAATATGTCAAGTCACTTTAATCAATATTGTTGCTAGGAATGTTGATTCTCCACTTAATGTAATCTTCAAGCTTGATTGATCCTTCGACTAAATGCAAGTACTTTCTTCTTCACCCTAGCTAGGTTCTTCGATCGCCAAGCCGTCGCTTGCCCTTCACCCTTGCTTAGTACCTCAAAGACTCTTTCCTTGCTATCTTCATCATGTTCAAGTCATTCAATCACACTTTGCTTTGAATCCTTTGTTAGCACATGAACCATGATTATCCCACAATAGAGTAGCCTTTTCATCAATGTCATTTTCATTGTTGTCTTGTGCTTGTGACATGAATATCATACAACAATCCATCATTTTGGCTTTGCATTTCATTTCAAACATATTGTGAGACAAGCTTTTTCCTGTTTCACACTAAGCAAACATATTAGACCTTTAATCAATGTTGTCATCAAATCATCCAAAACATACTTAAGCGCAACATGCACTTTCAATCTCCCCCTTTTTGGTGATTGATGACAACCTTGATTAAAGCTTACAAAAGGATAAAACATTTAAGCTTATTGGGTTCAATGATTTATGGAGAGCTCCCCCTTAATATGTGCAATATGAATTGAATTCATAAAGGACCTCAAAATGTCAATTTGCACATACTAAGTGGAGTTGGAAACTCCCCCTAAATCATTGCATCCGATGAGTGCAAGAGTAAATAACTCAAATGTAAAGCATATGACATGGTATATCACACAATAATCAAAATAAAAGCAATACACCATTCATAAGGCTATACTACTCAATTAAGCATGAATAATACAAAATTAAATGCATAAGTAAAAACACACACATAGCACTCATTACAATAATTTCCCAAATCCATAAGCCACTAAGATAGATATGGAAATAAAGATCATGTCTCACAAAGTCTCATCTCTCACATGATACAACTCAATCAATCAACAAACTGAGAATAGTACATAATTGATCTGACACATGTGATACATGAACTAGTCTGATACATGTCTGATACATAAAAGATGATACACCAATGAAGCTCAACATAACTCAACCACAGCTGCAATACATATCTCCAGATACAAGAATAGAACATATGAAGCATCTCTGAAGCTTTAATCATCACAATCTCTCCCCTTTGTCATCCATCACGACAAAAGGTCTGACAAGAAGAACAATAGAACAAAGGGGCTGCAAGTTGTAGCTGACTCTCGAGCTCACTCATCGCCGCCATCACCGTCACCCTCGTCGTCTGACCGAGGAGCACCTGAGGGACGAGAACCACCCTGTCCAGGGTCACCCAGACCGCCCTAGAAGTAGGAGTCCTGAACTTAGGAACCCTGCTGATGCCCGTATCCAAAGATGTCCTCCCACCAGAACGCAGCTGACTCCTCTGCTGCACTAGGACGAGCTGCACCCTGACTGGACTGTCCACCAAGAAGCAGTCTCTGCTGAGAAGAACTGTGGGGTGCCTGCTGCTCGTCCTGCTGCTGCTCCTGCTGCTGAGAGTGACTACCAAAGTGCTCCTGGTACTCCCTCTGGTACGTAGCCTGCTGCTCCCCAAATGACTCAGGCTCCTCGTCAGTGTCCTCAGATGGAGGAGACCTGGGTGGCTGAAACTGAAAGTGCTCATGCAGCATCTTCATCGTCCTCGAGTCCTCTCTCCTAGCCCTCCTCTCGTGATGTTGCTTCCTCTTTACCACATTGATGTCCTTGCACATTCCAAAGATAGCACTAAAAAACTTCTTGATCAGAGAGGGAGGGCTGCCATGGCGTGAAGCTGAACGTGGAGCTGAAGCTGCTCCTCTTGCACCTGCTGTAGGTGCGCCCTCTGCTGCTGCTCCTCCTCCTCCTCCTGGACCTGGTGGCGGGGTGTGTGTCTCTGGTAAATCCATAGCTAGCCTCAACACCCTGTGACGACTGTCATACTCAAAAGTGTGTCCTGTCACCTGCTCAATCATATACATGATGTACGGAGCAAAGCCACAGCCCTTGAGGGGCCTCTCTCCAACACTACGGATCTCACTCCATATGAAATCAAAAATACTGAAGGGCCTAGCCCCTTGAGCCATCCTCTGGAGAAGGTTCTTCGAATACTCAGCAATAGTCCCTTGTCTCCACCCTTGCAGTCAATAGTCCTCCTGAATATCTATGGGGATATTACACCCGTATACCCCCATGGCACGACTTGGGCTCTCCTGCAGATACGGCCCAACCAGAAGGCCTTGCGGCTCGCGACCAGGCTGTCATGGCCGCCAAGGACTCTCCTGATGACTTGCTCGACAAGGAAGATCCAAATAGATAGACCCGGATTCCATGCCAAAAGGAACCGATTGTAATCTGTTAGGATTCGGCAAGTTGTAACCCTGCTCCCCGGCTATATAAGGCGAGCAGGGATCCCCTCCAAACTCACGCCATATTCCAACCCATCAATACAAACCAGCCACCAGAACACAGGACGTAGGGTATTACGGCGACTTGCCGGCCCGAACCTGTCTAAATCGCCGTCTCTCGTCCCTGTGTTTACGCTTTGTAGACGTCTCGCACGCCTCCATCGCTCAATCTACTACCTTGGGCATACCCCTCGGTAGACTATCGACCATATTTTGTCGACAGTTGGCGCGCTAGGTAGGGGGTGTGTGCTACGACACCATGATCTGCCAAGCCGTCACTTTCCCTCGCTCCATGGTTCTTCCGGAGGAAGGCACCACTTTTCAGATCAGATCTATGATCTGGACCGTGGGCAGCCACGCTTCTGCTCCGGAAACCGTGGAATCTGCACAGCTTCCTGCGTCGGACGCTCTGCCGTCCACCCGCCGCATCACCAAAGCGGCACGCCGCCCGTCGAGACAACCAAGGAATTGCAGAATGCATTGACACCATCGAGGTAGCTCGTATACAGCTTTCCGACCAATCTTGCCTTGAGCAGTTTTCAGGTACATCAGCGGGAGTTTCCAGCGCTCGTCCCACCCATTGCCCTAGATCGGATCGGCATCCGACTCATCGCCGCACCTCGCCTCCAACGTCCATGCCCTTCGGGCTCCGCGGTGTGGCTCCTACATATCAGCATCAGGCGCTGCGACAGCTCTCCGACCAGCTTCAATCTTTTGGCTCCAACAAGATGGCTCCGACCAGCAAGCGCTATCGAATGACTCCATCTCCACTCGTCGGCATGGTGACTCTGCAAGAGATCTCCGGTGACACTGTCTCGGAGAGTTCGGCGTCCCGATCTACCATGACAAACGGCTCCACCTCCACGCGGTCCATGACCATCATCTCCACCGACTCTGGGGCTGACTTCCCGCCATATCGCGGTGGCATCATCTTCAATGTCTCCGCAGACAGCCCTCCACCGCCGAATGAAGCGGAAGGCGAACGCGCCAATCGGGAGCAACGCAACATCGACCGGCAACGCCGGCGTGATGACGAACGGCGCGACCAGGAGCGCCGCGACCGGGAGCATCGCGACAACGAACGACGTCGGGAACGCGACCATGCTGGAGGTCGTGACCTCATCTACGAGTTCGACGGGGTCGATGATCAACCCGTCTACCCGACCCCAAGCGCCAACCTCGCCGTCGTCTACAATGAACTCTCCAAGCTTCCGACAACCCCGGAACTTCCGAAGGTTGTCGCCCATGTCAAGGCCGCTGTCGTGCAGTGCAACGAAAAGGGGCGCTATCCCTCTCCATCTGGATCGTCGTACAACGGGACGCCACCAAGTCCAAATCCTTCGCGCCGACGGCGATCACGACCACGTTGCGACCAGGAAGTCTCCCAAGGCAATCGCGCCCGCGATCAAGCTCCGGCTCCCGACGCCTCGACAGGGCCACACCCTTTCACCTCCCAGCTCCGAGCCGTCCAATGGCCTCAGGGCTTCAAGGTCACCACGGTAGACAAGTACGATGGCAAGGCCAACCCGGAGCAGTGGCTCACCACGTATGAAATCGCCATTCAAGCAGCAGGAGGAGGATCTGACGTGATGGCCAAGTACCTCCCCGACAGGCTGTCGTCTTCAGCCAACAGTTGGCTCCACAAGCTCGCCGAAAACTCCATCGACACCTGGGAGAAACTGAAGGAAGTCTTCGTCAAGACATACAGCGCTACCTGTGTCCAACTAGGAACGCGTTACGATCTCCAAAACGTCCACCAGGAGCATAACGAAGGCCTCCGAAGCTACATCTAACGATTCTCCACCATGCGCCTCACGATTCTGGAGATCGGCGACGCGGAAGCCATCTCTACGTTCTCCAACGGTCTGCGCCATAAGGAGCTCCGCGACAAGATCATCCGGAAGAAGGTCTCCACGGTCACCGAATTAATGATGATCGCCAACTCTCAAGATACCTGTAGGTAGGGTGAAGACCCAGAACCTTCCCAACCACTCCTGGACCACCTGCTGGATACATGAATCCCATCTGCTTTGGTGGTAGAGCAAGCTCTGAGTGAATCTTGTCCTTCTGGAGGTCCTCCTCTGTGAAGCCAAGGTAAGCAACAAAGGCCTCATACTCCACACTGTATTAGGATCCCTCAAGCATCCAATGCATGCGACTCGAGTCCTCCTCAACAAATAGAGTGGCGTAAAACTGAGCAATAGCCTCTGAGTTCCAGTCATGCTGAAACTCCATAATCTGATACACACCCACTCGCTGACAGATGGCAATAGCATGGTCTATGGAATCCTTCTCGAGCTCTCGGAAAGCTGCCCAATCCATCCACTTAGACCTGGCAATCACTGGGTTCCTGGAAAGGATCACACTGGTATAGAAGTCTGCGTGAAACTGTGTGTGAAACCGATAGTCATACTGAATCTTAGGCAAACCTCTGGGATCTATCCTTCTCTGATCTCTAGCAAGTCTGGTCTTCCCCTTTCCCTTGTAGTAACTCTAGAAATGTACTGAGGGACATGAGGGGCATGAATTTCTAGCATCTCATAGTTCATATATTGACCACCCTGGAAACCCTGTTGATAGAGAGGGCCTACTGCCTCTTCCTCCTCCTCCTCCTCATCATCATCTTCTTCTTCTTCTTCCTCAATCTCCTCCTCCTCATCTCTGTCAGTGCTCTTCCTCTTCCTGAACCTGTACTCCTGCGGATCACTGTCAGGAGAAGAGTCAGAACCTCCCTGAGCTACTGCCCTCACTGGCCTACGCCCTGCTGTGCCCTGCTGAGCTAGTCCCTGTCTCATGCCTAGCCTTCTTCTGCGTCTCATGGCGAGGGTCATGCCTGCCCTTGCTCCTTGGCTCTATGTGCTCACTCATAGCTGCTGCCCTGAATCCACAAAGATATCCAAGAACAATATTAAGAACCAAGATCAAAGTATATCTCATTTAATTATATCGCTATAACACAATCATTTATCCGAAGATTTGCCGTCACCTAGTCCAACATATGACAAAGGTTTGTAAATACATCATAGACAAATAATAGTATCACAGGATATAATATCTAGTTGAATTGGAATCAAACTGCAGGCAAAGCCTGCACTGCCTGGCCAGTATGAGCGCAGCAGGCAGCCCTATCTAGGGTTTGAATCCAAACCAACTCCGATTCAATCCAAACTTTGAGCACTACTTCTAGGCATCCAATGCAGCATATTGATCGAAGAAATCATCAAATGAACTTGAATCCAACAGATCGGACGAGGTCCGGGATTTGAATACCTTGGGGATGGAGAAGAGGATGAGAAACTGAAATCCAAAACTTGGGGCCTTCAATCTTGATGCAAGGCCTCTCCAATCCCTTTTCTTCCTTCACTTTTCCACGGACGAATCAACGGGGCTCGGATTGAGGTATTGGGGTCGGGATTCTATTTGTGTGAGAGAAGGGAGAGAATAGAAAGGAATAGCCCTTTGCTGGCCTGGGGTTTCTTTAAGTCATGCGCATACCGGACACGTCCGGTATGAGCTGACTTTGTCCAAGTAATCCATATTTCATTTTGTTTCTTTCTATCTCTTTCTTTGTCCTTTATTACTCCAAATTAAACACAGTCCTTTGATCCAAGTATTTTCAGGCATGCTCAATCCAATATTATCAAATACTTATACTCTTTTCCAAAATAGATCATATAGGAGATTTGAACAAAGAGAGACATGGTGGCTTATGAACTTGAGAGAATCATGTCATATGTGATTAGCCAAACAATTAACCAAGGGGAACAATAATCACACTATGACATGACTAGGTCACAAAGACCAAAGAGGATCAAAGATTTATAAATCCACACTACCTATGCATGCTAGTAAGGGGTTTTGGAAAGATCTATCCTATTACACACAAATGCACACACTAGCATATTATAGGGCCTAGAATGCACTTTCAATGCATATAATCAAAAACATACCTTTGCCTTGAGCCCATGAATTCCACTAAGCATAATCATGACATGGTGATGAATTTGTTGACCTTTTCTTGTCAAGCAGCCATGTCCTCACTATGTGATCAATTTAATCATGATGAACTACAACATATACTAGACAAAGCTCATTAGTTCATAAGAGACTCAAAATAGAAATTTAGCTCCCCCTAAATAAGTGCTTCAAGTATTTGAATTCCTTTCAAAGCACTTTTTCATTCTATTAAGAATGTGGGAGTCAAATTGCTATTTTGGCCAACACTAAGTAATTTGCTATAAAGTAAGGATATTATGTTGAATGCACATATTACTTGAGAAACAACAACATGATAGATCTGAGCTAATAGGTGAAACATAGCATGAATATAAATAGACTCAAATCTCATGTACGCAAAGATGGGTAGCTTACTGTCATACCGGACACGTCCAGCGCAGAAATGTTCTTTGTCAGTAGTGCTGGTTCCAGGCCGGAAGTTCCGACAGACAACACTTCCGACATGGGTCAGCACTTCCGGCAGAGAATAATTAGAAGTCATTTTGCCATTTCCAACTTTTCACATATAAATCAAATTATGAATTAGTAAGCATGGTAGATGAAAAGATGGCTATCCTACCAAGTTTAGGTACTCTAAGTCATGGTGAAGATGAAGTAGTGGATAAGACAAACATAGATTACCAACGGGTCAACCATATAAGCAATTATGATGAACATTGGTTGATAAGTTGAGTTAGAATTTCCAAATTGGCTTGCTCAACCACCCCGAAGGACTTCATCTCACCATAGGTACCTACGTCAACATCCTAAGAACATCTTGGTACCCAACTCTTGTTGGGTCCTACAATGTTAGTCAACAAGTGCTTAGGCACCCAAATAGGCTTAGAGCTAGTATGTGGTGAACACATCACCTTACTAGTGCTAAGTCTCTTTGTGGCCTTCCTAAGCACATTATCATTTGCAAAAGTGTTATGCTTAGGATGCATACCATTTGGGCAATCATAGCTTAGATGCCCCTTTCTCCTACAAGCATAGCAAATACGCCCATTGTTTGCTTTTTGCTTGTCTTGCTTGTTTGGGCAATGGTTCACCAAGTGACCTTCTTGATTGCACCCATAGCACTTTCTTGTTGCTACTAAAGCCCTCTTTCTTGAATCTTGGGCTAGGGTGCATTTCTTGCTTGAATGACATGAAGTGTGACACTTCACATCACCACTTGGACCATCATTCTTCACTTGATTTGCCACCTTGGTGGCTGCCCTCTTCTTGGCCGCTTCACATTTGTCGGCCCAAGTCTTGTGTGGACACATGGCACTTTCATGACCATATGTCCCGCAACCATAGCAAATCCTTTTCTTGTTTTTCTTGCTCTTGGTTGCTTTCTCTATGGATGGGATGAGATTATTTTGTTGGACTTTGGAGGAAGCAAGGTTTGAACCCTTCTCAAGCTTCTTCACCATGTAATCACGGTTATCTTGAGAAGGTTTTGCTTTCTCCTCATCCTTCAATCTAATCACATCCTTCTTTAGATTTTTCACTTCTTCGATGAGCCTAGCATTTTCTTTAAGAATTTGCTCAATCGAAGATTGGCTTGCTTGAGAGGCACACTCATTAGCACAAATAATATTTAATTGAGATGGTGCACTAGTGAGTGTAGTAGTGTGAGGTTGAGAAGATTTTACCATAGCAATCACAACCTCATGTGCTATCTCAAGCATGGCATTTGATTCTACTAGCTTCTCATGTGAGCACTTGAGATGGGTGAAGTCCTCTTGAAGGAACTTGTGCTCAAATGAGAGATCACTCAATCTAGCTTTGAGCTTGTAGTTCTCCTTCTCTAGTCTTTCCACATTAGAGAGAGAGAGTTAGTAGCTAAAGCATGCTCAATTGACAATTTGTCGTACCTTTCATTTAATGCCTTTAGCTCTTCTAATTTGGAGATGAGGAACTTTTCTTGATTTTGAAGGGATTGCTCTTGTTCCTCCACCTCCTTCTCTAGCTCATCATTTTTTCTTCAATACTTTGACGAACAAGAGCTTGTCTTCATACTTGAGATAATCAAGAGAGTCATCATCTTCATCACTCTCCACTTGACTATCTCTTGATGTCTTCTCCTTGATCTCACCAAGAATCTTCTCTTGATCTTTCTTGGTTGCTTTCTTCTTGTTCTTCTTGGCCATGAGACACAAGTGATGAGTATCATGAGATACTGAGGTTGACTCATCACTTGGTCGCCACCGGGCTTGAGAGCTGCTGCTGGCTGCCTCCTGATCCCTATCTGCTGGGCAAATACCGGACACGTCTGGTATGTGCAGATAGGCACCAAAGGAGCAGCAGCATGTGCCTCCTGATCCGGTGCATCTTCCTTGAGGCTTCTTAAGGCTTCTTCACATGATGATGATTCAATGGACTCCATTTCCAATGAATCGTTACCATGTGCTTCATCCCATTTGGACTTTCCATATAAATGGGCAAGTCTAGTCCAAATGACATGAGCACTCTCTGGCGGGGATTCTGCATTGTAGATAGCCTCCTCAAGAACCTCTGCACTCAATGAGTTTAACAAGATTAAACAAGCATGAGCATTGAGTTGCACACATGTCTCTTCCTCTTTTGTCAAGTTCTTATAGTTGCTCCAATCAACTATAGAAAGAGATATGCTCGCATCCACAATATGCTCAACAATGGGGCTAATAGCCCGAAATGCATTGAGTACATAAGATGACCAAGATAGAAAGTTTGAACCGTCATTTTGGAGAAGCACCACGTCCGTCTCCATAGGCGAATCCATCCGTTCTCACAAGCGGTGAAGCTCAAACGTGAGTCCGAGCTCTGATACCAATTGAAAGGATCGAACGGACCTAAGATGCCACCTAGAGGGGGGGTGAATAGGCGTTTCTGAAAAATTAACACCTTAAATGCGGAAGTGATTAGTAAGTGAGCTTCCAATTTCTTGGAAGCTCTCAATCGGAGTAAATCAACCCCACAAAAGACAAACACACAGTATATGAAAGATATACAAGAATATAGAGTCAATTCCCTGCACCACAAATGATTAGAACAATATAGAGCAAATCCTGTGCAGGAAGGTAATGCCGGACACGTCCGGTAGGGATACCGGACACGTCCGGTAGACCTTGAGTCGCTGAGCCTTTAGGCAATACCGGACACGTCCGGTAGCAATACCGGACACGTCCAGTATTTGCGATTTCGGCACAGAGCTCCAAATCGACTCCGGTTTCTTCTCAACTTTGTCACACCCTGCAGACATACAATCTATGTATATGCTCAACACACAGAACCTGCAGAGATAGCTTGAGCCACACAAATATCGAAAGCGGTAAAAGAGAGAAGACACGATATTTGTTTTACCGAAGTTCGGCACCCCCTCGGGTCCTACTCTTCGTTGAGCCGGCTGCGAACTACCACAAAGGTGGGCTCTAGAGGACACCACAGGTCACTCTAGCCACGGTCTATTTCACCCGCAATGCTCCTTCCACTAGTTGATCTCTTTTGAGGAGAGATCGAACCTTCACAAACTTTCCGAGGCACTCCACAAAGCTCTTGGGTGCTCAACGGCGACGCCTAGTCATCTAGGAATGTAGAGTCCAAGAGTAACGAACGCGCACAACAAGATCGACGATTCACACAAGTGCTCAAGGTGGATTGCTCTCTAATTTTGAATCTCTCTCAACCCACAAATGGATTTGGAAATTAGAGGTCAATCACTCACTAAGAGAGGGTTGGAAAGTGCTTTGGAAGCTCTAGAATGGGTGTGGGAACCAGCAGAATCAGCAGCCTTCAAATGAGAAGGCTTGGGGGTATTTATAGCCCCACCCATGAAACTAGTCGTTTTCTAGCCGTTGGTTTGAAAACGTGAACGTCAGAACTTCCGGTCTAGATCTCGGAACTTCCGACGTTCACTAGAAACACTGTTCATAGAGGTATAACGGCTACTTTTTAGTCAGTGTCGAAAGTCGGGTCGGAACTTCCGACACGTCGGAACTTCCGGGAGATAACCGGAAATTCCGACGAGCTTGCGGCAGGGAGGTTGAGCAGGTCTAGATCCCACTATCGGAACTCGCGTCGGAACTTCCGATGCTGACAGTGTTGGAACTCGGGTCGGAACTTCCAAAGCTGGGAACGTCGGAACTCGGGTCGGAACTTCTGACGCTGGCAGGACAACAAAGCTTTCTACTTGCTGAAAATCCCAGTGTCGGAACTTCCGACTTTAAGGTCGGAACTTCCGACGCTGGAAGTTGACAGCAACCTCTCCAAGTGTTCGTGAAGTGATTTTGTGTCTCTCTTTTGATTTTATTTTTATACTTGAGCACTTAAAGAATCATCTACTATATGTTGCATCCCTCTTAATAGTACGGCTTTCCTAATCACTCAAGATGAATTGAAAAACAAGTTTTAAACCTGTTGAGTTGATCTTTATCGAATTGAAGCCGCTTCTCTTTCACCTTCTTCATTTATAGGAATGCTTGTCATGACTAGAAGTAGATATCCCTCGAGCATAGCCATCTTGAGCATGTGACTTGACTCCATACAAGTGATATGATGAAATCCCAAATGTGTCAAGTCACTTTAATTAATATTGTTGCTAGGAATGTTGATTCTCCACTTAATGTAATCTTCAAGCTTGATTGATCCTTCGACTAAATGCAAGTACTTTCTTCTTCACCCTAGCTAGGTTCTTCGGTCGCCAAGCCGTCGCTTGCCCTTCACCCTTGCTTAGTACCTCGAAGACTCTTTCCTTGCTATCCTCATCATCTTCAAGGCATTCAATCACACTTTGCTTTGAATCCTTTGTTAGCACATGAACCCTGATTATCCCATAATAGAGTAGCCTTTTCATCAATGTCATTTTCATTGTTGTCTTGTGCTTGTGACATGAATATCATACAACAATCCATCATTTTGGCTTTGCATTTCATTTCAAACATATTGTGAGATAAGCTTTTTCTGTTTCACACTAAGCAAACATATTAGACCTTTAATCAATGTTGTCGTCAAATCATCCAAAACATACTTAAGCGCAACATGCACTTTCACATACCAATTGAAGAGAAATGCTCCAAACTAGTTGAAAACTCATCAAGCGAGCAAACTCGAGCAAACTCCCCCTTCAAAAGTGCACACAACTAGGATATGATTTAATTTCTCCCCCTTAGTTGATAATGCACAATCAAGTTTCTCCCCCTCAAATGCATATGAGTCAGAAATGCAGATTAGCAGCTTCAGGAATATAGTCTATAAAATGAAAAGATGCTCTAAAGAGTGCTGATCCAACAACACGTATCAATGCCAGCAAAGGCTCAAACTGATCACCAAATACGAAATATGAACATATGAGCAAAGTGAGCAGGTTTAAGGCATTCAGAAAAGGGTTTCACCGTCAAAATAGCACTGAACATGTATAGACAGGAAGTCAAACAAGTGCTAAGCATGTATATAAGGTGAAATACCCCTAGCAAAGTTCAATCATCATGCTATAGAATGAAACATAGACTTGTGTTTTCAGATTTTATCGGAGTTGCAGCGGTGAATATATACAAGTTCAAATTTCAACATGTGATTGCGAGAGGTTGAAAGCTTGTCATTGCCTAACTTTTCAACCGAGCTAAGCCTATGCATATGCAATCAAAAGCTTAAAGCATCGGTTTCGGTCATACACTACACGGCTCAAGTTTAACTCAATGTGCAATGAGAAACAGTCTCGATACCATGATGTGCTGACAAGCAATCCCATCTCGATCTTTCCAAATTACTTAAACTTGGTTCAATTTTAAAGCAGTGTATGAACATACCAAGCAAGTGAATGACTCAGAACTAGAGACATAGTAACCTAGCATTTATGAGAAGCACAAGTGATTTCAACACATTCTACATATGCTAGTTGCCAATCTCAATGGTGAATAGTTTGAAATTTTAAGTTCATTAAGCATATTCACCATTCATAAAACACCTTAGCTCACAACATGTATCAGTGATCAAAAAGAGCCTAAGCTACAAACATTATCATATAGCATTGGAGCATACACTAAACAGAGCATAGATTCATTCTAAGGAATATAGTCATGAAGCTCAAAAGTGCAAAGATGCATGATGAAATGCAAAGACTAATCTACCCAGAAAGAAAACAAAACAAAACGAAAGAAGTCAGTCTATAATACAACAAACAAAATTTTTCCCCCATCTAAAAGGGGAAACACACACCAAGCTCACCTCTCAACCTAGCAAAGGTTGATTGGTCTAAAAGCTTGGTAAAAATATCGGCCAACTGATGATGAGTATCAACATGTCTTAGGTCGATATCACCCTTCTCAAAATGATCTCGCAGAAAATGAAAGCGCACATCTATGTGTTTGGTCTTAGAATGCAGCACGGGGTTCTTAGCAACACTAATCGCACTCGTGATGTCACAAAGCAAAGGAACTCTAGAAAAGCTTAGACCAAAATCACGCAAAGTGGCCATCATCCAAAGCAACTGGGAACAATAGCTAGCCGCAACAACATACTCAGCCTCTGTGGTAGACTGGGCGACACTAGACTGCTTGCGAGAAGACCAAGATACAAGAGAAGAGCCCAAACACTGACAAGTCCCGGAAGTAGACTTGCGATCAAGTCGGCAACCAGCAAAATCGGCATCACAATAACCGCAAAGGGAGAGGGTGGAAGAAGCAAAATACCAAATCCCAAATTCTGGAGTGAAACGAAGGTACCTCATAATGCGCTTGACCGCCTAACGGTGAGAGGTGCGTGGCTGAAAGGTCCAAATTGGCTAGAGGGGGGGTGAATAGCCTAATTAAAAAACTCTACAAAATTACTTTGGCAAACACTATTAGTATAACAAATGGCGAAGCTTTTTGCGCTAGCCTAATAGTGTGTTGCAAGCCACCTATCCAACAATTCTATCTAATATATCTATGTCACACAAGCAATTAGAGCTAATATCTAATGAGGAATAAAACTAACTAGCTCTAGTACAAGAATGATATACACAATGTATATGAGACAAGTGTGTGCAATAGATAGACTAAGCAAGCTAATCACAACTAGCTACACAAGGAATATAACAAGAGATATACAACAAGTGAAAGTATCTACACAAAAGAAATAGCTCAATGTAAATACACAAAGTAAATGAGCTAGATAGAGGTGGTTTCACCGAGCCTTTGGGATCGCCTAGTAGAGAGCCAATCACCGGTGAAATCCACTTGTGATGCCAATCACCAAGATGTGAAGCAATCACAATAAGCACACGGGACACCAAGATTTATCCCGAGGTTCATGTGCTTGCCGGCACGCTACTCCCCGTTGTGTCGACCAACACTAGGTGACCCGGTGGCTAATCGGCGCAAAGCCAAGCTCACTAAGAGCGCCACAAGAATCTACCACTAGTGAGGTAGCTCAATGACACGAGCAATCCACTAAGGATGCCTCTTGCCGCTTTGGCGAGGTGAGGCTCCA
Organism: Coix lacryma-jobi var. lacryma-jobi; assembly: GCA_009763385.1. Lineage (NCBI taxonomy): Eukaryota > Viridiplantae > Streptophyta > Magnoliopsida > Poales > Poaceae > Coix > Coix lacryma-jobi. The sequence goes on from CM019831.1 coordinate 28,514,699, forward strand.
AAACCTCTCACAATCACGAACGGTGGTGGCCAAGAACAATCACCAATCTTGCCAACAACCACCTCAACGCCTCCAAGCCGTCTAGGCACCGGCAAATGCCAAGAGTAACAAGAAAACTCAATGCCGATGCGAAGAACTAGTGCCACTAGATTTAACTCTATCTAATCACGCACTAGATCACTCAATCTCACTAGGTTTGATCAAATCAACTTGGGAGGTTTGCCAATGCTCACTAGTATGCTTAGGAATCAGAATGTGCAAGAGTGAGTCCAAGTGAGCCGGCCAAGCCCCTTAAATAGGCCATCCAAGTCGGCCTAGCCGTTAGGCTGAAATCGCGACCATCGGACGCTGCCCCAGCGTCCGATGCTCCGGATGGAGCCACATGTCCCCCTGATATGAAATTTGCCTGTTAGATCCCAACGGTCATATCGCTTCGCGCCACGGTTAAAGTGGCATCAGACGCGCCGATGCCAGGCATCGGACGCTCCGATGCCGCTGTTCATTTTAGCTCTTTTCTGTGCTACATCGGACGCTCCGGGACCACCACATCGGACGCTCAACCCCTGCGTCCGATGACACAACAGAAAGGTTCCAGAGAGGGCCAAAACACATCGGACGCGTCCGATGGTTCTGCATCGGACGCAGGCCAGCGTCCGATGCTCCCTGGAAAGCACGCTCGCGCCACGTCACCTGCATCGGACTCTGCAACAGTGTTTCCTCAGCGTCCGTTGCCAGCGTTCGATGCTCCTTCAACATTTGTCAGAAACTAGGGTTTACCATCGGATGCTCCCCAGCGTCCGATGCCCCTCGGACCAACGTCCGATGCTTCCGAACACACTTCTTCTCTTCCGAAAAACGCTGAATCCTGCCTCACAAGCTCGGCAGGAGGGAAAAGGACTATACACTAGTTTCTCTCACTTCTCCATAACTCTTTAACATCCCCTTATCCCAAAAAGTGCCAACACCACCAAGTGTACATCATTGTATGCAAGTGTGTTAGCATTTTGCAAAGCATTTTCCAAGGGGTTTAGTTAGTCTCTCACTAGGTCTATAGCATCAGTATGTTAGAGAACTCCTAGTGGCACTTGAACACCGCATAAGCCGTGAATTATCTCCTCTTAATAGTACGGCTATCTATCCTAAATGTGATCACACTCGCTAAGTGTCTTGATCACCAAAACAAAGAGCCCTATAGGTTATACCTTTGCCTTCGGGCTTCTTTGCTCCATCTCTTCTCTTCTTCTCAAGTTTCACCAATGGTAGAGCACTTGATCTCTTGAGTGTTTGTGGCCATCACCATCCTTCATGGTTGCCACCTAGCTAGCTCCACCACTTGGCTTGGTCACAATCCTTTCTTATAAGCTACACACATGCTTAGCAATAGCATTAGACCAAATAGGTTTAAGCAATTAACCAAAATCAAATTAGGGCTTTCAGCGGCGACGCCTGAAAGCGCGCGCAAAGACACACCGCGAACTGAATATTCGAGTGTGTCGCCGTCAGGTACAGCAGCGACCCGATCATACTCTCGTACTCCTTCTGGTCCACAGCTTCTCCATCCTCGTCCGCATCTAGAGCCATCATGGTTGACATGGGTGTTGGAAGAGGCTTGGCCTCACCCATATCGAACTTCTTCAAAATGTCTTTGGTATACTTGCCCTGGTGCACAAACGTCCCTTCTCGGGGTTGCTTGATTTGCAACCCGAGAAAGAATGTCAACTCGCCCATCATGCTCATCTCAAACTCCCTGCTCATAAGATCTGCAAACTTGACAACCAAAGCATGAGAAGAACCACTGAAAATGATATCATCCACGTAAATCTGAACCAAGAGTGTGTTGTTGCCTTGCTTGAGGAGAAAGAGCGTTTTATCTACACATCCCATTTTAAAACCCTTAACAAGCAAAAAGGTTTTCAACCTTTCATACCAGGCTCTAGGGGCTTGTTTCAAACCATACAAAGCTTTGTGAAGTTTAAAAACATGGTTTGGAAACTTGGGATTTTCAAAACCGGGGGGTTGTTTCACATACACCTCGTCTTCTATGTAGCCATTTAGGAAGGCACTCTTGACAGCATTTGAAAAAGTTTAAAACCCTTGGATGCAGCAAAAGCCAAGAGTATCCTAATTGCCTCCAAATGTGCTACAGGAGCAAAAGTCTCCTCATAGTCTATCCCCTCCTTCTGACTATACCCCTGGGCTACAAGTTTGGCCTTGTTTCTCACAATGTGGCTATCCTCTCCTTGTTTATTTTTGAAAACCCATTTTGTACCAATAGGGTGACACTCAGGAGGAGGTGGAACCAAAACCCAAACCCAATTTCTCTCAAAATTTTCTAACTCCTCATGCATGGCATTAACCCAATCCAGATCAGATAAAGCATGTCCAACATCTCGGGGTTCAAAATCAGCAACAAATGCAGAATGAGCAAAGTGAGAGATTTGTTGTGACCTTATCCGAGTGACACGTTCGTTGATGCTGCCGATCATCTGTTGAGGAGGGTGTTGGCGCTGAATATGTCGTGGCGCCTCTCGAGCTGATGTGACCTCCGCCTCAACAGTAGCTAGTGCCTCCTCGGGTACAAGTGGTACAACCCGAAGTAGTCGATGAAGAGGGGTTGGGGCCGTGAGTCGTCGTAGTAGAAGCCGATCCTAGTGGCACAACAGTTGGAGGTGGTGCTAGATCATCCATACCTTCAGCACCCTCTTCCTCATCATCAAAAAGAGGTTCTCCAACTTCATGATCACCTGCACGCTCAAATCTAGAAGAAGGACAATGCATGGTCTCGTCGAAGGTGACATTGGATGTCTCCATGACTCGGTTAGTATCAAGGTTAAGTACACGATATGCACGAGTATGGTTACCATAACCCAAAAATACACTGTCAGAAGAACCCCAGACTCAAACTTGTCCAAGTTGCCTTTCTTCAGAATAAAACAGTGGCAACCAAAAACTCTAAAATAACTCACTTTGGGCTGTCTTCCAAAATGCAACTCATAAGATGTCTTTTTCAAGAAAGCTCGGAGAAAAATGCGATTGAAAATATAGCATGCAGTGTTTATAGCCTCGGCCCAATACCGCCTAGGAGTCCTATGCTCATCAAGCATCGTCCTGGCCATCTCTACAAGGGTCTGATTCTTCCTCTCTACAACACCATTTTGTGGTGGTGTGTAGGGTGAAGAAAATTGATGCTCCAAACCCAAAGAGTTACAAAACTTTTCAAAGTCCGAGTTTTTGAATTCGATACCATTATCACTCCGAATAGCTCGTATCGAGTTCATAGGGAACTCGTTCTGAAGATGCAAAATCAGATTGCGAGCAAAAGAGAAAGTCTCAGTTTTCTCAGCTAAAAAGAAAACCCACGAATATCTCAAAAAGTCATGGACAACAACAAGTACATACCACTTCCCACCAACCGAGCTCACCCGAGCCGGACCTACAAGGTGCATATGCAAAAACTTTCCAGAGCGCTTGGTCATAACTTGATTCACAGGATGGTGAGGAGCAGCAACCATTTTCCCATGTCTACAAGAATGGCAAACAAGATCGTTCTCCATATGCAATTTGGGAAATCCTCGGATTAGGCCAAGTGAACTAAGCCTTGCAAGCAAGTCAAAGCTCAAATGACCAAGTCTCCTATGCCACTTCCAAAGATCAGAGGAGGAAGGTCCAGCCACAAGACAACGAGAAATGCCAAAAGACTCCAAGAAATTCGCACGAAAGACTTTCCCAAAGGGCGAAATCAAACACACAAGATTGCCCTGAGGATCCAAAATACGACTGAGATTCGGCTTAAAACGAATCTCATAGTCATCATCAAGAAGTTGCAAAACAGAAAGAAGGTTAAAATGCAAGTTAGAAACAAGAGCAACATCACGCAACACAAAGTGCTCATTAACTCGCACCGATCCACGAGACAACACTTTACCTTTGCTATTGTCGCCGAAGGTAATAAACTCCTTTCCGGCAACTGGACTAAGACTGGAGAACCACTTGGTGTTTCCGGTCATGTGCCTTGAACAACCGGAATCCACCAACCAAATGTCTTCCAATTGTTTTACCTACATCAATAAAAAGACATAGGGTGAACATACGGTCCAACACTAGGGTGAGTAAAATGGGAAGAATACCAGTGTTGGGCCGGCTGCTCAAAAGAACGCTTAGTAGCAAAACCATTCCTAGCACGCCTACGGGTAAAGCGATCACAACGCACAGGAAAACGTGGTCCGCTAAGAGAAGAGCGTCCATCGCGATAGTCAAAATATGGTGGAGAAAAATGCTCAACAGCAAAGCCACCGCCACGGGGTCCGTAGCTAGCAAAGCTAGGATCCCATCGGGCAAAATCTCCTTGAGGCCTAGGACCTTGAGGCATTGGACCTCTAGGCCTAGCAACTCTCCTTTGAACATTCGACACATGTACATCATGGAAAGGATGGTACATGTCCGCATTGTTCATCTCCCTTGGACGGCGTTCCTCTCTCTTACGCCGAAAGCAAAACTCCCTCAAGTGTCCATCTCTCCCACAGTGCTCACAATGGTACCTCACCGCTCTCATAGGGGGTTGTTGGTACTCACGGTAGTGGGTGTGGATCACATGGCTCTTTTGTGGCATGAGCTCCTCTTGGATAGGTGGCATTGTGTCTACCTTGTTCCTTAGGTGGTTGGGCTTAGGAGACCACACTTGCTTCTTTGGTGGAGCTCTCAGAGGTTTCTCATGCACTCCATCTTTGGTGTTAGGCTTGAGAGGCTCTTTGGTTGGAATCTTGGTTAGTTTGGGAGTAGTGGTGGAGTTGGGCTTCTCATTTTGGTTAAGACCACTAGACTCTCCAATCTTACCAAAAGAAGCAGCACAATCCATCCCTTGAGCAAAACCTACACCTGGACCTCCTGCAGCACGCTTGAATTGAGCAATCATCATCCCAAGCTGCGGCTCACCCACAAGACACCCATGACAAGATGGTCCGAAGGTATGTGTTTTCTTCCTTGGTTTGCATCTTGTCATGTTTCACATTGGCTATCTCCATCTCCAAGCCCTCACGCAAAGCACACCTAAACACACAAGTGCTATCCGAGCTGGCCTTCTCAAGAGACACAATCTTGACATTCTTCTCTGCCAACTCGGATTGCAAGCCTGCACAAGACTTGCACGCACGAAGCAACGCGAGTCTAGCCCGAAGCTCATCCACCTCTCTGTCACACCCCAAAATTTCCATTTTGGGATGTGAATAGAAAACACTTAATAAAACATATGATTTTTTATTTTTTCTAAAAATTTTCCCAACTTTTATTTAGTTGTTGACAATTTATATATTAGAAAATGTGAGTTTCCAAAATGTTTTAAGAATCCAATCTAATGGTTTGTTGCATATCATGCCTTTGCATAGTGTTTAGGTATGAAAAATGAATTTAAAGTTTTTCAAATGCGCATAGGGTTTGAATAGAAGCAAATCTCTCTTCATCTTTGACCAAGTTTCCATGACCTTGAAATCATGATCAAATCCTTCTTGTTTCAAAAACCTTGATGGATCTTCAAACTTCATCTTGTCAAACACCCAAACTTCTGCTCTTTGAAATCCCAACTAGTCATATCCTAACTTGCTCTTTTATCTTTTCTTTTTCACCTTATATTTGAGCCCCTAATCCATTATGAATGAGTCTTCTCCAAAGCCCAAAATCTATGCTAGATGACCAATCATTGTACATCTTCTCTCTCTGTAAGGACCAGTGTGGCCTAGAGGGGGGGGGTGAATAGGCCTGTCAAAAATCACAGCTCAAAACTTAATCAGTAGAGCCCGGCACTATCGCCCTGATGTCACACCCGATTTTAAGGATAAAACCGAATGCTAATCATATGTGTGCCCAGGACGTCAAATCACACATACAGTGACAAAACAAGGTAGATACCAAAAGTTGTGCTTTATTACATAGCGATAATTAAACATTACAACAAGACTTACAAGTCTTGAACAGGTACACAACGGAAACGGTAAACTAATCTTCAGGAGAACGCCACGATTCCACAGGGACGTTGACTGGTGAACCTCAACCTTCAGTTTCTTGAAACTCCCCATGGCCCTCTTTCCAAACTCCTTTATCTGGTACCCATCCGGGATTTTCATTGATAGTGAAACAAGCGTAAGCGCACCATGCTTAGCAAGTATACCTCAGGGGGTTTATAAAGGCTCAAAAGGCTTGACTCGGTTTGACTGCGGTTAACCATTTTAGTTGGTCATATTTTATTATACCTGAATCACTACTTTAGTGAATAAACCATCCCAAGTTGAAGTATCATTAATCAGGATTAATATCATTCCCAAAAGGTTCCAGGTAGCACCCAATCATAAAGGATCCAGGTCGCTCATGTCCGTGAGCACGGCTGTTATAACAGTTTGATCAAAACTCTGCAGAGTGTGTACAACTTTACCCGTGAGTCGTGATTCCCAAATGCTAGGGTTAATTACTCCCATATCACATCTACCAAGGATGTGCGGCAGGGTCTCACTACGAAGCTGTCACACCCTGAAATTTTCATTTCTAAAATTAGAGTTAAAATGATTTATTTATGAATTTCTGTGCTCATAAAATATAGAGAAATAAAACTTTTCTATAAATTAAAATTTATCCTAGGGTTTAGAAACATGTTTGTGCATTCATATTGGAGCATTTGAGTTTTTGTGATGTGTGGTTTTGGCCAAAATTCTATTTGAATTCAAAATGATTTGCAAACAATTTGAAAATGAATTTTCTAGAAAGGGTTTTGAAAATAAAGACTTTCTGTTTTCAAAAAGTTTGGAAAAGTTTAAAGTTTCAAAAACTTGTTGTTTCGTCTTGTGTTGCGAGTAAGTAAAGTTTTCCAAAACACGTTTAGTAAGTCGTTTATCTTTCTCCGTCTTGTCCATGTCTTTGTTTCCTAGCTCAACCTTTTTGTTGGAATCTTCCAAAAAATATTTTTCCTCTACTTCCCCTCTACTTCCGATCGTTCCTTGGTGCTCATCATTCACCATCGTATCTCCAAAATCACCTCGAGAAGTTTTCTAGCTTTTTCGGGCACTTTTTCTTATTTTTCTGGGATTATAATCTAATTTTTAGATTTCCCAAAATATCTTTTCATGAGCTCCAAATATTTTATTTGAGTTCCTCATGTCTCCAAATGTCTCTGAGAATTTTCCCTGAATTTTCGGAGCCATTGGAGTAATTTTTCGTGACTTAAATATCAATTCTAGACTTTTCTAGAATTATTTTAATCCAGAAATTAAATAATTTCGAAAATAATAAAATCTGTCTTTTTCCTCCCTCCCACAAAGCCCATGTGCAATAATTCTATTAAATTCTAAATATCAACGTCTTTATTTACTAATGGGCTTTTATATTTATTTAGGCCCATTAGTAAAGGTGAGAGTTACAACATCAATTAGTACCGTATTGCTAGTTGATGTGGGGATGAAGAGTTTTTCTCTCCATATATATCCGCACCAACCTCCGGAGGCTCCTCTCATAATTTTCTATACCGTTAACTCTTCCTTTTTACAAATCCATCACTGGCCGTTCTGTGACCCATCTTCTTTTTTTTTTCTTTGGCGAAGAGTTTCCACGCCTCTCTTCTGTTCGTGGTCTCCTGGCCGGCTGGCCCCTGCTCGGCCGATCGAAGGCAGCAGGAACAGCCAGGCGCCGACGCTGTGTGGCCTCGGGCTTTGCCGGCTGCGTCCCTGCCGGCACCAGTAGCAGCCCGCCGAAGCTTCTCCCTTCCAGCTCAGCGCAAGCAGCACCATCAGCTACCGCGGCTGTTCACCTGCAGGCAAAAGATCAAGGTAGATAAAGTTATTTGCAGGTTTGCTACCGAACGAAATTAGTCACCGTTTATTCGTTTTAAACCTATTTTAATCCGTTCAAATTACGTTAGATTCGTTTCGAAAAGATTTTTCAAAACAAATAACTTTATCTACTGTCTTTTATAATTAAAAATTGAGTTAAAACTAATCTAATAATTAGTGTCTTTAATCTTGTTTAAATCATATCTTTTCCATTAAAACTCTGATTAGCGTGAATTTCGCGTCTGTGTGTTCGTAGCGAATCGTAGATCAGTTTTCAAAACTCTTTATCTTGTTTTCTTATGAATGATGTACTGTTCTAATTATAGGCTATGGTTGCTTTGCATGATTGCCTTTGGATGCATGTGTGGTGTTCTGTGATTGTATGTCCAGTCGGTGAGTTATAAGTTGGTGATCAAGAAGAGGTTCGTAATCTAGAGATCATGATCAAGAGTCAACCTTTGGAAGTATACAAGTCAACAGAAGAAGGATCTTGAGTTAAGGCAAGTATAGCAATCGAGTTTTCTTTTCGCAGTCATGATCATGTTACTTAATTAATGTATGCATCGAATGATAAAAATGACTTATTAGCAACTTAAGAAATTATCTGTACGAGCACCTTCGGGATTTACAGTGCAACTGTTGGGGGTTATATGGCTCTGGCTTTAGCTCAGTATGAGGACCTTTTCTAGCTTGTTAGTGGTTACCCGAAAGGGCGCATAAGGCGCTTGACGAGACGGGTATAGTGCGGCTTCTGTCCACGTGTGTATAGGCTGCGTGTTATTATGCCACCTGGAAGGAGGGCTCTACATCCCCTTGCCTTAAGACCTAGTGGCCCTAACTTGTTAGACGAACCTTTGAAAGGCTTCATCGTGAACCCTGCCGACCTTCCTTGGAAGTGGGTTAAGAGGCTGATCACCTCGGGCAAAAGAGCAATTCATGTCTCACAGTGAAAGTGTACACCTTTGCGCAAAGTTTATTAAACTGATATATCAGCCTTGCTCAAGGACACGAGCGGCCTTGAAGACGTAAAGATTATGACTTTTGTTGGTTAACATGTTCATTATTTACCGTTTTATGCTATTCATTATTTATGTTACATTGATCATGAAACTTGGGATCTATATCACTTGTTGCTATACTTGTGGAGTTCAGCATGGACTCACTCTTGTTTTTCCCCACACCTCAGAGAGTTAAGCTTTGGAGAAGCTTAGGTTTGTGATCAACCAGTCAGTTGTCCCTGTGAAGTTGGTGCCTCCATCTGAAGATCGGAGTGTCTTTCCGCTGTCTGCTCTTTAAGGTTATGTTCTTTTGTTTTATATACGTTCTATAAGAGCATTGTCTTTCGATATTACCCTTTAGTTGTTGCTATATGTGAGATTTGACTTCCTGGGCTCACATATGGTGTATACCTGGTTTTGTTCTTAAAACCGAGTGTGACAGAAGCCTTTCCAAAGACGCCCTAACAAGTCGTAGCCGCTGAGGTTTCAGTCTCCCAAGAGTTATAGACACCTTCCCCTAAGGTGACACTCCAAAACCACATAGTGCTCACCCTAGCAGGATAGGGCCCATAAGCTACATGGTACCCCTCTCTTGCCCTTTCGGTAAGCTACAGACGAGCTAGAACAAATCTAAGTAATTAGCTAAGATCAGAGCCATGTGATCCTCATGGTTGTACGGTAAAATCCTGGGTTGCCGCTTTAGGATAGAGTCCTCCAAACCATGTTGCTAAAAAGCATCATTTTAATCACATTACATAAATCATTAGTCAAATTAATTAATCTTGGTTATGCGCGGAAGCATCTATCCAAACATGCATACCAACCCATAGGTTACAAGGATATATGGTACAAAGTAAACTAGGTAAAGTCCTTATAGGCTTTCAATATTAGACACATGCATAAATGAATTATTAAATATTGAATAGGTACAAGGATTTCCTTTGTTACACTTGCCTGTCTTAGACCCTTAGCTTACTGCTGATCTTGATGTCCCAACACTTGCTTCTTGATAACCACGAAGAGATTACACCCTAAACGCGAACAATATCACCATACAAGTCTCCAATACAATCACTATAAGCAAACAATTAATAATCTATTAGAATAGTACACCAAACATTGCTAAAACAAAGATAAAAATCTTCTAAAACTATTCTACGCATTTCTACGAACACGTGAGCGCAAGAATCACTCTAATCGGAGTTTTAAATCAAAAGTTATGCTCAAAACAAGGTTCAATGGCACTTTTGTAAATAAACAGAACTTGTTTTCGAATTAAAACAAATCATTTTCGCCTTTACTGCGCAAGATGGACGGCGGCCACCATTTTCGTAAATTGCAGGTGCTTAAGCGAGAGAAAACCGGACTGAAAAGAAATTAAATTGAATAGCTTGGGACTGCGGGTTGATTTGAGGAAAAGGCGGGAGCTTTTCTGCAAAGTGGCGCTGGCGTGTCTGTTGACCAGGTCGCCAGCTGACGTGGCGGCCACGCGGCAACGCGCGATTGGCGCGGTCCACCACATGGCTGTTGTAACGTAACGGCTCTAATCCCATGGCCCACTGATCACCGTCAACCACTGACAGTCGATCCGTACAGCCAAGAGATTAGGACCGGTTCCGCTACTGGGCTACATCAGTGCCCGATGTCCGCAGGATCACCTCACAATTCAGTGACAATCTCTTTAACATTTTGACAAATAACATCGGAGTAAACAGCGGAAGACTTAGATAACAATAGTTTTACAAACCAGGGTTCCACATAAAATTAAAGTGAAGTTATTACAGACCACAGTTCAAATAGATAGAGTCGGCAAGTAGCATATGACAACAACTTAAGGTAAAGATACATCACCCAGCCCGAGGGTGAATAATCACTCATCGGCCTTATCGGCCTCCTCCTGAACAACGGTCACACAGCAGGGTCCAAGGCATACTGAGGAATCTGCCATACCTGCAACATGGGTAATAAAACCCTGAGTACAAAGGTACTCAACAAGACTTACCCGACTAAAGAAAAAGGGAGAAGACTCAGGAATGCAGGCTTAGGGTAGTCAAGGTAAGGCTTAAGCAAGATCAAGTATTTTGCAGAAAAGCATTTTTTTTGTAAATCTTATCTTATTTTGAAAGATTCAGTATTCCTCAATTCTTCATCATTCATGATTCATTTTACATTTCAAAACATTCCTAGTTGAGAACCACTCTCCGTTGACAGTCAGTGGACCAAGTCTCCATAACCGAGGAGCAACGTTAATCCGGATAAAGAATACTCAGCTGAGGATCCCTATTCACACTGCATATGTAGCACCCAAGCTTGCATATGCCAACCCGTCTTCCACGATTCCTCCAAGATTGGGCCCGGTCCTACGCCACCCGGAAGTACAGTACACCACTCCAATCCGGGCCTCTAACCCACGTGGGTACATGCTACTTCCGCCATCTCTCCACTCCCAGTGCGCGGTTGTCGGTCCAATAATGGATTTCTCGGAGCCAGAGCTTTCCGTAGTATGTGAATAGTTACAAGTCTTGACCAGCAGGCCCCCATACGGATGGTCCCTACATTTTCCAGCCAGCGACAAGCACCTCGGGACTCTAACCCAAGAGTACAGGTCCTGTCAGTTTTTTTTAACCCTGTCCCGGTCGGTGTCAACTGTTGAGTCCCGGACTACAACATGACGGCACCGTACGCAAGGACAACCTCTCCTTCCCATTGACTAAGTACGGATCAGATACTTAGCCAACAGTGGGAGTAAAGCCAAATTCCCATAAAAGTTCTTTAAGTGATCACACTTTTGAAATTGGCATTTTTATTGCAAATCTATTTAATAGCATTGCTAAGCATTTTTCAAATACCTTTTGAAAAGCAGGTATCGGGTGTATCAGTGGTCAAGGTGGATAGTGCATCAATTAGGATAGCACACAACTCCTATAAACCTAATGCAATAATTTAACTCAAAAGCATTTAAGGAAACATTTTATAAATTCAAGGAAAGGGGTTAAATGCACCGGGGCTTGCCTTGGATGGCAAAAAGGACGGACTCGGGGTTGGAGTAGGTGTCGAAGCTCGGGGTCGCCTCGGGGACAGATCCTTCGGTGGCTACCTCGACTTCAGGTCCTTCTTCGTCAACTATACGGATGCAATGATGAATGCTCATGAGAATGATGATATGGACTTAAGGTGCAAGACAATTCCACTGATTCTAGATTACTCTTAAACAAGGCATAGTCGAAATCTAGGTTGAGCATAAAAGGTAACCATTTCTTCCTTAAGCAATATTGATTAAACTAGCCCTTATTATAATTATCCTAAGCACCAACCAAACATAGCATCACAAACATCATAGACCAAAGGGTAGGGGTCTATATCAATCAATCCAAAGATCACATCATCAACACTTATTACCAACCCTAATCCATCTTTTCTATTTTCTTAATTTATTTAAAAGGTCATTTTATGAAGTTGCTCCAAAAATTACCAAATTAATCACATAAGTTCATTATGGTGTAGATAGATGGCAAAACAAATTTCATAATTTTTGGAGGTCATTAAGGTGCTCAAATAAAATCAGACATTAATTAGCAAAAGGCACTATTTAACAATTAAAATAAAAGCTCAAAAATCAACTTGTTCCAAAAGACTTCAAAATTTTACCAGAGGCTAAACATGGCATAAGAAGCTCACAAAAATTTGTCTCATGATTTTTGGAGTTATAAATCACTCTCCAAAAATACCAAAACCTTCATTTTTCAATTAAAAGGGGAATTTTATATTTTCAAATTTTTGCACAAAACCCAAGTTTCATATTTTTATAAAATACTCCAGAGCATAAAGAGTCTACCACAAAAATTTCAGAATTTTTGGATGCACACAGAAAATCATACAAAAAAGAGAAAACAGAACACTATTCACATCTCTCAGAAAAAGAGAAGAGCACTGTGCTCGTTCTAGGCCGGGCTCGGCGAGTCGCGGGGCTCGGGCGAAACGGAGAAGTGAGTCTCAGTCCGAGGCCGGACTCGGGCGAGGCGGAGAGCATGCGCTCGCCGAGGCTTGGGCTCGGGCGAGACGGAAAAACAAGCCTCTGCCCGAGGCGTGACTTGGAGGCTCGGGCGAAGCGGAGGGTCACGCGCTTGCCGAGGCTTGGGCTCGGGCGAAGCGGAGAGGAATCAGAGACCGAAGGCTCGGATGCTTACCACGTGTCGGAGGCAGGGCTCGAGGGTGAGGCTCGACTCGAGGGTGAGGCTCGACACGCTCGGGGAAGAAGATGACCGCGGCGGTGCTCCGGCGGTCCGGCGGTCCTGCGCAGCACATGCGACCGCAAGGGCCGGGTTAGAGTCGCACGGGGCCAAGGAACACAACACGGGGGTCGGTGAGGGATGATCATGGCCGGAGACGGCGAATTCCACGAACCCGAGCTCGCCGGGTTTCGGCCGGGGATGGGGACGGCGAGCTTACGCCGGGCAAACGGAGGCGGGGAAGGTGAAATTGAAGGGTGGGAAAGCTTCACGAGCTCAAGGCGGAGCTTTAGGGCTAGCTGGTGGAGAGGCGGAGTGTCTGGAGAGGTCCGGCCACGGTGGCGGAGGTGAAGTGCGGAGGTCGGGCTCCGGCGGGCTTATATAGCCACGGCCAGGGGCCGGTAGAGACCTCGGGCTACGCGGGTAAGGTTTGCGGGGGCGTGCGCACTCGATTGCGCTCTGGCGGTCGAGCTGGCGTGCAGCCGGGGCTCGGGCGCAATGCTCGGCCGGCGATGGCCACGCGGCGGCGGCGGCTGGGCACTGTAGGGGCCGAGAGCGATGGTCAGCGCTCGCGTGCGGGCGCGGAGGGAACAGGGGAACAGCGGCGACAGGTTGGTGGCGCGTGGGGAGCAGCCGCCTGCGCTGCAGCCGCAGCGCCGGCGCCATGGCCGGGCCCCCCCTGGCCTCTGGCTCTACGGGAAGAAGAACAGTGCTAGGGTCTAGGGTTTGACTTTTGGCTGGTTTCTGAATTTTGCAAAAATCTCCCAAAATTTGAACTGTGCGACAAAAACTCCAAATACCAAAGTTGTTCAGAAAAAAGAGATCTACAACTTTGTCAATATGCACATTTTCAAATTCCAAATAGTTTTTGAACTAAATTCAAAAACAGAAAAGGGGACACTTTTCAAATTTGATTCAAATCAAAATTACTTTGGATTTCAAACTGAAACTTGAAAATCTTCCAATATGAAAGTTGTTCCATTTGACAAAACCTATAACTTTGCTAATACACACTTTTTCTGAAACTCAATAGTTTTCGAATAACTTTTTAAAACTGAAAAGGGGACAAAAACTGGAATTTGAATGAATTTGAAATTACTTCAAATTTTATATAGAAACATGGAAATCTGTAAATACCAAAGTTGTTCCTCTAGGTCAGATTCACAACTTTGCTTTTTGAACCAACTCAAAATTTTGAATTTTGAAAAAGTTATTTAAAAGGGAATAAATCCAGGATTTGGGATTTTAGGGTTTTGCAAAAGGAAATTCAATTCAAATCTGATTTTTGAACTTTGATCAAAGCAACAAACATCAGGGCACTAAATTTGAACAAGAATTACATAGAACTAGGCACAGAGGTGAAATTACCATTTTGCCCTTATAGGAAGAATGGGCTAATAAGGGTTTTTGCAATAGAGGTACATCACATAAAATGATACATTAAGCAAATGCATACACATGAAATCATGATCAAGATGATTAATGATGCTAATGATGATATGTCAAGTTAATTACATGCTTAAACACCAGAGGTGTTACAGCCTTCCCCCCTTAAAGAAATCTCACCCCGAGATTCTGCGTCTTAAGAAAGGACAAAGAAGGGAAAAGACAAAACTTTACATAGACAGGGATTCGAGAAAGTCGGGATAGTTCTTTGCCAAGAAGTCTTCAGATTCCCAAGTAGCTTCTTCTTCAGAGTGCTGGTTCCACTGGATTTTGTACCACCTTGTGGTAGTTCTTCGAGTAACTCGATCTTTGTGATCCAACACGCGAACTGGATATTCTGAGTAGGATAGATCAGGCTCTAGCTCGACACCTTCAACTTCCACGACATGTTCTGGTACTCGGAGACACTTCTTGAGTTGGGAGACATGGAAAACATTGTGGACAGCAGAGAGATGATCGGGCAACTTCAGCTTGTAAGCTACCTTGCCACAACATTCCAAAATCTCAAACGGACCAATGTAGCGGGGTGCTAACTTTCCCTTGACTCCAAAACGAGTGACTCCTTTGGTTGGTGAGACCTTGAGATATACGTAATCTCCAACTTGAAACTTCAGAGGTCGACGTCTCTTGTCAGCATAACTCTTTTGTCGGGATTGGGCAATCTTCATGTTCTCTTGTATCTGCTTGACTTTCTCTTCCATATCTTTGACCAGGTCAACTCCAAAGAATTCTCTTTCTCCGGGCTCAGACCAACTGAGGGGTGTACGGCAACGACGACCGTACAGTGCTTCAAAGGGTGCCATTTTGATGCTTTCTTGATAACTGTTATTGTATGAGAACTCTGCCAAGGGCAAACAGTCATCCCAAGTATCAGCGAAAGTGAGCACACATGCTCTCAACATATCCTCTAACACTTGGTTGACTCGCTCAGTTTGTCCATCTGTTTGCGGATGATATGCTGTACTATGCAAGAGCTTGGTTCCAAGTGAGGTATGGAACGCTTTCCAGAACTTTGCGACAAACTGAGTACCACGATCTGAGATGATGGTCTTGGGTATTCCATGAAGCTTCACTATGTTGTTCTTGTACAAGGCGGCATACGTGGGGACGGCATAGCTGGTCTTGACTGGCAGAAAGTGAGCTTGTTTGGTGAGTCGGTCCACGATTACCCAAATGGAATCAAAACCTTTCCGAGTCTTGGGTAGTCCATTGATAAAATCCATGCTGATATCTTCCCACTTCCAGGCAGGTACAGATAAAGGCTGCAATTCTCCTCCAGGCTTCATGTGCACGGCTTTGACTTTCTGACAAGTGTCACAGCGAGCGACATAGCGAGCGATTTCAATCTTCATCTTTGTCCACCAGAATCTCTACCTTAGATCCTGGTACATCTTGTTGCTGCCGGGGTGGATGGAAAACCTAGACAGGTGTGCCTCATCAAGGATCAACTGTCTCAACTCAGGCACTTTGGGAACTACTAGACGGTTCTTGAACCAAACAACTCCTACATCATCGATCCTGAAACAATCAGCCTTACCGGTCTGGACCTTTTTGATGATGTGCTTGATTCCGGGGTTATCTTTCTGTGCAGCGATGACCTGTTCCTTGACCGATGTTTCTACCCTGACATTGTTCAGGCTTCCTTGCGGAACGATCTCAATACCCATCCTTTCAAGAGCATGGCACAAAGAAAGATCATAGGGCTTTGTCGTCAGACAGTTGCAGTATGACTTGCGACTGAGGGCATCGGCAACTACATTTGCCTTACCAGGATGGTAATGCACTTCGATATCATAGTCCTTGATTAACTCAAGCCATCTTCGCTGCCTCATGTTCAGCTCTTCTTGGGTGAAGATATACTTCAGGCTCTTGTGATCGGTGTACACGTTGCAGGTACTGCCCAACAGATAATGACGCCATATCTTCAAAGCATGCACCACTGCTGCTAACTCAAGGTCATGGGTTGGATAATTCTCCTCATGTCGCCTAAGCTGCCGTGAGGCATAAGCGATCACTCGACCTTCTTGCATCAAAACACAGCCTAACCCAGTACCCGATGCATCACAGTATACATCAAAGGGTTTCTCGATGTCTGGTTGAGCTAGGACTGGTGATGTAGTCAGTAGTTTCTTCAAGGCTTGAAAAGCTTGCTCACAGGCTGTTGACCAAACAAAATCCACGGAATTCTTCAACAACTCTGTGATAGGCTTGGCAACTCTGGAGAAGTCTGGGATGAAACGGCGATAGTATCCCGCCATTCCCATGAAGCTGCGAACTTCGCGGACAGTGGTAGGTGGCTCCCAATCCAAGATATCTGCCACCTTTTCAGGGTCAACTGACACACCTTCAGCGGACAGGACATGACCAAGGAATTGAATTCGATCTAGCCAGAATTCACATTTACTGAACTTGGCATACAGCTGGTGATCTCTGAGACGAGAGAGAACGACACGAAGATGCTTGGCATGATCTTCAGGAGTTCTTGAATAAACAAGGATGTCGTCAATGAACACGACTACAAATTTATCGAGCTCTGGCATGAACACAGAGTTCATGAGATACATGAAATGAGCGGGGGCATTGGTCAAGCCAAAAGACATGACCAAGTACTCATATAGACCGTATCTGGTGGTGAAAGCTGTTTTGGGAATATCTTCGGGACGAATTTTTATTTGATGATAGCCAGATCTGAGGTCGATCTTGGAAAACACCCTGGCTCCGGATAACTGGTCAAACAGAAGATCAATACGAGGCAAGGGATATTTATTTTTGATGGTGACCTCGTTGAGCGGGCGATAGTCAACGCACAGACGAAGGCTTTTGTCCTTCTTCTTCACAAAGATAGCAGGACAGCCCCAAGGAGATGAACTTGGGCGAATGAGACCCTTATCCAATAGCTCTTGCAATTGGATCTTCAGCTCTGCCAACTCTCTGGGAGGCATTCGATAAGCTCTACGGGCTATAGGAGCAGTCCCGGGCTTTAGCTCTATGGCAAACTCAACATCACGGTCGGGAGGCAGACCAGGTAAATCTTCAGGAAAGACATCAGGGAACTCACAGACTACAGGGATGTCACGGATCCCTTGATCATAGGTAGCATTTAGCTGAGTGGTAGCTGGTTTTGAAGGCATAGGAAGTTGGAGAAGGAGTTTGGAGGTACTGTTAGGAATATCCACTCTCACAACTCTATTCAAGATGTCTATCATGGCTTTATACTGACACATCCAATTCATGCCTAAGATGACATCTATCTCTTGATCGCGCAGTACTATCATGGTGGTAGGAAAGACATGTTTCCCCAACATTACTGGTATACTGCGGACCACTTCCTTAGTATTTATCCGCCCTCCAGGCGAAAGTATGCAGAAACTTTCTTTTAACTCCCCCATGGGTAACTCATGCTTGATGACAAAAGTGCGACTGATGAAGGAATGCGATGCACCAGAATCAAACAAGACGACTGCAGGATGATTGGCAACAGGGAACCTACCGAGCATGACGGGCTCTCCGTCTGGGATGTTACTGACGGTGGTGAAGTAGACTTGCCCGTGCTTCCTGACAAGCTTGCCCTTCTGGACGTGCTGCTGCGGTGCACGGTGCTGCTGCTGTGATCCTCCAGGGCCTTTCTGTGCATGCTGGGCATTCTTCTTGGGTTTAGGGCAGTCGCGAGACCAGTGACCAACTTGGCCACAGTTGTAGCATGGATGGTTGTAAGCTGTTTGTGGGGTGGTGATACGAACACCGGGGGCGTTCGGCTGAGTGGCACTTTGCTGGTTGGCATTGTGGGTGGTGGCCGCGGTACGAACGACCACTTGCTGATGGGGGTATGGGGCACGGTTTTGGTGGTGGCTGGGGTGGTAGATGATTCTTGGGCGCTTATGGTTGCTGGAGAAACTGCTAGACCCAGCCTTCTTCTTCTTCTTCTCTTCCTGATACTGGCGGTTGCTTTCCTCGAAAGCAACAGCACGGTCAACGACATCATGGTAGGATCCGTTTAGGTTGTTGGACAGACCTCTGCGAATCTTAGGGTGCAGACCCCTGAGAAAACAATCTCTCTTCTTTTCCTCTGTGTTGACATAGTCGGAAGCATACTGGCTGAGGTGGTTGAATTGTCCCACGTACTGCATGACGGTGGAATCCTTCTGTTGCAGGGCCAAGAACTGATCCAACTTCATTCTCATCAATCCCGAAGGGATGTGATGTGCTCTGAAAGCGGTACGGAACTCTTCCCAGGTCAGCTGGTGACCTTCTGGCTGGGCCGCCAACAGGTTGGCGTACCAGGCACTTGCAGGACCACGGAGCTGCTGAGAAACGAACCTAGGCTTCTGGATCTCCGTGCAGTGCAGTAGACTGAACTTCTGTTCCATGGTGCGTAACCAGTCGTCAGCCTCGAGAGGTTCATCGGCCTTTGTGAAGACCGGTGGGCGTGTTTCAGTGAATTCCACATAGGTTGTCTCTAGGTTGTTGCGGCGACCACGGTTGCCGTTGTTCTGCTGCCCTTGATTCTGAGCCATCAGATTGGCAGCGGCGGCCAAGGCTGCAATGGCATCAGCTAGGGTAGCTGGTACAGGTGGAGGGTTTGGGATGTTGGCATCATCAGAACCTCCGGCTCCGGTACGGGTGTTCACAGGCATCTGTATAAGCAACTCGGAACTCAGCATATATGGACAAAGGTTCTGAAACAACTTGATTGATAACTTCACTGATACAAAGATAGCTGACTTGATAAAGATGACAACAGACTGATAAGGTACGAAAAGAAAGATACATGCCAGACTTGGCAACAGACAGACTAACGCTCCCAAACCTAGACTAAGGTTTTAGGTAAGCAGATGGTACAGACACAAGGAGTCTAATCATCATCGATGAAGATCAACTCTTCGTCATCATCATCATCCTCGATGATAAGCTCAGGCTCTTCCTCCTCATCTTCATCTTCAACGTGGACATCTTCAGCAGGTTCCACTTCCACGTTCTGATCGGGCTCGTGTTCCACTTCAGGTTCCTCCACGATTCCGTCTTCAGGGTCTTCCATAACCGGGGGTACCAAGGGATGGAGTTGATCATGCAGTTGATGCACTTCCTCGTGAAGCATATCATTGTACTGCTCGATCTGGGCGGTGTATTGCTGCAGTCCATGGAGCTGGGTTCTGACCACGTCCTCGCGGGTCCAAGCATCATTGCGCTGCTCGATAGCGCGAATCGTGTTCCGGTTAGCCTGTTCCAAGGAAGCTCGTGCCTCATAAAACTCCATGCGAGAAAGGTAGAAGTCATGCTCCATGTTCTCCATTTCAGCCTTCAGATTCTTAATTTCCTCCTTCAGCTGCTTGCGGGTGCGGCGGGGAAAGCGACGACTATTGGAGGATTCTCCAATCTCTTCTCCGGTGCGTGGCGCCAGCTGGTGACGCGGCACACCGTTCGGTCCAGTCGACTTGCGAGCAGTCCGCTTGATGATGGCCATATCTGGACAAGAGGTTATAGATGAGAAAGGCTAGCAAGAAAAAGGTATAGGCATACTAACCCAACGAACTCTTTTATATACTTAAGTGAATGTGACATGATGCATGAATCGTTCCTACGGAACAAGGCAATGCAACTACTAAGGTAAGGTACATAGGGCTTATACAAGTTGTCTTGCTACTAGTTGCCAAAGACAAGATGAGATGAGAGAAGCAATTTGGACTCAAAATAGTCAAGTTTAGTTTTCATTAAAAACATTTTGAAGTTTTCGCAAAAGATTGCAACGTCATAATGAGATGCTCTGATACCACTCTGTAACGTAACGGCTCTAATCCCATGGCCCACTGATCACCGTCAACCACTGACAGTCGATCCGTACAGCCAAGAGATTAGGACCGGTTCCGCTACTGGGCTACATCAGTGCCCGATGTCCGCAGGATCACCTCACAATTCAGTGACAATCTCTTTAACATTTTGACAAATAACATCGGAGTAAACAGCGGAAGACTTAGATAACAATAGTTTTACAAACCAGGGTTCCACATAAAATTAAAGTGAAGTTATTACAGACCACAGTTCAAATAGATAGAGTCGGCAAGTAGCATATGACAACAACTTAAGGTAAAGATACATCACCCAGCCCGAGGGTGAATAATCACTCATCGGCCTTATCGGCCTCCTCCTGAACAACGGTCACACAGCAGGGTCCAAGGCATACTGAGGAATCTGCCATACCTGCAACATGGGTAATAAAACCCTGAGTACAAAGGTACTCAACAAGACTTACCCGACTAAAGAAAAAGGGAGAAGACTCAGGAATGCAGGCTTAGGGTAGTCAAGGTAAGGCTTAAGCAAGATCAAGTATTTTGCAGAAAAGCATTTTTTTTGTAAATCTTATCTTATTTTGAAAGATTCAGTATTCCTCAATTCTTCATCATTCATGATTCATTTTACATTTCAAAACATTCCTAGTTGAGAACCACTCTCCGTTGACAGTCAGTGGACCAAGTCTCCATAACCGAGGAGCAACGTTAATCCGGATAAAGAATACTCAGCTGAGGATCCCTATTCACACTGCATATGTAGCACCCAAGCTTGCATATGCCAACCCGTCTTCCACGATTCCTCCAAGATTGGGCCCGGTCCTACGCCACCCGGAAGTACAGTACACCACTCCAATCCGGGCCTCTAACCCACGTGGGTACATGCTACTTCCGCCATCTCTCCACTCCCAGTGCGCGGTTGTCGGTCCAATAATGGATTTCTCGGAGCCAGAGCTTTCCGTAGTATGTGAATAGTTACAAGTCTTGACCAGCAGGCCCCCATACGGATGGTCCCTACATTTTCCAGCCAGCGACAAGCACCTCGGGACTCTAACCCAAGAGTACAGGTCCTGTCAGTTTTTTTTAACCCTGTCCCGGTCGGTGTCAACTGTTGAGTCCCGGACTACAACATGACGGCACCGTACGCAAGGACAACCTCTCCTTCCCATTGACTAAGTACGGATCAGATACTTAGCCAACAGTGGGAGTAAAGCCAAATTCCCATAAAAGTTCTTTAAGTGATCACACTTTTGAAATTGGCATTTTTATTGCAAATCTATTTAATAGCATTGCTAAGCATTTTTCAAATACCTTTTGAAAAGCAGGTATCGGGTGTATCAGTGGTCAAGGTGGATAGTGCATCAATTAGGATAGCACACAACTCCTATAAACCTAATGCAATAATTTAACTCAAAAGCATTTAAGGAAACATTTTATAAATTCAAGGAAAGAGGTTAAATGCACCGGGGCTTGCCTTGGATGGCAAAAAGGACGGACTCGGGGTTGGAGTAGGTGTCGAAGCTCGGGGTCGCCTCGGGGACAGATCCTTCGGTGGCTACCTCGACTTCAGGTCCTTCTTCGTCAACTATACGGATGCAATGATGAATGCTCATGAGAATGATGATATGGACTTAAGGTGCAAGACAATTCCACTGATTCTAGATTACTCTTAAACAAGGCATAGTCGAAATCTAGGTTGAGCATAAAAGGTAACCATTTCTTCCTTAAGCAATATTGATTAAACTAGCCCTTATTATAATTATCCTAAGCACCAACCAAACATAGCATCACAAACATCATAGACCAAAGGGTAGGGGTCTATATCAATCAATCCAAAGATCACATCATCAACACTTATTACCAACCCTAATCCATCTTTTCTATTTTCTTAATTTATTTAAAAGGTCATTTTATGAAGTTGCTCCAAAAATTACCAAATTAATCACATAAGTTCATTATGGTGTAGATAGATGGCAAAACAAATTTCATAATTTTTGGAGGTCATTAAGGTGCTCAAATAAAATCAGACATTAATTAGCAAAAGGCACTATTTAACAATTAAAATAAAAGCTCAAAAATCAACTTGTTCCAAAAGACTTCAAAATTTTACCAGAGGCTAAACATGGCATAAGAAGCTCACAAAAATTTGTCTCATGATTTTTGGAGTTATAAATCACTCTCCAAAAATACCAAAACCTTCATTTTTCAATTAAAAGGGGAATTTTATATTTTCAAATTTTTGCACAAAACCCAAGTTTCATATTTTTATAAAATACTCCAGAGCATAAAGAGTCTACCACAAAAATTTCAGAATTTTTGGATGCACACAGAAAATCATACAAAAAAGAGAAAACAGAACACTATTCACATCTCTCAGAAAAAGAGAAGAGCACTGTGCTCGTTCTAGGCCGGGCTCGGCGAGTCGCGGGGCTCGGGCGAAACGGAGAAGTGAGTCTCAGTCCGAGGCCGGACTCGGGCGAGGCGGAGAGCATGCGCTCGCCGAGGCTTGGGCTCGGGCGAGACGGAAAAACAAGCCTCTGCCCGAGGCGTGACTTGGAGGCTCGGGCGAAGCGGAGGGTCACGCGCTTGCCGAGGCTTGGGCTCGGGCGAAGCGGAGAGGAATCAGAGACCGAAGGCTCGGATGCTTACCACGTGTCGGAGGCAGGGCTCGAGGGTGAGGCTCGACTCGAGGGTGAGGCTCGACACGCTCGGGGAAGAAGATGACCGCGGCGGTGCTCCGGCGGTCCGGCGGTCCTGCGCAGCACATGCGACCGCAAGGGCCGGGTTAGAGTCGCACGGGGCCAAGGAACACAACACGGGGGTCGGTGAGGGATGATCATGGCCGGAGACGGCGAATTCCACGAACCCGAGCTCGCCGGGTTTCGGCCGGGGATGGGGACGGCGAGCTTACGCCGGGCAAACGGAGGCGGGGAAGGTGAAATTGAAGGGTGGGAAAGCTTCACGAGCTCAAGGCGGAGCTTTAGGGCTAGCTGGTGGAGAGGCGGAGTGTCTGGAGAGGTCCGGCCACGGTGGCGGAGGTGAAGTGCGGAGGTCGGGCTCCGGCAGGCTTATATAGCCACGGCTAGGGGCCGGTAGAGACCTCGGGCTACGCGGGTAAGGTTTGCGGGGGCGTGCGCACTCGATTGCGCTCTGGCGGTCGAGCTGGCGTGCAGCCGGGGCTCGGGCGCAATGCTCGGCCGGCGATGGCCACGCGGCGGCGGCGGCTGGGCACTGTAGGGGCCGAGAGCGATGGTCAGCGCTCGCGTGCGGGCGCGGAGGGAACGGGGGAACAGCGGCGACAGGTTGGTGGCGCGTGGGGAGCAGCCGCCTGCGCTGCAGCCGCAGCGCCGGCGCCATGGCCGGGCCCCCCCTGGCCTCTGGCTCTACGGGAAGAAGAACAGTGCTAGGGTCTAGGGTTTGACTTTTGGCTGGTTTCTGAATTTTGCAAAAATCTCCCAAAATTTGAACTGTGCGACAAAAACTCCAAATACCAAAGTTGTTCAGAAAAAAGAGATCTACAACTTTGTCAATATGCACATTTTCAAATTCCAAATAGTTTTTGAACTAAATTCAAAAACAGAAAAGGGGACACTTTTCAAATTTGATTCAAATCAAAATTACTTTGGATTTCAAACTGAAACTTGAAAATCTTCCAATATGAAAGTTGTTCCATTTGACAAAACCTATAACTTTGCTAATACACACTTTTTCTGAAACTCAATAGTTTTCGAATAACATTTTAAAACTGAAAAGGGGACAAAAACTGGAATTTGAATGAATTTGAAATTACTTCAAATTTTATATAGAAACATGGAAATCTGTAAATACCAAAGTTGTTCCTCTAGGTCAGATTCACAACTTTGCTTTTTGAACCAACTCAAAATTTTGAATTTTGAAAAAGTTATTTAAAAGGGAATAAATCCAGGATTTGGGATTTTAGGGTTTTGCAAAAGGAAATTCAATTCAAATCTGATTTTTGAACTTTGATCAAAGCAACAAACATCAGGGCACTAAATTTGAACAAGAATTACATAGAACTAGGCACAGAGGTGAAATTACCATTTTGCCCTTATAGGAAGAATGGGCTAATAAGGGTTTTTGCAATAGAGGTACATCACATAAAATGATACATTAAGCAAATGCATACACATGAAATCATGATCAAGATGATTAATGATGCTAATGATGATATGTCAAGTTAATTACATGCTTAAACACCAGAGGTGTTACAGCTGTGGACCTGCTGCTGTGGCGGTATGGACTGGGTGCACGAGTGCACCGGTGGACCGGTTACAGAGCGAAGCGGTAAGTTCTAATCTGGGCCATCGATGCTTCGATCAACGACGCAAGACGGATTTGGGGAGGCTTCGGGGTTAAGCCCGACGGCCGGGCGGCGATTCCGTGGCGGACCGCCATGGGAGGCTGCCGGAGCTCGGCGGTGGGTCGCCGGTTCGGCGTTTTCGGCAGTCCCAACCCTAACCGAGGCTACGGGGGAGGTCTACGGGGTCTCGCGAACTCGGGAAGGGGTCTTTTCGGCGGTGGTGCCATGGCCGGAGATCCGGAGCTCGCGGTTTAAGCATTACCGTGCCCTAGACTCGAAAATAAAGACATGGGGAGGAAGAGAGCTTTACCGCGGGCTCGAAGAGGGAGCTCGCGATGCTGGGGCAGCTCCACGACGGCCAGAGTAGTGCGGAGGGCGGGAAGAAGAAATCCCGAGCTCGACGACAGGAGAAAGGGAGTGAAGGGGGCTCGACCCGGGGGCTTTTATAGGGGAAGAGCGCGGACGACGCGGCGGTTACGACCGAGGGCGTCAAGGAGCGCCTTGATGGCCCTCAATCACTCGGTGGAGTGATTGCATCGGCGTAAAGACGAGGCGGGGAGGACGGCGGCTCGGTGAAGAAGAACAGATGGGGCGCTGACGACTGGGTCCTGCAGACCAGTGAGAGAGAAAGGGGAATGGGCATGGGCCGCTGCAGCTGACACGCGGGGGCCACGACGCAGAGAGAGCAGGAGCGTGGGCGAGCGGGCTGCAGGCCACGATTGGGCCGCGGCATGCGCAAAGCGGAAGGGGAGGGAACGGGCCGCTGGGCTGGCCGTTTCCTGTGCGCGAGAGCAAAGGAGGCAGGCCGCAGGTGGGCGGTAGGCGCCAGGCCGGCCCAAGCGCGAGGAGTGGAGAGGGAGCGGGTTGCTGGTGCCGGGCTTGGGCCAAGCCCGATGCGGGAAAGGAGAAAGGGGAGGGGTGGAGAGCTGGGCCGAAAATGGCTTGTGGGCTAGATAGGAGGAAGGATGAGAGAGTTTAAAAGAAAAGCTTTTTATTTTCTAAAAGCTCAAACTTTGTTCAAATTCAAATTTGCATTTGAATTTGAACACAACCAACCTATCCTACACTCAAACAAAAATATTATGCACCGGCATGAATGCAACAAAAAATATTTCTACGCTCTAGGGTTTATTTTAATTAATCAAAAATTATTATTTGACTTATGTTAAATGCTCAGAAAATTAAATAAATGCTCAAATTTATTACTAAATTACGAAAATGAAATTTAGGGTGTTACAAACCTACCCCCCTTAGGATGAATCTCGTCCTCGAGATTCGGATGAAGGTTCGAAGAGATGGGGATGCTCTGATCTGAGATCTTCTTCTCTTGCCCAAGTTGCCTCATCTTCTGAATGTCGGTTCCACTGAACTTTGCACATTTTGATTATCTTGCTTCTTGTGACTCTTTCAGCTGTTTCCAAAATTCTCACTGGATATTCTTTATAAGAGAGATCCTCCTGGATATCAAGCTCATCTAAAGGTAACTGTTCTTCGGGTACCCTTAAGCACTTCTTGAGTTGTGATACGTGAAAGACATCATGCACACCAGACAAACGCTCAGGTAGCTCTAACTGATAAGCTACTTCTCCTCTTCTTGCAAGGATTTTGAAAGGTCCCACATACCTAGGAGACAACTTTCCTGTGGTATGAAACCTCTTGACTTTTCTCATAGGTGATACTTTGAGATATACGTAGTCACCTACTTTAAACACCAAATCTCTTCTTCTAGTATGAGCATAACTCTTTTGGCGAGATTGTGCAATCCTCAAGTTTTCTCTCACTGTTTGCACTTGCTTTTCTGCCTCTTGCAAAACTTTTGGTCCAAAAACTTGACTTTCGCCTGACTGATTCCAGAATAACGGTGTTCTACACTTTCTGCCATATAACACTTCAAACGGTGCCATCTTGAGACTTTTCTCATAACTATTGTTATAAGAGAATTCCGCATAAGGCAAACTCTTATCCCAACTTGTCCCATATTGCAAAGCACAAGCTCTTAACATATCCTCTAAGATCTGATTTGTTCTCTCTATTTGCCCATCTGTCTGCGGATGATAAGCTGAGCTGAAGTTCAACTTTGTATCCATAGACTCATGTAGTTTCTGCCAAAAATGAGATGTGAACTGTGTTCCTCTATCAGAAACTATCTTCTTTGGTACACCATGTAGACATACAATCCTTTCCATATATAACTCTGCCAACTTTGCGCCAGTATAGGTAGTCTTAACGGGAATGAAATGTGCTACTTTGGTCAATCGATCCACGATTACCCAGATAGAATCATATCCTTTCTATGTACGGGGTAAACCTGTTATGAAGTCCATACCAACTTCTTCCCATTTCCACTCAGGTATCTTCATAGGCTGAAGTAAACCTGCTGGTCTCTGATGTTCTGCCTTTACTCTTTGACAGGTGTCACACAATGCCACATATTCTGCTACTTCTCTTTTTAAGCCGTACCACCAATATCTTTCTTTAAGATCGAGATACATTTTAGTACTCCCTGGGTGTATGGAATAAGCTGAGTTATGAGCTTCTCTCAAGATAGACTCTCTGATTGATTTCACATCTGGTACACATATTCTTTTGCCAAACCATATTGTTCCCTGTTCATCCATATGAAAACCAGGGGCTTTGCCAACTACAATTCTTTCAGCAGTATCTGTGATCTTCTCATCATCAAGCTGTCCTTTATGAATTTCTTGTTCCAGAGTAGGCTCTACTACCAACTCCATAGTATTAGCCACAATACCCAAATTAAGATGTTTGAAATCATCACACAATTCCTTGGGTAACTGAGTAGCATAGGCCATGTTGACATAACTCTTTCTGCTTAAAGCATCTGCCACGACGTTTGCCTTTCCAGGATGGTAATACAGTTCAAGATCATAATCTTTAATTAATTCCAACCATCTATGCTGCCTCAAGTTTAAATCTGACTGAGTGAATATATACTTCAAACTCTTATGGTCAGTATAAATATCACTCTTGTGTCCAATCAAGTAATGTCTCCATATCTTGAGAGCATGTACCACTGCTGCTAACTCTAGGTCATGAGTCGGATAATTTAGTACATGTTTTCTCAACTGCCTAGATGCATAAGCAACGACTCTGCCTTCTTGCATAAGAACACAACCAAGACCTTGTCGCGAAGCATCACAATATATAGAGAAGCTTTTAGTGATATCAGGCATGATGAGCACTGATGCTGAGGTTAATCTTTTCTTTAACTCCTCAAAACTTTCTTGGCACTCTTCAAACCATATAAACTTGGCATTCTTTAATAACAGAGTTGTCATAGGTTTTGCAATCTTTGAAAATCCTTCAATGAACCTTCTGTAATACCCTGCCATTCCGAGAAAACTACGGATCTGACACATCCTGAGGCGGATTCCAGTTCAACACATCCCTGACTTTGTTAGGGTCCACTGCTACACCACCATTTGAAATGACATGACCAAGGAAAGATACTTCCTTCAACCAGAATTCACATTTGCTGAACTTTGCATAAAGTTGATGTTCTCTGAGTTTCTGTAACACAAGCCTCAAATGCTCTTCATGTTCTTCTTCATTCTTGGAGAATACCAGAATATCATCAATGAATACCACCACAAATTTATCAAGATATTCCATAAATACTTTGTTCATCAAATACATGAAGTAAGCGGGTGCATTGGTTAACCCAAAGGACATAACTGTATATTCATAAAGCCCATAACGAGTTGTGAAAGCGGTTTTAGGAATGTCAGACGGACGAATTCTCAATTGATGATACCCTGAACGAAGATCAATCTTGGAGAATACACATGCACCTCTCAACTGATCGAACAAATCATCAATTCTTGGCAATGGGTATTTGTTCTTGATGGTTACTTCATTGAGAGATCTGTAATCCACACACATTCTCTGTGTCCCATCTTTCTTTTCAGCTAACAAGACTAGTGCTCCCCAGGGTGAAGAGCTAGGACGTATGTAACCCTTATCCTGTAATTCTCTTATTTGTTTCTTAACATCTTCTAACTCATTTACTCCCATTCTGTATGGTCTCTTTGCAATTGGTGCAGTTCCAGGTAAAAGATCAATTATGAACTCAACGTCACGTTCAGGTGGCATTCCTGGCAAATCATCCGGAAATACATCTGGAAACTCATTCACTATTCTGATATCTTCGAGTATAACACTTTTCATCTGATTGACCATAACAATCTCGGGTTCAGGCGAGATAGCTTTGAATTCAACTTCCTCACCAGACATAGATGTCAAGAGTATGAAACTGTTTTCACCTCGAACGACTGCTTTTCGTGGTCTTAACCAATCTCTTCCAAGAATCATATCAATCCCTAAAGTTTTCAACACAATAGGATTCGCCATAAATTCTACCCCCCTTATTTCAAGACTTACAGTGGGGCATTTCTGTGTAGCTTGTACTTCTCCATTCAGTGAACTGACTAACATATGCTTCTTCAGTGCACACACTGGCATATTATGTTTCTTTACAAAAGAATGAGCAATGAAGGAGTGTGAAGCTTTTGAATCAAACATCACTGTAGCTGGATTTGAATTCACCAAGAGTGTACCAACTACAACATCTGAAGTTTCACTGACTGCTTTTGCATTCAAACAGTTCACTCTTCCTTGAATGAAATTGTGCTGCCCTTGCTTCTTTTTACGAAGTTGTCGTGATTTTACTTGTTGATTTTTACCCTTGCCTTGTGGACGATGTACTTTTCTTGTCGGACATTTGTTGGAGAAATGACCAGGTTCACCACAAGTGTAACATCGATCATCTGTTGTAGCAAGAGTATCTGGAGTATTATCCCTCATGGACGTACTATCAATTTGATCCTGACTCGGAACAAAAATGTTGCTTTGCAGTTGTTGCAGGCGATCTTGATCATAGCTCATGTGACTTGACTCATCCAGATTGTTTTGCTGACAACTTTCCTGATAGGTGAGACGAGGACGGTTGTTGCACATAGATTGCTGACTCTGAAGCTTTCTTTTCTTCTCCTAAATCTCACAATGCTTATTGCCGAGTAATAAAGCTTTATCAAGCAACAACTGAAAACTTTCAAAGATATGAGATAACAACTGATACTGCAATCCATCATTAAGTACTTCCAGAAATAGTTCTTGTTTCTTGCTATCTTCGTTGACTTCTTTGGGTGCATAGCGTGATAACTGAATGAATTTATCATGATATTCACTCACTGACATAGATCCCTGCTTCAATTCAAGAAATTCTTTCTTCTTCAATCGTACCAAACCGACAGACACATGATGAGAACAAAAATCATTCTTGAATTCCTGCCATGTAATATCTTCATCTTTGGAATGACTAGCTTGAAATGATTCCCACCAATCAAGTGCTGCACCTTGTAGCTGCCCTGAAGCATAGAGAACCTTCTCGTCATCATTACATTGGACTATCTCGAGTTGCTTCTCTATAACACGAAGCCAATCTTCAGCTTGCAGAGAATCAGGTGAATAAGTAAAAACTGGTGGACATCCATTCAAAAACTCCTTTCGCTTGTTTCTCACTTTAGCAGGTGCTGGTGGATTTTGCTGAAGATTCTGGATTGTTTGTGTCATATGTTGCATAAGCTGAGTTTGCACCATCATGAACTGTTCCATAGATACTGTAGGTTGACTTTGCGGATTGCTTTCATTACTACTGCCATTGGAGGTATTTCCTATGTTCTCCATCTATTTGGAGCCATGAATGACATTAGTCCCAAGTGACCATGACAAAGGTTGACTAAACTTGATAAAGATAACACACTAAGATGAGAGATATTGATAAGAAAGATAAGATTTGAAACCCCAACTAACTAATCCTACAAACTTAAGCCTTAAATTCTAACTAGATGAAGATGTGGTCATCACTTCCACAACTCATCACAATCATGACAAAGATTCAAATCAATCATGGTCATAAAGTCAAACATACAACCACATAGTTGCACATGACATACATAAGACTCAACTCAACACTCATTTCTAGACGTTCTTATATTATAAATGCCAAGTCTCCTAATGGTCAACAAGGTATTAATCTTCATCCGGGCCACGGTAAAACAAGATCCAGAAGTTTGAGTGTCAAGAATTTGCAATAGAGTAAAGATAAGGAGTTAACCATACTTTTTAATAAATTACAAGGTAAAGAGAGTGTGAAACAAAACTTTTAAACGACCATTTCTAATTAGGCTGAGCGTTCTACAGTCAACACAGCTCTGATACCAATTTGTCACACCCGATTTTAAGGATAAAACCGAATGATAACCATATGTGTGCCCAGGACGTCAAATCACACATACAGTGACAAAACAAGGTAGATACCAAAAGTTGTGCTTTATTACATAGCGATAATTAAACATTAAAACAAGACTTACAAGTCTTGAACAGGTACACAACGGAAATGGTAAACTAATCTTCAGGAGAACGCCACGATTCCACAGGGACGTTGACTGGTGAACCTCAACCTTCAGTTTCTTGAAACTCCCCAAGGCCCTCTTTCCAGACTGCTTTATGTGGTACCCATCCGGGATTTTCATTGATAGTGAAACAAGCGTAAGCGCACCATGCTTAGCAAGTATAACTCAGGGGGTTTATGAAGGCTCAAAAGGCTTGACTCGGTTTGACTGCGGTTAACCATTTTAGTTGGCCATATTTTATTATACCTGTTAACACCAGATTTTCGCACGCATAAGAATATGACAGGTGGGTCCGGCCAGCAGAGGAGACAGATTCGGCAAACGATCGGCAGCTGTTTGGTCCTCAGAGTTTCGGTAACTGTCTACGCAGTCGGCTATTTCGCGAGACCATGGTTCCATTCGGAAAACGCGTATTGTGAGTAAAGCTGGCTTGTACGGGAAGACACGGGGTGATGGAAGGCACCAAATAAAGTAGGGTTTATATCTTTCCGTATTTCATTGTAATGTCGTAATCGTCTAGGACTCATGTTTTTGTCCAGGGTATAAATATAAGCCCTCGACCATTGTAAAATTGTTCACAACCACATCAATACAACCGGCCCCGTGCCATCTTCGAGTCCTTATAGTCGTGTCGTCGAGTTCTTCGAGAGGAATCATCGATCCGTCGACCTCCGTAAGTACCGGCAACCTTGCTATCATGTCTAGTATCATGCGGTGGATTTAGATATGATGCAAGTAGTCTCGTACGTTCAGCTTAGTATCGTGCGGCGGATTTAAGCTTATGACGGGAAGTTTTTACCTATGACTTGTATCGTGCGGCGGATTAAGTCATGAGTAAAAATAGTTATCGGCTCTGTTAGATTTGGCAGATCTAATAGATTCATGAAGTTATCACGTGTTATATGTCTTATTTATTTAATTCGTACAACACTTTTTGCCCAATCTAGATTGATCTTCGTTCGGCCTCGTTGCACGAGTTTGCTTGTGCTTTGCTAATTATAAGATCATGATGGTCGAATCGACTTTCAATCTAGGTTGTTACATGTTGCGGGTTCATACATGCCGATCATGTTTAGGCTTTGATAGAGCTGGGTGCCGTGCGGCAGGTACAGGTTTTAGATTAGTTTAATCATGCTTTGCCTGTGTGTTTCTTCTTCATGGACCCCAGTTCGGCTAGTTTGCCGATTCTGGTTAAGCTTACATGAGTAATGAGTATGTATAGATCTGTTCAGATGTATGTGTGCTTTTAGCTTCTTATACTTAGATCGTATCATGCGGTGGATTAATCTAATTATAAGGAGTGGTGTAGATTTATAGCAAGTGGTATCATGCGGTGGATTAGCTTTGCTTGAGTTTATGCCTGACAGGTTTATGAAGGCTGGACGTGCGGCAGACTAGCTGGATTGGCCTATGCATATGTTATCTGAATAGATCTGTATTTACAAGTTACCTCTTTTATCCTTTTGTCACGTATGTATTCGACATTCGACATGTTTACATGCTTTTTCTTTATACTTGCCGAATGACATATTAAACCTGTTTCGACAAACAGCTTCTATAGCTGTGTGCCGTCGTGATTGGCTTCCAAAGCCATACATATGGAACTGTCTGGTTTCACCCAGCATGTTCCAAGGTATTCTCACACTTTTATCCCTTGTTGGTTTTCAGGTCAAACCGACTGGCATGTCTCCGGGTTTGATACACCCCGGTCTCCCGATTGAAGCTAGCCTCGTTCGACTTGCTGTGTGCTCTTGACGCGAGGTGACACGTTTTGCGTCAACACAGTTTTTGGCACGCCCGGTGGGACGACTTCATTTCAAGATGCCTGAGATTAACGAAGATCAAGTCTTCGAGGTGACCATGGACGATTTGCCGCTAGAATAAAAAGATCTGTTCCAGCGAGCTTGTGATGAATTCCAGCGCAAGTGCTTGGAGACCTTCTCCAAGAATAAAAGCGGCAAAGTCTATCAGAAGCAGATGTTCCCGAAAGTTGTTCCTCATCACCAACTTGAGCTACCTGACGGTAGCGAAGAAGCGGCTCTCCAGAAGATGGCGGATATGATGCATAGGATCGTATCAGGAGCAGTGACCAGTCATCAGTCAGCTTTCCTGAACACCTTTCGTGCGGTCATGGTTGATACTTTCGGTCCAAACGCAGATAAGTATTTTGAAGAAGCTGCTGGTCCAGTGCGGGGGCCATTGTTGTTCCAAGTACCTCAACGCCGAAGAGTTGTTGAAAACAGTGGAGCCGACCCAAGCACGGGTGGGATGGTTTCTCAGGAAACACAACAACTTCCCCAGACCTATGGCCAGCTCACATTCGGCACAACAGGGAACGTCCCACCATCTGCTTCTAGAGTATCTCCTGTGGCAAACAGGATCCAGAAAGATATGTTTGGAGACGGATATCGGGAATTTATGGACTATAACTCGATTAACGCTCTTCCGAATCCCGGATATGGGAGTTCAGCAGGGTTACATGCTGGGGGGCAGACACAAACAGCTCCTGATTCAAATGTCGACCTCATCATGCATAAGATGGCTGATATGATGCAGAATCGGTTCGGCCTAAAACCGAAGAATCAAATATACATGTACAAGTCTCCTTACCCTGAATGGTACAATCGAGTAGCTCTTCCTCCAAGGGTCAAACCTCCTACTGACCTTACCAAGTTCTCGGGCCAAGATGATACCAGTACGAGGGAACACATCAGCCGTTACCTGATGCAGCTTGGTGAAGCATCGGCAGATGAAGCTTGGAGGATTCAATACTTCCCGTTGTCGTTGACAGGACCAGCCTTCTCTTGGTTCGCCTCATTGCCAGCGAATTCCATCAGTACGTGGGCGGAGCTAGAGCAGAAATTCCACTCATACTTCTTTACGGGAACCAGTGAGAAGAAGTTGGTCGATCTCATGAGCTTGAGGATGAGACCCGGTGAGACACCGCAAGAGTATCTGCGCCGATTCAGGGAGACCAAAAATCTCTGCTATTCTCTGAATTTGCCGGATGACCAGTTACCGGGGATAGCCATAGCTGGCATGTTGCCGAGTATCAAAGAAAAGCTATTCGGCATGGAATTTGAAGACCTCAGGCAGTTATCACAAAGGTTGGCAATGATGAGCAATCAAGCTCAGGGATTCAAGAGGAACAATCAGTTCCAGAAGGGTGATGTAGCTGCCAAGATGTATCAGGCTTTCCTAGAGGAAGCAGATGAATATCACGATGAAGATGAGGTGGCTGCAGCCGAGATAACCTAATCTAAAGAGCCGACTCAAGTCAACCAACGGTGGCTGAGGCAACACAAAGGTACTTATGACTTTGATGTGTCGAAGTTAGACAAATTATTTGAATACTTGTTGAAGGAGGGACGCATCAAGTTGCCGGAAGGTCATCCTATGCTGCTTCCTGGGGGCGTCAAAGACAAGAAGTATTGTGGTTTCCACAACGCTAGGTCCCATTCCATAAATGATTGCCGAGTGTTCAGAGATCGGATCCAGAAGGCTATTCAAGGCGGACATCTGAGATTCGATGGAAAGATGAAGATTGATGGTAGCCCTTTTGAGCAGAATACTGTGTCTTTCTCTGTTAACATGATCAATGTAGCCGATCCTAGGGGTAAGGGTAAGATGAAAGTTTTAACCTCCGATAGAGCGAGGGAAGCTGGCACAATTGATCTCGATCGGCAGGTTACAAAAGGAGAACTTCAGCAGAGAGTTCGGTTCCAAGATAGCCGAATTGAGACGGGTAACACCTCCAGACCCAGGGTCACGACGCGCATTCTATTGAATAAGTGGCATCGGGAACAGGAACGGTACCAGAAGCAGAGGCTTTATGAAGAACGGAAGTTCCTGGAGGGGCAGAAGAGGTACGAGGAAGAGATGTACCGAAAAGAACGAGAAGATATGGAGGAACAGGAACAGTCTCATTGGGAATGCCTGTTCTTCCAGTATTGTTGGAACGAAGGCTTGAAGTTGCCTGTTAAGAACGACTGCCCTGAATGCAGTAGTCAGTACTCCGAGTATAGGCAATCTCGAGTCAACCGTCATTCTGTCCATGAAAGGCTTGGGGCACGAATCCCTGAGGACGACCGGCGCTTAAAAATAAATAATTCTGAGAATCGGCAGGGAAGATTTGCCGATCAAGGTTGGGCTCATACCGAAGAAGAAGAATACCGTGAATATGTCTGGCAAAAAGGGCAATGGTGCCCGCCAGGTTTAAGGAAAAGCCAGAAAAGGAGAGTGCAGCGCTTGAGGAACAGAGAGTTGGAGCAAGCGGGCACCAAGATGAAACGGGTTTGGCGTCCTAAAGAGAAGCCGGATGGAGGTAATCGTTCGGCTGATACATGCATGACGTTCTTTCTCCCATCAGAGTTTGTAGCTCCGGAGAATCAAGATGTCCAGGATGAGACGTATTCAGACTTCGATGAAAGTGAATTTCAGGACTTATTGGCTCATCTCGTCTTGGCTGAAAAGGCAGTATTTGATAAACCAATCAGACACCGACACTTGAGGCCATTATATATGAGGGGGTATGTCAATGGCAAGCCATTAACCAAGATGTTCATTGATGGAGGAGCTGCCATAAATATCATGTCGTATACCACTTTCAGGAAGCTTGGCATGACAAGTGAAGATCTACTGAAGACCGACATGGTATTGAGGGATTTTACGGGAAATTCTTCTGACACCCGAGGAGCAGTCCATGTCGAATTAATGATTGGGTCTAAAACCTTGGTCACTACCTTCTTCGTCATTGAGGGCAAGGGGGCATACAGTTTGCTGTTAGGAAGAGATTGGATACATGCAAACTGTTGTGTACCATCAACTATGCATCAGTTCCTCATACAGTGGATTGGAGATGATATTGAGATCGTTCATGCTGATGATTCGGTTAGTGTTGCTAATACAGAACCAATCTATTGGGAGTATGAAGGTGTCGAGTGTTTCTCTGGAAGAGCCTGGAAAGCAGGTCCTGTGAATGTCTTCGACGAGGACCAACAGCCGATTCAGACAATCGGCTCTCAGAGTAATTTTTAAATCTAACTAATGGTAATGGAGAAAGCTAGAGCCAAAGTCTCATATCGGCTGACAAGGAATAAAGTGTTGATAGTGAAGCCGAAGTTGGTTCAATGTGTGCAAGTTGGGATCTCGTATGATTCAAAATCCGCAAGCCTTTAAGGGGACTTCAATTATTTCTTCATTACCAGAGCTCGTGGAAGTTCAGAGAAGATTCATACAAGGTGACGTGCAACAGAAGCTTTTGATGAAGTTGAAGATATATGGAGGCGCTTCCACAACTCGGGGATTATTTCGAGTTGTACGTGACGGCCGGTAGCCTTATAGTGGGATCGGCCCTTATTTTTGAATTTGAAGGAAAGATAGTTAGCGATTTATTTTGGCCGAAAACGTCAAACCTAAGAGAGGGGTATTCGGCTGTGACAAGACTTTTTGGTTTGTGTACTTGTCAGTTGAAGCTTCGGCACTACTTGTTAAAGCCGAACGCATGGGAGTCGTGTAACTCGAGAGATATTTTGTATACAGCCGATGTGAAAAAACATTGCCTTTAGCAGAAAAAATATTCCAAGGAATTAAGTTATAGCCGATATTTTTACATATCGCCTTTAGTACAAGGATATTTATGACCTTGGTAACCCTGGCATTTTCAAGTTAGCAGGTTTATCGGGGAAAGAGAAAGGTGAGAAGCAGTAAGTGAGGATGCCGAGTGACATGCCATATCGGAAGTGAGACTCAGTCGGTTAAGATGATGTCATACATTCGGTAAGCATTTTTCTGAAGAATTGTTTGCGATCAGAGAAAATCACTAGGGAATTGAGAGGTCAGGAAAATGCAAAATAGACAATTGCTCAGGGAAGGACAAACTTTATTTCATTCAGTTACAAAAAAAAAATCTGTCCTAGGCAAGGGGCGAAGGCGTAATCGTTAAGAGCTTCGGAATCTTCAAAGTTGTCCAAAGGTACATCTACAAGACCAACTAATGTAGGAAGTGGTCTTCTTTGAGTCAAGAATTTGTCACCAACAGCTTGAGAAGAATTCCGGCCTGCACACCTTAGATGATGGCCTGATCTATGCGACCGTCAGTAGTATCAAGATTAGCCTCAGCTATGTTCTCGTGGACATTCTTCTCTGCAGGAAAAACTGACAAAAGGAGAAGATATGTCAAGCATATGCAAGTTTAATCAGAGGAGAAGGTCTTATAAGGATTTTATTGACCTATGATGGTGTTGTAGGTCTGTTTCCACTGATACGGCTGTTCAGTTTTCTTCGGTGTCATATCTCCTGGGCAAGTCTTCTGAGAAGAGAGACTGAGCTTAGTCAAAGATAAGGTGAGTGAAGGAAGCTATCACAAGGGGGCAGAAAATAGCTTTTACCCGTGAAGTTGGTGAGTCGGTGCTCTGTTG
The DNA here is from genome assembly GCA_009763385.1 of Coix lacryma-jobi var. lacryma-jobi. Lineage (NCBI taxonomy): Eukaryota > Viridiplantae > Streptophyta > Magnoliopsida > Poales > Poaceae > Coix > Coix lacryma-jobi. The sequence goes on from CM019831.1 coordinate 28,552,137, forward strand.
TCTCCTGTTTCAACTATGAAAGGGACATTTGCTGAGATCACTACTACTAAGCATTGGTGGAATTCTTGAGCAGAAGAGGGTTTTTTCCCTTTGGTTTGAGCCAAGAGCACAGGATTGGGATTTTTGTGAGTCAGGCTTGAGGTTGAAGATAGTGGCTTGACTGAGGTCATATTTATAGAGGTATAACCTGCGCATTGGAAGGTCAGGCGCCAGGCTAGGGTCTTTCATTGTTGGGCCGATATTGGGCCAAACCAAATCTGTGCTGATTTAAATGGTTCGGGGTTTTGGAGTCTAAAAGGCTGATCAAGGTTCGGCTGACAGAAGATTGCAATTGTGAGGTACTCGGTTTCGGTTAATTATTTGAAAAAAAACTCTGAATCATCAGTTGGTGCTGAAGACAAAAGATTGAAGGGGTGCTATCCTAGTACCATCATAAACTGAAAAACCGGAAGGGTAATTGAAGAGACGCCAAATCTGAGATAATCGGTTGGGTTGAACTTGGTCATCAACAACAATCGATAAGATGTGCATCACTAAGAAGAGAATCAGTGGCTAGTGCACGGGATAGAACACGCATTGATCTCGAAGGATCAATCTCAGGTTGGTTTCAGAAGGACGAACGGAGGAGTTTTCACTTATTTACAAAAGGGGAAGCAAATTACAATAAAGAGTCAGTTCGTCCATTCTATTCTATTCCTAATCGGAAGATCAAAGTCAAAGGAATCGGCCAGATCTGTTCCAGCTTCTTTCATGTCATCAACAGAGTGTGCCACCCTGAATTCTAGTCCTCGCTCACAAACATCAAAATGACGGTAGTCGGCACCGGAGTGGATCCGAACAGCGTTGAAGGCGAGTGCTGCACCGTAACCCATGCCAGCCCTGAAGATGTCAGGGAGAACCCGGTTGACCTCGTTTACCCGCCTCAATGCCGTCGTACCTGGCACGTTTGCTGTGACAGCAAGATCGGCAATGGCAGCTTCGAGGGAGTGAAGTTTAGCCTCCAGAGCTAAGAGGAGGAAGGATCAATAAAACAGGGGAGAAGAATAGGGAAAGAACAGTGGAAGGATGCTTACCAATGGCCTGTTCCCGAGCGGCATCACGCTCTCGAGAGACTCGGGTGATCTTCCGATTCCTCCTTTCTAGATCAAATTGAAGATTCGTAATCTTCTGAGCAAGGACCTCGGGAAAGTCGTCATCGATCCTCCTAGACAAGAACAGCAATGTGAGGGCGACTGCTTCATCTTCGAACGAAAAGCGATTAGAGGGAAACCTTCTCCTGGAGGTACTGGAAGCCTCAAGCTCAAGGCTATGACGGCTCGCCTGAGAAGACATCTTCTAGCTGATTAGGAATAGCAAGAGAGAAAGGGGGTTTTCTGGTTTGCAAACAAAGCAGGAGAGGTCGAGAAGCACGGGCCAAAATCAAGTGAAAAGGGGGAGTTTAAAAGGTCCCGAGTGCATAGGGAGATGAATTGGCAGGTACGGTAATTATGGCGAGTGAAGGCAGATGCTTCTGGGGGTTCCACGTCAGTGCGAAAAGGAAAAGAAATTTTGGAATAAACATTTATCCCAAAATTAGGGGGCATGTGTTAACACCAGATTTTTGCACGCATAAGAATATGACAGGTGGGTCCGGCCAGCAGAGGAGACAGATTCGGCAAACGATCGGCAGTTGTTTGGTCCTCAGAGTTTCGGTAACTGTCTACGCGGTCGGCTATTTCGCGAGACCATGGTTCCATTCGGAAAACGCGTATTGTGAGTAAAGCTGGCTTGTACGGGAAGACACGGGGTGATGGAAGGCACCAAATAATGTAGGGTTTATATCTTTCCGTATTTCATTGTAAAGTCGAAATCATCTAGGACTCGTGTTTTCGTCCAGGGTATAAATATAAGCCCTCGACCATTGTAAAATTGTTCACAACCACATCAATACAACCGGCCCCGTGCCATCTTCGAGTCCTTATAGTCGTGTCGTCGAGTTCTTCGAGAGGAATCATCGCTCCGTCGACCTCCGTAAGTACCGGCAAGCTTGCTATCATGTCTAGTATCATGCGGTGGATTTAGATATGATGCAAGTAGTCTCGTACGTTAAGCTTAGTATCGTGCGGCGGATTAAGTCATGAGTAAAAATAGTTATCGACTATGTTAGATTTGGCATATCTAATAGATTCATGAAGTTATCACGTGTTATATGTCTTATTTATTTAATTCGTACAACACTTTTTGCCCAATCTAGATTGATCTTCGTTCGGCCTCGTTGCACGAGTTTGCTTGTGCTTTGCTAATTATAAGATCATGATGGCCGAATCGACTTTCAATCTAGGTTGTTACATGTTGCGGGTTCATACATGCCGATCATGTTTAGGCTTTGATAGAGCTGGGTGCCGTGCGGCAGGTACAGGTTTTAGATTAGTTTAATCATGCTTTGCCTGTGTGTTTCTTCTTCATGGACCCCAGTTCGGCTAGTTTGCCGATTCTGGTTAAGCTTACATGAGTAATAAGTATGTATAGATCTGTTCAGATGTATGTGTGCTTTTAGCTTCTTATACTTAGATCATATCATGCGGTGGATTAATCTAATTATAAGGAGTGGTGTAGATTTATAGCAAGTGGTATCATGCGGTGGATTAGCTTTGCTTGAGTTTATGCCTGACAGGTTTATGAAGGCTGGACGTGCGGCAGACTAGCTGGATTGGCCTATGCATATGTTATCTGAATAGATCTGTATTTACAAGTTACCTCTTTTATCCTTTTGTCACGTATGTATTCGACATTCGACATGTTTACATGCTTTTTCTTTATACTTGCCGAATGACATATTAAACCTGTTTCGACAAATAGCTTCTATAGCTGTGTGCCGTCGTGATTGGCTTCCAAAGCCATCCATATGGAACTGTCTGGTTTCACCCAGCATGTTCCAAGGTATTCTCACACTTTTATCCCTTGTTGGTTTTCAGGTCAAACCGACTGGCACGTCTCCGGGTTTGATACACCCCGGGCTCCCGATTGAAGCTAGCCTCGTTCGGCTTGCTGTGTGCTCTTGACGCGAGGTGCCACGTTTTGCGTCAACAATACCTGAATCACTACTTTAGTGAATAAACCATCTCAAGTTGAAGTATCATTAATCAGGATTAATATCATTCCCAAAAGATTACAGGTAGTACCCAATCATAAAGGATCCAGGTCGCTCTTGTCCGTGAGCACGACTGTTATAACAGTTTGATCAAAACTCTGTAGAGTGTGTACAACTTTACCCGTGAGTCGTGATTCCCAAATGCCAGGGTTAATTACTCCCATATCACATCTACCAAGGATGTGCGGCAGGGTCTCACTATGAAGCCTTTCCAAAGATGCCCTAACAAGTCGTGGCCGCTGAGGTTTCAGTCTCCCAAGAGTTATAGACACCTTTCCCTAAGGTGACACTCCAAAACCACATAGTGCTCACCCTAGCAGGACAGGGCCCATAAGCTACATGGTACCCCCCTCTTGCCCTTTCGGTAAGCTACAGACGAGCTAGAACAAATCTAAGTAATTAGCTAAGATCAGAGCCATTTGATCCTCATGGTTGTACGGTAAAATCCTGGGTTGCCGCTTTAGGATAGAGTCCTCCAAACCATGTTGCTAAAAAGCATCATTTTAATCACATTGCATAAATCATTAGTCAAATTAATTAATCTTGGTTATGCGCGGAAGCATCTATCCAAACATGCATACCAACCCATAGGTTACAAGGATATATGGTACAAAGTAAACTAGGTAAAGTCCTTATAGGCTTTCAATATTAGACACATGCATAAATGAATTATTAAATATTGAATAGGTACAAGGATTTCCTTTGTTACACTTGCCTGTCTTAGACCCTTAGCTTACTGCTGATCTTGATGTCCCAACACTTGCTTCTTGATAACCACGAAGAGATTACACCCTAAACGCGAACAATATCACCATACAAGTCTCCAATACAATCACTACAAGCAAACAATTAATAATCTATTAGAATAGTACACCAAACAGTGCTAAAACAAAGATAAAAATCTCCTAAAACTATTCTACGCATTTCTACGAACACGTGAGCGCAAGAATCACTCTAATCAGAGTTTTAAATCAAAAGTTATGCTCAAAACAAGGTTCAATGACACTTTTGTAAATAAACAGAACTTGTTTTCGAATTAAAACAAATCATTTTCGCCTTTACAGCGCAAGATGGACGGCGGCCACTATTTTCGTAAACTGCAGGTGCTTAAGCGAGAGAAAACCGGACTGAAAAGAAATTAAATTGAATAGCTTGGGACTGCGGGTTGATTTGAGGAAAAGGCGGGAGCTTTTCTGCAAAGTGGCGCTGGCGTGTCTGTTGAGCCTTTGCTGAGCTTGTATGCTGTTGATGAGTCATTAGAGTTATACTGTTTAGAGCATCTTTGCATTCTCCTGAATATATTCCTGAAGCTGCTAACTTGCATTTTGACTCATATGCATGATGGAAGGGGGAGAACCTCCCTAGTTAGCACTTTTGTTGGTGCCCTTTCTGATGGGGAGAGCCTTTTACTTGATTCGTGCATTTTCAACAAAGGGGGAGAATTTGCAAATCATTTGTGCTTCCTGAGTGTTCATTTGAGGGGGAGTTTCCAGGGGGAGAGTTTGCATGTCTCCTGGATGATCAACTAAGGGGGAGCTTGAGCTTTGCTGTCTCTTGTTGGCCGAAAGGCATCGGTATCAAGCTTTCTTTGCTAGTTGTGTTGAGCCTCTGTGCCTCTATCTTGAGGGACTAGCATTTTGCCTCGATATTTTCGATTGGGATTTGCTAGCGGTGTTGAGCTTGTTCTACCTCTTCTTGAGGGTTAGCTTTGCTTTGCTTGGTTGCGTCGAGCCGTTGCCCATGTCTTTGAGGACCAAGTTGTCTTGCTCTTTCCACTTGACCTTCTTCGGCTTTGCTATGCTTTTGGGTCATTTGGTCGAGTTCTCTCTTCTCCTTCTTCCTTCTTCTCTTTCTACTATGATTTGTGTTGGTAGTTGACAATGCACTCATCAAGGGGGAGATTGCGGATACATGGGTGTATGTCGGGTCTCTGAGTGATGAGTGATTGTCAACTGGGATGATGCGCATGTTCTTTGGCTTGTGTTGTGCAGGTGTCGAGCACGGATGCAGTGATCAAAGGCGAGGTGAAGGTCAAGTAGAGACGTGCCGTGCCGATGGACCGAGAGTGACGAAGGGCGGACGTGAGGCTTGGACTGAGGGACCAAAGGCCCGAGGATCAGCTGTGGTGGCTGGCAGCCTGGGACAGCGATGAGCGAAGACTTGCCGTCATGTGTTGCCTAAGTCGTAGACATGGGGACACGTGTCGGTGGACGGGGTGCACGGGCGGTGCATCCCCTCTACGACGTCGGTTTGGTGGTAGAGCCAGGGAAAAACCATCGGATGGACGGTTTCTAGGTTTGGGCCTCAAAACCTGGGCGTGGACGGTTTCCGAGTTTGGCCACAAAACTCGGGCTGAGGGTTTCCGAGTTTGGCCACAAAACTCGGGCTGAGGACGGTTTCCAGGTTTGGGCCTCAAAACCTGGGCTCTGAGGGTTTGCTGAGTTTGGCCTCAAAACTCAGATGCTGGTGGGCTGGTTTCCTGGTTTGGGCCTCAAAACCGGGGGTTGGCTGGAAAAGGCTGGTTTCCCGGTTTGGGCCACAAAACCGGGGGTGTAGAGCGAGGGCGGCACGTGGCGGCAATCTAGAGCTTGCGTCGAGGCAACGCTTCGAATTATGCGGGCGTGGCCGTCGGATACACCTACCACCGAGTTGGTCCAGAATAACCCTAGGGTTTAGCTGGTTCGCTCTGTAATTAGAATAGAGAGGGGTAGAGTAGGAATTAGACTTAGGTTAGAATTAGGATAAGTAGTAGGAAGACACCCTCCTCCCCTTTATCTCAGTCATTTTACTCTTTCGCACTTAGGATTTCCTGCTTTCCCATCCCCTGCTGTAGCTAGCTGAGATCCGCAGAGAAACTTGCCTCTGTGTACTGTTAATTTTGAGGAAGTGAGGTCGTATCCTCACTGTTGTAGCGTGTGGTAGCCACACGGTTGCAGATTCGTGGGTGTGATTCGCGTTTTGTTCGTGTTCTTCGCGGAATCCTTTTTCTCCACGTTCTTCCCGTCGCTTGATCTCTTTGCTCGGTTCATCTTTTGCAAATCCACTTGAACCAAGTTGTTCTAGATCGTGAGGCACTTCTTTCCTCCGAAGGAATTAATCTCTAACCTCATGGTCTAGGAGATCGATCGATTTTTCGTTTCGGGTCAAGTTTTCTCCCTTCCCCCGAAATTCTTCGATTCATCGATTTGGAGATAGGTTCGAGCCATGATCTCTTAGAGATAGCTCACTATACTCCTTGTGACTCATCTCTCCAAGTTTGAACCCTAGAGGTTTCGTTTTGGGAGAGTTTGATTCAAATCGGTGGATGAACTGTGCTGTCACGGGGTGACCGGACGTAGGGGTCGGGACGACCGGACGCTGGCTAGGTGAGTCCGGTCGTTGAACGTTCACTACGATTTCCTGCTGGTTGACCGGACGCTTGTGGAGCTCACTGACCGGACGCACAGCGCGTACTGTACACTTGTTTTTGTCCTTGTGACCGGACGCTACTATCCTGACCGGACGCACCGTACACCAGAGTCCGGTCACGAACAGTAAGGTCCAAAGCTGGTTTTCTGACGACCGGACGCGTCCGGTGCTCCCTGACCGGACGCTGCCCAGAGTCCAGTCGAGACTACCTTGCGCGTTTTCGTTCGCCGGTTGTTCGTTCGCTGTCGGATTTGGTTTCCGTCTTTTGCGTTGGCTTTCTAGAGTTGTGTAGTGTTCCGCTGTGCTTCTTGGAAGCATCCACCCTACATCTAGGGTCGTGGACATTAGCAAGCTCTAGGGTTTGTCTTTTGGGGTGATTCTCGGGACAGTGGCTACTAGTTTCCGAAAGGAAATTTTGAAGCTCCCATTCACCCCCCCTCTGGTCGCTTTCTGGTTGCTTCTCGGTCCTTCAATTGGTATCGGAGCAGGTTAGGGATCTTCCACCTTAGCCGGTTCCAGATCCACAGAAGACGACATGGATCGCGGTGTGGGCAAACCGCCGTTCTTTGATGGAACGAACTATGCGTATTGGAAGATACGCATGTCGGCCTATCTCCAGAGCATGGGCTCTTCTGTTTGGGAGATTTGCAACAGGGATGATTACGTTGTCTTGGCTGCTCGTGTTACTCAGCTTCAGATAGATGAGCACGATGCCAATAGCCGAGCACGTAACGCTCTTTTCTCCTGTTTGAGCATGTCTGAGTTTGATCGAGTTTCTCACCTCCCCACGGCTCATGAGATTTGGGCTACTCTCATGCGCTTCCATGAGGGGACTTCTCAAGTCAAATCTCGTCTCTACGAGTCGCACAAGCGGGAGTACGAGAACTTTCGACATATGCCTGGCGAGAGCATAGAGAGTTTATTCGCTCGCTTTCAGGTTATTGTCAACAAGATGAGAGCGAACAAGGAGCTGTTGCCTTTTGACGATCATGAGAGGGCTTTGAAGCTTTTGCACACTCTTGATCGGTCGGTGTGGGACTCAAAGGTCCAGGCGATCATCGAATCGTCTAACTATGAGACCCTCACTTGCGACGAGCTCTTTAGTAAGCTCAAGTCTAGTGAGATTGACGCCATGTCGAGGGCTTCTTATGAGAATCCTTCTGGCCCGACTATGGCTTTGGTTTCTGGCTCTTCTAACCCCTCTGGAGGTTTTGCTCTTTCGTCTCTCTTTTCTGTCACAGAGGACCAGCTTGAGTCGTTGGGGGATGATGAGTTGGCAATGCTCGCCAACCGGTTCACGCGGTTCCACAACAACCGCATGAACCGTCGCCGCGGTGGAGGACGCTCAGGATGCTTTGAGTGCGGCGACCCCGACCACTTCATCTCCAACTGCCCCAAGAAGAAGCATTCGTCTGGGAAGGGCGATCATGGGCACAAGTACGACTCCGGCAAGCGCAAGGAGAAGTACGTCCCCGCAAGGCACAAGCGGAGGGGCGGTTTCGACAAGGAGTACATCAAGAAGAAGTACTTGGAGAAGGCCCAGGCTGAGCAGCGTGCGTTCTTCGCCACGCTCAGCGACGTCGACGGCTCGGATGACAACTCCGCTTTCTCAAGCGATGACGAGTCCGAGAAGAAGAAGAGGATCGAGGACAAGCTGAACGGTCTCTGCTTCTTCGCTGACGACGATGGCTTCTGCACCATGGCGCTTGGGGATGAGGTCGACGGCAAGCTGGAGCACACCCCTTGGAACGACGACGACGACGACGACACCTCCCAGGTATCCCTCACCCATGATGAGCTCTTTGCTGAGAATGAGAAGCTTACTGCCGCCTTGCTTAGTCAGGATAAGCTGCTTAGGCGTGCCGCTAGAGAGCGCAAAGAGTTTAGGCAGAAGTGGGAGGACACGGTGAGAGAGCTTGAGTTTGCCAAGTCCACCGTGGTCGTGTCGGAGGAGGTTGAGTGTGAGATGTGCACCACGCACATGACTGACCTTCTCACTTTGAGAGGTAAGTATGCTGCGTTGGTAGGAGAGGTGGATGAGCTGAAGGCTAGACCTTCTCTGTTGGGTGCGTGCAAGACTTGTCCTGTCTTGCAATCTGAGTTGGCAGAGAAGAATGCCAAGATTGTGTCTCTTGAGGAGGCCAACCCAGGTAGCACTTGTGTGGCTAAGTGTGCTTTGTGTGAGGGCTTGGGGATGGAGATAGCCAATGTGAAGCATGACAAGATGCAAACCGAGGAAGAAAACACATACCTTCGGACCATCTTGTCATGGGTATCTTGTGGTGAGCCACAGCTCGGGATGATGATCTTCTAATTCAAGCGAGCTGCTGGAGGTCCCGGTGTAGGTTTTGCTCAAGGTGTTGATCTTTCTGCTTTTGGGAAGATTGGAGAGTCGAGTGGTTTGAACCCGAGTGAGAAGCCCAACTCCACCACTACTCCCAAACTTACCAAGCTTCCACCCAAAGAGCCTCTCAAACCTAACACCAAGGATGGGGTATTTGAGGAACCTCCGAGAGCTCCACCCAAGAACCAAGTGTGGCATCCCAAACCCAACCACCTTAAGAACAAGCTGGATACAATGCCACCTATCCAGGAGGAGTTGCCACAAAAGGGCAAAGTGATCCACACCCACAGCCATGAGTACCAACAACCCCCTTTGCGTGCGGTGAGGTATCATTGTGACTTCTGTGGGAGAGATGGACACTTGAGCGAGTTCTGCTTTAGGCGCAAGAGAGAGGCACGCCGTGCTAGGGAGATGAACAACACGGACATGTACCATCCTTTCCATGATGTACATGTGCCGAATGTTCAGAGGAGTGCTCCGAGGAGAGCAGCTAGGCCCAGAGGTCCAGAACCTCAAGTTTCCAGGCCTAGGCAGCAGAGAGCTCCGAGGAGAGATGCTAGGCCTAGAGGCGCAGTGCCTCAAGTTGCTAGGCCTAGGCCTCATAGAGAGCGTGCTCGGCGGGAGCCTGCAGTTGTAGGCTATGGACCCCGTGGCGGAGGCTTTGTAGTTGAGCGTTTTCCCCCACCGCGTTTTGAGTATCGCGATGGACGCTCCTCTCTTAGCGGACCACGTTTTCCTCTACGTGGTGATCGCTCCTCTCGTAGACGTGCTAGGAATGGTTTTTCTGCTAACCATTCTTTTGAGCAGCTGGCCCAACACTGGTATTCCCCTTACTTCACTAACCCCAGTGTTGGACCGTATGCTCACCCTATGTCTTTTTATTGATGTAGGTAAAACGGTTGGAGGACATTTGGTTGGTGGATTCCGGTTGCTCGAGGCACATGACCGGAAACGCCAAGTGGTTCTCCAGCCTTAGCCCTGTTGCCGGAAAGGAGTACATAACCTTCGGCGACAATAGCAAAGGTAAGGTATTGTCTCGCGGGTCGGTGCGAGTTAATGAGCACTTTGTGTTGCACGATGTTGCTCTTGTTTCTAACTTGCATTTTAACCTTCTTTCTGTTTCGCAACTCTTTGACGACGACTATGAGATTCGTTTTAAACCGAATCTCAGTCGTATTTTGGATCCTCAGGGCAATCTTGTGTGTTTGATTTCGCCCTTTGGAAAAGTCTTTCGTGCGAATTTCTCGGAGTCTTTTGGCACTTCTCGTTGTCTTGTGGCTGGACCTTCCTCCTCTGATCTTTGGAAGTGGCATAGGAGACTTGGACATTTGAGCTTCGACTTGCTTGCAAGGCTTAGTTCACTTGGCCTAATCCGAGGATTGCCCAAGTTGCATATGGAGAAGGATCTTGTTTGCCACTCTTGTAGACACGGGAAGATGGTTGCCGCTCCCCACCATCCGGTGACTCAGGTCATGACCAAGCGCCCTGGAGAGCTTTTGCACATGGACCTTGTTGGTCCGGCTCGGGTGAGCTCGGTTGGGGGGAAGTGGTATGTGCTTGTTGTTGTTGATGACTTTTCGAGATATTCGTGGGTCTTCTTTTTAGCTGAGAAAACCGAGACTTTCTCCTTTGCTCGTAATCTGATTTTGCGTCTTCAGAACGAGTTCCTTTTGAACTCGATGCGAGCAATTCGGAGTGATAATGGTTCCGAATTCAAGAATTCGGATTTTGAGAAGTTTTGTAACCGCTTGGGTTTGGAGCATCAGTTTTCTTCCCCCTACACACCGCCCCAGAATGGTGTTGTAGAAAGGAAGAATCGGACCCTTGTTGAGATGGCCAGGACGATGCTCGATGAGCATAGGACTCCTAGGCGTTATTGGGCCGAAGCTATGAACACTGCGTGCTATATTTCCAATCGCATTTTTCTGAGAGCGTTCTTGAAAAAGACTTCTTATGAGTTGCGTTTTGGTAGACAGCCCAAGGTGAGTTATTTTAGAGTCTTCGGTTGCCATTGTTTTATTTTGAAGAAAGGCAACCTGGACAAGTTTGAGTCTCGTTCTTCTGACGGTGTATTTTTGGGTTATGGCACTCACACTCGCGCATATCGTGTACTTAACCTTGATACTAACCGAGTCATGGAGACATCAGATGTCACCTTCGACGAGACTCTCGTTTGTCCTTCTTCTCGTTTTGAGCGAGCAGGTGACCATGAGGTTGGTGAGCCTCTTTTCGATGATGAGGACGAGGATGCTGAAGGCATAGATGACCCAGCATTGCCTCCACCTACTGTGCCGCAAAGAGCGGCTTCTACGACGACTCACGGCCCCGACACATCTTCTTCCTGGGGGCCGTGGGATCCGCCACCCCGAGCGGTACCTTTTGTACACGGGGAGGCACCAGCTGCTGTTGAGGGGGAGGCTACATCAGCTCGGGAGGCGCCACGACACATCCAGCGCCAGCACCCGCCTCAGCAGATGATCGGCAGCATCGACGAATGGGTTACTCAGTCCAGGTCACAGCACATCTCTCACTTCGCTCATTCTGCTTTTGTTGCTAATTTTGAGCCCCGAGATGTTGGACACGCTTTGACGGATCTGGATTGGGTCAATGCCATGCATGAGGAGTTAGAAAATTTTGAGAGAAATTGGGTTTGGGTTCTAGTTCCTCCCCCTCCTAACTGTAATCCTATTGGGACAAAATGGGTTTTCAAAAACAAACAAGGAGAGGATGGCCACATTGTGAGGAACAAAGCGCGTCTTGTGGCCAAGGGTTATAGTCAGAAGGAGGGGATAGACTTTGAGGAGACTTTTGCTCCTGTAGCTCGTTTGGAGGCTATTAGGATACTCTTGGCGTTTGCTGCATCCAAAGGTTTTAAACTCTTTCAAATGGATGTCAAGAGTGCCTTCTTAAACGGCTACATAGAAGAGGAAGTGTATGTTGAGCAACCCCCCGATTTTGAAAATCCCAAGTTTCCAAACCATGTTTTTAAACTTCACAAAGCTTTATATGGTTTGAAACAAGCCCCTAGAGCCTGGTATGATAGACTGAAAACCTTTTTGCTTGCTAAGGGTTTTAAAATGGGATGTGTAGATAAAACGCTCTTTCTCCTCAAGCAAGGCAAAGACACTCTCTTGGTCCAGATTTACGTGGATGATATCATTTTCGGTGGTTCTTCTCACGCTTTGGTTGCCAAGTTTGCAGATATTATGAGCAGGGAGTTCGAGATGAGCATGATGGGTGAGCTGAGTTTCTTTCTCGGGTTGCAAATCAAGCAATCCCGAGAGGGGACGTTTGTGCACCAGGGCAAGTACACCAAGGACTTGCTGAAGCGGTTCGATATGGGTGAGGCCAAGCCTCTTCCAACACCCATGTCGACGACGACTGCCCTGGATGCAGATGTGGATGGAGAAGCAGTGGACCAGAAGGAGTACCGAAGCATGATCGGGTCGCTGCTCTACCTGACGGCGACACGCCCGGACATCCAGTTCGCGGTGTGTCTATGCGCGTGCTTTCAGGCGTCGCCGCGCACTTCTCACCGTCAGGCAGTGAAGCTCATATTCAGGTACCTTCGTTTCACACCTGAGTTCGGGATTTGGTATTCTGCTTCCTCCACCCTCTCCCTTTGCGGTTATTCGGATGCCGATTTTGCTGGTTGCCGTATTGAGCGCAAGTCCACTTCTGGGACTTGCCAGTTTATTGGTTCTTCTCTTGTTTCGTGGTCTTCTCGCAAGCAGTCTAGTGTCGCTCAGTCCACCACAGAGGCTGAATATGTTGCTGCGGCTAGCTGCTGTTCCCAGTTGCTCTGGATGATGGCCACTTTGCGTGATTTTGGTCTGAGCTTTTCTCGCGTGCCTTTGCTTTGTGATAGCACGAGTGCCTTTAGCGTTGCTAAGAACCCCGTGCTTCACTCGAAGACCAAACACATTGATGTGCGCTTTCATTTCTTGCGAGACCACCAGGAGAAGGGTGATATCGACCTTCGCCATGTCGATACTCATCATCAACTGGCTGATATTTTCACCAAGCCTTTAGACAAATCAACCTTTAATCGGTTGAGGGGTGAGCTTGGTGTGTGTTTCCCCTTTTAGTTGAGGGAAACATTTTGGATCTTGTATATTTGACTGACTCTTTTGTCCTTCTTTTCTTTTGCATTTTAGCATACGCATTTACATTCTGAGCTTCATGTCTATAATCACTAGAATGTAACTATGCTCCATGTAGTATGCTCCGATGCTTATGTTGATGCTTGTAGCTTATGCTCTTTCTGATCACTAGTACATGTTGTGAGCTGAGCTATTTTTGAAATGGTGAATTTGCTTAATAATTTCAAATCTGAAAATGTTCACCATTGAGATATGCAACTAGCATGTGTAGGATGTGTTGAGTTTACTCGTGCTTTTCATATATGCTAGGTTGCTATGTCTCTAGTTCTGAGTCATTCACTTGCTTGGTCTGTTCATATCATGTTTAAAATTTGTACCAAGTTTTAGTGAATTGAAAAGATCGAGATGGGATTGCTTGTCAACACATCACGGTATCGAGACGGTTTCTCATTGCACTTTGAGTTAAACTTGAGCCGTGTAGTGTATGACCGAAACCGTAGCTTTAAGCTTCTGATTGCTTTGGCATAGGCTTCGCTCGGTTGCAAAGTTAGGCAATGACAAGCTTTCAACCTCTCGCAATCACATGCTAATAATTGAACTTGTGTAATTTTACCGCTGCAACTCCGATCTGAATTTGAATTCACAAGTGTATGTTACATTCTTAAGCATGATGATTGAACTTTGCTAGGGGTAGTTCACCTTGTATACATGTTTAGCACTTGTTCAGACTCCTATTTATACATTGCTAGTGCTATTTTGATGGTGAATACCTTTTGACTCAAAACTGCTCCTTTCTGCTCATATGTTCATACTTCATATCTAGTGATCAGTTTGAGCCTTTGCTGAGCTTGTATGCTGTTGATGAGTCATTAGAGTTATACTGTTTAGAGCATCTTTGCATTCTCCTGAATATATTCCTAAAGCTGCTAACTTGCATTTTGACTCATATGCATGATGGAAGGGGGAGAACCTCCCTAGTTAGCACTTTTGTTGGTGCCCTTTCTGATGGGGAGAGCCTTTTACTTGATTCGTGCATTTTCAACAAAGGGGGAGAATTTGCAAATCATTTGTGCTTCCTGAGTGTTCATTTGAGGGGGAGTTTCCAGGGGGAGAGTTTGCATGTCTCCTGGATGATCAACTAAGGGGGAGCTTGAGCTTTGCTGTCTCTTGTTGGCCGAAAGGCATCGGTATCAAGCTTTCTTTGCTAGTTGTGTTGAGCCTCTGTGCCTCTATCTTGAGGGACTAGCATTTTGCCTCGATATTTTCGATTGGGATTTGCTAGCGGTGTTGAGCCTGTTCTACCTCTTCTTGAGGGCTAGCTTTGCTTTGCTTGGTTGCGTCGAGCCGTTGCCCATGTCTTTGGGGACCAAGTTGTCTTGCTCTTTCCACTTGACCTTCTTCGGCTTTGCTATGCTTTTGGGTCATTTGGTCGAGTTCTCTCTTCTCCTTCTTCCTTCTTCTCTTTCTACTATGATTTGTGTTGGTAGTTGACAATGCACTCATCAAGGGGGAGATTGCGGATACATGGGTGTATGCCGGGTCTCTGAGTGATGAGTGATTGTCAACTGGGATGATGCGCATGTTCTTTGGCTTGTGTTGTGCAGGTGTCGAGCACGGATGCAGTGATCAAAGGCGAGGTGAAGGTCAAGTAGAGACGTGCCGTGCCGATGGACCGAGAGTGGCGAAGGGCGGACGTGAGGCTTGGACTGAGGGACCAAAGGCCCGAGGATCAGCTGTGGTGGCTGGCAGCCTGGGACAGCGACGAGCGAAGACTTGCGGTCATGTGTTGCCTAAGTCGTAGACTTGGGGACACGTGTCGGTGGACGGGGTGCACGGGCGGTGCATCCCCTCTACGACGTCGGTTTGGTGGTAGAGCCAGGGAAAAACCATCGGATGGACGGTTTCCAGGTTTGGGCCTCAAAACCTGGGCGTGGACGGTTTCCGAGTTTGGCCACAAAACTCGGGCTGAGGGTTTCCGAGTTTGGCCACAAAACTCGGGCTGAGGACGGTTTCCAGGTTTGGGCCTCAAAACCTGGGCTCTGAGGGTTTGCTGAGTTTGGCCTCAAAACTCAGATGCTGGTGGGCTGGTTTCCCGGTTTGGGCCTCAAAACCGGGGGTTGGCTGGAAAAGGCTGGTTTCCCGGTTTGGGCCACAAAACCGGGGGTGCAGAGCGAGGGCGGCACGTGGTGGCAATCTGGAGGTTGCGTCGAGGCAACGCTTCGAATTGTGCGGGCGTGGCCGTCGGATACACCTACCACCGAGTTGGTCCAGAATAACCCTAGGGTTTAGCTGGTTCGCTCTGTAATTAGAATAGAGAGGGGTAGAGTAGGAATTAGACTTAGGTTAGAATTAGGATAAGTAGTAGGGAGACACCCTCCTCCCCTTTATCTCAGTCATTTTGCTCTTTCGCACTTAGGGTTTCCTGCTCTCCCATCCCCTGCTGTAGCTAGCTGAGATCCGCAGAGAAACTTGCCTCTGTGTACTGTTGATTTTGAGGAAGTGAGGCCGTATCCTCACTGTTGTAGCATGTGGTAGCCACACGGTTGCAGATTCGTGGGTGTGATTCGCGTTTTGTTCGTGTTCTTCGCGGAATCCTTTTTCTCCACGTTCTTCCCGTCGCTTGATCTCTTTGCTCGGTTCATCTTTTGCAAATCCGCTTGAACCAAGTTGTTCTAGATCGTGAGGCACTTCTTTCCTCTGAAGGAATTAATCTCTAACCTCACGGTCTAGGAGATCGATCGATTTTTCGTTTCGGGTCAAGTTTTCTCCCTTCCCCCGAAATTCTTCGATTCATCGATTTGGAGATAGGTTCGAGCCATGATCTCTTAGAGATAGCTCACTATACTCCTTGTGACTCATCTCTCCAAGTTTGAACCCTAGAGGTTTCGTTTTGGGAGAGTTTGATTCAAATCGGTGGATGAACTGTGCTGTCACGGGGTGACCGGACGCTGGCTAGGTGAGTCCGGTCATTGAACGTTCACTACGACTTCCTGCTGGTTGACCGGACGCTTGTGGAGCTCACTGACCGGACGCACAGCGCGTACTGTACACTTGTTTTTGTCCTTGTGACCGGACGATACTATCCTGACCGGACGCACCGTACACCAGAGTCCGGTCACGAACAGTAAGGTCCGAAACTGGTTTTCTGACGACCGGACGCGTCCGGTGCTCCCTGACCGGACGCTGCCCAGAGTCCGGTCGAGACTGCCTTGCGCGTTTTCATTCGCCGGTTGTTCGTTCGCTGTCGGATTTGGTTTCCGTCTTTTGCGTTGGCTTTCTAGAGTTGTGTAGTGTCCCGTTGTGCTTCTTGGAAGCATCCACCCTACATCTAGGGTCGTGGACATTAGCAAGCTCTAGGGTTTGTCTTTTGGGGTGATTCTCGGGACAGTGGCTACTAGTTTCCGAAAGGAAATTTTGAAGCTCCCATTCACCCCCCTCTGGTCGCTTTCTGGTTGCTTCTCGGTCCTTCAGTACCCCCTTTTCTTCACCTAATTCTCCCCCTTTGGCAACAAGTCACCAAAAAGAGAGAAGTAGAGAGAAGAGAAGAGTGTCCAAACACTCACTCATCATCAGAAGCTATCGTGTCCCACTGAATCTCGGTCTCATCATCGTCGCCATCGTCGTCGTCATCATCGGACTCTACAACGGCCTTCCCATGGCGATGGGTAGTGCTGGTGTAGCGTGTCGAGGTACGTGTAGAACGACGAGATGGCTTAGGCACTATCTCCTCCTGCTCCTCATCGTCGTCTGAGTCTATGTCATCTGAATCAAGGCTAGAGAGGTCGAAGTGTGGTGGAGAGCGGGGTGGTGGTAACGGAGAATGACCCACCCGCTCTCGCTCTGCACGCTGCTCAACTAGTGCCTGGTGAGCTATCTGGGCTGCGTAGGTGCAAGTAGAGAAGATGGCCTTGATCCATTTGGCCAGCTTGCTCTTCTTCTTCCTCTGGGAGGAAGGGTGGGAGCTCTCTGGCCTGTCAACTGCTGCTGCTCCTGCTGCTGCCCTCTTCTTCTCTGCTCTGTATGGCTCATGCAACCCATCCTTAGCGAAGGTGTAGCCGGAGACCATCTCTATGATATACATGATGTAGGGGGCATAAAGCACTGCATTCCTAGCATCCTCGGCTGCCACCTGAAGCTCAGTCCAAATGAAACTCGAAATGGAGAAGTGATGTGTCCTAGGGGCCATCCTAGCCAACATGTTCCTGCCATATCCATATAGGTTAGAATGGGAACCCCCTTTGGGGTTGAGAGTCTGCCTGAAAAGGTTGTTCAACATGTAGTAGTAGCCCTTCAGCCCCTTGACCAACCCGTCTGCCTTCCGAGGATCCTCATACATGAATGTAATCTCATTATCTGTCAATGTCCTCTCCTGGTGCAGACTGTCAAGCTCTCTATCCCCACTGCCCAAACCAAGGATCCTAGCAAAGGTCTCAAAAGTGACCTTGTAGTGACGACCCTCGCTCATCCAATGCATCTCCTCCACCACATTGTCCACATAGAGTGTGGCATGAAATTGATGGATGGTCTCGGTGTTCCAATTGTAGCTGAAACCCAACAAGTCATACATATTCCTTGCCTTGCAAGCTGCCACCACCCTGTTGAAAGGTCCAAATTGGCTAGAGGGGGGGTGAATAGCCTAATTAAAAACTCTACAAAATTACTTAGGCAAACACTATTAGTATAACAAATGGCGAAGCTTTTTGCGCTATCCTAATAGTGTGTTGCAAGCCACCTATCCAACAATTCTACCTAATATATCTATGTCACACAAACAATTAGAGCTAATATCTAATGCAAAATAAAACTAACTAGCTCTAGTACAAGTATGATATACAAAATGTATATGAGACAAGTGTGTGCAATAGATAGACTAAGCAAGCTAATCACAACTAGCCACACAAGTAATATAACAAGAGATATACAATAAGTGATAGTATCTACACAAAGGAAATAGCTCAATGTAAATACACAAAGTAAATAAGCTAGATAGAGGTGGTTTCACCGAGCCTTGGGGATCACCTAGTAGAGAGCCAATCACCGGTGAAATCCACTCGTGATGCCAATCACAAAGATGTGAGTATGAATACCAATCACCAAGATGTGGAAGCAATCACAATAAGCACACGGGACACCAAGATTTATCCCGAGGTTCACGTGCTTGCCGGCACGCTACTCCCTGTTGTGTCGACCAACACTAGGTGACCCGGTGGCTAATCGGCGCAAAGCCAAGCTCACTAAGAGCGCCACAAGAATCTACCGCTAGTGAGGTAGCTCAATGACACGAGCAATCCACTAAGGATGCCTCTTGCCGCTCCGGCGAGGTGAGGCTCCAAAACCTCTCACAATCTCGATCGGTGGTGGCCAAGAACAATCACCAATCTTGCCAACAACCACCTCAACACCTCCAAGCCGTCTAGGCACCGGCAAATGCCAAGAGTAACAAGAGAACTCAATGCCGATGCGAAGAACTAGTGCCACTAGATTGAACTCTTTTCAAATCACGCACTAGATCACTCAATCTCACTTGGTTTGATCAAATCAATTTGGGAGATGAGTTGGGAGGCTTGCCAATGCTCACTAGTATGCTTAGGAATCAGAATGTGCAAGAGAGATCCCAAGAGAGCCGGTCAAGCCCCTTAAATAGGCCACCCAAGTTGGCCTAGCCATTGGGCTGAAATCGCGACCATCGGACGCTCCGATGCGCGACCATCGGACGTTGCCCCAGCGTCCGATGCTCCATATGGAGCCACGTGTCCCTCTGATATGAAATCAGCCCGTTAGATCCCAACGGTCATATTCCTTCGCGCCATGGTTAAAGTGACATTGGACGCACCGATGCCAGGCATCGGACGCTCCGATGCCACTGCTCGATTCAGCTCTTTTCTACGCCACATCGGACGCGCTGGAACATTAGCATCGGATGCTCAACCCCTGCGTCCGATGACACAACAGAAAGGTTACAGAACGCTCCAAAACACATCGGACGCGTCCGATGGATTGGCATCGGACGCAGCCCAGCGTCTGATGCTCCCTGGAAAGCACGCTTGCGCCACGTCACCTGCATCGGACTCTGCAACAGTATTTTCTCAGCGTCCGTTGCCAGCGTCCGATGCTCCTTCAACTTCTGACAGAGACTAGGGATTACCCTCGGACGCTCAGCCAGCGTCCGATGCTTCTCGGACCAGCGTCCGATGCTCCCAGAGCACTTCACTTCATTTCCGAAAACCTCTGAATCCTGCCTCGCAAGCTCGGCAGGAGGGAGAGGGACTATACACTAGTTTCTCCCACTTCTCCACAACCTCTTAACACCCCCTTATCCCAAAAGTTCCAACACCACCAAGTGTACATCATTGTATGCAAGTGTGTTAGCATTTTGCAAAGCATTTTCCAAGGGGTTTTGTTAGACACTCGCTAGGTTTATATCATGGATATGTTAGAGAACACCTAGTGGCACTTGAACATCATATAAGCCGTGAATTAACTCCTCTTAATAGTACGGCTATGTATCCTAAATGTGATCACACTCGCTAAGTGTCTTGATCACCAAAACAAAGAGCCCTATAGGTTATACCTTTGCCTTCGGCCCTCTTTGCTTCATCTCTTCTCTTCTTTGTTTCACCAATGGTAAAGCACTTCATCTCTTGAGTGCTTGTGGCCATCACCATCCTCCATGGTTGCCACCTTGCTAGCTCCACCACTTGGCTTGGTCACAATCCTTTCTTATTAGCTACAAACATGCTTAGCAATAGGATTAGACCAAATAGGTTTCATCAATTAACCAAAACCAAACTAGGGCTTTCACCTGTCAATATCACGGTCATGCTTGGCCTCCAAGTGCTCCCAATCAACATACTTCATACTCAGAATCTTTTGCTTCTTAGCATTGTACAGGACTGAACGGTAGAAGTCGGAATGGAACTCATTCCAGAACCTGTAGTCAATGCCCATATCCTTCTGAAAGTTGTAGGGATTGAGCTGGTGCTGTGTCTTCACTGAGCTGAACTGCTGATAATAAGACATGGGCTGCCTATCCTTGGTGTCCTGTGGAGGCCTCTCCTGCACATCCTCGGTGTAGGCCTGCAAGTGGGCTCTGCTGACCTCTGCAAGATGCTCTGGTGTGTTGGGATAAAGATCATCCCGAATCTGTCACCCTTGCATCTGCAGGCGAGCCTCATCACGGATCTGCTGCCTTGCAGTCACATTCTCCCCTTGAGAACTAGAGCCACCTCTGCGAGACGGTTGTTTGCTCCTCCCCCTGAGCGGATCCATCCTTTGCTTCACCCTTCTCTCATCACCTCCTCCTCCCGACATCTAAAACATGGAAACTGCGAATTAGAAGACTGCATAAGGGATAGTAGGTTATAGTGGGGTAATAGATTTTGATGGATAGGGTGTTGCTTGGATCAAGCCCCTGCTCATGGTCCGGCACTGCCGCTCGGGGAGCGGCACTGCCGGGGCCCGGCCCTGCCGCGCTGAGCGCGGCACTGCCGTGCGGGCAGGCCAGGTCTGAGCCAAGAAACACCACATCCATCATTCCTACTGCCTCCCCATCATCTACAAACCCTTCTACAACCTCTAAGTACAACAACCATGGCGCATTTTACAAATCGGGAAAACTAGGGTTAGGGATTTGAAGTTTTCACCTTGAGAAGGAGAGAAGAGGGAAGGAGACCCTTGGTGAAGGAAGACCGGAGCTGCACCGAAGGGGATCCCAGAGCAGCGCCACCGGTGGCCGGAAAGGCCAGGAGGAGGCCCGGAGGAAGACCCGGCCGCTGTTTGCCTTTCGTCGCCCGAGAGAGAGAGAGAGGGAGAGATAAGTTCACGGGTTGGGTAAGAAAGAGGGAGAGAGAGAAAGAGAGGTGGAGCCATCCGGTAGAAGTAGAAAAGAGTTTTCCTTTGGCCACACACGGTAACAGATGGTTCAGGCTGAACCGACAAGTCGCGGCACTGCCGCGCCCACCGCGGCACTACCGGGGCCCGGCACTTCCACGGCTGGCCCGGCACTGCCAGACTGTTACCACTGAACAGATTTATCTCTAGGTTACTATATCTCTTCCTTGGAGTGGACACATACTACTTGCATGTTATGACCAGTGACAATCAACCAATACAGAAGAATGGTCATTTCAAGCAAGTTCCCTTTTCAAAGATTTTGAAACACAATGTATGAACTTTTTGAAATCGGTTTTACCTAGGTCATTCTAGTTGATCAATCAAGCATACTAGGTTTCAAACTATGTTACGAGAGTCAAGAATATTTAGTTCACTTCTTAAAGCACAAAACCTTGACTCATCGAGAGGCTTAGTGAAGATAGCGGCTAGTTGTTTGTCGGTGCTCACATGACGAATTGCGATATCTCCTTTGGTTTCGTGATCTCTCAAGAAATGATGTCGGATGTCTATATGTTTGGTTCTTGAGTGACTCACTGGATTGTTTGCAAGTTTTATGGCACTTTCATTGTCACACAAGAGTGGGATATGGGTGAAATGACATCCGAAGTCACGAAGGGTTTGCCTCATCCAAAGTAGTTGCGCACAACATGCACCTGCTGCAACATACTCAGCCTCGGCTGTGGAAAGGGCTACACAATTTTGCTTTTTAGAACCCCAAGACACTATGGAGCATCCAAGGAATTGACATATCCCCGAAGTGCTTTTTCGATCTACTTTACAACCGGCATAATCGGAATCCGAATAGCCAAGTAGTTCGAACTTGGAGCCCTTAGGATACCACAAGCCAAGGTTTGAAGTGTGAACTAGATATCTCAAGATTCTCTTAACGGCCACTAGGTGACACTCTTTCGGGTTAGCTTGAAATCTAGCACACATGCACACACTAAGCATAATATCGGGCCTAGATGCGCATAAGTAAAGAAGGGAGCCGATCATGGAGCGATATACCTTGATGTCTACGGCTTTCCCTTCCTCATTGAGATCAAGATGTCCATTAGTTGGCATGGGAGTTTTGATAGGCTTGGCGTTCACCATGTCAAACTTTCTCAACATATCATGGGTGTACTTGGTTTGGCAAAGAAAAGTCCCTTCCTTCAATTGCTTGATTTGAAAACCAAGGAAGAACTTGAGCTCACCCATCATAGACATCTCAAATCTCTTAGTCATGATCCTACTAAACTCATCACAAAAGGATTTTTTAGTACTACCAAATATTATGTCATCGACATATATTTGGCACACCAAAATATCTTCATTGACTTTGTGAGTGAAGAGAGTAGGATCGGCTTTGCCTATTTCAAAGCCTTGTTTAAGCAAGAATTCCTTAAGGCATTCATATCATGCTCTAGGTGCTTGTTTAAGCCCATAGAGCGCCTTTTGGAGTTTGAAGACAAGGTTGGGGAACTTGGGATCTTCAAAACCCGGTGGTTGCTCAACATATACCAACTCTTGTATAGGGCCATTGAGAAATGCACTCTTCACATCCATTTGATATAGCTTGAAGTTGTGATGGGCTGCATAGGCTAAAAGAATCTGAATGGCTTCAAGTCTAGCAACCGGTGCATATGTTTCTTCAAAGTCCAAACCCTCTACTTGAGTGAACCCTTGAGCTACCAATCTTTCCTTGTTCCTTGTCACCACACCTTCTTCATCTTGCTTGTTGCGGAAGACCCATTTGGTTTCAATAACATTGGTATTTGGTCTTTCCACAAGTGACCATACTTGATTACGCTCGATGTTGTTAAGCTCTTCTTGCATGGCCATCACCCAATCCGGATCTTCAAGGGCTTCTTCTACCTTGAGAGGTTCCAAAGAGGAAACAAACGAGTAGTATTGACAGAAATTTGCCAAGTGAGAGCGTGTCATTACCCCCTTTCGAAGACTCCTAAGGATGTTGTCGACGGGATGGTCCCGTTGAATAGTTTGCTTGAGCCTTGGATGATCAATGGGTTCTGCTTCATCTTCTGCATCTTCTTCAACTTGCTCGAAGATGGGTTGTTGGTCCACTCCATGAAGTGGAGTAGCTGCAGCTGCCCTGGGAGTGCCCGGTACTACTGGGCTCTGCCCGGCACCACCAGGGCCCGGCACTGCCGGGGTCGTGGTCGGCACTGCCGGGGACTGTATCTCACCAGTCCCAGCAAGGGCTTCAGCTTGAGGACCATCCTGATCAGTAGCCTGCTGTTCTTGTGGTCTGATATCACCAATAGCTAATTGCTTGATTGCTTCGCAAGGTGGTTCCTCATTTCCTACAACAACTTCATCAACTTGCTCTACTTGAGAGCCGTTAGTTTCATCAAACGTCACGTCTATCGCTATTTCAACCTTGCCGGAGGCCTTGTTGAACACACGATAGGCATGCTCGTTTGATCCATAACCTAGAAGAAAACCTTCATCAACCTTGGATGTGAACTTAAAGGCTTTGGGCTTCTTGTTCAATATGAAACATTTGCACCCAAAGACTCTAAAGTACGACACCTTTGGCTTGTTACCGGTGAGTAGCTCATAGGAGGTCTTCTTTCTTCTCTTCTGGAGGTAGAGACGGTTGATTGCATGGCAAGCGGTATTGACGACTTCGGCCCAAAAGATGTCTAGCGTCTTGTACTCATCTAGCATCGTCCTTGCCATGTCAATGAGTGTTCTATTCTTCCTCTCCACCACGCCATTTTGTTGAGGGGTGTATGGAACTGAAAACTCGTGCTTGATGCCCTCCTCATCAAGAAACTCTTCCACTTGGGTGTTTCGGAATTCGGTTCCATTGTCACTACGAACTTTCTTGTTGTTGAAACTGAACTCCCTTTGAGCTCTTCGTATGAACATCTTGACTTTCTCTTGCACTACACTCTTGTCATGCAAAAAGAAAACCCAAGTGAAACGAGAAAAATCATCAACAATAACAAGACCATGTTTGTTACCGCCGATGCTAAGGTAGGCAACCGGTCCAAAGAGATCCATATGAATCAACTCCAATGGATGTGTAGTATTGTCATAGCTCTTTGGTGGGTGAGGTACGCCTACTTGTTTTTTGTCTTGGCAAGCTCCACATACTTTGTCTTTCTCAAAATCAACATTTGTTAGTCCTAGGATGTGGTTGTCTTTTTGAAGTTTGGCCAAGTTCCTCATCCCAACATGAGCTAGTCGGCGATGCCATAACCAACCCATGCTAGATTTTGCCACTAAACAAGTCTCAAGTTTGGCTTTACTTTTGTTGAAATTAACTAAGTAAAGCTTCCCCTTCAAACGACCCGTAAAGACAATAGAGGAATCATCCCTTCTAAAGACTTCCCAACCCTCATCCATAAAGAGACAATTGAAACCCATTTCACACAATTGTGAAATGGATAACAAGTTGTAACTTAACAAATCAACATGTAAGACATTAGTAATTGAATGCTCAGGTGTAATGGCAACTTTACCAAGTCCCAACACATCCCCCTTGGAGTTATCACCAAAAATGATGTTTTCACTTACATTTGAGGTTGGGGAATATGATGAGAACATACTCCTTTCTCCGGTCATATGATTTGTACATCCGCTATCAAGCACCCAACTTGATCCACCAGAGGAGTATGCCTGCAAAACAAGTTTAGTTCCTAGATTTAGGTCCCCAACTTAGATTGGGGCCTTGGAAGTTAGTCACAAGTATTTTAGGAACGCAAATAAACTTGTCGGCTGTCCTCTTGTTATCACCAACATACTTTGCAACAACTTTACCACTGTTGTTGTGTTCTAATATGTAACAAGATGACATGCTCTTCCTTGGGGCTTCGGTCTTGGGTTGATGTGCAAACTTGTTTTTAGTCACCCAAACCGATTCCTTTGGTTTCTGAGAAGTCTGCTTCTGGTTGGGCACCTGCCTTTGCTGTGTGTGAGATTGAGAAGAAGGAAAATTAGTAGCCTTCCCTTTCTTGGGGCGCGACACTACCGGCCTGGGGGTGGCACTGCCGGGGCCCGGCACTGCCGCCTTCTGGCGCGGCACTGTCGCGATCTGTGCAGGCCGAACTGTACCAATCTGACCCTTCTTCTCAAACCTCACACACTCATAGCCATTCACTGTTTTTCTTCCATTGGTTTTGGCTCCTTTTTCGTGCCCCAACCCATCCTTTATGGAAGGACGTCTTCCATTCTTGAACTTGTGCTTGTTCTTCTCTTGAGCCTTCTCACTTGCACTTGTGGTAGACTTGATACAACCACTTGCAATGATGTTGGTCAATCTTGCTATCTCCGTTCTCATGGCCTCCATGTTCACAAGGTTAGCGGAATAGGCATTCAAATCAACATTATAGCATTTTCCACAACCTTCACTAGTGGAGGGAATAGAAGTGACATTTGCTTTAGGGAGAGTTGAGTTGCTTTCCCAAAGAAGATTATATTGCAGCTCAAGTTCTTTGTGCTTTTTATCCAAGCCACAATACTTTTCCTTGAGTGCAATATGAGCCTTCTTTAGGGAAGCTTGTTCATCTTGCTCTTTGGCCAAAGCCTCATGCAAGATGTCCAACCCACTTCTCTCTAATGCAAGAGCCTCCTTGCAAGCAATATAGAGGTCCTCTTGTTTGATGAGGGCATCCTCTCTTATTGCTAACTCGGCTTGTACACTTTCTAATTCCTCCATTAGCTTAGTGATAAAGAGTTTGGTTTTCTTGTCCAAATTTTTAGTTATCATATTTATCTCTTCATCACTAGAATCATCATCACTAGAGGAATCGCTAAGTTCACTACTAGAGATGTCACTAGGTGGAAGAGAAGGTTTAGGGGTTTGAGTCTTTTTCACCTTCTCTTTCTTGGCCATGAGACAAGTGTGGGAGTCACCATCATCAGACAAGTTGTTGAATAGCCTTGGTGAAGGAGATGACTTTTGAAATTGTTGCTATCTTCTCATCTTCTTCACTTTAGGTTTGTGCGATTGAGTCTCATTCATGTCCAACGTGAGCTTCTCCCATGTATCTCTTGTTGTGCTTCTTGTAAGTGGCTTTATCATCTTTCTTGCCCTTGTTGAAATTGTTGTCCTTCTTCTCATGTGGGCAATGTGCTATGAAATGATTGGTGCTACCACAATTGTAGCAAGTTCTCTTTTTCTTGTTTGGAAACCTTCTCTTCACAAACTTGTAACCTTCCTTCTTGAGCCCCTTGCGGTATCTTCTCATGAAGAGAGCTATATCTCCAATTGCTTCAAATTCTTCACCTTCACTTCCACTCTCACTTGAGGATGATGTGTTGTCCTCAACTTCTATTTTCTTCTTTTGTTGCTTGGGCTTGCTTGTAGAGGCTTGCTTGCTTGATTTTGGTTTGCTTGATGTTGCTTGCCTTGTTGGTTTGCTACCCTTGAGTGCCACATCCTTGATTTTCATCCCATCTAGCCTAGCTTGCAAATCCCCAAGCTTCCTTCTTTCATTTGCCTCTTCTCTTTGCATGTCAAAGGTAATGATCCTCCCAAGCACATCACTAGGTGTGAATTGCTCAAACTTCTTCTTGTCTCTAATCAATGTCACTACGGTCTCATTCCTTGGTGAGTATGCTTCCAACATGATCTTCACAATCTTGTCAAAAATTGATTTCACTACCACCTAGCCCTCTAATCTTGCCAACAATGACCATCAATCTATCAAACATCTCTTATGGACCCTCACCATCCCAAACCACAAACCGGTTTAGCTTAGCCATCAACAAGTCAAACTTGGATTGCCTCACTTTGTCCACTCCCTCGTGAGCAATGTGCAAAGTGTCCCAAATCTCTTTTGCAACCTCAATTCCCATGACATTGTTGTACTCATCACCATCCAAAGCACTAAGTAACACACTAGTGGCTTGGGCATTGAGATGAATGTTGTGGAATTCATCTTGAGTGGGTTTCTTTGGATCAACTGGTGCTTCAAGTCCATTGTCTATCTCCCAAATACCTGGATGGAGACCAATAAGATAGGTCTTCATAATGTGCTTCCACTTGGCAAAGTTAGTCCCATCGAAACGAGGTAACTTGCCCGCGGGCACATTGATGAGAGGCCTAGAATCATGGTTAGTCATAGTAGAATAGTTAAAGGATAAAGCTCCATATGACTTCTTGGTCTCCTCCTTCTTCTTCTTGTTGCCCTTAGGGAGATAGGATATGTCATCGTCTCCATCTTCGGTGCTACTTGAGTCATCACTCAAGTTCACACTCTTCTTTGCTTGGAGCTCTTCCTTCTTCTTCTTTTCTTCTCTTCTCTTGGCTCTTTCTTCCCTTCTAATCTTTCTCTCTTCTTTTCTTTGAGCCTTCTCTTCTCTAGCTTTGAGAGCCGCTGCATTTTCTCTAGCTTTGGCCCTTGCTTCTCTTCTCAACCTTCTTTCTTCCTTTCTTTTTGCAAGCTCTCCGGCCGACACATCCAATTGAGGAAGTGTCCATTCACTCGCTGTGGAGACGCTTTTGCTGCTGCTAGTGGTGTGCACTTCCACCTCGACGGGTGTGGGTTGCACAACACTAGCGTTACCCGTTCCTCCGTCGGTGGCCATTCTCTCGCACGGTGAAGTGCTGCATGAGAGAACCTGCTCTGATACCACTTGTAAGGACCAGTGTGGCCTAGAGGGGGGGTGAATAGGCCTGTCAAAAATCACAGCTCAAAAATTAATCAATAGAGCCCGACACTACCGCCCTGAGCCCGGCACTGCCCCCGGCACTGCCGGCCTCAAACCGGTACTGCCGCGCAGACAACTAGCCTAAGCCTGCAATTCGAAATCCAGCCACAGGAAACCAAATCTATATGAATGGAAATGCTACACTAGGTTTCCTGAACCAGCAGAACCAACTCAACCAAGCCAAATATGGTGTATGAAGTAGATCGGAACCAAACCCTAGAATCTATCACAAGTCACAAATAAGATGAATGAAAGCAAGTGAGCACAAGAGACAAGTGATTTATCTCGTGGTTCAGCTCGCCACCAAGGCTTGCCTACCTCCACGTTGTTGAGGTTGACCACTTAGGTCATGAGCTTTGCAACTCTTCCTCGTTCTCAAGTCAAGGAACCAAATCCTTGAAGTGAGGGGTAATAATACTAGTTGCACGAGTGATTACAAACCTCCCAAGGCCGCCACACAAGTTGGCTAGCTCAAGGGCGACGCCTAGCCGGCTAGGGATCCAAGAACCCAAGAGTAATAGAAGCAAATCCACCGGCTATGGCTCAAATCAAGTGCTCTAGGAAGTAGATCTCAGCTAGGGCTTCTCTTTGGTGAAGGTTTGAGCCTCTAACTCACTTGAAATCAATGGGAATCGAAGATTAGGTGAGAGAGGGCTTGAGAGCCTTCAATGGGGAGAGGAAGCCTTGTCTGGAGGTAGGAGAAGAGTTATGGCCGTGGATGACCGTTGGGGTGGCAGGGAGATAGAGTAAATACCCCCTGCCATCCAACGACTGAAACAAGTCGCGGCAGTGCCGGCCTTAGCCCGACAGTGCCGCGGCCCGGCACTGCTGCGCCCTGGGCGGCACTGCCGCGCCTACCAGACAGATAGAGAAAGATCAAAATTCTGTGCAGCTGTCTTTGGTTAGAAACAAGGATGGCTTGGCTTGGTTTTGAGCACATAGCATTCAGCCATAGCAGTATATTTGCATTCCCCCTTGATAGTACGGCAATCCTATAACTCAAATTCAAATGAAAAAGCTTGTTGTAGCACTTTGAGTCCGGAACTGATGAAACAACATATGAGGAGTCCACCAACACATATGCACCATCCTTTCACATTATTAACCTTCTTGTCATCTTGGTAAATCTCATTAGTTCTCCAATCATGTGGTCATTATCACCAAAACCCATAATTAGGGCTTGATTGCACTTACACTCTCACATAATTCAACCATCGCTTTGTTTGGGTCAAGTCAATGCATGTCTTGCACCCAAGTTAATCTCAACTTCAACTTTCTCTTCTTTTCTCACCTTGGAAAATATCTACATGGGCTCTTTTCCCTCCACCTTTTCTCCACTTGATCAAATCCAAACTTGTTTTCTATCCAACCTTGAAATCTATATTTCCTTGGTTCCACCTTTTTCAAAACCCTAAGTTTTCGGGAAACCCTAATCGCCTCTCTGAGAATTTAGCGGGCCAAGCTCAACTCTTCCCTTCCATATTCTCTTCCCTTGGGACAAATACAAATCTTGCCTAAATGGTAAACCATCCACTCCATATCTCCTTTTGCTAATGGGTCAACTCCAATCATCCCATCCCCCGACATCGCTTCAGGCCGAACCCGGTCCAAACCTTGCCTTAACTCTCGCCATCGATCAAAGCCCAACCATCCTCCCATCTTTTGTGGTCCACAAACAAGCCCAACCAGACTTCTATCTCTCCATCTCCACTCTCCCACGTCACCCCCTTGAAGCCTCTCCATCTTGCACAAAAATATCAAGCAATGCAACAAAATATCAAGACATGACCCTTTGCTTTCCACCCCTTGCTCTCCTCTCTCTGCCACTTCACATAAACCTCCCCTACAGCCCCCTCACGCCTCCCCCTTCATTTCCCACGTCAAGAACAGAGGAAGGACGCCCCTGCACCTCCTCCTCCTTCCCCATGGCTGCCCCAATCAACCACAACAAGAGAAGGACGCCCGATTGTGATGTGTATCCTCGCTCTACCACATCATTCCTCATGGTGAGAACACTCCATAATCTCCCCCATACTGTTTTGATGTTCCTCTAAGCAAATCATGTACCTTAGAGGACATATGGCTGATCCCCGGCAAAGTTTACTCATGATATGTGTTGTTGTCCTCGTGGCCAGTTTACTGCTGTTGAGGAATTTGGCGTTCCTCGCTGTTTTGTTGATCCAATCACAAAACCCTTTGGTAGAATTGTAGATAGCAACCTTGAACACGCCTCTGCAAAATGGTTTGACCATAGGTGTTAAGAAACTAGAGATATAATCATCTTCATGCCCGCTGTTCCTGCTGTTAGGTCAGTTTGCAGCTCTGAGTTGTTTTGGCGTTCCCCGCTAATCCACTCTCCCAATCGCCATGCCCTTTACCATACATGTTTATTACATCCCTGCACATGATTCCACAAGTTGGCTTGGCTATGCAATCCATAATGGCCGAGATATAAAAGTCCCAAGTGTCTACTACCCCTGCTGTCCATACAGCACTGACCCTGTTTTTGGCAACAGCGTTCCCGTTGATCCGTTGAACCCCTTATTGCATCCTTTGGCAAGAACATCTTTTATGTAGTTGCACATGCCTCTGCCAAGTTTCATGGCCATTTGATCAAATATGAAAGAGATGTCATCATTTTTGTGTTGGCTGTCCCTGTTGCCCGCAGCAATGCAGATGCCGGTTGGCATGCACGTTCCCGATGATCTGCCACTCCGGTGGTCAAGCCCTTTTACCACATTGTGTATCATAAACCTAAACACATCCCTGCAAGTTGGCTTAGCCATATGAACTATGACACTAGAGTTACAAGCATTGTCATGTCGCTGCTCATGCCATGCCAACATCCATGCAACGCCATCTTCCAATCTTGTTCCCCGCCTAACCAATGGTCAAAACATCGTCCCCTTTTGCCAAACTATGTTACATACATTGCCTAGCAACCCCACAAAATGGATCACCATTTGGCTTTGACATACCATGCAAGCAATCATCAAATCCGTCGTCGTCCGCCACCGGGTATGCTCAACCGATGCACTAATCGCCATAACCTTGTTTGCCTTTGATCTAGCATCCATCTTAGTGCATTTGTTGGTCATGAAATGTTCCCAAGCAACCTATACACATATCCAAAATCCCACCCATATATCTATAAGTAATAATTAGAACACGAGTTGTATGTGCAACCTCTCTATTCATCTTAAATCCATGGTTGTCATACAAGTTCTAGTTATTCCAACCACCGCAACCATCTGTGACATTCTACCATGGAGGATAAACACTGGAGCCAAAGTTATAATGCATCATCCATTGACCAATCCATGTCTTCAATGTACGGTGCCCATTGTCATACAACCAACCATCAAATCCATTCCATCCTAAGTGCATCTCTGGTCACACATGCTCTCTTCGTGTGACATGCCCCCATGTGTTGCACACATGTTCCCTACATATTTTGGTCATCAAATACATGTCCAACCCTTTTTGTTTTGGTGAATATTATTCTTTAGTCCAAACTCCACCTTGCTTATCTGAATCAATCCTTTTCCACCTATACCTTGTAACTCTCACATCTTTTAATCGTAGCTGTTGTTGTGCTTAGTTTTTGCGGTCGCACGATCTTAGAATGACCCATACGCTTTCAAAACCCTTATAGCTTATTTCTTTGTAATGTTTGGTGTACTATTTTTAGGGTCATCTTCAGGTGTTTGCGCCAGTTTGTTGCTATCGGTAGAAGAAGCTATGTGAGGACGATCCGGAAGGAAAGTTGGACAAGTTTAAGCAAGCTTTTGAAGGCAAGTATAACCTACGGTTTCCTTGTTACCTATTAAATGCAAGACTCAATAATCATTATGCATGTGTCAAACTTGATGAACCATAGGACAATACTAGATTCATTTGAACCTTATACCTTGTACCTATGGGAGGGTTTATGCATAATATGAATAGAAATGCTATGCGCTATATAATTGCTAAATGTTTAATGTTGATTAATGACTATGGAACAAATGTTAAAAGAGGCTTTTTAACCACATTTAGGGCACTGGAGCATGCTTTACGCTCAGTGATCCACCCTAGGGACTATCTTTTAAAGCGGCAACCCGGGAGATCCCGTGCAGCCTTGGGAATCATATGGCTCTGATCTTAGTCGTATAACTAGACTTTCTCTAGCTTGTAGTAGTTACCGAAAGGCGCTAGAGGGGGGAACTGGGTTTAAGAATGGCTTCCTTGTCTGTCAAGATGTGTACTGGTCGGCTGTCAGGTGTGCCATCTTGAAGGGGCCTCCATTCGCCTAAACGCCGAAACCTTGCGGCTACTACTTGTTAGGGTAGCTAGTGAAGGGCTACATAGTGAAACCCTGCCGTACTTCCATAGAGGAGGTAATGTGGGACTTGCAAACCCCGGCATATGGGATTCACGGCCTAAGGTGAAAGTGTACAACCTCTGCAGAG
Source organism: Coix lacryma-jobi var. lacryma-jobi (assembly GCA_009763385.1). Classification (NCBI taxonomy): domain Eukaryota; kingdom Viridiplantae; phylum Streptophyta; class Magnoliopsida; order Poales; family Poaceae; genus Coix; species Coix lacryma-jobi. The sequence continues at coordinate 28,584,132 of CM019831.1, forward strand.
TGTAAACCTGATATATCAACCGTGCTCACGGATACGAGCGACTTGGATCCTTTTTAAGTAGTTCATGGTGGGGTATGTTGGTGGTTGGTGGCCTGCCTCTTTTTAACATAATGTTTATCACATATCATGGGACAACAGGGTTCATACATTTAGTAATGTAAGATTAATATAAAATATGACCAACTTAAAATGCTAACCACAATTAACCGCGTCAAACCTTTGAGCCTTGCATCCCCGTAGTTGTACTTGTTGAGCTTGGTGAGCTGACACTTGCTTTACAATCAATGAACAAAAATCCCGGATGGGTACCAGATGGTGGTTGAAGTGAAGAGTTCTCTCTGAGGAGTTCCAAGAGTATTAGGCGAGTGTTCCCCCAGTCAACCGTCCCTGTGGAGTATGGAGTCCCAAAGAATGAAGATTATGAATAGTTTTCGTTGTGCTTTGTTATATATGTAAGTCTTAAAGTAAATATGTTTCGCTATGTAATAAAGCATTGTTCTTGATATTCTTCATATTTGTCGCTATATGTGTCATGTGGACATCCTAGGCACACATATAGTTAGTGCTTGGTATTCTTTGGAAAACCGGGTGCGACACTCTCCAACCAAAGCAACATACTTCCCCCTCAAAGTGAGAGGTCAGTCATGTGCTTGGAGCAAATCTCACACTCACCCTCCTCGGTGACTACAACGGTGGACTTGGAAAACTCAAGTTCCCTTACCGTGTCTTCCCACTTCTGCCTAAACTCCTTCCTCTCTCTAGCTGCACGTCTCAACAACTTGTCTTGACTAAGCAAAACAACAGTAAGTTTCTCAACTTCAGTAGAGAGTTCTTCAGGAGTTTGAGATACCTGAGAGGTGTCATCGTCGTTCCGAGGGATCTCCTCCAGCTTGTTGTCGACCTCATCGCCGAGGGCCAAGGTGCAAAAACCCTCGTCATCGGCGAAGAAGCAAAAACCATTCAGCTTGTCCTCGATCTTCTTCTTCTTCTCAGACTCGTCATCGCTTGATGCAGCGAAGTCATCATCCGAGCCGTCGACGTCGCTGAGCGTGGCAAAGAAAGCACGCTGCTCAGCCTGGGCCTTCTCCAAGTACTTTTTCTTGATGTACTCCTTGTTGAAGCCACCCTTCCGCTTGTGCTTGGCGGGGATGTACTTCTCCTTGTGCTTGCCGGAGTCGTACTTGTGCCCATGATCACCCTTCCCAATGGCTTGCTTGTTCTTGTTTGGGCAGTTGGCGATGAAGTGGTCGGGGTCGCCGCACTCGTAGCATCCAGCTCGTCCTCCGCGGCGACGGTTCATGCGGTTGTTATGAAACTGCGAGAACCGGTTGGCAAGCAAAGCCAACTCGTCATCTCCCATGAACTCCAGCTGCTCCTCTATAATAGAAAGAAGAGAAGATAATGCAAAGCCTCCAGAGGGGTTAGCAGAAGAGCCAGAAAGCAAAGCCATCGATGGGCCAGAAGGATTCTCATAAGAAGCCCTCGTCATGGCATCAATCTCACTAGACTTGAGCTTACTAAAGAGCTCGTCACACGTGAGGGTCTCATAGTTAGGTGATTCGATGATCGCCTGAACCTTAGAGTCCCACACCGACCGATCGAGAGTGTGTAAAAGCTTGAGAGCCCTCTCATGATCGTCGAAAGGCAACAACTCCTTGTTAGCCCTCATCCTGTTGACAATCACCTGAAAGCGAGCAAATAAACTCTCTATGCTCTCGCCAGGCATGTGTCGAAAGTTCTCATACTCCCGCTTATGCAACTCGTAGAGGCGGGATTTGACTTGAGTAGTTCCCTCATGAAATCGCATGAGGGTCACTCAAATCTCTCAAGCCATGGGGAGGTGAGAAATACGATCAAACTCAGACATGCTAAAACACGAGAAAAGAGCATTACAGGCTCGGCTATTGGCATCGTGCTCATCGATCTGCAGCTGAGTAGCACGAGCAGCCAAAACCATGTAATCTGCCTTGTTGCAAATCTCCCAGACAGAAGCACCCATGCTCTGAAGATAGGCCGACATGCGTATCTTCCAATACGCATAGTTCGTCCCATCAAAAAATGGCGGTTTGCCCACGCCGCGATCCATGTCGCCTTCTGTGGATCTGGAACCGGCTAAGGTGGAAGATCCTTAACCCACTCTGATACCAATTGAAGGACCGAAAGTGCTACACAAAGGCGACCAGAGGGGGGGTGAATGCGAGCTTTAAATTTCTTTTCAGAAACTTATCGCCAATGTCCCAAGAATCAACCCCAAAAGCAAACCTAGAGGTTGGTAGTGTCCATGACCCTAGGAGTAGGGTGGATGCTCCCAAGAAGCACACCGGGACACAACACAACCCTAGAAACCCAACACGAAAGACGAAAACCAAAACCGACAACGAACGAACGAACTGCGGACGAAAGCGTGCTGATCAGCACTGATCGGACTCCGGTGAGCGTCCGGTCAGTAGGGATCGGACGCGTCCGGTCGGTTCAAACACGATTTGGGACCTCTCTCTTCACGACCGAACTCACTGAGATATGCGTCCATTCACTGCTCAATGCGTCCGGTCATCAACAAGCCAACACGATGAACAGTACCAAAGTCACGTCCAGTCACAGAGAAGAAGAGCGTCCGGTCAAAAACAGAATGGTGCACAGTGAACACATTCAACGACCAGACTCACTACCGAGCGTCCGGTCAGCCCGAGTCGTGCGTCCGGTCACCCCGAAACTGAGCTGTTTGTCCACCGATTTGACTCGATTTCACCCAAAACGAAATCACTAAGGATCAAACTTGGTGAGAACAGTCACAAGGAGGATAGTGAGCTACTCCTAGGAGATCATGGCTCAAACCTATCTCCAAATCAATGAATCGAAGGAATTCGGGGTAAGGAAGAAGAAAAGTTGATCCAAAATGAAAACCAACAGATCTACTTGTTCATGAGGTTTCAATTGATTTCCTTTGGTGGAAATGATCCCCTCATAGTAAAGAACAAGTTGATTCAAATGGTTTTGAAAATGGAGCAACGTAGAGGGAGATCGAGCAACGGGAAAATCATGGAGAAAATAAGAACGCGAAGAACAAACGCGGATGAAAACCACAAATTCAACCATGTCTCGAACACACGAGACAATCATGAGATTACGGTCTCACTTCCTCAAAATCTCGGGAACATAGAGGTATGATTAGCCGTCTCTGCGGATCTCAGTAGCTACAGCAGGGATATGGGCGAGCAGGAAACCCTAGGCAAAATAGCAAATGGCTGAGATAGTTTGGAGGGAGGGGTTGCCTCTCCTAATATAGCCTAATACAATTATTCCCCTTCTACCCCTACTGCTAATGAGCGGACAAGCTAACCCTAAGGGAATTCCTGACCAACTCGAGGTGTAGTCGATCCGACGGCCACGCCCGCCCATCTGATAGCTTCGCCTCGACGCGACCTCACCCGATGCCGCCACGTGCCGCCACCGCGCCGCTCGTCCTTTTCACGGACCTCCCCCGGTTTTGAGGCCGAAACCGGGAAACCAGTCTTCAAGTCCTCCCCCGGTTTTGAGGCCGAAACCGGGAAACCTGTCGTCCATCGCCTGAGTTTTGTGGCCCAAACTCAGAAACCTGCCAGCGTCCAGGTTTTGAGGCCCAAACCTGGAAATCGTCCTGAACCCGAGTTTTGTGGCCCAAACTCAGAAATCGGCTGCACCCAGGTTTTGTGGCCCAAACCTAGAAACCATCCACCCGATGGTTTTTCTGTGGCTCAACCACCAAACCGATGTTGTAGAGGGGATGCACCGCCCGTGTACCCCGTCCACCGACATGAGCCCTCAGGTCCACGACCCGAGCCACTCCGTGTCCTGCAAGTCTCCGCTCGTCGCTGTCCCAGGCTGTCAACCACCACAACTGATCCTCAGGCCACTAGTCCCTCAGTCCAAGCCTCATGTCCGCCCTTCACCGCTTCGGGTTCATCGGCACGGCACGTCTTCTACTTGACCTTCACTTTGCCTTCGATCACTGTCTCCATGCTCGACACCTGCACAACTCAAGCCAAAGAACATGCGCATCAAGCCAGTTGACAATCACTCATCATCTCAAGATCCGACATACACCCATGTATCCGCAATGAGACTAGGTGTTGTGTGCGGGAAGCCAAAAATCCCAAACCCTAACAAATCCAGTGCCTACATAGAGCTGCAGTAGATAAGATGGATGAGCGGCATCGGCATCGACGTCGGCATCAGCGTTGGCGGAGCGCACCGGCGGCAACCAGGGCAGCAAAGGTAGAGGGTGGGAGTCAGGGGCGGATGTAGAATTAAGAATTATTGATGTCACTAGCATATATATAGTTAAGATAGACAAACATGTTATTTTCTCTAGTATGCATAGTAATTTTTCATTGAGTTTAGGTAAGTTATTGCTGTCAGGTGACAACAGTCCTAACACTCTGGATCCGCCCCTGGTGGGAGTGTGTTGTGCGAGTGCGAGATCCGATGGGAGGCAAGCATGGACACCGTTGAGGGTCGGACGAGGAACGCGGGGGACAGGGATGGACGGGTTCCAGACTTGAGTCCTAAACTTAACTCGTCTTCATAATTTTTTTGGGTCCGATGGCTCAAGGTACCGTCATGTTTTATAGGACGCATCGCTGACCACACACCCTTCATTATTAGTGACCCATCTATTTGAAAAGAGTCACCGCTAACTTATTATTAGTGACGTGTTTTGGTACCTGGCCATGGACAATACATAATCAGCAACTCATTCCATCGATCTGCGTCACTAATCTTGCACTCGGGACACGTTTTAGTTCCAAGTCACTGATTGAGTTGTCTCCTGCGTCACTAATCTTGCACTCGGGACACGTTTTACTTCAAGTCACTAATTGAGGTGTCTCCTTCGTGCTGTCTTGGCGTAGTTTCCAACTGAGGGGATTAGTCCTTATCACGGGGAGAGAAATGGTTTGGGTAGTGTGTGGAACAAAATCCTCAGGTCTCCACGTGGATCTTTTTCATTGTTCTAGGCACTACCTGAAAAAGGTTCTGTAAGTATGAGACCCTTTTCACTGTAGGGGCGGCTGGTGTTAGAGCCGTCCTTACAGTGGCGTATTGGTGCCTATCGTTACTAGCCGCCCCTACAAAACACTGTAGGGGCGGCTGATGATCGAGCCGCCCTTACAGTGGTGCACTGTAAGGGGGTTCAATCACCAGCCGCCCTTAAAGTGGCACATCACTGTAGGGGCGGCTGGTGATTGAGCCCCCTTACAGTGCACCACTATAAGGGTGGCTCAATCATCAGCCGCCTCTACAGTGGACATCCGAATAAAGCCTACAACCACCCTTCAGCCCATCTTAAAATATGTTTCTCTCATTGCCGTTAGATCAACTTTGGACGGCTGAGATACGCGTAATGCCGAATAACATTCCATCGCTCCCACAACCCGCCGAAACCCTAACCCTAACTCTGGTCTCTGCTCGCCCCTCTCCCAATCCTCTAGATCCCGCTCGCCAGATGCTCTCCACTCGTACTTCTACGGATCTCTCTCCCTCTCTCCATCCCTTCCACCTAACCCATCCACGATGGCGTGGTTGTGCGGTACATACAAGGTGTAGGATACGACGGCGGCGCTAGATGCAGCATAATCATGGACAGTGGCAATGGCGTTGGAAGCGACACCAGCGCGGGTGGCGGCGGCGTCGAATGCGGCACCAGCGCGGGCGGCGGCAACGTCACAAGATGTGGCACCAGTGTGGGCGGTGGCAGCGTCACAGGATGCGGCGATGGCGCGAGGAGCAGCACCGGCCTCGTGGTGACCCCACACACTACTACAGAACAGGGTCATAGGCCGATCTAACAATTGAGCTATTGTCTCGGCAACAAATTGCGTCCGGGACTAAAGACTTTTAGTCCCGGTGGGTAAAACCAACCGGGACTAAACCTTTAGTCCCAGTTGGTATTACCGACCCGGACTAAAGGTCCCCCAACCTTTAGTCGCGGTTGGTAATACCAACCGGGGATAAAGGGTGAACCTTTAGCCCCGGTTGGTGTTACCAACCGGGGCTAAAGGTCCTTCCCGAGTGGATTCAAAAGGAAAACATCCAGAACTACATCACGTGGGTTGTGTAGCTCAGTTGGTAAGCGTGCCTGAGGCGTGAGGTGTTGAGTTCGAATCTCACAAACGCAAATTTATTTTTTCTCGTGGGAGCCTTTAGCCCCGGTTCGGAGCAACCGGGGCTAAAGGTGGGAGCCTTTAGTCCCGGATTGGTAGTCCCGGTTGGGAAACCGGGGCTAAAGCCCCTTCCCAACCGGGGCTAAAGGCCTATGTCTGTAGTAGTGACAGCTTTGCCATCATCGTGGCCACCTCCACATATCAGGTTGTTTATTACTGACAGCTGCCACCATCCCATCTCATCCCATCGCATTCGCACATTTCAACATTGTTCCATTGGATTTATTGACCAAAATGCAGATGCCATGTCAAGAAACTGATGTCAGGCCTTGCGCGGCCTGTTTTAGTTTACTGCTCTGTTCTAACTTATTTTTCTATTGTTTTCGCTAAGATCTCCTTGTTTGTTAGCTAACCATAGTACTGATAGGTAGTGGTTTTATGTTATCAGATTTGCAAGTTGAACAATATATGCTTCAGTGTTGAAACCGAATGGCTGCAAATTTGCATATTAAGCTTCCCATCTCAATTCACTAAAAGTTATATTTCTGGATGTTCAAAAAATGAACTTGAGATATTTCTCCGAGTGCTTTAACAATATTTTTTTTCTTGATCCATTGCTGTTCAAATCAAATTTGTTGACCTACAAGTTGAATTTACAGAGTATTAGCTTGTTAGCATGCCTTGTTGAGTCATTATCTTTGTTGTCTGCTCTGAGTCTGTCACTAAAACAAAATTCTGAGAAACTATCAGCTCAATTAGTGAAATCTAACAAGTATTCTTAAATCACTAATATCTTTGTACGCCTGCTTGCATGCAAAACTTCCCTAATCATGACCCGATATCATCCTAATTGATTCCAAAATCTGCCTAAATGCTTGTACTACGAGGCAGTACCATGAAGCAGGTGCTAGTGAAATAGGACCCCAAACCTGTGCTGTCAGACTGAACCTCTTTGTTGTGTTCTATTGTTCAGGTTTCTATAAACATATCTATATGAGGTGATGACTTTACTCTTGCTCTCACTACAAGACCAGAGAATAATGGGGTCAAAGGTACAAGGAATTTCTAGACACAAAATATAGGGTCAAATTTGTTGCCTTTTCCTTTCTCTATTAATAGCAGTATCTTAATCTTAATTCCTGAGGTGATGAGATGGCTTACACATACATATAATAGAATCATTTCTTTCCTCTCGAGGTCTCATAGATAGCCAATCTGGAGTTGTGTGTGCACTGTAGCAGATACCAATTTGGATATAAATAGAACTGAGAATGACATGTAGACTAAATAGAGCTATCTAGCAATGCATTCTGGAACATGCAACTGATTTAGATGACGCAACTCCATGGTTCATTCATGATTAAATATCTTTGCTTCCTCTATCAAACCAATAGTAGACCATTCTCTGTTACTTACAAAACTTATCTATATACTTCGGTAGATACTAAAATGGACTCCTCTTTTATTAAGTTGGAGTCTGTTTGGTGAAACTCCGAGCATTGAACTTGGCGCTGGTGAAGGTTTACAAACTCTTAGTAATAATAACATAGTATCTATATGATGTCTGAGTGGAAAAACCTCTCCTTTTGTGTAACATGTTGCTCTGAAGTTACTACATGAGAAAACTGTGATATGGTATTGTTTTATGGATAGAGCGTTGAAAGTGTGTAATGATTTTTTTAATAATTAATAATGTATTGTAATAAATTGTACATAAGCAAAGTATGACATGTCAATTGAATGTAGTGATTAAAATCATTGAATTATTGTCTATATATGTTGTACAGTGGTCTGAATTATATATATATATATATATATATATATATATATATATATATATATAGTGTTGCAAATATATATATAGTGCTGCGATGTGGTTTGAATTATATAAATATTTTTTTTTTTGCTGGAAAATGCACTGTAGGGGCGGCTCTAGATTGAACCGCCTCAACAGTGAGATCCACTGTAAGGGCGGCTGTAGGGGCGGTTCAATCACCAGCCGCTCTTACAGTGGATCTCACTGTAAGGGCGGCTGCTCTGTAGGGGCGGCTGCCCCAACCGCTCCTGGTAGGAGCGGTTGGGGCAGCCGCCCCTACAGAGCATCTGAAGCCGCCCCTACAGAGCCATGTTGGCATAGTGAGGTCCTATATCAATTCTTAGAAATCCAGGACGAACGTCATAACCCTAGTACTAGTCTGATCAGTGAAAGCAACAAGCACAATAAATACGATAGCCAACATCTACGACACCAATGCACAATGCTTGTGAGCATCCCAAGTGTTTGCTATATTTTACCTAGCAAATCTTATGTTTTGCCAACTTCCAAAAAAATATGGGAAGTAAAAAACGAGTGTTTCTCCAAGAGTTCGCTATTTTTAACTTGCTAAAACTAAAAAAACACGACGAAGCCGGGAGGCCGCAGAAGCCGGGAACGGAGCGTCTCCGTTGCTGCCTCACTGATCGAAGCATAATCTCCATGGCTCCCATGAAACACGATGCACTAGTGCACCATCATCTCTCTCCTGCCTAGGTCCTAGGTCCTGCAGCCCTCGACCAATGGAGTAGTCCAGGAGGCGGCCGGCCCCAGACCCCGGCATGGTCATGAGCGCTAATGCGATGGCCAACATGGACAGGAAGTGGTCATCGTCGTAGTGCCGTCAGCATTCGACAACAGCCAGATCGCAGCGGAAGGTCCTGTCGGTCTGCGTAGAAGAAGTCCTCGCTTCGGAAGAAGTTGTCACGAAAACGCGAAGGACAGGCCACGACGCGCGATGACAACATCAATACGCGCACATATATTTACGCGTTGAGGACGGGGATTTGGCAAGTTGGAATAAATGGCAAGTTGAAATGGCAAACTGTTGGAGGCTCTTTTTTCATGTTTTGCCATAATTTGATAGATTTGGAGTTGATATAGCAAACTGTTGGAGATGCTCTATTTTAGGTAGCATGCCCTACGTCCCCAGGGCATAAACTATAAAAATTGGCACACATGTAAAAATTTCTGCAATTTCTTATTGCAATATAATAGGTACATGGTCGGTACCAGTTTTTGTGTATCTTTTTTAGAGAAAAGGAATTTCAAGTATGTTGGATAAACGGTACACAACACTACTATATTCTCCACTAACGTTGAGTTTATTGTAGAAAAATACAAAAGGATGGATTAACGGTTATATGAAATCAAGGAACTAGATAACGAGAGTGTAGAAGCTCTGTGTAGTCCATGACATTTTTGCTACCACGTTGAATCATAAACATATCCACTAATTCTTCCTTGCAATATGGACCCTGGTACAATACTCTCCTAGAGCCCATATAGGGAAGATGTTCCTGTAACCGATCATGCAATTTTGGTTGAAGACTCCAATTATCTCCTGTTGTACACACAGTTCAAATTTATTAACAAATCAGAAGATAGGAAAATTTCATGAATAAAAAATGATCATTTCGGTAAAATGGCTACATCTGAAATTAACTGGAAGGGGAACCAAAAGAGAACCTCACAAAGATCGATAAAGATCACTTTTGAGACTCTATGTTGTAGTTTGCACCAAATATCTATTATTCATCCTAATTGTTTGATTCATATGTGATTTCCAAACTACAGTAACTTCTAAAAGTTTGGCTAAACTCATGAAAATTGAGGTGCTGCAACGAAGGATCAACCCTGATTAATAAGAGATGCCTTCAATCTGATTCCAGTATTTGGAAGATATAAAAAACAATAAGGGTCCGTTTGGATACTTGGAATTGATTTCATTTTAATAATCATAATTTAGACACTTATTAATTAAGCTAATATGATTGTATATCGATTATATTTGTATAGTATTGTTTGTTACACGAGAGAGATATTTATGTATTGTATTTCTATCGTAGGGGAGTGAGTTGAAGAGAGTGTTATAAGTTGTAAAAATATAACATGGTGATCAATAGAATATCTATTTTTTTCTCTCACGCTATGAATTTGAGATAGACTTATACGTGAACTTCAGAAAGTGGTGGAATGTTAAATTCCAAGCTAAATAGCTGTAACACCCTAAATTTTTCTTTTATTTTAAATAGGCCAATATGATTTATTTTAATTTATTTGAGGCATTATAATATAGGCAAAATAAATAAATGTTGGGGAAATAAAATTCATTCTAGCCTAGCAACAAGTTGATGCATACATGCTGCTGCATTCTTTTGTTTGAGTGAAGTTTCAAATTCGAAAACTAGAATTTAAAATTCGGTTTGGAAAGAATTTGGAAAACCAATTGCAAATAAAAAGAAAAGAGCAAACATTTTCCTTCCCTTCTCCCAATTCCGGCCCGAAGGCTTTCTCCTCTCCCCACAATCGGCCTGCTCTCTCTCTCTCTTTCGGCCTGCCTGTTTCGCTCTCGGCGCGCGCACCCCCTCCGCGCGTGGCCCAAGCCGATGGGCCGGCCCAACCACGCGCGCAAACCGCAGCGCCGCCGCTGCACTCGCTCGCCACCTCGCTGACCGCCCGATCCCGCACTCGCGCTCACTGACAAGTGGGGCCCACCTGTCGGAGTCATCCCCGACCTCCCGACGAACCCGGAAGCCGTTGCCGCCGCCAACCCTGCCGCATCGCGCCCGATTTCCACGACGCCTGGAGCTTATCCTGGGCGTGCTCGAGCCCTATAAAGAGCCCCGCACCGTAGCCGCCTTTCCTTTCCCATCTACTAGCCACCAACGCCACCGCACAGAGCTCTGCGCCGACGAAACCCTAGCCGCCGCCGCCGCCGAGCTCCTCTCCGCGATTCGACAGTTGACTGTCGAATTGAACCTCCTCCGAAGCTCCGTCGTGCCATAAGGTCTTCGGAGAACCCCTCAATTGTGTTTTTCATGCTTCGTTTACTCACGAATGGCTCGCCGTCTCTTGCAGTTCACCCGACCGCTAAGCTCCGCCGTGTGTCGTCCTCGTTTGCTCTCCGACCTCGATTTGTGCTTGGGTGAGATCCCCATCTCTTTCTCTCTCTCTGGGACTCTCTGCTGTGTCGATTGACGGCCGGAGTCGCTGAGCCGACTAACTCCGGCGAGCTTCGCCACCGCGCAAGCATGGCGCCCGCCGCGCCGGCCCTGAGCAAGTCAGCGGCGCCGCCCGATCTCTCCCAGATCTAATCTGAATCGTCCAGTCCCGATCGGACGATCGAAATCGCGAGATACCCTTTCGCGGGCAAATATGCAAAAGAGCCCCTCGGCTTTTGTTGAATTATCCCGCGGTCCCTGCCGACGTGGTTATTCTGAATTTCCGATTTATTTTATTTCGAAAATGGTTTGATCTATTTACAGAAATGCCATTGTACCATTTTGTCTATAACTTGCTCATTTTAACTCCGTTTTGATCCATTCAAATTGCGTTGGATTCGTAATTTCGTATTCTACGCAGTAGTGCCACTGTAGATTAGACTTGCAAAAGTTTTATTTCACGTTTAAGTCAGTCTCGTATAGGTCTTTTAGAATCTTGTTTAGGCCGTAACTTCCGCGTTTTAAATCCGATTTCGGTGATCCAAACGTCTATGTGATCGTAGCGACGTATAGATCTGTTTTACAACTTTTATTTATTTATTTAAATCTGTTGGTGTACTGTTCTAATGTTAGATCTGTTTGCAATGCATGTGTGTACGTGGATGCTTGTATGTTGCGCTATATTCGAGTTCAGACGGTGAGCAATACGTGGGCGACCAAGATCAGATCTACTACGACCAGCAAGAGGACCAGAACCAGGAATACGCGGACCAAGACAAGTATACATGGGATCATCCTTGTTACCTATGCATTTTAATCTACCAATCATTTGCATGTGTCGAAATAATAACCATAGGAATTACCTAGATGTTCAACCTGTACCTTTACCTTGGGGTATGTGCATATGGGTAGATCTGCTAGTGCTATAAACCTTCAAATAAGATCTAATAATCTGACTAATGATATGCGCAACTTTTGATCTTATCTTGTTCTTGGTAATGTGAACCCGGGCGTGGGAGCCTTCGTGCTCTTGGCCCTCCCTAAATGATCTTCTGTCGACAAAAGTTGGGACATACAGTACAACCATGAGGGCTACATGGCTCTGGTTTTAGTTGGTTCGAGGACCTCTCCTCGCTTGATGGTGGTTACCCGAAAGAGCACAAAAGGGGCTCGCCGACTCGGGTATAGGACAGCCTCTGGTCTCATGTGTATAGCCGGGAAGGAATGTGCCATCGGAAAGGGGTTCCTATATCTGCTTGCCGATTGGAAACCTAGTGGCCACTATCTTGTTAGGGGAACCTCGAAAGACTTCATAGTGTACCCTGCCGCACTTCCTTGGTAGAGGTGATATGAGATTTGCAACCCCTGGCATATGGGGATCACGGCTCACGGGTAAAGGTGTACAAACTCTGCAGAGTGTTAAAACTGTTATAACAGCCGTGCTCACGGTCACGAGCGGCCCGAAAAACTCAGATGCTAATCACTTTAACGAAATTTACTTTTGTTCACGTTACTATCATATCTGTGGTTCTGATGATGTTGCTCATATTATTATTCATGTGGTATAATTGGGTTTGCAAGCACAACTTGATGACTACTTAGATTTAAAATCCTGACCAACTAAAAGTGCTAATCGCAGTAAACCAGTGTCAAGCCTTTTTGAGCTGCATAACCCCATGTTGCTTGCTGAGTACGAGATGTACTTACGCTTGTTATATTTTCTTCTTTTTGGATAAAAACCCCGGATGGGTAACAGATGGATTTGAGTATGAGCAAGATAAGTTCCCAGAGGATTTCTAGTCTTGCGGTTCACCAGTCGACGTCCCTGTGGAGTGGAGCTTCGTCGAGAGTTATTTATCTTCCACTTGTTTATGTTTAGTTCTATTTGATGAGTTGTAATAAATACGCTATGTATTGAGCACAGTGATGATGCCTTCGTTGTAATTTGTCCCTTATATGTGCGACTGTTTCCTGGGCGCACATAAGTTTATACATTCAATTTTGTTCTTAAAATTGGGTGTGACAATAGCCTAATTTATTGAGTGGATTCCAATTACTTGAAAATCAAGGGACCCAAATGGCCCCTAAGGAGTTTTTTTTTTGAGAAAACGTGTTGTTCTATAGATGACCTCTCTTAGCTTTTAAGACACAAGGTTTTAAATCAAGAATGTGTGAGATGGAAGAAAGGAAAAAATGAATGTTTTATTTCTCTTGCATCAGTTAGGTAGGAGTATTATTACTTGCTGTGGAAATTCTCCGTCCTCTGACTGTAAGTTGATCAAAACCTTAGCTGCCCGATGCAATGGTGTTGGATCTCTTTCAGCCTGTAACAATGAGGCAAAGTATGTCCTTTACAAATGCACATTGTATTTATGAAACCGATGACCCATGTTGTAAAAGACGAAAAGGTAGACCTGTCCTGCATGGATTAGGGCCAACATGGCCCAACTAGTGTTCACTGCATGAGGTCGCATGCCTTCCAGATGTGTGTAAACCTGTAGTTTGAATTCAGGTCAGATGACCTTAGGGTAGATATAGAAGTTGTAACACTGTTGCACCCTCAAAAATAATCTTTAGTTCAGTATTGCCATGACTCTTTAAACATACAAACTAGATTAGAACATTTTTGATAATGAGGGGAGTTGCAAGTGATGATGAGTATATTTTAGCAAATAACAGAATCACATGTACCAGGATCAGACTGTTAGTTATTTGAAATGAACAAGCAGGTCGGTTGAAGCCAAGTTACCTTGTCCTGACATGACAAATAGCTCTCTCCCCAGCCACCAGAAGGAAGCTCTTTTGATAACAAAAACTCACATGCCTTTTTAATTGCAGAACTATTCTTGAAGGTCCGGCCAGCACAAACTAATCCAAACACTGCAAACCATGTGGCGTAGGTGAAACAGACACCCCAAGAACCATACCTGTTGGAAGTACAGATTGGTAACTATCCTGAGGAAGTGGTGTAATCTCATAGTGTCCAAATTAAATACTGACCATGAACCATCGTTTCTTTGTATACTCTCAATGAAATTTGCACCCTTGCTGATACAGTTGTCCACCTCTTTCCTGCGGTGCCCTGGGTAGAGTCTCCTGAATAAGGCTAGAGCTTGAATTGATGATGATGTACATTCAACATACCTGTCAATTCAGTTGTGCATTTTGTTTGTTTCTATTTTCTTTATTTCTAACAAAGAACAGCATGAAAACCAAAGGGTTATTGCAGCTTACGGGTAATCGATCATTATGCCCCCAAAGGTCTCAGAAGGATTAATATGCTGGATTTTGAGATAAAACATGTCAGTATGGATAGAACTTAATTAACAAATCCACATGTATAAATGTTGCTGCGCTATTCAACAATATATGCGTATAATCAATGACCGAAGCAAATATGTTCTAGTTTATTATACATAAATTTTAACTTTGTTGTTGTAATACCCTGAATATTTATTAAAAAAATAACATATATCAAAACTAGGCATAATAAAGAATGGAAGAAAAATTAACTATAGGAATAACCTGTACTGATCATCAGAGTTGATGGATGCATGACCACAAAGACTTTTAGTTCCAAATTTGTTTGTCATAATTGTTTTATGGAAATAGCTGAATGTTGGCATGACGGGTGTGGATCAACGATTGGTTTCTATGGTTCGTGTCATGCTAACAACACTAGTACAGAACAGGCCTATTGCCCCGGGCCATTTTGGTCTTTAGCCCCGGACATGGAGCCGGGGCTAAGGAATCGGGACTAAAGCCCCGACCTTTAGCCCCGGTTCCATGGCCCGGGGCTAATGGAGGGACCTTTAGCCCCGGTTGGTAACACCAACCGGGACTAAAGAGGCCAGCAACGGTGGCCCGGCTGGAGGCCCCTTTAGTCCCGGTTGGCCAACCGGGACTAAAGGGGCCTCCAGCCGGGCCACCGTTGCTGGCCTCTTTAGTCCCGGTTGGTGTTACCAACCGGGGCTAAAGATCCATCTGCTTTTTTCTTTTTTCTTTTTCTGTTCTTTTCAATTGGTTATTGTTTTTGGTTTTACAATTACATTAGGTTTTCTAATACGTATTCTTCGCTGCTAATATATTCTATTATATTAGGCCAGTTTCAAATACACGTATTATTCTTCGCTGCTAATAAATATATATAAACACATAAAATTTACAATTACACACAAATGAAATATGAAACTATACATATATATATATTATAGAGCTAGCTATACACACATATGTACATAAAATATACAACATTATCCATCATGCATGCTTAACTTGATATTTACACACAAATATAATACCGTTCCTAACTTAGAGGTCATACAAGTGTTCATCTTGGTTTGGCTTCATTGGTTCGTCTTTATTAAACCAATACTCGGTGCCAGACTTAAGGACATGGTCATTAAGGAAGCCCGCGATGGTCTCTTGAATTGCTTTGAGGCGGACCTTATCCATCACCTGGTTCTTCAACCATGTCTCCTTCAATTTGGATTAAAATAAAAAGAAAGTATTAACATACATAATATTTATGTAATAGCAACAAAAAATAAAATAAATTTATTTACATGTTACGTACTTGCTGACTCTGTAAAGGAGTTCTTTTTTCATACACCGTCAGAAACTCGCAAACATAGTACCCACATAAATTGTTTCCCGGTGACTGCCGTAGAACCCACTGTACAATATGTAAAAAGAGTACTCTCGGTTGAGCGTGCGTCTGCTGAGTGATGCTAATTAAGGTAAAGAGGCGGGGAGGTACTCTACAACTTACATTTAGGAGTAGAGGATCAGGAAGTTGCGCTTTCAGATCCGGACGGTGTTTTTGAACAAACCAAGTCCAAACCCTTCACAATAATTGGAACGTTAATTAACTATTGCAGAGTTAAAGAGCTATAGCAGGAATCAATATTTAAAGATCACATTACCCTCGGATAATATTAATCATATCTTGGTAATCTTCTTGTGGTTTTCTCAGAGAGTCATAGATTAGCAAACGACTCTCGTGGAGATCGATTACCATTAGAATCCAGTGAAAACTGCATTTATGTTTATATAGTCAACACATATATATATCTTTATGTCAACCTATAATAAAATGTGCATATGATAACAAAACTCACCTAAAGTTGTAGGGGAATAGTATATATCTTTTATCCCTTTGGTTTACCAAGAACCTCCGCAAATTACTCTCTGTTTGAGTTTTCCATGCATCCGAGTGAGTATTGCTTGGGTGCTTGAAGACGATATATGGATCGATGAAACCAATCTTCTTGTCATTTTTACGCCTTAGTTGTCTCATCATGTTTCTGCACATGTTTAGAAACGCTTGCTAGCAGTGTGAGGATAATTACTTATACATATACATAAGCTAAAGTGAGATTATTAAAGGAAACAATCACTTACAGGCAGAAGCAGCTGACGAGAGATTTGTCGAGAGCGTCCATGTGGCAGAGCTGATGTAACTCATTAAACTGAACATATATGATGTCATCACCACGGAAGTAATCATGGTCTCTAATTCTGACGCAAATGTAGTCATCAGCTTTTCTGCCACACGTCGTAAGGTACCACTGATTTAGCAAGTGCATCTGTGTACCAAGATCCCTCAGGGCCGCTGGGTTGTATAGACTTTGGCCATATACATATGCCCTCTGCCATTTATCAACTTCTGGAGCACTTTTGATGCCTGCTTCTCCGAGTATGTTTTCCACATTCAAACCAGTTTCCTCGAAAAATGCGAGCAGTTGCGCAGGATCAACGTCTCCATATGCTCGTTGTATGATTTCCATGTTTGTACCGTATTCATTATCAACAACTAGATCTGGCACTGATTGCTTCTCTTGTTCCCCGAGCTGTGGGACACCCTTTCCTGCTCTCTTCTTTGCCTTCTTGGCCTCCTCAAGTGATTTGCTAAGTGTGCGATCATAGTCTGATTTTGGCGAAGCCTTACGGGCAGCACGTACCTTTTTTTGGTGAGCGTCCACAGTTTGCCTTAGTTTTTCAGGACGAACAAAAAGGTACGGCTTCTCCGGGTTTCGCTTTGCTCGACCACTAGCAATGGCAGCTTCGAAGAACTTGTTACAGTCTTTTTGCACTGCAGCGTCAGTCTCCTCCTCGGTCATGTCATATGCAAGTTTTGTCATCTTGGGAGCTGGTTTTCTCACAGGTGCTTTCTTCTTCGGAGGTGGTGGGGCTGACGCCTTTGTTTGTGTGACAGGCCTCTTCTTTGTTGGCGGTGGAGGTGTTGGAACCCGCCGTGGAGATGGGGCAGGTGGCGGTGTCGGAGCCCGCTTTGGAGGAGATGGTTGGGTCGGTGGCGGTGTTGGATCTCGTCGTGGAGGAGATGGGGCCGGTGGCGGCGTTGGATCACGCCGTGGGGGAGATGGGGCCGGTGGCGGTGTTGGATCCCGTCGTGGAGGAGATGGGGCCGGTGGCGATGATGGATCCCGTCGTATTTGATCTTGATCATCATCGTCCGCAACACTGTGATCATGTGGTGAATGTAGAATTGGACTTAGGTTGGGGGATGTCCTGCTGCGAAAACAACATGGTATGAGTATCCATTTATACTATTAGCTCACCAATACTATTAAGTTTCATTCACTAATTTCATACACACCTAGGGATAGGTTGTTGAGGAGGAGGAGGTGATGCGCCAGGAATTATGATATAGCGCTTGCGCCAACATATGAATGTCTTCTCAGCTTCTCCTAATGTATTCTCGCCATCACCTCCTTTAATGTCAAGTTCGACATTCTCGTAACCTTTTACCACCCTGTCCACCGAGACGCTAGCATATCCAGGAGGTATTATTGCTCCATGACTTCTTGGTGTCTTCGTAGGATCGATAGGAGATACAACACCTATAGCCACCATGACTGTGGTATTCCCCTGTGGAATGTGCAGTTCACATGTCGTGAGAGGCTCGGTGATGTCGTCCACAGGAAAGCGCAGTGCTGCGTCTGGGACCTCTGTGGAAGCGCAACTGCTTTTCATTTGCTCAGGGGGGCTGATGTTGACTCCCGGCTCTGATGCAGATTGACTTTGCATTGCTAACTGCACTTGCCTTTTTATTTCCTCGTTCATTCTGCCTTCAAGTGCTTTTTCTCGCTCAACTGCTTCAAGAGCCGCGGCCTGTGACTGAATAACCATTTCTTCTAACCGGCGCATCCGCTGTGCCTCCTCCTCCTTCTTTCTCGCGCGGCTTCTATAGGTCTCTTTGTCCTGAGGGAAGGCATGTACCCATGACAGCTCCCCATAGCCTCTGGTTCTCCCACCATGTTCAAGATTCTCCAGGGCGTATGTCAGCTTATCCTTGTCTCTGTTCGGCTGCCACCTGCCACTGGCAGCCATTTCTCTAGCATAAACAAATCTTTCTGCTGCTCTTTGGAGTTTTTCGCCATAGTGTACCCTTCCTGTTTGTTGGTCCAGGCTTCCTCCATGACCAAAAAACCAATACTTGGCGCGCTCAGGCCAGTTTATCGATTCTGGTTCAATGCCCTTGGCTTGCAACTCTCGTTCCATTCTTTCCCATTTAGGAATGGCACTCTTATAGCCACCTGATCCCAAGTGATGGTGGTATTGTTTTTGTCGGGCATTCTGCTGGTTCCTTCTGATCCGTGCCTCACTCTCTTCTGATTTCTTGAATTCTACAAACTCATCCCAAAATGGCCTCAACTTGACGTAGGCCTTAGTGTTGAAATCCGGAGTTCGGTCCTTCTTGATAAATTTGTTGTATAAGTTCTTCTTCCAGCCCTGGAATAGTGTTGCCATTTTCTTCATAGCCCAGTCCCGAACTCTGGCCTTCAAATTTATATCTTCTGTTTCAAGTGTGAAATGTGCAAGGACCTCTTGCCAAACCAGTTCCTTATCAAGATCAGAGACAAAACTTATATCAGGAGCACTTGCCTTTTTCTTCCATTCACGAGCACTGATCGGGATCTTATCCCTTACAAGGCACCCACAGTGGGCAACAAATCTCTGTGCATGTTCTCCAAGTACTTGGCCTGTTTCCTCGTTGAATTCTGAGATAATGTACCGGCCCTCCAACGGCTTCTTCGGACCTCGTACGGTCCTACTCTTCCCGGTAGTCGTTGTCGATCCGGAGGGCTACATATGTAGGAACAGTAGATTATAAATACATTTATAAATAATTTAGAATTTCATGTGCACATAGAGATTATTGTAGGTATATACCTCGCCAGTATTTTCTTGCATTATTTCTTCATAATCGGCAAAGTATTGACTGCCGTCATCTACTTCTTGATTATTGTTATCATCACCTGCTAAATTTTGATTAGCGTCGCTATTGATTAATTCGTACATTTCCTCCTCCATGTTGTCAACTGGGTCGGCCATTTCTACGAATGACATGGAGGATAATAAACACCATATTTTTGCAACTAACGTGCATAGGGTTTCGGGTTTTGGGTTTCGGGTTTAGGGTTTACGGTTTGGGGTTTAGGGTTTAGTGTTTTGGGTTTGGGGTTTAGGGTTTGAGGTTTAGGGTTTGGGGTTTAGTGTTTAGGGTTTCGTGTTTGGGGTTTCGGGTTTGGGGTTTAGGGTTAGGGGTTTGGGGTTGAGGGTTTGGGGTTTGGGGTTTAGTGTTTAGGGTTTCGTGTTTGGGGTTTCGGGTTTGGGGTTTAGGGTTAGGGGTTTGGGGTTGAGGGTTTGGGGTTTGGGGTTTAGTGTTTGGGGTTTCGGGTTTGGGGTTTAGGGTTAGGGGTTTGGGGTTTCGGGTTTAGGGTTTAGGGTTTGGGGTTTGGGGTTTAGGGTTTGGGGTTTAGTGTTTAGGGTTTCGTGTTTGGGGTTTCGGGTTTGGGGTTTAGGGTTAGGGGTTTGGGGTTGAGGGTTTGGGGTTTGGGGTTTAGTGTTTGGGGTTTCGGGTTTGGGGTTTAGAGTTAGGGGTTTAGGGTTTAGGGTTTGGGGTCTAGGTTTTGACAACATTAAAAATAACATATATCCATGAAGACTATATTCGTAAAAATAACACTACCGACATGATCGAAAAGTCATATCCAAGTGATTATTCTATAAACATATCCAAGTGATTATTCCATAAACATATCCAAGTGATTATTTCATAAACATATACATGACCGATATAAATAAATGTTTACATATCTAAAGACCAAATTATCTAAGTGATTATTCCTCCTCCATCTAACACATGCAAAGGACACACCGTTGATGAGAGGATGACGACGGACGACGGCGAGGATGATGTCGCGGTGAGGACGACAACAGGCGACGCCGAAGATCACGTTGCGGTGAGGATCACACGGTGAGGATGACGGCGGACGGCGCGGTCAACGCGACCAATCTCTTTTATCTACATGTGTGTAAACATAATATTTTGTTAGGGTAAAAACTATTTTCTATTTTCAATTCATATGGATTTCTATTTTCCTTTTCCTATTACACACAGTGCACACACACTTTAATTACACACTGCACACACACATGCATACACTACACACAGTGCACACACACACGCACACGCACAAACACTTCACACACACACGCACGCGCGGTGGCACTCCTCACCGGCAGCGCGAGGACGGAGGCACACGGCCGGAGCGGCCGCGAGACGACTGCGAGGACGAGACACGACGGCACAAGGGGAGCAACGGCCGGCGGCGAATGGCGAGGATGTCACGACGGCGGCGCGCGGCAAAAGCGAGCTCGACGGCAGAGGGCGCCGCGAACGACGGCGAGGGAGGCCGAGGGACCGCGCGGACGACGGCGAGGGCCGGAGCTCTCTGAGGCCGATGGCGGCGGCGACACGAGGGAGGCTGAGGACGCCGCGCGCGCGGAAGGGAGGCCGAGGGCACCGCGGAGGACGGCGAGGGAGGCCGAGGGCACCGAGGACGACGCCGAGCGGGAGGACGAGATGGCGGCGAAGACGGAGGCGGCGGCGCAAACTCTGACGTCGATCTGAGGAAGGAGGAGGGCCCTGTGCCCTATATACGCGGGGCACCTTTAGTCCCGGGCCGTGGCACCACCCGGGACTAAAACACCTTTAGCCCCGGTGCATAAGCCCACCCGGGACTAAAGAGGGGGACCTTTAGTCCCGGGTGGTGCTACGGCCCGGGACTAAAGGGTCTTCTCCCGCCTTTATTTTGGGTTAAGGTACCTTTAGTCCCGGGTGGTGCTACGGCCCGGGACTAAAGGGTCTTCTGCCGCCTTTATTTTGGGTTTTCTGTGTTTTGGGTTTTGAATTAAGTTTTGGCTATATTAATATGTTGTAATACTTGTTACTTGCATAGTAAATTCAATATTAGGCATAAAATTACTTAAAAATAGCAGTTGTGTTTCCTTTTACATTATTGTATTGTAGAAAATTTTGTAACATAAATTCTTTTTTCTTTTCTTATAATAACAAATATAAATGTAAATAACAATTTATATTTTGTTAATGCAAAAATATAATGTTAAATTTAAATATCTGAAACAACTGGTGCTCGATAGGAAAATATTTTTTGCATTATATGAACGTTAAATTTTGGGTTGTTTATCTTTTATTGTCCAAATGCACGATAGAGAAATTCACTGTTAAATTACAATTTAATTTTAAAAGATAAATTTGTGTAGTTCATATACGTTTCTGTGTCATATTGGTCTCAAAATTTTTCTTAGGTTGTCACGTGGCACGGGTGAGGCAACCAACAAGTTTGTGTTTTTTCGGAGATGGTTTGCTTCTTTTTCCGGTTTAATTGAATTACCGCACACTCTCACCCAATAATTATAGGGTCAATTAGGCCTACCAACAAAATAATCCAGAATGGAGCCAAACTTGTGGGGCATCGACACTGACATCAACGAACCATGACTATGCATAATCATTATTAGTTACACGAAAACTGTAATATATATCAAGCGGGTACACTGGTGATCTTTTTCTTCACGTATGTTCCTTGGTCATGATCATGTCGTAACCATGGAGTCTCCTCAGCATTTAGCAGGATGCTTGGGTCTTTGGTCACACTGAAGGGCGGTATTCGGTCATCTTTTTCATAATCTTCTGACATGTCTGACTTGTCCTCAATTCCCACGATGTTTCTTTTTCCTGAAAGAACTATGTGGCGTTTGGGCTCTTTGGTTGATTTATCATCATTTTTCCCTCTCTTGGGTTTTGTAGACATGTCTTTCACGTAGAACACTTGAGTCACATCAGCAGCAAGGACGAATGGTTCACCTTTGTATCCAATATTGTTGAGATCCACTGTTGTCATTCCATACTCCTTGTCAACTGTTACTCCGGCTCCGGTCGCCTTGACCCATTGGCATCGAAACAAAGGGACTTTAAAATTAGGTGCGTAGTCTAGTTCCCAAATCTCCTCTATGCGGCCATAATATGTTTGCCTCTTCCCAGATGGGTCTGTGGCATCTACGCGAACACCACTGTTTTGGTTCGTGCTCCTTTGATCTTGGGCCATGGTGTAAAATGTGTTTCCATTGATCTCATACCCTTTGTACGTGAGGATGTGCCATGACGGTTGCCTAGCCAACAAATATAGTTGCTCATCAATATTGTTATTACCCAGACATTCCTTTCGCAACCAAGTGCTAAAAGTATTCATGTGCTCACGTGTTATCCAAACTTCATTCTTCTCTGGAAATTGGGATCGTAGGAACTCCTTGTGTACATCGATATATGGATCCACCACGGTTGAGTTTTGAAGAACTGTGTAGTGCGCTTTATTGAAATAATCATTCCCCGTACCGATATATGTTTTCTTCCCTAGTGTCCCCTTTCCACATAGCCTCCCCTCGTGCCGCGATTCAGGAACACCAATCGGGTCAAGGTCAGGAATGAAGTCAACACAGAACTCAATGACCTCCTCTGTCCCGTAGCCCTTGGCGATGCTTCCTTCTGGCCGAGCACGTTGGTGAACATATTTTTTCAGTACTCCCATGAACCTCTCAAAGGGGAACATGTTGTGTAGGAACACAGGACCGAGAATATGAATCTCCTTGACCAGGTGAACTAGGAGGTGTGTCATGATATTAAAGAAGGATGGAGGAAACACCAACTCAAAGCTCACAAGACATTGAACCACATCATTCTGTAGAGTAGCCAGTTCTAGTGGATTAATTGCCTTATGAGAAATTGCATTGAGGAATGCACAGAGCTTCACAGTGGCAAGACGTACATGTGGAGGTAGAATTCTTCTTAAAGCAACCGGAAGCAATTGCGTCATAAGCACGTGGCAGTCATGCGACTTTAAGTTTAGGAATTTCTTCTCTTGCATATTTATTATTCCCTTTATATTGGAGGAGAATCCAGATGGGACCTTGATGCTGTTTAGGCATTCAAACATGATTTCCTTCTCTTCATTGCTAAGAGTGTAGCTAGCAGGTCTTAAGTAATGGCGTCCATCATCTGTCTTCTCTGGATGTAGGTTGTCTCGTTCTTTCATGCGCTACAACTCTTGTCGTGCTTCAAGTGTATCCTTAGACTTCCCATACACACCCATGAATCCTAGAAGGTTGACACAAAGATTCTTTGTCAGGTGCATCACGTCGATCGCGTGGTGGACCTCTAGTACATGCCAATAGGGTAGCTCCCAAAATATTGACTTCTTCTTCCACATGGGTGCGTGTCCCGTAGCGTCTTTCGGAACAGGTTCACTGCCCGTCCCCTTTCCAAAGACTACTTTCACATCCTTGATCATCTCAAGTACATCTTCCCCAGTTCTGTTGCGAGGCTTGCTCCGGTGGTCTGTCTCACCTTTAAAATGCTTGCCTTTCTTTCTAACCTGGTGATTCATCGAAAGAAATCGACGATGCCCAAGATACACTACCTTTCTACATTTTTTTAAATATACACTATCCATGTCATCAAAACAATGTGTGCATGCATTATATCCCTTGTTTGACTGTCCTGAAAGATTACTTAGAGCAGGCCAATCATTGATTGTTACGAACAACAATGCTCGCAGGTCAAAGTGTTCCTGTTTGTAATCATCCCACACACGTACACCTGATTTACTCCATAAAAGTAGGAGTTCCTCAACTAATGGCCTCAGGTAGACATCGATATCGTTGCCAGGCTGCCTCGGGCCTTGGATGAGCACTGGCATCATAATGAACTTCCGCTTCAAGCATAACCACGGAGGAAGGTTGTACATACATAGAGTAACAGGCCACGTGCTATGACTACTGCTCTGTTCCCCAAAAGGATTCATCCCGTCCGTGCTTAAACCAAACCTTAAGTTTCTAGCATCTTTTGCAAATTCTGGGAATTCTCTGTCTATTGCTCTCCACTGGGACCCATCTGCAGGGTGTCTCAACATGTTGTCTACCTTACAGTCTTCTTTGTGCCATCGCACCAACTTTGCATGGTCCTTGTTTCTGAACAGACGTTTCAGGCATGGTATTATAGGAGCGTACCACATAACCTTGGCAGGGATTTTCTTCCGGGGACGTTCTTCACCCTCAACATCGCCAGGGTCATCTCGCCTGATCTTATATCGTGACGCGTTACATACAGGGCATTCATCCAAATTCTCGTATTCCTTGCCACGGTACAGGATGCAGTCATTAGGACATGCATGTATCTTCTGGATTTCTAAACCCAAAGGACAGACCACTTGTTTTGCTTCGTACGTAGTGCCGGGTAATTCGTTAGGCTTCGGAAGCATCTTTTGTTTTATAATCTTCAATAATTGTCCAAATGCCTTGTCAGATACACCATTCTGTGCCTTCCATTGTAGCAACTCAAGTGTTGTGCCTAACTTTTTTTGTCCATCTGCAGCAGACGGATATAGTAATTTCCTGTGATCCTCTAGCATACATTCAAACTTAGCCTTCTCCTTTTCACTTTTGAAATCTCTTTGTGCATCACGAATGACATCACCAAGAGCATCATCTTCAGCGACGGTGTCTCCTGCACTTGCCTCTTCTTCACCTTCCTCCATTGCAGTATCACCAAAGTCACCGTATTGAGCAATAATGTCATCGTCAGGGTCCAATTGTTCTTCTTCACCTTCTTCCATCATAACCCCAGTTTCTCCATGCTTCGTCCAACAACTATAGTTTGGCATGAAACCCGACTTGAACAAGTGTGAGTGAAGACTCCTTGAGCTAGAATATTCCTTCGAATTATTACAAAGGGCACATGGGCAGCACATAAAACCATTCCGCTTGTTTGCCTCGGCCACTCTTAAAAAATAATGCACGCCATCAATGAACTCTTTTGAGCGACGATCGACATTGTACATCCAGTGACGTGTCATCGTCTGCATTATATGACATATCACATAATTATATCGATCTCTCATTCTTATAAACAAATAAAATTATAAAATGTCTGACATGAAATTTAGTAAGAATCACTGGTGGCATAAAAGTAGTAGCAGTTGAACTTGTCTAATTAATTAATTATTACATCAAGATAACAGTGCAGCCTAATCCACTTGGCCACAACCAAAGCAACTAACAACACCTGCACATTTTTCCCACATCACAGTCCAACAAGATGTACTGTCTGCCACTCCAACCGGATAGGAAGGTAAGGTAGGGGTAGGTGCAGTAGGAATTGAGTTGATTCTTGAGTTAAAAGCATCTAGAGCTGCAGAAGCTTCCTCAAAAGACTTGTACTTTTTATGCACAGCTCCCTTAACTTTGAGGACATACTGACTGCACTCGGCCCAGCTGGTGTAAATACCTGGTTTGGTGCCCTCGAAAACAACATACCAAGCAGGCATCCTTCTGCGTTTTGTAAACTAAAGTATTATATATTTCTAATTTCTGTAAACAACTAATTTAACTGATCTCTATTTCTCCAAAATAATAAAATATACTAATTAAACCGGTCACATTTTGTAAACTAAAGTATTATATATTTCTAATTTCTGTAAACAACTAATTTAACTAATCTCTATTTCTCCAAAATAATAAAATATACTAATTAAAACGGTCACATTTTGTAAACTAAATTATTATATATTTCTAATTTCTGTAAACAAATGATTTAAATGATCTCTATTCCTCAAAAAAAAACTAATTAAACTGTCACATTTTCTAAACTAAAGTATTATATATTTCTAATTTTTGTGTAAACAAATGATTTAAATGATCTCTATTTCAAAAAAAAACTAATTAAACCGGTCACATTTTCTAAACTAAAGTATTATATATTTTGTTTTTCTAAACCGGTCACATTTCTCTAAAAGACTAAAATAAACTAATTAAACGGTCATATTTTGTTTTTAGATTAATAATTTGAACTATCAAGTCAATGAACTCAAAATAGCTACAAAAATGAATAACTTAAGCTAGTAACCTTTCAACGAGTCGATGGCGGTGTAGATGTGATGAAATAAATCAATCGCCGGAGATGTGTTAACAAACAAAAATCACCGGAGGAGAAGAGAGCAAACAAGCAAGCAAGAGCAAGCAGTGACTGAATGAAGAAAAATGAAGACAGGAGCTCGGGCACGGCTGGAGGTAGAAGAACATTTCAAATATAGGGAGGGACATTTAGCCCCGGTCCTTGTTCCCATCCGGGGCTAAATGTTGGCATTTAGCCCCGGCTGGGTACACCAACCGGGGCAAAACCTTTTAGTCCCGGTTGGTGTTACCAACCGGGGCTAAAGATGCCAACATTTAGCCCCGGCTGCATACACCAACCGGGGCAAAACCTTTAGTCCCGGTTGGTGTTACGGCCCGGGGCTAAAGGCCGGTCTTTAGCCCCGGTTGGTAACACCAACCGGGACTAAAGGCCCCTCTGACAATTGAGCCGTTGGGCTGGGGAGCTTTAGCCCCGGTTGGTGTTACCAACCGGGGCTAAAGGACTTTCTAGTCCCGGGCGTAAATTTTTCCGTGGCTAATGCTGATTTTGCAAATCGTCCAAAGGCCTGTTCTCTAGTAGTGCAACCCTATACACACATCCTTTTTCTCTTAATAATGAAATACAAGACACCATGGGCTTATTTGAAAAAAGATGATGGATGAATAGAGATTATTGGGACAAATAAGTTTGACTGGACATATGTCCTATTTGGATTATGATGTCTGTGGTGAGTCCAATTTTTTTTTTGGAAATGAACATGACTATTATGACTAATCTTGGCGGATTGTGATGTAGAACAACCGTGCACCTCTCTTGAATCTTGAACACCTAAGAAAGCACAAATTTTTTTACCTATGGTAGTGTTAGGCGTGAAAACAACCTCCCAGAGACATTATGATTAAGAAGAACCATTAACTACACGCGCCCAAAAAACCCATAAACACCGGCTTCACCCTATAGTGTTGCCCTAGAGCTGACCATCACCTCTTATCCTCCCTTTTGGCTAGCAATCACTACAATTATCCCATGCCACTATTTTTAGATTCCTTGTGATGGGACATTCAGCCTATTCGCTTGAGCTTATCAATCAGCCCTATTTTTTAGTCATAATAGTGTTTTCTCTTATACAAATCTTCTTAAACGGTGTTTTTTTAGCCACGGAAACTATCAGCCAAAGAGACCCTTTCACTCTTTTCGTGCCATTAGGATTAGAACCTTGGCTAGTGTTCCACTCAATTAGGTTGCTTACCGCTCGGTGACCGTTTGCAAAAGATAAACAAGCAAGGATGATATAGAAAACAATTAATTAACTGACCTCCAACCATGCATATGACCTTGTGAGTTCAAATGTTGCAAATCCACCATTATCATTCTACAAGGTTAATTAAGACAAACATATAAGACACATCTTCTCGGATAAAAACATTTGAAAGATAACACCAAAGAGAAAGATAATTAAGGAAACATCACAAACAATCAAATCCTAATGAATACTTTAAGTTGAGTTGTTGCTTCTCCTTTAATTAAAGTTGTGATCTAAGAGAAATGAATGTCGAAGTTATATAAGTTTGTAAGTACATGTCAAGTTCTTTCAAGTGTAAAAAACAACATTATCCCATCCTCTGGAGCTGATGTGAAGGCATTTAGTCTACTCCAAACTGGAAATTGCTGGCATCTACATTCAAGATGATGTCAATTGATGTACTGCTCATCTTCAATGGTTTGATCTTGGTTGACTATATATGCAACCACTCCTCGCAATGGTATCTTCATCTATAATTATAGACTTCCATACCTACCTAGAGTATGGAGTCAGTTGGCATCGAGTCATGGAATCTCTTATTCAGACGTCTTGTTCTGGTCTTTAGATGGATCCTATGGAATTTGGACATGTGGCTCGTAGCGTTCACAACTAGAATCTGCGTGCAAATTCTAGTGATATGGGGTTCTCCTAGTTTTAGCCTTCAATATTTAGTATAAGCTTTTCCCTAAAAAAATGCCTTTGAGCGAGAATTCCCATGTGCTTGGACTGGTATAGTGTTATTATTATTACTACTTAAAACACTAGGAGAACTCTACCATTTTCAAAGTGGTTGGTGTGTGATTGCAGCATTGACAGAAAACAATTGAGAAGCGACACTGGGAACTTTGATTTGCTTGTGTCAGTTTAGGTACAATAAATTCTCAAATCCAGGGAGAAGTCTAGGTGTGGCCTTAGTTGGTTGTTCCTAGCAATGGTGGCATTGTTTTTCCTTCCTTGTTGGTGTCTAGAGTTTGATGATTTGGTCTTTGGGTGAAAACATACTGTGGTTGGATCATGGCAATAGTGGCACGTTTTGAGTGTCGTTTCATCTTGTAGTTGTTTCTTTAGGAGAACCCTTCCTCATGGTCCATGTGTTGCTATGGTCGTCCATGGAATTGAAGATTATGATGTAGGTTGTAGCTCATTATGGCATATATAATGTTGTTATACTTCAATAATCATAGGTTATCTGTATCATAGCTATGCAAAAACCTTGATGGTTTTAGATCGATTGTACCACCTTGATGCAACTGTTTGGGATTAATATGGCTTCCTTTTATTTTTTTTAAAAGCATAGAAAGTTATAATCTGCCTAAAAGGAAATGTGAGGAAAGTATTATTGCATTGATCCAACGTCCCAAGGACTGAGTAGGGATTTTCTGAACCATGCGCCCTATTTTTACAACTTTAAACAAGTGGGGCAAAAATTGATCCTACAACTTGCAACTTATGCTGAAAGGCAAAAACTTGAAAGATGCATACCATAAGAGAAATTAGACAATTGACACCATCATAAACTCTATCAACTTCCAGTGGCTCACCAACTATTTGAGGAGAAATCATTGATAACAATAGAGCTGCCTGTAGGTAAGAGAAAATTACAAAAGAAAAAAATAAATAGGAGTATATGACAATGTGCTTGATGTGATTCTAGAATTACACCAAAGAAATTCCAACGAGAAGCACTAAATATTATGCATATTAAAGATATATACTATGCATTCTTATAAATGTGCAATGAAAGTTTTCGATCAAGATGGTGAAGAAAATAAATAAGTGAGAAGAAACTTCTTTCTCATATACTGATGAGCAATATTAACCTCTAGTCCTGTTGCAGTACAATCTGATACAGACCAACCATGATCAGCTGTAGAAAATGGCCATCCACCTTTTGACTTGTGGCGGTACCACCGGTTCAAATCTCCGAGGCAATTGTCAAGGATCTAAAAGTAGGCAGTTAATAAGAGTATCAACTGAAATCTACGTTTCGCAGATAAAAGTCTAGGTCTCCATGCTACTAGCATGTATGTACCTGTGAATTCTTAACAAAGGTGTGTGCTAGTTTAAGTGTTCCACCAAACTCTTCAATGAGGTCGGTACTCACAATTGCCTGAACTGTTAAAGCTGCATCCCACAGCTGGCTGCCATTATAACCCTACATAATATAGAACAGAGAAGACGAATCCCTTTTAGTTTGCTAAAGAAAATTCAATAAAACTGATAATTGGAGTAACCTTGTCATTTGCATGTTAGTCACTAGTTGGGTCAAGCCATCTAAAACTAGAGTTGAATCACGCATGTTTGTGCTGCAGTAGGTGATTGGTTTTTACACCAAAGGCACAATAGTAAGTCATCAACGAACAATGTGTATGATCATGCATGGACAAATGTGAAGTGCATGATGCATGCAATGATACTTCCTACCTTGATAATTGTATCATTGGCCATCATAATATTTGTTGTGACTACGAACTCTAAGTTAGTTTCGATTAAGGAAAAAAGATTCAACAATGGTTACCTTCATTTTCATACCATCTTCAGCAAGCCACAAATAATCATAAATCCGAGGAACATGGAGTCTGAATGCCTTTGAGTTTGGATCTTCAATCCAACAAGCAAGCATATTCATTACCTGTGTATAATGTTATTCGATACTTGGGCCCATGGAACAAGATTTTAGGAAACAATTGAGAAATATTATACTAATCTAGTCACTAAGCCACACACTTCTAACGAAAGTTCCTTACCTAAGACATATGAATATCAAAATAGGATTAGCATGCCACGAAGAAGGAATGGGGCCACTAAAGTGGCAAGCAGAGAAATGGTAACACAACTAGAGCTATAAGGTAAGTTGATTGAGTAATTTCAAGGTGGTGTTCTGATTTTTCTAACATGTTAAATGTTAGAGGAGAACAAAACATAAAATAGTTCCACAAGTTTTTTAGTTGAAGTTTTTGTAGTTTGGCATAATTAAATATATGTATACACTGTTACTGAGGACAGTAGTTTGCAAATAAAGTAAATATTTGAAAATTTCCTTAGCCACAAACACATACTGAAGAACAAAATGTTAGGGAAATGGAGATATTTTGTCATAGAACATGCAATGGTTGCACAAGTTAAAAACCTTCTCAATTATTAGCTGAAATTTTAACATTTAGTATATCATCAGAGAGCTGCTCCATGTGTAGTGGAAGCATTCATAGTTCTGAGCTTTTGACATAACAGGTAATGTTGCATAAAGTAGGAGAGGATGGTGTGAGTAGGAGTTATCATGACAATACAATGGGGGTGAAAAACTAAAAGTAGTAAGATAGGTCCGTACAACGTAAATACTAGAGTTGAAGTATATGTGAATTTGCCACGTTTTTCTATCAATGGTTTTATCTTATGTATTGAACTGGTTAGAGCATATGCAACTCAATATTGAATCATAGCCATGTGTATCAAGTTCAAATCTTGGCGTGTGCTAGTTAAATACTAACTTAAGTAACCAAGGCAAAAATCACCTTTGCTATTAGAATTAAGCATAAAGATCCATATTTTTTGGCCTAAAGTTGTTAGTTTGTTTTATCCTATTTTAGACATGAGTCTAATGACATTTACTTGGAGCCCCTAGTTATCAACGCAAGACTTTTCATTGTAGCCTATTTTCAAAGAATTTATTCGTATGACATAAAGATAAGAGGGATGTGCAAACATGGAATTGAGGATGGATGTTTCTGTCTTTAGAAATATGTGAAATAAAAGGTCGAGGGTTTGCCAATTAATCCTCCCATGTACCACACTTTACTCTCTTTGAAGAGAGATGATGGATTTGGAAGAAGAACTGGGTAGACCTTATTAAGCATTGGTCATAGCATCACAAACCAATTATTTTGCCCTTTTTAACCCCTTTGGGAAGCAAAGAACTATGGCAAGGATTTTATAATATGTTAGGATATAGGTGACCAATTGGTTTGCCCTTTTGCATGTAGCACCGTACATCCAAAATCTGCATATGGTCTAGCTCCTCACAGGAATGGGCCCACATACGTTTAGCAATTATCCTATACTTTCATCCTTGATTAGTGTAAAAGGGTTAATCCGGAGGTGCTACGTTCAAAACAAAAAGGATAATAAGTTGTCTTTTAGCCTCTAAACTTCCAAGGTGGTACTAAATCCACCAACTACAACTACACAAGGGCCACATGGACCCACTTCACTACCATTATAGGCCTCTCTAACAAGTATTACAGTCCACAAGTACAACCTTTCGATATGAAGACATAGGTTTTGTTTGTAATATAATGTGATAATGTTCTTGACTTGTTGTGGAAAGAAATGTAAAAAGACAAATCTATGTCTACTTTCTTTTGTATAGAAGCAACACATAATATAGTCCATAGTTCACCTTGTTTACAGGACCAAGGTTAATATATTGAGTGCTCTCATCTTCATAGTGAATGTGGCACATGGCAGTGCGCAAAGCAATCTCCCTAAATTTGCTCCCAGGCCAATGCATCATAACTGGTTCAACAAACTTGTGGAGAGTGGCCCATAAGATATCCTGAAGAACTGGATGTGGATAGTACAAATCATCCTGAAGTACAAAACATATACAAACATCACTTAGATTTTTAGAGAAATATTGTATCCTGAAATATGACTCAAAAAACAACACAAAAAAGGAGGGCAAGTAATCTTTGTTTTAAGTTTTACTTGAATAACTTCTCAAATCATTTCTATTTCTTGTAGTAACTTTGAGAATGGTAAAAAATCCTTCAACATGCATTCGTGAGACGCATCCCCAATCATAGCATAGGTTGAAATCCATTAACCTCATAAAAATGGTCAGTCAATTCTTGAATGCTCTCGATCAACAAGGAATAAGGAACACATTGGTTCAATAAGATTCAATTGGGACTAATCGTAGATAACATTGGCCCTATCTAGACTCATATAATGAACTTTTGCAATATATTTTGGCTAGTATGCTCATTAATAACGATATAATACAAGGAAAAGTGATTACATATATATATCGAAGTGTCTATTTGAAAAATCATGATATTTTTGTGTTCAATACCTCATATTCAAATGTTTGACTATATCCTGTATGCATTCTAAAAAGTCTTTTTTGTACTAATGTATGGATATATATTTATGATATATGTGTTACTGTGACTCGTTGATGATATTTACTGCAATGTCATAGTAAATCACTTGGTGGAAGTTGTACTAAATCTCAAATTTTGTTACAGTAAATCAACAAACAGATTTTGAGAAATCATTAAATATAAACATTTTTTGTGATCGAGCTGTCCAAAATAGATGTGTGAATTGGAATAATACTTTTAATATTTAGCCAGGTAGTTTCTCCAACAAACCTTTGCGCACTGGTTTCGAGCCTTGTTCCAGTCAATCAGATTGTATGGATCTTCATAGAGTTCATTTCTCAGTTCCAAGACAAGTGGTGTCATATGACCAACAAACCTCTTTCCGTAGATGTAAGACATGGGCAAATACACCGCTCGGCAATGACACCACATTCGACCTACAATTTTTTTGTGAATGAATAATAGCATGTCAATAAGGAATGGCCTAAAAGATACTACTTATGGATTATAGGAGTAACAATATTTTACTACATAAATATGTTAAGCACAAAAATAAAGAACTTTGCGTTTTTAGGTCCTAATGTCAGAACCATGCACCAAACAAAACCTAAAGACATAATATCATTGACAGTTGGACCAGTATTTGTAAAAGTCACTATGGCTAACTGTAAACATATTCACAAAAAACAATGCTAATCTTCTAAAAGTAATTGCGCAGTGCCCCCCTCCCTCCAATCGTCAGGCATCAAGGGCCAACGAATACATCATGTGTGGCCAATTATGTTGTTTTTCTTCATCTTTTTCTCCTTTTATTTGTTTATCACAAACAATTCTCCGATGCTTAGCCATATACCTTGTTTTGTTGTCAAGCGTGTTTAGATCATAAACATTTGATAAGATTTAGATCTTCTTACTCTTTAACAGATAATATCTCACCAGTAATCTCTTTCATCTTCAACATTATTTGAGGCATATATAAAAAATATTGTGCTACCACTACCACCTGTATTATCTATCACCCATGGGTGATAGATACCACCACCCCAAAACAGGCACCAGGTGCGCACAGCTAACAGGACGCAGCAGACATACTCCATTCATTTTGGGTAGTTGTCCATTCGCATGTATGTTTTGGGTCTTGTGCTATCACTACATAGTAGGAAAACAAAGGGATTTGCTAAATTTCAGGTGTCTGAAATTTATTTTTCTTTTCAGGAGATGATTATTGTATATGTTTTATATTAAAATTGTAGTTTTAGTTCGTTACAATTTCCGTGGACACAATCTATAATTTTTTGTTTCGAGAATAAAAAAAATGTTAGACAAAACCACAAACATGACAAAATCTGATGTGTTGGCACAAAGACAATTTAACAATTTATAATTATTTCTATAGTCAGACAAGACCAAAAATTTAATATGTTGTAACGCAAAGACAAATAACAAATTATAAAAGTAACAATTTACTTCTACTAATTAATAGTACAAAAATATTGCCAGGAATCATCCTAATATCCAGGCATCTCAAATACAAGAAAAGTGGAAAACAAACAACAACTGGCCAATATAATTTTTCATAGTTCTCCTATATATATTTCACGTGTCTGAATTTTAAGAAGATTTCAGAAAACAATAGAAAGTAAATTGTTATTTTTGTAATTTATTATTTGTCTTTGTATCATAACATATCAAATTTTTGTCGTTGTCTAACTATATAAATAATTGTAAGTGAAATTTTATTTCTACAAATACATATTAGTTTTTGTCAGGTTTGTGATTTTGTCTAACGTGTTTTTTGTCGAA
The DNA here is from genome assembly GCA_009763385.1 of Coix lacryma-jobi var. lacryma-jobi. Taxonomy (NCBI): domain Eukaryota; kingdom Viridiplantae; phylum Streptophyta; class Magnoliopsida; order Poales; family Poaceae; genus Coix; species Coix lacryma-jobi. The sequence goes on from CM019831.1 coordinate 28,618,755, forward strand.
ACCAAAATTTGCAAATTATTTCTATAGAAATTGCAACAAATAAAAACTGCAATTTCTATATAAAAATATGTAATAATCATCGTATGAAAGAAAACTAAATTTCACGCACCTAAAATTTAGCAAATCCTAAGTTTTTGCACATAAATTATTTGTTTGTACAGACCATGGTGCAGGAGAAACAATTAAGGAGGAATTTAGTTTTAAATGATTCATTGAAATTATTTACAAATGCATTGACTTTGTGTTGACACTCAAAAGTGTCCCAAGTGTATAATGGACTCCTCCATCATGTTTCTATCATCAATATGGCTAGAAAGTACACTTGGATCATTGCATTTAGAGCCCAAGCAAAGAAAATAGTTTTCAAGGGGTTGAACTAGCTGGACCAGGCTTAGTTGGGTCCCAAGTCAGCTAAGTCAATTTTGCCAACTTTCTCAAATGCAAGAACAGACTTCATCATTGTGTTCCTCTAGTCGAGGTGGTTAAAATACATATATGTATTATCCAATTTGAAGTATGTATGGAAGAGTTATGGCCTCAGAAAGATGACCAATTATCGGGAGTTCTGACCTGAATCGGAAGTTTCAACCTCGGAAGTGCTAGCAGATGTCGGGACTACCCAAAAGCCTGAAAAAACCTGTTCGAGTGGCTAGGGTCATCCCCACGTCGGGAGTTTCGACCCCCAAAAGTTTCGACAAGCGTCGAGACTTCCGACATACCTAATAAAAACCCCAGTTCGGATATAGCCTTTGGATTCTGACCGAACTATTCTAAACTCGTGGGAAACTTAGAAAATAAGGCTTGGAAATGTTTCCTACTGGGATAAAATCACCCCCTCTACATATATGAGAGGATCATGACATATTGAGTTCTCATCTATATCCAATCGACAAAAACACATCTACTACATCTCTTTTACCCTCTCTTCCTCTTGAGTTCTCGTTCTTCTTCAACACAACATGGACTACTGCTCGACAATGACAATGCTCTAGAGCGGCTAGGCCGGCTAGGGCAGTCTAGCCATTACACGCCCCGACAGGGTCCCTCCCAGGCATGTAGCTAGGGTTTCGGGTCACAAGAGACTTCGTCGGCGTGTCTTGTGTATCAGGCTCCCGGTGAGGCTCCTCCAGCGATGTGTTTTGCATATCGTGCTCATTGCTGGAGGCACAACGTCCGGGTGTAGACAAACCTTACTTTATTATATGGTTCCAAAAAATAACATATAACGATAGTATATATTAGATATGATGGTTCAACAGAAAAACTAGGGCAACAGTTCTTTCCAAATAGAAATCATAGGGCCATGGCATATTGACCCGGACAATAGTTTAAGATTAATATATCTTAAATAATTGCAAACAAGAAAAGTGGAGATAATAATTTCAATATTAGTTCTTTCCATGAAAAGGTAGAAGTTCAAACCTGGGTGAAAAGGCAGGTTATATGGCAACAACCACAATTCTGGTGGCAGCGGATTATTACCAGACCAATCGTAGACTCCAAGTACCTTAAAAGTTTCATTAAGGGAGATATACAACCATAAATTAGGCTGTGAAACAAGAATAAATAAGACTGCCACTCTGAACACACAAATCTCCTACACATACCGTTAGCCAAAACTTGCCCCATGATGTTGTATATGTTGCTCTTCCGCGCTCCAAGATCCAATTTCGGCCTCTCTCTCCATAGCTCCATCTCCACTGTTTGGGCCCTCGCCAATCAATCTAAGAGTAACATAGTTCAAGGTTGTGCCAAACATTGTGCTGGGGCCCTCAATGTGCAATCCCCACCCTCCGTCTTCATTCTACACTCGCACATGCAAATTAAATAAAATTAGTGAAATTGGTTTTGGCCACAACATGATTTAATTTCTTTGTTAATCAACAAAGTAAAGTAAGCTTGCCTGATGATTATAGAGATACCGGCGCATCTCCCTCAGATGTTCCAAAGATAAAACAACGTTCAATGCTCCAGTCACATACAACATTATAATCTATTAAAATATAAGGTAGTCAGTAACTTTCTTGTAACCAAAGAATGAACGGTAGGACATATTGTACAAATTGTAAACAAAAAATAATGGTGACAGCTAGCCAGCTGTCAGATCCCATATGTTCCAGTGCTGTAGGTCACCACAACTGTTAGACTGACTCCAACGGCGTGACCTAAACCCAAAAGTGAGTTGTCCACAGTGGTTTTGCTGGTCAAAAACTACCTCCAACAGTCTATGCAAACCAGCGAAGCATTTTGGGTCAGAGCAAATGCACGACGCAAACATGCCTTCTCTTTCTATTCTTTTGGGTCTCCATCCAAGCATAGGGCCCACTGGAAGAGGATGACAAGAGCCCGGTCAGGCATCATTGTTGGGGAGAAGTCTTTATGGGTCACAGACCCTTTCACTATTTGCAACCTATACTGATAAAAATGCATCGTGCGTTTGCCTTCTGTCGGTTGGAGACAGTCTTAGGGGTGTGTGTGTCAGCCGTCTTCATTTACACTGCTCACAAAAATTTACAGTGATCAAGTTGGAGGGGAGCAAGTACCAAGCCTGGCAAAAGGAACAGAGGACCACCACAATCGCCAGGCCAGTGTCCATCATGTGCTTGCAATGTAGAGAGGCGATTGATAGCCCGTTTCAACGAGGTCAATACAGCTTCCTCCGTAATGTCTTCACTCTCACCCAGCTTGACCGCAGGAAGGTCCAGCTTATTAACAGGGTTGGCTTTTGCATACTGGGCAGGGAACAGATGTGAGCAATATAACTCAGTCTATGTATATACATGAAATAGGAACTCTGAAAGTGAGAGTAGTAATAAACACTTCCTACATTTCAAATTAATTATAAGTCATTCCAACGTTTTGAAGAGTACGTCAAAGCATCACAAGTTTGATCAAATTTATATAATAAAATAATATTTATGATACCAAATATGTATGATATTAGATTCTTCATAATTATATTTTTGTAGTATACTTATTTGATATCATAAATCTTTATAATTCTATCTATAGTTTTTGTCAAACTTGAAATGTTTTGACTCTTCAAAAAAGTTAATATGACTTATAATTTGGAAAATAGGTAGTAATTAATTTCTTAGTTGGCTAGTATCTATTTATTTCTCTCCCTGGTGTCATTTGTACCCCTAAGTCCTTTTTGTAATATTAACATAAATTACATCCATCATCCTTTGTATTCCAACTTAATATGTAATCAATATATATTTGAAACCGGGGGCTACTACAGTCCGCCCAATTGGATAGTAATTTTCATCCATGGTTTCCTGCCCATCTTTTCTGTCGCTCTCAGTGCGCATGCCTTCACTGTTCTTCTTCCTCACGATGCATCGTAGGCCACCACCCCCACCGCCCCCGTCATGTGCTCGGTAGGGCCTCGCCAGAGCTCCATGGCCATGGTTGTAGCCGCGGAGCTCAAGCAAGGCCCTACTGTGCTCGCGGCGCTGCTTCCTTCCCCTCCCCACCTCCAGTCCCAACGCCACCACCATGGTTGTGCTCGGTGAAGAGCTGCCACAGTGCTCCAAACCCGACCTGGCCCGGCCGTAGCTGCCACCGCCAGGATCCCTAAAAACCACCATGCCAACCATCCCCACCACCTTGCTTCCATGGCTCCCCCTCCTTTTAAGCCTGCTGGAGCTGGAGATGAGGGATGGAGAGCTCGAGTGAGGGCACGGACGCAGTGGGACGCAGGTGCGGTTAGGGTGGCACCGGCAAGCTCAGGTGAGGCGCAAGATTGAGCGTGGGGAAGTGAAATACTTCTCACGCTCCGTTCTTCATACCCGATTCCCTTTGAAACTGGAGTTTAAGTTCTATCAACTCTTATTGTGTTATGTACTTGCTTTTCAACTTTTTTGATCACTTTAGTTCTTACATTTTTTATTCACATGTCATGTTACTATATAGTGTTTATTATATTTTTATTTAAAATTTTATTTTGTATTTTATTATCTATATCCAAACCTAATAATAATAAAGAGACAAAAATTTCGTCTATTTTTCTCGTCCAACTTTTTTGGTACAACTTACCTAGCTAACTTTGTGAATATGAAAACTGTCTCTATTGATCTGTTTATAGCTCTCTTGATTTATATGATAGGTTGTGCATAGTTACGAATCCAAATCCAAATAAGCTGAATAGAAATCATAATCTCTATGTAATACGTCTTGGTATTTTTCTTTTCTCCTTTACTTTTGCCCGTACAGACTTAGGCCTTATTTGTTTATCTCAGAATAAAGGCCCAGAATGATTTTCAGCCACAATTATTCACCAATTTATACTGATCTTTAAGAGCTAGAATTATTTCATATTCAAACCGATATAACCGAACTGCCCCCCCCCCCCTAATTAGGGTGTTTTCTTGTCTCTTCTAGTTAGTCCGTATAGGATAGTATTTCTCTTTTTCTTTTCTTTTCTTTCCTATGCATCCATGAATGCTAAAAAAATCATATAAAAGCAATAATGAAAGACTTTTGAACTCTCATCCATTGCTATAAAATAAATATTTTCACCAACAAATTGTTGACTCAATTTTGATTAAGAACAAAATGTTTCTTATTAGAACGTGGTTCAATCGATGTCCGATTGATTAAATTGTAAACTAAAATATAGGGCAATTTGTTGTTTAAAATATAAGATAAAATTGTTGTCCAATCCAATCTAAATAAATACACCTCTACATGCGCAATCCATGATGAGTGTTGCCACCTAGATAATAGAGAGATGTATCCTGTCATAATCATCATCAGAACCCAATACTTTGACATATCAACATTTAGCTCCTTATCGATTTAAATAAAAAATCGAAATTATAGATTTTAATAGATCTTCAAATATTAAATTTTTATAAAAATAAATTGTAGTTTTAAATTTTATTGAAGGATAGAATATAAATAGCTATATAGCATTTTTCCTCTCATTTTCAACGAATGATTTTTCAGTAGCTTATTTTCTCAACAATAATCCTACACTCGTTTTCTGTGGACATTCGATATCTTATTTTCCAAGCTTCAAAAAAAAAATTGTAAACGCACCAGCATACTTACTAGTATAAATACTAACATGTTATGTTTGTGTTCCAATAATAACAACACGTACCTGCATGCGCATGAGGACATCGGCGGAATGCATGTACTGGAAGCGGTGGTCGGAGAACTCCCGGCGCGCCTTTTCCACGTCGGCGCGCTGCTCCGGCGTGCCGAGGTCATGGTCGAACTCCCACACGGTCCGCCCAACGAAACCGTTTGTCGTCCGCAGCAAGGGGCTGACGCCCTCCGCCACCTTCAGCTTCCACATGCGACTATTCTTCTATGCGTGCAATGCAACGCCAAACCAAGAGAGAATTTGCTGAGCTTGTGTAGGTGCGACATATGTATGTATGTATGTGCTCCGGACCTCCAGCTAGCCCTTTCTATAGCAAAACGGCGCCGCAACGATTTTGTCGAGAGGTCGCTATGAAGAACTGCCACGGATGGACATATCTATCATTTATATGTATCTGTATTCTATATCCTATATATCCTATATCTATATCTATATAGCGATATCTATATCTATATCTCATAGATATTGCTAACACTACCGGAAACAGCTTATTTGCCGAGTATCCGCCGACTGCATTATATCGGACACTTGGTAAACAACCACTTTGCCGAGCGCCATCTCAAAAACACTCGGCAACATAAAACACTCGGGAAATTATTTGTTTCCCTGAGTGTGAAAAATACGACACTCGACAAATCAAAGGATTTGCTGAGTGTAATCTACAAACACTCAGCAAACACAAGCCATGTGCCCTCACCAGCCGTTACTACTTTGTTGAGTGCTCGCCACGGACATTCGGCAAAGAACAAGGTTGTCGAGTGTCTTGAATTGACACTCGGCAAAATGTTCATTTTGCCTAGTGTTTTTGTGTGGCACTTGGCAATCTATTTTTTCTTCTGCTCTCTAATTTTTTCTTCTCTCCACATACTGTTTATGGTACTCCATGTTAAAATTTGGTACATTTCTCAGACTTTTTGCTATATTTTGTAAGTTTATTTCATTTAAAAGAATTTTCAGGATAAGTCAAATTTGAACTGCAAGTGATTCAAATAATAAAATTAAATGAATGGAAAAATAATATTCATGTTATTGAGCCTTATGTGAACATCTTGTTCATGAGACATGACCACAAACGTGTGGCCAGAAACTCTAAAAATTCTACAAAAGTAAACAAAGTATAAAAATCATGAGATTTGTCAAGATCTCATGATATCATATACAGAGGTTGTGGAAAAAATTAAGAAGGTTTCACACACACATTGTCACGTACGTTGCTTACAAAACAAAGCATGTTCAAAGAAGAACCATAGAGTTGTGAAGGATGTGTGGTAAGATTTGAAGTCAAAGTTACGATCGAATTGAGTTTTGACTTTAAAACTTTTTGTATAGGCAATATGATATATAGATTGTTTCATGTGAAATTTTAGTAATTTTTTGGATCTGTTTGATAATTTTTAATTTTCTAAACAGAATTATTGAATTTTAATTGATATAAATTGAATTTGAGCTACAACTGCATGAAATTATGATCTAATATTTGTAGAGCATAGAATATGCATTATCGTGTGAATTTTTATATGGTATTTTCAAAGTACGTTTCAAGCAATTTAGTTAAACACGTTATGGAAAAAAGATGAAAGAAAATTAATTTAAAAAATGACTCGGCAAACAACGAAAACAAAATTTAAATAGAAAAATAAGAAAAAATCTTTACCGAGTGCCGGATCGGAGGCACTCGGTAAAGACGGTAACATTTTTAAAAAGCAATGTTTAGCGAGTGCCAGATCGAGGGTACTCGGCAAACAGATAACCGTACCCCCTGGGCACCCACACACTACACATATGCACGCACACACCGCACACACGCACACACCCGCTGATCGCCGGCCGCCCACTCGGCCCCAGCTAACCACTACAGGAAAACCAATCTTTGCCGAGTGTTTTTTCTTTGCCGAGTGTTTTTTCGGGCACTCGGCAAAGAGCTTCTTTGTCGAGTGCCAAATAAAAACACTCTACAAAGAAAAAACACTAGGCAAAGATTTTCTTTGCCGAGTGTCAGAAAAAAAACACTCGGCAAAGAATTCTTTGCCGAGTGCCAAAAAAAACACTAGGCAAAGAAAATCTTTGCTGAGTGCCTTTTTCCTGGCACTCGGCAAAGAAAATCTTCGCCGAGTGTTTTTTTTCTGGTACTCGGCAAAGAAAATCTTTGCCTAGTGTTTTTTTTGACACTCAGCAAAGCCAGTTTTTAAATTACATTTTGAAGCAGTAAATTAATCCAAATGAAAAAGGTTTTAACTACAAAGTTGTTTAACTTATCAAGATGAACAATTTTTGTTTTGGTGATTTCTTCATTCGACAAACCTAAAATAAATTCGTTCACAAATCTTATATATCTCTTCGGTAGTTTATGAAACTACAAGAGTGATATACTCCCTCCATATCTCTTTTAGAGTTCGTTTTGGAAAAGGTTTCGGTCAAACATTGGGAATATAAATCATGAATAACTTTTAAATTATTGAGTTTAGAAATGTAAAAATCATATAAATAAATTTATCTTGAAAAGTACTTTCATAAAAGTATATATATACCAATTTATAACAAATATTTTTAAAGAAATAAGTGGTCAAAGTTATGCTTTGGAGACCATGTCGCTGTCCAAAACGAACTCTAAAAGAGATATGGAGGGAGTATAATGTTTGTGAATAATATTAGAACCACAATGTCGAATGCACAAATGGTCAAACAAACAAAATTAACTTTGTATATCTTGACAAGTTATGAAAATTTGTAGTTGATAACTTTTTAATTTGAAGTCATCTAGTTATGCAAAATTACGTTCGAATTTGAAAAATGTAAAATTCGAATTTTTCAAAATACCTTGAATGGAGAAATGACCAAAATGAAAGTTGTAGATCTCAAAAAGTTATGAAACTTTGGTGTTGACAACTTTTTGATTTGAAATCATCTTGTCAACGAAAACTACGTTTCAAATTGTCAAATTTGAAATTTATTTTTTTATAAACAACCTCAGATGGAAAAACTACCAAAATAAAAGTTGTAGATCTCAAAAAAGTTAGAAAACTTTATAGTGGACAACTTTTTTATTTGAATTCGTTTAGGGCCTCAAATAAGCAAGTTACACTCGGTTTAGTATAATATATGGGTAACCGAAATGGAAATGGAACGTATATGTGTGTAGTGCAGTGGTAGAGGAGGCTCCACGCGAACGAGAGGTCGTGAGTTCGAATTCTGCTGACTGCGTGAGAGAAAATTGCGTGAAAAATACCAGAACTTGCGATTTCGAGGGAGACGGGTGGGCGCTGCCTAGTGGGCCCCTCCCCCGATTTAATAAAAGTTTTTCTTTATTTTTTTGGATTTTTTTCGTTTTTTCTTTGTCGAGTGCCAAATATGTCAGCACTCGGCAAAGCCTTCATCGAGTGCCCGATATTTGGCACTCGACAAAGAGCCCTTTGCCGACATTTTCTTTGCCGAGTGCGGCACTCGGCGAAGCCTTCGCCGAGTGCTAAAGTGAAAGTCCTTGTTTGGTTTTGGGTAATTGATGTCACCGAGGGTACTAACCTTTGTCATGAGGTGTTTATGAGCTAGGTTGGTACACACCAAGTGCGGGAGCTAGATGATGATCATGGTATTGGTGGTGATGACCAAAAGATGGATCAAGTGCTCCACATTTGGAAAGAGAAGAAGAGAAAAGCAAAACCCTATGGAGATCGAGGCAAAGGTATAAATAGGGATTTTGTTTTGGCACTCAAGACACCATAGAGGGTGTGAGTGTGTTTAGGATAGATAGCCGTACTATTAAGAGGGGACTATCTCCGTGATTGCGGTTATCAAGTGCCACTAGGTGAATTCATACATGCATATGCATTAGGACCTAGTGTGCTAACCTCTAATACTTTGAAAATGATTGTTAAAATGCTAACACACATGCACATGATGATCTACACTTGGTGGTGTTAGCACATTTGCAAAGGAGAAGGTGGTGGAGTTGAATTGGATCAACTCAGAGAAGTTTTCGGAGAAATCTTTAGTTTGAAAAGAGAAGCGATGGATCTTGGATTGGAAATATGTTCTAATCCTTTGTGTTTTGGATTGTGTATTCATGTGGGTTGTGTAGCCCTCTGAATAAGCTTTCCAAAATGTCCAAGATCATCGAAATCGGAGTCCGGAGCTAAGAGTTATGGCCGTTTTAGCGCGGAGCTCAGGCTGGTAGCGGAAGTACCGCTGGACGAGCGGTAGTACCAGTCCAGGGGGCGCTAGTACCGATCCGGGGGCGGTAGAACCGGTCCCGGGGGCCGGTAGTACCGTTCGGACCTCCGGAAGTCATGTTTCGTGCCTAGTTTCTTCCAACGGGCGCCTAAGGGGTTGACCGGAAGTACCGGTGGTTGACCGGTAGTACTGGCCCTACGAGCGGTAGTACCGGTCAAGGACCGGAGGTACCGCTCAAGAGAAGTAGTCGTTGTGCTGTTTGCTCCCCTTCATATAAATACGAAGTGGCCGACTTTGGGGAGCCTCTCTTGACTCTCTAACCTCTTGAACATCCTCTTGAGCTAGACGTACTCCCTCCCACTCATCTCCTTGCTCTGTAGCGCGAATCTAAGTGAGATCGAGTGGTTCCAAGTGCATTTGCTTGTGAGTTTGCATCTAGTGGCACTTGGGGATCGTTGTTGCTGCGGGTATTCTCTTTACTCTTGGTGGTTGCTGCCACCTAGACGGCTTGGAGCAGCGGAGGAGCTTTGGCACGAGTGGTGATTGTTCGTGGCCATCTCCCGGTGATTTGTGAGGGGTATTGTGCCTTCCCTGGCGAAGAGCCAAAAGGTAACTCTAGTGGATTGCGCGTGTCATTGAGTTACCTCCATTTGTGGATCGGTTCTTGCGGCGCTCATTTGTTGAGCTAGGTTTGTGAAACACCTATTAGCCGCCGAACCACCAAGTGGTTGGTCGACACAACGGGGAGTAGCGTGCCGGCAAGCACGTGAACCTCGGAAGAAAATTTTTGTGTGTCTTGCCTCTTTGGACTTCTCCCGAAGTTTCTTGGTATTCTTATTGTGATTGATTATCTCTTGCCGGCGTCGGTATATCTCTCTATCTTTGCATTACTTTCTTTATCACTTGTGTAGAGATATTTGTTGCTAGAAGTAGCTCTCTAATTAGAAGTAATTATTTCTTGCTAGCTCATTGTTTTAGAGAGTAGTGACATATCTTTTGTGTGCCATAGTGATTATAGGTTACTAAAATTGTTGGATAGGTGGCTTGCAACACTTAGTAGAGCTAGAGCAAAAAGCTTCGCTTTGTAATTGTCTAACTAGTTGCTCTAAGTGTTTTGTAGAATTTTTATTAGGCTATTCACCCCTCCTCTAGCCATTTAGGACCTTTCAAGTGGTATCGGAGCCGTGATCACCGTTTGCATAAGGATTAACAACCTTCGGTGTTAAAAATGGCTCAAATTGTGTTCAACCATGTTGGGGGCAAACCACTATTCTTTGATGGCACATCTTTTGATTATTGGAAGAGAAAGATGAAGATGTATTTGGGTTCAATCAATGACAAGGTGTGGGATGTAGTTGAAAATGAGTTTGTGATTCTTGATCCTACCAATCCAACACCAAATGACTCCATCAACAAGCAATGCAACACAATGGCGCTCAACACCATATACAATGCCATTGATCCAAAGGTGTTCGAGCAAATCAAAGATCTTGATAATGCAAGTGAGGTGTGGAAAAGATTAGAAGAAACATATGAGGGCACTTCAACGGTAAAAAGTGCCAAGTTGTACATGCTCAAGGACAAGCTCACCAACTTCAAGATGAAGGATGATGAATCAATTCCAGAAATGTTCTATAGATTGCAAGTCATCATCAATGATCTCAAGTCCTTGGGAGAAAAGGTGCAAGATGAATACTTCACTCACCGGTTCTTGAGTTGCTTGCCCAAGAGATTCAAGACACTTCGCACCATCATCTTTAGAGGAGGCTTGAAGAATGTGACTCCAAATGAGGTGCTTGGTGATGTCATGACCGAAGACCAATACAATGATGATAGTGAAGAAGCGATCAAGGAAGAGGACAAGAAGAAGAAGAGTGTGACATTCAAAGCCACTTCATCCAAGAGCAAGGGAAAGTCCAAGAAGGAAGAACTAAGTGAAAATGAAGAAGCTAGTGACATTGATGATGAAGCCTTAGCTCTCTTTGTGCGCAAGTTTGGCAAATTCATGAAGAAGAAGGGCTATGGTGCAAGAAAGAGAAGAGATTACAACAAGAACAAAGACTATGTGAGAAGGTGCTACAAGTGCAAGAGAAAGGATCACGTTGTAGCGGATTGTCCCTACAATAGTGATAATGATGAAGATGAGAAGAAAGATAAAAAGGAGAAGAAAGAGAAGAAAATGAGCTTCAAGAAGAAGAAAGATATGTTGTCACATGGGATAGTGATGCATCGTCCGATAGTGAAGACTCAAGTGATGATGATAACAAGAAGAGCACCAAGAAGAAGGTACTTGCAAGCATTGCAATCAACAACAAGCCTTCTCTATTTGACACTCCATCATGCTTCATGGCTAGGCCAACAAAGGTACAATCCGATGATGAGAGTGATAGTGAGAGCGATGATGATGAGGAGCACTCAAAGGATCATCATCACTAGTTGCTCTAAGTGTTTTGTAGAATTTTTATTAGGCTATTCACCCCCCTCTAACCATTTAGGACCTTTCAAAAAGGCTCTGTGCCGAGTGCTGCCAGCACTCGGCAAAGTCTGATTCTGCTGTAGTGAATGCCCGCACTGGCCCGACCCTAGCCACCCACAACCGCCCCATCCTTCACAGTCGATCACCCCGACTACGAGTGGTCCACTGCATTTGGACATTCCCAAGCCAAGTAGCGCATAACAACGACTCTTTCTACGTCAAGCGCCCTCTACCTGCGTCATGTCCCACGGTGAGCCATCAATCATCCCCAACTGTGAGAACCCTAGTGTTCCTAGACAATTTAATTATTTGATTGATGTGCTCATAATTAACTTGTTTAATGTGATGATTTACATGTTTTAAGGAATTCTATAATAGTTAGTTTGTGAAGGAAAGTTGTACTCAAGATGATGAGTTTGTGTTTATCATTTGTGTCCATGAGTGTCGTATATGTGGTTGTTGGCCATTGTGCGGTATATGTGGTTGTCAGCCATCGAGCTGTTGGTTTGTTGTAGGTTTTGGAAACCTCACAGTATAGGAAAGGTGCTACCAAAATTTTCAATTGACACTTATGTTCCTATTTTTGCAGGAGAGGCTATTGGATCATCCTTGACTCGTCACTTTGCAGGACAGCAAGGTGAGGCATAAAAGACCCCTATTTCCGTATCATATTTCTAGATCTGAAGGACCGAGAATGCAATAGCAAGGCGACCAGAGGGGGGGGTGAATGGGAGCTCAAAAATTTCTCTCGAAACTTTGGCCAATTGTCCCAAAATCAACCCCAAGAAGCTACGACCAAAACCGTGATGCCCACGACCCTTGGAAGAGGGTGGATGATCCCTAGGATCACAGCGAGGGACCACAAAGCGATAGCAAACCAAAACCCAAAAACACCGGCACAAGTTCAATCCTTGGAAACCGAGTCCCAAATGTAGATTGAAGGCTACGTCGGGAAATCCCCAAATACCGATGCTAACAAGTAACAAAGATACCTAGAGAGGTTCCTAGGTGAACCAAGAAGCCAACCGAGAGGTTCGGAAATCAAGCGAAGAAGTCGGGAGAGCAAAAGCACCAAAACTCAACAAGCAGCCGATTCCCAGACTGTACGCCAGTACGGTCCCGGACTGTCCGGCTCAACCGCGGACTGTCTGCAGGGGGATGGCGGACTGTCCGCCGGCCAAATCCCCAAAACAGCACTGTTGCTGCAAGTCCCCTGGACGTTCCTGGACTGTCCACGAACTCCAACGGCGGACTATCCGCCGGTCAACCAAAAACCAAACGGCCGAAGAACAGAGCCACTGGACCGGCTTGTCCCCGACGCGCGGACTGTCCGCGCCCTGGGTGGCGGACTGTCCGCCAACACCCAATGAGGGCAAATTTGGTCGCCTCTCACACGAATCCTTCCAAAATCGAAACAAAACTCAATCCCACGTTCCCAAACTTGGAGAAGATGATCACGAGGTAGTTAGGAGACTATCCCCAAGAAATCATCCGCTCAAATCGATTCAATCACCGGGAAATCAAAAGGGGAGGAGAATGAACGAAAAAGCGCCACGAAAATGAAATCAACCCGATCTACTTGTTTGTGAGGAGTTAGATGAATTCCTTCAGTGGAAATGATCTCCTCACAATAAAGAACAAGTTGATTCAAACGGATTTCGCAAAGACGCACTAGAGAGGGAGATCGAGTGACGGGAAAATCGCGGAGAAACGAAGAACACGAAGAACACGAACAAAACGCGAATCAAGTCATCGATCTGCAACCGTGTAGCTACCACACGCTACAATAGTGAGGTTACGGCCTCACTTCCTCAAAATCTCCAGTACACAGAGGTATGGTTCTCTGCGGATCTCAGCTAGCTACAGCAGGGGATTGGGAGAGCAGGAAACCCTAGAAGCAAAGAGCAAATGACTGAGATACCATGGGAGGAGGGTGTCTCCCTCTACTTATCCTAATTCTAATTCCTACTCTACCCCTCAACTAATTACAGAGCGAACCAGCTAAACCCTAGGGTTATTCTGGACCGACTCATGGTAGGTGGTGATCCGACGGCCACGCCCGCACCACTGGTAGTGTTGCCTCGACGCAACCTCACCGATCGCCGCCACATGCCGCCACCGCTCTGCTTGTCCTTTTCCCGGACGTCGCACCCCCGGTTTTGTGGCCCAAACCGGGAAACCAGCCTTCACAGCCATCCCCCGGTTTTGAGGCCCAAACCGGGAAACCAGCCATCCAAGGCCTGAGTTTTGAGGCCCAAACTCAGCAAACCCGCAGCACCCAGGTTTTGAGGCCCAAACCTGGAAACCGTCCTCAGCCCGAGTTTTGTGGCCAAACTCGGAAATCATCAGCGCCCAGGTTTTGAGGCCCAAACCTAGAAACCGTCCACCCGATGGTTTTTCTCTGGCTCTACCACCAAACCGAAGCTGTAGAGGGGATGCACCGCCCGTGCACCCCGTCCACCGACACGTGTCCCCAGGTCCTCGACCCGAGCACCACATGACCGCAAGTCTTTGCTCGTCGCTGTCCAAGGCTGTCAGCCACCACACCTAATCCTCGGGCCACCGGTCCCTCAAGATCACGTAATCTAGTTAGTCGTCTCCCATTCAAAAGAGATACAGTTAGAAATATGCAGATCTTTGCATATCTATAATCATATATGTTTCAAATTATCCATGTTTTTTGGATAACCCGAGGATGTGTAGATGAGGTTAGTTTCCATGGTCTACTCTGATGCTATTTTGATAATTTTTAGCAACACCCTTCTGAAAGGTCACATTCTGCCAAAGTGCATATACGAGTCAGAGAAACTCCTTCATGCACTTAAGATGTCCTATGAGCATATACATGCTAGTTCAAAGGGGTGCATTCTATCTAGGAAAAGAATACATGGAAGCATAGTACTGTGTAAAGTGTTGATCCTCTAGGTTCCTGGAGGTTGACTCTGGTGATGGTCAGAAGAGGCATGTGTTGACGGAAGTTATAACATGTTTTACCTTATCAAAATACCGTCAACAGGCCTCAGTTTCAAGGAAGAATAGCATATCATGAGCATATTTATTACTAATAAGTTCCACTTGTACTCTTAGCTTGTGAACTTGTAGGAGATGGCAAAATGAACAAAATGAGGCTAGGTGGGCCCAGCAAGGGGGTCGGCCGACCCCACCTTGGGGCCACCTCGGCCATGGTGACATGGCATGATCCAAGAGAAGCATGTTCAAGTCAATATCAACCATTGGATCAAACATGTGCTTTTGCTCAATGGTACAAGATGAGAAGCACATGGATTCATGGGTCCACACCGAAAACCAAATGCAACCAAGTTCACAAGACTTGCTCCATGACATGTGGGGTCACCAAGAGAGAGAAGGTGGTGGGCCAGCCCTGTCATAGGGGGGTCGGCCGACCCCCACTTGGTAGGACCCAGCAGCACTATTCATCAGGGTGACATCAGCACCTTCTAGAAGATGTACCCCGGGCCCACATGTCAGAGACAGGGGTCGACCGACCCCATGGTGACCCTCATCCAAGTCGGTGGCAAAGTGCATGTTTCACACGTGAAGAATATCCGAGCCATTTATCCAAGGTCGGTTGCTATGGCGGTGGATCCAAGGGTGAAGAGAGGAGGATCATGCGGATCGCTGACGTGGCACCGGAGTAGCCCCTACTCCACCTCCACTATAAATAGAGGCCTCCATCCTCTCATTCACAACACCCGAGATAGTTTACATATCTCACAACACATATCTCCACTCTTATGTGAGATCAAGCAAGAGTAGTAGTAGTTAGTCTAGTAGTGGGAGTTAGAGTTGAGTCGGGCGAAGCTCGGGTCTCCGGAGTCGTCTTCTGGGAGTCTGGTATAGCCCTTGTATCTTTCTTCTTTTGTAGGACTTTATTTGTTTAATATATTATTCTTTCTTTACTTTACTTTGCATTTACTTAAGTATTTACTTTCCAAGTATTTATTTAAGTATTTACTTAGTGCAAGTCTATATTTATATAGTCTTGTTGTGTGCTTATCTTGGTTCTATAGTTGTCTTAGTTAGATTGATTTCCTTTACATAGCTTCTTGTGTGTGCGTCATCGTCCTATCTTAGGATAGGGGCTTTAGCTATTTTGATCGATAGCTAAAGGTGTAGATAAGTGTGAGCGTGGTGCTCATACTTCATCTTATCTTTGACTACCACTGGCTTGCACGGACAGTAGGGGCGCATGGGCAAAAGGTGACAGATTTTGCCTGGCTACCTAGATCCCCTCACGTGAACTCAGGCTAGTTTTTAAAAGGTAAGGCGTCCATAAGCCAAATATCCGCTTGAGTATTGGGTTAGGTGAACAACCTTCTATCGCTTTACTCTCTCGTTTATCCCTCTAACACAAGTAGCAAGGTGTCAATCTAGTTAAGTCATCTATTTAATTAGGATTAGTTCATAGGAGTAAAGGTAGAAACATAGGAGTACTTTATACTCACTCGTTGTCCTCCCACCTAGCTAACTCTACTAAAGTTATCTGTCATATCATATACTCTTTGCTTAACTTATTTATCTTATCTATCTATCCTCCCTTATATCCACTTATCCCCTTTTGCTTCTCTAATTGATAATAGATTATAGTAAGACTAAAGGATCTATCTTTTCTCTCTCTACATCTTTCCTAGCTTGCTTTCCTTTGGGATAAAATAAATAATTATACCTTGGAATACTCCCGGGTGAAGTGCTACATCGGTATATTCTGTGCGCTTGCGGAATTATCCAATAGTCAATAGTTTTACCACCAAGACACTTCTAGCGCCGTTGCTGGGGTTAGGCTCCATAGTCTAGTTCTAGTGGTTGCGTTAAGAAGTGTCAACAAGCATTTCTGGCGCCGTTGCCGGGGAAAGCAACATTCTAGGAGTTTAGAGAGAGTGAATCCGGAGTCTGCTATTTATTAGTTATCAATTAGTATAGGGGCTAACCCCTCACCTTTCTAGTTTCTTTTCGTTATCGTGAAGCTAGTAGGTGTTTGAGCGGTTTCCAACTGCCGTCAAACTTCGTTGAAAATCCTGAGCAGTTGTTGAGGAGGACTAGACTTCGTCCAGTTCCACCTCAGCGGTTCATCTCGAACCAGAATCCGTTCGAGGAGGAAGTTTCTGCACCAGCTAGAAGAGAAGCCATGGCCCAAAAGACCATCTCCGAGTACTCTGCGTCGTCGGCCGACAATGTCACCACGGGTCCACAACTTAACTTGGGGGATGCGACTTTCGAGCTCAAGCCAGCTGTCATCAACATGGTGCAAGCCAATCCATTCTGTGGGAAGCCGCATGAGGATGCCAACGCCCATCTCCAACACTTCTTGGAGGTATGTGGTACCTTCACTATGAAGAATGTGTCTGTAGACGCCATCCATCTTCGTCTTTTCCCGTTCTCGTTATTGGGAAAGGCGAAGCAATGGTTCTACGCCAACAAGAGTGAAGCCACCACTTGGGAGAAGTGCGCCAACACGTTTCTCAAGAAGTTCTTTCCGATGGGCAAGACCAGCGCCCTTCGTGGAAAGATTTCCAGCTTCCAGCAACAAGCTGATGAGATGATTCCCGAAGCATGGGAACGTCTACAAGAGTACATTCGCGCCTGTCCTCATCATGGGATAGAGAAGTGGCTCATCATCCAAGGTTTCTATCATGGCCTGACCGGTATGGCCCGTAGTCACCTAGATGCAGCCGCTGGAAGGGCATTCTTACAACACAATGTGAGAGATGCCAAGGACCTCGTAGAGAAGATGGTTACCAACCAAGGTTGGAATGAGGAACGTCTTCAGCCGAAGAAGAGAGGTGTTCATGCTCTCAATGAGGTGGACATGCTCTGCGTGAAGATGGACCTCCTGATGAAGAAAGTAGAAGAAAGTTCCAAGAGGGAACAAGAGGTCATTCAACCTTATGCAACCGCACGAGCCGTCGAAGCCGACCAATGGTGCGAGGTATGTGGAGGCAATGACCATTCGGGAAATAATTGTCCCGAGACGAAGGAGGAAGTGAGTTTCATCAACAACGCCAACAACAATGGGTACCGGCCCCAACAACAACAACAAGGATGGAACTCGCACCCCTTCTACCAAAATCAAGGTAACGGTTACAACAATAATTTCAATAATTCTTATAATAACCAACCTTCTTTAAGAGATCTTGTCTTAGGCCAATCTAAAATAAATGATAGTATTAATAAAAAGATGATGGCTAATGATAAGATTCTTGAAAATATAAATGAGAAAATGGATAGCTTTAATTCTGCTATGAAAAATCAATTGAGTTTTAATAAAATGCTAGAAACACAATTAGCTCAATTAGCAGCAACTGTCCCATCCTACGAGCAAGGTAAGATCGCGGGGAAACCCGAAGATCCAATAGAAGGTGTAAAATTGGTTACTACGAGGTACGGTAAATCTCCGCTCTGGTCAAACTGGGGTTATCTACTTGATCCACCCTTCATCACAAAGAAGGAAGATCCAGGCCTGCCAACCATCACCTGCCATATTGGACCACAAGTCTTCCACGACGCCTTCTGCGACATTGGATCGGGTGTCAACATCATGTCCAAGGTAACGTATGATAACTTACTAGGGGGACCTTTGCTCCCTACATTTGTTCGTTTGCAGCTGGCCGATCAGACGCTACGGTTCCCCGAGGGACTAGCAACGGACATTCTCATCAAAGTCCAAAATAGCTACGTCCAAGTCGATTTCCTTATATTGGACATGGGATCCAATGTAGACATCGCGATCATCATGGAAAGGTTGTTCCTTAATACGGTTAACGCCGTCATCTATGTGGGATCCGGCCAACTTCACCTCCAATTCCCGGAATATAAGGTAAAGTGTCCATTCAACGGTTATAAAGCTAACATGCAAGTGAAGGACAAAGAACCTCGAGACAACAAACATCGTCGTCGTCGCCCATGCCGTAGGAACAAGAAAAAGAGCGAGTCGGCCAACAAGGCTGAAGTAAAAGAAGAACTCGCCGACGAGGTGCAACCACGGTCTCCATCTCCAGGACCGACTGAAGCACCCAATAAATGACAAGACAGAGAGGTCCTGCTCTACGGACCTGAAACATGGAGCCCTTGCTGAAAAGGTAAATCAGTAGTTATCTCATATTTAACTTTTCATGCATTTTAATTCTTCCATTTCCCTTCAATTGCATACTTAGTTAATTCTGCATATTTCATTTCGACAAAATAAATTTTCATGCTAAGAACATCTTGACAATAACTTGCAACATATTTGAGCCGTGGGATCACCCCAAGGTGGGGTCGGCCGACCCCACCAGTGGGCCCACTGGCACATGCTTTATCTTGGCTTAGTACCCTGAGTATGACACAACACTTTGGTGCTCGAGGAGCATCCAAGGTGGGATCGACCGATCCCACCATGGTGCCTTCCTGCATCCTGCTGCATTCCACTCAGCATGCTCATGAACATCATGCATATCACGAAAGCCAACATCTAAAAAAAAATAGTCCTTTGCTTTACTCTTTAAGCATGAAATGTTCCCCCTTATGTTGGATGCTCATGGGACCACAACAACCAGCCAAAGACATGTCTTAGTGCTCTCATGGTCCATGAGAATCACTTTAGACATGTCTCCACTTTGGCCATTCATCTTTTCTCTTTCACCAAACACTAGGCAAGGGGATCTCTGAAATTTGTGTCAACTTTGGACCAAACATACCTACATCTTTACTAGACACTTGATGACACAAAGTTTAAAGCTTGAGTGGGGCATGTCACGGGGTCGGGCGACCCCCATATTGCACCAACCTGAAAATGTGTTTGCACACTTTAGACATGTTCCCTGGCTAAAGCAAAAGCAAAGTTGAAAGTGTCAAGGAGGGGGTCGGCTGACCCATGCTATGGGTGGTCACCACTTGCCCTTCTCCCCCTACATATACCCTTGCACTGTGAGCTCAACTCCACACCAAAACCACTAGGACCATCTCGAGCTCACAAGTTCTTCCTTTCCTTCCTTAGTTGCAAGTTCATTCTCAAGCTTAGCTTAGTAGTAGCCATCCAAAAACCAAAAACCCAAAAATAGTCCCCATTTCATAATAGTAGTAGAAGCTTGGTAACTTATCTTGTAGTAAGATGAAGAAGTTGCTTGCCTCCCATTTCAAAAAGTCCAACAAGGGTGACAGTTCTTCCCAAGAACCTCACCATGCTAGTGCTCATGAGAGGAGAAAGGTGGAAAGAAGTGAGCTAGTACCCTTCATTCCCCCGGCTAGAGTAATGGAGACCGAGAGTGGCCTCAGGCTAAATGCCGAAGAGATGAGGAAATTCTTCACTCTTAGTGAGTGTAGTTTCTCACACACAAGTGTCATTGATTCGGCCCTCTTGCAAGAAACAGGTATGGATTCAGAATTTTATGTTATTTTCAATACCATTGGTTGGGGAGGATTCTTTGAAATTCTTGAATTTGGCATAGAGAACCTAACCATTGAGTTTTTATGTGCGTTACAAGTGAATAACGATGGGGTAGCATTTCGAATGTTTGGGATGGAATATGACTTGACTTGGAGCACATTAAACACTACTTTAGGATTTGATCACTCTTGCCATCTTGATGTAGACCATGCTTTTCATTATGACAAGAATGTTTTCTGGTATGTCTTTACTGGCTCTAGTGATTGTTCCAATCCCTCACCGCAAAAAATTCATAACCCAACCTTACGTTTCATGCACTACTGGCTGTTCACCACTCCTTTCCCTGGCATGAGAGGAGCTTTGGTAAGTGATGATGAGCTGAAATTACTCTATGCCATGGTAAGCAATGTTAAAGTTTCACCTATTAAAATGCTAGTGAACTATTGGCTTAGCTACATAAAGCCTAGGAAACCAATATACTGCACGCATAGCCGAAGCTTTGGGTGCACTAGAATCCCAAACTTTTGAGTACATTAAAACCGTGAGAGATGTTTTGGAAGAAAGTGTATTTATTGATTGCGATGTACTCAAAAGGGGTCCCAAGGGTGAACTAATAATGATTTATCCACTCCATACAGTCGAAATCACTCTCCCTTGTGAGGGACTTCGATTGTATGCGCTTTGTACGCTAACCTTTGATTTGGACCCCGAGGAAAGAGCCCCAAAAGTTGCAGGTACTAGCAGGAGGACAAGGAGAGCGTCCCGTGCTACTCGAATGGAACAAGGCGGACCTTCACATCAGGCTGAAGAAGTTGAGGAGGGAGATGAGGCAGCCTCTATGGACATTTCAGGGTCCTTGGGGAGGCCTCCTCGCTCACAGGACACCCCTCGCTCTCAAGACACTCCTCGCCTACGGGGTAGATGAAGGCAACATCAAAGGACGCCGATGGACGAGCTCATCGACAACATGGGTGCGATGAACATCAAACAAGAGGCAACATTGCTTCTTGCACAACAAAATGCCCAACTCCTGCAGGCCATTCAAGAAGAAGAAGAAGCACAACGTTGGGCCGGGTGGTACCAGCATTATCCACCACCACAGTAGGCAAGAACCAAGCTTGGGGGAGATCCTCTCCCCCACCAAGGTAAGTCTTGTATCTTAAGTTATTTACGTTTCAATTAGTTTTCTCATTGCATTTAAAAAAAATGGAAAAATACCAAAAATGTTTGCTTAGTATTCCCCTTAGAACATATGTCTCATATATGTCTATCTTCCCCGTGGAAATGATGACTAGTTGTCTTGCTAATGTTTCTCTAGTGCCTAGTTTACAACTTAGTATTTCTCTAAGTATGGATTACTTAGCTCATTTAAACCATCATGAACCTGAAAACTTTGTGGGTTGCAAGTGCTAGAACTAAGTCTAAGTTGTTGTGAGACATGATATAGTGAGACAAGAGCCGCTATAATATTGTTCTAAGCATGATAGATTACTGGAGAATTTATCCTTAAAATGATCAAAATCTTAATTGTTCCTCAATGGTGATAAATTCATATCACAGCCATATATGCTTTACATGTTCACAAACCTTCTACATAGGCTATTTGCTTTGTATTGAGTGTTGTCAAGTATTGTTGACCCTTGTTAAGAGACTTTTCATGCTCCTAAGATCAAGATCACGTACACACCTCATATACATGCTACTTCTACATTGGAAGTACGCAAAAACATGCCTTTCATTTCCACCAAATAGGTTGCTTCATACTCCAAGTGTTAGGAAATCTCTCTCAATTATTTAGTAGATGAGACTCAAAAGGCTAGGCAAAATAAAGATGAAAAAAAGAGATGGACAAGTGAAAGTCCATGAAAAAAATGCTAGCCATGTCTCATTAGAAAAGAGAGAAAAAAAAATAGAGATAGATCTTATCAAATAAAGAAGCAATCTAGTCCACCATACACCACACACTTGCACATCTTGATCTGGGAGTATGACACTTCTCTTCAAGGATCCGAGCTTTGACTTCGCAACAAAATGCAAGTAAGTATGCCATCTTCTTTCATCTCTACCTTGAGCTACACATAAGCCTGTTTAGAAGTAGGTTGAAACAAAGAAGGCAACACTTATCATATGCCCTGGTGAGGAATCATACACCATTTGAGCGACATGAGAGAACCATATGAGGAACATTAAGTCTTTCTTTTGAAAAATATTGCAAAACCTCTGGTATGAAACTTGCTAAAAACAAGAAAGTTAGTGCTCAAGTCAAACTGTTCTATCTTTCAACCACCTAAGACAAAAGAAAAGGTATAAGCCCCATAGAGTACTAAGGTAATATGGGTGATATACATAGCTAATTTTTCCATTCAAAGAGAAGAACTTTGTTGTGCACATGGAACTCTTGAAATGTGATGCATAGTAACAATACTGATCCACCGAGGCCAAGTTTGATTGTTTGCTCGGGACGAGCAAAGGTTAAGCTTGGGGGATCTTGTTGACGGAAGTTATAGCATGTTTTACCTTATCAAAATACCATCAACAGGCCTCGGTTTCAAGGAAGAATAGCATATCATGAGCATATTTATCACTAATAAGTTCCACTTGTACTCTTAGCTTGTGAACTTGTAGGAGATGGCAAAATGAACAAAACGAGGCCAGGTGGGCCCAGCAAGGGGGTCGGCCGACCACACCTTGGGGCCACCTCGACCATGGTGACATGGCATGATCCAAGAGAAGCATGTTCAAGTCAATATCAACCATTGGATCAAACATGTGCTTTTGCTCAATGGTACAAGATGAGAAGCACATGGATTCATGGGTCCACACCGAAAACCAAATGCAACCAACTTCACAAGACTTGCTCCATGACATGTGGGGTCACCAAGAGAGAGAAGGTGGTGGGCCAGCCCTGTCATAGGGGGGTCGACCGACCCCCCCCCCCTTGGTGGGACCCAGCAGCACTATTCATCAAGGTGACATCAGCACCTTCTAGAAGATGTACCCCGGGCCCACATGTCAAAGACAGGGGTCGGCCGACCCCATGGTGATCCTCATCCAAGTCGGTGGCAAAGTGCATGTTTCACACGTGAAGAATATCCAAGCCATTCATCCAAGGTCGGTTGCTATGGCGGTGGATCCAAGGGTGAAGAGAGGAGGCTCACGCGGATCGCTGACGTGGCACCAGAGTAGCCCCTACTCCACCTCCACTATAAATCACTACAAGAAATATGTCGGTTTTTGACAAAAATTTTCAAAAGTGTGTCATAAACCACGTGTCTTATTCCATGGTTTGTGACGTTGATATGTCCATAGAGTGTCACAAAACGCATCTTATTTTATCGTTTGTGACGTTGATATATCCACAAAATGTCACATAACGTGTTTTCTGACATTTTATGGATATATCAACATCATAAACCATAAAATAAGATGCGTTCTGTGACACTCTATGGACATATCAACGTCACAAACCATGGAATAAGACAAGTGGTTTATGACACACTTTTGAAATTTTTTGTCAAAAACCGGCATATTTCTTGTAGTGAATAGAGGCCTCCATCCTCTCATTCACAACACCCGAGATAGTTTACATATCTCACAACACATATCTCCACTCTTATGCGAGATCAAGCAAGAGTAGTAGTAGTTAGTCTAGTAGTGGGAGTTAGAGTTGAGTCGGGCGAAGCTCAGGTCTCCGGAGTCATCTTCTGGAAGTCTGGTATAGCCCTTGTATCTTTCTTCTTTTGTAAGACTTTATTTATTTAATATATTATTCTTTCTTTACTTTACTTTGCATTTACTTAAGTATTTACTTTCCAAGTATTTATTTAAGTATTTACTTAGTGCAAGTCTATATTTATATAGTCTTGTTGTGTGCTTATCTTGGTTCTATAGTTGTATTAGTTAGATTGATTTCCTTTACATAGCTTCTTGTGTGTGCGTCATCGTCCTATCTTAGGATAGGGGCTTTAGCTATTTTGATCGATAGCTAAAGGTGTAGATAAGTGTGAGCGTGGTGCTCATACTTCATCTTATCTTTGACTACCGCTGGCTTGCTTTCCTTTGGGATAAAATAAATAACGATACCTTGGAATACTCCCGGGTGAAGTGCTACATCGGTATATTCTGTGCGCTTGCGGAATTATCCAATAGTCAATAGTTTTAACACCAAGACACTTCTAGCGTCGTTGCTGGGGTTAGGCTCCATAGTCTAGTTCTAGTGGTTGCGTTAAGAAGTGTCAACAGCATGTCCGTGTTCGGAACCCGGGGGTCTACACCGACGAGTAAATTTATGAGTGTGTGCTCCCAAATCCGGATGGTGATGTAAGAACACAGCGATTTATCCTGGTTCGTGCAAAAGAAGGTCCTACGTCCAGCGGGGGGGAGTCTGTATTATCTTGGACCGAAGTGCTTGTACAAGGGGCGAATACAAGCGTGAGAGAGAATAGAAGATGTGTAGAAACGTGGCTAGAGCTAGAGGACTGGGCTCTGGAGTCCTATACCATGGTGGAGAGCAAGTGTGCTTGAGTGTTTGAGCAACCTGCCTTTGAACCTTGCCAGATGGCTAACTCTTGCCCTATCCTGGCCCTGGCATCCCCTTTTATAGGCGAGGTGGAGGCACAGGTTTACATGCATTCTAGGGCTGTCATGGAGGATGACGTTGATGATGATGTTGGTGATGACGTTGACGGTCATGTCGACACCGCTGTAGAGATGTACTCAACCCTGTGGTTGTGTGCCCGGTCATGTCAGTGAAGGACGGTGCACATGCACAGGCATGCAAAGGGACATCGCGTCGGGGGCTGCTGAAGTGTTGACTGGTCCGGCGGAGTAGCCCTCGAGGGGATGGCCGTAGTGGTCGAGGCCCGCATCGATGGGGTCGAGCCATGCCTGAGCGCGGTCGAGCTCCGGAAAATATGAGAAATATGTTGACAATTTGGACCTCGAGGTGGTACCTAATGGGGGATGGTGTGTGGTATGGAGCTATAGTGTCGTACGAGTCGCCTCCTTTCGCGGGGAAAGGCGGTTAAATTTGATTTAACCGGGTACGACTCGCTGTGGCATACGTTGTAGCGTTCGTCATGCCCATACGATTCAGACGGAGGTTGGTAGGGTGCATTTAATGCTTCTGGGGCTACGCAAGAGGCAATCGAGGGGTGCCTCGAGGAGCCATGAGGCAGTCGAGGCCTACGCGGGTGGAGCAAGCCCCGAAAATTGTGGAAAAAGTGTTGACAAACGTGCCTCGAGAAGGCGCCTGATGAGACACAGCATGCGGCATGGACACTACTACAGAAATCTTTTGCGTGACGGACATTTTTATTTAACCGTGACGGGCAATTGAGCCCGTCGCGGACGCCTCGTCACAGTAAATCGAGGCTAACCGCGGCGGGCTCAATAGCCCGTCACGGTTAATACCATTAACCGTGACGGGCAGCGTAACTTGCTACCATTAACCGTGACGGGCTGCTTAACATGCCCATCACGGTTAATACCATTAACCGTGACGGGCTGCATAACTTGCCTGTCACGGTTAAAGTTTTTAGGTTTTAAAAAAAAATACAGCAGCACATATTTGAATGCATAATCGAATCCATATTTAACAGGTCAAACACAGACATAACACATGACACATACATATACATACATACATTAACTTGTTCTCATTGTCATCCATAGAACATCGACGAAATCATTAAAGTGTTATATTACATGTCAGATTGCAAACAAACTAATTGACGAAGTCCATGTACATATAATCCTTCATCTCTTTGTGTAGCATGGTGCTCCATTTCCTGAGCTTCTCGTACTCGGGAAGCAGTGCTAACAGGGCATCTGTATCAAAGAACGGTTGCCCTTCATGCACTACACGGTATGGGCAGTTTCCCGGGTATGGGCAGTTAAAGTTGATTTAACCGGGGTACGGCTCATTTCCCGGGTATGGGCAGTTAAAGTTGATTTAACTGGGGTACGGCTCACTGCGGCATATGTTGTAGCCACGCAACTCAGACAAGAGCAGGTGAAGTGCATTAAATGCTTCTAGGGCCGTACAAGTGGTAGGTATGAGGCGGTTTGCGGAGAGGCGGTCGAGGCCCGCTTCCTTTGCTCGGAAGGGATCTGTAATCGAGGGGCGTTCAGGGAACGCACCCTCGAGGGATGTGTGAGGAGGCGGTCGAGGGGGATACACGGAGAGGCGCTCGAGGCCCGCTCCGTTTGCTCGGGAAGTTTTCCGTCTCCGTGCCTCAAGGGGGTGTCGGGGCGGTTTCAAGGAGGGACTCCTCGATGATTTGGTGAGTTGCTGGGGTTTGTTCATGGGTTGGCCCATCATGGATCGATACTTGGTCTGGCTTTGGTGCCGTGGTTTGAACGACAGTTGTGGTTTTTGCCCTGGATTAGTTTTTTTGAAGCGGAGATTTTGGGGTACCCCTTTTCCACGTACTCGATAGTAGCCCCCGAGCCCCTGCTTCAGTGCTCGCACTCGAGCTGGGGGTCTCGAGAGCGTAAGATACTCCTAAACTTTTCTGTGGGGGACGCGCGAGCGTTCCCCGCTGGGGTAGCCCCCGAGCCCTAGCTCGAGTGATGGCACTCGAGCCGTGGTTAGAAATCGAGGGTGCGGATACATGGGTGTATGCCGAGTCTCTGAGTGATGAGTGATTGTCAACTGGGATGATGCGCATGTTCTTTGGCTTGTGTTGTGCAGGTGTTGAGGACGGATACAGTGATCAGAGGCAAGGTGAAGGTCAAGTAGAGACGTGCCGTGCCGATGGACCGAGAGTGGCGAAGGGCGGACGTGAGGCTTGGACTGAGGGACCGGTGGCCCGAGGATCAGCTGTGGTGGCTGGCAGCCTGGGACAGCGACGAGCGAAGACTTGCGATCATGTGTTGCCTGAGTCGTGGACTTGGGGACACGTGTCGGTGGACGGGGTGCACGGGCGGTGCATCCCTTCTACGGCGTCGGTTTGGTGGTAGAGCTAGGGAAAAACCATCGGGTGGACGGTTTCCAGGTTTGGGCCTCAAAACCTGGGTGCTGAGGGTTTTCGAGTTTGGCCACAAAACTCGGGCTAAGGACGGTTTCCAGGTTTGGGCCTCAAAACCTGGGCGCTGCGGGTTTGCTGAGTTTGGGCCTCAAAACTAAGATGCTGGTGGGCTGGTTTCCCGGTTTGGGCCTCAAAACCGGGGTTGGCTGGAAAGGCTGGTTTCCCGGTTTGGGCCACAAAACCAGGGGTGCAGAGCGAGGGCGGCACGTGGCGGCAATCGGGAGGTTGCGTCGAGGCAACGCTACGAGTTGTGCGGGCGTGGCCATCGGATCCACCTACGATCGAGTTGGTCCAGAATAACCCTAGGGTTTAGCTCGTTCGCTCTGTAATTAGTTGAGGGGTAGAGTAGGAATTAGAAATTAGGATAAGTAGAGGGAGACACCCTCCTCCCTTCCTATCTCAGTTCATTTGCTCTTTGCACTTAGGGTTTCCTGCTCTCCCAATCCCCTGCTGTAGCTGGCTGAGATCCGCAGAGAACCAAACCTCTGTGTACTGGAGATTTTGAGGAAGTGAGGCCGTAACCTCACTGTTGTAGCGTGTGGTAGCCACACAGTTGCAGATCGATGACTTGATTCGCGTTTTGGTTCGTGTTCTTCGCGTTCCTCTTTTCTCCGCATTTTTCCCGTCGCTCGATCTCTCTCCATACTGCGTCTTTGCAAAATCCGTTTGAATCATCTTGTTCGTTTTCGAGAGGAGGTCATTTCGACCAAAGGAATTCATCCAACTCTTCAGGAACAAGTAGATCGGGTTAATTTCGGTTTTGTGGCACTTTTTCGTTCTTGATCTTCCCCTTTCGATTTCCCGGTGATTGAATCGATTTGAGCGGATGATTTCTTGGGGATAGTCTCCTAACTACCCCGTGATCATCTTCTCCAAGTTTGGGAACGTGGGATTTTGATTTGGATTGAATTTGGAGAGATTTGGAGAGGAGGCAATTGAAATCGCCCTCTCTGTTCATCCGCGGACAGTCCGCCATCTGGGTCGCGGACAGTCCGCGCATTGGGGTCGGCCAGACCAGTGGCCTGACTCCGCGCTGCTGTGCAGGCAATTTTTGAACCGCGGACAGTCTGCCGTTCTTCTTGGCGGACAGTCCGGGAGTCGACCAGGGACGTTCAGCAACCTTGCTGTTTTGTCCATTTGGCTGGCGGACAGTCCGAGCTTCTGTGGCGGACAGTCCGCAGTTAGCCCGGACAGTTCGGGACTGTACCGGCGGACAGTCCGGGATTCGGCTGTTTGTTCCGGTTTAGTGCGTTTGCTCTCCCGGCTTCTTCGCTTGCTTTCCGGACTTCTCGTTTGACCTTGTAGTTGACCAAGGAACCCCTCTAGGTATCCTTGCTACTCGTTAGGATAGGTATTTAGGGATTTCTCGACGTAGCCGTCTATCTACGTTCGGGACTTGGTTTTTGAGGGTCGAACTTGTCTTGGTGTTTTTGCCGTTCACTTTGCTATCACTTTGTGGTGCCTCGCTGTGATCCTAGGGATCATCCACCCTCTTCCAAGGGTCGTGGCCATCACGGTTTCCGTCGTAGCTTTTCGGGGTTGATTTTGGGACATTTGGCCAAAGTTTCGAGAGAAATTTTTGAGCTCCCATTCACCCCCCCCTCTGGTCGCCTTACTAGTGCTTTCTCGGTCCTTCAGAGGGAGGTGGATGGATCGTGACTTTTTCGTGGGGGACGCACGATCGTTCCCTACGGGGTTAGCCCCCGAGGCCTCGAAGGAGTCGTTACGGATCCTTCGAGGACTTTTTATTTATATTATGCGGTCATACTCATAATTTAAACGTGGTTGATGCTCTCGCAAGATTAAATCAGCCTAAATTGTGTGATGGTACTTACTTGCAATGGCTTTCGGGCCGTGGAGCCCCCGGGCGAATTTGGCCCTCTTTCGTCGATGATTGTTGCGCGTAGTCGAGCCCCCAAGTGGATTCGACCCTCTTTTGTCGAGGGTTGCCGGGCGTAGTCGAGCCCCTGAGTGGATTCGACCGTCTTTCGTCGAGGGTTGTCGGGTGTAGTCGAGCCCCCCGAGTGGATTCGACCCTCTTTCGTCGAGGGTTGTCGGGCATAGTCGAGCCCCCGAGCCTCGTGCAGCTTAGGGCGTTGCTAGCTCCGGCGTCCTTCTCGCGAGCCCTTTCGATTGGGTGCGAGGTGAGAAGCGTCGCACTACCCTTGATAGGGCCGAGTCCCGACGGATTTCTTGAAAATCCGTTGAGGCCTGGAGACGTGCGCGTGGGGACGTGGTATGCGTTCACGTCATTGAAGGCGGTCGATGACCGGGGGGGTTGACCCTTCGGCTTCTTTATATTGATGGCCGGTCCCACCAGAGATTTCGGTCATCTGGGGGTGCGTTTTCCTAGGGGCCCGTTCATCGGGCACGACAATCGAAGAGTCGTGCAACGTTTTGATTTTCCCTGGGGAATCGCGAGGGCCGCGCTCTGACGGATGGCGGTGGCCGGCCCTTCCCGTTATAAATACGAAACGATGGCCTTAACCCCCAGCCAGCCCACTCTGTTGCCCTTGTCGTCGCCCTACACAATCCGTCCGCTTTTCGACATGGACCGCGGAATGCGCGCAACTGACGAGCAGCCGGAGTCGGGGAGGTCGGGGCAACACCGTCGTATCCCCGGGTTAGTTATTTCCTTTCCTCGTCTGGACCTTGTGATGGCACCCCGATCGTGTTTTTCGTGCCTTTCTCAGTGTCATCTCGACGTCGAGGTCCATCCCCTTCCACCGTACAGCTTCCCCCCGACCCCTCCTTCGGTCCGTGATGTGGAGGACACGGTCACAACGACGTCGGTGGCGCTGGATGCCGCCGAGGAAGAGGCCGCGGGGCTCCGCGGTCAGCTAGCGGCGGCAGACAGCCGTGTCGCCGAGCTGGGCCGTGCTCCAGGTCCTCCACCCGGCTGCTGAGGCGACAGTGGAGTTCGTGCGCGCACGAGGTTACAACCTTGTGGAGCGCCTCCAGGATGTGCCCGAGCGCGTCCGGGCCTTGGTTGAGCATGGCGTTCACCGGGAGGCAGCGGTGGCCCTCGCCGAGGCTCAGGTCCGCTTCGGGCGTGACCTTCACCCGTTCGCGGGGTTTCCAGAGGGAACCAGGGTTGCGGACTTCGTGGAGCACATTGAACAATTCGATGATGTCATCGAGGTCGTGCTCGTCGAGGTTCCTATGGAACAAGTTATCCGGGAGTCCCGGTAGGAGGTATCGAGGTTGAGGCCCCGACCCCTCCTTTGTAAAAATTTAAAATATTCGTGCTCTTGTTCTTCGGCCGTCGAGCCTTCCTGCATCTTTTTTGATTTGCGCTCTTAGGTGGTAGCTCGAGGGAGGCCGACTAAGTTTTTAGAACTCGTGTATTTTGCTTTTGGGCGCACCCTCAGGCCCGTTCGCTGAGGCCTAAGGGTTCAACTCCTCTTGCGTTTCGCTCGCAAAAAAGGCCCCTAGGACGGCTAGGGTTTTCACTTTGCCCAAAAGGCTTTTTGTCATGTAATGATGCGCGGCCTAGTTAGCAAACCCCAGGGTTCAGAGTGTGAGCCCCTTCAAAGCCATTTGCCGTCGAGGCATGGGGTCACCGGTCATTAGATCGGCGCCGCTCAAGCGCCCTTTTGCCTTAGGAACTTTTGCCGGCAGGGCTTTTTTCCCCTTTTTGAGGCGTTTCTCGATGGCCACTGCCTTGGCGCGTGCCATTTTGTTCCTTGGCGTAGGGGCCCGAAGACGCAATCTATCATGGCGCGGTGTTCCTCACTCCAAGACACGTTCCTGTAAAAAGGAGTGTATTAGCATGTTGTTGGGTGATCCCGGTTGAGGACTGTCGTGTTTTTCTTTTCTTTTTGTTTTAATTAGAAAAAACTTGTTACGTAGGCGCTCCCCCCTGTTCTCCTCGCAGCCACATTCTGACTTTTCGCGTGACTTCTTGTTACCTTGAGGGATGAGAAACGGGGGCGTAGAGGCCATTGTGCTCCTGTCATTGCGCTCATGTTCGCTCAATCGCTTGTTTGAATCTTTGGGAACTTGGTCCGCCAACCATGTTCTGGTTCAACCGAGGGATCGGTGCCATTAGTCACTGGGGGCGTTGGTAGCCGAGTCCGAACCAGTTTTTTCCAGAGGACACGGTTGTCGACGCCGCCCTTTGAGTTCGAAAACAAGGATGGGCCGAAATATGGGCGCGACGATAGGGTTTTCTATTTAGCTTTCGCTAAGTGTTGTCTTTCCTATTAATGAAAACGAAAGAGTGAATTCAGGAAAAGAGGAACATAGCTTTTATTTTGCGGGGCGAGTTGTTGATGCCGTTCTCCTCGTCCTGTCGAAGGCGCCTTTTCCACACGTGCGTCCTTTTCGCGGTGACCTGTCAGGTGTTTGGGCTCGAGGCTTGGGAAGCGTCGAGTCTGCTCGAGGTCTTGCTCAAATGCTCTGGAGGGAACGGGGCTCGATGCGCGGGGCAGTCTTGTCCCACCCTCAGATTGGTGGCTTGATTTTTATCGGCTTCGAAGCACCCCGGAAGGGGTTAAGGTGATTTTTCCTAGTTCGTTTCAAGCGACGCCCTTTTTTCAAAAGATGGGAGCTTTTGTAGCCCCCTGAGTGGATTCGACCCTCTTTCATCGAGGGTTATCGGGCGTAGTCGAGCCTCCGTGCGGCTTTGGGCGTTGTTTGCCCCGACATCCTCCCCACGGGCCCTTTCGATCGGGTGCGAGGTGAAGGGCATCGTACTACCCTCAACTTGGTGGGGTTTGCCCGAGGCTTAATACATGGGCTCGGGCAAAGAGGAAGGTGAATTCAACCCCCGAGGTCGGAGCATGAGGCCTCAGATGGTGAGGTGGGTTGCAGTCCTGTTTAGCCCATGAGACTATTGGCGCAGTGCCTTTTGCAGGCGTCGCACTGTTGTAGGATTTGCTGGAACTGAATCACCGCCAAGTCCTTTTGAGGAGTCAGAGATGACCGATCAGCGAGACGCAGTGGCAGGTCGTCCATAGCGTCAGTGGTCTAAAAGGACCTCTCGAAGGGCTCAGACATTAGACCACCAGTTTTCGCGGTGAGGTGTCTTGGATTACCCGGTCCATACCAGGTCCTTACGGTGGCGTGGATGAGGAGGCAGGTTGGCATGGTACTTTGGCTTTGCTAAAGTGATAGCGCTTCGCCTAGTCATGGCTCTGCCCCTGTACGGGTTGATTCCAGCACGAGCTCGTGTTGGAGGTCGGTATGATTTGGCGCCTTCTGTTGCGTCCCCCTTGGGTTGTGAGTCCTGGATTGTTGGGCATGAGGTTCGCAGCTGAAGACGACTCCGGCCGGGGCGCTCGAGGTGCCCTTTGTCTTTTACCTGCCATGGATACACATTAGCATGCTATTGGAAGCGTTTTTTCAAGATTATTGTATCTTTTCCATTCCTTAGTTAAAAAATAATTATCATGCGAGCGCTTCTCCTCCCTTGTCCTCGTCTCGTGGCTTTGTTTAGCCTTTTCATGTGACTTCCTGCTGCCTTGAGGGATGAGGATTAGGGTGAAGAGGCCAACACATTCCTATCATTACGCCTGTGTTCGCTTAGTCACTTGTTCGAACTTTTAGGGAACTCGGTCTGCCGACCATGTTCTGGTTCTACCGGGGGATCGGTGTCGTTAGCCACCGGGGGCGTTTTGGCGGCCGAGTCCCGACCAGCTTCCCCAGATGACACAGTTGCCAACATTGTTCCTTGGGTCCGAAGGCAAGGACGTGCTGAATCATGGGTGCGATGATAGGGTTTTTATTTAATTTTTGCAAAGCGTTGTCTTCCCTATTACTAAAAACGAAAGGGTGATTACTGGAAGAAAGAACATAGCTTTGCAAGGTGAATCATCGTTGTTGTGCCCTTCACTCAGGTGGAGTGTTCTTCGGCACGCTTGACCTCCTTGCGCTGACTTGCTAGAAACTTTGGTCTCTCGACGGGACGTCCCGATGAGAAGGAATCTTTGACGAGGTCTGCGCTCAGAGTTTCAGCTTGAGGCACGACAAGCGCCGTGTCCACCCAAGGTCTACTATGAAAACCTTGGCTAGGACGAATTTTGACGCTTGGGGCGGCTTTGTCCCCCTCTTTGGAGTCTCGGGTCGGTGACCCGATTTTTATCATACTTGTTGAAGTTTTCGGGCTCTTAAGCAATACCCCTTTTGGAAAGAAGGGAGCTCTCTTATTTCCTTTTTTGGATTACGAGTTAGCGCTCTTAGGGGGGCGCTAAAGGAAAATAAAAGAACAAAGAGGATGAAGCAAGGGGTTCTCAGGGTAGAATCCATGAGATCCCAGCTCCCCTGAGACGACGGGTCTTCAGGGTTGACAACTGCTTCATGCTTGGGCTCAGCCCCTTCCCTTCCCTTCTCTGGCTCGTTCAACACACCCTCTCTAGGTCGGTGTTTTGAACGTGTTAGAGGGTCATAGGCGGTGAACGTGACGCTGTCCCTAAGGACTCGGCACTGCCACAAATGATTTCCTCGTTGTCTGAGGAAGGGAGAGACGGGGCTCCCGAGCTTGCCTTGCTCCGCTGCGCATCACCTTTCTGGCGATCACAGTAGGGGTGGTGACCCCGAGAACTAGAGTTGTAGCAACAGCGCGCCAGTAATGAGGCAGGCTGGATGAAGAACCTGTCGATGGCAGCGAGTTCTTCGGCTCGCCCGATTGAGCCGCCGAGGGCACGGGAGGCGTTTTCGGATTGTTGACCCTCTGAAAAGCATCTTCAGCCCACCGTGGCCGCCCGTGGGGGGAGGTAGCTGGTTCCATTCCACTGAACATCCTCTTTTGCTATGTTGGCTTCTGCGGACGAGCATGTCGTCGGCAGGCTCAGCGAGCTCAGAAGCGGGTCCTAGTGGATTTGGCACCAGCCTCCTCCCCATGCCCCCTGTTCCTTCTCCTGGCCCTGGCTCCTCCTCTCCGCTTGACGTAACATCAGCGAATGGAGAGGTCGACCAGTGCGAAGAGGTGAAACGAGGCGTGACGTAACATCAGCGAACGAATGTGTTCACTAATGGAGACCCTTCCCGGACCTTTCGCGAGGTCCGAGAGGAGTCGAGATCTGTGTTGGGGATATGCGGAGACCCCGAGCGCTTCTTTGGGCACGACAATCATCCCCCGGCCGCGTCGGGGACATGTAGTACCTCCAGGGCAAAGCAAGAGTGTCGCCGCCACGCAGGGGTGCCGTCCCCTACCTGGCGCGCCAACTATCGGTGTTCGGAACCCGAGGGTCTACACTGACGAGTAAATTTACAAGTGCGTGCTCCCAAATCCGGATGGTGATGCAAGAAGAACACTGCGATTTGTCCAGGTTCGGGCAAAAGAAGGCCCTACGTCTAGCGGGGGGAGTCTGTATTATCTTGCACTAAAGTGCTTGTACAAGGGGTGAATACAAGCGTAAGAGAGAATAGGGGATGTGTAGAAAGGTGGCTAGAGCTAGAGGACTGGGCTCTGGAGTCTTATACCATGGTGGAGAGCAAGTGCGCTTGAGTGTTTGAGCAACCTGCCTTTGAACCTTGCCAGATGGCTAACTCTTGCCCTATCCTGGCCGTGGCGTCCCCTCTTATAGGTGAGGTGGAGACACAGGGTTACATGCATTCTAGGGCTGTCGTAGAGGATGACGTTGATGACGACGTTGGTGATGATGTTGCCGGTCATGTCGGCGCCGCTGTAGAGACGTACTCGACCATGTGGTTGTGTGCCCGGTCATGTCGGTGAAGGACGGCGCCCATGCACGGGCATGCAAAGGGACATCGCATCGGGGGCTACTGAAGTGTTGAGTGGTCCAACGGAGTAGCCCTCGAGGGGATGGTCGTGGTGGTCGAGGCCCGCGTCGATGGGGTCGAGCCATGCCTGAGCGCGGTCGAGCTCCAGAAAATATGGGAAATATGTTGACAATTTGGACCTCGAGGTGGTACCTGCCGGGGGATGGTGCGCGGTATGGAGCTACAACGTCGTACGAGTCGCCCCCTTTCCCGGGGAAACGCGGTTAAAGTTGATTTAACCAGGGTACGACTCGCTGTGGCATACGTTGTAGCGTTCGTCGTGCCCATACGATTCAGACGGTGGTTGGTAGGGTGCATTTAATGCTTTTGTGGCTGCGCAGGAGGCAATCGAGGGGTGCCTCGAGGAAGCGTGAGGCGGTCGAGGCCTACGCAGGTGGAGCGAGCCCCGGAAATTGCGGAAAAAGTATTGACAAACGTGCTTCGAGGAGGCGCCTGATGAGACACAGCTTGCGGCATGGAGCCAGTGCATTGTGTGTCATGCTTGTTTCCCGGTATGAACAGTTAAAGTTAATTTAACCGGGGTACGGCTCACTGCGGCATATGTTGTAGCCACACGACTCAGACAAGAGCAGATGGAGTGCATTAAATGCTTCTGGGGCCGTACAAGTGGTAGGTATGAGGCGGTTTGCGGAGAGGCGGTCGAGGCCTGCTTCCTTTCCTCAGAAGGGATCTATAATCGAGGGGTGTTCGGGGAACGCACCCTCGAGGAATGTGTGAGGAGGCGGTCGAGGGGGATACACGGAGAGGCGGTCGAGGCCCGCTCCGTTCGCTCGGGAAGTTTTCCGTCTCCGTGCCTCGAGGGGGTGTCGGGGCGGTTTCAAGGAGGGACTCCTCAATGATTTGGTGAGTTGCTGGGGTTTGTTCATGGGCTGGCCCATCATGGATCAATACTTGGGCCGGCTTTGGTGCCATGGTTTGAAGGACGGTTGTGGTTTTTGCCATGGATTAGTTTTTTTGAAGCGGAGGTTTTGGGGTACCCCTTTTCCACATATCGACAAGGCAATTTGCAATCCCCGTGACCGAAGAATCTTCTGTTCATACGGAGGATCCAATGGCTATACATGACCGAAGAATCTATAAAACATATGACATGACACAAAAATGGATGTCGATACAATCTAGGGAAGCTGGTACATCCACCCGATGGTGAAGCATGGACCCACTTTGATGTGATTCATCATGAGAAAGCTCTAGAGGCTTGTAATGTACGTGTTGCACTAGCAGTAGATGAGTTTAATCCTTATGGAATTTTTTGCATTCGGGAATAAATACTGCACTATTTCCGATTGTAGCTACGGATTGGGACTAAAATCCCCTGTCCAACAGCTACCGCAGTAGGCTTTTGGTAGCGGATACTTTTCATCACGGTTTGAAAGCATGTAAGTAAAGGCATGATTAACATGTGTTGTTCAGATCTAATACACTTAAATTAATTAACTAGACATAACCTGATATTTACAGGTGGAAGGGTTAGTTGAAAGTGGTGCAGAAGTACCGAAAGAAATACACATTTTGGCAAATGAACCTTTCATGGTTGCAACAGATTACAATAGTTATGCAATTAATGGATTTAAATTCCATACTTCCTCCTATGATGAGGTAGACTGGTTCAAGGCAGTGGAGTAGCTTTTTGGTTGCTCAGACCTCTTGTTTTGAAAATGAAAACAATGTGGACCTAGTTACAATTGGTAATTTAAAGCATGTATTCAATACTGGAGAAAAAATGTTAGATAAACCTTTTGTCTTGGTGTCACAAGTTGTACAGGTTTACTATGTTAGAAAAGGTGCTGAATCAGATTGGTATGTTGTTGCCTAGTCAAAACGACACAATCTTTATGATATGGATGTAGATAATGAAATATGTAACCCAATGCCTAATTTAGATATAAATGTTGATCTTAGTGATCTTTGTTGGTATTTCTTAATGCAAACAGAAATAATCCGCAAGCGCACAGAGGTACTGTTGTAGAACTTCACTAGGAAGTATTCAAGGTATCATATTTTTCACAGGGAACAAAGTTATTCTTCTAGTTAGTTCATCCAAGGACAACACAAGTGTAGAGTTGGAATGGATAGAGAAGGATTCCTATGATCTTAGGGTCTAAGGAACTCTACTTCTACTCACTCACTTTAGGCACAGGCTTACACCTGGTGTGCCAAGTGACTCCGACCTCAACTCTACGTTGAACCCAGACATGGGAGATTACAAGGGACGGACAGTCCTGTCACCATCTACTGCCTACCCCTCAACCGTGTGAATGAAGCAAACGAAGCTAATAACTAGCCTAGACTCCATTACAAGAGCTTAGATAGGGCTATTGACTACTACTCTAGTGTTGCACATGCCTCCCGTCTATGACATTGAGTTCTCTACTAGAGTATCCATTACAAGAACGTACGATGATCCCGCAAGTCAGTAAGAGTAAAGCTTAACTAACAAAAGATTTTAGACCATAAGAATCACGAACACTCATTTAGCAAAAAGATCCATTGAGGTATAGGTGTTCATCGAGGTACAAGCTCGGGGAGACACCGACAAGCCCGATACTTCCTCGATCTCTCCCTACTGCAATGTTCTACATAGCTATGGCCTAAGCCTTTGGAGTGTTGCTCTTGTTCTTCCTTTTTGTATTGTTGTAATGAATGGTAGATGGCCTCTATTTATTGTGGAGGTGTCTTGGGAGAGTGGAGATGCTTTCTCCCCCACATGGAAGGCACCAAACTGACCTCCAAACTGCCTTTTGGAAACATTGAACCTGGCAGCAACCTAGGGAACCGACATGGGTAAGGCGGTGGGAGGCGGCACGCGAAAGATGGGCACCAACCGCGCCAAAAGTGTGGTGCAGCCGTAGCCTGGCAGCCTCCTCTCAACCCGTTCTTCGTTCTGATGTACCTCTAGTGAGCCTGGTTGCTACCCCCAACAAGTTAGACCTTATTAGAAAATAGTTAGTTTGGTGTTTTGGCCTTTTTATCCACCTAAACTGGCCCTGATTTCCTTGTTATTGGGCCTTCTCCCCTTTGGCTGATGTCGGGTGCTTGTAGATGTTATATTTTATGCATAGTTTAGGCTCATTCTTACGTAATCTTGACATTTCCTCCTGCAAATGATATATCACCAAAATTTGTGGAACTTGTTAGTTGTAGTCCCTAATCCTAAGTCTGGTGTTCAAAAGATGAGATTTTATATGAAAGTTGGCGGTTAGAAATAGGAGTTAAGGACCGCCAACAAATTCCCCCACACTTATCCCTTGCTCGTCCTCGAGTAAAGCTTTAAGGACTAAGATGGTTTATCTCCTTGATATGAAACTTGGATACAAGTTATTCCATGCTTCACCTGAACATGTGTTGACGTGTATTAACTATCATTATTTACTGTCAACAATACTTGAATTAATGCCAAAAAGGATTGCCAACTTAGAAATAGGAGGTTTAAACTAACAAATTCCATGAGTTTTGGTGATTCTACATTTTCCAGGGATTAAACAGGAAAACCAACCACATTGCTTCCCCAAGAAGGAACCCGACGCAGATTTCTTCACCACCACGTCGGGATATTTCTAGAAGACTCCAGAGGACACCACAAGACACCACGAGACGGGGCACCACGGAGGCTTACCTGTGGGACCGACCGGTCCCACAGGGCCCACCGGTCGGTCGGCCATGGAGCCGCCACGCCTCCGTCTTCTGCAAGCTACTTCCACCGACCTCTAGGATGCATCTTGACCATACCCCAAGTCGGTTTGATCCAACGATCACGATTCCTCGCCCAGGGCTATATAACCAGACCCCTGACCCCCCTCCAGATCATCATCAGATCAAGATCAGAAGACAAGACAGAAATTAGGGTTTCTAGAGAGAAGAGTTAGAGCTTTACATCAAGATTAGGGTTTAGTCTAGTTAGATTCAAGTAGAGGCAGGCGACTTCCTCGGCATATCCGGCTAGAAGCTTCGTCTGAGTCTCCGGATCATTGTCGAAGACTCGGTAATTTGTATCTTTATTCGACTTTATGCTACTTTAATATATTTCAGTTTATTCAGTTTTGGAGTTTATTCTAGTTATATATTTAATATAGACCTGATTATGATAGAGTTTATGATCATGTTCGTAAAGTGCTTAGCTTTATTCCGGATAGAGTTAAGTGGTCAAACTGGTGTAAACATGGTGTTTAGGCTAAGTTTACCTGCGAATACATCCTATGCTCCGGGTCGAGAGGTAGATCGCACGAGGGACAGTCCTGTTGAGTCCTTTGTAGTCCTCCCTCCGAGTGTAGATCTTAGTAGGACGCGGTTGCAAGTTAGAATCCATTATTATGTTCTTGATTCTAATTTGGTAATGTCCCTTGATCATGGATGATAGATTAATTAGCTATAAATGATTGTATATTAACTAGAGTAATCACTAGGCTTGGTAAATGTGAAATAACTTAGGATTTGAATCTCTTAATTAATCACCTAACTCTCTGCTTGATCTATGTAGTTCGCTCTATCTCTAGAATTCCCGCTGTTATCTTTATCATTATTATTTATCTTTACCTTGTCTTACCCCTGTTTAGACATGTGAGTAGTGAATGAATGAATGAATAATAATCTCTGCTACCCTTGAGTCATATTTAATTACTAGTTCCTAGCTTCGTTACTATCTTCGGTAAAATATAAATAACGATACCTAGATAACCTGGGTGAAATGCTGCTACAACAGGTATATTTATCTGTGCGCTTGCTGATAAATATTTGTTTATATCTTTTGAGCTAGTGTCACATATGAATTACATTTCTAGTATCATGTTGGGGATGAGAACTTGACATTAAGTGATGCTAGGAGTGTCCTGTACATTTCTGAAGGCTTTTGCTAAAATCAGTTTATTAAAGTTTATTATGGGCAATTGCATTAAGAAGTGTCAACAAGCATTTTTGGCGCCGTTGCCGGGGACATCTATCTAAGTAACGGAAGCCACCAGGAACTAAACAAAACTTATTAGGAATTTAACGAAGGAGATTATTTATTCATTCATTCACTTGTACCTCTGTCTTGGCAGGCTTACCCTTGCCTTTCTTTGTTTATATCACATACAGGGTAACACAGGATTCAGTTGTAATACATCACTTTCAAATCAGAAATCAACTAGATCGTGTGGAAGATCTACATCAGTAGTCAAACCATGGCCAACAAGACTCTGCTGGAGTTCTCTACTCCAAGTGTCAGGAACATTCGCACCGGACCTACACTCCAGACGAACAACCTAGAGTTCGAACTCAAGCCAAATCTTATCAACATGGTGCAAGCTACTACATTTGGTGGAAGGGAAGAAGAAAATGCAACCACTCATCTGCAAGATTTCTTGGACATTCGAAGCACCATCATCATCAAGGACGTTCCCCAGGACATCATACTTCTTCGTCTTTTTCCCTTCTCACTGAAAGGAAAAGCGAAGCAGTGGTTCTATTCAAACATGGACAACATCAAGACATGGGAGGAATGCTCAGAGACCTTTCTATCAAGATTTTTCCCAATTATCAAAGTCAATATCTTAAGGGGAAAGATTTACAACTTTCAGCAGCAAAAAGGAGAAACCATTCCAGAAACTTGGGAGCGTTTTCAGGAACAAATCTTAAGATGCCCACATCATGGAATAGGGAACGAATTACTCATGCAACTGTTTTATCATGGATTATTACCAAGAGCACGAGAGCAACTTGATGCCACTGCTGAAGGATCATTCATGCCACTCACTTTCGGAAAAGCGGAATGTCTCATGGACAAAATAGGTGAGAATCAAAGCTGGAAACAAGTTATTACTCAACACTGTCACCAAGTTGAAGAATTTCCAGAAGAAGTATGTGCACTGTCAACTAAGATGGATGTACTTATGGATCGACTCATTCAGAGAACCAACTACAAGGAAGAACGTCAAGCTATTCAAGACGCATTTGATGCTCAAACTAGAAGTGGAGAATATTTGGGAATATAATTTCCCGAAGGTCAAGAAGAAGCTAACATCATCAACAACTCTACCGCTCTACACAAGCAAGGATTGCGTCAACAACAACCTTCCAAACTAGATAAGTACACCAGTAATTTCAGTTCTTCCGATTCTAAGCAACCTACTCTAAGAGATTTAATTTTAGAACAAGCCA
The DNA here is from genome assembly GCA_009763385.1 of Coix lacryma-jobi var. lacryma-jobi. Lineage (NCBI taxonomy): Eukaryota > Viridiplantae > Streptophyta > Magnoliopsida > Poales > Poaceae > Coix > Coix lacryma-jobi. Next base: position 28,659,809 of record CM019831.1, read on the forward strand.
GAATAAATGATAACATTACTAAAAGACTTGCTTTAAATGATAAGACTCTTGAAAACATAAATGCTAAGATGGATGAATTCTCTTCTGCCATTAAAGATCAACTCAATTATAATAAAAGAATAGAAACCCAAATATCACAATTGGTTGTTGTTTTGCCTGTTACCACTAACCATGAGCAGATTAAGGGGATCACTACTAGACATGGGAGAACCACTCGAGATCCGCCATATCCAGAAGGAGCACAAAGAAGACAGACAGCACTAGTAACACCTTCAAGGACAGAAGAAAGAGATGACGAAGTTCAAGAAACTCAAGTACAAAATGAAGAAAGACCGATAGATTTTCAAGACACCAACGTTCTACCATTCCCACGCAGAAATCGAAACACAAAGCTAGATACGCAGTTCAATAAGTTTGTTGAAGTAATTCAGAAACTATATATCAATATTCCTCTGCTAGATGCATTACAGGTACCCACCTATGCCAAGTATGTGAGGGATATACTCAACAACAAACGACCACTGCCAACCACTGAGGTAATCGAGCTGACAGAAGAATGTAGTGCGGCTATCCTTAATCAAATACCAGAAAAGAAGAAGGACCCAGGATGCCCCACTATTGAATGCTCAATTGGAAATCAACGGTTTAGCAATGCACTGTGCGATCTTGGAGCTAGTGTTAGTGTGATGCCCGCATCAGTCTACTATAAGCTCAACCATTCAGCACTTGTGTCAACACCAATGTGTCTTCAGCTAGCTGATCAATCACTCAGATACCCTATAGGAATTGTTGAGAACATCCCAGTCAAGATTAGAGAGTTCTTCGTACCAGTAGACTTCGTGGTACTAGAAATGCACCCAGATTCAAAAGTATCACTCATTCTCGGAAGACCATTTTTGAGCACCGCTAAGGCCCATATTAATGTCGGAACCGGAGAAATCAAATTCACCATAAATGGAAAGGAAGACAAGTTCTCATTCAAACCACGGCCCGAACAATGCTCAACTCTAGTTGACCATAAAGCTCAAGAAACGAAACTACTGTCTCCAGTAGTGGAGACCCATCAAGAAGAATGAAGAAGACTGGAGAGTCCGATTCTGTGGACTTAAAACCCCGAACCTTTGCCGGAGGTAACTCGGTAGTTATTAGCATTTACTCTTTGCACTTTCATATTTATTTTCTCATGCATAAGAAAAACAAAATAAAAATTTATTATTGCATCATAAAATTGGCCCCATGTAATTAATATTTACGAATCCCGTAACTATTATTTACTACGGCAACAAAAACATATAAGAATTTCATCATTAGAATCCTCATTTTCTATAGTTTCATAAAAGCAATTTTCTTTATACTTGTATTGTACAAATACGGGAGACTTACGGACCCACAGACACATGGGACCCACCTCATATCATTTCATATTATCACATGCACTCATAACCTCTCATCCCACCTACCACCACATGCAACCGTCGGCATATACTCCAAAGAGTGGGAACTTGAGCAAGGTAGGTAAGGGAGCAAGATGGAAGAAAGTGGGCCCCACAAGGGACCGATCGGTCCCACCACTAGACCGACCGGCCACCCCCTTCTCCCCCTATAAATTGACAAGCTTCCTTCACACTCTTCACACACTCCACTCTTCAAAAATACCAACTTCACTTCAAAATTTGGAATTCCAATTTCGAGTTCTTCATTTCGGGTAGTTTCTGAGTGAGAAAAGATATATAAGAGTAGGGAGGAGGAAGCTCTGAGCAAATAGCAAGCAGGAAAGGGAAAGTGGGAACAAGCAATCAAAAAGAGAAGGGAAGTGCTGCCCAATTCGTTAATAAACTAGGAGAAGTTGAAATAAAATTATCAACTTGAACGACTTACTCCTGGACTACTAACTTTTGGACCACTAACTTTCTGACATTTATTTCCTCTAACCCTCACTTGTTCCACTAGTTTTGTTTGTGTGTTCTCTTGTTTTGCAGTCAAGATGAGCAACTTCTTGAGAAAGGCGAAGAACACGCTCACTTTCCGATCAACGAGAAGCCGTTCGCGAGCTGGCTCATCGCAAGGAGGTTCGGACATGGATACTTCATCCCTGCCTCGATCATCCACCACAAGCCGGTCCGAGCCACATGATCTTCTTCAAGAAAGGCACATCATGCTCCAAACAGCTTACGAGAAGGACCTATTCAGGCATTACCGCGATAAAGAGTACACTCACACTCCCACCTTCGAGTCACAATTTCTCCGAGACACAGGTATGGACTCTGAGTTCGATCTAGTCTTCCATAACATTGGATGGGAGAATACTTGGGAGCTCTCCGAAGAAGGTTGTAGATTGCTCACTCTAGAATTTCTTTGCACTCTTTCTTCGGATGACACATATGTCTATTTTAGGCTGTACAATGAACCTTTCACTCTCACTTGGAAACAGTTCAGCCTAAATCTGGGCTTTCCTGAAACCTGCACTATAGATTTAGATGTAGCCTTAAGAAACTTTGACAGAAATAGCTTCTGGGAGGACATCACTGGTAAGAGAACAGACCATCACCCTTGCACCAATGATATTCACAACCCCACATTAAGGGTGATGCATAGGTGGTTAGGCTTTACTCTCTTTCCTAGACAAGAAGGTCGTATTGTTAGAACTGAGGAGTTAAAGATTATGTATGTTACGGTTAAGAAAACTAAAATTTCACCTGTAAAACTCCTGGTAGAATACTGGCCTTATATTCACACTCTACAAGGCCCTATATCCATCACTTCTTGGGTTACTCGTCTTGCTGGAAATCTAAACTTGAATGGAAATATTATGTACATCTCCACTCCACGACCAGTCGTAGGTTTCTACTTTTTCAGCCAAGCACATCTTATTAAGAAGAGAAATAACAAACTCTATATGCAATATAAAGGATATACAAAAGAATATGAGTTGTCAAACAGATCACTTGGTCTGTATGTCGTGGAAACCTTTTTGCTTAACCTGCAGAGACCTGGCGCGGGAGTAGGAATAAGCCCCTCCGCAAGATTCACTAGAAACGCTGCCCCGAGATATCAAGGAGAAGACGCTACACCAGCCGGACCAGCCTATACTCACTATCAAGGATTCGAACGAGCTGGACCATCTTCATCACACCATCAAGCCTGGGAAGATACTGCTGCCTATGAGCCACATACACCACAAGATTCATGGGGGCAAGGAAATTTTCGCAACTACACTCCACCTCATCGTGAAGAGGATACGATGTATGACTTCCAGGGAGGACGAATGTCTTTCTATGGGAGAGGTGTTCATGACGCCACTCATCATCCACACTCTTACCATGCCACCCATGGTTACCCAGAATACCAGCCACACCACCAGTTCGTGTACCACAGAGACCCCTACTTTCAGGGCATCGACACTCGTCTTACTCATCTGGAGACGGGTCAAGAAGATATGCGCCACACTCTTGAAGAGATACATCATCAAGGCGCCCAGACGAACGAGAATTTTTACTACCTCTTCGGGCAGATGGGAATCAATCCACCTCAGCCACCACCACCGTACGAGTGAAACTAGCTTGGGGGAGGACCCCCGATTCCCGAGGTAAGTATGATGTACCACTCTGTTTGCTTATATTTAGTACTACTAGTTAGTTTTTGCTTAGTATTTTGAATAAAATAATCTTGAAGTAGAATGTAAAAAGAAAAGAGAACTATTTTTCATAGCCTCAGCTGTAGAATAATACCTTTCAAATTGTCAGAAAATCTCAAGATCTTATAATCTTAACCAAAGTTCGGATAGTTGAGAATTAGAAATGAAAAAGTCTAAGCTACTACTTATCTTGTTCTTAGTTTCAATGAATCTCCGGAATTTTAATTTTGAAAACTTCAAACATATGATGAGAACCTGTATGACATAATAACTAAAGCCTGATAATAAATTCATACTTTGAGGCTGCTTGCTCTGTTTTAAGTTTTTAGCTATGGTAGAGAGGTTTATCATGCTCTAAAGATCAAGCTTCTATAAATGTAAAAGATTCACTCTTCCGAAGTAGTATTGTGTTAGAGGCATGGGCTATGCAAAAATATGATAAAGAGGAAAGAAAAAGGGACAAGTGTCCGACTACCTCAGAAAAGAAAAGAAAAAAAAAGAGAGAGAGAAAAGAAAAAGAATAATGTATGACAAAAATATGAAAAGGAAAAGAATGATAGCCCATGGTTCCTCTAACTACAATATGCCAGTAAAAGTTTTCAAATACTTGATCTAAGAGTATGACATTTCTCTCCCTAAGCTCTGAACTTCGACTTAGTAAGGTATGCTTTTTAAACTTAAAAATATATATGCAATTTGAAAAATGTCATACAGAGGATCTCTGAGTTTTTATGAAAGTCATGCAAAACTCCGGAGTAAAGTTGGAATAAAGAATTTGAGACATAGTGCTTGACTTGATTGTTTCTAACTTTCAATTATTCTGAACTAAGGTAAAAGATTGGCAAAAAGGAACATGTGAAAATTCTTCCAAACTCTTTTCAAGAAAGTTTTCAGTTGATGGCTTGTATTTTACTCTCGGAACCCGATGTATGCTAAGGGACTAGCAAAAGTTTAGCTTGGGGGAGTTTGTTGACGCCTATTAACTATCATTATTTACTGTCAACAATACTTGAATTAATGCCAAAAAGGATTGCCAACTTAGAAATAGGAGGTTTAAACTAACAAATTCCATGAGTTTTGGTGATTCTACATTTTCCAAGGATTAAACAGGAAAACCAACCACATTGCTTCCCCAAGAAGGAACCCGACGCAGATTTCTTCACCGCCACGTCGGGATATTTCTAGAAGACTCCAGAGGACACCACAAGACACCACGAGACGGGGCACCACAGAGGCTTACCTGTGGGACCGACCGGTCCCACAGGGCCCACCGGTCGGTCGGCCATGGAGCCGCCACGCCTCCGTCTTCTGCAAGCTACTTCCACCGACCTCTAGGATGCATCTCGACCGTACCCCAAGTCGGTTTGATCCAACGATCACGATTTCTCGCCCAGGGCTATATAACCAGACCCCTGACCCCCCTCCAGATCATCATCAGATCAAGATCAGAAGATAAGACAGAAATTAGAGTTTCTAGAGAGAAGAGTTAGAGATTTACATCAAGATTAGGGTTTAGTCTAGTTAGATTCAAGTAGAGTGTAAGTGCAATCAAGCCCTAATTGTGGGTTTTGGTGATAATGACCACACGATTGGAGAACTAATGAGATTCATGAAGTTGATAAGCAGGTTATGATAAGAAAGGATGGTGTATGTACGTTGGTGGACCCCCATACTACATTTCATCGGATCCGGACTCAAAGTGATATATCAAGCTTTTTCATTTGAATTTGAGTTATAGGAATGCCGTACTATCAAGGGGGAATGCAAATACATTGCTATGGCTGAATGACATGTGCTCAAACCAACCCAAGCCATCCATGTTTCTAACCAAAGACAGCTGCACTGAATTCCAATCCAACCCTGTCTGATTGGTAGGCGCGGCAGTGCCGCTCTTGTCGCGGCAGTGCCGGGCCGCGGCACTGCCGGGCTTCGGCCGGCACTGCCGCGACTTATTGTAACCGTTGGCAGGGAGGAGATATTTACTCCATCTCCCTGCCACCCCAACGGTTATCCACGACCATAACTCGTCACCTACCTCCAGACAAGCTTCTCTCTTCCCCATTGAAGGCTCTCAACTCCCCTCTCACCAATCCTTCGATTTCCATTGATTCCAAGTGATTGAGAGGCTTAAACCTTCATCAAAGAGAAGCCCTAGCTGAGATCTACTTCCTAGAGCACTTGATTTGAGCCATAGCCGGTGGATTTGCTTCTATTACTCTTGGGTTCTTGGAACCCTAGCCGGCTAGGCGTCACCCTAGAGCCTTGCCAACTTGTGTGGCGGCCTAGGGAGGTTTGTAATCGATTGTTCAGCTAGTATTATTACCCCTCACCTCAAGGATTTGGTTCCTTGACTTGAGAACGAGGTAGAGTTGCAAAGCTCATGACCTAAGTGGTCAACCTCAACAACGTGAAGGTAGGCAAGCCTTGGTGGCGAGCTGAACCACGGGATAAATCACATGTCTCTTGTGCTTGCTTAGTTTCATTCTTCATATTCATGAGCTTGTGATAGATTCTAGGGTTTGGCCCGATCTACTTTATTCCTCTTATTTGGCTTGGAGTAGTTGGTTCTGCTGGTTCATAGAACTTGTTGTAGCATTTCTATTCATATAGAATCAGTTAGTTGTGGCTGGATTTCGAATTGCAGCTTCTGGTCTCACACTGCGCGGCAGTACCGCGCTGGGGCCGGCAGTGCCGGGCACAGAGCGGTAGTGCCGGGCTTATCTAATTAAGTTTTGAGCTGTGATTTTTGACAGGCCCATTCACCCCCCTCTAGGCCACACAGGTCCTTACATAGAGGCAGGCGACTTCGTCGGCATATCCGGCTAGAAGCTTCGTCTGAGTCTCCGGATCATTGTCGAAGACTCGGTAATTTGTATCTTTATTCGACTTTATGCTACTTTAATATATTTCAGTTTATTCAGTTTTGGAGTTTATTCTAGTTATATATTTAATATAGACCTGATTATGATAGAGTTTATGATCATGTTCGTAAAGTGCTTAGCTTTATTCCGGATAGAGTTAAGTGGTCAAACTGGTGTAAACATGGTGTTTAGGCTAAGTTTACCTGCGAATACATCCTATGCTCCGGGTCGAGAGGTAGATCGCAGGAGTGACAGTCCTGTTGAGTCCTTTGTAGTCGTCCCTCCGAGTGTAGATCTTAGTAGGACGCGGTTGCAAGTTAGAATCCATTATTATGTTCTTGATTCTAATTTAGTAATGTCCCTTGATCATGGATGATAGATTAATTAGCTATAAATGATTGTATATTAACTAGAGTAATCACTAGGCTTGGTAAATGTGAAATAACTTAGGATTCGAATCTCTTAATTAATCACCTGACTCTCTGCTTGATCTATATAGTTCGCTCTATCTCTAGAATTCCCGCTGTTATCTTTATCATTATTATTTATCTTTACCTTGTCTTACCCCTGTTTAGACATGTGAGCAGTGAATGAATGAATGAATAATAATCTCTGCTACCCTTGAATCATATTTAATTACTAGTTCCCAGGTTCTTTACTATCTTCGATAAAATATAAATAACGATACCTAGATAACCTGGGTGAAATGCTGCTACAACAGGTATATTTATCTGTGCGCTTGCGGATAAATATTTGTTTATATCTTTTGAGCTAGTGTCACATAATAATTACATTTCTAGTATCATGTTGGGGATGACAACTTGACATTAAGTGATGCTAGGAGTGTCCTGTACATTTCTGAAGGCTTTTGCTAAAATCAGTTTATTAAAGTTGATTATGGGCAATTGCATTAAGAAGTGTCAACAACATGTGAACTTTGAATTGTCTACCATATTATCTTGGGTAATTGAATAATAGAACAACATAGAGTCAAATTCCCTTGCATCAATCAGTTCAAAAAGTTGGGTTTTCATAAGTTTTTTTGAAAAATAAAAACATAGCCTAGCTCCTCAAATGATTCTCTTGGATCACTCAAATTTGTGTATTATTCCTCACCAAGGCATTTCAATGTATGGCCTTCATGGCTTCCTTCTTTCTACTTTTAGAAAGCTTATGTGTGGAGCTTGGGTAGGGGAAGATATGAAGGATTGCTTACACTGCATATTTTGTTAAGTCAAAGCTCAGATCCAAGGAGAATGATGGCATATCCTAGATCAAGATGTGCATGTGTGTAGATAAAAAACCATACTATACTGCTTGATACGAGTGATCTCTCTCATAAACTTTATTTTGAGAACATGACTATCTTTCTCTCTCTTTTTATGAGCCTTCATGTGCTCATCTCTTTTTTCATATATTTGGACCTTCATATGTCTATATTTTTTCATATTTTTGCATAGCATGTGTCTCTTAAATCACATATGAGACAGATATCACTATATTGTAGGGCATGGAGTATTTATTCTAAGACATTTTTTTCTCCACTCTCTATGTAGGAGTAGAAGTTTTGGTAGATGGAGGCATGTTTTTGCGTACTCCTAGTATAGGAACAACATGTATATGTGGGCGTGTGTAATCTTGATTTTGGAGGCATGATAACTTTCTCAACAAGGATCAACAAGACTTCACAAATCTCAATGCAGTGCCAAGTACCAAAAGTTTGAAGGTTTAAAGCTCAAAACACTAGATATGGCTCTGGTAGGAATTTTGCATATCATTGAGGAGCATGCTATTTGATATTTTTTCTTTATTTTCCAAAATAGATCTCAAGTTCTTGTGCATAAAAGAGCAAGATTCTTCATATCATCATGCTATATCACATATTCCAATTACTTAGATAACATACCCCTACTATATCACATATTCCAGTTACTTGGATAACGTACCCCACACTACAGGAAACACGATCTTCGCCGAGTGCCTGCCAGTTTGCCGAGTGCCAAATTTCGGGCACTCGGCAAAGAGCCTCTTTGCCGAGTGCCGGAATTCTGGCACTCGGCGAAGACTGAGCACAAGGCAAAGCCTGCTTTGCCGAGTGCCCAACACTCGGCAAAGAAAAGCACTCGGCGACGTCACCTCTTTGCCGAGTGCTGAGCACTCGGCAAAGATGAGCACTCGGCAAAGTGTCGCGGACCAGACGACATCCAGTCCCGTTCGCTTTGCCGAGTGCCCGCCGTCTGACACTCGGCGAAGATCACCTCTTTCCCGAGTGCCAGCCACGTGGCACTCGGCAAAGAGTGCGGGCCCGTGCTGTGACACGTGGGCTGTTCTTTGCCGAGTGCCACGTGGCTGGCACTCGGCGAAAAGCTCCTCTTTGCCGAGTGTCAGTCTACGTGGCACTCGGCAAAGTTTTTTTTCCGATTTTGGACACCAAATTTTTTGTGGGTCATCCCCACACTACCATTGTCAATATGTTCAAATTTGACAGTTTTTCAAAACTTTTTGTTATATTTTTTGACTTTCTTTCGTTTTCTTGAATTTTCCCGAAAGACGCAAGTTTGAACTGCGGGTGCATCGAATAATGAATTTTCATGATTTAAAAAATGTTATTCTTGTTCTTAACCGTATGTTGAGGCCAAATCCAAAAACCGTATGTTCTTAACCCTAGGGTCAGTTTTTGGATTTGGCCTCAACATACGGTTAAGAACAAGAATAACATTTTTTAAATCATGAAAATCCAATATTCGATGCACCCGCAGTTCAAACTTGCGTCTTTCGGGAAAATTCAAGAAAACGAAAGAAAGTCCAAAAATATAACAAAAAGTTTTGAAAAACAGTCAAATTTGAACATATTGACAATGGTAGTGTGGGGATGACCCACAAAAAATTTGGTGTCAAAATTTCAAAAAAAAAATAAAACCTTTGTCGAGTGTCATCCCTGACACTCGGCAAAGACCATCTTTGCCGAGTGTCGTGCCAGCTGGCACTCGGCGAAGACTGGCCTGCTGGCCGTTGTGTCTGCCACGTGGCCCTCTTTGCCGAGTGCCAGATCGGCTCGCACTCGGCAAAGAGATGATCTTCGCCGAGTGCCAGCCGATCTGGCACTCGGCAAAGACGTTCAAAATTAAAAAAAAATTACAAAACGGCCTTTCGGCCACCCACACACGCACACGCACCCGCACACGCACTCGCAGCCGCAGACACCGCTGTGCCCGCCGCCGCGCCGCCGCCCGCCGCCGCTCCCCCGGCCCCGCCCGGCCCCCGGCCCCGCCCCGCCCCGCCCCGGCCGCCGCGCCCCCCGCCCCGGCCGCCCCTGCCGTGCCGAGGAGAGGAGGAGAGGAGGAGGAGAGGAGAGGAGGAGGTGGAGGAGGAGAGGAAGAAGAGGAGGAGTGGAGAAGAGAGGAGGACAAGGAGGAGAATAGTGGCCCCGTCGTCAAGCCGCTTCGGTCGTCCCCGTGGCCGTCGCCGAAGCTCGTTCTTGCTATTCTCGCCGCGAAGGTATGCCCTATGTAGTTAGTAAATAGTTAGTACTTAGTAGTTAGTAGTTAGTAGTTAGTAGTGTTAGTGTTAGTGTTAGTAGTAGTGTTAGTGTTAGTAGTAGTGTTAGTGTTAGTAGTAAAGTATATGGCTCATCTTGGTACTATTGTGATTGTTGGTCTTCGTGACTATGTCTGCTATACATGTGGTTGTGGGCCTTCGTGCCGACGTTTTCTGCAGGTTTTGGGAACCTCGCCGTGCAGGGGAGGTGCTGCCGAAATTTTTGGTCGAGACTAACCATTAGCTTTTTTTTGGCAGGAGGAGGACCCGTCGGAGGGACTCGGCGACCCCGATCGTCTTCATCGGCGTTGCGGGTCTGCCTGCACCGCGTTGTCTCGCCACTGCCCTGACTCACCACTGCCCCGCTACCCTGACCTCACCGACACCTTAGGTATAACCCCTCTATCCGTATCCTTAGGTATCTGATCTTTGGTCGCGTAACCTAGTTAGACGTCTCCCGTTCGAAAGAGATACAGTCTTAGATATTCAGTCCTTTGCATATCTGCGACCGTATCTCTTTCGAATTGTCCACATATTTTGGACAGCCCGCGGATGCGTAGATGAGCTAGTTTCCATGTTCTGCTCCTGTCAGAGTCAGAGTTTCGGCACCACCTCCTCGTTGTTCTCCGGATACACACTCTCCCTGCCAGGACGTGTATCGGGAGAACAGCGAGGAGGTGCTGCCGAAATTCTATCTCGGGTAGGAGTAGAACATGGAAACTAACCCATCTGCGCATCCTCGGGTGGGATTAGGACCTATCCTTCTCCTATTAGATGGTAGGAACGTCATGTAGATGCAATTGCTGGTTTTATTACTCGCTTACATATGTATATGCCAGAGGATGGATAACCATGACTGGATGTACACGGGCCACGCAAGTAAGAGCACAAAATGGGTTACTAAGACCAATGCTTTCTTAGAGCATGCGTTTGGTCCGGCTGCTAAAGGGTCGAGTGGGATGTCGTGTCCCTGCAGCAAATGTGGGAACAAGAAAAGAAAATATAAGAATAACGTGGGGGTAGATCTTTACAAGTACGGATTCGTTGAAAACTATACTTGTTGGGTCCACCATGGTGAAGCCGATTGGATTAGAGAGGAGGTGGTGAGACAACGTCTCGAGGAGTATGATGGAGATGCCGGGGTAGCAGACATGATGGGAGACTTTCAAGAGGCTCAATTCGGTGAAGGATTGGAGGAGCCAGAGGACACCGCAAAGGCGTTCTACAACATGATGTCTTCGGTACAGAAGCCCCTTCATGAAAAGACAATGGTTTCACAACTGGATGCCATTGGACGCCTAATGGGGTTCAAGTCCCAGTATAGCTTGAGTCGAGACGCCTTCAATGGCATGTTGGCAATTTTGGGCACCCTGTTGCCGGAGGGTCACATTCTGCCGAAGAACACGTACGAGTCAAAGAAACTTCTTCATGCACTTAAGATGCCGTATGAGCAGATCCATGCTTGTCCAAAAGGGTGCGTCCTATTCAGGAAAGATCACGAGAAAGCAACACATTGTCCAAAGTGCAAAGCCTCTAGGTATGTGGAGGTAGACCATGGAGATGTCAAAAAGGAACAACTTAATATCCCCGAGATGGTCCTACGGTACCTTCCTTTCATACCTAGGATCCAACGATTGTACATGACAGAGGACTCTGTGAAACAGATGACATGGCACAAGAATGGCAAGAGATACAATCCTGACAAGATGGTACACCCATTGGATGGTGAAGCATGGAAGCACTTCGATGCCATGCATCCTGGCAAAGCTATGGAGGCTCGAAATGTACGTGTGGCGCTGGCAACAGATGGGTTCAACCCGTCTGGAATGATGGCGGCCCCGTACACTTGTTGGCCTGTGTTCGTGATCCCCCTCAATCTCCCTCCTGGTGTTATGTTTGACCCTAAGAACGTATTCTTGTCGCTGATAATTCCTGGACACCCGGGGAACAATATGGGTGTGTTCATGGAGCCTTTGTTGGATGAATTGTTCGAAGCTTGGGAAAACCCGGTACTGACATATTACCGAGCAACAATGAAGAACTTCAAAATGCATGTGTGGTACCAGTACTCCCTGCATGACTTCCTGGCGTATGGCTTATTTAGCGCTTGGTTTGTTCACGGGAAGTTCCCATGCCCAATATGCAAGGCAGCTGTGAAGTTCACTTGGTTGAAGAAGGGAGGGAAGTATTCTTCATTCGACCAGCATCGTCAATTCTTGCCTCTTGACCATCCGTTCAGACGTGACATCAAGCACTTCAGGAAAGGTGTTGAAGTCACCAGCCCCATTCCTCAGTTCAAGAGCGGTTCCGAGGTCCGTGCCGATATAGAGGCTCTGAAGTTTGATAAATACAACGGTCATTTTTTCGAGTACGGAGAGGAACACATGTGGACCCATAAATCGGGCTTAACTAGACTCCCCTATTTCAATGACCTTCTTTGTCCGCACTACATCGATATAATGCACACAGAAAAGAATATCGCTAAGGCACTCTTTGCAACACTCATGGACACAGAAAAGTCAAAGGACAATGTTAAGGCCAGACTGTACCTGCAAGAGATGTGCGATAGACCAAAGCTAGTGATGAGGGCTCCTAGTGCTGGCAAGAAATGGAAAAGAGGTCCGGCCGATTATATATTGAAAAGAGACCATAGGAAGAAAGTACTATAGTGGATCTAGGCGTTAAGGTTCCCTGATGGGTATGCGGTGAATCTGAGGAGGGGAGTGAACTTGTCTACTATGCGAGTGTTAGGGATGAAGAGTCATGACTACCACATATGGATCGAGCGTCTCCTTCCTGCGATGACCCGAGGATACCTCCTTGAGCCTGTGTGGCGCGTGCTGGCAGAGTTGAGCTATTTCTTTCGCCAGCTTGGTGCCAAGGAGCTATCTTCTGACGTGATTGCTAACCTAGAGGAAGTGGCACCTGTGTTGATCTGCAAGTTGGAGATGATCTTTCCAACCGGCTTCTTCCTGGCGATGCAGCATCTGATTTTGCACCTACCGTACGAGGCACGGATGGGGGGCCCGTGCAGTGCCATTGGTGCTTTCCAGTCGAGAGATGTCTAAAGGTTCTTCGGAAAAAGTGTAGAAATAAAGCCAAAATAGAGGCTTCTGTGGCAGAAGCATTTATTCTGAAGGAGGTGTCGAACTTCACAACAACATATTATAAGGATAACCTTCCTAGCGTGCACAATCCACCCTCTCGTTACAACGTCGACGAGAGTTTATCGAACCTTAGCCTTTTCAAAGGCCAACTCGGAAGAGCAAGCGCATCGAGGACCAAGATGTTGCGGCATGATGAGTGGCACACTATCATGTTGTATGTGTTGTTGAACCTTGACGAAGTGACTCCTTATGTGCAGTAAGTTCTCAATGAGCTTGTTACATGCGTCGTCACTATCTTCAATCTTTTGATTCGACGTCCTTGTTTTTAAGGAAATTTATTGATGAATACTGGAGAGAGGATAGGGAACATTCCTCTGAAGAACAAGACCATCTTCTCAAAAATGGTGTGCCCGATTTCATTTCGTGGTTTAGTACGAAGGTACCACCCAACTAACCTTGTATTTCATTTCATTTCTTGTTTCATTTGATAAAACGATCTACCCTGTCTCAACTTACAAGCCCGCACAGATGCGGAAATGATGGATGAGTTGAAACAGGTTGCCAATGGCTTCGACTATAGGGTCAAGTCATTCACCGTTTATGATGTGAATGGCTATCGCTTTCACACAAGCAGCTACGAGCAAAGTCGGCCCAATCGAAAGACCTCAAATACCAGAGTTCGTACGCCCGGCACCGATGAGCGCGACTATTACGGCATAGTCAAAGAAATATATGAGCTCAACTTTGAGGGTACCAAAGCTATTAATCCAGTGGTATTCAAATGTCATTGGTTCGATCCTGATGTCACGAGAAGAGCCCCTGAGATTGGGCTAGTCGAAATTCGACAGGACACCGTTTACAAGGGAGACGATGTCTATATTGTGGCTCAACAGGCCACACAAGTTTATTATCTCCCATGGGCGTGTCAAGAAGACAACAATCTTATGGGTTGGTACCTTGTGCAGTTAGTATCGCCGCGCGGTAAAGCGCCTCTCCTAAACGATGATGACTACAACTTCGACCCAAACACATATAACGGAGAGTTCTTTCAACCTGAGGGGCTAGAAGGGAGGTTTGACATTGACATTTTTGAGCTGATGGACATGGAAGAAGACGATGACAATGATATTGATGAGGACGATGGTGATGAGGTGCACAATGCCAAGGACTTAAGAATGCTTGAGCGATTACAGTTTGGTGGTGACATTGATGATGACGAGGGTGATGAGGATGATGGAGACGACGCTGATTGTTTCGACAATATTGACAGTCATGACGACACACGTGTGCCACGAGCCAACACACGAGGGGCACTAGCCACTGACAATCGCGGAGATAATTTTTAATTCATGTAATGCTATATTGTTATAATTATTTTGCAATTATGTTTCGTTCATTTTGTGTCTCTTTATAAATACTTATCGTTTATTTATGCTAATTGATTTTATCTTTGTAATGGCAGGCACTCGACAAAATGCCGGGCGGAAGGCGGCAACAGCGGCGGGTCCACTCGCGCTACCAGAGGTCCAGCTCACCACCCACCACAGCCGAGGAGCCGTCGACGAGGAGGGCGAGGACCGGCCGCCCCCGCGGACGTCCTAGGAGGGAGCCGACTCCCGACCCGACTCCCGACCCGGCGCAGACCACCTCGGACGACGACCAGGGGGACGCCAGAGGGACGACCAGGAGGACGTCGGACGACGACACCACTTCCTCGGAGCGTCGCCAGGGGGACCAGGGGGACGAGATCGTAGGTGCCTCAGGAGGGGGTTCCACTTCCTCTGCTTTGAGCAGAGTGTACTTGCGCGGCCCCTCGCAGCTCCCGCAGCAGCGGATCGCACCTAGCCGCCGCCCGGTGATTTGACCTTACGGCGACAAGTAAGTTACCATTAATGTTTTCACTACTTGTTCACATGACATGTTCAAAATTGAACTTCCGAATAACAGTTGTTCTTAATGACTCATGCAGGAACTGGGAACTTGTGGTAGGGGGCAAGACACGCCATATCAATGGCACGGTAAGTCTTCTGATTCGGAAGAACTATCCTGGCTTGGTCACCTACGCCGGGGTTAGGTCACCACCCTGGACGTGGGACCACTTCGGTGCTGCTGTGGACCCCACGTACACCACCGTTGCAGCGCGGATTAGGGCCGAGTTCTGGGTGAGTCTTGCTCGCACAACATTTCTCAATGATACGTATTTGTCGGATGTTCTTCAAATAATGAAAGGGTACTTTGCGTGCAGGAGTACTTTGCGTGCGAGGCGGGGAGAGAGGCCGAGGCGTTGCACGTGCAGGACAGGGTCTGCAGGTCCCGACTAGCGGATATGTACCACGAGGCGCGGATCCAGTGCATCATCAACTACAACGCCGACGTGTTAGGGACGACGGTGAAGAAGACGGATGCTGGGCAGATGATGCTCACCAGGGAGACCGACCTCACTAGGGAGCAGTACATCCAGGTACGTACAAAACAGTAATACTGATTGGTCTATCCATCACTTAGCGGCTCTTCTAACATATTAAATACTTATTGTCTTGCAGTTCTGTCCTGGTTGGTGCGCCAATCACCTAGACTGTTGGGTGGCCATTGTGGACAAGTGGAAATCGGACGAGTGGTACGAGAGGCACAGTGCCCGCCGAGACTGCCGCCTGCAGATGCCTGGGGTGCCACACCACCAAGGCAACCTTAGCCTCGCTGCGTACGCCGACAGATGGGTATGCTCTACTATTTTTTTTATTCTAACACTCAATTACTCATTACTTGTAATCATCTGTGTTTTCCTCGCAGTCCCAGTCGCATGGTGGTGAGGAGTGCCTCCCTTTCAAGGCATACCACTTGTCGCACCAGGGCAAGGCGACTGCAGCGAGCACCCAGTACAACCCAAACGTCGGGTCCGAGGCGTTCACCAACACGAACGCCTACACCAAGGTCACCGAGTACACCACTGCGGCTCGCGAGCGCCATGGGGAGGACTTCGATCCGGCCACCCAGCCCCTAGATACAGACCTGGTGATGAGGCTAGGAGGAGGGAAGCAGCACGGTCGGTACTGGATAGCCAACAGCGCAGTTGACTCGTCCTCTGTTCCCAACCTCGCTGATATTCGAGCTGCCAGCACGAGCTCCTCCGTCCCCATACGACCTCGGCAGCCGACCTCACAGCAGATGATGGCAGCACTTCAGGTAAGTACTTGTTCTATTCGTCGTTCATTGCTTTTACACATATACCTTGTCTTTGCATTGTTTAAACCTTACGGGACGAATTTTGCAGCCCAGATGCAGGCCCAGGCGGACCAGATGCAGAGGTTGCAGGCCATGCACAAGGCCGAGGCGGCGGCCCATCGTCGCGACTTACTGACCGTCCAGCAGCGGGAGGCGCAGAGGACGCAGGACATAGCTCACTTCTTTGGGAGCCTGAACATCCCGGGTGTTGTCGTGCCTCCCTCGCTGCTCACTCCTTTTGTGCCTCCTGTTACTCCTACGACAGAGACTCCGGTGAGTATATATGGTTGTTTATATTTCTTTAACTTTTACGGCTGTCCTCCAGGTGCTAACGAATTTGCTTCTCCTTTGTGCACTCACAGTCGGAGGGTTCGACACCGAATCCTCAACCTGGCCTTCCTCCGCACACTCTGCAGATCACTGGTGGCCCTCCTCCGCAGCCTGGGTGGCTCCCCGGTGGCCCTCCTCCGCCCTATGGGTGGCCAGGTTACCCTCCTCCGCAGTCAGGGTACACCAGGTGGCCATCTGGACCTCCGCCGCCTGGGTGACAAGGTTGGCAAGGTGGTCCTTCGGGCGGGTCGTGGGACGCGGGGCAAGGTGGGGGTTCTTCACAATCTGAGCACCAAGGTGAGCAGTGATGGCCGACTTAGATTTGTGATGGACTTGTGAGATGGATGTGATGGACTTGTGAGATGGATGTGATGGAACTTGTGGACTTGTGATAAACTTGTGAGCTTGTGATGCATGGAGACTGAACATGTGATATTTGTTTGAAATGGATATGTATGTTATGGATGTGTGATATATATGCATGTGATATTTGTCTGAAATGGAATATGAATGTGTGATATGTTTTCTGTGTAGGGAAATGAAAACAGAAAAAAAAAATTCCATTTTTCCCAGCTTTGCCGAGTGCCACACTCGGCAAAGAGGTCATGGCACTCGGCAAAGCTGGGCAAATTTTTGCTCAGCTCGGCCTCTTCGCCGAGTGCCAACCTACGTGGCACTCGGCAAAGAGGGCCCCTTTGCCGAGTGCCGGCCTACGTGGCACTCGGCAAAGAGGCCCTCTTCGCCGAGTGCCGGCCACGTGGCACTCTGCAAAGGGGCCCTCTTCGCCGAGTGCCATGTAGGCTGGCACTCGACAAAGAGGCCGTCAAGTGACGGCTCCAGTTTGCTTCGCCGAGTGCTGACCTGGCACTCGGCGAAGCCTTCGCCGAGTGCCCGATATTTGGCACTCGGCAAAGAAATCTTTGCCGACAATTTCTTCGCTGAGTGCCTTTCGCCGAGTGTGGCACTCGGCAAAGCCTTCGCCGAGTGCAGCCAGCACTCGGCAAAGCCGGTGTTCCCTGTAGTGCCTACTATATCACATATTCCAGTTACTTGGATAACGTATCCCAAGTTCCCATTGGTTGGACAGCCATCGTGTGGAGGAGGTGGTGTGCAGTTCAAAGGAATGCAGCAGCTGGGAAATGTGCTTCGAGGTGGGTCGATATTGCTAAATCCTGGATGGCGCGGCGTGGTGTGACAGAAAGGAGTGTGCGCCAGGGCGAGCAGCGTAGCGGTGAAGGACTGAAGGCACTGCTGCGGCGAGCCCTAGCTCGCGTAGGGATGGAGAGCGCGCGGCAGTTGCGGCGAGCCCTAGCTCGCGTAGGGTTGGAGAGCGCGCGGCACGTACTGAGTGGGGGGTTCGAATGTATGAGTGGAGGGTTTATGTGCTAAAATTACCGGTCATTAGATTAGATTCTTTTGGTCTTAATTTGAGTTTGCATAGTTTGCACAGAAGTCTAATTTGCATAGCATACAACATGTTTCCGACAATAGGAACTACCATACAATCATAAATACAAATTGCAGTAGTCCACTGACGCACATACAACATATTTGAACCAACTGGCCAATAATATATGCATGTGCCACTAAGATCTCCTCCTCTTTGTAAAAAAAAATCTCCTTTTCCTCTAAGGGCATGTTCGTTTCCAGGGCAAATAGCCCTGTCACATCGAATATTATAACCCTAGTTTAGCCTATTAAAAATATACTAATTAAAAAAGTAATTTGTCAGCCAGAGACTAATTCACGAGACGAATCTATTAAACTTAATTAGTTCATGATATGACAATGTGGTGCTACAGTAAATATTCGCTAATGATAGATTAATTTACCTTAATAGATTCATCTTAGTAATAGTAATTACTATATGGCCATGTAATTAGTTTTATAATTAATTTATTTTAATAGACTAAATTAGTGCCGCAACGTCCGATGTGACAGACAAAAAAAATTGCCAGAGAAACGAACACCCCCTAACTCGCGGCATGAGCAGGATGCCAGGAAAAGCTGGAACAGGGAAGTGGGGAAGCGGGCAGGCAGCCCGCTGGCGGGGAGGGAGGCAGCATCGCCAGCGAGGAGCAGCGTCACCGGTGGGGAGGAAGGCAGCGCTGTCGGCAGGGAGGGAGGCAGCGTTGCTGACCGGGAAGGAGGCAGTGTTGCCGGCGGAGAGGGAAGCGGCTTCGCCGACGTTAGGAGACAGCGTCGCGGCCTCGCCGACGTGGAGTGGCTTGGATTTTTTTTCAAAATAATATTATTTTAATAAATAATTGCAGATTTAGATATTGCTTTTATAAAATTGCAAAACTAGTAGCCTGTCGGCTATCTATTGGCCGAGAGGGCCCCTATCGGCCATTGAATTGCCGACTGCCCTACGTAGCCATAGTGGTCGGCAAACCGGTTAGCCGATGTTGTCCAATCGGCTCCTCATTGGCCGATAGGCCCCATGACCAGCCGGCCGACTGGACTCGGCGTGATAACAAAGCAAGTCACGTCACTTTACTATTTAGTTTTTTAGAATTTCTTTTTTATACTAAGCAAAATATCTAAAGATCTTTAGAAAAAAATATAAATTTCTAAGTATTTGTGTTTCGTATCGACACCAACTAGTAAATCAAAATTATTTTGTGTGTCACATCGAACGTTGCGACACTAGTTTAGCCTATTAAAAGAAACTAATTATAACGCCATATGCAAATTAATAAGATGAATCTATTAAGGTAAATTAATCTATCATTAGTGAATGTTTACTGTAGCATCATATTATCAAATCATGAACTAATTAAATTTAATAAATTGATCTCGTGAATTAGTATTCGACTGATAAATTAATTTTTTAATTAGTATATTTTTAATAGACTAAACTAAGGCTGCAATATTCGATGTGACATGGTAATTTTTTTTGCCTCGGGCGTGTTCGTTTTCCAGCAAAAATTTTTAGCCCCGTCACATCAGATTTTGAGGCCCTAATTTATTTATTAAAAATAGAGTAATTAAAAAACTAATTTGTCAGCCGAACACTATTTCTCGAGATGAATTTATTAAACTTAATTAGTTCAAAAATTTGACACTATAGTGTTACCTTAATGGATTCGTCTGGTTAATTAGCATATGACAATGTAATTCGTTTATTTTTAATAAACTAAATTAGCGCCGCAACATCCGATAATATGGCTAGTGTTGGTGACACACTTGCCCTACCTCCGCACTCGTGCAGGGGAGTAGCGAAGGTGGCCAGTCGTCAGAGCAAAGTTGAGATGCAACGGAAATGAAACCGACACGAAGGTACAGGGACGGGAGAACAGAGTTACTGTGGCTCTATATCCAAAAAAACCGTCGACATTACACTGTTCATCCCCTCGTATTTATAGGGAATACCAAGGGGCACAGACCAAATTACAAAAGGGTACAGGAAAGATTCCTCTGCGTTACACAAACGGAAGGGCAAAACCGTACAAACACAGCCATCGTAGAAACCCTAGTTCGCCTCCCACGTGTCCGCCGCCGCCCGGCTTGCTCGCGCCTCCGCCAGGGGCGCGAAGGTCACGTCTTAGCTCCGTCGGTCGCAAGGCATCCGTCTATGCGCCACCTGCTAAGACTGACCTTCCCTGCGAAGGTCGCGCGGTCTGTGCGAGGGTCGTCTCTCGCTCTTCCCGCGCCTCACTCCTGCAAGAAACGTAAGACCACCCAAAGAACCGGGCTTACGTCCGAGGGTTAGTAAAACGGCCCGAGGGGCTTATCGGACGACGAGGGTATTCATAAAGGGAAACAGGGCATCAACGAGGGTTTCCTCCTGACTCAGCCCGCGTGACGTCACTGCCGAGGGTTCTTTCCCCCAACAGTAGCCCCTCGATGGCTTGGATCTAAAAACGATCGATCTTGGGCCCAAGCAGCGCCTTTGTTTGGAAACGAACAGTGTCCACGATCGATCTTAGGCCCAAGCAGCGCCTTTTTTTGGAAAGGAACAGTGTCCTTCGGCAGCGACGTCCGCGGCTGCTTGTGGGCCGGCCCGTTTGTTTTTGCTTGCGGTGTTTGAGGTCCGTTTTGTTTCCTGTGCCGCATTTTTCGGGATTCGTGCCAAGTTTGTCGGGTTGGATGGTTCGTGCCTTGGCCTATATAAGGGTGGGGTTGGTGGTTGATTTGAACTCGTGCCCTCCTGTTGCTATAGCCAACCTGCTGTTGTGATTTGCTTGTAGCGAAGGTTGGTTTTAGCTTGTGTGCGAAGGTTGAGATAGGCGCTCGTTGTTCGAAAGGTATAGTGAGCTGAAGAGATGGCTAGGTTGAAGCAGACTGCTCGCGCTGTGTCTCCGGTTGCTTCGGATGAAGGGATAACCTTTGAGTTTGGGCTTAGCCGATTCTGTAGTTCGGAACTGGCGACTTATGTCAAGCGAGGGTGGATCGAGGAGGGGAAAGCGAGGACCAGTGCTGGGGAGACAGTGCCGAAGCCTGATGCAGATGAAGTTGTTGTTTTCGAGGAGTTCTTTGCGGCTGGTCTGCGATTTCCGGTTGCTTCCTTTGTGACCTCGGTTTTGCAAAGGTTTAACCTGAAGTTCCATCAGCTGACACCTTCGTGCTTTACGAAGATGTCGGTGTATGTTTGGGTGTGCCACTCTCAGGCCATTGTCCCTCACGTGGAGGGTTTTATCCGCACTCATCGTGTGCATATGCAACCTCGAAAGATTGTTGATGGCGAAGGTAAGACCAGTCTCGGGCAGTTTGCTGTGTATACCTTCTGCCATCGCGCCGGGTCAGAGTTGCCGGTGCAAGCCTAGAAAAATAAGTGGACCAGCGGATGGCAAGAGTTTTGGTTTTATTACAAGTTTGGTGGCGACGTCGAGCTTTGCGGCGAGCTTCCGCTTCTCGGAGATGTGGGCACCGAGGCCAAGATGGGCGCCGAAGCGCATGCTGCGGTTGACTGCTTGAGGGTTGTGGTGCGATCTCTGTGCGCCCGTGACTTGGTCAAAGAATATTGATGTGCGAAGGTGTGGCCCCTTAGCCGAAGACAAAAATGGTTTAGAGTCGAGGATGACCCCAAGTATGAGGCTAAGGGTTTGAAGAAACCGTCAGTTGATTTGAACAAGGTTTGGGAAAAGGTTCTCGCGAAGTTTCCGAGGCGCGAGGATGGAACCGAATCTATTTACATGCGGGTTCAGTAGTGGGCAGAGGAGCTTGTTGGGAAATTGTCCACATTGGAGGTGAAGGCTATCCACAGCTCGGTGGGTAGCGAAGGTCGAGTTAACAGGATGTTCGACATTCTTGGCATTCATTATGTTGATTGGCCTGCTCCGTCGAGCGAGGATGCGCCAAAGAAAAGGAAGAGAGCTTCTTTGGAGGAGAAAGAGATTGTTTCGCGGCCGAAGAGAGGTCGCGGTCGTGGTCGCGGCGGCGCTGGCGGCTGGGTGAAAGCGCTTGCGACGAGGGCCGCAGTTGGTTTGTGTGCTGCCGGTACCTCTTCCTCCTCGGCCATTGTCCCAAGCGGCCGAGGTGTTGGTGGGGTTGGAGGACGGGTGCCCCGCGTTGGCGGGATTAGTGCTTTGATCCAGATTTCAGACGACGAGGGGGCCTCCGATGACGAAAACCAAGAAAAGAATGAAGTCGGGAAGGGGTCCGATTCTGAGGGCGATTCGTCTGATGATGATAGTGAGACCTCCGGCAATGAGGTTGACTCGGACGAAGAGGTGTCCATCGGAGATGACCGTGGGAAAGCGATTGTCACGTCGAGCGCTGATGCTGAAGCTGCGCTTTGCATTGATGATGTTATGCGGGACCTTGAGCCTGAAAGCCCCGAGCGAGGGTTTATTCCTGAGTTTGCGGGGTCACACATTTGGGTAGACGGTTTTGAGGTGAAGGGTGAGCTTGAGTCGGATAGGAACCCTGGTAAGAGGCCGTATGGCGAAGCTAGCCGGTTCAGCCTTCCTTACTTTGCCAAGAAAGTTGGAGTCTCGGATCCAGCAACGGAGCTTTTCACGAGTCCAGACCTTCGTGAGTGTCATTTGCAATGCGCTCCGGAGGAAAGGCGTTTTCTTGGACGAGTGTTTGGACGGGTTTGTGTGCTGGAAGCCGAGCTTCGATTAGTCAACCAACCTTTAGATGAGCTTCATGATGATATTGACGTTAAGTTGGCTGAGTTGATGCTACTTAGTCGCTCTGCGCGCCGAAGGGCGGGTATGAACGACGATTTTTTGAAGGGACGGTTGTCCGAGGTGGAGAAAGAAAACAAGGACCTTCGGCGCAGCTTGGAGAACAAAGAAATCAAGCTTAAAGGAGCTCTTGAGAAAGTTAAGAAAGCTCAGGAGGAGACACAGGGTGTCGCAAACCGTAATGCAGAACTATTGGAAACTTGTGGTGAGAAGGACAAGGACTTGGTCGCTGCGAAGAGTCGTATAGATGAGCTGTCCTCGGAGTTGGCTTCCTGGTCGGAGGCATGGCGAAGGAGTATGGTGAGAGTTAAGAGCAAACTTGATGCCTGCTTGATCGAGGCCGGGGGTTCTGCCGGGGAGCCGCTGCCTGTTTCTAACGCGGAGGCCTTCGAAAGTTGGCTGAGTAACGAGCTTGATGTCTTTAGCTCGTTGGTAGGCAACGCGGCCGACTTTGGAGGTTATGCGAGGGCTTTGGCGATGGCCAGCACACTTCATCAAGCAGATTGCGAGCATCTTTGCAAGATCAAAAGGCCAAGCCATGCCTTTCCTACAGTTGACGAGGTGCGCCGGATGAAAGTTGACGACGCCGATGTTCGGAATTGTGCGATGCGATTGCTTCGCAAGTTCTGGATTTCCGGTGGCAGTCGAGCCCTTGCTTTTGAAGAAGCTGCCGAGGCTACTCGTCAGGTTTGTGGTTTTGGTAAAAATTGTTGTTGGGTTTGTTTGTGTAAAGAGGGGTTTGGTGTTGAATTTGGAGGGCTCGTCCTTTATTTTTCTCTACAGGCTCGGAAGGACGCGATGCCCTCGCCGCCTGCGGCTGATGCTGCTGCTGGTTGCTCTGGTTCTGCTCCCGTGCCCGACTCTGCGGAGGTTCCACCCATCGAAGTTGCACCTTCGGCTGGGGACGCTTCGCTGGGAGAAGAAACTAACGTTGAAGAGGTTGCGACGGTCGAGGCGCCTGCTGAGAGTTTGGGTGCTGCGGCCGGCGATGGTTTGGATGCTGCGGCCAGCGAAGTTGGGGCGGATGAGCAAGGGGGAGCCGAACAGGTGTGAGAACCTAGGATGATATGGACGAGGGGGTTGTTTTGTAATATGTGAGTTGTTGGAAAGACTTTGTGATACTGAGACACTTTTTGTATCTTTGGAAATGCAGGTTCCTGACGGAACCGTGCTATAGGTTTTTGATGTGATGCCATTGATGTTAAATTATCAGGATGTCTTTATAACCGGCGAATCTTGGGCTCGGGCTAAATTAAAACATCCTTCGCTGAGCTTTGAGCGTTTTTGGTGGTCGAAACTGCGAAGGTACGACTTGAAGAACAGCAAGTCGAGTCGTTTTTGGCGCGAGGCGGATTATACAGATCGACAAGCTACACATTTTTTGTTTGGTTCTTCTTCGTCCGCGCCAGCTGCTGTTGATGATGATATCGACGATAGAATGGCCTTGGATTTTTTGTTTGGACGGAGTAATCTAGGGGTTGGTTCCGATGGTTCACTTTTAATTCCGAAGGAGGAGCCTTCAGAGGTTGGTGATACGGACCGGAGATATATGTATAGGGCGAGGGTTTTGCCCGGTGAATTGTCGATTGTTCCTGTGGCTCCATGATTACAGTGGAAGTGGGGTTTGTTGAGGGTAGCGAGGGTTTTGAAAATTTAATAATGGTTGAGGATGGTGATGAATCCTTGTAATTTTATTCTTTCTATTTATTATATATCATACTGTCGACTGAAGCAAACAACTTATGATGTTGCTCTACTCATTTTTTGCAATTTGATTGAAATAATACTTGGCCCTCGAGGCTCGCCTTTCTTTTAAGATGGGTGCGACGCCCCTTTTCTTTTTTAGTGAGGCTCGCGAAACGCTTTCCGTAAGCTGATTTGGAAAAACAGCGACGCCCCTTTGTTTTATAGCGTTCATAAGCTGATTTGGAAAAACAGCGACGCCCCCTTTGTTTTTTAGCGAGGCTCGCGAAAGGCTTTCATAAGCTGAATTGGAAAAACAGCGACGCCCCCTTTGTTTTTTAGTGAGGGTTTGCGAAACGCTTTCATAAGCTGATTTGGAAAAACAGCGACGCCCCCTTTGTTTTTTAGCGAGGCTCGCGAAACGCTTTCATAAGCTGAATTGGAAAAACAGCGACGCCCCCTTTGTTTTTTAGCGAGGCTCGCGAAACGCTTTCATAAGCTGAATTGGAAAAAAAGCGACGCCCCCTTTGTTTTTTAGCGAGGCTCGCGAAACGCTTTCATAAGCTGATTTGGAAAAAACAGCGACGCCCCCTTTTTCTTTTTGCGAGGCTCGCGTAACGCTTCTGGTTTTGCGGTGGTGCTCGACTTTTGGACTTCGCTCTTCCCCTTGTCTTAGGAGAAGGTGAAGTTTGCTTTTGCAAGCCCCTAGTGTTTTTTGCTAGGGTACTCGACTTTTGGACTTCGCGCCTCCCCTTCTCTTAGGTGGAGGTGAAGTTTGCATTGCGAGCCCCTTGCGTTTTTTGGAGGGTGCTTGGCTTTTTTGGACTTCGCACCTCCCCTTCTCTTAGGTGGAGGTGAAGTTTGCATTGCGAGCCCCTGGCGTTTGCGAGGGTGCTTGACTTTTTTGGACTTCGCGCCTCCCCTTCTCTTAGGTGGAGGTGAAGTTTGCTTTGAGAAAAGTTTGTTTTTTCGAAGCAATCTTGGGGGGTTCGCATCGATTATAGCGCTCTTGAAGAAGAGCTGCTTTTATCGATGTTTGTTTGTGAAAGTGATAATTTGGAGTTTTAATTTTTCTGGGGGTTTTAGCCTGTATTAAGGGTTTGGATGCTGCCTCGTTAAAAAACCTTACGCCCCTTCGTAAGGAAAAAGAGTGCAGCTCCTTTGTTTTTGTTACATGCATAGAAATGGAAGAAAAACATAAATGAATATAACAAATTACATATTGCGAGGGCTCGCTAAGGCTCCGCTACGGGTAGTATTTGCGAAGGTCGTCGACGTTCCAGGTGTGAGGCAAGATGTTTCCCTCGCTGTCGGAGAGGTGAAAAGAGCCGGGGCGGTTGCATCCTGCTATTAGGTATGGACCCGTCCACTTTGGTTGAAACTTCCCCGCCATGCTGGCGTTTTGCTTTCGAATGAGAACGAGGTCACCTTTCTTTAGCTCTTTGATTCTTACCTTTTTGTCTCTCCATTTTTTTTGTTTCTTCTTGATACTTGTGAAGGTTGTGCACTGCGTTGCATCTCGTTTCTTCGAGCAAGTCTTTGTCAAGTAATTGGTTTGGTTCGTCTGTTTCGAAGGTGGTTCTGAGTGATACATGTTTCAACTCTTCTGGTAACACAGCTTCTTCTCCAAACAGGAGCCTGAAGGGAGTAAATTCGGTGGCTCTGCATTCCGAGGTGTTATGGGACCATGTGACGGAGGTTAGTTCTTCCGCCCACTTTCCTTTTGGCCTGCCTTGCAATTTCTTTGATACGGCTTGAAAGATTGTTGCATTGGCTCTTTCGACTAGACCGTTGGATTGAGGGTGCCGGACCGAGGCGAAGCATAGGATTGTTCCGATTTGTGCGCAAAATTCTTTGAAAACCTTGATGTCGAATTGAGTGCCATTGTCAACAGTTAGGTATTTGGGGACTCCGAACCGGCAGATTATTTGCTGCCAGAAAAACTTCTTCACGGCCAAGGAGGTGATGGAAGTCAGTGGTCTAGTTTCAATCCATTTCGTGAAGTATTCCACAGCTACGACTGTGTAGCGAAGGTTTCCAGGAGCTGTTGGGAGCGGACCGACGAGGTCCATTGCCCATCTTTGCAACGGCCATGTTGGGCATATCAGAGTTGTTGGAGCCCCTGGGGCATTTTGTGTTTTTGCCGTTAGCTGGCAACCCTCGCAATGTTTGACGATGCTTTCTGCGTCTCTTAACGCTGTCGGCCAGTAGAAACCTTGTCGGAAAGCTTTTCCGACTAACGCCCTCGGGCCGTTGTGTGATCCGCAGATACCTTCATGAATGAGTTTAAGGATGTCATTCCCTTCAGTTTGTGAGACACATTTGAGCCACGGCGAGGTTACCGAAGCTTTGAGCAGAATGTTGTCCACAATTTTGTACCCTCAAACCCTTTGTTTAAGTCTGTTTTCTTCTTCTTTGTTGTCGGGTTCATGCAGTCCCTTGATGTAGGCAATGATTGGTGCTCTCCAATCTTCGCTCTGGATTGCATTGATCAGCTTCGTTGTTTTCTCGGACACTTCGAAGGCTGCTTGTGTCACGGCTTCGTAGAATACGTCTGGGGGTAACTGAAGTTGTTGTGCTGCCGCTTTGGCCAGATTGTCTGCCTCGCTGTTATCTGACCTCGGTATTGCTTTCACTGTTATGCCGAGGAAGAAAGATTCTAACCTTCGGACATATTGTAGGTATTTTTGTAGCTCTGGATCTTTCGCTTTATAATTCTTCTCGATGTGCCCCGCGATGACTTGAGAGTCTGTGCTGATGACTGCCCTTCGGACTGACAACGATCGAAGCCTTGAGAGTGCTAGTATCACTGCCTCGTACTCTGCGGAGTTGTTTGTGCATTTGAAGTTGAGCCTTCTTGCATATCTTAGCTTAGATCCGGATGGCGAAATTAGAATAGCCGAGGCCCCCGCTCCAGTTGCTCCCCAGGCTCCGTCGACATATACTGTCCAGAATGGGTCTTGTTGAGTTCCGTCTCTGCGGGGGTCAGGGGTCCACTCAGCTATGAAATCTGCTAATGCCTGAGATTTGATTGCTGTCCTCCCGACGAAGGTTATAGCATAACTGTTGAGCTCGACTGCCCATTTTGCTATTCTGCCAACTGCCTCGCTATTCTTGAAAATATTCTCGAGGGGGTATGCCGAGGGTACATGGATCTCATGTGCCTGGAAGTAATGCTTTAGCTTTCTTGATGCCATGACCACGGCGTATGCTATCTTCTCGAGTTCTGAGTAGTTTCGTTTGGGGCCTTCGAGGGTTTCTGATACATAGTAGATTGGGGCTTGCCTCATTCTGTTGTTCTCGTGTAACTCTTTGATTAGGACTGCGCTTGCTGCGTGAGGCAAAGCTGCGACGTACAGCAGTAACAGGTCCCCTTTGCTTGGGCTAGTTAAAACAGTCAAGTTGGTGAGATACTTCTTCAAATCTTTGCAAGCTTTCTGCTGTCGAGGTCCCCAATTGAATGGTGCAGTGCTTCTCAATGTTTCAAAGAAAGGTAGCCCTCGCTCAGCGGACCTGGAGATGAATCTGCTGAGTGCTGCTAAACGTCCTGACAAGCGCTGAGTTGCTTTCCTGGTCGTTGGTGCTTCCATATTGATGATGGCATCAATTTTTTTGGGGTTGGCTTCAATTCCCCTTGTTGAGACAATGCAGCCTAGTAGTTTTCCTTCGCTTACCCCAAAAACACATTTTTTGGGGTTTAGTTTGAGTCCGGCGGACCGAAGGTTTTTGAACACTCTTTCCAAGTCTATTATGTGATTTTCTTTTAGCTCGCTCTGTACGATCAAATCATCAACGTATGCAGAGATGGCGTGCTCGTCTTTGAAGACTTCAGTTGTCATGTGAGTGAAGGTTGATCCAGCGTTTCTGAGGCCCTCTGCCATTCTTCGAAAACAAAAGGTGCCCGAAGGTGTGATGAAGCTTGTTTTTTCCTCATCTTCCTCATTCATCCAAATCTGGTGGTATCCTGAGAAACAGTCGAGGAGAGACAGCATTTGGCAACCAGTTGCTCTGTCAACCAAGGTGCTTATGTTAGGCAGAGGGAAATCATCCTTCGGACAAGCTTTGTTCAGGGTTGTGAAATCAACACACATCCTTCATTTCTTGTTCTTTTTCTGAACTAGCACGACGTTTGAGAGCCATGTTGGATATTTGATTGGATGGATGACGCCTGCGTCCAGAAGTCTTTTTACCTCTGCCTTCGCTGCCTCTTTTCTCTCTTCTGACATTTTGCGAAGCTTTTGCCTAACTGGGAGATAGCCTGGTTTGATGTTTAGGTTGTGCTCGATCAATGTTCTATTTACGCCCTTGAGGTCTTCCGCAGACCAAGCGAAGGTATCGGAGCTTTCCTTGAGGAAATGAATAAGATTGTCTTCTGAGTGGGGGTCTAGGATGGCTGAGATGAACACTTTCCTTTCTGAATTGCCCTCGAAGAGTTGGACTTGTTTAGTCTCTTCTTTGGGTGATGCTTTTACTCTATCGATGCATTCTTTACCCTCGTCGCTAAGGTTTGCGGCTCGAGGCTTTGACAAATTGTGGACATTGCATTGCCCCGGTGCTACTGTTCCTTCGGCTGCTCTTGCAATGTCTTGATCTCCGTACACTGTGACGACCCCCTTCGGAGAAGGAAGCTTCATGCAAAGGTATGCAAGGTGTATTACAGCGTTGAATGCGTTGGTGACCCCTCGGCCGAAAATTGCATTGTAAGGATAGAACATGTCGACCACATCGAAGGTTATATGCTCAGTTCTGCAGTTCAGCTGATCTCCGAAGGTAACGGGCAGGGATATTTTTCCGATAGCTCTTACTTGTTGCCCGCCGAAACCGTATAGTGGGTTATTGGAGGGTTGTAAGAGGTTTCTGTCAAGCTTCATGCTGTCGAAGGTTGTGGTGAACAGGATGTCAGCGGAGCTTCCAGTGTCGACGAGGATTTTGGTTACTGTCCACCCTGCTAAGTTGGTTTCGATCACCATTGCATCAGTGTGAGGGTAATCCCTTAACTTCATGTCGCTGGAATCGAAGGTTATCAGGATGTGAGACCATCGGCCGAACTTGTGCGGTCCTTCGACGGCTACATGGTGCACTCTTCGAGCATGTTCTTTCTTTTGTCTCTTGTTGTCGTGATCTTCGTTGGAGCCTCCGGTGATAGCTAGTATCACACCGAAGGTTGATGTTGGGTTGTTGATGGTTGTCTGGGTTTGGGCTTCGGATTTGACTGGTTGGGGTGCTGGCAAAGCCGGTATTGGTGGTGGTGGTGGTAGGGTGTTGCTTACTTGTTGGTTGGTTTGGGTTTGAGGGATTGTTGGGAATGTGACAGTGTATGGCACATTTTGGCATTGAGGAAAAGAGGTTGGTTGATATGAGGTATGGTTGTAGTGTGGGTGTTGAGAGTAGAAAGGTTGGTGCGAGGGTAAGCCGTAGTTTACGGGGGTGTACTGGTAGGGAGGTTGGGTTGGGGTGAGATTTGGCTTTCTGGTGTGGTTGACGGTTCGGTTTTCCGTTGAAGAGGATCTTTTGGACTCCTGGTACTCTTTCCCTCTGGCGAAGCACTCGCATTGCTTTGTTGTGTGCCCCTTTCCTAGGCCACTGAAATGACAATACATTTTGGCCGGGTCCCTCTGTTGGTTTCTTTGGTCAGGCGGGGGTGGAAAACCATGTGGGTTTTGGTTGCCCGAAGGCTGAGTGCTTCTTCTCTGGTCTTCGATAGGATTTGCTTTGTTGATCGCTCCGACATTGCTCTGATCTTGGCGAGGGTTGTTTTCTCTCGCTTGGGGCCTCGGCTGTGGTTTCTGCTGCGACCTTCGGGCATCGGACTTCGCCCGGAAATCCATGTCCGCTCTGCAGTACCTTTCCATTGTGTCATGAAGCTCTTCGATTGTGTTAGCTGGTTTTCTGGCGAACTTTGAGGAACATGGGCCTGGGCGTAAGCCGTTGACTGCAGCGAGGATCACGGCCTCGTCGGATATTCCCGGAGTTCTTGCTCTAATCTGGATGAACCTTCGCCAGTAGTCCTGTAACGGTTCGCGCTCTTCTTGTTTGCAGTTGAACAGCTCGATGGGGTTTGATGGGGCTGCCGTGATGCCCTTGAAGTTTGTGCAGAGTCTGTCTCTGAGGTTGGCCCAGGAATCCACTGTTCCGGGGCGAAGGTTGCTGTACCAAGTCTGCGCTATGTCACGAAGGATGATTACAAAAGACTTCGCCATTGTTGACTCATCCCCTCCTGTTGCGGCGACTGCCGCTTCGTAACTCATTATGAACTGGCGAGGGTCAGTGAGTCCATCGTAACGCGGGAGGTTTTGCGGATTGTAGCAAGGCGGCCAGGGTTGGGTTTGCAGTATTTGGGAGAGTGGTGACTTTGGGTCAAAGGGCATTTAGTGTTGTTGGGCTCTGCGCTGGTTGCGAAGGTCTGGCTCTATCTCATCTGGGTAGAGTTGGCGAAAGTTTGGTTGTCTCATAGGGTATGGTTCTGGGTGATTTGGTGGTGGGGGGGTGGTGGATGGCGGCGGTGGTTGCCATGATCCTGCTCCTCATTTCCCCCCTGTAGTGGTGGCATTTCCCCATCGTTCCATCCCTCGGCCTCGGCTTCAGCTGCCGCGAGGGACTCCTCCATCCGGCGAAGCTGTTCCCTAGCCTCGTCTGCCTTTTGCCTGATAAGACGCAGCCGATTATGCCTTTCAAGCTGGTCGAAGCGCCTCTTTTTTCCTGTAACTCAGCTTGAAGTCTCTCTAAAGCTTCGAGGCCCAACTCCTCATCTCCTTCCCCATCTCTCCTGGAGGTATTCGGGTGCGGCTGTGATACCGGCCGAGTATGAGGGCCCGGGACCTCCGTCCCTGGAGCAACTTCTCCTGTTTCCGAGGGTGCCACATTCTCTTCCACAGGCTGGATTATCGCCGTGGCCTCTTTGGTCATGCGAGGGTCTCTGGTAGTGGGCGCTCTCCTGTTTCCTGCCATTTCGAACTTCGATCCCCACGGTCGGCGCCACACTGTTGGTGACACACTTGCCCTACCTCCGCACTCGTGCAGGGGAGTGGCGAAGGTGGCCAGTCGTCAGAGCAAAGTTGAGATGCAACGGAAATGAAACCGACACGAAGGTACAGGGACGCGAGAACAGAGTTACTGTGGCTCTATATCCAAAAAACCGCCGACATTACACTGTTCATCCCCTGGTATTTATAGGGAATACCAAGGGCCACAAACCAAATTACAAAAGGGTACATGAAAGATTCCTCTGCGTTACACAAACGGAAGGGCAAAACCGTACAAACACAGCCATCGTAGAAACCCTAGTTCGCCTCCCACGTGTCCGCCGCCGCCCGGCTTGCTCGCGCCTCCGCCAGGGGCGCGAAGGTCACGTCTCAGCTCCGTCGGTCGCAAGGCATCCGTCCGTGCGCCACCTGCTAAGACTGACCTTCCCTGTGAAGGTCGTGCGGTCTGTGCGAGGGTCGTCTCTCGCTCTTCCCGTGCCTCACTCCTGCAAGAAACGTAAGACCACCCAAAGAACCGGGCTTACGTCCGAGGGTTAGTAAAACGGCCTGAGGGGCTTATCGGACGACGAGGGTATTCATAAAGGGAAACAAGGCATCAACGAGGGTTTCCTCCTGACTCAGCCCGCGCGACGTCACTGCCGAGGGTTCTTTCCCCCAACAGGTAGAGTGCTGCTGACTGGGCTTATCGGCTATAGGAAGGCCGATAGGTCCCAGTATGCGTGGACTAATTGGCATCCAAGTTGCCGATATGGGCATATCGGCTGGCCAATAGCCGATGGGTGTCCAATCGGCTTTCCAGGTGCCGATAGGCACTTATTTTTGCAAATTTTCTATAACACCATCTAGATTTGCAATTACTTATTACAATAATATTATTTGAAAAAAAAATTCGAGTGGCTTGCGGGCTTCGGGTGTGGCTTGCTGGCGCAGGGGACGGGGAGGAGCGAATCGACGGTCGGCGCGGCGACTCCGCAACTCCATGCGCTTTTTCTGTACGGGAGGAGTCGGAGTGAAGGACGGTGGGGTGTTGGACTATTGGGCCTTTAGGATTACGTATTTTGGGCCGTATCCTGTATTCACGACAAAACGGATGAAAACGGGATAATCCCTATTAAAAACGGGATTCCGTAAATATGGACGGACAAATGATCTACCGTTTTCGATCCCGCTCCTGAATTACTCCGTTTCGTTTTCGATCTCGTTTCCGGACGAAACAGAATTTATCCCGTCCGTTTTCAACTTTAGGTGAGTGGTGGAGGCTCCAATTGGATCCTTTTATAAAGATGAGAGATAAATTTGACGTGATCCTTTTTAATCAATAAAATCTAAAAGGAAAGAACAAAATTTAGTTACAGTTTTTGGGATCCGTTTGTTTCGGATGTCGAAAAGAGAAACCAAAAACAGAAGAGCAAAATTTATTTGTATTTGTTGGGATCCTTCACAAAGAGAAGGAAAACCCTCAAAAAATTGTAGTATGCTGCTTAATGCAGCGGACACACGGTAATATATTTAGTAAAAAGCGAAAGATTAGTTCGCTCTGTGTCCTCTGCGCAGCTGCCGTGATCTTTCAAAGGGGCCACAACCTCTCACAAATAGCAGGGCTCGCTCTAGGCATTCGCTTAAGGAAGCGATGTGGGATTATAAAAAAAATAAAGCGCCGTTGTGAATATGCACTGCGACGGAATGGGACGGCCCATTACATAGCCAGGGCGCTGTGGATCTCCGCGGCCGAGGCTGACCATGCATACGGGCCTAAACGTCGGTTGCACGGTGGCCCATTTCAACAGGTTATCTATACTAGGAAGAAGTCCACTTTTCCTCCCTCAACTTTTGAGGAAGTCCGATTTTCCTCCCTCAATTTCAAAACTGGACAAACAACCTCCCTCAACTTTTGAATCCGTGCATTTTACCTCCTTGGCCGGTTTTGGACGGTGGTTTTGCTACAGTAACAGTGGTTTTGCTACAGTTACTGTCCCTGCATACTGTTACTGTAGCAAAACCACCGTCCAAAACCGGCCAGGGGGTAAAATGCACGGATTCAAAAGTTAAGGGAGGTTGTTTGTCCGGTTTTGAAATTGAGGGAGGAAAATCGGACTTCCTCGAAAGTTGAGGGAGGAAAAGTGAACTTTTTCCTCTATACTATATACTTAAATAAATAGGAGAATCTCATCACCGTAGAGAGCCACGTCATCTATGGGTCCTGCAACCAAAGCTATTGTGCTGCAGTTGTAGCTGAAGTGTCAAGAGGCTGGCCAACCTCGCCGTCATTTCTGCCATGCCAACAGACGTCAAAATATATCTTCTAGAAAACTAATCAGTAGAGAGAGAATAAAGTAGAAACGCATGCATGATGCATATGATCAAGTGGATGAACAACTCAGGTGCTAATTAACAATTAAATAATCAATTTAACCCAACGGCTTCCGATCAAACGCGTCCAGATTTCCAATCCAATATAAACGATGTCCATTGATATGTTGCGCGTGGCTATGGTCTATGAACTGCAGCAACACATGCAAGATCATTTCCAAATCATCTTCGTGTCCTGAGCCTCTCCACGGAAGCAGCAGGTGCTTTGGTTTGGCGCCATTTGGGGAACAAACTCGATCAGTGCTGCTGCCAGTCGACGATGGTCGCTTATATTGGATGCCATCGAGTTGGCCGGAATTATAGTTTTATTTAAATATGATTGGATGGACAATGACATACTAGGTAAATGGGTAAAAAAAGATCAATTTGGGGTTACAATTGTTAATTTAAAACATGTATTCAATACTGGAGAAAAAATGTTAGATAAACCTTTTGTCTTGGCATCACAAGTTGTACAGGTTTACTATGTTAGAGAAGGTGCTGAATCAGATTGGTATGTTGTTGCCCAGTTAAAACGACACAATCTTTATGATATGGATGTAGACAATGAAATATGTAACTCAATGCCTAATTTGGATATAAATGTTAATCTTAGTGTTCTTTGTTGGTATTTCTTAACGCAAACAGAAATAATCTGCAAGCACACGAAGGTACTCTTGTAGCACTTCACCAGAAAATATTCAGGGTATCATATTTTTCACATGGAACAGAGATATTCTTCTAGTTAGTGAAAGGATCAAGATGCCCAAGAGGGGGGTGAATTGGGTTTTTCTAAACTTTTTGCAAAAATTAAATCCTAACAAGTCCAATTAACCCTTTGTGCCTAGAAGTGTGTTTAACTAAACTCAACCGCACAAAAGACCAACACTATGTCATATCTACTCTCCCATGGCAATTCAAATATAGATGGACAGTAAGTAAATTGTGGAATTGAATTGTTCAAAGGTAAATGCATAACCAAAGAGAGTAGAGATGACACGACGATCTATTTTCCGAGGTATCGAGGTGTCGGCACACCCCCTAGTCTTCGTTGGAGCACCCGCGCAAGGGTATCACTCACCCTTGATCCACGCAAGGATCAAGTGCTCACTATGAGCTGATTCTTCGCCACTCCGGCCCGGTGAATCGCTCACTACCGGTCACAAGCCTCCTTGGGTCATCCACAAGCCTCCGGATGATCACCAAGCTTCACGATCACCACCAAGCCGTCTAGGTGATGCCGATCACCAAGAGTAACAAGCTAGAACTCTCACTTGACCAAGACAAGACCAAAGAGATGGATGGATGCACACTTGCTACTCGATTCTCACTAGGAGGTCACTAATTCTCTCAATTAGCAATTCTCTCAACCTCACTAGGGCTCTTGCTCTTTCTCACACTCACAATGTGTTTCTCAGTAGAGGAAAGTGGCAAGAACACTCTAATGGAGGAGGGGGAGGAGTATAAATACTCCCCCCAATCGGTCATCCAAAAGAGCACTGGATAGGGCGTTTTTCGGGGGCATCAGATGCGCTGATGCTCTCGACCCAACGGTCAACTGTACCTTCTGTTAGACTGTTTAAAGGAGCATCGGACGCTGGGCAGCGTCCGATGCCATCGTATAGGACGCGTCCGATGCGATTCTGACCTCTTTGGAGCCTCTCTGCATGGACATCGAACGCTGGCCCTCAGCGTCTGATGTGCCCCTCAGAGCACACTCTCATGAACAGTGGCATTGCATCGTCCGATGTGACAACATCGGAGCGTCTGATGCCACCACGCCAGCACACTCAAGTCTGAGTGACATCGGACGCGCGTCCGATGCCACTAAGGCCAGCGTCCGATGCCCAAAACAGGGCCGAAACGACTTCGAATCGCGACGCTGCCTTAATGACTTTTCATCCTCACGACATAAGAGCTCTCTTTGAGCTACCTAGGGCTATGAAATAACAAGTGTGCAGCACATCTACCTCAATAGACTCATCTAGGTCAAGCTACTGATTCACGCTCCCCTTTATAGTACGGCCAAAGGAAAAAACAAAGACCTAAGACTACCTAAGTGTCCTGCAACACCATATGACACTTAGCCTAGTCTACCACCGTCTTCGTCGTCCGTCCTTTGAAAACCAAAACGATTTCCATCGCCAGGGGACATGAACTCCATATGCCCGTATCGTCGCCATTACCGTGACCTAACTCATCCCTGTTTCCGCAAAACACACGTTAGTCACAGTAATCTTGTGTTTCATCCAATCACCGAAACCCACTAGGGGCCAAGATGCGTTCAATCTCCCCCTTTTTTGTGATTGATGACAACACAACCTCGAGTATAGAGAGAAGAGGTTTTTAATTCATGACATGTATAAACTTGCAATAAATAAGAGAAAATGATTAGGGGCAAGCTCATACATATCATGCCAACATCCTGCACTCAACAAGTTAGAGTGAATAGTGCAAGAGAAAAAGAGCTCGAATACATAACAAGTGAGAATTAAGCGCAAGTAAACGAGCGAAATGAAATGACATGTCATATAAGATATCATAGCGAGCACATACATGTCATAAGGTCCATAGCACACATATATAACATAAACATAATGCAAAAGATGTGATATGCAAGAGCGTACGTGAAACATAACATATCAAAAGATCCAAATCCCTCTCACATCGCTCCCCCTATCGCTATACTCGATCACTCTCCCCCTTTGGCGTCAAGCACCAAACTAGGCTTCGGAGGTCGGAGGTGATGCAGACGAGTCAGGTGCAGTCTCCGGAGTACGCTGAGTGAGCTCAAACTGCTGTAGCAGCGCCTCGGAGTCTGACGAAGACGAGCCCGTAGCTTGCTGACCCTTAGGAGATGGAAGCTGCGGTGAAGCGGTCTGGGTCTGCTTTGGCTGTGCTGACTGCTCAAGCTGCTCGGTCGTCTCAGTCTGCTCAGTCTGCTGAGTAGCCTCTTTCTGCTCTAGAGCTATCGTAGTCTCGGTAGCGGTGTCAACCTGAGTACCGGAGTGCGGAAGCTCGGATATCGTGGATAACTCAGGCTGAACTACAGTAGTGGTCTCTGACTGGACAGGCTCGGTCGGCTCAGAGGACGCGATAGAGCTCAGTAAGGTATCGATAGTGGAAGTAACCGGAGCCGTCGACGTCGGAACTGGGCCCTGAAGATCTGGCATGGGAAACTCAGTGAGCTCACTGAAGCTGGCTGACAAGTCACGCGTCACTGTGGTGGTCGTCGCGAACAGAGACTCTGTCACACGTGGAGTGAAGCCAGTGTGAAGCAGACTGAACAGCAGAGCCCCTCCGGTGGAGTAGTGAAGCTGGTGAACTGGGAGGGACCAGGGCCAGAGAACTGCTGCTGCTGCTGTGGTGGAACAGGTGGCTGCCACTGAATCTGCTGCTGAGGTGGAGGCTGCTGCTAGTGCCACTGAGGAGGTCCGCTCATGATCCTCTCCATGAAGCTCAACGTCTGCTGCTGTAGAGCGTCTGACCGCTCCTGGGCCTGCTGCAGAGCAAGAGCCTATGCCTGAGCTAACCTCTGCTGCTCCTGTGCAAGACGCTGGACATCCTGAGTCACTGTCCTCTGCTGCTCCTCCATCCTGGATAGTATAGCTAGCAGCGGGGGTCGGAGGAGCCAGATGTCCTAGCCTCAGTGTCGTGTGAGCGTGGCTGAACGTGAGGCGGAAGGTGGTAGTCCTCGTCGGAGCTGTCGGTGGGGTCCTCGGCCACGAACGTGAAGGGTTACGAGGATGCTACACTAGCCTGAAAACAAAATTTTTTGATCCCATAAACTAGGAACTACTGCTAGTTATAGATCACAGGATTACCACTAGACGCGCAGATGCAGTGGAAGACGTCTCGGTGTAGACGTGCGCGTCGCAGCGATGTCGTGTAGTTGTTCACGTCCGTCCTTCACGTCTCCATGTGCAGTTCGTCCTTGTGCTCCAGATGCAGCACCTCCGAGGTATCCACACGTACAGGGAGGAAGCGTCGCGCCTCCAGACTGCTAGGTCTGCGAGGAGCAATACGTGCGGGCGTGCGGTGGGCGACGACTGTCTAATGACGTGGTGTCTAAACCCTGGCCGCCCCACCCCTCTATTTATAGGCGTCCCTAATGAGCCCGCCGACCTGGAGGCCCATTAGCAAACTCTAATCCTAGTCTGATTCGAGTCCAACTCGAATCAGGCTTCCAGCCCCTTAAGCGTGCGACCCTATGGGTTCACGCACACATAGACACGGCCCGAGTACTCCTACTCGCCCGATAGTTGACAGCGGCCTCTAGCAAGACGTGTCAACTCCTATGTACACGCAAAGATCGTATCAGACGAACCACCACGATCACATATACGTAATTCCCTTGCCACACAATATTTGGTCTAACTCATAGGTTAAAACTTAACCTAAGCACGACCATGCATTTTATGATCCAATCATTTGAGTGGTCCAGTGATATCTCTCTCTCATGAAGAGGGGCAGATCCCATCTTGATCGTCTATGTCTCATAGCATATTTCCTGACAAACCCGAAGACTATCTTTATAACTACCCTATTACGAAGTAGCGTTTGATAGTCCCTAAGTAAGTCGATTCATATCTTGAGTACATACCACAATCTCAGGTCTAAGGAGATAACGTACATGATGTGTAAAGAGATAATAAGAACATCTCATGCTAGGTCAGTCTAGCCCCATGTCATACATGTGCCCACATTATTAGTTTGACATCTCCATGTCTATGACTTGTGAAACATAGCCATCAACTAATACATGTGCTGATCTAATATTCATATGTGTTCTCACATGAACTCCGATCAGGTTCAACTGTTGACTAACCATACAAGTAAAAGAGTTTCACAGACAATTCACATAATTGTCTATCAATACAAGTTGTCTTTAATGGATATTCAATGAACATATAATAAATCATGGATACAGTAGAAATATCATCATCCCTATGATTACCTCTAGGGCATATTCCCAACAGTCTCCCACTTGCACTAGAGTTAATCTTTTAGATATCTATTACCCATAGACCTCACATGCGCCTCATGCATAGGCTGTGGAAGAGCTTTTGTCAAAGGATCTGCTACATTCAAATCTGTATGTATTTTGCACATCTTAATCTCATCTCTTCCAATGAACTCTCGAATGAGGTGAAATTTCTGTAGTACATGTTTGTTCTTCTGGTGATTCCTTGGCTCCTTAGCCTGTGCAATCGCCCCATTGTTATCACAATGTAGAGAAAATGGGCTGGACGCATTTGGAAACACACCAAGATCAATGAGGAACCTCCTCATCCAAACACCTTCCTTTGCAGCTCCACTAGCTGCAATGTACTCGACTTCTGCTATAGAATCGGACACGGTCTCCTGCTTGGAACTTTTCCAACTGACTGCACCACCATTTATTGTGAACACAAAACCTGATTGAGATTGTAAATCATCTGTGTCAGTTTGGAAGCTAGCATCGGTGTAACCATTTACAATGAGCTCCTCCTCACCTCTATAGATGAGGAACACATCTTTAGTCCTTCTCAAGTACTTAAGGATGTTTTTAACAAGTGTCCAGTGACTCTCACCTGGATTAGCTTGATATCTGCTCGCAACACTTAGAGCATATGAGACATCCGGGCGTGTACATATCATGGCATACATGATGGAACCAATAGCCGAAGCATATGGAACCTTACTCATGCGCTCTCGCTCATCAGATGTTGAAGGACACTGTTTCTCGCTAAAGCGCATGCCATGTGACATAGGCAAGAACCCTTTCTTGGACTGTTCCATATTGAACCGCTTCAACACCTTGTCAATGTACGAATCTTGGCTTAATCCTATTAGCCTCTTTGACCTATCTCTATAGATCTTAATACCCATAATATATGTTGCTTCTCCTAAATCCTTAAAATAGAAAAACTATTATTCAGTGAAGTCTTTACGGTTTGCAACATTGGAATGACATTCCTAATCAACAGTATGTCATCTACATACAAGATTAGAAACACAACAGCGCTCCCACTTTCCTTCTTGTAAACACAAGGTTCTTCTTCACTTTGACGGAAGCCAAACCCTTTGACCACCTCATCAAAATGAATATTCCAACTCCGAGATGCTTGCTTTAATCCATAAATAGATTTCTTAAGCTTGCATATTTTTCCAGCATTGCTAGGATCAACAAAACCTTCGGGCTGTATCATATACACGTCCTCTTCCAAATTTCCATTTAGAAAGGTTGTTTTAACATCCATCTGCCATATCTCATAGTCATAATAGGCAACAATTGCTAGAATGATCCGGATAGATTTAAGCATCGCTACCGGCGAGAAAGTCTCGTCATAGTCAACTCCTTGAACTTGTCGAAAACCTTTTGCGACAAGTCGAGCTTTATAAACTTGGACGTTTCCATCCATATCCTTTTCTTTTTATAGATCCATTTGCACTCTATGGGTCTTATGCCATCAGAAGGGTCAACCAAGTTCCAAACTTGATTGGCTCCCATGGAATCTATCTCGGATCTCATGGCACTATGCCATTTTTCGGAATCAGGGTCCATCATTGCCTCGGCATAAGTTGCAGGTTCGTCATCGTCTAACAATAACACATCCCCACGCAACTCATGGATTCTTGCCGACCTTCGCTGTTGGTGCGGGGTGTCTGTTGCCACAGGTAGCTCAACTTGTTCTGCTACATTAGCATCACTCGTGGAGTCAATCCTTGTTGGCTCATCTTGAACTTCTTCAAGATACACCTTCTGCCCTCTCTTGTCTCTTTTGAGAAACTCTTTCTCCAAGAAAACACTGTTTCGAGCAACAAACACTTTGCCCTCTGAGCGGTTGTAGAAGTAATACCCTAAAGTTTCCTTTGGGCATCCCACGAAGAAGCTCTTGTCCGACTTGGGTGTTAGTTTATCTGATATAAGTCGTTTGACATAAACTTCACAACCCCAAATCTTTAGAAAAGACAAACTAGGACTCTTACCAGTGCACATCTCATATGGTGTCTTAACTACAGACTTAGACGGTACCCTGTTTAATGTGAAAGCGGTTGTTTCTAGAGCATATCCCCAAAATGATAATGGAAGGTCCGACTAGCTCATCATAGACTGAACCATGTCTAACAGA
This sequence comes from Coix lacryma-jobi var. lacryma-jobi, assembly GCA_009763385.1. Classification (NCBI taxonomy): domain Eukaryota; kingdom Viridiplantae; phylum Streptophyta; class Magnoliopsida; order Poales; family Poaceae; genus Coix; species Coix lacryma-jobi. Next base: position 28,700,767 of record CM019831.1, read on the forward strand.
GTCCGATTATGTCGCTCAGATACGCCGTTTCTCTGAGGCGTTCCGGGTGGCGTAAGTTGTCGAACAGTTTCGCAACTCTTCAGATGATTGCTAAACTCGTGGCTCAAATATTCGCCTCCACGATCAGATCGCAAGACCTTAGTTTTCTTGCCACGTTGATGCCCTACCTCATTCTAAAATTCTTTGAACTTTTCAAATGTCTCAGACTTATGCTTCATCAGATAGACATAGCCATATCTACTAAAATCATCACTGAAGGTTATGAAGTATTGGAATCCGCCTCTAGCTGTCGTACTCATTGGTCCGCATACATCAGTATGTACAAGTTCCAATAAGTCAGATGCCCTCTTAGGAAATCCTGTGAAAGGCAACTTGGTCATCTTGCCCAGCAAGCAAGCCTCACATGTCTCGTATGATTCAAAATCAAACGAAGTTAGAAACCCATCGGCATGGAGCCTCTTCATGTGATTCTCACTTATATGACCCAAACGACAATGCCACATATAGGTAGGACTTAACTCATTAAGTCGAGGCCTTTTAGCAGTTACATTATAGATAGACATAGGTGCATCATCAAGATTTAAAATAAACAACCCATTCACAATGGATGCAAAAGCCACAAACATATCATTCTTAGAGATCACACAACCATTGTATTTACTCGCAAATGAATAACCATCCTTCATCAAACATAAAGGTGACACAATGTTTCGACTTAAACTTGGAACAAAATAACAATTATTTAACTCCAAAATAAAATCCTGATGGGAGGTGTAGTTGCATCGTCCCGACGTTCAACGCAGCAATTCTTGCATTATTGCCCATGCGGAAATCAACCTCCCCTTTTCCAACGCTTCTACTTCTTATCATTCCCTGCATCGTATTGCAAATATGAGCAACCGAGCCGGTATCAAATACCCAAGAATTAATATATATAAGAGTTACCGAGGAAAATATCGGTAACATAAACAACAAGTGTATGAGCAGCGGGAGTACCTTTACCACCATCATCCTTCTTCAAGGATGCTAAGTACACCTTGCAGTTTCTCTTACAGTGACATTTCCCCTTACAGTGGAAGCACTCAGAATCAGGAGTTGGTCCAGCAGCGTCAGGCGCAGGAGGGTTTGGCTTAGAGATCACATCTTTGGCCTTTCCCTTGCCCTTCCTATTCTTCCAAAAGTTGCCCTTCCTTTTAAAGTTAGGCTTGTTTTAGATTGCCATCACATGGCTGCTGCCAGCACCTTTCTTGATGTCTGCCTCTGCTGTCTTAAGCATGCCACACAACTCATTCAAGCCCCTCTCCGCACCATGCATATGGTAGTTCGAGATGAAGTTTCCATAGCTAGGTGGGAGAGAAGAGAGAATGAAATCAGTGGCCAACTCTGGACCAATTGGGAAGCCTAGCTTCTCCAACCTCTGTGTGTAACCAACCATCTTGATTACGTGTGGCCCAACTGCTGCACCCTCTGCTAGCTTAGTCTCAGCAAGAGACTTAGAGACATTGAACCTTTCAGTCCTAGCCTGGGTCTAGAACATCTCATCCAGCGCCACGATCATATCATAGGCTGTATGGTTATTATCAAACAGCATCTGCAGATCTGGTTCCATGCAAGCAAGCATCAGGCATCCCACTTCAAGATCAGCATAACATGCTTTCTTGTAAGCGGTTTTCTCAGCAGCAGGTGCATTATCAGTAGGTTCCTCTAGTAATGGGGTGTCTAGAATATCTTCCTTTTCTCAGCCCTGAGAACAATTCTCAGGTTGCAGATCCAATCCGCATAGTTTGTTCCATTCAACTTATCTTTCTCAAGTATCGAACGTAAAGTAAATGATTGAGGTGCGGGTGCCATTTATCTACAACAAAAGTAAATGCAAAATACTAAGACAATGTATCCAAGACAGAGTAAATGATATTAAAACTTTAATAAAATCTACTCCCACTAAGATCAATATTCCTCTATTGAATCTTAGTCATTCAAGACCCAAACTAACAAGTCTACTAGTGAGCTTTAGCATCACCGCTAGTGGACATGGTAGATCGGTAAGCAACTCTTTGCTAATCATATCACATATGACTCTTGTTGTTGGCTAGCATCTCTATGCGTGCTCAACTCCTTATGCTTCAAGGTCCCTAACCGTTAGGATGACCTTGTTCAAGCAACCAACCCTTCTGCAGTAAGTATCCGATACGAACCTGCCTAGTCAAGGAAAATTAGTGACACCCTAATATCATAGGCGCGCCACCAATTGTACAAGACATATGACAGTGCAAGGTTTGGGGAAGCATATGACTTGAACATTACTAAGGGATCGTTCTACACTTTCACTACCGCATGTAGACAATAAACATGAATCGCATGTGAAAGTAGAACCTAATAAGAGAATAGCATCAACACAGATATGACTTGGTATAGCCCAGTGTCCATTTGGATATCTCCATCTCCGCCAATTTGTTCACCATGATGATCTCCATCTACATGGTGCATGTACGCCATCCTCCAGTGATGAATCCACCAAGACTAGCTACAACTAGCGTAATTAATAAAGTAATTACATAGTCGCAAGTAGGATCATCACAATTTGGCACGCAGGCCATTACATCAAATTGATGACAATATCTATGTGGCTCCTGCCATATTGTCATGTTACATGACGTGCAAGCCATGAATCAATTACATACATGCATCACATACACATAAGGGCTATACCAGTCATCAATTCCTGCAAAACAGAGTTAAACGTTCCCGACATCTAATCTTGAATCGCAGAAAACATAATTTTCCCGGCCTTTTTTCGCAAATCTAAATTCAACAAAACCGGCTAAATCGAATGTAAAATTTTCTGTAGATCGATTTTTGTTTAAATATCATCTCAATCCGAGGTCTATGCAAAAGTTATGGCCGTTTTACTGAACAACGCTCCTTTTGCAGATTTCCTCATGCTGACGCACATCTCATGCACGCGGTTCTTGACCGAGATTCAATTCGATCAATCTGATTGATCCCCATCTTGCCATGATTGGATTTACATGTATCACTTAACTCCGATGGCGGAATTCCGACCGGTAGGAGTAGATCATTACATGACCAACACGGCAAGATCACGAATCAAGATCAGAAACTGATCTACAACCGCGCATATCTCTATATGCACACAACCGAATCTATAACGAGGCGGTAACGACTTTGATAACACTAAAGGGTTACGAGGATGCTACACTAGCCTGAAAACAAAATTTTTTGACCCCATAAACTAGGAACTACTGCTAGTTATAGATCACGGGATTACCACTAGACGCGCAGATGCAGCGGAAGACGTCTCGGTGTAGATGTGCGCGTCGCAGCGATGCCGTGTAGTTGTTCACGTCCGTCCTTCACGTCTCCACGTGCAGTTCGTCCTTGTGCTCCAAATGCAGCACCTCCGAGGTATCCACAGTACAGGGACGAAGCATCGTGGCCTCCAGACTACTAGGTCTGCGAGGAGCAATACGTGCGAGCGTGGGGTGGGTGATGGCTATCTAATGACGTGGTTTCTAAACCCTGGCCGCCCCACCCCTCTATTTATAGGCGTCCCTAATGAGCCCGCCGACCTAGAGGACCATTAGCAAACCCTAATCTCGGTCTGATTCGAGTCCAACTCGAATCAGGCTTCCATCCCCTTAAGCGTGCGACCCTATGGGTTCAGGCACACATAGACACGGCCCGAGTACTCCTACTCGCCCGATAGTTGACAGCGGCCTCTAGCAAGACGTGTCAACTCCTATGTACACGCAAAGATCATATCAGACGAACCACCACGATCACATATACTTAATTCCCTTGCCACACAATATTTGGTCCAACTCATAGGTTAACACTTAACCTAAGCACGACCATGCATTTTATGATCCAATCATTTGAGTGGTCCAGTGATATCTCTCTCTCGTGGAGAGGGACAAATCCCATCTTGATCGTCTATGTCTCACAGCATATTTCCTGACAAACCCGAAGACTATCTTTATAACTACCCTGTTACGAAGTAGGTTTGATAGTCCCTAAGTAAGTCGATTCATATCTTGAGTACATACCACAATCTCAGGTCTAAGGACATAACATACATGATGTGTAAAGAGATAATAAGAACATCTCATGCTGGGTCAGTCCAGCCCCATGTCATACATGTTCCCACATTATTAGTTCGACATCTCCATGTCTATGACTTGTGAAACATAGCCATCAACTAATACATGTGCTGATCTAATATTCATATGTGTCCTCACATGAACTCCGATCAGGGACAACTGTTGAATAACCATACACGTAAAAGAGTTTCACAGACAATTCACATAATTGCCAATTAATACAAGTTGTCTTTAATGGATATTCAATGCACATATAATAAATCATGGATACAGTAGAAATATCATCATCCCTATGATTACCTCTAGGGCATATTCCCAACAGAACATGTCCTCACCCTCTAAGTCAGCGAGCTCCTGCTCTGCGAGGGCTCTCACAGCCTCGTCCTGCTCCTGTGCTGACTCGGGCACCTTTGGACGTCGTCTGGAGCTCGACGGTGCCTCCTGCCGCTGCCTGCGATCCCGACCGTGTCCCAAAAGCTGACTCATGTTATATGTGGGGAACACGATCGCTGAGCTAGTGAGCGACTATCCTGGGCGAGACCCTGTCATGACTGCTACCTTCCACAAAATGTAGGAGACCCAGTGTGCATACGCTAACTGCCTCCGGGCCTTGATGCCCTCTGCCACAGTGTCCTCCATTGTAACACCTCAGGTGTTTACATGAATAAAATATTGACATGCCATCATAAGCATTCCATTCCATAGCATCATATGCTAGCTCACTTGAGATGCATTCACTAAAAAGAGTTTAATTCCTAATGTGTGAGCATTTTGTTATTGCTTGGGAGGTAGCTCAAAATCCTATTTTGGAATGTCATTATGAAGTAACTTGTGTTCATTCCCTTCTGACTAGCGTCATGTAAAGGCATGAATCCAGGTTCAACAATTCAAAAGGTTACCAAGTTTACTTAGCCTAAAAATGGGGAAATCATCAATTTCTATCTAAGTTAATTAACCCTTTCCAGTTAACTCAAAATCTGTGCTTATTTAGGGGCTGACCCTAAAAGCTTTTTAGTAGATCTTGAGAAGGGGTACAACTTTGGTATTCAAAGTTTTCAAAGTTTCTGTACAAAATTCTAAGTAATTTTGAATCTATTCAAACCCTGGAAATGGTCCCCTTTTGATTTTAAACTTGCATTTCAAAAACTATTTGAAATCTGAGTTTGAGGTTTACATAAAAGTTGTAGAGAATTTCAAAAGGAACATTTCATACATTGACCATTTTCCAAGTGCTATTGCAAAATCCAAAGTAATTTTGCTTCTACTACAAAACCCTAGTTCTGTCCCCTTTTCAAATTTCAATTTGAAATGGATTTGAACTGTTTTGATCCATTTGACTTATTTCCAGTTGAAATCAGCCATGGGGTGTTAAAGCAAAGTTGTACAACTTTTCAAACTCTACATTTCATATTTTGGCAAAACTTGAAGTATAGTTCAAATTTTTAGAAGTTTTTCAAAATTTCAGAAAGAGGGGGAGAGAGCAAGGAACAGTGCCGCAGGGGAATCGCCTGGAAGCTCGCCAGCGAGCTGCTCCGCCTGGGCCGCGCTCGCGCTGGGGCGCATGCGTCGCGCCAGCGAGCTGCTTGCTAGGTTCGCGCACAAGTTCTTCACGTCGCCGTCCTCCTCTTCAGCGTTATCGCCCTGCAGTCGCGTCGTGCTCCGTCTTTCTCCTCTGCTCGCTCGTCGCCGCCGCCGTCCCTCTGCTCAGCTACGCCGGCCACCTGAGCGCTTGTTCGTCCCGTTCAACCACGTCACCGTGTTCGCCTCGTTGTTGCGGAGCCGTAGAGCTAGGTCGTAGCCTCGCTCGCCCCCGCAGCCGCCCGGCGTGGTCGTCTTCTTCATCTCCGGTTCCGAACACCACCATCGACGCCGCCACCGTGGTCAGCAAGCTCGGAGCCCTATCATCCTCCCCTGAGCCTCGTTCTCTCTTTCTTATCTGTTCCTGATGCTCTAACCCCAGGTCGTTGACCTTATCTCCCTCTATCTCGGCTGGAACAGGTCATCGCCGTCGAGCCGCACCGCTGAGATCCGCCGCCGTCGTCGTCATCACCGTTCGGAACCGCGTCATCTTCGGAGACCTAGTCCGCTAGAGTCGTGGTGAGCCCCTGGTGCTGATGCGCACGTCCATAGCCTTAGTAGAGCTCTCAGTTGGCCGGCGTGTCGTCGCCGTGCCGCCGCGTCCGCCTGTGTCGTCGTCGGGGTAGAGAGAGAGGTCGAGTGAGGGAGTTTGAGGGTTCAGCAAGGCCGTGAGGTGAAGGGGAAGGCGTTGAGCTAGTTGGTTTGGCCGGAGAAGGTCACGTTGCTCCGGCGTGTGCGAGCCGAGCTCGCCGCCGGCAGCCTTGGCGTCGGGGACGTGTCGACGAGAATTCGACTAAACCCGAGGGCCTAAGTGCAAAGTCCTAGACTCAGAGGAATAGTGCCCAATAGTGTCAAGGGCTTGGTTGTAGTTTTGTTAAAAGCCGAAGGGCTTTTCTGCAAGATCGGCCGTGCAGGCGCGGGCCGGCCCGAAGTTGGGCCGCCTTGCGCGTGGGATGGGCCGAGTGGGCCAGTTTCGGCCCATTGGGGTTTTTGTTTTTTTAAACGTTTTAATCGTTTTTCCTGATATGTGCATGCTAATGCTGATTTTGTTTTTTTTTGTATGAATTAATCTGTTGAGCCAAAAATTATGAAAATTTTGTGCATGTTCTATGAAAGTGTAGTTTTTATGAAAAATATAATATGTACATGTTTCTGTATTTTGTTTTACAGTAAAAATTATGCCTCTTAATTCTTAAATAAGCCTTCAATGATTTTTATAAAATCAAGTTTAACTCCAAAAATGCTGAAATTTATTTTGTGCACTCTTTAAATCATAACCAATTTGTGTACCAAGTTGGAACTAATTTGAACATAGTTAGCTGCACAACTTATTTTCGGCTAATAAAATTGCTTTCTTTATGATTAAATAATGTTATAAAACATAAAACCCAAGTTCTTTTGAGTAGTTTTAAAAGGTTAAGATAAGTGAATTATCTTGATCTGCTGCTTGATGTAGGTAAGAGTCACTCATTGTAACCATGTATGTTTATATAAGTTAGTTTTGTTGGTTTGCAACTTTACTGTGGAGGCAAGTTGTTGCAAGTCAAGTGTAAATTTCCATCTTTACCATGATCATAACATGAGCATCTCATCAAGCATGCATTCCTTTATCGTGTAGCTTCTGAAGTAAGCGAGTGCCCGGACGAGGTTGATCCAGAAGGTTCAGAGTGTCTAGTTGACCCAAGTTATCAGGAGTTCCAGACTCTTCCGATCAGCGAAGGCAAGCCCCGGTTCATTTAACCTTTTTCCTTGGTTTTACAATTACACTTACTCTTGATAACCTGATGCATTAAATGTTTATCAAATAAATGCTTTAAACCTATTGATGCATGACCAACCTTGATATCGATATATCATTCCTTGCTACCTGCCTTAAGCCAAAGATAGAAATGCTTAGCCTTGCTTTATAAAGTTTTTGATAAATGCTTTTGATACTTATCGTTTTGGGAATGATATTGAGAAAGAATGATGGTTAAGGCCAGACGGGCACCTGCATCAATCCTTGGATTAGGTGTAGGGTAACCCGGATGTGTCGAAATAGGATAACCGTTGTTGGCCTGCTAGATTGAGAAACTGTGAAGTACCGATCATATGCTACGGTAAGCCCTGCCTTGGTGGTTCTTAAATGAGAACGGCTAATCGCGCACTGGGAGTGGAGAGATGGCGGGAGTACTAGCTACCCTCGTGGGTCGAAGTCCCGGATTGGAGGTGTACGAGTACTCTCGGGTGGCGCGGACCCGGTCTTGTTTGGAGGATCCGAGGTTGGGGTTGGTATATGTGTGATCACGGGTCTACATATATCGTATGATCGTGGAAAACTACCAGATCTGGTTGAATCGATTCGAATCGTCGTGCTCCTCGGTTAAGGAGACTCAATCTTTCGACCCGCACCGTAGAATGAAAATGGAACTAGTTTATGAAAGAATGATGATGACTTTTCACTAATGTTCACTTTCAGTTTCGACCAAATACTTAAATGATTAAGTAAAATTTGGATCTAGAACTACTTTAGTAAGCTTTTATGCAAATGAAAAATACTGTTGAGCCTACCCAAGCCCGCATATCTGTTCCTTCTCTCCTCGTGTCGGGTCAGCCTTGTTGAGTACCTTCGTACTCAGGGTTTGTTAATTCCCTGATGCAGGTGGCGTTCACGAGCAGCCCTGTTTTGAGGCTTGTTGCGTGACAGTCGTTGAGGAGGACTTGTCCGGGGAGGAGTAATGAAACCCTTAGGCGGGGTTGTTTGTGTGATATACAGTTTTATTAATGCTACCTCCACTATTTAGAACAAAGTTTGAAACTATGGTTTGTAATAATGACATAAGTTTGAACATCTGGCTTGTAAAACTTATGGTGTAATACTTCCGCTCTTTTATCTCCGATGTTTATTATTTGTGAAATGTTGTAATACTGCAATGACTCTTGCAATGATCCTGGGAAGGTAAGGAAACATGGATGAGTCGGGTTACCCGATGACACGTGATGGGTCTTTTGGGCTATTGGGGCATAGTATATGACTGTCCGAGGTCTGTAGGACAAGGACAAGTATACGTGGGCCTTAATAATCCAGGAGGTTCCGTCACATCCATCTCACAGATAATCACATCCAACATGTCGAACTCCTGCTGCCGAATCAGATAAGCAAGCAACCATAGCTGGAGTTGGGACATACCCTCTCTGAAGCCAACCCGAGGTAACAGAGTACGCTGAAGGACCTCGTGGAGGATCCGAGCGGTAGGAGTAAGATCCTTAGGCGCTCGGCTCGAACCGTCCCTGAAAGGCTCTCTGAAGCACAGGCGCACCAAGTCAGTAGTAGGCTGCTCTCCGCCGTGAGGGCGTCTAGGTGGCTCTGTCTGGCCGTAGCAAAGGTCGTGGATCTGGGTCTGTGAGTGGTGAAGTCCGAACCAATTTCGGATCTCTGACACAAACAGCCTGTAGTGCTCCCCTCCAAAAGCAAACTCAATCGTCTCACGGTCCGGGTGCACCCACAGCGAGGCGTAGAACTGGAAGACCCAATCCTCTATATAGGAGCCAGACCGCCCTAGAGGGTCTGCCAAACCAGGTAGCTATGTGAGGACGGGGTGGAGCTGCTCTGCTGCTGAAACCAAGGCCTCCAAAGTGCAAACACGCTGGGAACGTAGACTGATCCGACGTTCCTTAACCCCCGGTAAAAATACTCCCGCAACACTGTATAGAAATCTGGACTAGCCTGCTGCTGCCTCTCCCTAGGAAACCACTGCTCCACTGGTACCAGCCGTAGAGTCTGAATCTGCGAATAGATGGCAACCGGGGGTTCCAGTCGCGGGATCAGCGGCGGCGCACGCCTCGATGGAGCACGTGCACCCCACATAGGGACGTCAGGTCGGGGTGGCACCTCGGTCCTGCGACGGGACGACCGGTGCCTGGGCACCTCCTCAGGGACCTCCTCCTTAGCCTCAGCCTCAGCCTCAGCCTCCTCTGGTGTCTCGGCCTCTGCCTGGCCCTACTAAGAACTTTGTGGCTCAACACCAGGAGCGGTGAATGTGGTACGACGACCGGCGGCCATAAGAGTGCCAGTCGGTGAGCCATGCTGATGCTCAACCTCCTCTACTGCTCGCCTCTTCTCAGGGGATAGCTGATCCTGAATCCGCAAGCCGCCACCATGGCCTCCCCTCTCAGCACGCTCTGCGGCGTCTGCAACTGCACGGGCCTGATCGGCCTCTCGCTCGGCCCTGGAGCGCTTCCTGCGCATGAGAAGCTTCCCCTTCCCGGGTCGTTGACCGAAAGGAGGAGGACGGGGAGGAGAGTCCTTCGAAGCACCACCAACGTTCTTGCAGCGCATGGCTGACAAGAACTGAGAACAACTGCCGCTGAAAAGAGCTGAACTATCACTGAAAGTACAACTGCCACTGACACTCGCGAGGCTTGGCCTCGATCCTTACCCATGGGCTTGGCCCCAGGTTCACTGTCACTAACCAACTGCCAAACTGTCAACTGACACCGACTCGCTGCAGAGAATAGAGAGATATATATAAGAAACATATACGCTAGAGACGAGAAGAGCCTATGGAAGCAAAGCATATAGGATAAGAAAGGAATAGGCTTCGCTACCTGATGAACGATGAACCGAACCCAAGCAAGAGGTAAGAACTGACGTTCAGGCACCCACGAATCACGCCAAGGTGAACTGCACGAGATTTAGGCGAATGTGGGGTCAAAAATAGTGAGAACGGGCTTAGGAGCATTTTGTCGAACACTTGAAGGGCATGGAGTATGGAAGGGGGTTGGTTGCTCACTGTGTTGGATTCGGACCGAAGAAGGCGGTCGCCGGTGATGGAGAGGATGAGAACCAAGGCCACCGAGAATAAGGACGTTGCTCCGGCGACCTACGGTGAGCTAGAACGCGAACTCCGGCGAGGGGTAAAGACAACTCCGGGGTGCCCGTGCGGTGGCTTGGCGAGGATGGCGGCTCCGACGACTGGGCGCCGCGGCGAGCGGGCGCGACGCTGGCGGACGGGTGAGCGCAGCGAGGCGAGCGAGGTGGGGCGAGAACGGCGGCCGAAGCTAGGGTGAGGGTGCTCGGGGGCGCAGCGGTGGTTTCGGGCTGGCGAAGGATGAAGAAGCGATGACGTGTGAGGCCAAACAGTCAGTTAGAGGAACGACCCGCGCCGCTTAAAGGGGCATCGGACGCGCCGATGGAATCACATCGGACGCTCCGATGTCCACTCAGAGAGCTCCAAAATCGCCCAAATCACATCGGACGCATCCTTTGCCTTGGCATCGGACGCTGAGCAGCGTCCGATGGAGCCTCAGACGCGCCGATGGGGACACATCAGACGCGACGCCAACACTGTTCCAGTCGGAGCTGTCTACAGTGGGGGCATCGGACGCTGGGGCCAGCGTCCGATGCTGCATTTTGGGCAGTTTCGAAGATCTTCGTTGCGGCTCCCTCTCCCAACCAAGTTCCAACTCAAATAAGAGGCAAATGAACACCAGTTGGAATCTAGTATGAGCAACCTCGCATAAACCCTCAATTTTAGAAATATTTTGCCATAGGCTACATGTTTTAGTGAAAATAGGCAATAAAACCCAAGGAGACAACATGTGGCCACCAAAACTATGGGTCTCAACCATTAGGAGCCTCAAACGCTCCCCCTAGCGGTGGACGAACACAGCGGTTGCTCAAACTTAACCGAAAAGAAACGACAAACAACAAGCATGCATATGCAATGCAATACGGAATTTGAATCTAGGTTGCTTGTCAAGTTTGCTCATGGGTAAGCTTCTTCACACGCTTTTTAGGGCGGTTATCTTAACCACGCCTGACAAGCCTATGTGCATAGCATAATTGAGACATGGAATATTATACAATGCAATGCAAAGACAACCCCCTTTCACTTTTTGACAAAGTTACTTAGATCAAGCACATTAAGCTCACTTCTCAATCTACAAAGGGTGTTCTCATCTAGGGTTTTTTAAGATATCCGCCAAATGATCTTCGGTTCTAACTCCCTCTAAGGATATATGTTTCTTTATGAAACATGGTCTTAGAAAGTGATGGCGAATATCTATGTGCTTTGTGTGAGAGTGTTTAACCGGGTTGTTAGCAAGCTTAACCGCGCTCTCATTGTCACACAACAACGGTACCCTTTCAAGAACTACACCATAGTCTAAAAGGGTTTGTTTCATGTAAAGGGTTTGTGCACAACAAGCTCCAGTGGCTATGTATTCTGCCTCGGCGGTGAAGGACCGAGAAAGCACAAGCAAGGCGACCAGGGGGGGGGGGGTGAATGGGAGCTCAAAAATTTCTTTCGAAACTTTGGCCAAATGTCCCAAAATCAACCCCCGAAAGCTATGACCGTAACCGTGATGCCTTCGACCCTTGGAAGAGGGTGGATGATCCCTAGGATCACAGCGAGGCACCACAAAGCAATAGCTAACCAAATGCCGAAAGCACCGAGACAAGTTCGACCCTTAAAACCAAGTCCCGAACGTAGATTGACGGCTACGTCGAGAAACTCCTAAATACCTATGCTAACAAGTAGCAAAGATACCTAGAGAGGTTCCTTGATCAACTCTAGGGCCAAACGGGAAGTCCGGAAACCAAGCGAGCAAGTCGGGAGAGCAAATGCACCAAAATGCAACCGTCAGGCAAGTCCCGGACTGTCCGGCAGTATGGTCGTGGACTGTCTGCCCAGTGGCAGACTATCCGGGCTCAGGTCGCGGACTGTCCGCCGGCCAAAAGAGCAAAACCGCAGTGCTGCTGTAAGTCCCCTGGACGTTCCCGGACTGTCCGCGAAAACCAACGGCAGACTGTCCGCCGGTCAAAAGAAGACAAGACAGCCGAAGAACACGGCCACTGATCTGGCTCGTCCCCGACGCGCGGACTGTCCGCGCCTGGGGTGGCGGACTGTCCGCCAACACCCAGTGAGGGCGATTTCGGTCACCCTTCACCCAAATCTCCTCCAAATCGAACCAAATCAAAATCCCACATTCCCAAACTTGGAGAAGATGATCACGAGGTAGTTAGGAGACTATCCCCAAGAAATCATCCGCTCAAATTGATTCAATCACCGGGAAATCGAAAGGGAAAGATCAAGAACGAAAAAGCGCCACGAAAACAAAATCAACCCGATCTACTTGTTCGTGAGGAGTTAGATGAATCCTTGGTGGAAATGATCTCCTTTCAAAAACGAACAAGTTGATTCAAACGGATTTTGCAAAGACGCAGCAGTAGAGAAGGAGATCGAGTGACGGGAAAATCGCGGAGAGACGAAGAAAAGAACAAGAAGCGAAGAACACGAATCAAAACGCGAATCAACACATCGATCTGCAACCGTGTGGCTACCACACGCTACAACAGTGAGGTTACGGCCTCACTTCCTCAAAATCTCCAGTACACAGAGGTATGGTTCTCTGCGGATCTCAGCTAGCTACAGCAGGGGATTGGGAGAGCAGGAAACCCTAGAAGCAAAGAGCAAATGACTGAGATGGGAAGGGAGGAGGGTGTCTCCCTCTACTTATCCTAATTTCTAATTCCTACTCTACCCCTCAACTAATTACAGAGCGAACCAGCTAAACCCTAGGGTATTCTGGACCAACTCAAGGTAGGTGGTGATCCGACGGCCACGCCCACACAACTCGTAGCGTTGCCTCGACGCAACCTCCTGATTGCCGCCACGTGCCGCCCTCGCTCTGCACCCCCGGTTTTGTGGCCCAAACCGGGAAACCAGCCTTTCCAGCCAACCCCCGGTTTTGAGGCCCAAACCGGGAAACCAGCCGACCGTCACCTGAGTTTTGTGGCCCAAACTCAGCAAACCCGCAGCACCCAGGTTTTGAGGCTCAACACAACTAGCAGAGAAAGCTCGATAGCAAAACCTTACGGCCAACAGGAAGCAGCAAAAACCCCCTTGAATAGTGCAAACAACCAGGAAAGCTCCCCCTTAGTTGAACATGGGAGGCTTATGATTTGCAATTTCTCCCCCTTAGTTGAAAATGCACCATGAAGAAAAGAACTCTCCTCCTTAGAAAATGCACCGTCAAAAGTGCCAACACGCAGATTTCTGCCCTTTCAAAATGCATATGAGTCAAAATGCAAGTTAGCAGCTTCAGGAGTATAATCAAGAGAGTGCAAAGATGCTCTACACAGTTCCGATCCGATGACGCATAAAATGCACAGAATGCTAGCAAAGGCTCAAACTGATCACTAAATATGATATATGAACATGAGAGCAAAATGAGCAATTTTCAGCCGAAAGGTATTCACCATCAAAATAGCACAGATCATGTATAGATAGGAAGTCAAAACAAGTGCTAAACATGTATACAAGGTGAACTACCCCTAGCACAGTTCAATCATCATGCTCTAGAATGAAACATAGACTTGTGTATCCAAACTTTATCGGAGTTGCAACGGTTAAATTACACAAGTTAAGTTTTCAGCATATGATTGCGAGAGGTTGAGAGCTTGTTATTGCCTAACTTTCCAACTGTGCGAAGCCTATGCAGAAGCAATCAAAAGCTTAAAGCATCAGTTTCAGTCATACACTACACAGCTCAAGTTTAACTCAAAGTGCAATGAGAAACAGTCTCGAAACTGTGAGGTGCTAACAAGCAATCCCATCTCGATCTTTTCAATTCACTTAACTTGGTTCAGATTTTAAACAGAATATGAACATACCAAGCAAGTGAATGACTCAGAACTAGAGACATAGCAATCTAGCATATATGAAAAGCATAAGTGACTTCAACACATTCTACACATGCTAGTTGCACATCTCAATGGTGAACATTTGCAAGTTTTTAAGTTCATTAAGCAAATTCACCATTCATAAAACAGCTCTGCTCACAACATGTATCAGTGATCAGAAAGAGCATAAGCTACAACATCATCACAAAGCATCGGAGCAAAGACTACACTGAGCATAATTACATTCTAAAGACGATACACATGAAGCTCAGAATGTAACAGCGTATGCTGAAATGCAAAGATGCATGAAGAAGAAAGAGAAGATAACAACTGAAAAACACAAAGTCAGTGTATCATACAAGAGCCAAAATGTTTCCCCCATCTAAAAGGGGAAACACACACCAAGCTCACCTCTCAACCGATTAAAAGTTGATTGGTCCAAAGGCTTGGTGAAAATATCAGCCAACTGATGATGAGTATCGACATGGCGAAGGTCGATATCACCCTTCTCATAGTGGTCTTGCAGAAAATGAAAGCGCACATCAATGTGTTTGGTCTTCGAGTGCAGCACGGGGTTCTTAGCAACGCTAATCGCACTCGTGCTGTCACAAAGCAAAGGGACACGAGAAAAGCTCAGACCAAAATCACGCAAAGTGGCCATCATCCAGAGTAACTGGGAACAACAGCTAGCCGCAGCAACATACTCAGCCTCCGTGGTAGACTGGGCGACACTAGACTGCTTGCGAGAAGACCACGAAACAAGAGAAGAACCAATAAACTGGCAAGTCCCAGAAGTGGACTTGCGCTCAATTCGGCAACCAGCAAAATCGGCATCGGAATAACCGCAAAGGGAAAGGATGGAGGAAGCAGAATACCAAATCCCAAATTCTGGAGTGAAGGATAAGTACCTCATAATGCGCTTGACTGCCTAACGATGAGAGGTGCGCGGCGACGACTGAAATCGCACGCAAAGACACACCGCGAACTGAATGTCCGGGCGTGTCGCCGTCAGGTACAGCAGCGACCCGATCATACTCTGGTACTCCTTCTGGTCCACAGCTTCTCCATCCTTGTCCGCATCCAGGGCCGTCGTGGTCGACGTGGGTGTTGGAAGAGGCTTGGCCTCACCCATATCGAACTTCTTCAGAATGTCTCTGGTATACTTACCCTGGTGCACAAACGTTCCCTCTCGAGACTGCTTTATTTGCAATCCGAGGAAAAACGTCAACTCGCCCATCATGCTCATCTCAAATTCCCTGCTCATAGTATCTGCAAACTTGGCAACCAAAGCGTGAGAAGAACCACCGAAAATGATATCATCCACGTAAAATGGACCAAGAGTGTATCAGTGCCTTGCTTGAGGAGAGGAGAAAGAGCGTTTTATCTACACATCCCATTTTAAAACCCTTAGCAAGCAAAAAGGTTTTCAACCTATCATACCAGGCTCTAGGGGCTTGTTTCAAACCATACAAAGCTTTGTGAAGTTTAAAACATGGTTTGGAAACTTAGGATTTTCGAAACCGGGGGGTTGTCTAACATACACCTCCTCTTCTATGTAGTCGTTTAAGAAGGCACTCTTGACATCCATTTGAAAAAGTTTGAAACCTTTGGATGCAGCAAAAGCCAAGAGTATCCTAATTGCCTCCAAACGAGCTACAGGAGCAAAAGTCTCCTCATAGTCTATCCCCTCCTTCTGACTATATCCCTGGGCTACGAGTCTGGCCTTGTTTCTCACAACATGGCCATCTTCTCCTGTTTGTTTGAAAACCCATTTTGTCCCAATAGGATGACACTCAGAAGGTGGAGACACTAGAACCCAAACCCGATTTCTCTCAAAGTTTTCTAACTCCTCATGCATGGCATTGACCCAATCCGGATCCGTCAAAGCGTGTCCAACATCTCGGGGTTCAAAATCAGCAACAAATGCAGAATGAGCAAAGTGAGAGATTTGTTGTGACCTAGACCGAGTGACGCGTTCACCGATGCTGCCGATCATCTGTTGAGGCGGGTGTTGGCGCTGAATGTGTCGTGGCGCCTCCCGAGCCGAAGTGACCTCCCCCTCAACAGCAGCTGGTGCCTCCTCGGGTACAAAAGGTACCGCGCGAGGTGGTGGATCCCACGGCTTCCAGGAGGAAGACGTGTCGGGGCCGTGAGTCATAGTAGAAGCCACTCTTTGCGGCACAGTAGGTGGAGGAGGAGGTGCTGGGTCATCCATGCCTTCAGCACCTTCTTCTTCATCATCGAAAAGAGGCTCGCCAACCTCATGATCACCTGCACGCTCAAAACAAGAAGAAGGACAAACCATGGTCTCGTCGAAGGTGACATCGGATGTCTCCATGACTCGGTTAGTGTCAAGGTTAAGTACACGATAAGCATGAGTATGAGCGCCAAAACCCAAAAACACACCGTCAGAAGAACGAGGCTCAAACTTGTCCAAGTTGCCCTTTTTGAGTATAAAACAATGGCAACTAAAGACTCTAAAATAACTCACCTTGGGGAGTTTTCCAAAACGCAACTCATAAGAGGTCCTTTTCAAGAAAGCTCGAAGAAAAATGCGATTGGAAATATAGCATGTAGTGCTCATGGCTTCGGCCCAATATCGCCTAGGAGTCATATGCTCATCGAGCATCGTCCTGGCCATCTCTAGAAGGGTCCGATTCTTCCTTTCTACAACACCATTCTGAGGCGGTGTGTAGGGAGAAGAAAACTGATGCTCCAAGCCCAAAGAGTTATAAAACTTCTCAAAATCTGAATTCTTGAATTCGGAGCCATTATCACTCCTAATAGCTCGCATCGAGTTCAAAGGGAACTCGTTCTAAAGACGCAAAATCAGATTGCGAGCAAAGGAGAAAGTCTCAGTTTTCTCAGCTAAAAAGAAAACCCACGAATATCTCGAAAAGTCATCAACAACAACAAGTACATACCACTTCCCCCCAACCGAGCTCACCCGAGCCGGACCAACAAGGTCCATGTGCAAAAGCTCTCCAGGGCGCTTGGTCATGACCTGAGTCACTGGATGGTGGGGAGCGGCAACCATCTTCCCATGTCTACAGGAATGGCAAACAGGATCCTTCTCCAAGGATAACTTGGGCAATCCTCGGATTAGGCAAAGTGAACTAAGTCTTGCAAGCAAGTCGAAGCTCAAATGTCCTAGTCTCCTATGCCACTTCCAAAGATCAGAAGAAGAAGGTCCAGCCACAAGACAACAAGAGAAATGCCAAAAGACTCCGAGAAATCCGCACGAAAGACTTTCCCAAAGGGCGAAATCCCACAAACAAGATTGCCCTGAGGGTCCAAAATGCGACTGAGATTCGGCTTAAAACGAATCTCATAGTCATCATCGAAAAGTTGCAAAACAGAAAGAAGGTTAAAATGCAAGTTAGAAACAAGAGCAACATCGCGCAACACAAAGTGCTCATTAACTCGCACCGACCCACGAGACAATACCTTACCTTTGCTATTGTCGCCGAAGGTGATAAACTCCTTTCCGGCGACCGGACTAAGACTGGAGATCCACTTGGCGTTTCCGGTCATGTGCCTCGAACACCCAGAATCCACCAACCAAACATTCTCCAATCGTTTTACCTACATCAATAAAAAGACATAGGGTGAGCATACGGGCCAACACTGGGGTTAGTGAAGTAAGGGGAATACAAGTGTTGGGCCGGCTGCTCAAAAGAATGGTTAGCAGAAAAACCATTCCTAGCACACCTACGGAGGAAGCGATCACCACGTTTAGAAGAACGTGGTCTGCTAAGGGAGGAGCGTCCATCGCGATACTCAAAACGCGGTGGGGGAAAACGCTCAACTACAAAGCCACCGCCACGGGGTCCATATCCTACAACAGCAGGCTCCCGCCGGGCACGCTCTCTACGCGGCCTAGGCCTAGGAACTTGAGGTTTTGGACCTCTAGGCCTAGCAGTTCTCCTCGGAGCTCTCCTCTAAACATTCGGCACACGTACATCATGGAAAGGATGATACATGTCTGGGTTGTTCATCTCCCTTGCACGGCGCGCCTCTCTCTTGCGCCGAAAGCAAAACTCACTCAAGTGTCCATCTCTCCCACAATGCTCACAATGGTACCTCACCGCTCTCATAGGGGGTTGTTGGTACTCACGGTAGTGGGTGTGGATCACTTTGCCCTTCGGTGGCATAAGCTCCTCCTGAATGGGTGGCATGGTGTCAAGCTTGTTCTTGAGGTGGTTTGGTTTGGGAGCCCAAGATTGTTTCTTTGGTGGAGCTCTCGGAGGTTCAACAAAGACCCCATCCTTGGTGTTAGGTTTGAGAGGCTCTTTGGGTGGAATCTTGGTAAGCTTGGGGAGTAGTGGTGGAGTTGGGCTTCTCACATGGGTCAAGACCACTCGACTCTCCAATCTTCCCAAAAGATGAAACATCAACACCCGGAGCAAAACCAACACCGGGACCTCCAGCAGCTCGCTTGAATTGGGATATCATCATCCCGAGCTGTGGCTCTCCACTAGACACCCATGACAAGATGGTCCGAAGGTATGTGTTTTCCTCCTCGGTTTGCATCTTGTCATGCTTCACATTGGCTATCTCCATCTCCAAACCCTCACAAAGAACACACCTAGGCACACATGTGCTACCTGAGTTGGCATCTTCAAGAGACACAATCTTGGCATTCTTCTCTGCCAACTCAGATTGCAAGCCCGCACAGGACCAGCATGCACCCAACAGCGAGGATCTAGCCTTCAGCTCATCCACCTCTCCTACCAATGCAACATACTTACCTCTCAAAGTGAGAAGGTCAGGCATGTGCGTGGCGCACATCTCACACTCCTCCTCATCTGTGACAACCACGGTGGACTTGACAGATTCAAGTTCCTTCACCGTATCCTCCCACTTCTGCCTAAACTCCTTTCGCTCTCTAGCAGCACACCTAAGCAACTTATCCTAACTAAGCAGCGCGACAGTAAGTTTCTCGACCTCAGCAGAAAGCTCGTCGGGGGTCTGAGATACCTGGGAGGTGTCATCGTCATCGTCATTCCGAGGAGTCTCAGCTCACCATCGACTTCCTTGCCGAGGGCCATGGTGCAGAAGCCGTCGTCGTCGGCGAAGAAGCAGAGGCCGTTCAGCTTGTCCACGATCCTCTTCTTCTTCTCGGACTCGTCGTCGCTGGAGGCAGCGGAGTCGTCATCCGAGTCGTCGATGTCGCTGAGCGTGGCGAAGAAAGCACGCTGCTCAGCCTGGGCCTTCTCCAAGTACTTGGTCTTGATGTACTCCTTGTCGAAGCCGCCCTTCCTCTTGTGCTTCGCGGCGATGTACTTCTCCTTGCGCTTGCCGAAGTCGTACTTGTACCCATGGTCCGCCTTGCCGAAGGTCTGCTTGTTCTTCTTTGGGCAATTGGCGATGAAGTGGTTGGGGTCGCCGCACTCAAAGCATCCTGAGTGTCCTCCTTCGCGGCGACAGTTCATGCGATTGTTGTGGAACCGCGAGAACCGGTTGGCGAGCAAAGCCAACTCGTCATCCCCAAAGAACTCCAACTGCTCCTCTGTGACAGAAAGAAGAGATGAAAGTGCAAAGCCTCTAGAGGGGTTAGCAGAAGAGCCAGAAAGCAAAGCCATCGCGGGCCAGAAGGATTTTCATAAGAAGCCCTCGCCATGGCATCGATCTCACTGGACTTGAGCTTACTGAAGAGCTCGTCTCACGTGAGGGTCTCATAGTTAGGCGATTCGATGATCGCCTGAACCTTGGAATCCCACACCAACCGATCAAGAGTATGCAAAAGCTTCAAAGCTCTCTCATGATCGTCGAAAGGCAACAACTCCTTGTTAGCCCTCATCTTGTTGACAATAACCTAAAAGCGAGCGAATAAACTCTCTATGCTCTCGCCAAGCATATGTCGAAAGTTCCCGTACTCTCGCTTGTGCGACTCGTAGAGGCGGGTTTTGACTTGAGAGGTTCCCTCATGGAAACGCATGAGGGATGCCCAATCTCCCGAGCCGTAGCGAGGTGAGAAACGCGATCAAACTCCGTCATGCTCAAGCATGAGAAAAGAGCATTACGGGCTCGGCTATTGGCATCGTGATCATCGATCTAATGCTGAGTCACACGAGCAGCCAAGACCACGTAATCGGCAGAGTTGCAAATATCCCAAATGGAAGCACCCATACTCTGCAGAAAGGCCGACATGCGTATCTTCCAATACGCATAGTTCGTCCCATCAAAGAACGGCGGTTTGCCCACGCCGCGATCCATGTCGCCTTTTGTGGATATGGAACCGGCTAAGGTGGAAGATCCTTAACCCACTCCGATACCAATTGAAGGACCGAGAAAGCACTAGCAAGGCGACCAGAGGGGGGGTGAATGGGAGCTCAAAAATTTCTTTCGAAACTTTGGCCAAATGTCCCAAAATCAACCCCCGAAAGCTATGACCGTAACCGTGATGCCTTCGACCCTTGGAAGAGGGTGGATGATCCCTAGGATCACAGCGAGGCACCACAAAGCAATAGCTAACCAAATGCCGAAAGCACCGAGACAAGTTCGACCCTTAAAAACCAAGTCCCGAACGTAGATTGACGGCTACGTCGAGAAACTCCTAAATACCTATGCTAACAAGTAGCAAAGATACCTAGAGAGGTTCCTTGATCAACTCTAGGGCCAAACGGGAAGTCCGGAAACCAAGCGAGCAAGTCGGGAGAGCAAATGCACCAAAATGCAACCTTCAGGCAAGTCCCGGACTGTCCGGCAGTACGGTCGCAGACTGTCTACCCAGTGGCGGACTGTCCGGGCTCAGGTCGCGGACTGTCCACCGGCCAAAAGAGCAAAACCGCAGTGCTGCTGTAAGTCCCCTGGACGTTCCCGGACTGTCCGCGAAAACCAACGGCGGACAGTCTGCCGGTCAAAAGAAGACAAGACAGCCGAAGAACACGGCCACTGATCTGGCTCGTCCCCGACGCGCGGACTGTCCGCGCCTCGGGTGGCGGACTGTCCGCCAACACCCAGTGAGGGCGATTTCGATCGCCCTTCACCCAAATCTCCTCCAAATCGAACCAAATCAAAATCCCACGTTCCCAAACTTGGAGAAGATGATCACGAGGTAGTTAGGAGACTATCCCCAAGAAATCATCTGCTCAAATTGATTCAATCACCGGGAAATCGAAAGGGAAAGATCAAGAACGAAAAAGCGCCACAAAAACGAAATCAACCCGATCTACTTGTTCGTGAGGAGTTAGATGAATTCCTTCAGTGGAAATGATCTCCTTTCAAAAACGAACAAGTTGATTCAAACGGATTTCGCAAGACGCAGTAGAGAGGAGATCGAGTGGCGGGAAAAATCGCGGAGAAACGAAGAACGCGAAGAACACGAATCAAAACGCGAATCAACACATCGATCTGCAACCGTGTGGCTACCACACGCTACAACAGTGAGGTTACGGCCTCACTTCCTCAAAATCTCAGTACACAGAGGTATGGTTCTCTGCGGATCTCAGCTAGCTACAGCAGGGGATTGGGAGAGCAGGAAACCCTAGAAGCAAAGAGCAAATGACTGAGATGGGAAGGGAGGAGGGTGTCTCCCTCTACTTATCCTAATTTCTAATTCCTACTCTACTACCCTCAACTACTAACACAGAGCGAACCAGCTAAACCCTAGGGTATTCTGGACCAACTCAAGGTAGGTGGTGATCCAACGGTCACGCCCGCACAACTCGTAGCGTTGCCTCGACGCAACCTCCCGATTGCCGCCACTGTCGCCCTCGCTCTGCACCCCCGTTTTTGTGGCCTAAACCGGGAAACCAGCCTTTCCAGCCAACCCCCGGTTTTGAGGCCCAAACCGGGAAACCAGCCGACCGTCCCCTGAGTTTTGTGGCCCAAACTCAGCAAACCGCAGCACCCAGGTTTTGAGGCCCAAACCTGGAAACCGTCCTCAGCCCGAGTTTTGTGGCCAAACTCGGAAACCGTCCACACCCAGGTTTTGAGGCCCAAACCTGGAAACCGTCCACCCGATGGTTTTTCTCTGGCTCTACCATCAAACCGAAGCTGTAGAGGGGATGCACCGCCCGTGCACCCCGTCCACCGACACATGTCCCCAAGTCCACGACTCATGCAACACATGACCGCAAGTCTTCGCTCGTCGCTGTCCCAGGCTGTCAGCCACCACAGCTGATCCTCGGGCCACCGGTCCCTCAGTCCAAGCCTCACGTCCGCCCTTCGCCACTCTCGGTCCATCGGCACGGCACGTCTCTACTTGACCTTCACCTTGCCTCTGATCACTGTATCCGTGCTCGACACCTGCACAACACAAGCCAAAGAACATGTGCATCATCCCAGTTGACAATCACTCATCACTCAGAGACTCGGCATACACCCATGTATCCGCAGGCGGTAGACAAGGCCACACTATTTTGCTTTTTCGAACTCCATGAAACTAGTGATCTCCTAAGCAAATGGCACCCTCCGGATATGCTCTTTCTATCAATTTTGCAACCCGTGTAATCCGAATCGGAATACCCAACAAGTTGGAAGTTAGCTCCTTTGGGATACCAAAGGCCAATGCTTGGGGTGTGCTTTAGGTACCTAAGGATTCTCTTTACGGCTATGAGATGTGATTCCCTAGGATCGGCTTGAAACCGAGCACACATGCACACACTAAACATGATGTCGGGCCTAGATACAGTCAAGTATAACAAGCTACCAATCATAGAATGGTAGAGAGTTTGATCAACCGAGGTTACCTCCCTCATCTAGGTCGAGATGTCCATTTGTTGGCATTGGAGTCTTGATAGGCTTGCAATCATCCATCTTGAAGCGCTTGAGGAGGTCTTTTGTGTACTTCTCTTGAGATATAAAAGTCCCCT
Organism: Coix lacryma-jobi var. lacryma-jobi; assembly: GCA_009763385.1. Taxonomy (NCBI): domain Eukaryota; kingdom Viridiplantae; phylum Streptophyta; class Magnoliopsida; order Poales; family Poaceae; genus Coix; species Coix lacryma-jobi. The sequence goes on from CM019831.1 coordinate 28,723,950, forward strand.
CCTTCAATTGCTTGACTTGGAAGCCTAGGAAGAATGTGAGCTCGCCAATCATGGACATTTCGAACTCCTTCGACATCAAGTCACCAAATTCCTTGCAATAGGCTTCATTTGTTGACCTAAAAATGATATCATCAACGTAGACTTGACAAATGAAGATCTCTCCATCAAGCTTCTTGGTGAATAGTGTGGTGTCAACCTTCCCAATGGTGAAGCCCTTCTCAATGAGGAAGTCCCAGAGGCGCTCGTTCCACGCTCTAGGGGCTTGCTTGAGCCCATATAGCGCCTTGGACAACCCCCTCCATCGCTTCTAGTGTGGTGTCAACCTTCCCGAAGCTCAATTATAGCGCGCTTGGGACTATACCCAATAAAATGATTAGGATTAGATCTAGGGTCTTCAAACCGGGAGGTTGATCAACATAGACTAGTTCATTTATGAAGCCATTTAAAAATGCACTTTTCACATCCATCTGATATAATTTAATGTCATGATGTGATGCATATGCAAGGAGGATACGGATGGCTTCTAGTCATGCAACCGGTGCAAAGGTCTCTCCAAAATCCAAGCCTTCAACTTGAGAGAAACCCCTTTGCAACTAGCCTTGCCTTGTTTCTAACAACCTTGCCTTGATCATCTTGCTTGTTTCTAAACACCCATTTGTTCTAATGACTCTTGCGCCTTTAGGTCGCTCTTCAAGTGTCCAAACTTTATTGCAGGTGAAGTTGTTCAATTCTTCATGCATGGCATTCACCCAATCCGGATCACTTAGAGCTTCATCTACAATGGTAGGCTCAACAAGAGAAACAAAAGAGTGATGTTCCATAAATAAAGCAAGTTTTTGAGATTGAGTCATTACACCCCTTGTAGGACTCTCTATGATGAGATCTTGAGGATGAGCTTGTAGTAGAGGAGTAGTCCTTCGATCAACCACTTGAGGGGCCGCTTGTGGAGCACCAACATCTTGAGCTTGTATCACCATTTGATCATGGGAGACATGAGTATCTTCATTTGGATCTCTCCCATCTTTGTCATCATCAAGTGGTACATTGGATGAGGATGGCTTGTCAATGACTTGCACATTATCATCATCATCTTTAGGCTTGATGGCTCCAACGGCATGTTCTTCATTGCTTCCCTCAATGGTTCATCACCTACATCATCAAGATTCTCATGCTCTCCTTGAGAGCCATTAGATTCATCGAATTCCACATCATATGTTTCTTCTACCATCCCGGTGGCATGGTTGAATACTCGATATGCTTTGGACTTTAATGAGTAACCAACAAGAAAACCAATATTACATCGGCGTTGGAACTTCCCTAGGTGTTGGCGCTTCTTGTAGATGTAGCATTTGCACCCAAACACTCTAAAGAATGATACATCCGGCTTCTTGTTTTTATGTAGCTCATAGGGGGTATTGCCAAGGAGACGATGGGGGAACAACCGATTTGATGCATAGCATGCGGTGTTGATTGCTTCTGCCCAAAATCTTTCCGGTGTAGAGTACTCATCTAGCATTGTTCTTGCAAGGGTGATTAGTGTCTGGTTCTTCCTCTCAACTACCCCATTTTGTTGTGGTGTGTAGGTTGCGGAGACTTCATGCTTGATCTCAACTTCATCACAATATAGACCCCAAGGTACCACACGATGGTACATGGGCCGCACCACTAGGAGTCGTCCGACCCACAGGATGAAGACGTGTGGCGCACGACATGCACCACACGACAGTTGTAATCTAGATATAGTACCAACTCAGATACTTACCATGTAACTTTGTCCCTTCGGAATATATAAGGAGGGGCAGGGGTCCTCCGAGAGGACAGGGGGACAACAGATCCTAGGTCACATGATATAAGCCACAAGCCACATCCAATCAATACAACTCAACGCAGGACGTAGGGTATTACGCTAACCTAGCGGCCCGAACCTGGATAAACCTCTGTGTTCATCTGCTTTTGCCTTGCGTCAACGTCTGGGTCGTCGTCTTGCGCACCTTCCCCTCTAATCTACCACCTTGGGCATACCCGTAGGTGGACTATCGGCGATATTTCGTTGACAATGTGGGTGTTGTCAAATTCTTTTCCATTATCACTTCTAATCTTTTTGATCTTTAAGTCAAACTCATTTTGGGCTCTCTTGGCAAACTTCTTGAATGAAGGGGTTGCATCGGATTTGTCATGAAGAAAGAATACCCAAGTGTATCTAGAATAGTCATCAACAATCACTAGGCAATAGAGATTTCCACCCAAGCTAGCATATGTTGTTGGCCCAAATAGATCCATGTGAAGTAGCTCTAACTCTCTTGATGTTGATACAAAGGCTTTGGTTGGATGAGTATTTGCAACTTGCTTGTCGGCTTGACATGCACTACACAATTTGTCCTTCTCAAACTTGACATCCTTCAAGCCTCTAACCAAATCCTTCTTCAATAGCTTGTTGAGAGTGTTCATTCCCACATGTGCCAATCTTCTATGCATAGCCAACCAGAGATTGCTTAGTGAACAAACATGTCTTCAAGTTGGCATCTTCGGAGGAGGAATCCACTAGATAGAGATTGTTGTATCTAAAGCCTTGGAAGATCACTTGTGTATCATCTTTCTTGCTCACAACCACTTCTTTGTCGGTGAACAAACATTGAAAGCCAAGATCACATAATTGCCCAACAGATAGCAAGTTGAAGCTCAAAGAAGCAACAAGAAGCACATTGGAAATTGTATGATCATTTGATATTGCCACTTTGCCCAAACCCTTGACATTACCCTTTGAGTTGTCACCAAATGTAATCTTTTCTTGGTCATTGACATTCTCTTCTAGTGAGGTGAACATCCGGGGATCACCGGTCATATGTTGTGTGCAACCACTATAGATCACCCAATGAGATCCACCGGTCTTGTAGGTCACCTACATACACAAGAAATCAAGCTTGAGCTTTTGGGACCCAAAATTGTTGAGGTCCCTTAACCTTCTCAACTAGAGACTTTGCAACCCATATTTGCTTTGGCCTATTCTTGTTAGGAGGCCCCATGAACATAACTTTCACTTTGCCACTAGAATCTTGTCTAAGCATGTAGTGAGCATTGAAAGCAAATGGCCTAGCATGCTTGGGCAAGGGTGTGGATTTTGGCTCTTCACAATTATGAGCAAAGTGTCCTTCTTTTCCACACTAAGCATCTCCCAACTTATTCTTCTTTAGCTTTGTGATGCTCTTGCGTTGCTTCATCTTCTCTTCAAGATAGCCAATACCATTTCTATTGGTCTTCATCACGGTGTTCATGAGAAGCTCACTTTGAAGACATTGGCCCTTGGTGAACTTCTTCAACCCAAGGGTAAGGTGCTCTTTGTCCTTCTTTAGCTTGTCATTCTCTTGTTGGAGTTCCAATTGGGAAGGTGTTATCTTGTAATCCCTCTCCATCTTCAATCTCTTGTCTCTTCTTTTAGCATGTCTAGCTCAAGTGTCATGCTATAGTCATCATCATGAGTTTGGATGACAACTTGCTTGGTGGTTGCTAGCTTCTCTAGATCAATATTGAGCTTTGCATTCTCATTCTTGATCTTGACATAATCATCATAGTGTTCGTCCTCAACCACTTTCTTGCCCTTGCAACTAGCTCTTTGCTCATCATGCTCACTAGCCAAGTCCTCACAAGATGTTGCTATGTCACACTTAACAACAAGGTTAGGAGCATCATGTGTCTCATGAGAAAGCATATCATAAGCAATAGTGAGAGCATCATGATCAACTTTAACTTGAGTGTATTGTTCTTTGAGCAAAATATAGCTAGAGCTAAGGTCACTATGCATCTTATCAAGTTTTTCATTTTTAGCTTTGAGCTCCTTGTTAGAGGACTTGAGCTCCTTGATAGAAGATGACATAGTAGCAAGTTCATTTTTAAGCTCATCACTAGCATGTGTAGCATTGTTGTACTTGTCAACAAGAGATTCATTATCATGAACAAGCCTATCATTTTTAGCTCTAGTCTTTCTTATGATTTTAGAGTAGTTGTTTAGCAAATCAACAAGTTCATCATAAGAAGGAGCATGGAACTCTCCATCACTCTCGTCATCACTAGAGTCATCATCACTTTGTACCTTCCGGTCACCCTTTACCATGAGGCATAGATGTGTAGAGGATGATGGCGACGGTGGTGGTGGTGGTGGTGTAGAAGTCCCAATCACTAGAGCGGCCACCTTCTCCTTCTCATCATCACTATCTTCATTAGATGAGCCACCGGAGGAGTCAATGTCAGTGAGCCAATCACCAACAATGTAGGCCTTGCCACCTTTCTTGTGGTATTGCTTCTTCTTCTTGCCATCCTTCTTGTAGGGCTTCTCACTCTTCTTCTCATCTTCAATTGATGAGTCATATTTCTTGCCCTTGTTCTTGTTCTTGTAGCTTTCTTTCTTGGGCTTGGTGCATTGGTGAGCAAGATGGCCAAGATCCCCACAATTGTAGCAATCCATTTTGGATAGAGGCCTTCTCTTGCTACTTGTGAAGAACTTCTTCTTTCTAGAGTCAAAGTTGACTCCATTCTTGTGAAGCTTCTTCAACATCTTTGTGGTCTTCCTCACCATGAGAGCAATGTTGGAATCATCTTCATCATCGCTTGTGCTCTCATGATGCACCTCAATAGCCATGGACTTGCCCTTCTTGTCATGGCTTGCTTTGAAGGCCAAGTCCTTATTCTTGTCGATGGAGGAGCCACCACTTGGTGTGATGTGCATATACATCTCATGTGCATTGATCTTTCCCAAGACTTGTGTGGTGTTGATGTAGATGTGGAAAGATCACCTTGATGTAGCACGGTCACTATGTGTCCATACTTGTCAATTGGAAGGACACAAAGAATCTTCCTCACAACGTCGGATGGTTGCATTTGTGTGAGGCCAAGTCCATTGAGCTCTTCTACAAGAACATTCAAGCGTGAGTACATTTCATTTGCACTTTCATGAGCAAGCATTTCAAAAGCATGTAACTTTTGCATAACCAAATGATAACGCTCCTCACGCTCACTCTTGGTTCCCTCATGGAGCGCACAAATGTTATCCCATAGATCATGAGCATTCTTGTGGTTCCGGACGTGGTTAAACACATCCTTGCAAATGCCTCTAAAAGGAATGTTTTTGGCTTTTGCATTCCATTTCTCATTTTCCTCCTCATTAGGAGTAAGGCTTTTGCCTTCCTTAGGCTTAGGAAAGCTGGTGATCGCGGCTTCGCGGCATTTAACATCAACCGCTTCTAGGTACGACTCCATACGGATTTTCCAATATGGGAAGTTGTCTCCCTCGAACATGGGAGGTGGTCCATCACCCTCGGGCATCTTAACTCTAGGCGGTTGAGCCTAAATCGAGAGCACGAAGCTCCGATACCAATTGAAAGGATCAAGATGCCCAAGTGGGGGGTGAATTGGGTTTTTCTAAACTTTTTGCAAAAATTAAATCCTAACAAGTCCAATTAACCCCTTGTGCCTAGAAGTGTGTTTAACTAAACTCAACCGCACAAAAGACCAACACTATGTCATATCTACTCTACCATGGCAATTCAAATATAGATGGACAGTAAGTAAATTGCGGAATTGAATTGCTCAAAGGTAAATGCGTAAGTAAAGAGAGTAGAGATGACACGACGATCTTTTTCCCGAGGTATCGAGGTGTTGGCACACCCCCTAGTCCTCGTTGGAGCACCCGCGCAAAGGTATCGCTCCCCCTTGATCCGCGCAAGGATCAAGTGCTCACTATGAGCTGATTCTTCGCCACTCCGGCCCGGTGAATCGCTCACTACCGGTCACAAGCCTCCTTGGGTCATCCACAAGCCTACGGATGATCACCAAGCTTCACGATCACCACCAAGCCATCTAGGTGATGCCGATCACCAAGAGTAACAAGCTAGAACTCTCACTTGACGAAGACAAGGCCAAAGAGATGGATGGATGCACACTTGCTACTCGATTCTCACTAGGAGGTCAGTAATTCTCTCAATTAGCAATTCTCTCAACCTCACTAGGGCTCTTGCCCTTTCTCACACTCACAATGTGTTTCTCAGCAGAGGAAAGTGGCAAGAACACTCTAATGGAGGAGGGGGAGGAGTATAAATACTCCCCCCAACCGGCCATCCAAAAGAGCACTGGACAGGACATTTTTCGGGGGGCATCGGACGCTCCGATGCCCTCGACCCAACGGTCAACTGTACCTTCCGTTAGACTGTTTAAAGGAGCATCGGACGCTGGGCAGCGTCCGATGCGATTCTGACCTCTCTAGAACCTCTCTGCATGGACATCAGACACTGGCCCTCAGCGTCCGATGCCAGCGTCCGATGTGCCCCTCAAAGCACACTCTCATGAACAGTGGCATCGCAGCGTCCGATGCCACCACGCCAACACACTCAAGTCTAAGTGACATCGGACGCGCGTCCGATGCCCAGAACAGGGTCGAAACATCTTCGGATCGTGACGCTGCCTTAACAACTTTTCATCCTCACGACATAAGGGCTCTCTCTGAGCTACCTAGGGCTATGAAATAACAAGTGTGCACCACACCTACCTCAATAGACTCATCTAGGTCAAGCTACTGATTCACGCTCCCCTTTATAGTATGGCCAAAGGAAAAAACAAAGACCTAAGACTACCTAAGTGTCCTCCAACACCATATGACACTTAGCCTAGTTTACCACCATCTTCGTCGTCCGTCCTTTGAAAACCGAAATGATTTCCATCGCCAGGGGACATGAACTCCATATGCCCGTATCGTCGCCATTACCGTGACCTAACTCATCCCTGTTTCTACAAAACACACGTTAGTCACAATAATCTTGTGTTTCATCCAATCACCGAAACCCACTAGGGGCCAAGATACGTTCAGTTAGTTCATCCAAGGACAACACAAGTCTAGAGTTGGAATGGGTAGAGAAGGATTCCTATGGTCTTAGGGTCTAAGGATAGATAAACTATATTTCTACTAGCTCACTTCAGATTGTTATGGCCTAAGCATTTAGAGTGTTGCTCTTGTTCTTCCTTTTTGTATTGTTGTAATGTGGAGATGCTTTCTCCCCACATGGAAGGCACCAAATTAACCTCCAAACCGCCTTTTGGAGACATTGAACCTGGTGGCAGCCTTGGGAACTGACGTGGGTAAGGCGGTGGGAGGCGGCATGCGAAAGATGGGCACGAACCATGCCAAAAGTGTGGAGCGTGTGGCCACACCCTGGCAGCCTCCTCTCGGCTTGTTCTTCATTCTGATGTGTCTCTAGTGGGCCTGGTTGCTACTCCAACAAGTTAGACCTTATTAGAAGATGTTTAGTGTTTTGGCCTTTTATCCACCTGAACAAGCCCTAATTTGCTTGTCATTGGGCTTTCTCCCCTTTGGCTGATGTCGGGTGCTTGTAGATGTTATATTTTATGCATAGTTTAGGCTCATTCTTACGTAATCTCGACATTTCCTCCTGCAAATGATATATCACCAAAACTTGTGGAACTTATTAGTTGTAAGCCTAATCCTAAGTTTGGTGTTCAAAAGATAAGATTTTATATGAAAGTTAGCAGTTAGAAATAGGAGTTAAGGACCGCCAACAAACTCCCCCACACTTAGCCCTTGCTCATCCTCGAGTAAAGTTTTAAGGACTAAGATGGGTTATCTCCTTGATATGAAAGTTGCATACAATTAATTTCATACTTCACCTGAACCTGTGAACTTTGAAGTGTCTACCATATTATGTTGTGTGATGAATAATGGAACAACATAGAGTCAAATTCCCTTGCATCAATCAGTTCAAAAAGTTGGGTTTTCATAAGATTTTTTGAAAAATAAAAACATAGCTTACGTCGTCGACTCTCGATGACCACTTGATGCCGCTCTCATCGACTCATCATTGTCGTTGTTGTCGGGACCCTCGTCAACCACTTGTCATTGTCGTTGACTCTTGACGAGCACTCGATGCCGCTCTCGTTGACTCGTCGTCGTCAACCCTTGCCGACCTCGACTCATCGTTGTCATTGCGACCCTTGTTGACCACTCATCAACTTGTCATCGTCGTCGACCCTAATCGTCATCTCGCCATAGTTCTCGTCATCCTTCACCCATTGATGAAGACGACTATGAACACAAGGACACCGCATGGACTGCTCGGCCCGATCGCCATATACGTCGCAATGATGATCGCTGCAATAATCGGCGCTATGATGACCGATAGGAAAGCCGGGCACCTTCACTGCCGCCGACTAGAAAACATCACCGCCTCGATCGATCAACTGTGCACTAAGTGCAACTATGATGAGGACTATGTGAAGAACATCAAGGCATAAGCGAGCCGTCAAGCCACCGATGAGCCATCTACGAGCCGATGAGCCTCCAGCAAGCCATAAGCGAGCAGTCGAGCCACCGATGAGCCATCTACAAGCTGATGAGCCTCCAGCAAGCCGCAAGCTAGCCATCACATTGCCATCGACTCACCGTCGTCCTCGCTGACCACTCGTTGTTGAGTCGTCACCGTTCTCGCCGGCCCTCATCGACTACTCCGTTCAGACAACAATCATGCTAAGTTAATACTTAATATTTTTCTGAATATTATTCGTTCATCCACTACTACAAAAATGATTAAGCAAGACACCCCCTTTAGGAGATCTGTGGCGGGCGGCCATTTTGCCCGCCACAAAAATTGGGTGGTCGGCGGCCATTTTGCCCGCCATGGAAATTGGGTGGCCGGCATAGGTGGTCGGCCACCCAGGCGCCCACCGCGGTAAATAGATTAACGGTACCATGGTGGGCGCCCTTATTCTGCCGCCCCTGTTAATTAGGCTTTACCACGATGGGCGTTTAAATCAATTTACCATGGCTAGCGGGCACCTTATGCCGCCCACCGCGGTTAATCCTGAGCTGTATAAAACAGCAGCCGCTTGGCCCCCCCCCTTTTTCCCCACGGGTCTTCTTCTTTCCAACTTGTGGGGAGGAGTCCTTTGCCCTAGAAATTGCCCATATTTTTTAATCTAGTGTTTTGCTTTGAATTGGTTGGAAAGAATATGCCAAAAGGTACAAAAAGGCTCACTCCTCCTCTCATCTTCCTCTCTTTCTTCATAACTTGACTATGCATGTGCTCTAGATCTAGATTTGGATCCATTAATGGGGGTGAGAGAAAGCTTGTGTTTTTCGATATAGATCCACATCAACTCTAAAGAATGCACGTGAAGGAAAAGCCTTCACTTGCCGACATGTTATGTCGGCTCTGACGCCGTTCTATGAGTGTGTTCGATAGTAGTTTGTATTAGATTATGTTACCAACTGATGTAATGACTTGTATCTATAATCCGCATTGTATGAAATATGGTATCAACTGAATAATGATAATGTGATGGTTTGAGACTTTCTGGGTTGTCACATTATGATGTAACCTATGGTTTTACCTTCGAGGAATCACATGGGTCATTTCACTCATAGTCAAGAGCGGGCTTGGACGCCATCGGGATTGGGATTAGTTGGCTCTAGTTCAGTTGGGCAATCCAGATGAAATTCAGGTGTGGTTTTTCTTGGTGGACCCCAAGTGCTAGTCGCTTGGTGGATTTTAAGTGTTGGTTGCTTGGTGGACTCTAAGTGTTGGTTTTCTTCGTGGACTCCGAGTGTTGGTTCTGAGGTGAAGGTAATTTCATCTAGTAAATGGGTGCTCAGGTTCATAAGGTTTAATAGGATGTGACGCTTAAGTGCTTGAGTCAAACTTAGTAAGCCTTTCCTTGAGTTAGCCTCACATCATATTTTTCCTATACTTGCAGAGTATATTTTGATGTATTGACCCTTCCTCTTTGTCTCCCTGCAATCCCACCCAGTTGTTCAAACTAGAAGACAGAGTCCTTAGAAGATGGTGTTTCTCGAAGACAATGTTGTTGTTAGGCTGGTGTACCCTCAGTCAGGTTGCCTATGGGGATGGAGACTCTGCTTCGCTCGCACGTTGATGCAATTTTTTGTTTTGGACCCTCTGGTCATTTTGTAATGTGTAATCTCTTTTATAATAAACACTGATTTGTATCATTATATTGTCATCGCATGTATGAATAACATATCCTGACATAGATATGAGTGCATTCGGTTGTGAGTGCATGCAGTCATGCAAATCTCTTCTTGCGATATCACCGAGCTCATCAGCGCCCATGTCAGGGATGGGTGTCAGCAAACCACCGACATCACCTCTTACCATAGGTCCATAGATTCAATGACAACACATTTCTTACCTGAAAGGAGCTTGAGGATGTAGTCCTCGTCTGGCACCTCGCCACAGATTTTTGCTTCCATCACATGGATGGACATGCCTCTTGCTCATGAAGTCACCCTCTAGAGCATGTAGGGTGATGTCCAACTACATGGTGTACCTATTGTTCGTTAACCCTGAGATGTTGATGGCTGATGCCAAATGCAGACTGTTCAGAGCCACTTACAAAGAGCTCAAGGGCATTTTAGAGGATGATGAACTACCACTAGGCAAGAAAGAGCTTATGAAGAACATAATTCATAGTGTCAGTGTTTCGACCCCGGGGGCCAACACCAACGAGTGAATTTGTGATTGCGTGCTCCCTAATCCGGATGGTGATGCAAGAAGAACACAAGCGATTTATCCTGGTTCGGGCAAGAGAAGACCCTACGTCCAGCGGGGGGAGGAGAGTTTGTATTATCTTGCACTGAGGTGCTTGTACAGGGGCGAATACAAGCGTGTGAGAGAGGGGGATATGAAGGAAGGACTATAACTTACAGAACCGGGCTCTGAAGTCCTAGGCTATGGTGGATTGCTTGAGAGTCAATGTCTACTTGCTGGTTGGCTGTAGAACTCCGGCGTTCCTATGCCCTGGCGTCCCCTTTTATAGGCGAAGAGGAGGCACAGGGTTACATGAGTTCTAGGGCGAGCGTAGGCAATGGCGTCGGAGAGGAGATACTGATCATATCGGTGCTGCTGTAGCGGCGTACGTCCACAGTATGGGTCCGTCCTGTAGCGATGTGCTTGGTGATGTCGTGGTCGTCCTCGCTATGCGCGATGATGACGTGGTTGATGTCGGTGAAGGACGGCGCCCATGTGCGGTCGTGCGAGATACCGGAGACGTCGCGTCGGGAGTTGTTGGTTGCGCTGACTGGTCTTGGCAGAGTCATGCTCAAGGGGGTGGTCGACGCGGTCGAGGCCCAGGCGGATAGGATCGAGCCCCGGAAAATACGGGAAATGTGTTGACAATTGTACCTCGAGGGGGTTCCTGGCGAGGTACAGTGCACGGTATGGCGTAACAGTGTTGTACGAGTCGCTCATTTCCCAGGTACGGGCGGTAAAAGTTGGATTTGACCTGGGTATGACACTCACTGTGGTATCCGTTGTAGCCATGTGATTTAGACGGGAGTAGGTAGAGTGCATTTAATGCTCCTCGAGTCATACAAGGAGTAGGTGCTTGAGGGGTGTCTCTCGAGAGGTGCCTGAGGAGTACTCGAGGGGTGCCCGAGGAGTACTCGAGGGGTGCCCCTCTGTAACACCCCGGTGTTTAAATTAATTAAAATAAATTAGAATTTAATAAGAAAATGGTCAAAATCCAAGGTGGAGGAAAATTCCTAACCAGATGTTTGTTGTATTCATGCCGTTGCATAATTTTATTGGGTGAAAAAGAATTTTTTTTGTTAAACCCGTATAGGGCGAATCAAATTTATTCCATTTAGAAATTAAATAAAAGATTTATAAAAGTTTTGCAAACTCAAACTCAAGTTTTTATTTTCAAAACCTAGGGAAAATATTTTCAAAATTTACAAACAGATTTGGTTTCAAACTTGTTTTGATTTTAATTTCAAAAGAATTTCCAAAATAAAATAAAAAGAGTAAAGGAAAGGCAAGAAGGGCTCTCTCCTCTTTCTATCTTTTCGGCCCAGCCTGCTCTGGCCCGGCCGGAATTCCCCTCCCTCTCCCTCTCTTACTCCCCTCAACCCGCTTGGGCCAAGCCCACGAAAGGCCGGCCCTGCGTGCCCGCGTTTCCCCGTGCACCGGCCCGTTTCACCCCCTCCTCTCTCTCCTGCTCAGCCCATCCCGCGCGGCCTGCGCTCTCGCCTGCGGCCCTGCCTCCCGCGCTGCCCTTGCAGCGCTGTTCCTCCCCCTCTCCTGTGACTGTCGAGCGGGTCCCGCACCGACTCTCGCTGACGAGTGGGCCAGCCCCGTCAGCTCCTTCTCTTCCCCAACCGCCCCACCGCTCCACGCATCGCTCGGCCGGCACCGAGCCGCTCCCTCCCCGCGCCCTCGCTCAACTAACCCAACGGCCCGACCGAGAAGTGCCACCAAACTCCTCCACCCTTCGCGCTCCACCCGTAGCCGCCGCTCCGCGACCCCGCCCCGCTCGCATCGCAAACCCGCGGCTGCCATCATCGGAGCGCCGAGCTCGCCCACCGTTTGGCCTTCCCCTCTCTGCTCTTAAAACCCAGGCCACACCGAGACTAAAACCCTCTTGCCCGTGTTCCCCGCGCCACACCGACCGCATCCAACCAGACGGGTTTTCCCGTTCCCGAGCCTCGCGCTGCTCTAGATCAACAGAGCCGCCATGCCAATCCTTGCCGCTCGCGCAAACTCTTTTCGCCACCCATCCTCTACCCTCAGACAGACGCATAGCGTCTCGGCGCGCTTCTGGAGCTGCCCCCGGTGTTCGGTAGCGTCGGGAACGCCCCAGCCAATCCCACCCGAGGCTCGGACCGCAGTCGCCACCGCTGTCGGTGTTTCGAACCCGGGGGTATGACACCAACGAGTAATATGATCGCGTGCTCTCTTCCTGGATGGTGATGCAAGATGACACAAGGATTTATCCTGGTTCGGGCAAAGAAGGCCCTACGTCCAGCGGGGGAGAGGTTCTTGTTGTTTACTTGCACCTAAGTGCTTGTACAGGGGCGAATACAAGCTCAGTGAGCGTGGACCGGAGTCCGGACTCGAGTGTGTGTGTGTGTGTGGACTCGTGCGTTGTCCCTTGTGCGCGAAGGGCCCTGGCGTCCCCTTTTATAGATCAAGAGGAGGCCAGGGTTTACACAGGATTGACATGTACAGCGCTCGGTATGGCGAAGGGCAGGAACTCTGTCTTGTCGAAGCCACTGTAGCCACGTGGGTGTTGCTGTTGAGGCGTCCTTGATGCGTGGCCTCCATCCTGGGCGCGGACGTGGAGGCGTGGCGACGTGGAAGCCGTACAGCACCCATCCCGGCACGTGCAGGACACGGCGGGGTCCCTCCGGGTCTTGGGGTACCTGTCCTCCAATAGCGTGAAAGTAGCCAGGGCTCGAGGGGCAGAGCCGGCCTCGAGGTGGCGCCTGCGGGGGTTCGAGTCCCCGCAGGTATGGGCAAGTCCCGGGAAACCCGATTGAGCAGCAGGTATCCGGGCCTCGAGACGTGGCTTGGACGTGCAACAGTGTAAGATATGGGTTAACAGTGCCGTACTGGTGCCTTTTTACCCATGCTTGTTGTGAAAACGAGACTTGGCTCTGCCCTGGTTCACTGTGGTACACGTCGGGTTGCAGAGGACGTGACTGGAGTAGGTGGATGCATTAAATGCGCGGTATGGGGTTGAGGAGCAGGAAGCTTCCTCTTCGTGGAGGGCTTCGAAGGGTAGTGGAGCGCTCGCTCGAGGCCGGGCGCGGAGGGCTCGGGTGAGCGGAGGTTGAGCTCCAGCTCGAGGCCTAGGGTGTGATGAGCCTCGAGGGATAGGCTATCGTGCTGGAGGGGCTCGAGGTCCCCGCGCGGGGTCCCGAGGAGCGGTGCATAGCTGTAGCGGGCTCGAGGGGTAGGTTACCAGGAGGCGGTCGGTAAGGTTTTGGCAAGTCTAAGCTCCCTGGCGGTGGGCCAGCGTTGCAGGCTCCGAGGGGTTGGTTTCTTGGAAGGTTAGCCTAGCTGGGTTTATTAATTGGTGTTCTAGGTTTAACCTATTTGTTTGCGTTGATTGGGGGTACCCCTTTGGTGTTCCCCCGACAGTAGCCCCCGAGCCCTTGTTTGAGTGTTTGCACTCGAGCAGGGGCTCCCGACTGGGATCTCGAGGGTTAGCTAGCCGGATCTCGAGGGTTTGGTTGCTTTGATTCCGTGGGTGTCGTGCGAGCGACACCCGCGGGTGTAGCCCCCGAGGCCACGGGGGAGTGGTTAGGACTCCCTCGTGGGCTGTTTTGTGAGTGTGAATGTTAGTTGCGTTTTTTAGGTTCGGGGGTGTCGAGCCCCCGAGTTTTTTACCCTCTTTCGTCGAGGGGTGCCAGGCTGAACCGACCGGCCGGCACTTCGAGCCGTCCGGCACGCCGGTTGCCCCGGCTTGTCATCCCGCGAGTCCTTTCGATCGGATGCGAGGGGGGATGCCTCGTACTACCACGAGCGGGCGAGTATCGAGGTTCCCGGTGAGCTGGTAACGGGGAATCCAAGTGAGACCTCGTGCCCCGTTCGATGGGGTCGACTGTAGCCCGGAGGCGATCTCATAAAGCATGGGTGCTCAGTCTGCAGGAGTGCCGGGTCCATTCGATAGGACCCGGTGGCTCGATGCCTCCCTCCGAGGGGATCTCACTGCATGTCGTGCTCCCCGCCTTGGATACACGTGAGGGGCCTCGAGGGCTTGGCCCTCGAGCGATGCTGCGAGACCCCTTAGTGTCCCTGACTCGGGTGCTCGAAGCCGGCTGTCGAACCCTCTTCGAGGGCCAGCCTTCGCTGCTTCGAGACTTAGGGCCGGGGCCCGTTTTTACCTTCCTGAAGAAGCCTCCGTCGCTTGGAAACCTTCTGCCCGTTGGGCGCGCCTTTTTAGGCGAGGTAGTGGAGATCGTGGCGCTAGGGCGACCGACAAGAAGTCGGAGCGGCGGCCGTGGTGGGCCCGGAGAAGTGGAGCGAATGCGGAGTTGCCGCGTGTACCTGTCGACCAGCTCGAGATGCGGTTAGGTGGGCACATTAAATGCGTGCGGTTACTTTTTCCGCCGTCGTGGGAACCCCGCCCGCTGGGGTTTTCTCTCTATAATATCGAAAGAGGGGAAGAGGAACCCTTTACTTTGCCTTTGCCTTTACCGCCGCCGTAGCCTTCACGCGCCCTCTTCCTCGGGTTAGTCGATTGGGAATTTTCCGGCCGTCCGTCCGCTGCTCGGGTACGCGCCGTCATCGCCATGGCTGCCCAGACACAAGCGCTGCCGGCCGAGACTGGAGCCCGACGAAGGTGACGCAGCGCGAGATGGACTCGTTGGTGGCCCAGGGGCTTCTCCGTCCCAACCCGGAGGAGGGACCCGCGTGGTGGGCTATCCCGTCGGCGGATCACCGGGAGCCGCACCCGCCGGAGGGGTATGTGGTGAGCTTCACGCGCTACCACCGCATGGGGCTCGGTGTTCCGCCGAGCCGCTTCATGCGGGCGTTGACCCACCACTACGAGGTGGAGCTGCAACACTTCTCCCCCAACTCAATTTCGCACGCCGCCATCTTCGCCGCGGTGTGCGAGGGGTACCTGAAGATCGAGCCGCACTGGGAGATGTTCGCCACCTCTTCCGGGGCGAGCTCTTCATCAAGGCCTTGAAGCCGAGCGGGAGGCGGCTCGTGCGCATGGGCTCCCTCACCGTCACTGTCGCGAGGACTGGGACCTCGTCGGCCAATGTCCCCCGCGAATACCTCCGCTACAAGCTTTCCACCAACCAGGCCGGGTGGGACGACCACTGGTTCTACCTGCGGAATGAAGGTGGTCTCCTTCCGCAGTACACCGGCAGGGTCCTCACTCAGCGCCCGGAGAAGTGGACCTGGGGTGTCGCGGCGGACAGGCAACGCCACCTGGTTCCGCTGATGAAGATGCTGGTGGACGAGAAGAATCTGACCGTTCAGGCGGTCATCTGGGCGTTCCATCAGCGAAGGGTTCTTCCGCTGGCGGACCGCCCCCTTCTTATGCACGAGATGGGGCCGAAGGCCCAGCTCGAGGCGCTAAATCGGTCGAGGATGGCCGAGGAGAGGCTGCCTCGGAACGAGGGCGTCTCCCGGGTGTCGATCACGATCCAAGGGTCGTTCGTCCCCGAGGACACCAACCTAATCGCCATGGCACCCGACAAGGGGTGTCTCGACCTGGTAAGCCCCCCTCGAGCTAAGCTGTCCCGAGCCTCCTCCCCCTTTCTCTTTCTCCGAACCTTGTACATTCTTCTTGTGTGTTTTTTCTCGTCATGCTTCTTCTTCTTCGCAGGGGACGTTTACTTGTCGTGCGTCGAGGCCCCCGGTGAGGGAGGACGCCGCGGATACCCAGGTGAGGCGCCTCTCTGCTCAGAAAGACAAGGAGAGCAAGGATGCCAGAAAGAAGAAAGAGAAAGACAAAAACTTGCGTCGCTCGGCTCGGGAGCAGAGGCTGGCGAAGGCTCGTCGTAACCGGCAGCCTGGAGATGGGTCCCCCGAGCTCAGCTCTTCGAGCTCGGAGGAGGAGAGTGATGATGAGGAGGATAGTGACGACGAGGGGATGGATGCGCGTCTGAGGCGTGCGGGGGTCGTCGACGTCCGGGCTGACCGTTCCTCTGTGCAGGAGGATGTCTTGGAGGTCCCTCGGGCGAAGGGATCGCGCGGGACGCAGCCGCGGAAGGCGGCGCCGAGCCCTGCCTCGTCGGGGGCTCAAGGCCCGTCGAGCTCCGTGCCGGACGTGCCCCCGGACGCAAGGAAGCCTCGGACCCGGGGCGCCGTCGCCGCGGCACAGAAGGAGGCCACGGCCACGTCTGCCCATGCGGGGGGTCTCGAGAAGGGCCGGCCCTCGAGAAGCGGCCAACACGTCGAGAGGGACTCCGGGTCCGATCGCCGCAAGTCGCCGAGGGCGGCGTCGAGCCCGCGGAGGAGCGGGCAACATGAGGGGGCGTCGAGCCCCCGCCATGATGACCGTCGGGTGGGGAGCCGTGAGCGCTCCGGAGCTCCTCACCGCACCGTCGTCGGGAGAAGGAGACCGACGCGGGGGGAACGCGACCGCCGGCACGTGCGCCGGAGCAGGTCCCGGAGCCCGCGCAAGGAAGGGCGCCACGAGGACCGCTCGAGGGGGACGCGGTCCCCCCCGGACAAAAGGCAGGAGGAGAGCTCCCCACTGGGGTCGGGCCACGAGACGCATCGGGCGCTTTCCCCCGTCCAAGCCACGTGGAGACGGCTCAGGGGCGTGGCTCGAGCTATGGGCGGGCTCGAAGCCCCTGAGCGGGTCCGGCGATTCGGGGAAGAGGTCCCGCCCTCGCTTTGGGTGAGTAGGTCTCCTTAATTTCGTTGGTAGGGAAACTTTACCTTTTTACCTTTGGTGATTTGGGCTGTTTTCTGGTTTTCAGGGAGAAGCGCCCCCGGCAGGAGATGGTCCCCGCAGCGTCCAAGCGGGCCAAGACCTCGAGTTCTGCCGAGGCCAAGCACCTCGAGGTATGGCTCCTTCTTCCACTGGGGAGGCCGCTTGGCTGGCGAAGGCTCGAGCAGCCATGGCTCGGGGAAGCCAGATGGCCGCCGCGGATCTCGGTGAGGCCAACGCCGTCGACCACGGGGGTCGAAGCTTTTTCCTGTTTCTGACGACGTCGTTCTCCTTCTTCAGCAGGGACCACGGCTCCTGGCGCCGAGCCTGCCGCCACCGCGTCCGTCGCGGCACCGCACCCTCCTCTTCCTCCTCCTCCTCGGGTGGCGCCTATCGAGAGGGCCACACCTCCCCCCGTTGCGACGACCATCTCGGGGGGAGCTCCCGAGACAAGCATGGCTCCGTTGGCGTCTGGGGCTGAAGGGTCGGCGGCCCTCGAGTCCCCGGTCGACGCGAGCCGGCCCGCGGAGAAGGGGAAGGAGGGAGAGGCGTCGGTGGAGAAGGTGCCGACGGTGGAGGAGCTCCTGGACGAGCTGGAGCGGGTGCCGCCCCCGGTCGAGGGCTCAACGCTGGAGGAAGCGCTCGAGGCACTGGCCGGGGTCGACCGAGACGCCGGAGGACCCGATGAGGGGGGAGAGGTTGGCGACGAGCCACCCTTCGAGCGACCCGCTACCGCTCGAGTCCCTGCCTCTACGCGAGGCCGTACCATCGCCTCGGGCGAAGCAGCAGGAGGAGACGGCGGAGGTGCGGGGAGAGCCACAGCCGGTGCCGCCGGTTGGTGGTTTGCAGCTGGCGCTGCTTGAGCCGGAGGTCGAGGGCCCGCCCAACGTCGAGCTTGATCGACGGCGTGGCCATATCCCGACGCGCCGAGCTCCTCCCGCGCCATGATCCCCGTGGAGCGATCGGCTCGCAGGGAACTCCGCGGGAGGCGGGGTTGATCTTCAGGGAGCTGGCCGCGCTCGTGGCGGAGGCGGAGCAGTCCTTCTCGGAGGAAGCGGAGAGGTCCGCGCAGGCGGCGGCTACTGCCCTCGCGAAGGCCCAGGCGCAACTCCAAGAGCTCCGTGCCGAGCTGGATCGGAACGCCTGATGGCGAGCCGGCTCAACCCCGCACAGGCGGAGGCTCGGGCGGCGCCGGGACGAGGCCGCTCAGGCAAAGGAGGAGGCCACCACCCGCTGTCTGAGGCGGAGCGTCCGAAGAAGATGCCGCCGATGCTCGAAGTGAGGCCGCTACCGCCCGATCTGCGACGGAAGCGGCGAAGAAGGAGGCAAGAGGGCCCAAAGCGAAGCCGCCACCCGCCGATCCGCGGCGGAGGCGGCGAAGAGAGGCCGAGGAGGCCAAGATTGGTGTCGCCACCGCCCAGGCTACAGCGGAGGCGGCGCGGCAAGAGGTGATCCGGAAGGATCTGGCCCTTGCCGATACGGGCAAGCTGGTCGAAGGCCTCAGGGCCGAAAAGCTTGACGTGCTTGTCCGAGAAGCGTAGGCTCGAGCAGCGCGTCGAGGGCCTCACCAACGACCTCGCTGCTCTGGGCGCGCACTGCGATGGTAATTTTCATGCCTTGTCTTGCCTTGATTTCGAGGTTTTTTGTCATGTCGCGGTCTCATTCTTTCTTGCTTTGCATAGACGTCGAGAAGACCGCCGAGGAGCTCCGTGAGACGAATCAGACTCTCGTGGAGCAACTCCGGGGTGAGACCATGGTGGCGGAACGGGCACGCTGCACCCGACCGGCTCAGCTCTATGTGGGGTGCCACCCGCCGGGGTCCGGCTTTGGGTGCGTGGCTCGAGGCGACGCCCTGGTCGACGCCCTGTGCTTCTCGACGTAGCCGCGCGGGACCGCGTCAAGCGCTCTCCACCACGGCGTAAAGCAGGCGTTTGCGGCCGCCGCTCCGGCTTCCGCTACCCGGTCAACGTTGTTGCCAAGGGCTTCATCGAGATCGAGGGAAGGACGAGGAGTGGAACGACCGCCGCGTCGACAAGATCTTGGAGAAGGTGGAGAGGCCGGGGCGGCGTTCGCCAAGCTCTTCGAGGAGGACGTGCTGCCTCCTGATGCGGACAGTGGTGTAGGTGGCCCCCCTCCTTACTCTGGCCTGGATGTCGAGGCTGAGCCCGCTGAGAAGGCTTGGGAGGAATTCCAGACGGATGAGAATGAGGCCTGCGTGCCAATTTGGGCATCGAGGCCCTTGTAAGAATTCAAATCATGACTTGGCCCGTCGAGGTCAATATGTGTATATGACTTGTTTATTTAAAGAAGTTGTTTTCTTTTCAAATTTATTCGATCACTTCTCTTTGTCGCTAGCTCGAGCTTCAATCGGCTTGGTCGGTGTTCCTTCGATACGCGTCACGAGTTCCTCGAGGGGAGGCGTAGGTAGGGTACCGTAGCCGGGGGCGTATGTGGCATCTACGTCGACGCCCCGACTCTTGGAGGCTCGGGGTATTTACGGATTTGACGCTGCTAGTATGCTCGAGGTGCGAGTCGAGCGAGGGTCGAATTTTTTGAAAAGAAAGCGCTTTTTTCCGGAGTCTGGGGAGGGGGTTCCCCCTGTCAGCCCCCGAGGAAGGCTCGACCCTGAGCAAGGCGAGGGTCGAGGCTACCTTAAGTTGCTAAGTAATATGAAAGATGGTGCACGAGTTGGCATCATCATATTCAACGTGTTTGTACAAAGCAACAAAATGAACAAGGCCTCGAGGCCCTTAAGGGTAGAAGCAACGTAGCTGAGATATGTTCCATGCGTTCGCCAGGATCCTGCCTTGACCGTCGTAGAGCTTGTACGTTCCTGGCTTGAGCACTTCAGCTACGGTGTATGGGCCCTCCCATGGAGGGGTGAGCTTGTGGCGCCCTCGATTATCCTGCAGCCGTCGAAGCACGAGGTCCCCCACCGCCAGGTCCCTCTTGCGCACGTGCCTGTCGTGTAGCGTCGAAGTTTTTGCTGGTAGCGCGCAGAGTTGATGAGCGCCACGTCTCGGGCCTCCTCGAGTTGGTCCTTGGCGTTGGCGAGCCTTTCATCGTTGGTTTGCTCGTTGTAGGCTCGAATTCGAGGGGAGCCGTACTCGAGGTCCGTAGGCAAGACAGCCTCGGCGCCGTAGGTTAGGAAGAACGGAGTGAACCCGGTGGCTCGACTCGGCGTAGTCCTGAGGCCCAACAGCACCGAGGGGAGCTCTACAGCCCACCCCTTTCCGAAGTTTTTGAGGTCTTGAACAGCCTCGGCTTCAGCCCATGGAGTATCATGCCGTTGGCGCGCTCGACCTGCCCGTTGCATTGAGGGTACGCGACCGAGGCCCAGGTCACGCGAATGTTGTTGTCGTCGCAGAAGTTGGTGAACTTTTTGCCGTGAATTGGGTGCCATTGTCGGTGATGATGACGTTAGGCACCCCAAACCGGTACATGATGTCGGCGATGAACTCGACAGCCTTCTCGGAGGTGGGTCGCCTATGGGCTTGGCCTCGATCCACTTGGTGAATTTGTCGATGGCCACGAGCACATGTCGTGTACTTTCCAGTTGTCGTCTTGAGGGGGCCCACGAGGTCGAGCCCCCAGACGGCAAACGGCCAAGTGATGGGGATCATCTGCAGGGCGTGCGCGGGCTGGTGCGTTTGCTTGGCGTAGAACTGACACCCTTGGCAAGCTTGGACCAGGCGCCTGGCGTCTCCGATGGCGGTTGGCCAGTAGAAGCCCTGTCGGAAGGCGTTCCCTACCAGGGTCCTTGGCGCTGCGTGATGGCGCAAGCCCCCGAGTGCATGTCGTCGAGGAGCTGCGTCCCTCCTCGAGGGGGATGCAGCGTTGAAGGATCCTGATGGGCTTGACGGTACAGCTCTCTTTCGTCGCCGTAGATGACGTAGGTCTTGGCCCTTCGAGCTATGCGTCGGGCCTCCGTCTTATCTCCGGTAGCACGCCTTGCGTCAGGTAGTCGAGGAAGGGCGTCCGCCAGTCGAGGGGTCGCGATGAAGGAGAGGCGGGCGTATCAATCTGCATTGCCTCATCGGATGTCGAGGGGTCGTTCTCGAGGGGTGGCGTTAATGGTCGAGCCCCCGCGTCTGGCTCGAGGTGTGGCGTCGAGGGGCCAGCCCCCGGGCCGATTTTGACGGATGGCTCGAAAACGTCCCTCGAGAAGACAACTGGTGGAACCGTGCCGCGCGTGGACGCCAACTTTGCCAGCTCGTCTGCGCCTCGTTGTATTTTCGAGCGATGTGGTTGAGCTCGAGGCCGTAGAACTTGTCTTCTAGCTTGCGCACTTCTCCGCAGTATGCCTCCATCTTGGGATCGATGCAGCTCGAAGCCTTCATAACCTGGTTGATGACGAGCTGCGAGTCCCCTCGAACGTCGAGGCGTCGGACCCCGATCTCGAGGGCGATGCGCAACCCATTGACGAGGGCCTCGTACTCGCGACGTTGTTGGAGGGGGGAAGTGCAAGCGTAGCAGGTAGCGCATGTGGACTCCGAGGGGTGAGATGAAGAGCAGGCCTGCGCCTGCCCCCGTCTTCATGAGGGATCCGTCGAAGTACATGGTCCAGAGCTCGGCTTGGATTTGTGCCGGCGGGAGCTGGGTGTCGGTCCATTCAGCAACGAAGTCGCCAACGCTTGCGACTTGATGGCTTTTCGCGGGGCGTAGGTGATGGCCTCCCCCATTAGCTCGGCGGACCACTTGGCGATGCGCCCTGGCCTCCCGATTGTTGATGATCTCACCGAGGGGGAAGGATGACACCACCATTACGGGATGAGCGAGGAAGTAGTGCTGGAGCTTGCGCCTCGTGATGATGATGCCGTAGAGCAGCTTCTGGATGTGCGGGTACCGGACCTTGGCCTCGGAGAGTACCTCACTGGTGAAGTACACCGGCGTTGGACCGGCAACGCACGACCCTCCTCGTGCCTCTCGACGACTATGACCGCGCTGACCACCTGAGTGGTTGCGGCCACATAGAGGAGAAGGGACTCGGGGGGATCGTCACCCTGGGCTGGTCGTGGTGGCACGAGGATTGGCGCGGAAGTCAGCAACCCCTTCAACTTGGTTAGGGCAGTCCTCGGCTTCAAGGGTCCACGCAAAGCGTTCCGTCTTCTTCAGCAAGCGGTAGAGAGGTAGCGCCTTTTCCCCTAGCCTCGAGATGAACCTACTGAGAGCAGCTAGGCAGCCTGTCACTTTCTGTATGCCCTTGAGGTCTCGAATTGGGCCCATCCTCGTGACTGCTGAGATCTTTTCGGGTTGGCCTCGATCCCCCGTTGTGAGACAATGTAGCCAAGTAGCATGCCCCGGGCACACCAAAGACACATTTCTCGGGGTTGAGCTTCACATTCTTGGCCCGGAGGCACTCAAACGTGGTCTTAGATCACTGATGAGGTTCCCGACTTTCTTGGTTTTAACCACGATGTCATCGACGTAGGCCTCGAAGTTTTGCCTATGTGTTCGCCAAGATATGTTGCATGCAACGTTGGTACGTTGCCCCGGCGTTTCGAAGGCCGAAGGGCATTGTAACATAGCAATACATACCAAAGGCGTAACAAAAGAGGTAGCGAGCTCGTCGGATTCTTTCATCCTAATCTGGTGGTAGCCGGAATACGCATCGAGGAATGAAAGTACTTCACACCCCGCAGTGGAATCGATAATCTGATCAATTCTAGGTAAAGGAAATGGAACTTTCGGACACGCTTTATTCAGACCAGTGTAGTCTACACACATCCGCATTTTTCCATTCTTTTTCCTAACTAGTACAGGGTTAGCTAGCCACTCTGGGTGAAATACCTCCTTGATGAACCCGGCCGCCAAAAGCTTGTGCACCTCCTCGCCGATGATCCTGCGCTTCTCCTCGTCGAAGCGGTGCAGGCGTTGCTTCACCGGTCTGGACCCGGCCTGGATCTCCAAGGCGTGCTCGGCGACTCCCCTCGGTATGCCTGGCATGTCCGAGGGGCCCCACGCAAACATGTCGATGTTCGCGCGGAGAAAGTCGACGAGCACTGCTTCCTATTTAGGCTCGAGGCTGGCACTGATGGCCAGCGTCTTGCCATCGGTCGAGGTTGGGTCGACGGGTATCAGCTTGGTGTGCTCTGCCGGCTCGAAGGCGCCGGCGTGACGTTTTGCTTCAGGGGCCTCTTCGGTGGCCAGGGCCGCTAGGGCTTCGAGCGAGTCGAGGTGGACGTTGGCCTCCCCACGCTCGACGCACTCCACGTCGCAGTGGTACGGTGCTCGTAGGAGGTGTCGATGGTGATGACCCTTTGGCCCTGGCATCTTGAGCTTCAAGTACGTGTAGTTGGAACCGCCATGAACTTGGCGTAGCCTGGCCTGCCGATGATGGCGTGGTAGGTCCCTTGGAACCCGACCACCTCGAAGGTGAGCGTCTCCCGGCGGAAGTTGGCCGGCGTGCCAAAGCAGACAGGCAGGTTGATGCCCCGAGGGGGTGTGCCTTTCCCAGGTACGACTCCGTGGAACCCCCCAACGCTGGGTCGGAGCTGGTCCCTCGAAATCCCCAGGAGGTCGAGGGTCTCGAGGTATATGAGGCTCGAGCCCCATCCATCAACACCTTGGAGAACCGTACGTCGATGATGACGGGGTCGACGACAAGGGGTATGCTCCCGGATTTACGACATGATCCGGATGGTCGTCACGGTCGAACGTGATCGGCGCATCAGACCAGTCGAGGTACCGGGGGGCGTCGTGGCGGAGTGCAAAGATCTCCCGGCGCTCCTTCTTTCTCTGTTGAGCCGAGAGCCCGACGGTGGGCCCCCGTAGATCATGAAGCAGTCGCGCACCGGGGGGAAGTCCGCGTCCCCGTCGTCGCGTCGATTGTTGTCCTTGCCCTTAGGCGCGTCCTTCTTGTCGCCGAGCTTGGAGTAGAAGCCCTTCAACAGTCGGCAGTCTTTTAGCTTGTGATTACGAGGGCCCTTGTGATAAGGGCAGGGGTCCTCGAGCATCTGGTCGAAAACAGCCCCGTCAGGGGGGCCTCGAGGTTTCTTATGGTCGAGGGCGCCCATGAGCACTTCTTCATCGTTGTCGTCATCGGCGTCGCGCTTCGCCTTTTGACCTTTGCTTTTGTTCTTCTTTTTGTTGTTGTTGTTGTTGCGGTTCTTGGCGTCGTTGCCCTTGTTCGAGCCCTCCGGCGCGGTCACCGCCTTACCTTTGTCCGTGGAGCGGCCAAAGAAGGCCCCCACTGCCTCGTCACCTGAGGCAAAGCTGGTGACACGATCCATCAGGTCCTCGACCGTCCTGGGACGGTAGCGCCCTAGCTCATGAACTAGCTCTTGGCACGTCGTGCCCGCGAGGAACGCTGAGATGACGTCCTCATCAGGCACGTGGGGGAGCTCGAGCGCTGCTTCGAGAATCGCCGAGCAAAGTCGCGGAGGGGCTCGTCCGCTGCCTGCCTGCAACGCCGTAGATCCCAGGGGTTGCCTGGGCGCACGCAAGTCCCCTTGAAATTCCCGTCGAAGACCCTGACTAGGTCGGCCCAGTCATGGATCCGATCCGGCGGGAGCCCCTCGAGCCACCGACGGGCGGTGTCCGAGAGGTAAAGTGGGAGTTGGCGTATGATCACACGGTCGTCGCTCTTGCGCTCGCCCAGTTGACAGCCTAGGCGGAAGTCCGAGAGCCAGAGCTTGGGCTCGACCTCCCCGTCATACTTCACGATGTTGGTCGGTGGTCGGAAGCGGTCGGGGAGGGTTGAGCTGCGGATGGCCCGGCTGAAGACTCTGGGGCCCGGGGGCTCGAGGCTTGCCGGTCCTCGTCGCTGTCGTAGCGCCCCCTCGATGGGCGCTATAGCCACGCTCTTGGGCCCTTGTCCTTGCGCCGCGGTTGATGTCGTTGCGGGCGTCATTGGGGTCTCGAGGTGGCCGGTTGTCGACGATCGTTCCCGGACTGGCCTAGCTCGAGAGGCGTCCGGCTGGTGGACGGACATCTCGCGCTCGTTGCGGGGCGTGTCTGCTGGTTTCCCCGAGGCCGCCCGCGCCGTCGCGAGGCTGAGCTCTCGGCCTGCTGCACAGCGGCTGTCTCGAGGAGGTTCTTCATTTCCCCAAGCATGCGCCTGGCGTCAGGGTTGGAGACGGCGGGTAGATCACGGAGCAGCATTGCCGCCGCCACCCACGTTCTGTCCGGCTCGCGGGAACGCACCTCGGGGCGTGCTGGTGCCCCGTCCTCGAGGATCTGCCGGTGGACCTCTCGAGCGCGGCCACGAACACCGGCGCTCGAGGCTGGGCTGGTTCCTGTGCTATAGTTTTCTCGAGTTGCAACAGCGCTGTCGCTCCTCCTCAGCCTTGGCGATGGCCTCCCGCAGCTGCGCGAGCTGCGCCGCCCGGTCGTCGCCGTGCTGAGATGGTGCAGCCGGTGTCGGGGGTTCGTTCCCTCCCTGAACGCGTGATCCTCTGCCGCAGCCACGTTTCCGGGCTCTTCGAGGTTGAGCGCGGCCTGGTGTCGTCGTCGCCGTCGTCCTCGGCGTCGTCCACGACCCCCTCGAGCTGGAAGCACTCCCTGGTGGGGTCCCAGAGGTCAGGGTCGTGGTAGTCGTACTCATCGGAGTCGGAGCTGCTGATGCCGCGCCGCCCTGGCTCGTGCCGGGACTGCAGCTCGCGGTACCACTCCCCGAAGGTGGCTCGACGAGGTGGCTCGACGGCTCGTGAGAGGCCGCGGTCGACGTGCGCGGGGTAGACGATCTCCAGGTCGGTGGTGGCTCGTAGGAGTACGCCCGGACGCTCCTCCCGCTCTGCGGCCGCCCGGTCCTGACGGCGCTCGTCGAGGCGGTGGGGTAAACAGCTGCGGAGTTGTTGAGGCCAAACGGGAACCGCTGGCGTCGGGCGCGGTACACCCCGTGCGGGAGGAGGCCTGGTGGTGTCGACGGAGCACGGCTCGGGGCCTCTGGCCAGGCTCCCGGTCCGTGCGCGTGACGAACGCGAACTCGCTGGGGGAGTGCGCCGCGCGCCCTGGAAGTCTCCGGCCGCGGCCGGGCAGGTTTCCCTCGGGGACTCTGCGTCAGCCGCGGGGAAGTGGGAGTGCGCCGCGGGCACCGCCCGTGCCGGCGTCGATGGTGACGACGGCGCCGCTCGCGAGGTGGCGACGCGGTGGTGCGGGCGACGCGCCACGCCCCCCGCGCGGGGTGGCGTGACACGCCCTCCGCTCGGGCTCTCCGTGGAGAGCAGGGTCAGCTCGTTGCCGTTGCCGGTGGCCAGGAACTCGAGGCTCCCGAACCAGACGACGGCACCAGCCGAGAACGAAGGAGGGACGAAGCCATCCAGAAAACAACGAGAAATCGACTCGGACACGCGAAGGCCCCTACCTGGCGCGCCAACTGTCGGTGTTTCGAACCCGGGGGTATGACACCAACGAGTAATATGATCGCGTGCTCTCTTCCTGGATGGTGATGCAAGATGACACAAGGATTTATCCTGGTTCGGGCAAAGAAGGCCCTACGTCCAGCGGGGGAGGAGGTTCTTGTATTACTTGCACCTAAGTGCTTGTACAGGGGCGAATACAAGCTCAGTGAGCGTGGACCGGAGTCCGGACTCGAGTGTGTGTGTGTATGGACTCGTGCGTTGTCCCTTATGCGCGAAGGGCCCTGGCGTCCCCTTTTATAGATCAAGAGGAGACCAGGGTTTACACAGGATTGACATGTACAGCGCTCGGTATGGCGAAGGGCAGGAACTCTGTCTTGTGGAAGCCACTGTAGCCAACGTGGGTGTTGCTATTGAGGCGTCCTTGATGCGTGGCCTCCATCCTGGGCGCGGACGTGGAGGCGTGGCGACGTGGAAGCCGTACAGCACCCATCCCGGCACGTGCAGGACACGGCGGGGACCCTCCGGGTCTTGGGGTACCTGTCCTCCAATAGCGTGAAAGTAGCCAGGGCTCGAGGGGCTCAGAGCCGGCCTTGAGGTGGCGCCTGCGGGGGTTCGAGTACCCCGCAGGTATGGGCATGTCCCGGGAAACCCGATTGAGCAGCAGGTATCCGGGCCTCGAGACGTGGCTTGGATGTGCAACAGTGTAAGATATGGGTTAACAGTGCTGTACTGGTGCCTTTTTACCCATGCTTGTTGTGAAAACGAGACTTGGCTCTGCCCTGGTTCACTGTGGTACACGTCGGTTGCAGAGGACGTGACTGGAGTAGGTGGATGCATTAAATGCGCGGTATGGGGTTGAGGAGCAGGAAGCTTCCTCTTCGTGGAGAGCTTCGAAGGGTAATGGAGCGCTCGCTCGAGGCCGGGCGCGGAGGGCTCGGGTGAGCGGAGGTTGAGCTCCAGCTCGAGGCCTAGGGTGTGATGAGCCTCGAGGGATAGGCTATCGTGCTGGAGGGGCTCGAGGTCCCCGTGCGGGGTCCCGAGGAGCGGTGCATAGCTGTAGCGGGCTCGAGGGTAGGTTACCAGGAGGCGGTCGGTAAGGTTTTTGGCAAGTCTAAGCTCCCTGGCGGTGGGCCAGCGTTGCAGGCTCCGAGGGGCTGGTTTCTTGGAAGGTTAGCCTAGCTGGGTTTATTAATTGGTGTTCTAGGTTTAACCTATTTGTTTGCGTTGATTGGGGGTACCCCTTTGGTGTTCCCCTGACAACCGCCGTCATCGAACTCACCCAACCGATCCACCACCGGCGACTACGACCCCTTCTTCGGAACCGCTGTAAGCTCTCCGTCTATTTCCTCCTCTCCCTTCGATCACTACCACCCACTACTACAGAAACATGCCTTTAGCCCCGGTCGGCAAGGGCCTTTAGCCCTGGTTGCCGAGCCGGGACTATGCTTCCGGGACTAAAGGGCCCCCCTTTAGTCCCGGCTCCGGCCACCGGGGCTAAAGCCCCCCATTTAGTCCCGGTTGGTAATACCAGCCGGGACTAAAGGGTCCCTGGTTTTTCCTTTTTATTTTCATTTCAGTTCTATTTTCAGTTTTGTTTATTTATTTAATAGGTTTTCCGATATATATTCTTTGCTGCTAATATATATAATTTTTTATATTAGCAGCATAACACAATAAGCTTATTGCATGCATATATAATTGAACTATAGAACTACATATAATATATATAAATATATGTACATAAATTACAAGCAATATACATATAGAAGTTGTCCAAATATCTATCTACACAAGTTGTACTCCAAAGTTAGTACTGTAAACCTATTACAAGTTGTACTCCATCTAAAGATCTACAGGGCATACAAATGATCATCATTGTTTGGAATCAACGACTCGTTGGTATTATAGTAGAACTCGCCGTTTCGATTTATGACTTGTTCCCGAAGAATCCTGCTATTGTCTCTTGTATTGCTTTCAATTGGCCTTGTAGCATCACTTTTTGCTTCAACCAGTCAGTCTTCAATTGGAATTAAAGAAGATATTAGTTATATCTATATTATCAATATTAAGTCTATAAAAAATGAAAAGAAACATGTTACGTACTTTTGATGATTTCTTCAGGAATTCTATTTGATTCTATCAACATGTACTCGCAAACATAGAATCCGCATAAGTTGGTGCCCTGTTTTTGTCTCAAAATCCACTGTAGAATGAAAAGATTTATCTCGTAATAAAGATATGATATATGACATGATATTTTAAAGATACACGTACATTGACGAAGGTGTAAACTTACTGGTAGTCGTGGCTTTATTGTAAGTGGGGCCTTACACTCATATATTCCCGAGCAATGAATGTTTCCCAAACCCTAATCCGGCCAATGAAACATTAATAGTTGGATCATTATTTAATTAGTATACATATATACAAGCTTAGTCTATACTTTAAGCATGCAAGCTAGGGATCGAAAAATTACCTTTGGAGGATGTCTATCATATCTTGGTAATCTGCTTGCGGTTTGCTCAACGAGTCATAGATTAACACATTGCTTTGTTTGAGATCGATGACCATCAATATCCAGTGATAGCTGTTCATACACATGATTCATATATATATTATTAGGGTTAAGTAAAATAAAATGTGCACATACTTATTATTAACTATATATGTCTCACGCACTTAAAGTTGTATGGGAAGAGAATTCTTTGTCTATCTTTTTTGTTCACGAAGAACCTCATGAGATTCGTACACGACTCATCGCTCCAAGTCGCTGAAGGGTTTGGAAAACAACATATGGATCAACAAACCCAACAGAATTGTCATGTTTATCTCTGAGCTGAGTCATCTGATACCTGCAAAATATCGAGTCGATCCACAAGCATGTGTGTAAGAATATACTACTATATACACATACTAGAGAGTTCAATGAAAACTATAAAAGAAACACTTACAAACAGTAGCAGCTAAGGAGCGATTTGTCCAGTGCGTCCATATGACATAGCTGGTGTAATTCCTCCATCTGGACTAAGATTTGGTCATCGCCACGGAAGTAGTGATGGTTCCGAATTCGGACAGAAATACAATTGACATCACCATCTTTAGAAGCCTCCATGCACCATTTGTTGATTGCAAACATCTGCGTACCAAGTACATGTAAGTGATTGGGGATCATTAGACTCCTGCCCGGTGCAAAATTTCTCCTCCATTCATCAACTACTTCTGCTCGTGGAAACTCCAGCCCAGTAGCAATAATAACCCACCTCATGGTCCGAACACTTGTAGAATATACGACCCTTGTTGATTCCCTCTTTTTTCACTCGGTACTCCTTCACAATCTTCTGCTTACACTCGCCGCAACCAATGAGAGGAAGATCCGGCCGCAAACGCTTCGGATCCCGATGATGAGATGCTGAGGACCCGGTCACGGTTGCCATCTACTATATCCATGCTCATTTTTTAAACTATTACATGCAAATTCCTAATTTCTAAACAATTATAAATAAAAAAACTCTAAATTTATCTATTTGTTTAGATAATCAAAAAATATGATATAACAATACCAATTTCCACATTATCTACTCTCTATATTGTTGTGCAAACTATTATAAATTCCACATTTTTATATTGAAAATATACTAAAAAGACAATAAAATTCAATATTACTCGTCTGCATAAGTATGAAATATAGAATGGATACTACCTAGCAGTAGAAAACTATCAAGTGATTGTGACGAACCCATTTAAACTACTCAACTCTCTATGCTTGTTCTTGCAAAGTATATATTTTAATTAAATTCCTCTCATATTCAAAAGACATGGTAGGAGATGAAAATAGTTACCTCTAAATGCAAAGAGACGATGACGGAGTCGAAGAAGATCACCAATTGACGCTAGAGACGAAGAACAATGAAGAACAAGCAAGAACAACAGCAAGAACAAGCAAGAAGCTCACTGAAATTTGAATGTCTCTAGCTCGGGGGAGGAAGAAGTTGGCTGGTTAAAAACTAGGGAGCTTTAGTCCCGGTTTGTATTAAAAACTGGGCTAAAAGGTGATCATTTATCCCGGGGCAAGCCACAAACCGTGGCTAAATCTTTAGTCCTGGTCCGTGGCACCAACCGGGACTAAAGAGTGCCCTTTAGTCCCGGTTGGTAACACGGACCAGGACTAAAGGGTCCCTGCCCCGACAGCTCTGCGCAGTAGCCGTTGGGGCAGGCCCTTTAGTCCCAGTCCGTGAAACCGACCGGGACTAAAGGGTCTATTAGTCCCGGGCGGCAAAAACACCGAGACTAAAGACGATTTTGAGAATCGGCCTATGACCCTGTTCTGTAGTAGTGACCGTATCAACCACCCTAGAGAGCGTCGGCGAGCCACGTCCATGGCGCCACCACGCATGATCCGGCCCTGAAGCCACCCCAACCACACCACCCCATCGGGTAGGGCTCGCACCAGATCTCCAAGGTGTGCGTTGTTTACCGGAGCCCTCACCTTGACCCCCCGCACCCCACAGCACCCCCTTGGCGAGCTCCAGCAGCCGCAAATGGTCGTCGCCGCGCTCTGAGTGCCCACCGCCGTGCACACACAGACTCCTCCTCCCCGCCAATGAGGAACCGACCAGTGAACTCGCCGCGCCCTCCTCTACGCCTTTCGTCGCTCGCCAGGGTCCCCTGCTCACCGGAGCACCAACGCCAGTCGGCCCGCCGGGCACAAGGTGCCACTGCACCTCGACAGAGTCCAAAGGAGGAAGAGGCCTTCACCACCATCCGATCTGAAACAAATGGCTGGGATCAGTTGTTGACTTCCGGTCAACACAGTCAACTAAATGCCACATCACCGCACAGTCAGCTCCCTCCAACCAATCAGATCGCGCCACGCAGCGTCCACGTGGCGCCACACAGTCAGCCGCTCACTTTCCTTCTCTCTCCCCCGTACTAATCTCGACCGACCGCCACGAGATCGGCAGTGGACAATAGATCTTACCCATTCGTGGGTTATTTTTCTAAAGAGACCCTGACCTTCCTTAGAATCAACCCGCACTCCACCATAGACTGTTCACTGAGTCTTGAAACTCTTTCTATCTAGCCCCTGGTGATCTACCGAATTGACGCCCAGTCCATCTGCCTTTTCTTTTTCGTTTTTGATTTATTTTAAATGCAAATTCGAGTTCAATCTATTTACAAATTTGCCATCCAACTTCAAAAGGCCATAACTTTCACGTTTTAAGTCCAATTTGATCCGTTCAAGTCGCGTTAGATTCGTCTTGTCGAGTTCTATGCGTTAGATCTGTTTATATTCTGTTTTATTACTGTTAATGTACTGTTATTTACTTATTTTGTTCGGGCCATGTGATATGTTTGATCCAGCGAGTGCGAGCTACGCGGAACCCCAGGATCCAGTCTGTGCCTTTGTCGATCCGACCCAGCCTGAAGGCAAGTGTCCTTGCACATATTGCTCCTGTAACTATTTTATTTTGAGTTAGAGTAGTTAGATCCAGTAGATGCATGCAGTCTTAAATTGAATCTCATGATATGGTTTACTAGCACTTGATTATATTTTCCTTGACACCTGGTTTGGGATGTATTGGGTAGAAGTCATGCTTAGCCCTGCTGTCTTTGGGATGGGTTGGTGGTCAACTATAATTAATCTTGATTAATGATCTATGGAACTTGTGGGTTGGTAATTGTTGTAGTATGGTGAGTAGGTATATCCGGCAGGATGGACCGTGTGGCGGTTTTGTTGCCACGGGACTCGGCAGCTGGATTTGGTTTTTGGTTCTGGGATTGTGCTAGTCATATCCTGCCTGGATCCCTAGGACCCAATTCTCGAAGCATGTAACCCGGCAAAACAGCGCAAACCATGAGGCCTATATGGCTCTGGGACTGGCTAATTAATTAGTTTCCTCCAAGTTGAGGGTTCATACGGGGTTTGTTTTAGTGGCTCACGAGGGGGCCCTGGGGTCGTAGACCTTTGTATGGGGTGAAACCTTAGAGGTACGTGTGGAACAGACTTGGAGGCGGCTTTGTAAAGGCCTTGTAGTGCGACCCCGCTGTGCACCTTGGCAGTGTTTAGCGTGATGGGGAACGCATGACTCATGGGTAAACATGTGCGAACTCTGCAAAGTATTAAAACTGATATATCAGTCGTGCTCACGGTCATGAGCGGGCTTGGACTTCTTCGAGATTAGTTGGTGGTTTGGTTCTAGTTCGTTATAGAAGCCTTATGTGGTTATTAGTCTCATATGATATGGGTGTAGAGGCTTCTTCTATGCAGGATACTGCTTGGTACGGGAGTAACTCCCAGGCTCGGGCGCAGACCTGGTGTTATTACGGAAGGTAGCTTTCAATGTCGTGACATATGGAACTAATACACATAGGACTCTTGTAACGGCCTTGGGGGTGGCCTGATGAACTTCAGGTGTGGTTTGCCTGATGGACTTCAGGTGTGGTTGCTTGGTGTGACTCCAAGTGTGGTTGCTTGGTGGACTCCAAGTGTCGGTTGCTCGGTGTGACTCCGAGTGTGGTTTGCTCGGTGCGACTCCGAGTGTGGTTACTTTTCTTTGGAGACTGTGGTTAAAACCTAGTAAATAGGTGCATAGGATTAATAGGAATTATAGGGTTGTGTCGCTTTAGGCGCTTACCTTTGATGTTAGCCTCAAAAGCATATATTTCCTACACTTGCGGAGTACATTTCGATGTACTCACCCTTCCTTTTTGTCCCCCTGCTACCCCACCCAGATGTTGGCGACTACCACGCGGAGCAGGAGTACCCAGAAGACGGTGGATACGGCCCAGACGACCTGTACTAGGATGGTGCAGCCCCCGGTCGACCTTCCTGTGGAGATGGCGTCCAGTTTCCGCGAGTCTACATTAGAGTTAGACTGAGAGTCTGTACTTTTCTTTTGGATCTGAGGGTCATTTTTGTAATAAAGTTTGATATTGTTAATAAAGCATTGTTTTGATATTTACTATGATGTCGATATATGTATAAAAATTGATCGTGGCATACATATATTGTGCTCCAATTTTGTTCGTAAAATTGGGGTGTGACACCCTCGAGGGGTGCTCGAGGGGTGCCTGAGGAGTGCCTCGTTCGCTCGGGAAATTTCTGTAATCAAGGGGTACCCAAAATGGATCGGCTTTGTCTTGAGGAGGGACTCCTCGAGGGTGACGTAGACTGAGCCATTGAGACCCGTTCGTGGGCCGACCTAGTATGGATTGGCACTTTGGTTTTGGAAATTAGGGCCGAGGGATGATAGTGGGTTTGTCGAGGTTTAGTTTTTTTATCGTGTTATAAGGGTGCCCCTTATCTAAGTACCTGATAGTAGCCCCTGAGCCCCTGTTTGAGTGCTGACACTCGAGCTGGGGATCACGAATCAGGAGCGTAGGGTGACTCGTAGCTTTTCCGTGGGGGTGCGCGAGCTTCGCCCGCGGGGGTAGCTCCTAAGGCCTCGGAGGAGTGGGTAAAACTCCTTCGAGGGCTTTATTTACCTTGTGTGGATTGTCGCGTGCGTGTGTGGTCGAATGCGGTTGATGCTCCCGCATGATCGAGCCAACTTGAACAGGGGCGATGGTGCCTAGTTACGGTGGGCCTTGAGCTGTCGAGCCCCCAGGTGAGTTCGACCCTCTTTCGTCGAGGGGTGCCAGGCGTAGTCGAGCCCTCGAGCCTCGTGCGACTTAGGGCGTTGCTAGCTCCGGCATCCTTCTCATGAGCCCTTTCGACCGGGTGTGAGGTGAAAAGCATCGTACTACCCTCGATTGGGCGAGTCTCGACGTCCTCGGTGAGCTGGTAACCGGGAAATCGAAGTGAGAGCTCGTGCCCTGTTCGATAGGGGTCGACTGGTGGACCTAAGGCGATCTCATTGTAGCAGGATGCGCGGGTGCCCGGATACCGGCTCCATTCGATAGGAACCAATGGCTCGATGCCTCTCTTTGGGAGATTCCGTGGTGACCCATTTGTATTGCCTTGGATACGCGTGAAGGGATCTCAAGAGTTCATTCTCGAGCTGGGCTTCGAGTGAGCTCCCCTTGTGTGTCCCTGACTCAGTCACTCGAGGCCGGCTGTCGAACCCTTCGAGGGCTAGCCTTCGCTACCTCGAGGTTTCTGTGTGGGTTGGGGCCCGTTTTAACTTCTCGTGGAAGGATCCGTCGAGGAGGCGACACCTCCCGTCTGATGGGTGCGTCTTTTTAGGCGTGAACTGTTGTAGGGCGGTGGTCGAGGTGGGCCAAGGCAATGGGAAAAGTCAAGGGGACGACGTGTGTACTTGTTGCGTGTTTCGAGGAGTGGGTAGGTGAATGCATTAAATGCGGGATGTTACCTTTCCCTTCCATCATCAGATCCTTCCGTTGCACTTCCACCCTAAGCCCCCGACGTCGAGAGAGGCATTGGTGATGTGGCAGACTATGACCTTGACGTAGACGAAGAAGATCTGGATAGCGAGGAGGATGACAGTGGTGATGGAGACACCGATGCTTGAGGCTGTTTGATGTTCCAAGCGTTGGTGAAGTTTTTGCCCTTGTCGTTCCCTTCATCGAAGAACGCTCCAACTGCCTCATCGCCGACCGCATAATTGGTGACTACGTCCATCAGCTCGTTGATGGTCTCGGGGTGGTTGTGTCCCAACTCACGAACCAACTCCTTGCAGGTGCTGCCTGAGACAAATGCCATGATGACATCATGGTAGGAGATGTGTGGGAGCTCGGTGCGCTGCTTGGAGAAGCGTCAAGCGTAGTCGCGGAGGGACTCCCTGGGTCACTGCTTGCATCTACTGAGATCCCACGAGTTACTGGGGCACATGTAGGTTCCCTTGATGTTCCCCTCGAAGACCTGAACCAGGTCGGCCCAGTTGTAGATCTGATCAGGGGGTAGCTCCTCGAGCCACCTGCGGGTGGTGTCAAAGAGGAATAACGGTAGCTGGCGGATGATGGCGCGATCGTTGCCTCATGCTCCACCTAGTTGGCAGGCTAGGCAGAAGTTGGCTAACCAGTGCACGGGCTCGGTCTCACCGGTGTACTTGATGATGCTCGTGGGGGTCGGTACGGATCAGGCAGCGGCGTGCTGCGGATTGTCCTACTGAAGACTCGAGCCCCCGGCGGCTTGGGAGCCCGCGGTCCTCGTCACTGTCGTAACGCCCCCCTCGATGGATGTTATAGCCTCGATCCTCGGCTCCCTTGTCTTTGCGCCACCGGCTCTTGATGCTGTCTCGGCGGGCATTGTTCGGGTCGCGAGGTTCGCGGGTATCGATGATGCGGCCTCGAACGTTTTTGGCCCGAGCGACGGCCTCGTCATGGACCGATGCCTCCCTCTCATGGCGGGAGGGCTCAATCGGTCATTTCGAGGCCACACCCCGACGTCTCGAGGCCGAGCTTTCAGCTTGTTGAACGGCTGCGACTCGGAGCAGATTCTTCATCTCATCCCTTATGCGCCGAGCTTGGGGATTTGATGGCTCAGGCATGCTGCGTAGTAGCATGGTTGCGGCTACAATGTTCTGTTCAACTCGAGGAAAGCAATTGATAGGGCTCTCGGGCGGCCCATCCTCGACGATCTGTCGATGCACTTCACGAGCCCTGCCCCGACCTTTGCCATGTGGCAGGGCACGACCTTGCCCGAGGGCCTGCTCGATCTGGTCCAGTCGCCGGCGATCTTCGTCGAGCTTGGCCTTCATCTCCCTGATTTGCGCAATCTGCGCAATCAGTTCGTCGTGAGTGGTGGGCGGATCCACAGGATTCTCTGGCGCGTCCCCTCGTCTCGGGGATGCACCCCCGGCCCCAGCTGCAGCTACGACGGCGACCGCGTCTGGGTCCCCCGTCTCGTCATCCGAGGCGACAACTCCATCCTCGAGGTTGAAGCACTCCCTCATGGGGTCGTAGTGGTCCGAGTTGGAGTCGGGGTTGCCGCAGTAGAAGATGGGGAATTGTCCCTGCCGTTCCTCCTTCAACCGTTGTCGCAGCGTGCCAATGGTGTGCCACCCTGGCCCTGGCGCTCGCGTGAATCCTAAATCCATTGAGGCCGGGAAGACGGTAGCTAGGCTTGGTGGTGTTGGAGTCACGTGTGTCGGGGGAGATTGGCTGGGCTCCCTCGTTGTGCGCATGGCGAAGGCAAAGTCGGGGTTCCCGACGTGGTCTGTTGGCTCATCCTTCGTTCCTAAGCGAGGATCAAATGATTCCCCAACAAGGGGTTCTGTGTCTCCTGCCAAGAACGGTGGGAATGCCGCGGGCGCGAGCCTGGTCGCGAGCTGGTGATGACGGTGATGTCGGCCGCGCCTCTCTTTCGATGAAGAAGCGTGGTGGTGAGGTCGGCGTGCGGCCCCTCCTGGGCGTGGGGGCTCGGCGCGCTCTCCGCTCGGATCACAGACCGAGAGCAGAGCCATGTCGTAGCCGTGGCTAAGAGACACAAACTCTAGGCTCCCGAACCGGATCACCGTAGCGCGCGGGGGCGGTGAAGCAGAGTCGGTTATCCAGAAAAATAGCGGGAAATCGTCAGTGACACGCAGCACCCCTACCTGGTGCGCCAACTGTCGATGTTTCGACCCCGAGGGCCAACACCAACGAGTGAATTTGTGATTGCGTTGTGAGGGCCCCCCCTTCTAGAGGGTCCACTGTGCATTGTATCAGTCCCTGGATCAGTTGCTGATACGAACAGAGTAACAAGATTGATATCAAAAATCCATACTTTTTATTGCTATCGGAGAAAACATGTACAAGGTTCATATTACAAGACTTGGGCCACAGGCCTTATAGTAAACATCAGAGTCTAACACAGCGATCCTATGACGTCGTGGCTCCATTCCGACAGGCAGCTTGGAGTGCGGACGTAAACCTTATCATAAGCGTGTTCCTACTTTGTCGTTCTTGCGTAGCTCCTTCTTGTATGGCTTCGTCTTCAAATATCCTCCTGTGGTTCCATCCTTGCGAGTGCATCGACAACTTCATTCTTGCGAGTGCCCCTGTGACTTCACTCCTAAAACATAGTAGCGAAGGGAATTGAGTACATACGTACTCAGCAAGTCCTAGAAAGATAGCAGGATTAAAAGAGAGGTTCGGCCCTAGGAGAGTGTCATCCTTCTCGCTAGTTCCCGGTTAGTTTAGAAACATAGGCAAAGTTATCATAGGTTCATGGTTGTGCCAGTGCAATAATTGTTATCCTAACCATAGGTGACCTCATCTCGGCGATTGCCCATTACCAAGGACGTGGCTATTCGAATAGGATTTGAAGTTATACTACTGCAGCAGTTGTCCAATTTTCCCCACACGATGAAACAACCTCAACCATGGCCAATGGCCAAGATTGTCCCATCATAGCCCCATACCCGAGAGGACGCATCCATAGGTTCCATATAACCTTGCCACGGTTCGCACAGGGGCCGAAAACAGACCACCATGGTCCAATGCTAGCAAATTAACAATATCAATAGAGGGGGCTCGCACACGGCCCAAACAAGAATTTAACGTGGAAGACCACTTAGCAACCACGCCGACCGGACCACGAGAGATCACTTAGCAGCCGTGCCTTCTCCTGTCAAACCGTTGTCACCCGACCTCCAGGCAAGTTTTATACTTCTTCCTATCGGGGTGTGAAACTAGGCCTACCCATATAGGCGTGTGGCTGGACGCGTTTCTGACCAAGTTTGGTGGCCTATGAAACTACTCAGTATGGCAAACAAGTGTCTCCTAGGTAGAGTCCCTCAACAGGCGAGTCTACCCCAAGATGTTATATCCGCATATAAACATCCCCCACTTGTTCCCATCAATTCAGGTTTGCCTTAAGCACATGAACATATCACAGTTGCCCATTAGTCAAATTTACCGTATGATATTCCAATTATATAATCATAAGTGAGTGATTAAATAGAGTAGATAAGAGTGGGGTTAGGACTTGCCTGCACTCGCCGTCGCTGTCGATCACATCCTTGTCCTTCCCGGTCTTGTTGCTCTTCGGTCTCCGATTGTTCTTCATCCTTCGGCCTCCGTCGGGGTCTTCTCGCATCTTCTATCTTACGCGATCTAGCGTCGGCAAACAAGAGAAACACAACAAGCAAAACAAGCATGATCAAGTAAGAGGGTTGGTTTTATTTGGGTTGGTGGGTTTCTTTTAGTTATATCATTATTATGTCAAATTAACATCAGCGGCGCATACGCATATGTATGCTCCTAAGGTTAAGATGGAGAGGAACATGAGGTTAAGGTTAGCGGCATATACGCACATGCATATGTATATGCCTCGGGGTTAGCAAGAGAGGGTTTGACGTATGAAAACATATCGCTTACTAATAAATATATATATAGAGAGAGAGAGAAATATATACGAATAAGCATATGTCAACATACATGTGCAAGGTTATAACTACGTGTGTGTATATTTAAGTACCCATGTACGTGACAGGTGTTCACGGATACGCGAATATACGGGTTAAGAGTGTTATCAGGTTTATTATTTAGATTATGACTATTACCCTATTATTATTATTATTATTATTATTATTATTATTATTATTACTACTAGTAGTAGTAGTAGTATTGTTATTATTTTATGTGAGAGAGTGCATGTATATTCGAGCATTTATGTACGTGTCATAGTGTACACACATATTCGAATATACGGTGCTTAGGTGGTGCAACTACAGGTTAGCATTAAAACAAAGCAACAAACATAACTAGAATTTAAATGAGCACCAAAAATTAGGAGAAGGATATGAATGTACAGGGTTGAATTTAGGAAGATTTTTGGTGGGGAGATTACGGGGTTTAGAGGTGGAATAGTGGAGATATGAATTTTGTAGGTTTATAGGTGAAACGCGAATGAGATAGACCAGGGAAAATATTTCTGGAATTTGGTTGATTGAAAGGGAGTTGGAATAGTTTGGGTAGGCTCTAGGGTGACTCTAGTTTATTTAGAAATTTTGCTGGGATTTTTTTCTAGAAAGGAAAAGAGCTTACTTTACTCTCCTGACTCCCGTGTACGATTCCTGTGTGCGCCTAGCATTTTCTCCTCGACAGACCTGTTGGACCAGGTTGATGGGCGCTGCCTGCCGACCATGCGTGGCCTGTGCGCTATCCTCCTAGTCCATGTACACCACGTCCCATGCAGGTGGGAAGGGAAGAGGTAAGGCAATGTAGCTGCCCTGCGGGACCCGCAAGAGGTGAGGTGTCACCTTCCCATTGGCCGTCATGACGTGGCCAGGGGCGGCTTTGGATGCCTTCGGCTTCGCGTGAGTGCGTCTGCTCCTCCCGTTCAGTCAACACGACAAGAGCAAAGAAGATAGCAGAGAGCAAGGGCAGAGAGTGAAGGAATTCAGGAAAGAGAGAGAAAGAGAGAGAGCGAGGCGGAGGGAGCAGTGCAGCGGTGGTCACGGCCTCGGCACCTGCGGCGGCGTTGGAGGCGGCCCGGGTCGCGGT
Organism: Coix lacryma-jobi var. lacryma-jobi; assembly: GCA_009763385.1. NCBI lineage: Eukaryota > Viridiplantae > Streptophyta > Magnoliopsida > Poales > Poaceae > Coix > Coix lacryma-jobi. The sequence continues at coordinate 28,763,834 of CM019831.1, forward strand.
AAGACAGGCTCAGTGTCCTCCTCCCCCTCCATCCCCAACCGAGAACCAGAGCAGAGAGAGAGGAAGAGCACAGAGAACAGAGATGGGGGAGACGGAGGGAGCTGAGGCATGGAGCGCCGGCGGCGGTCCTAGGCGAGGAAGGCGAGGGGCGGGCTCCTGGTGACGCTCGGCTCCGGCGCGGCGGCCTCGGGCAGAGGCGAGCGCGGGCGGTGCTAGACGGCGAGCTCGGCGGCGGGTGGCTCGGGTCAATCGTCGCGAACCAGGGCCGTGACTGCTTTGGCGCGGAGAGCGGCGGCCACGGGCACTGGCGTTCGCGGCGTCCTCGACGGCATGGGCTTCGACGAACATGGCTCCGGCGTTCCTCGCTTCAACGGCGCGTGCTCCCGCTCCGATGTTGGCAGCGTTCCCTCGGCTGCGCCGCGGCACTCGGCGTTCGCGGGAGACGCGGCTGGGGCGAGACGGTCAGACGGCGCGCTAGCCTCGGAGACGCACGACCGAGCGGCGGACGTTCGTGGCATCCTCACGGTTCACCGTTGCAGCCAGGCGGGGCACTGGTGCGTCGGCGTTCGGCCATGGCCTCGAGCACGTGTGCTCCGGTTCGGCGGTTACGGACGCACGATTTACTGGTGACGTCCGTCGGCGCGGAGGAATGCAGATGGCGGCTAGCGAGCTCGTCGGTGCTCTCGGCGTCCCTGCGTGCTCGAGCTTGGAGCTGGTGAGGCATGTTCCGACACCGGTGATGTTCCTAAGCTCCAATGGCGACTACTTCGGCGCGGCAGCTACCAAGGTGAAGCCGGCTGCGGCCTCCGACGACATCGGCGTTGCTCAGCTTCGGTGCAGACAAGCTAGGCGGGGCAGAGGAGCAAGGCTGGGGCATCAGGCAAGGGCAGCTCCGCTGTGGTGACCGACGGCAGGTGCAGGGCACGTCGTCGCTCGGCTCCTTGATGCCCAGCCATGGTAGCCTCGTTGAGCTTTTATAGGTGGAGGTAGGTCGGTGGAATACAGTACGTCGGTGCTGCATAGTAAGGTGGTGTTGAGAAATATCTCCGTCGGCATGGAGGCGGTGAAGGTGAAGATATTTTCCGGCATTCATCCATGGCGTGCAGCAGCAGTGACCGTACACGCATGGGGAAGACGACGAGGAAGAAAGGCGGTTGGTGGATATTTTTGACAACCATGTACGTGTGCTGGAGCTAGGAGTTGGAAGCGTACTGCCGAGCCGGGCTAAGAGCATCTGCAGGAGTTCCCCAATACACCTAATACCAGTTTTTGAATTATTGGGCAAGTGCTGCAGCAGAAGCCCAATAATCTCCCCAAAACATGGAGCCCACTTGTCAGAAAGTTTTTTTTTTCTTTCCTTCTCGGCAATCCCGGCGGCGGGCGGAGCAGGCGGAGGACCGTGGCCGGCGGTGGCCGACACCTGCATGGTAGCTCGCGGCCCCACAACCAAAGCTTGCGGCGCCCCGACGGTGGGCGGAGCACACGGCCGGACGACGTGTGCAGGCTCGCGGCGCCCCGACGGCGGGCAAAGCACGCGCATCGACGGCGCGCGGAGGCTCACGACCCGGCAGCAGCTGGCGTCGGCACGGGAGCTTGCGGCTCTGGGCGGCGGAGCAGCGCACCGAGCGGAGCTCGCGGTGCTCACACAGAGCACGCGACCCAACGGCGGCCAGAGCTCGCGACACCTGCGCCCGTGCGGAGCATGCGGCTCTGTGCGGCGGAGCAGTGCACCCGAGCGGAGCTTGCGGTGCTCACGCAGAGCACGCGACCCACGGCGGCGCCCGAGCTCGCGGCGCCTGCGTCCGTGCGGAGCATGCGGCCCGGCGACGCTCGAACAGCTCTACGTCGGCGAGGCCATGGCAGAGGGAACGAGAGAGAGGAAGGAGAAGTGACAGTTGGGGGTGGACCTAGGTTTATTGGGGGAGATACAACTCCCCCTTCATTTGAGGGGAGATGTGGTGGCCACCAAAAAAAAAAGGTTATTGGGGGACTGCTGGAGAAGAAAAAATGAGCTATCTCCCCCAATATAACAGTTTTACGGGGATGAGGGGTGGCATTGGGGGACTGCTGGAGATGCTCTAACCCCGTACGTACGTACAGGAAACAAATGGAAAGGAATAACAAATGGAAAGGAACGCGAGAGTCCACGGGAGTTGTGTAATAACTAAATATATTATATTTTTGTATAGGTGATGTATTTTCAGGAAATAGGTTTTAGAAATTCAAGGCGGTTATCCTGGTCCTAGTTGGATTTGAAATCAAGAAAGAGATGGAAAGTTCAACGAATATTTCTGGTACCGCAAATAAATTCTAGAAAACAACACACATGCATTCAAACAAACATTTCAAGCACCCAGCAAATAATTTTAAAAGAGAAGCGATTTCTAAAAAAATGCATATGGTGAATTTTGATACAAGGGTTTTGGAAATTATTTTTAAAATAGTTTTTGCGGAAAATAACTAATCAAGTTTTAATTTGTTGTAAATTTTAAAAGTTCAAATTTTTAGTGATTTTAAATGATGCAAAACATAGAGTGTTACATGCGTGCTCCCTAATCCGGATGGTGATGCAAGAAGAATACAAGCGATTTATCCTGGTTCGGGCAAGAGAAGGCTCTACGTCCAGCGAGGGAAGGAGAGTTTGTATTATCTTGCACCGAGGTGCTTGTACAGGGGTGAATACAAGCGTGTGAGAGAGGGGGTGTGAAGGAAGGACTAGAACTTAGAGAACCGGGCTCTGAAGTCCTAGGCTATGGTGGATTGCTTGAGAGTCTATGTCTACTTGTTGGTTGGTCGTAGAACTCCGGCGTTCCGATGCCCTGGCGTCCCCTTTTATAGGCGAAGAGGAGGCACAGGATTACATTAGTTCTAGGGCGGGCGTAGGCAATGACGTCGGAGAGGAGATACCGATCATGTCGGTGCTACTGTAGCGGCGTACATCCACGGGATGGGTCCGTCCTGTAGCGACGTGCTTGGTGATGTCATGGTCGTCCTTGCTATGCGCGATGATGACGCAGTTGAGGCCAGTGAAGGACGGCGCCCATGCGCGGTCATGTGAGATACCAGATACATCGCGTCGGGAGTTGTTGGGGCGCTGATTGGTCTTGGCGGAGTCATGCTCGAGGGGGTGGTCGAGGCGGTCGAGGCCCACGCGGATAGGATCAAGCCCCAGAAAATACGGGAAATATGTTGACAATTGTACCTCGAGGGGGTGCCTGACGAGGTACAGTGCACGGTATGACGTAACAGTGTTTTACGAGTCGCTCATTTCCGTTCCCGGTTGGTGTAAAAGTTGGATTTGACCTGGGTACGACTCATTGTGGTATCCGTTGTAGCCATGCGATTTAGACGGGAGTAGGTAGAGCGCATTTAATGCTATTGGAGTCATACAGGGAGTAGTGCTCGAGGGGTGCCTCCCGAGGGGTGCCTGAGGAGTACTCGAGGGGTGCCCCTCGAGGGGTCCCTGAGGAGTGCTCGAGGGGTGCCCCCCGAGGGGTGCCCCCCGAGGGGTGTTTGAGGGATGCCTGAGGAGTGCTCGAGGGGTGCTCGAGGCGTGCTCGAGGAGTGCCTCGTTCGCTCGGGAAATTTCCGTAATCCAGGGGTACCCAGAATGGATCGGCTCTGTCTCGAAAATGGACTCCCTCGAGGGTGACGCAGACTGAGCGGTCGAGACCCGTTCGTGGGTCGGCCTAGTATGGATTGGCACTTGGGCTGGTTTTGGAAATTAGGGCCGAGGGATGACAGTGGGTTTGTCGAGGTTTAGTTTTTTAATCGTGGTATAAGGGTACCCCTTATCTAAGTACCCGACACATAGCATAAAGGACATGGGGGCTGAAGTTTGGTTCTTGATGTTTGGGTAATCGCCCAGGAGCTTATAAGTTTACAAGGCAAAGGAGAGAAGAAGGTGTGGAAGGTGATCTAGGGTGTGTGGGTTGAGATGATCTACTTCTCTGCAAGGAGGTACAGAGGGTACTTGCACGTCGAGAGTATGGGCAACGACGATGGGGAATTCCTCTCCTATGTGTGGCTCCTCCTATCTTGAATGGGGATGGAGACTTTAGCAGATAGATTGTAGAGGACAGAACTGCCGAAAGGGAGGGAGGGGAGAGAGGGTGCAGCATAGGGAGGGAGGGCGTGGCGTCTCGCTCGCGTCGACGTCGAGAGAATGTTGTTGGTTCGGGTGAGCTCGAGAGAGGGTGCGCGGTGCTGGAACGTCGGAGAGAGGGAGTGAGCGCTGGGAGAGAGAGGGAGCATGCAACAATTGAGAGAAGTGTTGAGGGAGATGGTGAAGTGTTGCCTTCTATAGTTAGGTTTTGGAGTGGGCTGCTGATGGGCCTCGGGCCTTTTAACCAAGATAGGCCACATAAGAGGTTCATCTCAAAAATGTATTTATTTTCGAAGGCTGATCTCTTGGGAGGCCCACCTCCATAAACTGATTTTAGGAGGCAATCATCTTTTACCCGCCCCGATAAATTGATTTTACGAGACGAGCTATTTTGCCCGCCTCCATAAATTAAAATGCTCGCCTCTGAAAATGCTGAGGCAGTTTACGAGATGGTTGGTTTTGTTACCACCTCCATTAATATTGAGGCATTGTCTCACAAAATCATTTTTGTAGTAGTGTTAGTATTCAAAATTTAGAACTCCCTTCTTTCCAAATTATAAGTCACTCCAAGGATCTTGGTAAGTCAAAGCAACTCAAGTTTAACGAAAATTATAGAGAGAAACACAAAGATTTATGACATTAAATAGGTATACTAAGAAAATATAACTAATGAAGAATCTAATGATACATGGTATACCAAAATACTGAATTGTCTTGAGTGTCAAAAACCACCAAGGAAAGGGGTTAAACCACCAAAGAAATTATCCTTGGTCATAAACTATCAAGCAAATTCACTCAAGGATAGGAGATAAGAGAAATTAGTTTCCTTGGTGATTTTAGCACTCAAGCATGATTTCATTGGAGGCTAACTGTCGAGGAAATTAGTACCATATTTAACTTGGCAAAGAGACAAGAAAATGTTGCGATTGCCAAGGAAAGTAGTTTTTTGAGGGTCTATAATGGCTAAGGAAATACTCCACAACCTCCAAGAAAATATAGAGCCACAACAAAAAAAACATAAATCACCAGTTAGAGCTGTTTTGTGCCAAACGGGGTAAAATAAAACGGCTTCACCTAGAAAGCCCCTTAAATCGTGCTACCATAGAGGATTGAGGTGGGACAAAGCCAAAAATAGTGGCTTCACCCAACTTCACCTCGTCCTACGTGTCGTCCTGTGAGAGCATGTTTTAAGGAATTTTACGTGTGAAGCTGTTTTGCCAAATGATTTATCAAAACAGCTCCATCTTCATAGGTAGAGTCATTCATGGAGCCGAAGCCCAAAAAAAAATGGCTTCACTAGTGAAGTAGAGTTGTGCCAAACGGGACCATACTACTGCACCTCGAAGCAACTTGTGACTAAGTGAATTATCTTTTTCTTTTGTATTCACTTTGTCAATTCTTGTAATGAATATTTGAGATCCAAAATGATTCTAAATGTAAAAAGTTTGAACTAAAAAGATATTGATCTAATTGAATACTATAACTTTGTTTAAGTCATATCTCCATCTGAGGTAATTTAAAAATTTAAATTTTAAATTTCAAAGTCATGTGAATTTTTTGGGGTTTCAAATTACACTCAAGAAAATACGAATTACCTTGGTGGTTTCAAGTAGCACTCAGAAAAATACAAATTATCTTGATGATTTCAAGTAGCACTCAAGGAAATATCAATTACCTTGGTGGTTTCATATAACACCGAAGGAAATAAGTGTTTACCTTGGCAGTTTGTAATAACAATCATAGAAACATGAATTACCTTAGCGGTTTAGCACTTAAGAATATCTATTTCCTTATAGGTCTATGTCTGTAGCCAACAAGAAAACTATAATTTTCTTGGTGGTTTTGTTTTGGCCCTTAAGAAAATATTGGGTAGTCAAGGTAAATCAGGATTGTGGTAGTGATATCACTAGTAGAGAAATGACCTTTTGTCGATCACCAAAAAATATTCAGTCCCGGTTTCAAACTTGCAATTGTGATTAAAATAGGATCGGGTTCATATTTAGTCCCGATTTATAATAAAAACTAGGACCAATTCCACCCTTTAGTCCTAGTTGTAAAGTCACAAAAGTGTGTCAGTTTAAAAAAAATTAGTCACGATTAGAAACATGAACCCAGACTAAAGTTGTTCTTTTTAGTCCTGGTTTGAAACACGAACCCAGATTAAAGGTGCCTCCAAAGTGAATTTAAAAGAAAAGTGTATCTTGTTTTTATTAGATATGTGGTGTAGTTGAGATGACAACATGTGCAAGGTCTATAATGAGAGGTCTTGAGTTTGAATCCTCAAACCCACATCTTTTTTTTTCACGCCCATATTTTTTTCCACAACTGAGACTAGAAATTAAGACCTTTAGTCCCGATTACGTAGTTGGACTAAAGGGCTTACCAACCGGGACTAAAGCTCCACGCTTGTACTAGTGTATCATAATGTTTAGTCCTAATTAAGTAGCGGGACTAAAGGTGCTTACCAAACGGAGCTAAAGCCCCACACATGTACTAGTCTGTTATAATGTTATTATCTTATTATATAAATTTGATTAAACTTAAAAAAAACTTTGACTCTCCAAAGATTAATTCTTGGAATAATGACTTGTAATCTTGGACGTAGGGAGTGCAAACTTTTTCCCTACCAAAAGCTTGCTAGTGAGGATTTCTGTGTGCTATGACTAGTGATAGTATTTTATTAGTAGTTAAAAACATTATTAGGAGAACTCCACTATATTTTCGTAGTGATTAATCATGTTGACATTGCTGTGTCAACGAGCAACACAAGTTTACAAATGTAGAAAAATAACTGACCCTGAAACTTTAATGCACTGCCCTTTGTATTAGTAGTATTTATGTATCCCAGATTCGTTCTTTCCTGAAATATTTTATGAGATTCTACGAGGCCTTGCTGTACGGCATTGACTATGCAATGCTTTCCTTGCCAGCCCTTGAGCGCTCAAAGTTTCACTTGTTAGTGACGAAGGCCGTGGCGTCATACGTGTGGCGTAATCATATGTGTGAGGGTCCCATTCTGCACACTATCGAACGGAACTACTGTTTTAGTCCACTGAAAACTTTTGTAAATTGCTTTGCGTCTTTTCTTATTATCGTGTAGACCGGCCTGCTTTTAGGGCCTATTTCGTATAACTTACGATAGCTTCATGAGCTGTTGTGAGCTGTTTTCTTTACCAAACATACTTTTTTCCAAAACAGTTTCAACCGTGAAGTTGTTTTATTTCCTTTCTCACAAAACATAAGCTGAGATTAAACTGAAAATAGCTTTTCACAGCTTACACCCTTATTTCTTCCTCCGAGCCATGCATAAGTTGTTGGTGAATCTATTTTGCTAAATACCTTTTTTTTTAAAAAAGCAGCTCACGTTCACCTACAAAGTTGGTCATGAAGTTATTTTCTAAAAAGATATATAGCTTCACTCACTACTACAGATCGCTCTATCACTACCAGCGCCATCACTGCCGGAAATGGCGAAACCAGCACTGATGAGTCTTCACTGATGGTTCTAATAAGCTCTGATAGGCCTCGACTGATTGAGCGAGGGAGGGGGGGCTGAACCGGCAGTGTTTCCTCGACCAACTATCACTGTTGGGCTAAGCCTTGAGCAGACAGTGATATAGGTTTATCCTGACGGTTCATGTAAATTAACCGACGATATAGCCCTGACAGCACAAAAAGCTGCAGCCTTCCTCTCCTTCCTCCTCACTTCCATCTCGAGAACAGAGGAGCACGCGCGGGTCATTCGTTCCAATGTTGCGGTTTAGTACTAAGCAAACGGCGCCTTACTACTCTATCTCTATGTAAACCTTTGTTACGTACGAATTCTGAGCAGCCTGGTTAGAAACTGCAATCTGATGGTTGGTAGAGCTAGGGCGTGCAAAGCGCGCAAGAGTTTGCATGGTGTGCTTTTGCAAAAGATCGAGAAGAGCACGCCACGCCAAGAAAGTATCGACACAACCTAGTAGGCTAGTACAAGGGGTGCGCTACACCCTGTCGCGCATGCATGCAAAGCGCAGCTCTTCATCTTTTGTTGGAGCCAAACATTATCATTCAAATGCCTTTTCCCGTCCTATAAATTTCTGCGTGCATGCGCACAGACGAGTTCAGTGTTCTATACTCTTCTATATTGTTTGCTAGCGACACGTACGCTGTTCTAAGAGTTGTTTAGATAGCGACCATCGATCCGGCCCGATGGGGGAAGCTGGAGACAATAAGAAATTTGCAGGCGTGGCCCTTTTCGGCAAGGCATTACTTGACGCCGACGTACGGGCATTGGATTGGGCTTGTAAACGTCTGCCTCTGTCCGACGACAACAAGCTGCGGATTATTCACGTCTTCAAGAATGAGCCGAGCAACGACAACGGAAATAATGCAGCTGGGGAGAATGCAGCTCAGGATCGTCCTGGTCATATTCCTTTCTCCCCTTCCTTCCTTTTCGATCTTCGTTATATATATATATATATATATATATATATATATATATATAATGTACTTGGATATATATATTTTTTATCTAGCTATATGGTTGTTATTTTCTGAATGTTTGGTTTAATAAGGGGCCTTCATTCATCTCCGGCCAGATCAATGATTTTTCATTCTGAAGCTATATAGCATGCATGCCATATGTTGTCTTTAGTTTAATTATTATTTTTTGTTGCAGAGAGAAGGGATTTCTTTCAAACTGATATAACAACGTACTCATTAATTCCCTGAACATTATTATGTTAACGAAATAGTACAATAATCGAGTGCCAGAATTTTACCCATATATGGACTTGTTTAGATGCAAAAATTTTGCAAAATTTTTACTGTAGCGTTTTCGTTGTTATTTGACAAACTTTGTCCAAATATGGACTATGTAGATTTCAAAGATTCGTCTCGACATGTACATATTAAAAGTACAATTAGTTATTTTTTTACCTACATTTAATGCTCCATGCATGCGTCCGAACATTGATGTGATGGAAAATTTTGGGAAAGAGGGGAACTAAACAAGGCCTATATATATTAGTTTAACGGTGGGACCATTCGTTGACATATACTGATATACTACACATACGATTGGTACAGGTTCCCGATATGACGATGAGAACATGGAGACAAAATTTAAGGAGATCTATCCATCTTATTCCAAATCGCAATTGGCAGACCTTCAAGATCAATTACTATACAAATTTAAGAATGTGCGCGTGATCGACTTGCTTATACATACATACATACATACACACATACACGTACAAATATCAATCTATGCTGAAAATTTGTGGAGAACATCACACGCGTACGTATAACCCGTTTACGTGTTGTTGGTTTGAGAACAGTATATCTGTGGCGTAACCTACGAAGGACCAACTTTTGAGGCAGCTCTGCAACTCGCCGTCGAGAAAGAGAGCCTCGACATACTAGTCCTGGCATGGTCGGACGCAGATGATAGTGATAACAAACGGTATATATGTCGCGTCGCCCTGCTGGGATTAATTAGATCCATATATAGACATCATGCATGTTAATTATATAGAGTATATATATAGTACGTGTTGTGGGGACAACTTTTTTTTTTGGTAAAGGCCGGAGAATACCAAATAAAGTTACCTCTGTTAATTAAACAACCTGCTTCAATTATTCTAGCTAGCTGTATATATGATCTACTACATATATATTGTTTGTTTTTGTAGGCCACCACCAATTACTAGGCTGGAATCAGAAAATTGTTCTATCGTCCTCGCCAAGGTGGGCAGTTCCAGCAAGAAGCTGACTTTCTCCATGCCGCCACCCAACAACGAGCAGACCACGGACGACACTAATAAGGATGGTGGTCAGCAAGCTGGTAGCAACAACAACACTACTCCCGCCGCGGCGGCTAATAATAATAAGCGTTCCGACAAGCCTTCCAACCCCAGCAAGAAGGGGAATAAGCAGCCTTCCAATAACAAGGTCCAGTCGACCTCCGCGGCCTCGGTGAACCGCCGTGACAAGAACGCCTAGTGCGTGCGTGGCTGCTGATATTCGTAAGCGGCGGCGGGGACTCCGTCCGGTACTGGTCTGCTGAGCCTTCTTAACTCACGCCGCGTGCGACACACAAGATCGACCAAAAACATGATAAATAAAGGTCGGTCACGCCGCCTACACTGGCTGATCATCATCGAGTGTGAGTGTGTGTGTGTGTGTGTCATTGTTGCCCTACAACAATGTGCCTCGATCGATCGGTTTATATATTCCCAGCGTGGTTCGCTACTATATATATATCATTTGAGTGCTTGTCGTGTTGTAGACCAAAATCAAATAAAGGTCACGCCTACACTGGCTGATCATCGAGAGAGAGAGAGTGTGGTGTTGTGTGTCATTGTTGCCCTACAACAATGTGCCTTTAATTTTATTCCTAGCGTGGTTTGCTACTATCATTTGACTGTGTGTGTATGTATGAGTGTATGTGTCATTGTCGTGTTTTTCTGTTTCCAGTTTGTTCGTGTGTGTGTGTATGTATGAGTGCAAGTATTTCTTTGCTAATAAGTTTGTGACTACCATATAGTACCTTTTTGCCTTTATTTTCTGCACCATATATATCCATTCTCCACGTACGTGTTATGTATGCATGCTATATGAATAAAGTACGTATAGCATTGCTACGATGCAACTCCATGCATATTGAGAGTTTTACGTTGGACGGTGCCAACCTCTCATGCAACTTCAGTCACAACACGATGACCGAGACCGGCCTACGTCCTCCATATCATATGAAATGCATACGTATGCGCTATGCATATATGAGCAATTCATATAATTGTAAAACTCCATATTCCATTATTGCACAAATAGCAAATTCGATAGCCATCGTCTCGTAGCAAAATGAACATTGACTTTAATTTGATAATAAATAAAGGCGCAAACAAGGAATAATTTAAAAACTTAACGGAGATCTCAGGGTTTCAACCATCTTGCACCACAACTTGCTTCAAATATTCTTAATTTTTTTTCATAGCCTCTACATACGATATCAAAGCCCCGTCCATTTTCATGATTTTCTGACTCTGTTTGTATTTTTTATAATTTAAAATCAAATTTCCCCCAACTTGGTCGCCGTGTCTCGTGCATGAGATGGTCGAGTTCCGCGACGTCTATCCCTAGATACGGCGTCGAAATACCCTTGGAAGAATGAATACCATTTTTTGAATTGCTGAGTTTCATTATTTCATGCACCTTCAAATGTGCGTCTCGCGAAAAAATAAAGAAATTGCGCGAAATATACCCAAAAGAATGGAAAGTATATCAAACTTCAAATCTTGTTGAGAGCCTCCTAAAGTGCTCTCGGCAAAGAGGCTCTTTGCCGAGAGCCTCAGCAAAGGCTCTCGATAAAGAAATTTCAAAAAAAAAATAAAAGCCTTTTGCCGAGAGCCTAACAGATAGGCTCTCGGCAAAGCTAATAACAGTACAGTGATGCCGCTTGGGGCTCCACCTTTGTCGAGCCGGTTTTTATACCAAGGGCTCGGCTCTCGGCATAGATAATCTTTGCCGAGAACACGACTTATCGAGCTCTCAGCATAGCTGGTACCGAGAGCCCGATATTTGCCTCTCCGTAAAGCCGCGGACGCTCGGCAAAGCCTCCGTCTCCGGTAGTGCTCGTGTCTCCATTATAAGGAGAAGCTTCAGATCGGAATCTGATGCTGCATGGACGGCAGCCGCTAGCTGTGGTCTCCGTTTTGTGGCAGACGCTGTGGTCTCTATTTTCATGGATCTGGCTGCTCGCTGTGCCAATAATTGATGAACTCCAGGAACGACTCCTGCTAGATTTGTTTTTTTATTTATTTTTGTTGTACAAAGTAGAGGTGATTTTAGTTTGATTTTGGTCCAATAAATACATGTGTAATACATTAGCAATGCGATGGATTATACTAGTATGTTGTCACACCCAATTTTAACAACAAAATTGAATGCAATAACTTATGTGTGCCCAGAGATCAATCACACACATAAGCCACAAATTTAAGAAGTACCATCACATATGTTTATTACATAACGAATATTATTCAAAGTCTTTACATAGCAGCGGATATATAAAGCATCTCTCGCGGTAGCTCCATCACAGGGAAGATGACTGGTTGACAGCAAGGCTAGAACTCTTCAGGGAAGTCGTCGTTACCATAGCAATCTGTTACCCATCCGGGATTTTTATCCAAGTAGAAAGAAAATAAACAAGCATAAGTACATCTCGTACTTAACAAGTGTAACATGGGGTTCATGAGGCTCAAAAGGCTGACACTGGTTAAACTGCAGTAGCTTTTAGTTGGCAACATTTTAACATTAAGGTGAACATATATGAATGCTTAAAACCCAATCCACATGATCATAATAACTAAAACATAGAAATAAGGTAATCAACATGAGCAACATAAATAAACAACATATAACAACTAAGTCTGTGAGTTTTCCGGGCCGCTCGTATCCGTGAGCACGGCTGATATATCAGTTTATTAAACTCTGCGCAGAGGTGTACACTTTACCCGATGAGTCGTGATATCCAGATGCCCGGGTTAATTACTCCCATAACACTTCCAAGGTGAGTGGGCAGGATACACGCAAAGCCTTTCAAAGGTTCGTCTAACAAGTTAGGGCCGCTAGGTCTTAAGGCAAGGGGAAGAAGGGTCTCCCAACCTTACGGCAACGCAGGCAAGGTGAAAGTAGCCGCCCTAAATCCAGCTCGTCAAGCGCCTTATGCGCCCTTTCGGGTAACCATTAACAAGCTAGAAAAGGTCCTTATACTGAGCTAAGGTCAGAGCCATATAACCCTCATGGTTGCACTGTATGTCCCAGCTTTTGCTGACAGGAGGTCCTAAACCATGTTGCTAAAAAGATCAAGTTTTATTCACCGTTATTAGATCATGTTTGGTTTAAGTAAAGCTCTAGCAAAACTCTACCCATATGCATAGCATCCCAAGGTTAACAAGGTAACGGGTCAAAGGTCTAGGGTAAACTAGATAGGAGATCAAAATTAGACACATGCATATGAATTTAGATGTTTCATGGTGAATAGGTCAACAAGGATGATCTCATGCTATACTTGCCTGATTCAGAGTACTCTGGTTGCTCCTGGTTGTCGAAGTAGGACTCCTGATCACCAGCGTATGTCTCACCGTCTATACTCGATTATCACATCAACACACAATCAACAGGACAACAATCATGCAAGACAAACAAGCTATAATTAGAACATTACACCAACAGCAAGAAAATAATATAAAAAGTTTGAAAACAGAAACTACGATCCAACACGATCACATAAACGCGAAGATCACGAAAAACGGAATTATAACGCAAAAGTTATAAGCTAAACAAGTTACAAAACCTTAATTAGTAGATTAAACCTAACTCAAATTTTAAGTACTGAAAACAGTATAGATTTTCATACAGATAGATAGATCTTTTCAAAACGAATCTAACGCAACTTGAACGGACTAAATCGGACTAAAAACGTAGAAGTTATAAGCATTTGAAACTGATGGCAAAACTGTAAATAAACTGAAATTGATTTTGAATTTAAATTGATTTAAATCAAAACCGCAAATCGGTTGGACTGCGCCTCAATTAGGACAAAGCGCAGGGGCTTAGATGGAAGATTGCACAGACTCAACGCACAGTGCGTTGTGGACCGCGGGTTGAGCTTCGAAAACCCGAGGGACTCTTTAGCAAAGTTGACAGGCGAAGGGGTATCGAGTGCCGGGGACCGTTGATTCACAGATGGGCGATGGAGATTAGATCTCGGGAGGAGCCGGCGGCGCTGACGCCAGAGCAGAGGAGGAACACGGCGGCGGCATCGCCGGAGTTGGGCGGGGCGGCTCGGGATTCCGCTACAGAGCGGTAGAGACCTCGGGAAAAGATCCAATCGAAAGAGGAGAGCAAAGCGGACTCACCAGAGGCACAGACGAGGTCGGAGACGATCTGGTGGCGGCGTATCGCTCGACGAGGCGGACGGCGGCTCTGGAAAGCGACGGCGAGCGATTAAAGCATCAAAACGAAGAGGAGAAAGAGGAGAAAACACTCGGTTAGCTTCGAGAGATCAAGGAGAAACTCTAGGAACCTCTTGCGGGCACTAGAACTCGGTGAAGCGTCAGGTCGACGGCGGCGGATCCTCGGCGGCCGCGGAGTTCGTCGCGGGAGCGAACTAGGGCACGAGAGCAGGAGTTTGATGCGTGGGGAGAGGCGGCGGGCTCTCGGGGATCTTATAAGGGGATCGGCTCGGTTGATTTGGCAAGCGAGGACGCGTAGAATCGATGGAATCGAACTCGGCATCGAGTTCGAGCCGGAGACGAGAGGGAGACGCCGTCCCTGACCGGTGGGGTATGCTGTCAGCGAGAGGGAGAGAGCCAGGCGCGCGGGCGGGCGGCGAGTGGAGCTGGGCCGTCGGCGCGGCTGCGGCGCTGCGCGCAAGCTGGGCCAGGCGGCGGCCCACGCGGGCGAAGGAGAGAAAGAAAGGGAAGAAGAGAAGCGGGCGAGGCTGCTGCGCGGGAGCTGGGCCAAGCAACGGCCCACGCGGCGAAGGATAGAAAGAAAGGGAAGAAGAGAAGCGGGCCGGCGTGAGGGAAGGAGCAGGCCGGCCAGGCGGCTCGGGCCAAAAAGGGAGAAAGGAGGGGGAGAGAGAGGGAAAAGGATTTTCCATTTTCCAAATCTGATTTTCAAGAATGGATTTGAAATCCCTTTGAATTCAAACAAGTTTTGAGCAAAAACCAATCATCACAAAAATAAGATATGCACCAGCATGTATGCATCAACATGATCTTTGGCCTAGGATTAATTTTAGCTTTTGTAAATAATTTATTAACTAGGTTCTATGCAACACATAAAATGCATAATTAATTCATGTGCCTATTTTCAAATTGATGCAAATTTTGGGATGTTACAATTCTACCCCCCTTAAAGAATCTCGTCCTCGAGATTCCAGCGATGCTTACTCAAACAACTGCGGGTAAGACTTTCTCAAATCCTCTTCTCTTTCCCAAGTTGCCTCTGCTTCTGAGTACCGATTCCACTGAACCTTGCACATCTTTATTACTCTGCTCCGGGTAACTCTTTCGGCTGTTTCCAAAATCTTTGTCGGATACTCATCATAAGTCAAATCTTCCTTAACTGTGAGCTCTTCCAACGGGATCTGCTCTTCGGGCACTCGCAGGCACTTTTTCAACTGAGAAACATGAAACACATCATGCACTCCTGACAAGCTTTCAGGCAACTCTAACTGATATGCCACTTCACCACGTCTTTCAAGAATCTTGAATGGTCCAATATACCTAGGTGCTAGCTTTCCTTTCTTATTGAACCTTTTCACACCTCTCATCGGTGACACCTTTAGGTAGACATAATCACCTATTGCAAAAGATAGATCTCGACGACGGTTGTTTGCATAACTCTTTTGCCGAGACTGAGCGGCTCTCAGGTTATCTCTGATTATCCTGACATGTTCCTCGGCATTCCTCAACACATCAGGTCCAAACACTTGACTTTCACCTGTCTGATCCCAGAACAACGGTGTTCTACACGGTCTTCCATACAAAGCTTCAAACGGTGCCATCTTAAGACTCTCCTGATAGCTGTTGTTGTATGAGAACTCTGCATAACACAGATTCTTGTCCCAACTGGTGCCATACTGCAATGCACAAGCTCTCAACATGTCTTCTAGAATCTGATTTGTTCTTTCCGTCTGTCCATCAGTCTGTGGATGATAAGCAGTACTGAAGTTCAACCTTGTACCCAAAGATCGATGTATCATCTGCCAAAAGTGAGAGGTGAACTGAGTACCACGATCTGACACAATCTTTCGAGGCACTCCATGCAAACATACTATCCGTTCCATATACAATTCTGCCAACCTAGCTCCAGTATAGGTAGTTTTGACCGGTATAAAGTGAGCAACTTTGGTCAATCGATCGACTATTACCCATATGGAGTCGTAACCTCTCTGAGTACGAGGTAACCCAACTATAAAGTCCATACCAACTTCTTCCCACTTCCATTCAGGTATCTTCATTGGTTGCAACAGACCGGCGGGTCTCTGATGTTCTGCTTTTACTCTTTGACAGGTATCACACAGAGCTACATACTCGGCTACATCTCTTTTCAGTCCATCCCACCAATACTTCTTCTTCAGATCAAGGTACATCTTAGTGCTTCCAGGATGAATGGAGTAAGCTGACTCATGCACTTCTCGTAGTATAGACTCACGTATCTCCTTGATTGCAGGTACACATAATCTATTCCCATGCCATAATGTACCATCATCATCTAACCGGAAACCTGATACTTTGCCAAGAACAATATTATCGGCTATCTGCTTTAACTTTTCATCTGACATCTGACCCTTACGTATCTCTTGCATCAATACTGGTTCAAGTTCTAACTCCATTCTGTTGATCACAATTCCCAAATTCAGATGTGCAAATTCAGCACACAACTCTTCTGGCATAGAAGCAATTCGGATCTCATTGGCATGGCTTTTTCTGCTCAAGGCATCTGCTACAACATTAGCCTTCCCGGGATGGTAGTGTATTTCCAAATCATAATCCTTAATCAATTCCAACCATCTGCGCTGCCTCAAATTCAGATCAGACTGAGTGAAAATGTACTTCAAGCTCTTATGATCGGTATAGATGTCTGTCTTGTGACCCACTAGATAGTGTCTCCAAATTTTCAATGCATGGACAACAGCTGCTAATTCTAAATCATGAGTGGGATAGTTCAGCTCATGCTTTCTCAACTGTCTTGATGCATATGCTACCACTCTGCCTTCTTGCATAAGAACACAACCCAAACCTTGACGAGATGCATCACAATAAATAGAGAAATCCTTACTCAGATCTGGCAGAATTAACACTGGAGCTGTAGTCAGACGTTTCTTCAACTCTTCAAAATTAGCTTGACATTTATCGGACCAGACAAACTTAGCATTCTTCTCTAGCAGAGCTGTCATTGGCTTAGCAAGCTTGGAGAATCCTTCAATGAACCTTCTATAGTAACCAGCCAATCCAAGGAAACTACGAATCTCGGTCACATCTGTTGGTGGCTCCCAGTTCAACACATCTTCAACCTTGCCCGGATCTACTGAGATGCCTCCATTAGAGATAACATGTCCAAGGAAAGAAACTTCCTTCAACCAAAACTCACACTTGCTGCGCTTGGCATACAACTTATGCTCTCTGAGTTTCTGTAGCACTAACCTCAGATGATCAGCATGATCCTCCTTGTTCTTAGAGTATACCAGAATATCATCAATAAACACAACCACGAACTTGTCGAGATATTCCATGAACACCTTGTTCATCAAATACATAAAGTAGGCAGGTGCATTGGTCAATCCAAATGACATGACTGTATACTCATACAACCCATACCTTGTAGTGAAAGTTGTCTTTGGAATATCAGATGCTCGAATCTTCAACTGATGGTAACCAGAGCGCAGATCAATTTTAGAGAATACACATGCACCTTTCAGCTGATCAAACAGATCATCGATCCTTGGCAACGGGTACTTATTTTTGATAGTAACCTCATTAAGCGATCTATAGTCAACACACATCCGTTGACCACCATCCTTCTTGTCAACGAAAATAACAGGAGCTCCCCAAGGTGATGAACTAGGACGAATAAACCCTTTTTCTTGTAACTCTTTAATTTGTTTCTTAAGTTCTTCTAATTCAGGTACTCCCATTCTATATGGTCTTTTAGCTATGGGTGCAGTTCCAGGTAAAAGTTCAATAATAAATTCAATGTCGCGATCAGGTGGCATACCTGGCAAGTCATCGGGGAACACATCCGGAAACTCATCCACCACTAGATCTTCCGGGAAAACCTCTTCATTCATCTGATTCACGGTTGCAGTCGGTGTTGGTTGTAGCACTACATTCACACTGATTCTGTCCCCCTTAGCTGTAGTAACTGTCACAATCTTATCTTGACACTGAATACCGGTCTTGGTTTTCGTCAGCCAATCCATACCCAGTATCAAATCAATACCAGCTGTCTTCAACACAATTGGGGATACTGAGAAATCTACCCCCCCTAAGGTCACTGCTAGCGGCATACACTGGAGCGTAGCTTGCAAACCTCCACCCGGTGAGGTAACCATTATGGGGGTTTTCATGAGACTAACAGGTAGATTATGCATTCTAACAAATGTATGTGATATGAAAGTATGCGATGCACCAGAATCGAAAAGAACTGTAGCGGGGATGGAACTGATGTTGAACGTACCAAGCATAATTTCTGGCGCTTCCTGCACGGTCTCTGTGGACACGTGATTCACCTTGCCCGAATTAGGGGGTACTTGCTGCCTTCCTTTCTGCCCATTATTCTGAGGTGGGAGCTGATCTTGCCTCTTCGGACAGCGGTTGGCATAGTGACCGGGATCACCACAACGGAAACAGGCATTGGGTGTTCCATTCTTGACGGGGGTGTTGGGTGCACTAGTCTTCATGGGAGCATTGCTGGGAGTGCCTTGGCGCTGGGCTTGATTATTGTTCTGCTGCTGTTGCGGGTATGAAGGACGTTGTTGTCCCTGGTTGCGGTTCCACTGAGTAGTCGGTCCCTGGTACCTCTGCCGATTGCCTGGTGCGAAGTTGGAACGAGGGCGGTTGTTACTACCAGAAGACTGACCTTGGAGCTTCCTCTTTCTAGCCTCCATCTCCTTGCGCTTGTTGTCAACCACAATAGCACGGTTGACTAAGGTCTGGTAGCTGGCATACTCATTGGACATAAGCTGCAGTGCCAGTCCGTCATTCAGACCCTTAAGGAAGCGACGCTGCTTGTCGGCATCCTGAGCAATATCAGCGGGAGCATAGCGTGACAATTGAGCAAACTTGTCACGGTACTCAGCAACGGTCATGGCTCCTTGGCGCAGAGATCTAAACTCTTCCTGCTTCAATTCAATCAGACCAGCAGGGATATGGTACGCTTTGAAGTTGGTCTTGAATTCCTCAAAGGTAACAGGTGGAGCATCGTTGGCTTGACCGAACTGAAACGATTCCCACCAATCCAGAGCAGCTCCTTGCAACTGACCAGAAGCATAGAGCACCTTCTCCTGGTCATTGCATTGCGCGATGGTAAGCTGGCGTTCAATGGCACGAAGCCAGTCATCCGCCTCCAGGGGATCAGCGGCATGGGAGAACACTGGCGGGTGACCCTTTAAAAACTCACCCCTCTTGTCCCTCACTTGCATCGGTGGTGCTCCTCCAACTGGCTGGTTCTGCATATGTTGCATCATGGTTTGCATAAATTGGGCTTGGATGCCCATCAACTGCTAAATGTTAACTGGGGGTGGTGGTGGTGGATTAACAGGTGCTCCACGACCACGACCACGTCCACGTCCACCTCCAACTCCACCTCCTCTGGCGGCCATCTGTGTTTCCAACAAGGATCAAGGTTAGCGAACTTTTCATGAAACGATCACTTGTATGAGAGGAAACAGGAGATCTGAAAATTTCTGGGCGAGATCCAGTAACAACAGTACAGAAAAACAGTCATATTCGGAGTTCCAGAAATCCAAACAGGGCGTGTGATACACGGTTGGAAAGATAACGAAATTATCTACAACTTTTATTTAAGTGACTTTCCCAGATTCTGTCGTTAAGTTAGTCAAAAACTGAGAACAAACAGATCTGTCCAGAGCTCAAAACTGCGCCGAAACTCTAACTTGAAACAGCCATATCTCACAAACCATAACAGCTATTGAAGTGATTCCAGAGGCATTGGTTAGATATAGGAGTCTATTTTCCACCATAAAATTTTCAGCCATGTTGCATGACCAGAACTTGAGATATAACCAAAAGATCACAGGTTGCTCCAGAAAACAGCATAGGACAAGATGTAACTAACCCTCTTATTATTCATAAACGTTATGTCTAACTATGAGATTTGTAGACAAGCCCACAAATCTCAACACTCATTACAAAGAACCAAATCATACATAAGCATAATGATAATCCAACTCACACATAAAGAAGCACACTAGCACAAAGTTTAACTAGACTCGACAAAACGTTTACTAATATCGTCTTATTACATAGAAGGGTGACCTATGCCTATTTGTAGAGCGGTTCGCGGAGCCTCTTGTACATAGGGGGTTGGTTGAGAAGTTCCAAGAGCCCATCAATGGTGCTATAGCATCTTTTGAGATCTTTTCCCAGGGATATCACCTCCTTTTCCAAGTCCGCATTAGACCTTTCCCTGTCAAG
Organism: Coix lacryma-jobi var. lacryma-jobi; assembly: GCA_009763385.1. Classification (NCBI taxonomy): domain Eukaryota; kingdom Viridiplantae; phylum Streptophyta; class Magnoliopsida; order Poales; family Poaceae; genus Coix; species Coix lacryma-jobi. The sequence continues at coordinate 28,784,153 of CM019831.1, forward strand.
GAGAAAATCTCGTGTGGCCTTCTCGGTGGGAGTTGCATTGGGGTCTTCTACCATAGCCTCCTTATTCTCACTGTTCCAATAGGGCAGATAGCGGTATGCATCATCCCTCATGTCTTCAATGCGACGACCCCGGAACGCTTTGTAGGCTTCAACTGCCACGGCTTCCAAGGCTGACGCTAGAGTGGACCGACGAGCTCTGTGGCCAATCACCATCTCATGCAGGTATAGGCCACTCTCTGGTTCTCGGACGGCGACAGTCACTCTTGCCTTCCAGTAGGTCCTTTCCACGGGATGACTGTACCTCCAGTGGGTGTACTGTACGATGATATTCTTGTCGGGGTAGTAGGCATCAAAAAGTCCCATCAGCCTGTGATGTGTGGGACTCTGGGCCGCTGTGGGCGCTCCGACGAGATACCCGGAGTCCACGTCCCAACCCGTTGGAAGTTCTTCATCGTCTTCAACCTCCAGCACTTCTGGGGGCACTGGCGCGGGAGGTACTGGAGCTTGTGGAGCTGGTGCTTGTTGAGCTGGAGCTTGTACTGGTGGTGCCGGCGCTTGTGGTTCCACTTCTTGAGGTGCTTGTTCTTGCAGTACTGGCTCTTGCGGTGCTACCTCCTGCGGTTCTGGCTCATGGGGTGCTTGCGGTGCTTGCGGAACGGGGTTGCCTGCCCTCCTGCGTCCACCGATGGTCCTGCGGGTGATACGACGAGCCATCTATGGAGTAGACCAAGAGACAGATACAATAGAATCAATATATTTGTATAATAGAGCAAGTAAAGAGAAGCATATAGTTTTGATAAATTAACAAGGCTAAGATAAATAGCAAGAATTGAGAAGCAAGGACCACTAAAACGACCATAACTAACTAGGCTTGCGTCCTACAGTCAACATAGCTTTGATACCAATTTGTCACACCCAATTTTAAGAACAAAATTGAATGCAATAACTTATGTGTGCCCAGAGATCAATCACACACATAAGCCACAAATTTAAGAAGTACCATCACATATGTTTATTAAATAACGAATATTATTCAAAGTCTTTACATAGCAGCGGATATATAAAGCATCTCTCGCGGTAGCTCCATCACAGGGAAGATGACTGGTTGACAGCAAGGCTAGAACTCTTCAGGGAAGTCGTCGTTACCATAGCAATCTGTTACCCATCCGGGATTTTTATCCAAGTAGAAAGAAAATAAACAAGCATAAGTACATCTCGTACTTAACAAGTGTAACATGGGGTTCATGAGGCTCAAAAGGCTGACACTGGTTAAACTGCAGTAGCTTTTAGTTGGCAACATTTTAACATTAAGGTGAACATATATGAATGCTTAAAACCCAATCCACATGATCATAATAACTGAAACATAGAAATAAGGTAATCAACATGAGCAACATAAATAAACAACATATAACAACTAAGTCTGTGAGTTTTCCGGGCCGCTCGTATCCGTGAGCACGGCTGATATATCAGTTTATTAAACTCTGCGCAGAGGTGTACACTTTACCCGATGAGTCGTGATATCCAGATGCCCGGGTTAATTACTCCCATAACACTTCCAAGGTGAGTGGGCAGGATACACGCAAAGCCTTTCAAAGGTTCGTCTAACAAGTTAGGGCCGCTAGGTCTTAAGGCAAGGGGAAGAAGGGTCTCCCAACCTTACGGCAACGCAGGCAAGGTGAAAGTAGCCGCCCTAAATCCAGCTCGTCAAGCGCCTTATGCGCCCTTTCGGGTAACCACTAACAAGCTAGAAAAGGTCCTTATACTGAGCTAAGGTCAGAGCCATATAACCCTCATGGTTGCACTGTATGTCCCAGCTTTTGCTGACAGGAGGTCCTAAACCATGTTGCTAAAAAGATCAAGTTTTATTCACCGTTATTAGATCATGTTTGGTTTAAGTAAAGCTCTAGCAAAACTCTACCCATATGCATAGCATCCCAAGGTTAACAAGGTAACGGGTCAAAGGTCTAGGGTAAACTAGATAGGAGATCAAAATTAGACACATGCATATGAATTTAGATGTTTCATGGTGAATAGGTCAACAAGGATGATCCCATGCTATACTTGCCTGATTCAGAGTACTCTGGTTGCTCCTGGTTGTCGAAGTAGGACTCCTGATCACCAGCGTATGTCTCACCGTCTATACTCGATTATCACATCAACACACAATCAACAGGACAACAATCATGCAAGACAAACAAGCTATAATTAGAACATTACACCAACAGCAAGAAAATAATATAAAAAGTTTGAAAACAGAAACTACGATCCTACACGATCACATAAACGCGAAGATCACGAAAAACGGAATTATAACGCAAAAGTTATAAGCTAAACAAGTTACAAAACCTTAATTAGTAGATTAAACCTAACTCAAATTTTAAGTACTGAAAACAGTATAGATTTTCATACAGATAGATAGATCTTTTCAAAACGAATCTAACGCAACTTGAACGGACTAAATCGGACTAAAAACGTAGAAGTTATAAGCATTTGAAACTAATGGCAAAACTGTAAATAAACTGAAATTGATTTTGAATTTAAATTGATTTAAATCAAAACCGCAAATCGGTTGGACTGCGCCTCAATTAGGACAAAGCGCAGGGGCTTAGATGGAAGATTGCACAGACTCAACGCACAGTGCGTTGTGGACCGCGGGTTGAGCTTCGAAAACCCGAGGGACTCTTTAGCAAAGTTGACAGGCGAAGGGGTATCGAGTGCCGGGGACCGTTGATTCACAGATGGGCGATGGAGATTAGATCTCGGGAGGAGCCGGCGGCGCTGACGCCAGAGCAGAGGAGGAACACGGCGGCGGCATCGTCGGAGTTGGGCGGGGCGGCTCGGGATTCCGCTACAGAGCGGTAGAGACCTCGGGAAAAGATCCAATCGAAAGAGGAGAGCAAAGCGGACTCACCAGAGGCACAGACGAGGTCGGAGACGATCTGGTGGCGGCGTATCGCTCGACGAGGCGGACGGCGGCTCTGGAAAGCGACGGCGAGCGATTAAAGCATCAAAACGAAGAGGAGAAAGAGGAGAAAACACTCGGTTAGCTTCGAGAGATCAAGGAGAAACTCTAGGAACCTCTTGCGGGCACTAGAACTCGGTGAAGCGTCAGGTCGACGGCGGCGGCTCCTCGGCGGCCGCGGAGTTCGTCGCGGGAGCGAACTAGGGCACGAGAGCAGGAGTTTGATGCGTGGGGAGAGGCGGCGGGCTCTCGGGGATCTTATAAGGGGATCGGCTCGGTTGATTTGGCAAGCGAGGACGCGTAGAATCGATGGAATCGAACTCGGCATCGAGTTCGAGCCGGAGACGAGAGGGAGACGCCGTCCCTGACCGGTGGGGTATGCTGTCAGCGAGAGGGAGAGAGCCAGGCGCGCGGGCGGGCGGCGAGTGGAGCTGGGCCGTCGGCGCGGCTGCGGCGCTGCGCGCAAGCTGGGCCAGGCGGCGGCCCACGCGGGCGAAGGAGAGAAAGAAAGGGAAGAAGAGAAGCGGGCGAGGCTGCTGCGCGGGAGCTGGGCCAAGCAACGGCCCACGCGACGAAGGAGAGAAAGAAAGGGAAGAAGAGAAGCGGGCCGGCGTGAGGGAAGGAGCAGGCCGGCCAGGCGGCTCGGGCCAAAAAGGGAGAAAGGAGGGGGAGAGAGAGGGAAAAGGATTTTCCATTTTCCAAATCTGATTTTCAAGAATGGATTTGAAATCCCTTTGAATTCAAACAAGTTTTGAGCAAAAACCAATCATCACAAAAATAAGATATGCACCAGCATGTATGCATCAACATGATCTTTGGCCTAGGATTAATTTTAGCTTTTGTAAATAATTTATTAACTAGGTTCTATGCAACACATAAAATACATAATTAATTCATGTGCCTATTTTCAAATTGATGCAAATTTTGGGATGTTACATATGTGATTTTTGTTATTCTCTCACATTGCAAAAGCACCAAATACTGTTACTACTCATGCTCTGCATGTCAGTGTTCACATTTTTGCTTTTGGTATGTCTGCTTTTACCGTTTGGAAGGAGGGAGATCTTGATAGTTCAAAAATGTTAATAGGCCAGTTATATGTAATTACTATCATATCAGTTGTTACTGGAAAGAATAAATCACACGTCAATTATGGTCTTAGGGGTGTTTGGTTCCACCCCACTAAATTTTAGTCACTAATTAACTCTAGTCACTTTTAGTGGCTAAAATGTCAAACACCCGCACTAAAAGGGACTAAATATGTACTTTAGTCTGTTTTAGTGGGGGTGTTTGTCATTTTAGCCACTAAAAATGACTAAAGCTTAGTGATGACTAAAGCTTAGTGACTAAAGTTTAGTGGGGTGGTTCTACCCCACTAAACTTTAGTCCCTTTTAGTGGCTAAAATGTCAAACACCCTCACTAAAAAGGACTAAAAAGCATGTTTAGTTCTTTTTAGTGGGGGTGTTTGGCATTTTAGCCACTAAAAGGGACTAAAGTTTAGTGGGTTGGAACCAAACACCCTCTTAATATGTACTTTAGTCCCTTTTAGTGAGGGTGTTTGGCATTTTAGCCACTAAAAATGACTAAAGTTTAGTGGGGTAGAACCAAACACCGCCTTTCTATGCCCCGTTCGGTTCGGTTAGCCTCGATTTGGACCGGAATAGCGCGGAAGCGTTTTGAAGCTATACAAATCAAAGGATATTGAAGGAAGCTTTTTTACTACTTGATTAAACATGAAAATAAATTATCATGGTTACTACTACATCAAAATAATCATAGTTATGAGTGAATTAAAAAAGTATTACTCCTCGGTTAAACCTGAATTCAGACGGTCAAGATGCTGTTTTACTACTTGATATCAAATGACACAAATTAAATATACAGTTTTGACAACGGGCCACCGTAGCGTTCCTTTGAACTGAAAGCTTTACGGTCATATGACGAAGAGAAATTAATACTCTTAATTATACCCTATCTTTGAGCCATAACATTAAGACAAAAGATTCTTAGGGTTGAGTGGCACTGACTTTGATCATCATGTTACGGCTGATGCAATAGGACATATAGAACACCAAAGGAAACCGAGATCGGTGTGTCCTTCGATGACCCAATGTTTGAAGAAGCAGCAAAGAGCATCTTTGCAGTGGCAGCCAAGTAGCAGGAAGGGAAAATCAAGCCACGAAGGAAGAGGGACATCCTTAGTGAGGGCCTCGGTAACCCTGAGCATCCTGGCCATGTTCGAGGCATCTCATCCAAAGAATGATGAAAGGATGAATTCGGCCCTCAGTGGCAAGGTGAGTATAAGAAACGTGATCGATACAAGGAAGAAATGACCAGTTTTTTAAAGCAGGAGGCTAAGAAAGAGTTCATAGACATGATGTCAAAATTGTTAGAAGATCCTCCTCCTGAGTTGATGCAAAAACTAGCGAGTGTGGTGTCAAATAAACAGATTAGCACTCAGGCACCCCAGATGCAGCTAGTCCTAGTGGTGTCACAATGTGCAATCGACATTCCAAGCAGTGTCGCGTCTACGGCGAACAAGGTTCACTATCCGGTTGACGACATTGTTGCTCTCATGCCATACAAGGGAAGTAGCCAAGGGCAAAGTGATCCTAGGACACAAATACCATGATGCTGACATTCCTGAAGACTACTACAAAGTAAAGTAGAAGTATCAACCGTGGTCCAAGGATATGAGGACGAGATTCTAGACATCTTCGGTCCAGAGGACATTGAGAAACTCAGACAGACTATAAACAATTTCATTCTTTGGCCTAGGCGGGACGTCCAGCTGAGGGAGCCCTGAGGAGTCATCAGGACCTACCGATCCTCTTCATAACCACCCACCATCACCTCCCCAGTCTATTCCCGACCCTCAATCATCACCTCCGCCAAAGTCAGCACCATCTCCACCACAATCATCACCTCTGCCACAGTCAGCACCATCTCCGCCATAGTCATCTCCTCCGCCACAGTTAGTACCATCTCTGCCACAGTCATCACCTCTGCCACATTCACCACCATTGAATTCCCCACCTTTCCCACAACCCGAAGATCCTGAACAAAGCAAGGAGCCACCACCGCCGCCAAAAAAGAAATTTTCGGTACCCAAGTTGGTTTCCACCTACGAGCCAAAGAAGAAAACAACTGGGACGACTAAATTTTTAAAAGGAATAGGACAGAAACGCACTTCAGAAGTCGTTGAGTTGTCTGAGCTTCAGAAGTCAGTGAAGCCAGTGCCTAAGGTAATTCCTTGCATAATCAAGGTCTCAACTGCAGAAGATTACAAGTCTATCCCTAAAAAAATTGTGTTGGGAAGGCCTCTACTCCAGCTGCAGACACTCTTAAAGATTCCAAGCAATATAAAAAGGTTCCATGACTGGTACATGAGAGCCTCTTCTGTTGGCATCGACACCATCAACGTGTGTATCCCCAAAAGGCATTTCTATGTGAAAATAATATGTGCATGATTAACTTTGAAGACATTTGGTTGATGATAAACCTCGAGAGACTAGACGTACAGATCGTAACGACGTTTGCATTGTAAGTGTTACATAGTTTGAAATGCATTATAGTTGCGTCAATATTCAATATTTGACTTGCACATGTGCCTTGTAGAATGCTATATGATCAGCAGGAGTTGTATTATGGGCAAGATTTTAATTATTCTGCCAATGAAAGGATTAGCTATCTGAACCCAATTGATATATGCGAAGAATGACACACTTTCAGAATCAGAGATGACAACATAGAGTTATTGAGCTTAGAAGTTGAGGAACGGGACACAAAAATCGCAAAGTCGAAGTTGGAGTATGAATCCAAGTACGCCTTCTACATTGGAATGTCATTGCTCAAGTATCAAGAAAAGGAATCAGTAGTGGCCCTGTACCAATTTGGGTAGGTGTGAGTTTCCATGGATGCATCATGAATTTGATTCCAATACACAAATGCATCATGAATTTGATTCGTGCAGGGACCACTGGATCTGGCTTTTCATTTATCCAAGGAACGGAAAGGTGCTGATACTAGACTCCGCAAATTACCCGCCGTCAAGCTATCCAAAATTCATTGATATGATAGAGTTGTATGTCGAGATATGTATTCTTCCTTTTGTATTATAAGAATTTGAGTATTGCGGATACATGGGTGTATGCCGAGTCTCTAAGTGATGGGTGATTGTCAACTGTGATAATGCGCATGTTCTTTGGCTTGTGTTGTGCAGGTGTCGAGCACAGATACAGTGATCAAAGGCAAGGTGAAGGTCAAGTAGAGACGTGTCGTGTCGATGGACCGAGAGTGGCGAAGGGCAGACGTGAGACTTGGACTGAGGGACCGGTGGCCCGAGGATCAGTTGTGGTGGCTGACAGCCTAGGACAGCGCCGAGCGGAGACTTGCGGGGCATAGTGTTGCTCGGGTCGAGGACCTGGGGACATATGTCGGTGGACGGGGTGCACGGGCGGTGCATCTCATCTACGGCTCGGTTTGGTGGTTGAGCCACAGAAAAACCACCGAGTGGACAGTTTCCGGGTTTGAGCCTCAAAACCTAGGCGCTGACGGTTTCCGAGTTTGGCCACAAAACTCGGGCTGAGGACGGTTTCCAGGTTTGGGCCTCAAAACCTCGGTGCTGCAGGTTTCTGAGTTTGGGCCACAAAACTCAGGCGACGGACGGCTGATTTCCCGGTTTGGGCCTCAAAACCGGGGGCTGGTCGTGAAGGCTGGTTTCCCGGTTTGGGCCTCAAAACCAGGGGCGAAGTCTAGGAAAAGGACGAGCGGAGCGGTGGCGGCACGTGGCAGCAATCGGTGAGGTTGCGTCGAGGCAACGCTACCAGTTGTGCGGGCGTGGCCGTTGGATTACCAGCATCTTCGAGTTGGTCCAGAATAACCCTAGGGTTTAGCTGGTTCGCTCTGTAATTAGTTAGGGGTAGAGTGGGAACTAGAATTAGGATAAGTAGAGGGAGACACCCACCTCCCATCCTATCTCAGTCATTTGCTCTTTGCCTTCTAGGTTTTCCTGCTCTCCTAATCCCCTGCTGTAGCAACTGAGATCCGCAGAGAACCATACCTCTGTGTACTGGAGATTTTGAGGAAGTGAGACCGTAATCTCACTGTTGTAGCGTGTGGTAGCCACATGGTTGCAGATCAGTGACTTGATTCACATTTTGTTCATGTAATTCGGGTTCTTCGTTTCTCCGCGATTTTCCCGTCACTCGATCTCCCTCTCTACTGCGTCTTTGCGAAATCCGTTTGAATCAACTTGTTCTTTATAGTGAGGAGATCATTTCCACCGAAGGAATTCATCTAACTCCTCACGAACAAGTAGATCGGGTTGATTTCGTTTTCGTAGCGCTTTTTTCTCCCTTCCCCCGAAATTCTTCGATTCATCGATTTGGAGATAGGTTCGATCCATGATCTCTTAGAGATAGCTCACTATTCTCCTTGTGACTCCTCTCACCAAGTTTGATCCCTAGAGGATTCGTTTTGGGTGAGATCGAGTTGAATTGGTGGACGAACGAAGCTGATTCGGGGCGACCGGACGCTGGCGTCGGGCTGACTGGACGCTGACCCAGTGCGTCCGGTGTTTGAGTGTCACGCAAAGTTTCGCTATAGCAGACCGGACGCACCGTGTGCTCTCTAACCGGACTCGTCCTTACTACTGTTCATCGGGCTTGGCCTTTGTGACCGGACGCTTGGCTTCTGACCGGACGCTTAGACTCAGTGAGTCCGATCAGAAACAGAGAGCTCCCAAAACCGTTTTGTCTTGACCGGACGCGTCTGGTTCTCACTGACCGAACGCTAGTCAAAGTCCGGTCAAGTGCAGTTTGCGCTGTTTCGTTCGCGGTTCGTTCATCCGTTGACGGTTTTGGTTTCCGTCTGTTGCGTTGGGTTTCTAGAGTTGTGTAGTGTCTCGTTGTGCTTCTTGGAAGCATCCACTCTACATCTAGGGTCGTGGACACTCGCAAGATCTAGGGTTGCTCTTGGGTCGACTCTCAGGACAGTGGCGACAAGTTTCTGAAAAGAAATTTTGGAGCTCCCATTCACCCCCCCTCTGGTCGCTTTCTGTTTCCACTTTCGGTCCTTCAATTGGTATCAGAGCAGGTTAAGGATCTTCCACCTAAGCCGGTTCCAGATCCACAGAAGGCGACATGGATCGCGGCGTGGGCAAACCGCCATTTTTCGATGGGACGAACTATGCGTATTGGAAGATACGCATGTCGGCCTATCTGCAGAGTATGGGTGCTTTCATATGGGATATTTGCAACTCTGCTGATTACGTGGTCTTGGCTGCTCGTGTCACTCAGCGTCAGATCGATGAGCACGATGCCAATAGTCGAGCCCGTAATGCTCTTTTCTCATGCTTGAGCATGACGGAGTTTGATCGCGTTTCTCACCTCGCTACGGCTCGAAAGATTTGGGCATCCCTCATGCGTTTCCATGAGGGAAGCTCTCAAGTCAAAACCCGTCTCTACGAGTCGCACAAGCGAGAGTATGAGAACTTTCGACATATGCCTGGTGAGAGCATAGAGAGTTTATTTGCTCGCTTTTAGGTGATTGTCAACAGGATGAGGGCTAACAAGGAGCTGTTGCCTTTCGACGATCATGAGAGAGCTTTGAAGCTTTTGCATACTCTTGATCGGTCGGTGTGGGACTCAAAGGTCCAGGCGATCATCGAATCGCCTAACTATGAGATTCTCACATGTGACGAGCTCTTTAGTAAGCTCAAGTCCAGTGAGATCGATGCCATGGCGAGGGCTTCTTATGAAAATCCTTCTGGCCCGTCGATGGATTTGCTTTCTGGCTCTTTTGCTAACCCCTCTGGAGGCTTTGCACTTTCCTCTCTTCTATCTATCACAGAGGAGGAGCTGGAGTTCATGGGGGATGACGAGTTGGCTTTTCTCGCCAACCGGTTCTTGCGGTTCCACAACAACCGCATGAACCGTCGCCATGGAGGAGGACGCTCGGGATGTTTCGAGTGCGGCGACCCCAACCACTTCATCGCCAATTGGCCGAAGAAGAACAAGCAAGTCTTCGGCAAGGCGGATCATGAGCACAAGTATGACTACGGCAAGCGCAAGGAGAAGTACGTCCCCGCGAAGCACAAGCGGAAGGGCGGCTTCGACAAGGAGTACATCAAGACGAAGTACTTGGAGAAGGCCCAGGCTGAGCAGCGTGCTTTCTTTGCCACGCTCAGCGACGTCGACGACTCGGATGATGACTCTGCTGCCTCAAGCGACGACGAGTCCAAGAAGAAGAAGAGGATCGAGGACCTGAACGGCCTCTGCTTCTTCGCTGTCGACGAGGGTTTCTGCACCATGGCCCTCGGCAAGGAGGTCGACGGCGAGCTGGAGAACATCCCTCGGAACGACAACGACGACGACACCTCCCAGGTAAAACGATTGGAGAACATTTGGTTGGTGGATTCTGGGTGTTCGAGGCACATGACCGGAAATGCCAAGTGGTTCTCCAGTCTTAGTCCGGTCGCCGGAAAGGAGTTTATCACCTTCGGCGACAATAGCAAAGGTAAAGTGTTGTCTCGTGGGTCGGTGCGAGTTAATGAGCATTTTGTGTTGCGCGATGTTGCTCTTGTTTCTAACTTGCATTTTAACCTTCTTTCTGTTTCGCAACTTTTTGATGATGACTATGAGATTCGTTTTAAACCAAATCTCAGTCGTATTTTGGATCCTCAGGGCAATCTTGTATGTTTGATTTCGCCCTTTGGAAAAGTCTTTTGTGCGAATTTCTCAGAGTCATTTGGAATTTCTCGATGTCTTTTGGCTGGACCTTTCTCCTCTGATCTTTGGAAGTGGCATAGGAGACTTGGTCACCTGAGCTTCGACTTGCTTGCAAGACTTAGCTCACTTGGCTTAATCCGAGGATTGCCCAAGTTGTCCATGGAGAAGGATCTTGTTTGCCATTCTTGTAGACATGGGAAGATGGTAGCCGCTCCCCACCATCTAGTGACTCAGGTCATGACCAAGCGCCCTGGAGAGCTTTTACACATGGACCTTGTTGGTCCAGCTCGGGTGAGCTCGGTTGGGGGGAAGTGGTATGTGCTTGTTGTTGTTGATGACTTTTCGAGATATTCGTGGGTCTTCTTTTTAGCTGAGAAGACCGAGACTTTCTCCTTTGCTCGCAATCTGATTTTGCGTCTTCAGAATGAGTTCCCTATGAACTCAATGCGAGCAATTCGGAGTGATAATGGTTCCAAATTCAAGAATTCAGATTTTAAGAAGTTTTGTAACTCTTTGGGTTTGGAGCATCAGTTTTCTCTCCCTACACACCACCACAAAATGGTGTTGTAGAGAGGAAGAATCAGACCCTTGTAGAGATGGCCAGGACGATGCTCGATGAGCATAGGACTCCTAGGCGATATTAGGCCGAAGCTATGAGCACTGCATGCTATATTTCCAATCGCATTTTTCTCCGAGGTTTCTTGAAAAAGACTTCTTATGAGTTGTATTTTGGAAAACTCCCCAAGGTGATTTATTTTAGAGTTTTTGGTTGCCACTGTTTTATACTCAAGAAAGGCAACCTAGACAAATTTGAGTCTCGTTCTTCTGATGGTGTATTTTTGGGTTATGGCACTCACACTCGTGCATATCGTGTACTTAGCCTTGATACTAACCGAGTCATGGAGACATCAAATGTCACCTTCGACGAGACCATGGTTTGTCCTTCTTCTCGTTTTGAGCGTGCAGGTGATCATGAGGTTGGAGAACCTCTTTTTGATGATGAGGACGAGGGTGCTGAAGGGATGGATGACCCAGCACCACCTCCACCTGCTGAGCCGCAAAGAGCGGCCTCTACTACCACTCTCGGCCCCGACCCTTCTTCCTCTACTACATGGGGGCCGTGGGATCCGCCACCTCGAGCGGTACCTTTTGTACCCGAGGAGGCACCAACTATTGTTGAGGGAGAGGTTTCTTCAGCTCGGGAGGCGCCACGACACATCCAGTGCTAACACCCACCTCAACAGATGATCGGCAGCATCGGCGAACGAGTTACTCGGTCAAGGTCACAACAAATCTCTCACTTTGCTCATTCTCCATTTGTTGCTGATTTTGAACCCCGAGATGTTGGACACGCTTTATCTGATCCGGATTGGGTCAATGCCATGCATGAGGAGTTGGAAAATTTTGAAAGAAATCGGGTTTGGGTTCTTGTTCCTCTTCCTCCTGATTGTCATCCTATTGGGACAAAATGGGTTTTCAAAAACAAACAAGGAGAGGATGGCCATGTTGTGAGAAACAAGGCCAGGCTAGTAGCCCAGGGGTATAGTCAGAAGGAGGGGATAGACTATGAGGAGACGTTTGCTCCTGTAGCTCGTTTGTGAGAAACAAGGCCAGGCTAGTAGCCCAGGTGTATACTCTTGGATTTTGCTGCATCCAAAGGGTTTAAACTTTTTTAAATGGATGTCAAGAGTGCCTTCTTAAACGGCTACATAGAAGAAGAGGTGTATGTGAGACAACCCCCCGGTTTCGAAAATCCCAAGTTTCCAAACCATGTTTTTAAACTTCACAAAGCTTTGTATGGTTTGAAACAAGCCCCTAGAGCCTGGTAAGATAGATTGAAAACCTTTTTTCTTGCTAAGGGTTTTAAAATGGGATGTGTGGATAAAACACTCTTTCTCCTCAAGCAAGGCAATGATACTCTCTTGGTCCAGATTTACGTGGATGATATCATTTTTGGTGGTTCTTCTCACGCTTTGGTTGCCAAGTTTGCAGACACTATGAGCAGGGAGTTTGAGATGAGCATGATGGGCGAGCTGACGTTTTTCCTCGGGTTGCAAATCAAGCAATCCCGAGAGGGGACGTTCGTGCACCAGGGTAAGTATACCAAGGATATCCTGAAGAAATTTGATATGGGTGAGGCCAAGACTCTTCCAACACCCATGTCGACCATGACGGCCCTGGATGCGGATGTGGATGGAGAAGTTGTGGACCAGAAGGAGTACCGAAGTATGATCGGGTCGCTGCTGTACCTGACGGCGACACGCCCGGACATCCAGTTCGCGGTGTGTCTTTGCGCGCGATTTCAGTCGTCGCCGCGCACCTCGCACCGTCAGGCGGTCAAGCGCATTATGAGGTACTTATCCTTCACTCCAGAATTCGGGATTTGGTATTCTGCTTCCTCCACCCTCTCCCTTTGCGGTTATTCCGATGCCGATTTTGCTGGTTGCCGTATTGATCGCAAGTCCACTTCTGGGACTTGCCAGTTTATTGGTTCTTCTCTTGTTTTGTGATCTTCTCGCAAGCAGTCTAGTGTCGCCCAGTCTACCACGGAGGCTGAGTATGTTGCTGCGGCTAGCTGCTGTTCCCAGTTGTTGTGGATGATGGCCACTTTGCGTGATTTTGGTCTGAGCTTTTCTCGTGTTCCTTTGCTTTGTGACAGCACGAGTGCAATTAGCATTGCTGAGAACCCCGTGCTGCACTCTAAGACCAAACACATTGATGTGCGCTTTCATTTTCTGCGAGACCACTATGAGAAGGGTGATATCGACCTTCGCCATGTCGATACTCATCATCAGTTGGCTGATATTTTCACCAAGCCTTTGGACCAATCAACTTTTGCTAGGTTGAGAGGTGAGCTTGGTGTGTGTTTTCCCTTTTAGTTGGGGGAAACATTTTGGTTCGTGTATCATAAACTGACTCTTTTCCTTCAATTCATCATGCATCTTCGCATGTCATCTTGCATATTTACATTCAGAGTTTCTTTAATATAATCCTTAGAACGTGACTATGCTCTGTTTAGTGTATGCTCCGATGCTATTTAATGATGCTTGTATCTTATGCTCTTTCTGATCACTAATACATGTTGTGAGCTGAGCTATTTTATGAATGGTGAATTTGCTTAATAGACATAAAACTTGAAAATGTTCACCATTGAGATATGCAACTAGCATGTGTAGAATGTGTTGAAATCACTTGTGCTATTCATATATGCTAGGTTGCTATGTCTCTAGTTCTGAGTCATTCACTTGCTTGGTCTGTTCATATATTCCGTTTTAAATTTGAACCAAGTTAAGTAAATTGGAAAGATCGAGATGGGATTGCTTGTCAGCACATCACAGTATCGAGACTGTTTCTCATTGCACTTTGAGTTAAACTTGTGCTGTGTAGTGTATGACCGAAACTGTTGCTTTAAGCTTCTGATTGCTTCTGCATAGGCTTCGCACAGTTGAAAAGTTAGGCAATGACAAGTTTTTAACCTCTCGCAATCACATGCTGAAATTTGAACTTGTGTAATTTAACCGCTGCAACTCCGATAAAATCTGAATACACAAGTCTGTGTTTCATTCTATAGCATGATGATTGAACCTTGCTAGGGGTAGTTCACCTGGTATACATGTTTAGCACTTGTTTGACTTCCTGTCTATACATGTTTAGTGCTATTTTGATGGTGAATACCTTTTTGGCTAAAAACTGCTCACTTTGCTCACATGTCCATATTTCGTATTTGGTGATCAGTTTGAGCCTTTGCTAGCTTTTTGTGCATTTTGATGAGTCATCGGATCAGCATTTTGTCAAGCATTTTCATTTTCTATCGACTATATTTCTGAAGCTGCTAACTTGCATTCTGACTCATATGCATTTGGAGAGGAGTTTCTTGATAGTGCATTTTCAACTAAGGGGGAGAAATTCTCTCAAATCATACGATCAACTAAGGGGGACATTTTCTAGTTGTGTGCACTATTGGAGGGGGAGTTTGAGAGTTGGCTCAGCTTTTGAGGTTTTTGAATCTCCCAATTGGTTCGAAGCTTTTCTGCTAGTTGTGTTGAGCCTCTGTGCCTATGTCTTGAGGGACTAGCATTTTTGGCTTTGTTGTTCAATTGGTTTGGAGCCTTTTTGCTCATCAGTCGGTATTTTTCAGATGATATCGAGCTGTTTTCTCGCTAGCGGTGTTGAGCATGTTCTACCTCTTCTTGAGGGCTAGCTTTGCTTTGCTTGGTTGCGTCGAGCCGTTGCCCATGTCTTTGGGAACCAAGTTGTGTTGCTCTTTCCACTTGACCTTCTTCGGCTTTGATATGCTTTTGGGTCATTTGGTTGAGTTCTCTCTCCTTCTTCTTTCCTTCCTCTATTCCATTATGATTTGTGTTGGTAGTTGACAATGCACTCATCAAGGGGGAGATTGCGGATACATGGGTGTATGCCGAGTCTCTAAGTGATGAGTGATTGTCAGCTCGGATAATGCGCATGTTCTTTGGCTTATGTTGTGCAGGTGTCGAGCACGGATACAGTGATCAAAGGCAAGGTGAAGGTCAAGTAGAGACGTGTCGTGCCGATGGACCGAGAGTGGCGAAGGGCGGACGTGAGGCTTGGACTGAGGGACCGGTGGCCCGAGGATCAGTTGTTGTGGCTGACAACCTGGGACAGCGATGAGCGGACACTTGCGGGGCATAGTGTTGCTCGGGTCGAGGACCTGGGGACATATGTCGGTGGACGGGGTGCACGGGCGGTGCATCTCATCTACGGCTCAGTTTGGTGGTTGAGCCACAGAAAAATCACCGAGTGGACGGTTTCCGGGTTTGGGCCTCAAAACCTGGGCACTGACGGTTTCCGAGTTTGGCCACAAAACTCAGGCTGAGGATGGTTTCCAGGTTTGGGCCTCAAAACCTCGGTGCTTCAGGTTTCTGAGTTTGGGCCACAAAACTCAGGCGACGGACGGCTGGTTTCCCGGTTTGGGCCTCAAAACCGGGGGTTGGTCGTGAAGGCTGGTTTCCCGGTTTGGGCCTCAAAACCAGGGGCGAAGTCCAGGAAAAGGATGAGCGGAGCGGTGGCGGCACGTGGCGGCAATCGGTGAGGTTGCGTTGAGGCAACACTACCAGTTGTGCGGGCGTGGCCGTCGGATTACCAGCATCTTCGAGTTGGTCCAGAATAACCCTAGGATTTAGCTGGTTCGCTCTGTAATTAGTTAGGGGTAGAGTGGGAACTAGAATTAGGATAAGTAGAGGGAGACACCCACCTCCCATCCTATCTCAGTCATTTGCTCTTTGCCTTCTAGGTTTTCCTGCTCTCCTAATCCCCTGCTGTAGCAACTGAGATCCGCAGAGAACCATACCTCTGTGTACTGGAGATTTTGAGGAAGTGAGACCATAATCTCACTGTTGTAGCGTGTGGTAGCCACATGGTTGCAGATCGGTGACTTGATTCACATTTTGTTCGTGTAATTCGCGTTCTTCGTTTCTCCGCGATTTTCCCGTCACTCGATCTCCCTCTCTACTGCGTCTTTGAGAAATCCGTTTGAATCAACTTGTTCTTTATAGTGAGGAGATCATTTCCACCGAAGGAATTCATCTAACTCCTCACGAACAAGTAGATCGGGTTGATTTCGTTTTCGTAGCGCTTTTTTCTCCCTTCCCCCGAAATTCTTCGATTCATCGATTTGGAGATAGGTTCGAGCCATGATCTCTTAGAGATAGCTCACTATTTGATCTCCTTGTGACTCCTCTCACCAAGTTTGATCCCTAGAGGATTCGTTTTGGGTGAGATCGAGTTGAATCGGTGGACGAACGAAGCTGATTCGGGGCGACCAGACGCTGGCGTCGGGCTGACCGGACGCTGACCCAGTGCGTCCGGTGTTTGAGTGTCACGCAAAGTGTCGCTATAGCAGACCGGACGCACCGTGTGCTCTCTGACTGGCTTCTGACCGGACTCTTAGACTCAGTGAGTCCGATCAGAAACAGATAGCTCCCAAAACCGTTTTGGCTTGACCGGACGCGTCCGGTTCTCATTGACCGGACGCTAGTCAGAGTCCGGTCAAGTGCAGTTTGCGCTGTTTCGTTCGCGGTTCGTTCGTCCGTTGACGGTTTTGGTTTCCGTCTGTTGCGTTGGGTTTCTAGAGTTGTGTAGTGTCTCGCTGTGCTTCCTGGAAGCATCCGCCCTACATCTAGGGCCGTGGACACTCGCAACCTCTAGGGTTGCTCTTGGGGTCGACTCTCGGGACAGTGGCGACAAGTTTCTGAAAAGAAATTTTGGAGCTCCCATTCACCCCCCCTCT
Organism: Coix lacryma-jobi var. lacryma-jobi; assembly: GCA_009763385.1. NCBI lineage: Eukaryota > Viridiplantae > Streptophyta > Magnoliopsida > Poales > Poaceae > Coix > Coix lacryma-jobi. The sequence continues at coordinate 28,801,114 of CM019831.1, forward strand.
GGTCGCTTTCTATTTGCACTTTCGGTCCTTCAAGTATAATTAATATAGTGATTCTACTCGAGATCATAGGATATATAGGTTTTATAAGATAAAAGGTGGAAAGTGCGAGTCCAAGGTTGAAGGGCAGCCATTGCAAGTTGTTGACACCAGATTTTTACACACGCAAGGATATGACAAGTGGACCCAGCCAGCAGTGGGAAGCAGATTTCGGCAAGCGATCAGGCAGCTGCTTTGGTCCTTGGAGTTTTCGGCAAATGCATGTGCGGTCGGGTATTTTGCAGAACGGTGGCTCCATTCGGGAGATGGGTGTTGCAAATAAAGCTTAGTATCGTGCGGCGGATTTAAGCTTATGACGGGAAGTTTTTGCTTGTGCCTTGTATCGTGCGGCGGATTAAGTCATGAGTAAAAATAGTTATCGGCTCTATTAGATTTGGCAGATCTGATAGATTCATTAAGTTATCATGTGTTATATGTTTTATTTATTTAATTCTTGTAACACTCTTTTGCCCAATCTAGATTGATCTTTGTTCGGCCTTGTTCCACAAGATTGCTTGTGCTTTTGCTAATCATAATATCATGATGGCCGGATCAAGGTTCAATCCAGATTATTACATGTCGTGGGTTCATGCATGTCATTTACGATTAGGCTTTGATAAAACTAGGTATCGTGCGGCAGATGCAGGTTTTAGATTAGTTTGATCGTGCTTGCTTGTTTGTTCCTTCTTCATGGACCCCAATTCGGTTGGCTTGCCGATTTTGGTTATGCTTACATGAGTAACGAGCTTCTATAGATCTGTTCAGATATATGCATGCTTTTAGCTTGTTATAATTAGATTGTATCATGCGGTGGATTAATCTAATTATAAGAAGTGGTGCAGACTTATAGCAAGTGGTATCATGCGGTGGATTAGCTTTGCTTGAGTTTATGCCCGACGGGTTTATGAAGACTAAACGTGCGGCAGATTAGTTGGATTAGCCTATGCATGTGTTATTTGAATAGATCTATTTTTGCAAGTTACCTGTCTATAATATCTTTATTTTGTTCGAGCATGTCTCTCCTTACATGTGCATTCGGCAGTTAATATGCTTTACATACTCTGCTTTCATACTTGCCGAATGACTTTACAAACATGCTTTGACAGACAGCTTCTATAGCTGTGTGCCGTCGTGATTGGCTTTCAAAGCCGTACATATGGAACTGTCTGGTCTCACCCGGCACGTTCCAGAGGTATTCTCACGTTTTTATCCCTTGTTGGTTTTCAGGTCAAACCGACTGGCACGTCTCCGGAATCAACATACTCCGGGCACCCGAGTGAAGCCAGCTTTTCGGCTTGCTGTGTGCTTGGCGCGAGGTGTCACGTTTTGCGTCAACACACTTTTTGGCTCGCCCGGTGGGACCACTTCATTTCAAGATGCCTGAGATCAGCGATGATCAAATTCTGGATGTGATCATGGATGACTTGCCGCCAGAGTCGAAAAGCTTAGTACAACAGGCCTGTGATGAATTCCAGCGCAAGTGCTTGGCGTCTTTCTCCAAGAACAAGAGCGGCAAAGTCTTCCAGAAGCAGGAATTCCCAAGGATCATTCCTCATCACCAATCCGAGCCGTCTGACAATGATGAAGAAGAAGCTATTCGGAAGATGACTGAATTAGTGTACAAATCTGTATCAGAAGCCATGACCAACCATCAGGCAACTTTCTTGAATACTTTTCGTGCTGTCATGGTTAGCATTTTCGGTCCGACGACGGATAAGCGCTTTGAAGAAGCCGCTGGTCCAATGCAAGGGCCATTATTATTCCCAGTACCTCAACGTTGAAGGGTAGCAGAAGAAGGTGGAGCTGGCCCAAGCATGGGTGGGATGGTTCCTCATACGCAACAACCTCCCCAGACTTATGGCCAGGTCACGTTCGGCACGACGGGGAACGTCCCGCAATCTGCTTCTAAAGTATCTCCTGCAGCAAACATGATACAAAGGAATATGTTTGGAGATGGATATCAGGAGTTCATCAATTATAGCTCAATCAATGCTCTTCCAAATCCAGGCTACAAGAGTTCGGTAGGACTACATCCTGGGGGGCAAGCACAAGCAGCTTCTGATTCAAATATTGACCTCATCATGCATAGGATGGCTGATATGATGCAAAATCAATTCAGCCTAAAACCAAAGATTCAGTCATATGCTTACAAGTCCCCTTACCCGGAATGGTACAATCGGGTAGCACTTCCTCCAAGGGTGAAGCCTCCCACTGATTTTGCCAAGTTTTCAGGCCAGGATGACACCAGTACTATAGAGCACATCGACCGCTATTTGATGCAGCTTGGAGAAGCATCTACAGATGAAGCTTGGAGGATTCGGTACTTCCCATTGTCGTTGACAGGACCAGCCTTCTCGTGGTTTGCTTCTCTGCCAGCAAACTCTATCAATACGTGGGCAGAGCTGGAACAGAAATTCCACTCATATTTCTTCACGGGTACCAGTGAGAGGAAGTTGGTCGACCTCATGAGCCTAAGGATGAAACCTGGCAAGACGCCACAAGAATATCTGCGTCGATTCTGGGAAACCAAGAATCTTTGCTATTCTCTGAATTTACCGGATGACCAGTTGCCGGGGATAGCTATAGCTGGCATGTTGCCGAGTATCAAAGAGAAGCTATTCGTCATGGAATTTGATGACCTCGAGCAGTTATCACAGAGGTTGGCAACGATGAGTAGTCAAGCCCCGGGATTCAAGAGGAATAATCAATTCCAGAGGGGTGATGTGGCTGCTGAGATGTATCAGGCTTTTCTGGAAGAGGCGACTGAGTACGATAATGAAGATGAAATAGCTACAGCCGAAATAGTCTGGGCTAAAGAGCTGACTCAAGTCAACCAGCGATGGCTGAGACAACAAAAAGGTACTTATGACTTTGATGTTTCCAAGTCAGGTAAATTATTTGAGTATTTGGTGAAGGAAGGACGCATCAAGTTGCCGGACGGTCATCCTATGCGGCATCCTGAGGGAGTCAAGGACAAGAAGTATTGTGGTTTCCATAATACTAGATCTCACTCCATAAACGATTGCCGAGTGTTCAGAGTGCGTATCCAGAAAGCTATCCATGATGGGCATCTGAGGTTTGATGGAAAGATGAAGGTTGATGATAGCCCTTTTGGACAGAACACTGTGTCCTTCTCTGTTAATATGATCAACGCAGCTGATCCCAGGGGTAAGAGCAAAATGAAAGTGTTAACCTCTGATAGAGAAAGGGAAGCTGGTGCTGTTGATCCTGATCGACAGATTACAAATAAAGAGCTTCAGCAAAGGGTTCGGTTCCAAAATAGCCGAACTGACACGGGTGAAACTTCCAGACCTAGGGTCATGACGCGTATTCTGTTGAATAAATGGCGTCGGGAACAGGAACGGTACCAAAAGCAGAGATTTTATGAAGAACAGAAGTTCCTGGAAAAACAGCGAAGGTACGAAGAGGAGATGTACCAAGAAGAACGAGAAGATATGAGGGAGCAAGGACAATCTCATTGGGAATGCTCGTTCTTCCAGTATTGTTGGAACGAAGGCTTGAAACTGCCTGTTAAGAACAACTGCCCTGAGTGCAGTAATCAGTACTCTGAGTATAGGCAGTCTCGAGTCAACCACCGTTCTGTCCATGAAAGGCTTGGGGTGCGAGTCCCTGAGGACGATCGACGTTTAAAAATAAATAATTCCGAAGATCGGCAGGAAAGAAGATTGGCCGACCAAAGTTGGGCTTGCACTGGAGAAGAAGAGTACCGCGAGTATGTTTGGCAGAGAGGACAGTGGTGTCTGCCAGGATTGAGAAGAAGCCAGAAAAGAAGGGTACAACGCCTAAGAAACAGAGAGTTCGCGCAGGCAGGTGCCAAGATGAAACAAATTTGGCGTCCTAAAGAAAGGCCGGATAGAGGTGATCGTTTGGCTGATGCATGCATGACTTTCTTTCTTCCATCAGAATTTATAGCTCCCGAAGAACAGGATGTCCGAGACGAGGTGTATTCGGATTTCGATGAAGATGAATTCCAAGAGTTGTTGGCTCACCTCGTTTTAGCTCAACAAGCGGTATTCGATAAACCAGCTAGGCATCGACACTTGAAGCCACTTTATATGAGGGGGTATGTTAATGGCAAGCCACTGAGCAAGATGTTCATTGATGGAGGGGCCGCCATAAACATCATGTCGTATACTACCTTTAGAAAGCTTGGGTTGGCAAGTGAAGACTTATTGAAAACCGACATGGTGTTGAGAGATTTTGCTGGTAATTCCTCTGATACTCGGGGAGCAGTCCATGTTGAGTTGACGATCGGGACTAAAACTTTGATCACTACCTTCTTCGTCATTGATGGCAAGGGGGCATACAGTTTGCTATTGGGAAGAGATTGGATACATGCAAACTGTTGTGTACCGTCAACCATGCATCAGTTCCTCATCCAATGGATTGGAGATGACATCGAGATTGTCCATGCTGATGATTCGGTGAGTATTGCTAACGCAGAGCCCATCTACTCGGAATATGATGGTGTCGAGTGCTTCTCTGGAAGATCTTGGGAAGTAGGTCCTGTGAACGTTTTCGACAAGGACCAACAGCCGATTCAAACGATCGGCTCTCAGAGTAATTTTTAATAAGTAATATAACTGAGGTAATGGAGAAGAATCAGGACCAAGTTCTATGTCGGCTGACAAGGAATAAAGTGTTGATGATGAAGCCGAGGACAGGATTAATATGTGCGAATTTGAGTCTGGTATAGGTTGAAGTTGGTAAACTTTTGAGAGGGATCTGCCTATTTCTCCATTGCCAAAGCTAGAGAAAGGTCCAGAGTTCACGCGAAGTGACGTGAAACGAAGAGTCTTGGTGAAATTGAAAAGTATATGAAGGCACTTCCACAACTTGGTAATCATTTCAAGTTGTACGTGGCGGCCGATAGCCTTATAACAGGATCGGCCCTTATTTTAAGTTTAAGATAAGTAGCAGCTAGCTTTAGCCGAAAATGTTAAACTTGGAGAAGGGTATTCAGCTGTAGAGAAATTTTGTTCATATATGCGTCACTTGTGGACTGAGCTTCGGCACTACTTGTTGAAAGCCGAACGCGTGGAAATTGTATCTGGAACGGACTCAAGGATACTTTTATGCAGCCGATGTAAAGCATCGCCTTTAGCAGAAAAAATGTTCCAAGAAGTTTAAGTTATAGCCGATATTATTTATATCGCCTTTAGTGCAAGGGTGTTCATGACCTGGTAATCCTAGCATTTCTCAAGTGGTAGGTTTATTGGAGGAAGAGAAAGGTGGAGCGCAGTAAGTGCAGTGCCAGGTGACGTGACATATCAGGAATAAGATCTAGTCGGCTAGAATGACGTCATACATTCGGCAAACGTTCTTCTGAAGAAGTATTGCAATCAGAGATAATTACTGAGGAATTGAGAAATGCAAATAGGCATTATTCAGAGAAGAGCGAGTTTCATATATTGCAAAGCCTCATTCATAGATCCGTCCTAATACAAACTCCCCTGGGAATAATTTGTTTATAATGGATTGCGGGTCAATGATCTCAGTAAAAGTAGTGGCGTGGTTGTCATAGATCTCAAGGTCTTCAACTTCGTCTGGATCCCCGCCTGCGAAGCCAACTGGTAGGAGGGAGTAATCTTCTTTGGTCCAAGAGCTCATTGCCACTAGCCCAAAGGAAACCCCGACATGCACACCTTGGATGACGGCCTGATCTATGCGGCCAATCACGACTTCAAGACGAGCTTCAGCTGAATCCCCACAAGCATTCACCTTGAGGGCAACTCTGTTTGCTGCAGCTTTCAAACGGTCATTCTCTGCAGACAAGGCTGACAAGAAAAAAGGGTATATTAGGTAGAAGCAAACTCAATCAGGAGAAGGAGAAGAACCAAGACTCTGCTAACCTGTGATTATACTGCAGAGTTGCTTCCGTTGGTCTGCCCATTCAGCGTCCTCAATATCATGCTTCTTGGATATATCTTCCAGTCCCTTCTGGGATTTGTCCCTCTCCTCACGGTGCCAAAGAGCGTCCAGATGGGTCTGCTAAAATGGATTATCAAACTCAGAATCTGGTGGCTTAGGGAAAGGTTTGAAAGAAATTGTTGAAGCTACCGTTTCTGGAGGAAGAACCCAAGCTTGGCTGGAGGAGGATCCCGCTCTGGAGAGAAGACAAACAGTGAATCGGAGATAGATAAGCAAGAAAGCTACCGCACGGGGGCAGGGAGTTCATTTTTACCCATGACGCCGGTGAGTTGATGCTCGGTCTGAAGGGTTACGGGGATGCTACGCTAGCCGAAAGCTTCCGGACGGTTAGCCGAATAGCCGAAAACAAAACGCTGTGCTAGCCGAAAAACGGTTCTGCTACATTAGCCGAATGAACTAGCCGAACGTAAACTTTTTCGATCCCATAAACCAGGAACTACTGCTAGTTATAGATCACGGGATTACCACTAGACGCGCAGTGCAGCGGAAGACGTCTTGGTGTAGACGTGCGCGTCGCAGCGATGCCGTGTAGATGTTGACGTCCAACCTTCACGTCTCCACGTGCGGTTCGTCCTTGTGCTCCAGATGCAGCACCTCTGAGGTATCCCACACATACAGGGAGGAAGCATCACACCTCCAAACTGCTAGGTCTGCGAGGAGCAATAGGCGCGGGCGTGGGGTGGGCGACGGCTGTCAACAATTGACGTCCGTCCAACCCTGGTCGCCCCACCCCTCTTTATATAGGCGTCCCTAATGAGCCCACCGACTGGAGGCCCATTAGCAAACCCTAATCCCGGTCTGACTCGAGTCCAACTCGAATCAGGCTTCCAGCCCCTTAAGCGTGCGACCCTATGGGTTCACGCACACATAGACACGACCCGAGTACTCCTATTCGCCCGATAGTTGACAGTGGCCTCTAGCAAGACGTGTCAACTCCTATGTATACGCAAAGATCATATCTGACGAACCACCACAATCACATATACGCAATTCCCTTGCCACACAATATTTGGTCCAACTCATAGGTTAACACTTAACCTAAGCACGACCATGCATTTTATGATCCAATCATTTGAGTGGTCCAGTGATATCTCTCTCGCATAGAGAGGGGCAAATCCCATCTTGATCGTCTATGTCTCACAGCATACTTCCTGACAAACCCGAAGACTATCTTTATAACTACCCTGTTACGAAGTAGCGTTTGATAGTCCCTAAGTAAGTCGATTCATTTCTTGAGAACATACCACAATCTCAGGTCGAAGGACATAACGTATATGATGTGTAAAGAGATAATAAGAACATCTCACGTTGGGTCAGTCCAGCCCCATGTCATACATGTGCCCACGTTATTAGTTTGACATCTCCGTGTCTATGACTTGTGAAACATAGTCATCAACTAATACATGTGGTGATCTAATATGCATGTGTGTCCTCACATGAACTCCGATCAGGGACAACTATTGAATAACCATACAAGTAAAAGAGTCTCACAGACAATTCACATAATTGTCGATCAATACAAGTTGTCTTTAATGGATATTCAATGAACATATAATAAATCATGGATACAATAGAAATATCATCATCTCTATGATTACCTCTAGGGCATATTTCCAACAGTCTCCCACTTGCACTAGAGTTAATCTTTTAGATATCTAATACCCATAGATCTCACATGCGCCTCATGCTTAGGCTATGGAAGAGCCTTTGTCAAAGGATCTGCTATATTCAAATCCGTATGTATTTTGCACATCTTAATTTCATCTCTTCCAATGAACTCTCGAATGAGGTGAAATTTCCGTAGTACATGTTTGTTCTTCTGGTGATTCCTTGGCTCCTTAGCCTGCGCGATCGCCCCATTGCTATCACAGTGTAAAGACAATGGGCTGGACGCATTTGGAAACACACCAAGATCAATGAGGAACCTCCTCATCCAAACACCTTCCTTTGCAACTCCACTAGCTGCAATGTACTTGGCTTCTGCCGTAGAATCAGATACGGTCTCCTGCTTGGAACTTTTCCAACTGACTGCACCACCATTTATTGTGAACACAAAACCTGATTGAGATTGTGAATCATCTGTGTCAGTTTGGAAGCTAGCATCGGTGTAACCATTTACAACGAGCTCCTCCTCACCTCCATAGATTAGGAACACATCTTTAGTCCTTCTCAAGTACTTAAGGATGTTTTTAGCAAGTGTCCAGTGACTCACACCTGGATTAGCTTGATATCTGCTCGCAATACTTAGAGCATATGAGACATCTGGGCGCGTACATATCATGGCATACATGATGGAACCAATGGTCGAAGCATATGGAACCTTACTCATGCGCTCTCGCTCATCAGATGTCGAAGGACACTGTTTCTCGCTAAAGCGCATGCCATGTGACATAGGCAAGAACCCTTTCTTGGACTGTTCCATGTTGAACCGCTTCAACGCCTTGTCAATGTACGTTTCTTGGCTTAATCCTATTAGCCTCTTTGACCTATCTCTATAGATCTTAATGCCCAGAATATATGTTGCTTCTCCTAAATCCTTCATAGAAAAACTATTATTCAGTGAAGTCTTTACGGTTTGCAACATCGGAATGTCATTCCCAATCAACAGTATGTCATCTACATACAAGATTAGAAACACAACAGCGCTCCCACTTTCCTTCTTGTAAACACAAGGTTCTTCTTCACTTTGACGGAAGCCAAACCCTTTGACCACCTCATCAAAACAAATATTCCAACTCCGAGATGCTTGCTTTAATCCATAAATAGATTTCTTAAGCTTGCATATTTTCTTAGCATTGCCAGGATCAACAAAACCTTCGGGTTGTATCATATACACGTCCTCTTCCAAATTTCCATTTAGAAAGGCTGTTTTAACATCCATCTGCCATATCTCATAGTCATAATAGGCAGCAATTGCTAGAATGATCCGGATAGATTTAAGCATCGCTATCGGCGAGAAAGTCTCGTCGTAGTCAACTCCTTGAACTTGCCGAAAACCTTTTGCGACAAGTCGAGCTTTATAAACTTGGACGTTTCCATCCATATCCTTTTTCTTTTTATAGATCCATTTGCACTCTATGGGTCTTACCCCATCAGGCGGGTCAACCAAGTTCCAAACTTGATTAGCTTCCATGGAATCTTTCTCGGATCTCATGGCACTATGCCATTTCTCGGAATCAGGGTCCATCATTGCCTCGGCAAAAGTTGCAGGTTCGTCATCGTCTAACAATAACACATCCCCACGCAACTCACAGATTCTTGCCGACCTTCGTGGTTTGGGCAGGGTGTCTGTTGCCACAGGTAGCTCAACTTGTTCTGCTACATTAGCATCACTCGTGGAGTCAATCCCTGTTGGCTCATCTTGAACTTCTTCAAGATACACCTTCTGCCCTCTCTTGTCTCTTTTGAGAAACTCTTTCTCTAAGAAAACACCATTTCGAGCGACAAACACTTTGCCCTCTGTGCGGTTGTAGAAGTAATACCCTAAAGTTTCCTTTAGGTATCCCACGAAAAAACACTTGTCCGACTTGGGTGTTAGTTTATCTGAAATAAGTCGTTTGACATAAACTTCACAACCCCAAATCTTTAGAAAAGACAAACTAGGACTCTTACCAGTCCATATCTCATATGGTGTCTTAACTACGGACTTAGACGGTACCCTATTTAATGTGAAAGCGGTTGTTTCTAGAGCGTATCCCCAAAACGATAAAGGAAGGTCCGACTGGCTCATCATAGACCGAACCATGTCTAACAAAGTCCGATTACGTCGCTCGGACACGCCGTTTCGTTGAGGCGTTCCAGGTGGCGTAAGTTGTGGAACAATTCCACAACTCTTAAGATGATTGCTAAACTCGTGGCTCAAATATTCACCTCCACGATCAGATCGCAAGGCCTTAATTTTCTTGCCACGTTGATTCTCTACCTCATTCTGAAATTCTTTGAACTTTTCAAATGTCTCAGACTTATGCTTCATCAGATAGATATAGCCATATCTGCTAAAATCATCAGTGAAGGTTATGAAGTATTGGAATCCGCCTCTAGCTGTCGTACTCATTGGTCCACATACATCAGTATGTATAAGTTCCAACAAGTCAGACGCCCTCTCAGGAAGACCTGTGAAAGGCAACTTGGTCATCTTGCCCAGCAAGCAAGCCTCACATGTCTCGTATGATTCAAAATCAAACGAAGTTAGAATCCCATCAGCATGGAGCTTCTCCATGTGGTTTTCATTTATATGACCCAAACGACAATGCCACATATAGGTAGGACTTAACTCATTAAGCCGAGGCCTCTTAGCAGTAATATTACAGATAGACATAGGTGCATCATCAAGATTTAAAATAAACAACCCATTCACATTGGATGCAAAAGCCACAAACATATCATTCTTAGAGATTACACAACCATTGTCTTTACTCGCAAATGAATAGCCATCCTTCATCAAACATGAAGGTGACACAATGTTTTGACTTAAACTTGGAACAAAATAACAATTATTCAATTCCAAAATAAATCCCGATGGGAGGTGTAGTTGCATCGTCCCGAGGTTCAACGCAGCAACTCTTGCATTATTGCCCACGCGGAAATCAACCTTCCCTTTTCCAATGCTTCTACCTCTTATCATTCCCTGCATCGTATTGCAAATATGAGCAACCGAGCCGGTATCAAATACCCAAGAATTAATATAAGAGTTAGCGAGGAAAATATCTGTAACATGAACAACAAGTGTATGAGCAGCGGGAGTACCTTTACCACCGCCATCCTTCATCAAGGATGCTAATTACACCTTGCAGTTCATTTTCCAGTGACCTTTCCCCTTACAGTGGAAGCACTCAGAATTAGCAGTTGGTCCAGCAGCATCAGGCGCAGGAGGGTTTGGCTTGGAGATCACATCTTTGGCCTTGCCCTTGCCCTTCCTATTCTTCCAAAAGTTGCCTTTCCTTTTAAAGTTAGGCTTGTTTTGGATTGCCATCACATGGCTGCTGCCAGCACCTTTCTTGATGTCTGCCTCTGCTGTCTTAAGCATGCCACATAGCTCATTCAAGCCCCTCTCCGCACCATGCATATGGTAGTTCGAGATGAAGTTCCCATAGCTAGGTGGGAGAGAAGAGAGAATGAAATCAGTAGCCAGTTCGGGACCAATTGGGAAGCCTAGCTTCTCCAACCTCTGAGTGTAACCAACCATCTTGATCACGTGTGGTCCAACTGATGCACCCTCTGCTAACTTAGTCTCAGCAAGAGACTTAGAAACATTGAACCTTTCAGTTCTAGCCTGAGTCTGGAACATCTCATCTAGCGCTACGATCATATCGTAGGCTGTATGGTTATTATCAAACTGCATCTGGAGATCTGGTTCCATGCTAGCAAGCATCAGGCATCCTACTTCAAGATCAGCATCACATGCTTTCTTGTAAGCGATTTTCTCAGTAGCAGGTGCATTATCAGCAGGTTCCTCTGGTAGTGGGGTGTCTAGAATATCTTCCCTTTTCTCAGCCCTGAGAACAATTCTCAGGTTGCGGATCCAATCCGCATAGTTTGTTCCATTCAATTTATCTTTCTCAAGGATTGATCGTAAAGTAAATGGTGGATTGCTAGGTGCCATTGATCTACAACAAAAGTAAATGCAAAATACTAAGATAATGTATCCAAGACAGAGTAAATGATATTAAATCATTAATATAATCTACTCCCACTGAGATCAATATCCCTCTATTGAATCTCAATGATTCAAGACCCAAACTAACAAGTCTACTAGTGAGCTTTAGCATCACCACTAGTGGACATGGTAGATCGGTAAGCAACTCTTTGCTAATCATATCACATATGACTCTTGTTGTTGGCCAGCATCTCTATGCGTGCTCAACTCCTTATGCTTCAAGGTCCCTAACCGTTAGGATGACCTTGTTCAAGCAACCAACCCTTCTGCAGTAAGTATCCGATACGAACCTGCCTGGTCAAGGAAAATCAGTGACACCCTAATTTCATAGGCGCGCCACGGATTGTACAAGACATATGACAGTGCAAGGTTTGGGGAAGCATATGACTTGAACATTACTGAGGGATCGTTCTATACTTTCACTACCGCATGTAGACAATAAACATGAATCATACGTGAAAGTAGAACATAATAAGAGAATAGCATCAACACAGATATGACTTGGTATAGCCCAGTGTTGCTTTGGAGATCTCCATCTCCGCCAATCTGTTCACCATGATGATCTCCATCCACATGGTACATGCACGCCATCCTCCAACGATGAATCCACCGACTAGCTACAACTAGCATAATTAATTAAGTAATTACATAGTCGCGTGAAGGATCATCATAATTTTGGCACGCAGGCCATTACATCAAATGGACAATATATATGTGGCTCCAGCCATATTGTCATAATCATGACATGCAAGTCATGAAACAATTACATACATGCATCACATACACATAAGGGCTATACCAGTCATTAATTCCTACAAAACAGAGTTAAACGTTCCCGACGTCTAATCTTGAATCGCAGAAAACATAATTTTCCCGGCCTTTTTTCGCAAATCTAAATTTGACGAAACCGGGAAGACCGGTGAAAATCGGATGTAAAATTTTCTGTAGATCGATTTTCGTTTAAAGATCATCTCAATCCGAGGTCGTATGCAAAAGTTACGGCTGTTTTACCAAACAACGCTCTTTTGCAGATGCCGCGGTACATCTCATGCACCCGGCTCTTGATCTAGATTCGATTCGATCAATCTGATTGATCTCCATCTTGCCATGGTTGGATTTACACGTATCACTTAACTCCGATGGCGGAATTCCGACCGGTAGGAGTAGATCGTTACATGACCAACACAGCAAGATCACGAATCAAGATCAGAGACTGATCTACAACCGTGCATATCTGTATATGCACACAACCGAATCTATAACGAGGCAGTAACGGCTCCGATACCACTGAAGGGTTATGGGGATGCTACGCTAGCCGAACGCTTCCGGACTGTTAGCCGAATAGCCAAAAACAAAACGCTGCGCTAGCCGAAAAACGGTTCTGCTACATTAGCCGAATGAACTAGCCGAACGTAAACTTTTCCGATCCCATAAACCAGGAACTACTGCTAGTTATAGATCACGGGATTACCACTAGACGCGCAGTGCAGCGGAAGACGTCTTGGTGTAGACGTGCGCGTCGCAGCGATGCCGTGTAGATGTTGACGTCCAACCTTCACGTCTCCACGTGCGGTTCATCCTTGTGCTCCAGATGCAGCACCTCCGAGGTATCCCACACGTACAGGGAGGAAGCATCACACCTCCAGACTGCTAGGTCTGCGAGGAGCAATAGGCGCGGGCGTGGGGTGGGCGACGGCTGTCAACAATTGACGTTCGTCCAACCCTGGTCGCCCCACCCCTCTTTATATAGGCGTCCCTAATGAGCCCACCGACTGGAGGCCCATTAGCAAACCCTAATCCCGGTCTGACTCGAGTCCAACTCGAATCAGGCTTCCAGCCCCTTAAGCGTGCAACCCTATGGGTTCACGCACACATAGACACGACCCGAGTACTCCTATTCGCCCGATAGTTGACAGCGGCCTCTAGCAAGACGTGTCAACTCCTATGTATACACAAAGATCATATCTGACGAACCACCACGATCACATATACGCAATTCCCTTGCCACACAATATTTGGTCCAACTCATAGGTTAACACTTAACCTAAGCATGGTCATGCATTTTATGATCCAATCATTTGAGTGGTCCAGTGATATCTCTCTCGCATAGAGAGGGGCAAATCCCATCTTGATCGTCTATGTCTCACAGCATACTTCCTGACAAACCCGAAGACTATCTTTATAACTACCCTGTTACGAAGTAGCGTTTGATAGTCCCTAAGTAAGTCGATTCATTTCTTGAGAACATACCACAATCTCAGGTCGAAGGACATAACGTATATGATGTGTAAAGAGATAATAAGAACATCTCACGTTGGGTCAGTCTAGCCCCATGTCATACATGTGCCCACGTTATTAGTTTGACATCTCCGTGTCTATGACTTGTGAAACATAGTCATCAACTAATACATGTGGTGATCTAATATGCATGTGTGTCCTCACATGAACTCCGATCAGGGACAACTATTGAATAACCATACAAGTAAAAGAGTCTCACAGACAATTCACATAATTGTCGATCAATACAAGTTGTCTTTAATGGATATTCAATGAACATATAATAAATCATGGATACAATAGAAATATCATCATCTCTATGATTACCTCTAGGGCATATTTCCAACACGGTCTTCTCCTATTTCGTCTCCAACGTAATGCCTATCTTGGTCACCATTGCATGCCATTGATGGAAACACGAGCAGAAGATTCTCTCTTTGGCTTGAGCCGAAGTTGGGGAATGGAAGTTTTCTGGAAGTCAGGCTATTTGGCCAAAGTCGGGGGTGGTAGCTTGTGTAAAGTCTTATTTATAAAACCATAGCTTGCGCACTGGAGAGTCACACTTCGGGCTAGGGTTCTCACAGTCTATGGGCCGTTATTGGGTCGGACCAAATCTTGCTAACTTGGGGAGCTTATGGAACCGATAGAATTCGGCTGAAAATAGTTGCTATATGAAGTGTTCAGTTTCGGCTGATTATTTGAGGATTCATGTTGCCGATTGACACTAAGGGCAGGAAGCTGAAAACGAAAGAGTCCTGTGAGAAATTTTATCCTAGTGTCATCATGGATCAAGAGATCGAGAAAAAGGCTGACAACTTTGGTGACTAACGGTTACTTGCGGGAAGGGGACAATCAGCATGATTATCAGCGATAGCCGATGTAATGTACATCGCCGTTAAGGTAAAGAGAAAATCGGTAGCTGGTACACGAAACAGAACATATGTTGATCTCGAAGGATCAATCACAGATTGGATTCAAGAGGACGAACAAAGGATTTTTATTTACAAAGGGGAAATGCAAGGTTACAATAAGGAGGATCAGTTCGTCCACTCCATCCTACGCCTAATCGGAAGAAAGTGATCAAAGGCGTCGGCCAGATCCGTTCCGGCTTCCTTCATATCTTCTACGGAATGTTCTACTCTATCCTCCAGTTCTTGCTCGCAGACATCAACTCTGCGGTAATCGGCACCAGAATGAATCCTCACGGCGGAGAAGGCGAGCGCCGCGCCGTACCCCATGCCGGCCTAGAGATGATGGGGAGGATTTGGTTAACTTCATTCACCCGCTTCAGGGGTGTCGTACCCACTACGTCAGCCGTGGCGGCGAGCTTGGTAATGGCAGCTTCAAGGGCGTGGAGTTTGGCTGCTAGAGCTAAAGGAGGAGAAGTGAATAAAGGCGAAAGAAGAGAATAAGGAAAGAAATGAAGAAAATACTTACCGATGGCTCGTTCCCGAGCAGCATCACGCTCTTGAGAGATTCGGGTAATCTCCCAATCCTTTCCCTTCAGATCAAATTGAAGATCCGCAAGCTTCCGAGTTAGGTCCTCGGGGAGGTCATCACCGGTTCTCCTGAAGGAAGCAACAATGTAAGAACTACTACTTCATTTTTGGAACAATCAAGAGAAGGGAGAAAGGAGCAACCTCCTCTTAGAAGTGCTGGAAGCTCCGAACTCGGAGCTATGGCGGCTCGCCTCGGAAGACATCTTCTGGTTCATTGGGGAATAACAGGAGAAAAGAGCGTTTTTCTGGTTCGAGAGCGAAGCAGGGGAGTTTAGGATGCACAAGTCAGAACAAGGTGAAGGAAGATTTTAAAGGATCCCAAGAGGTGCATCGGGAGATGAATCGGTAGGTGAAGTAATTATGACATACAAGATTTCTACAGAGGTGGATGCTTCCGGGGATTCCACGTATGTATATGAGGAAAAGGAATTTTGGAACAAATATTTGTCCCAAAATTAGGGGGCATGTGTTGACACCAGATTTTTACACACGCAAGGATATGACAAGTGGACCCAGCCAGCACTGGGAACCAGATTTCGGCAACCGATCAGGCGGCTACTTTGGTCCTTGGAGTTTTCGGCAAATGCCTGTGCAGTCGGCTATTTTGCAGAACGGTGGCTCCATTCGGGAGATGGGTGTTGCAAATAAAGCCGGCTTGCATGAGAAGACACGTGACAATGGAGGATGCCGAAGAGATTGGGAGTAGTATTTGTATCTTTCCATATTTTATTATGTAAATCGTAATCGTTTAGGACTCGTTTTTCGTCTAGGGTATAAATATAGACCCTCGACCATTGTAAAATTGTTCACAACCACATCAATACAAACCAGCCCCGTGCCATCTTCGAGTCCTTAGTCATGTCGTCGAGTTCTTCGAGAGGAATCATCGATCCGTCGACCTCCGTAAGTCCCGGCAACCTTGTTATCATGTCTAGTATCATGCAGTGGATTTAGATATGATGCAAGTAGTCTCGTATGTTAAGCTTAGTATCGTGCGGCGGATTTAAGCTTATGACGGGAAGTTTTTGCTTGTGCCTTGTATCGTGCAGCGGATTAAGTCATGAGTAAAAATAGTTATCGGCTCTATTAGATTTGGCAGATCTGATAGATTCATTAAGTTATCATGTGTTATATGTTTTATTTATTTAATTCTTGTAACACTCTTTTGCCCAATCTAGATTGATCTTTGTTCGGCCTTGTTCCACAAGCTTGCTTGTGCTTTTGCTAATCATAATATCATGATGGCCGGATCAAGGTTCAATCCAGATTGTTACATGTCGCGGGTTCATGCATGTCATTTACGATTAGGCTTTGATAAAACTAGGTATCGTGCGGCAGATGCAGGCTTTAGATTAGTTTGATTGTGCTTGCTTGTTTGTTCCTTCTTCATGGACCCCAATTCGGTTGGTTTGCCGATTTTGGTTATGCTTACATGAGTAATGAGCTTCTATAGATCTGTTCAAATATATGCATGCTTTTAGCTTGTTATAATTAGATTGTATCATGCGGTGGATTAATCTAATTATAAGAAGTGGTGTAGACTTATAGCAAGTAGTATCATGCGGTGGATTAGCTTTGCTTGAGTTTATGCCCGACGGGTTTATGAAGACTAAACGTGCGGCAGATTAGTTGGATTAGCCTATGCATGTGTTATTTGAATAGATCTATTTTTGCAAGTTACCTGTCTATAATATCTTTATTTTGTTCAAGCATGTCTCTCCTTACATGTGCATTCGGCAGTTAATATGCTTTACATCCTCTGCTTTCACACTTGCCGAATGACTTTACAAACATGCTTTGACAGACAGCTTCTATAGTTGTGTGCCGTCGTGATTGGCTTTCAAAGCCGTACATATGGAACTGTCTGGTCTCCCCCGACACGTTCCAGAGGTATTCTCACGTTTTTATCCCTTGTTGGTTTTCAGGTCAAACCGACTGGCACGTCTCCGGAATCAACATATTACGGGCACCCGAGTGAAGCCAGCTTTTCGGCTTGCTGTGTGCTTGGCGCGAGGTGTCACGTTTTGCGTCAACACAAGTTTTATATGACTGGCCGGTAAGTATGAAAATTTACTCTTATGAATACAAAGCATACATATACTATACATATAGAACCATGGTTGTATGTATAAATAACCACATTCCCATTATATAATGCCACACGCAACCACCCGGATCTGTCCTATATGGATACTACGTGTGCGAGCATATGACAGAGACCGGTCGATACATCAGCAACCCTTCCAAGGTAATACAAGTAATACAAGTAATAGTCGTATACGTAGTTCTGATATTAATAATGGTGTAAATTATAAATATATAGTATTGACAAACTTTCTTTGCAGGAATATAAGGAAGACAAGGCGAAGCACATCATCGAACGTACTTTGTATAATATAGTTGAGGACCTGAGCCTTTTTCTATTGAACGCACTTAATCACAACATATCTTTTAGTGGCTTCAATGAAACCATTCACATCTTGTATGCAGGAAGCTTCGAATCTTCGTTTTGTGTGCATCCATGACTGGTCCATATTTACCCTATATACGTATAAATATATGTGTAAAGAAAAGATAAAAATATGTATGAGAAAATATATATATCAATTACATATATGATGAAGCATTTAATGTAAATTTTTTACAAAAATATTAGAAAAGGTATCCATTATATATATGTATGTATGTATGTATGTATGTATGTATGAAGCTAAACAAAAATTAGTGCCCAAATTACTTCTATATAAAAAACGACATCCATACCATGTCTTTTCTATAGATCTCGGTGTGTTGCAAAGTCAAATAAATATTTCTGCAAAAATCAAAAAGGGTTTATGGTTTACAGAAGCTCACCAGACAATTCCAACTCATTTGAAGGTTGAAAGGGCAAAACTTCCTCTTCCCCTCTATTCTTGCTATTTCTTGCCTCCAAGTGAGTTGAATGAACAGCAGTGTCAGTTGCTTTTGTCGCGAGGAAGAAGAAAGAGTCTTGGAGCATGTTTTTTTTCGGGGCGGTTGACTAAAGAAACCGCCTTTGATAACTCGATCATTTACTAGGGGCAGGTCTCTTAAGAAACCGTTTTTGAAAACAAGGCTCTTTAGTGTCGGTTCACCAAGGACATCTGCACCTGAAAAACGATCTTTAGAGGCGGTTCACTTAAGGAAGCCGCCCCTGAAAATGGGACCGTTTTTAGAGACGGTTTTCTTAACTGAACCGCCTCTAAAGATCTTTTTTCAGGGACAGTTGATAAGTTGCAGTGCCCAACAGAATGGTCAGAGGCGGTGTGCTATTTGAACCGCCTCTATTAAAAACGTGTGGCGACGCTAAAAACATTTTGTGTACTGGTAGGAGATATCATGATCATGAGAGTGAATTATCGAAGCCAGAGTACCGAGTGCTAACAGAGATTTCTAGACTAAAACTTACTCGAAATGGTTATATTAGAGCACCTGTGCAAACTTGGATGTATATAATGTGTGATACGCTTGCAACTCTATGCTTGTGAGCACGAAACTTTGATGTATATAAATGTATGTATGAAATATTTTAATTACATGTTTCTATATTAATGTGTATATATATATATATTTAATTTAATAATATAATTGCATGTTGCTATATTAATGTTATGTATATATTTAATTTAATAATATAATAATTAATAATATAATATAAAACTATCAAATTATATATAAATATGGTCTACAACATCACAGACGGTTGCTTGTGAACCGCTCATGGAAATAGATTTCCGCAGGCGGTTCAATTAAGGAACCACCAGTGTATATTGTGGTTCTATTTTCACTAGCCCTCAGCGCAGGTGGTGCTAGAAAACGCCTGTGAAAATGAGTTTTCAACCGCTTGTATAGTATGTCTTTGTACTAGTGTAGATTTTCTCTAGTCCTCCAAATCTATACTAAGGATTTTCAAAATCAGCGAGCAAGGTGCAAGGGATCAAACCGAGACTAAATTAAAACCACTGCATTAAATCCAGTCCAAATCCAATCAGACTACCTCTGGAAAGACAAACAGCTTAGGCCTTCTACAACGCACCAGCCTGGCGTGTTGCCCCAGCATCTATGTAGGCATCGAGTTGCCATGTCACACTCAACAATAGCCTCGCAGGAGGGCAGAGACGCCTGCAGAGGCTGCAGTGGTTCCATCTGACAAAAGTGACAAAAGGTGGAGGCACCTGCTCAAACTCGCGTTGCAGAGAAGAGTGACACCAGCATGACGTCCGTTTGCTCGAGGACCACGGTCTCATATACAATAAAACATGTAAAGTAGGTTATGGATATATTGCAGCTTGCGTTGTAGAAATAACTGCTCTAGTTGTTGCTTATTCACGAGTAGTCTAGATGGCGTGCAACTTTTATCTGAGAGGCTAACACCGTTGTTAGCTTGCGTTGGGGCTGCCCTTATAAAGCTCCATCCATATACGAATTGATGGAAGAGGAAATCAGAAAAATAATTGAATCCAGGAAATCAGTGAAAGAATCCAGGTGCATGTGCCACGACCTATGTGCGGCCAGTCTCAGTGGGGGTTTCATTCTCATTAAATGATATGACACATCAGTAAATCTGCTTAGGTGGCGAGATATTTATGAGGAGGGAGAGAAAATGAGTGTCGTCGGGATGAAACCCGCTCGTCCCGATTACCCAGGCGATGAAATCCCCATTGAGGCCGATGGGTTTCATTGCGTCGCGCTCGATGGGATCTCCTGCGATGCGCGCCCTCCCGACTCCGCCTCCCGCGCTTCCCGCTCCCTGTTCGCGCCAAATCCCCCAATCCCCAACCCTATAAACATGACTCCTCCATGGCTGTAGTTTGCGGCTGGTCAAGTTCTTCAGGTGGGGACGAAGGTGTGGCTGCAGTCCCTCAATGTCATCGCGCCGAGCTAAGAAGGGGACGAGAACTCTGCAGCCATCAGATGTCCATGCGACGAGGCTCAACAATGGGGATTCCACCTCACCGTACTCTTCACCGGGAGTTTCACGGCCGCCGGCAGCGCCGCCTCACGCATCGTCTACCTCGTCGCTAGGAGCCACACATCCTCCATCTCCACCATCTCAAGCAGGCTTCTCTAACCCATCGTCGACACAACCACCACCAACGATGTGGCCTGGATTCACAAATCTGTGGTAAGCTCAGATCTTGCATTGGTCGAATTTATTCCTGTATGAGTACGATAGGAATCCCCAAATCTAATGAGATTGAACGCATGCTTATTTTATAGAAGTTTCTGATATATGCTATCTAAAGAGAACGTTAGCTTGTTGGGGTCATGAATTTCAGTTTGAAGCCACTCGGAGCAATGCTTTTGCCTTTTTTTAGTTTTGAATGCTTCTGCTTAGCGGTCCTCATTTGTAGAAAGCAATAGCAAATGTTTGTAGTAGTTTATTCTGTGGGACAGAGACAGGAAAGGGATTCGTTGGATTGCAAGAGAATTTACCCACTTGGGTCATGCTATGAGGCCAGCTGAAGCAGAGCGTTAAGCTCCTTGCTGTTGAGGTTGACTGAACCCAACTTCAGTTACAAATCTTGCTTTGTTCTCCCACCTGTTCACTCGATTACATGTATAAGCAATCCAATCAACATTAAGTAATGTTGTTCTAGCTATGTAGCTTCACTGATTTGGTTTAAACATTTTGGTCAATCATGCTTTAGTTTGCAAAATTAAAGTTCCTGAATTTTGATGAAGCTCATCGGTGCAACAGTATAGGTTTAGACAATCATTTTCAGAGTTGCAGTACAGGTGCTGAATTGGAGTTGTTCGATCCCATTTGAATAAGTTGCCTAATTTTACTTTTGTTTGTTTGTGTCAGATAAGACTGAATAAGTTGCCTAATTTTAGCAAATTCGTTTGACATGCTAGGGGGTATCGGCCACCGAGTGAATTTGTAAATTTTAATCAACCTCAATTTCCGATGGCGCATCCACCTCCACCTCCACCTCCAGGAGAAAATTTCCACTTTGTTGGACTTACTCAGGCTTTCAACCCATTCTCTCCGCCACCACAGACACCATGTGGCAAAGGGACTTCACCACCAGCAGCAGTACCACCACCAGTAGAAAGGATTGTCAACATTGGCAATGACGATGATGATATCATTGAGACAAGTAGGGCAACAAAGAGAAGGCACTGGACAATTGATGAGGAAGAAAGATTGGTAATCATATACATATAAAAATATTCTTTTCTTATTGCATTATCAGATTGGTAATCATATACATATAAAAATATTCTTTTCTTATTGCATTATCACATACTCTTTCAGTGAATAGATTTTTTATTTTTTTCAGGCTAGTGCTTGGCTGAACACTTCTAAAGACCCGATATATGGGAATGATAAGAGCTGTGATACATTTTGGGGTCAGATCAGCGACCGTTTTAATAGGAACATTCAGGAACATCTCAAAAGGGACATTAACCAACTAAAGATCCATTGGGGACGACTGAACGCAAGTATGACTGAATTTAATGGCTTCTTTATTAAAATAAGTAGGATCAATACGAGTGGTTACTCTGATGACATGCTAATAGATGAAGCACAACAGATGTGGCAAAAGAAATATGGCAAAAGGTTCACATTAGAACATTGGTGGAAGAAGCTAAAAAATGAACCAAAATGGACTGCATCTATTGAACAATCAGAGAAAGAGAAAAACAAGAGAGCCAATGATTTAGCCTATGAAGATGGGGCCCAAGTACGTCCTATTGGGAGAGAAGCAGCCAAGGCACAACGCAAAGGGAAGAAAAGGATGGACGAAGTTAAGGATGGTATTTCCATGCTAAGTGATAATGTAAACAAGATAGCATAAATTACACAAGAGCGTAAGAAGGAACGTGAGAAGGTGACAGAGGCGCAGCTAGAGATCTCTAGAAATCAACTTAAGGTGACAGAGGCGCAACTTAAGACTGCAAAGGAGCAAAAGGAAGCAAAGTTGCTTGAAGCTTATACTTCGCTCTTGGTCCAAGATACAAGTCAGATGTCGCAGCAAGAGAAGGCTAGTCGAGAGAAAGCACTGACCTCTATAACGTGCAAGTTGTTTGGAAACCATGAAGAAACGACATAAGGTGAGTTTCAACAGTAGGTACTTTATTTATCTTAGCAAGCTATTGTATGTGCCCTTGTTTGAATTACTAATGAACCTTGTTTGAATTATTACTGAACCTTGTTTGAATTGTGACAATCTTGTAGTAGCAAATTCTGCAAATTCAGAAAGGAAGAAGCTGTTTTCGATGGAGCAAGAAGCCACATGAGTTATCTGCAACTTAGTCTCAGCTATCAGAAATAGTCTGAGTTATATGCAATAGTATCAGTTATTTGTAGGAGTCATTTTGTATCAGCTATCTGAAACTTAGTTATGGTTATTATCTGAAATTTGTTTTCCGCAACTTGTTATCTGAAACTTTTATGCGTCTGATGCTAGCTGTCTGAAATCAAATTTGCTTCTATTCAGTTTTAGTAGTACAGTCACTGTATTTCTTCAGCAAGGCAGTAGGTAACCTGTTTCTGAATTTATATTCATGTGTCCTGTTTCTGAATTTATATTCATGTGCCCTCTTTTTCTTACTTCAGTCGCTCTTGTGCTCAATAATCTGATAGATTGTTTTGTTTCGAACAACAGCAGTGCAAAATCTGTTGTTCACAATGATAACATTCAGTTTACATAGATGAGTATATAGTTTTCTTGGTACATTTGATCGCGATACCATATATTCATTAAATGCTACAGGATGTCTATGAAACCGTGAAATGAAACCTCTCACTGAGAGAGCAAGTTTCATTTGTTAGTGCAAGTCTGTAAAGCTGACGTGGCGGTCTTGGAAATAGTAAAATGACACTCCCCATTGAGACTGGCCACCTACCACCACCTATGCGCTCGCCAGCCCGGGCGCCCACGCCACCACTTCCAATTGCGTGGTGGCAAGTGTGCGTGCCGCCAGCCTTGGACACCTTTGCGCGCCAGCCTTGGACACCTTTGCGCGCGCTGCTGCCTCCACACGGCCAGGCCAGACCTGGTGGGCCGATTGATGGTGGGATCAGGGCTACGGCGCTACGCTAGACAAGGGCTCGGAACAAGCAAGATATAGCTGCTCACGCATCGGTGGAAGGTTTAGGCCGCCATGAGTGCGGGTTGGGTCCAGCTTGCAAGACACAGATGAATATACGAGGGGGGAGGCACCAGATAGGATAGTGTAGAGGTCGCATGCAGTAGGAAGCTCGCGGACTTGGTGGGTGCTCGTGCGCCGCCGACCGGCCTCCTGATACCACCACCTGGCGCTTGCGACTCTGCCGAACACATCTGGATCTAACGAGCCTGTGGGCTAGCGAAGGGGGCGGCGAGGTCACCTACTTGCATCTGTATCAACCCGAGTGGAATGGGGAGGAGATGAGAGGATTCCACCTGTCAACGAAATACCGGTAACAGGTATGTCCAAGGTAGTAAATAAGATTAGTGGAGGTGCGCGTGAGGCAATCGAGATGGTGACACAAGTGCAGACACAACGATTTTAGACAGGTTCCCCCCATCTAGTTAGCGTAATACCCTACGTCCTGTGTCTATAGTGGATTATATTGATCCGGAGATCTTGCTTTGAGAGGGTCCCTACCCGCTTCATAGCTCGGTGGATAGTGTTTAGAAGTCAGTTAGATCTAATCATAGCAGATTATGAGATGTCGGTTGCAAGGTAAGTCATACCTATCATATCTACTAGGATATTCCTTTCTGTACAAGGAACCGCCACGGAGTCTTGAGGCGCACGTTGTGGGGATATTACCTCTGTATACCCCCATAGACCTGATTGGGCCTTCGTCAAGGACAGCCCAGCCCGAAGGCCCTGCGGCTCACGACCAGGTTGTCGTGGCTGCCAGGGACTCCTACGAAGTCTTGCTCACCAAGGAAGATCCTAGAAGATAGATCTGGATTCCTTACCTAAAGGAACTGATTGTAATATGTTAGGATTCAACAACTATAACCCTGTTCCCCGACTATATAAGGCGAGCAGGGGCCCCTCCAATCTCATGCCATATTCCAATCTCAATATAATCCAGCCATCAAAACACAAGACGTAGTGTTTTACTGCGACTTGCGGCTTGAACCTGTCTAAATTGATGTCTCTTGTCCCTGTGTTTACGCTTGAGTAGAGGTCTTGCACGCCCCCTCAAACTAATCTACTATCTTGGGCATACCCCTCGGTAGACTGCCGACCATCTTTCGTCAACAGTTAGCACGCCAAGCAGGGGGTGTGTGCTACGACACCATGATCTGCCAAGCCATAACCTTCCCTCATTCTATGATCCTCGCGAGGCCGATGCCACTTTTCAGATCGGATCTATGATCTGGACTATCGGTGATTCCGTCCTCACTCCGGAGGTCGTGGGATCTGCGCAGCTTCCTGCGTCGGACGCCTCACCGTCCACCCGTCGCGTCATCACGCCGGCGCCCCGCGCGCCGAGATCCGTCCGCTATGACGATCTGGTCGAGGCCATCGATGGGGCCAACCAAAGGATCATGGACTGCATCAACATCGTCGATGCGGCTCACTTGCAGCTCTTCGGCCGTCCTTACCGCCAGCATCACCAGCGGATGCCGTCGGGAGTCTCCAGCGCTCGACCTGCCCGCCGCCCCAGATCGGATCTACATCCGGCACCCCGCCCTGCTCCACGGCTCGCCAACCACGCTCCGTCAATGATCTTCATGCCCTTCGGGCTGCGTGTCGTGGCTTCAACCTTCTAGCACCAGGCGCTGTGGTGACTCTCCGACCAGGCTCGACTCGACCAGATCTCTCTGACCAGCCTGTCTGACAAGGCATCTCCGACTCTAGTCGTCGGCATGGTGACCCTCCGCGAGCCCTCCGACGACACCATCTCGGCGACCTCCAGCACCAGGCGCTGTGGTGACTCTCCAACCTGGCTCGACTCCTCGACTCCGACCAGATCTCTCCGACCAGCCTGTCCGACTAGGCATCTCCGGCTCCAGTCGTCGGCATGGTGACCCTCCGGCGACACCGTCTAAGCGACCTCCGTGTCCGAGTCTACCTCACCGACTAAGTCCATCTCCACGCAGACGATCAAAATCATCTCCACAGAATCCGGCGCCGATTTCCCACCCTACTACGGGGGTGTTATCCTCAACATCTCCGCCGACAGTGCTCCACAGGCGAACGAGACGGACGCCGAGCGCACCAACCGGGAGCAGCGCAACGTTGAACGCCAACGCCATCGCGACGAGAAGCGTCGTGACCAGGAGCGCCACGATCGGGAGCGTCGTGACAATGAACACCGTGATCGGGAGCACTACGGAGGCCACAACCTCCAGGAGGACTTCGATGCTCTCCGTCTGGGATGTTACTGACGGTGGTGAAGTGACTTGCGTGCTTCCTGACAAGCTTGCCCTTCTGGACGTGCTGCTTCGGGTGCATGGTGCTGCTGCTGTGATCCTCCAGGACCTTTCTGTGCATGCTGGGATTCTTCTGGGTTTAGGGCAGTCGCGAGACCAGTGACAACTTGGCCACAGTTGTAGCATGGAGGTGTAAGCTGTCTGTGGGGTGGTGATACGAACACCAGGGGCGTTCGGCTGAGTGGCACTTTGCTGGTGGCATTGTGGGTGGTGGCCGCGGTACGAACGACCACTTGCTGATGGGGTATGGGGCACGGTTTGGTGGTGGCTGGGGTGGTAGATGATTCTTGGGCGCTTATGGTTGCTGGGAGAAACTGCTAGACCCAGCCTTCTCTTCTTCTTTTTCCTGATACTGGCGGTTGCTTTCCTCGAAAGCAACAGCACGGTCAACGACATCATGGTAGGATCCGTTTAGGTTGTTGGACAGACCTCTGCGAATCTTAGGGTGCAGACCCCTGAGAAAACAATCTCTCTTCTTTCCTCCGTGTTGACATAGTCGGAGGCATACTGGCTGAGGTGGTTGAATTGTCCCACGTACTGCATGACGGTGGAATCTTTCTGTTGCAGGGCCAAGAACTGATCCAACTTCATTTTCATCAATCCCGAAGGGATGTGATGTGCTCTGAAAGCGGTGCGGAACTCTTCCCATGTCAGCTGATGACCTTCCGGCTGGGCCGCCAACAGGTTGGCGTACCAGGCACTTGCAGGACCACGGAGCTGCTGAGAAGCGAACCGAGGCTTCTGGATCTCCGTGCAGTGCAGTAGACTGAACTTCTGTTCCATGGTGCGTAACCAGTCGTCAGCCTCGAGAGGTTCATCGGCCTTTGTGAAGACCGGTGGACGTGTTTCAGTGAATTCCACATAGGTTGTCTCTTGGTTGTTGCGGCGACCACGGTTACCGTTGTTCTGCTGCCCTTGATTCTGAGCCATCAGATTGGCAGCGGCGGCCAAGGCTGCAATGGCATCTGCTAGGGTAGCTGGTACAGGTGGAGGGTTTGGGATGTTGGCATCATCAGAACCTCCGGCTCCGGTACGGGTGTTCACAGGCATCTGTATAAGCAACTCGGAACTCAGCATATATGGACAAGGGTTCTGAAACAACTTGATTGATAACCTTCACTGATACAAAGATAGCTGGTTTGATAAAGATGACAACAGACTGATAAGGTACGAAAAGAAAGATACACGCCAGACTTGGCAACAGACAGACTAACGCCCCCAAACCTAGGCTAAGGTTTTAGGTAAGCAGATGGTACAGACACAAGGAGTCTAGTCATCATCGATGAAGATCAACTCTTCGTCATCATCATCGTCCTCGATGATAAGCTCAGGCTCTTCCTCCTCCTCTTCATCTTCAACGTGGACATCTTCAGCAGGTTCCACTTCCTCATTCTGATCAGGCTCGTGTTCCACTTCAGGTTCCTCCACGACTCCGTCTTCGGGGTCTTCCATAACCGGGGGTACCAAGGGATGGAGTTGATCATGTAGCTGATGCACTTCCTCATGAAGCATATCATTGTACTGCTCGATCTGGGCGGTGTATTGCTGCAATCCATGGAGCTGGGCTCTGGTGACATCCTCGCGGGTCCAAGCATCATTGCGCTGCTCGATAGCGCGAATCGTGTTCCGGTTAGCCTGTTCCAAGGAAGCTCGTGCTTCATAAAACTCCATGCGGGAAAGGTAGAAGTCATGCTCCATGTTTTCCATTTCAGCCTTAGGTTCTTGATTTCCTCCTTCAGCTGCTTGCGGGTGCGGCGGGGAAAACGACGACCATTGGAGGATTCTCCAGTCTCTTCTCCGGTGCGTGGCGCCAGCTGTGACGCGGCACACCGTTCGGTCCAGTCGACTTGCGAGCAGTCCGCTTGATGATGGCCATATCTGGACAAGAGGTTATAGATGAGAAAGGCTAGCAAGAAAAAGGTATAGGCATACTAACCCAACGAACTCATTTAAATACTTAAGTGAATGTGACATGATGCATGAATCGTTCCTACGGAACAAGGCAATGCAATTACTAAGGTAAGGTACATAGGGCTTATACAAGTTGTCTTGCTACTAGTTGCCAAGACAAGATGAGATGAGAGAAGCAATTTGGACTCAAAATAGTCAAGTCTAGTTTTGTTAAAAACATTTTGAAGTTTTCGCAAAAAGATGCAACGTCATAATGAGATGCTCCGATACCACTCTGTAACGTAACGGCTCTAATCCCATGGCCCACTGATCACCGTCAACCACTGACAGTCGATCCGTACAGCCAAGAGATTAGGACCGGTTCCGCTACTGGGCTACATCAGTGCCCGTTGTCCGCAGGATCATCTCATAATTCATTTACAATCTCTTTATCATTTTGACAAATAACATCGGAGTAAATAGCGAAGACTTAGATAACAATAGTTTTACAAACCAGGGTTCAACATAAAATCAAAGTGAAGTTATTACAGACCATAGTTCAAATAGATAGAGTTGGCAAAGTAGCACATGACAACAACTAAAAGATAAAGTTACTTCACCCAGCCCGAGGGTGGATAATCACTCATCGGCCTCATCGGCCTCTTCCTGAACAACAGTCACACAGCAGGGTCCAAGGCATACTGAGGAATCTGCCATACCTGCAACATGGGTAATAAACCCTGAGTACAAAGGTACTCAACAAGACTTACCCGACTAAAGAAAAAGGGAGAAGACTCAGGAATGAGAAGCTTAGGGTAGTCAAGGTAAGGCTTAAGCAAGATCAAGTATTTGCAGAAAAGCATTTTTGTAAACCTTATTTTGTTTTGAAAGATTCAGTATTTCTCAATTCTTCATCGTTCATGATTCATTTTACATTTCAAACATTCCTAGTTGAGAACCACTCTCCGTTGACAGTCAGTGGACCAAGTCTCCATAACCGAGGAGCAACGTTAATCCGGATAAATAATACTCAGCTGAGGATCCCTATCCACACTGCATATGTAGCACCCAAGCTTGCATATGCCAACTCGTCTACCACGATTCCTTCAAGATTGGGCCCGGTCCTACGCCACCCGGAAGTACAGTACACCACTCCAATCCGGGCCTCTAACCCACGTGGGTACATGCTACTTCCGCCATCTCTCCACTCCCAGTGCGCGGTTGTCGGTCCAATGATGGATTTCTCGGAGCCAGAGCTTTCCGTAGTATGTGAATAGTTACAAGTCTTGACCAGCAGGCCCCCATACGGATGGTCCCTACATTTTTCCGCCAGCGACAAGCACCTCGGGACTCTACCCAAGAGTACAGGTCCTGTCGGTTTTTCAACCCTGTCCCGGTCGGTGTCAACTGTTGAGTCCCGGACTACAACATGACGGCACCGTACGCGCGACAACCCCTCCTTCCCATTGACTAAGTACGGATCAGTTACTTAGCCAATAGTGGGAGTAAACCAGAAATTCCCATAAAGTTTCTTTCAGTGATCACACTTTTGAAATTGGCACTTTTATTGCAAAGTCTAATTCCATAAGCATTGCTAAGCATTTTTCAAATACTTTTGAAAAGCAGGCTTCGGGTGTATCAGTGGTCAAGGTGGATAATGCATCAGTTAGGATATCACTCAACTCCTATAAACCTAATGCAATAATTTAACTCAAAAGCATTTAAGGAAATCACTTTATAAATTCAAGGAAGGGGTTAAATGCACCGGGGCTTGCCTTGGATGGCAAAAAGAGCAGACTCGGGGTTGGTGGTGTAGGTGCCGGAGCTCGGGGTTGCCTCGGGGACAGATCCTTCGGTGGCTACCTCGACTTCAGGTCCTTCTTCGTCAACTATACGGATGCAATGATGAATGCTCATGAGAATGATGATATGGACTTATGGTGCAAGACAATTCCACTGATTCTAGATTACTTTTAAGCAAGGCATGATTGAATTCTAGGTTGAGCATAAAAGGTAATCATTTCTTCCTTAAGCAATATTGATTAACTAGCCCTTAATATAATTATCCTAAGCACCAACCAAACATAGCCATCACAAACATCATAGACCAAAGGGTAGGGGTCTATGAACATCAATCAATCCAAAGATCACATCATCAACACTTATTACCAACCCTAATCCATCTTTTCTATTTTCTTAATTTATTTAAAAGGTCATTTTATGAAGTTGCTCCAAAAATTACCAAATTAATCCCATAAGTTCATTATGGTGTAGATAGATGGCAAAACAAATTTCATAATTTTTGAAGGTCATTAAGGTGCTCAAATAAAATCAGACATTAATTAGCAAAAGGCACTATTTAACAATTAAAATAAAAGCTCAAAAAAACACTTGCTCCAAAAGACTTCAAAATTTTACCAGAGACTAGTCATGGCATAAGAAGCTCACAAAAATTTGTCCCCTGATTTTTGGAGTTATAAATCACTCTCCAAAAATACCAAAGCCTTCATTTATTAATTAAAAGGGAGATTTTTCATTTTCAAATTCTTGCAGAAAAGTCAAGTTTTATATTTTTATAAAATACTCCAGAGCATAACGAGTCTACCACAAAAATTTCAGCATTTTTGGATCAACACAGAAAATCATACCAAAAAGATGAAATATGAACACTATTCACATGTTTGGAAAAAGAAAAACGGCACTGTTCTTCTCCTTCACCGCGTTTGCCGGCGGCCGGACGGCGGCGGCGCTGCTACGCCGGCCACTGCGGGCGCTCCGCGGCGAAACCGAGGGTACGGGAAGCAACAGGGAGCTCACCGGCGTCGATTGCGGGGCTCGGCGAGGTGAGGGGGATGAACGGAGGGTGAGTTCGACGGTGACCGGCGGACGGCGGACGGCGGTGATCGTCGACTCGGCGTTCCTGTGCGACGCAAGCGACCACAAGGGGTCAGTCAGAGACGCAAAGGAGCAAGGAAGGTGATGCGGGGGTCAGTGGAGGATGATCAAGGCCGAGAGGGAGTATTTCACGATCCCGACCTCGACGGAATTCTCGCCGGAGATGACAACGACGAGCTACGCCGGGCGAACGGAGGCGGTAGCGACCAAATTGAGAGGTGGTGAAGCTGCGCAAGGACTTGGCGGAGCTTCTGGGCTAGCTTGGGAGAGAAGCGGAGGCTCGGGTTTGCTCTGGCCACGGTGGCGGGGTTGGGTTCTGCTCCGGCCGGCTCGGCGGGGCTCTTATAGCCGCGGCGAGAGCGAGCAATCAGCTGAGCAGAGGCGGATAAGAACGAGTGAAGCGTGCGCGATCGATTACACACCAGGAGGTCAGCGGTTTGGCACTCAGGGGCCGGGCGCACGGCTCACCGGCGGCGAACGCGTGGCGGCGACGCACTGCGGGCGGTAGGGGACGGGAACAAAGTCAGCTGGAGACGGTTCGCGTGCGCCAATCGAGTGCTGAGCATCGGCGTGGAGTCGGTTTGGCCAGAAGGAGCTTCGGACACGCGGCGGCACGCGACTCCGGCGAGGGCGCGCGGCCGGGCCCCCCCCTGACTCGCCTGGGAAGATGAACAGGGCTATGCCCTAGCTTTTGACTTTGAGCAGATTTTGTATTTGCAAATTACTCTCAAAAATTGAAACTGTGCGACAAAAACTCAAAAACCAAAGTTGCTCAGAAAAACGAGATCTACAACTTTGTCAATATGAACATTTTCAAATTCCAAATAGTTTTTGAACTATACTCAAAAACAGAAAAGGGGACACTTTTTCAAAACTGATTCAAATCAAAATTACTCTAGATTTCAAACTGAAACTTGAAAATCTTCCAATATGAAAGTGTTTCCATTTGACAAAACCTATAACTTTGCTGATATACATTTTTTCTGAAACTCAAAAGTTTTTGAATAAATTTTTGAAACTGAAAAGGGGACAAAAACTGGAATTTGAATGAATTTGAAATTACTGCAAACTTTATATAGAAACATGGAAATCTGTAAATACCAAAGTTGTTCCTCTAGGTCAGATTCACAACTTTGCTTTTTGAACCACTCAAATTTTGAATTTTGAAAAAGTTATTTAAAAGGGAATAAATCCAGGGTTTGGGATTTTAGGGTTTTTGCAAATGGAAACTCAATTCAAATCTGATTTTTGAACTTTGATCAAAGCAACAAACATCAGGGCACTAATTTGAACAAGAATTACATAGAACTAGGCACAGAGGTGAAATTACCATTTTGCCCCTATAGGAAGGAGTGGGCTATTAAGGGTTTTGCAATAGAGGTACATCACATAAAATGATACACTAAAGCAAATGCATACACATGAAATCATGATCAAGATGATTAATGATGCTAAAGATGATATGTCAAGTTAATTACATGCTTAAACACCAGAGGTGTTACACACGGCAGCGACCTTCACATGGGCAACGATCCTTTCAATCTCCAGAGTGACGAGGAGCCTGGAGAGCTCGTTGGTGACAACGGTCAGGTTGGCGCTTGGAGTCGCGTAGACTTGGTGGTCGCCGACCATCAAACTAAATTTATGGATCAACCCCGAAATCACACAAAAGATGAAATCTGAACACTTTCATATGTATGAGAAAATAGAAAAACGGCACTGCTTTTCTCCTCCGTTCGCCGGCGACCACCGACGACGGCGCGCTTGCTACGCGGCCACGACGAGGCGTCTCAGGCGAAACCGAGCGAGATGGGAGGCTTCAGGAGCTCACCGTGAGTCGATTAGCGGCTCGGCGGGGATAGGATGAACGGAGGAGGTGGTCGACGGTGGCCGGCGGAAGCTCACGGCGGCGATCGTCTCCCGATTATCCTGTGCGACACAAGTGACCGCAAGGGGTCAGTCAGAGGCGCAAAGGGTAAGGAAGAGTGATCGGGGGGTCGGAGGGAGATGATCAAGGCCGGAGAGGGAGTATTCACGATCCGACCTCGACGGATTCTTGCGGGATGGGAACGGCGAGTTACCGCGGGCAACAGGGACGGTTAGAGTACCAAATGAGGAGTGGGGAAGCTTCACGAGCTCAGGGGAGCTGAGCTAGTTGGTTGAGCGCGGGAGATCTGGAGTGGGCTGGCCACGTGGCGGGGTGAGTGAGAAGCTCCGGCACCGGCGGGCTTCTTATAGCGCAGCCAGGGACCGCTAGAGGGCGCGAGGGGGTGGGATGAGGTTGCGCCCGGCGCGTGCTAATTATGATGGAGCAGGACGTGAGAAGGTACGCAGGGACCGGCGCGAGCTCGCGGCGATGGCACCAGGCGGCGTACGATCTGGGTAGTCTGTAGGGACGGCCACGGGTCAACTTTGGCGCGTGCGAGAGCGGTGTGATGTCGCGGTTGGGGCGACAGGTCGGGGGCAGGCGTGCGGCTGCCAGGCGCGTGGTGCACGCGGCGCGGCGGGCGCCATGGCCGGGCCCCCCCCCCCCCTAACGGAGGAGAGACAGGTAGGGTGTAGGTTTGGACTTTTGGCTAGTTTCTGAAATTTTCAATTGCTCCCAAATTTGAACTGGGCAACAAAACTCAAAAACATCAAAGTTGTTAAGAAAATGAGATCACAACTTTGTCAATTGAACATTTTCCAAATTCCAAATAGTTTTTGAACAATATTGAAAACAGTAAAGGGGACACTTTTTCAAACTTGATTCAAATCAAAATACTCTGGATTTCAAACTGAAACTTGAAAATCTGTAAACAGAAAGTTGTTCCTTTTATCAAAACCTACCACTTTGCTATTATACACTTTCCAGAAACTCATTAGTTTTTGAACTCATTTTGAAAACTGAAAAGGGAAAAAAACTGGAGTTTGATTGAATTGAAATAACTCAAAACTTGTACTGCAACTTGAACAATTTGTAAAATACCAAAGTTGTTTCTCTTTGACAGATCTACAACTTTGCTTTTGGAACCAATCCCAAATTCTGAATAATTTTTGAATCACAACAAGAGGATAAAATCCAGATTTGGAAATCAGGGTTTTGCAAGAGATTGAATCAAATTCTGATTTTTGACTTTGACCAAACACAACAAAACTTCAAGACACAAAGGAACAAGGAATTACACAAAGCTAATCACAGAGATGAAATTACCAATTTTGCCCTAGTAGAGAGAAGTGGGCTAAATAGGGTTTTTGCAAGAGTAATTCACATAAAGATACACTTAGCAAAATGCATACACAAGAAATCAGATACAGATGCTTAAAGATGTAATGATGATTGTTCAAGTTTAATACATGCTAAACACCAGAGGTGTTACAGTCTTCCCCCTAAAAGAAATCTCGCCCCGAGATTCCACGTCTTACAAGGACAAAGAAGGGATAAAGGCAAAACTTTACATAGACAGAGATTCGAGAAAAATCGGGTAGTTCTTTGCTAAGAAGTCTTCGGATTCCCAGTAGCTTCTTCTTCAGATGCTGGTTCCACTGGATTTGTACATCTTGTGTGTTCTTCGAGTAACGCGATCCTTGTGGTCCAACAAGCGAACTGGATTATCTGAGTAGGATAGATCAGGCTCTAGCTCGACACCTTAACTTCCACGACATGTTCTGGTATTGGAGACATTCTTGAGTTGGGAAGACATGGAAAACATATGGACAGCGGAGAGATGATCGGGCAACTTCAGCTGTAAGCTCACCAGCCACAACATTCCAAAATCTCAAACGGGACCATGTAGCGGGGTGCTAACTTTCCTTTGACTCAAAAACGAGTGACTCCGTTGGTTGGTGAGACCTTGAGATATACATAATCTCCAATTGAAAATCAGAGGTCGACGTCCTTGTCAGCGTAGCTCTTTTGTCGAGATTGGGCAATCTCATATTCTCTTGTATCTGCTTGACTTTCTCTTCCATATCTTTAACCAGGTCAACTCCTAGAATTCTCTTCTCCAGGCTCAGACCAACTGAGAGGTGACGACAACGACGACCTACAGTGCTTCAAGGGTGCCATTTTTGATGCTCTCTTGTAACTGTTATTATAAGAGAACTGCCAAATCCGGCAAACAGTCATCCATATCTGCGAAGGTAAGAAACAGGCTCTCAACATGTCTCCCAGCACTGGTTGACTCGCTCAGTTGTCATCTGTTGCGGATGATATGCCGTTACTATGCAAGAGCTGGTTCCAAGGAGGTATGGAACGCTTTCCAAAACTTAGCCGACAAACTGGGTACCACGTCAGAGACAATGGTTGGTATCAGAAGTTTCACTATGTTGTGTTTGTACAAAGTGGCATACATGGGGATGGTGTAACTGGTCCACTGGTAGAATGGGCTTGCTTAGTGAGTCGGTCCACGATTACCCAAATGGAATCAAAACCTTTCTGGGTCTTGTAGTCCATTGACAAAATCCATACTAATGTCGTCCCATTTTCCAACGGGTACTGACAAGGTGCAATTTCCTCAGGCTTCATGTGTACTAGCCTTGACTCTTTGGCAGGTATCACAACTGAGCGACATAGGCAATCTCAATCTTCATTTAGTCCACCAGAATCTCTGCTTCAAGTCTTGGTTAACATCTTGTTACTGCCGGGGTGAATGAGAATCTGGTCAAGTGTGCTTCATCAAGGATTAACTGTCTCAATTCAGGCACCTTGGGAACTACTAGACGGCTCTTGAACCAAACAAATCCTGACATCATCGATCCTGAAACAATCAGCCTTTCCGTCTGGACCTTTCGATGATGTGCTTGATTCCAGGGTATCCTTCTGAGCAGCATGACTTGATCCTTGATAGATGTTCTATGCTGACAATTTTCAGGCTTCCTTGCGGCGATCATTTCGATACCCATCCTTTCAAGCTCATGGCACAAGGAAAGATCAATAGGGCTTCGTCATCAGAGTTGCAGTGTGACTGCGACTGAGGGCATCGGCATAACATTTGCCTTACCAGGATGGTAAGTACTTTGAGATCATATCTTTATCAATCAAGCCATCTTTCTGCCTCATATTCAATTCTTCTGAGTGAAGATATACTTTAGGCTCTTGTGATCCGTATACATATTGCAGGTGCTTCCAACAGATAGTGACGCCAAATCTTCAAGGCATGCACGACTGCTGCTAGCTCAAGATCATGGGTGGGGTAGTTTTCTCATGTCGCTTAAGCTGTCGTGAGGCATAAGCGATTAATCGTCCTTCTTGATCAAAACACAGCCAAACCAGTACCAGATGTCACAGTATACATCGAAGGGTTTCTCGATATCTGGTTGAGCTAGGACTGGTGATGTAGTTAGCAGTTTCTTCAGGCTTGAAAGGCTTGCTCACAGGCTGGTGACCAAACGAAATCCACGGAATTCTAACAACTCCGTGATAGGCTTGGCGACTCTGGAGAAATCGGGATAATCGACGATAGTATCAGCCATTCCCATGAAGCTGCGAACTTCGCGGACAGTGTAGGTGGCTTCCAATCCAAGATATCTGCCACTTTTAGGGTCAATACACACTTCAGCGACAGGACATGACCAAGAATTGAATTCGATCCAGCCAGAATCAATTTACTGAACTTGGCATACAGCTGGTGATCTTGAGACGAGAGAGAACGATTCGAAGATGCTTGGCGTGATCTCAGAGTTCTTGAATAGACAAGGATGTCGTCAATGAACGACTACAAATTTTATCGAGCTGGGATGAACCGAGTTCATGAGATACATGAAATGAGCGGGGCATTGGTCAGCCAAAGGACATGACCAAATACTCATATAGACCGTATTGGTGGTGAAAGATGTTTAGGAATGTCTTCTGGAGGATTTTTATTTGGTGATAGCACAGTCTGAGATCAACTTGGAAAACACTCTGGCTCCAGATAACTGGTCAAAAAGAAGGTCAATTGCGAGGCAAGGGATATTTATTTTGATGGTGACCTCGTTGAGCGGGCGATGTCAACGCACAGACGAAGACTTTTGTCCTTCTCTTCCAAAGATAGCAAGGACAAGCCCAAGGAGATGAGACTTGGGGAATGAACCCTTGTCCAGAGCTCTTGCAATTGGATCTTCGCTCTGCCAACTTCTGGGAGGCATTCGATAAGCTCTACGGGATATAGGAGCAGTCCCGGGCTTTAGGCTCTATGGCAAACTCAACATCACGGTCGGGAGGCAGAAGGGTAGATCTTCCGGAAGACATCAGGGAACTCACGACCACGGGTATCCTGACTTCCGGAACACAGGCGGCATTCACTGGGTGGTTGCTGGTTTTTTGGCATAGGAAGTTGGAGAAGGAGTTTGGAGGCTGTTAGGAATATCCACTCTCACAACTCTATTCAAGATGTCTATGGCTTTATACTGAACACAATTCATGCCTAAATGACATCTATCTCTTGATTGCGCAGTACTATCATGGTGGTAGGAAAGACATGTTCCCCCAACATTACTGGTAACTGCGGACCACTTCCTTAGTATTTATCCGCCCTCCAGGCGAAAGTATACAGAAACTTTCTTTTAACTCCCCAGGGTAACTCATGCTTGATGACAAAAGTGCGACTGATGAAGGAATGCGATGCACCAGAATCGAACAAGAACTGCAGGATGATTGGCACAGGGAACCTACCGAGCATGACGGGCTCTCCTTCTGGGATGTTACTGAGGGTGGTGAAGTAGACTTGCCCGTGCTTCTTGACAAACTTGCCCTTCGGACGTGCTGCTGCGGTGCGCGGTGTGCTGCTGTGACCTCCAGGGCCTTTCTGTGCATGTTGGGCATTCTTCTTAGGTTTGGCAGTCGCGAGACCAGTGACCAACTGGCCACAGTTATAGCATGGATGGTTGTAAGCTGTTTGTGGGTGGTGACACGAAACACTGGGGCGTTCGCTGAGTGGCCACTTTGTGGTTGGCGTTATGGGTGGGCGCGCGTACGAACGACCACTTGCGATGGGGTATTGGTGCACGGTTTTGGTGGTGGCTGGGGTGGTAGATGATTCTTGGGGCGCTTATGGTTGCTGGAGAAGCTGCTAGACCCAGCCTTCTCTTCTCTTCTCCTCCTGATACTGGTACTTTCCTCGAAAGGACAGCACGGTCAAAACATCATGATAAGATCCGTTGAGGTTGTTGGATAGACCTCTGAACCTTAGGGTGCAGACCCCTGAGAAAAACAATCTCTCTTCTTCTCATCCGTGTTGACATAGTCGGGGCATACTGGCTCAGGTGTTGAACTGACCACATACTGCATCACTGTGGATTCCTTCTGCTGCAGAGCTAGGAACTGATCAAGCTTCATCTTCATCAGACCTGATGGGATGTGGTGTGCACGGAAAGCGGTGCGGAATTCTTCCCAGGTCACTCATGACCTTCCGGTTGGGCAGCCAAGAGGTTGGCATACCAAGCACTTGCTGGACCACGAAGCTGCTGAAGCAAACGGGGCTTCTTGGATTTCAGTGCATCGGATGAACCAAACTTTGCTCCATGGTGCGAGCCAATCATCAGCTTCGAGGGGTTCACGGCTCTGGTGAAAACCGGTGGACGGGTTTTGTGAACTCCACTAGGTGGTCTCTTGGTTGTGACGACCACGGTGACCAACATTCTGCTGTCCTTGGTTCTGAGCCATTAGGTTTGGGCGGCGGCAAGCTGCAATGGCATCTGCCAGGGTAGCAGAACTGGTGGAGGTGGGAAGGTTGGCACCTCCGGAACTTCCGGCTCCAGTGCGGGTGTTCACAGCATCTGTTAAATTTAGGAACTTAGCATCCAAAGATTTGATTTTGAACGAAACTGACTGATAGAATTCATTGATGCAAGGGTAGATAACTGATACAGAGGTTCGATAGATAGATACTACTGACAAGGAAGGTAAGACGCCGATACAGACTCGACGACAAGAAGACAACTAACGCCAAACCTAGACTCAAGGTTTAGGTGAGCAGATGGTACAGACACAAGAATCTGGGTCTCATCGATGATGATCATCTCTTCATCGTCATTTCACTTCGATGATGAGCTAGGCTCTTCCTCCTCATCTTCGTCTCGGCATGACATCTTCTTGCAGTTCCTTCTTCATATTTGTATGGTTGGTCAGGTCCTACTTCAGGTTCCTCCACGACTCCATCTTCTGGATCCTCAGCCACAGGCGGAGCCATGTGGTGAAGTTGGTTGTACAGCTGATGTACTCCCTATGAAGTATATCATTGTATGCTCGATCTGGGCAGTGTACTGCTAGTCCATGGAACTGGGCTCTGGTAGAAATCTTGCGGGTCCAAGCATCATTGCGCTGCTCGATACGCGAACCGTGTTCCGATTGGCCTGCTCCAGAAGCTCGTGCCTCATAAAAACTCATGCGGGAAGATAGAAGTCATGCTCCATTTTCTCCATCTCAGCCTTTAGATTCTTGATCTCCTCCTTAGCTGCTTGCGGTTGCGGGGGCAAGCGCCGTCCGTTGGAGGATTCTCACTCTTCTCCGGTGCGTGGCGCCAGCTGATGACGCGGCACACCATGCGGTCCAGTGACTTGCGAGCAGTCCGCTTGAGGATGACTATGCTGGACAAGAGTTATAGGTGAGAAGGCTAGCAAGAAAAAGTAAAGGCATACTACCCAACAGACTTAGAAGGAAGTTAACTTAAGGATTATGACATGATGCATGATTCGTTCCTACGGAACAAGGCAATAACTACAAAGTAGGTACATAGGGCTATACAGGTTGTCTTGCTACTAGTTGCCAAAGACCAATGAGATGAGAAGCCATTTGGACTCAAAAATAGTCAAGTTTAGTTTTTTTTGGCTTAAAAAAAACCTTTTGAGTTTTCGCAAAAGATTGCAACGTCGTAGTGAGATGCTCCGATACCACCTGTGACGACGACACTCACACCATGCCATGACCCACCAACCATCAACCACCTGACAGTCGCAATCCGTACAGCCAAAGATTAGACGGGTTCGCCACTGGGCTCACATCATGCCCGATGTCGCCAGGATCATCTCACAATTCAGTACAATCTCTTGAAATTTTGACAAATAACATCGAGTAAATAGCGAAGACTTAAATAACAATATGTTACAAACCAGTGTTCAACATAAACTTAAAGTGAAGTTATTACAGACCATAGTTCAAATAGAGTTGGCAGGGTAGCAGAGACAACAATAAAAGATAAGATACATCACCCAGCCCAAGGGTGGATAATCACTCGTGGCCTCACGCCTCTTCCTGAACAACAGTCACACGCAGGGTCCAGGCATACTGAGGAATCTGCCATACTGCAACATGGGTAAAGAACCCTGAGTACAAAGGTACTACCAAGACTTACCCGACTAAAAAAGGAGAAGACTAGGAATGCAGGCTTGGTATCAAGGTAAGTGTAAGCAAGTTCAAGTATTTGCAGAAAAGCATTTTTGGTAAACCTTATTTTAATTTTGAAAGATTCGGTTCCGTGTTCCATCATAAACTGATTCATTTTACTTTCCAAACAGACCTATTGCCAACCCACTCCCCTGTTGACAGTCAGTGACTAAGTCTCATAACGAGGAGCAGCGTTAATCGCGAATATACTCAGCTGGGTCCCATCCACACTGCATATGTAGCACCCAAGCTTGCATATGCCAACTCGTCTACCACGATTCTCCAAGATTGGGCCCGGTCCTACGCCACCCGGAAGTACAGTACAAACCCATCCAATCGGGACAACTCAACCCACGTGGATACAGCTACTTCGCCATCGCTCACTCCAGTGCGCGGTTGTCGGTCAATAAAGGATTCCTCGGAGCCGAAGCTTTCCGTAGTATGTGAATAGTTGCAAGTCTTAGTCAGTAGGCCCCATACAGGTGGTCCCTATAATTTTCCACCAGCGACAAGCACCTCGGGACTCAACCAAGAGTACAGGTCCTGTCAGTTTTCAATCCTGTCCCGGTCGTGTCAACTGTTGAGTCCCGGACTACAACATGACGGCACCGTACGCAAGGACAACCTCCTTCCCATTGACTAGGTACGGATCAGATACTTAGCCAATAGTGGGAGTAACCAAAAATTCCCATAATATTCTAAAGTGATCACACTTTTGAAATTGGCATTTTTATTGCAAATCTATATAAGGCATTGGCTAAGCATTTGCAATAGTTTTGAAAGCAGGTTTCGGGTGTTTATTGGTCAGTAGATAATGCATCAGATAGGTTTCACTCAACTTCTATCAACTATGCAATAATTAACTCAAAACATTTAGAGAAAACATTTATAAAAAAACAAGGTAGGGTTAAATGCACCGGGCTTGCCTTGGATGGCAAAATAGTAGACTCGGGTAGGTAAGGCGTCGGAGCTCGGGGTGCCTCGGGGACAGATCTCGGTGGCTACCTCGACTTCAGGGCTTCTTCGTCAACTATACGGATGCAATGAGAATGCTCATGAGAATGATGACAGGACTTAAGGTGCAAGACATACACAGATTCAAGATTACTCTTAAGCAAGACATAATCGAAATCTAGTTGAGCTAAAATTCCCTTTCAAGTACCATTATTCCTTAAGCAAGATTGTTTAACTAAACTTATCATAACTATCCTAAGCATCAACCAACATAGCATCACAAACATCATAGACAAAGGGTAGGGTCTATGAACATCAAACAATCCCAAAAGTTCACATACAGGGCATTCAACGCTAACCCTAATCACTTTTCTTTTTTCTTAATTATTAAAAAGGTCATTTATGAAGGTGCTCCAAAAATTACCAAATTAATCATACAAGTTATTAGGTACAAGTATATGGCAAAACAAATTTCATAATTTTTGGAGTCATTAAGGTGCTCAATAAATCTAGACATTTAATTAACAAAGGACTATTCCTTAATTAAAATAAAGCTCAAAAATCAACTTGCTCCAAGTGACTCAAAATTTCACCAGAGACTGTATGGCATAACTAGCTCACAAAAAGTGATCTCATAAATTTTGGAGTTATAAATCATTTTCTAAAAATCCAAAACCATCATTTATTAATTAAAAGGGAGATTTTTCATTTTCAAATTTTTGTACAAAACTCAATTCATATTTTATAAAATACTTCGAG
Source organism: Coix lacryma-jobi var. lacryma-jobi (assembly GCA_009763385.1). Taxonomy (NCBI): domain Eukaryota; kingdom Viridiplantae; phylum Streptophyta; class Magnoliopsida; order Poales; family Poaceae; genus Coix; species Coix lacryma-jobi. The sequence goes on from CM019831.1 coordinate 28,842,784, forward strand.
CATAAAAGAGTCTACCACAAACATTTCAGAATTTATGGATCAACACAGAAAATCACACAAAAGATGAAAATGAACACTATTCATATGTATGAGAAAATAGAAAAACGGCATGTTTTTCTCCGTTCGCCGGCGACCACCGACGACGGCGCGGCGCTGCTACGCCGGCCACGACGAGGGTCTCAGCGAAACCGAGGAGATGGAGGTTCAGGAGCTCACCGTGAGTCGATTAAGGGCGGCGAGGAAGGGGATAACGGAGGAGGTGGTCGACGTGGCCGGCGAAGCTCACGGCGGCGATCGTGCCGATATCCTGCGCGACACAAGTGACCGCAAGGGGTCAGTCAAGGGCCAAAGGAGTAGGAAGGTGAATGCGGGGTCGGAGGGAGATGATCAAGGCCGGAGAGGGAGTATTTCACGATCCCGACCTCGACGGGATTCTTGCCGGAGATGGGAACGGCGAGTTAGACGCGGCAACCAGGACGGTAGAGACCAAATTGAGGAGTGGGGAAGCTTCACGAGCTCAAGCGGAGCTGTTGAGCTAGTTGTTGAGCGGCGGGAGCTCTGGAGTGGGTGCGCCACGTGGCGGGTGAGTGAGAAGCTCCGGCCCCACGGCGGGCTTCTTATAGCGCGCCAGGGACCGTAGAGGGCGCGGGAGGTGTGGATGAGGTTGCCCGCGGGCGTGCTAGATTCATGAGGAGCAAGGAAGTGAGAGGTACGCAGGACCGGACGCGAGCTCGCCGGCGCTGGCCACGCGGCGGCGACGATCTGGGAGCTTGTAGGGGAGCGCACGGGTCAACTTTGGCGCGTGCAGAGCGGTGTGATGTCGCGGTTGCGGGCGAAGTCGGGGGCAGCGTGCGGCTTGCCAGGGCGTGGTGCACTCGGCGCCGGCGGGGCGCATGGCCGGGTCCCCCCCCCTACCGGAGAAGATGAACAGGTAGGGTGTAGGTTTGACTTTTGGCTAGTTCTAATTTGCAAATTGCTCCCAAAATTGAACTGGGCACAAAAAACTCAAAACATACGGTTGTTCAGAGAAATGAGATCTACAACTTGTCAATGTGAACATTTATCAAATTCCAAATAGTTTTTGAACAATATTGAAACAGTAAAGGGACACTTTTCAAACTTGATTCAAATCAAAATTACTCTGGATTTCAAACTGAAACTTGAAAATCTGTAAACAAGGAAAGTTGTTCCTTTATCAAAAACCTACAACTTTGCTATTATACACTTTTCCAGAAACTCATTAGTTTTGAACTCATTTTGAAAACTGAAAAGGGGACAAAAACTGGAGATTGAATTTGAAATAACTCAAAAACTTTGTACTGCAACTTGAAAATTGTAAATACCAAAGTGTTTCTCTTTGACAGTCTACAACTTTGCTTTGGACCAATCCCCAAATTCTGAATAATTTTTGAATCACAACAGGGGATAAAATCCAGGATTTGGAAATCAGGGTTTTGCAAAGAGATTTGAAATCAAATTCTGATTTTTGAACTTTGGCACACAAACAAAACTTCAAGACACCAAAGGAACAAGAATTACCACAAGCTAATCACAGAGATGAAATTACCATTTTGCCTAGTAGAGAGAAGTGGGCTAAATAGGGTTTTTGAATTGATATACAATAAAATGATACACTTAGCAAAATGATACACAAGAAATCATGATCAAGATGCTTAAAGATGATAATGAGATATGTCAAGTTAATTACATGCTAAACACCAGAGGTGGTACATCGACGAAACTAGCTGAAAAGATCGATTCAAATGAAAAACACATCCACCGAAGGGCGAACTCCCCCTACTCAAAAGACTCCCCTCACACGAAGCATAAATGCAATGCACACCATAAAATTTTCTCCCCTTGGGGGTCAATTTGCAATCAAAAGAAAAAGGGAAAAGAGCTCAATAAGGAAGGGGGAGTGCTGCCCTCTCGGGTGGATTGTGTTTTCATTTGGATATGATCTTTTCAGCTAGTTTGCGTCGGTGTACACTCTGGGGTTTTAGCATGTAATAACTTGAATATCATTTTATCATTAATCATCTTGATCATGATTTCGTGTGGATGCATTGCTAGGTATCATTTTATGTGATGTACTCTATTGCAAAAACCCTAATAGCCACTCTTCCTATAGGGGCAAAATGGTAAATTCATCTCTGTGATTAGTTGTGTAATCTTGTTCAAATTTAGTGCCCTGATGTTGTTGTTGATCCAAGTTCAAAAATAGAATTGAGTTTCCATTGCAAAACCCTAAAATCCCAACCCTGGATTTATGCCTCTTTTTCTTCAAAAATTAGTTCAAATTTGGGAGTGGTCGCAAAAGCAAAGTTGTAGATATGTAAAGAGGAACAAACTTTGTATTGCAGATTTTTCATGTTTCTATATAAAGTTTGAGAGTAATTTCCATTCATTAAATTCCAGGTTTTGTCCCCTTTTCAGTTTTCAAAAATTTATTCAAAAACTTTGAGTTACTGAAAAGTGTATATCAGCAAAGAGTTATAGGTTTTGTCAAAGGAACAAACTTCATGTTAAGATTTTCAAGTTTCAGTTTGAAATCAGAGTAATTTTGATTTGAATCAAGTTTGAAAAAGTGTCCCCTTTCTGTTTTGAGTATAGTTCAAAAAACTATTGGAATTTGAAAATGTTCACATTGACAAAGGTTGAGATCTCTTTTTGAAACTTTGTGTTTTGAGCTTGTTGTGCCCAGTTCCAAATTTGGGAGCAATTGGCAAATTTCAGAAGAACTAGCAAAAGTTCAACCCTACACCACCCTGTTATCTTCTCGGTAGGGGGGGGGACCCGGCATGGCGCCCTCGGCCGGGCGCGTGCACACGCCCTGGCAGCCGAACGCCTGACCCGCCCTGTCGCCCCGCAACCGGACCGATCACCACCGCTCTCGCACGCGCAAGTTGACCCGTGCGCCGTCCCATACAGCTCCAGATCGTCGCGCCGGTGGCCCATCGCCGGCGAGCTCGCGTCCAGGTCCTGCGTACCTCTCACGTCCTTGCTCCTCAGAGAATCGGATAGCACCGCGCGCGGGCAACCATCCACACCCCCGCGCGCCCTCTAGCGGTCCTGGCCTTGCGGCTATAAGGAAGCCAAGGTGGGCCGGAGCCCAACTCACCGCACACGTGGCCAGGAGCCACCCGAGCTCGCCTCCGCCGCTCAACCAACAGCTAAACCAGCTCCGCCTAGCTCTGAGCTCCACCACCTCAATTTGGGTCTAGCTACCGTCCCTGGTTGCCGGCGTAAGCTCGCGTTCATCTCCGGCAGAATCCGTCGAGGTCGGGATCGTGAATACTCCCTCTCCGGCCTGATCACCTCCCTCCGACACCGCCATCCATTCCTTCTCCTATTGACCTCTGATGACCCTTGCGGTCAAGTTGTGTGCGCAGTGTAATCGGCGAGAATCCGCCCGTGGCGTCCGCCGGTCCACCGTCGAACTCACCCCTCGTTCATCCCCTCACCTCGCCGAGCCCGGAATCGACCGGTTGAGCTCCTGGCTTCCACTTCCGGTTTACGCGAGACGCCGTCGTGGCGGCGTAGACGCCGCGCGTCGGGTCGCCGGCGAACGCGGGAAGGAGAAGAACAGTGCGTTTTCTATTTTCCAACATATGAATAGTGTTCAATTTCATCTTTTTGTGTGATTTTCTGTGTTGATCCAATAAATTCTGAAATTTTTGTGGGTAGCTCTTGTTGCTCGAGAGTATTTTATTAAAAAATAGACTTGAGTTTTTCCAAAAATTTGAAAATGAAAATCTCCCTTAATTAATAAATGAGGTTTGGTATTTTTAGAAATGACTTTATAACTCCAAAAGAGTCAGACTTTTTGTGAGTTCTTATGCCATGACAGTTCTGGTAAATTTTGAAAGTCTTGGAGCAAGTTGTTTGAGCTTTATTTTAATTAAGAATAGATGCCTTTTGCTAATAATGTCTAAGATTATTATGAGCACCTTAATGACCCTCAAAAATTATGAAAGTGTTGCCATTATGCTACCCTAATAAATTGTTGATTAATTTGGTAATTTTTGGAGCACACTTCATAAAATGACCTTTTACATAAATTAAGAAAAAGAAAAAGATGGATTAGGGTTGGTTTGAATTAGGTTGATGTGACTTTTGGGCTTGTTGATGTTATAACCCCTACCTCTGGTCTATGATGTGTTGTGTGTATGTTGGTTGTGCTTAGGATATTATATATAAGTCTAGTTACAATTGCTTAAGGAAAGAAATGGATGTTCCTTTGCTCAACCTAGATTTCATAGATCTTGGTTAAGAATCATTGAATCGTGGATTGTCTTGCCACCCTAAGTCCATTATCATTCTCATGAGCATTTCTATTTGATGTTATAGTTGCACGAAGAAGGACCTGAAGTCGAGGTAGCCACCGAAGATCTGTCCCCGAGGCAACCCCGAGGCTCCACGCCTAAACCACCCCGAGTCTCTTTTTGCCATCCAAGGCAGCCCCGGTGCATTTAAAACCCTCCTGTTTTTAAAAGTGATTTCTCTAAATGCTTTTGAGTTAAATTATTGCATTAGGTTATAGAATTGAGTGATATCCTACTGATGCATTATCACCTTGCCACATGAACACCCGAGCCTGCTTTCAAAAATTTGAAAATGCTAGCAATGCTTAGATGATTTGCAATAAAAGTGCCCATTCAAAAGTGTGATCACTTTAAGAAACTTTATGGGAAATTTCGGTTTAACTCACACTATTGGCTAAGTACTGATCCGTACTAGTCAATGGGAAAGAGGGTTGTCCTGCTAACTAGGTGCCGTCAGTTGTAGTCCGGGACTCACAGTGACACCGAAGGGACAGGTGTGAAAAACCGCAGGACCTGTACTCTTGGGTTAGAGTCCCGAGGTGCTTGTCGCTGGCGAAAATTTAGGGACCATCCGTATGGGGGCCTCTATGCTCAAGACTTGAACTATTCACATACTACGGAAAGCTCGGCTCGAAATCCTGATATTGGAACCGACAACCGCGCACGGGAGTGGGAGAGATGGCGGAAGTAGCTGTACCACCGTGGTGGTTAAGTCCCGGATTGAGTGGTGTACGTACTTCCGGGTGGCGTAGGACGGGCCCAATCTTGAAGGAATCGTGGTAGACGAGTTGGCATATGCACAGCTTGGGTGCTACTATGCAGTGTGGTAGGGACCTCAGCTGAGTATTATTTATCCGGATTAACGGCTCCTCGGTTATGGAGACTTTGTCACTGACTGAACAAGAGAGTGGTTCCCAACTAGGACTGTTTTGAAATGTAAATGAATCAAGAGTTTATGATGAGAAACCGAATCCATCTTTCAAAAAAAATAAGGTTTACAAAAATGTTTTCTGCAAAATACTGAACTTGCTATACCTTACCTGACTACACCTAACGCCATTCCACATGAGTCTTCTCCCATTTCTTTAGTCGGGTAAGTTTGTTGGTACCTTTGACTCAGGGTTCTATTACCAGTGCATGGTATGAGAGATTCCTCCGTACTCTTGGACCTTGCTGTGTGACTGTTGTTCAGGAAGAGGCCGATGAGCGGAGGAATTATCCACCCCTGGGGTGGGTGAAGTAACTTTATCTTTTAGTTGTTGTCATTGCTACCTTGCAAACTTCTATTTGACTATGGTCTGTAATAACTTCATTTGTTTATGTTGAACACTGGTTTGTAAAACTATTGTTATCTAAGTCTTCCGCTATTTACTCCGATGTTATTTTCAAAATGTTAAGAGATTGTAATGAATTGAGATGATCACTGCGGACACGGGCACTGTGTAGCCCAGGCGAACCGGTTAATCTTGGCTGTACGGATCGACTGTCAGTGGTTTGAAGTGATCAGTGGGCCATGGGATTAGGCGTTACGTACAGAGTGGTATCGGAGCATCTACTTATGAACGTTGCAATCTTTTTTGCGAAAACTTCAAAAGTTTTTTTTATCCAAAAAAATAACTTGACTATTTGAGTCCAAATTGGCTTCTCTCATTCATCTGTTTTGGCAACTAGTAGCAAGACAACCTGTATAAGCCCTATGTATTACCTTAGTATTGCATTGCCTTGTTTCCGTGAGGAAACGAATTCATGCATCATCACTCACTAGTTAACTTGTCAAGTTGTTGGGTTAGTATGCCTATACCTTTTTCTTGCTAGCCTTCCATCATAACCTCTTGTCCAGATATGGCATCCATCAAGCGGACTGCTCGCAAGTCGATGGACCGAACGGTGTGCCGCTCAGCTGGCGCCACGCACCGGAGAAGAGACTGGAGGAATCCTCCAAGGTCGTCGTTCCCGCCGGCAACCGCAAGCACTGAAGGAGGAAATCAAGAACCTAAAGGCTGAAATGAGAAAATGGAGCATGACTTTCTACCTTTCCGCATGGAGTTTTTAATGAAGCACGAGCTTCCCTGGACAGGCAACCGGAACACGTTCGCGCTATCGAGCAGCGCCAATGATGGTTGGACCACGCAGAGTGTCACCAGAGCCCGTCCATGGATGCAGCATGACACGCCCAGATTCGAGCAGTACAATGATATAGCTTCTTAGGAGTGAGCATCGCTGTAATCAAACTTACCACCTGGTACCGCCCGGTGAGGACCAGAAGATGGAGTCGTGGAGGAACTGAAGTAAGAGGACCTGAACCAACAGAATGGGAAGTGGAACCTGCGAAGATGTCGCCGCCTGAAGACTGGATGAGGAGGAAGCAGCTGGCTTAATCATCGAAGTGACGATGACGATGATAAGTGTTTTCATCTTTCATCGTGTAGACAACTCTTGTGTCTGTACCATCTGGTCTTACCTAAAGACCTTGACGTAAGGTTTGGGGGCGGATAGTTCGGGTTCTGTTGTCAATCTGTTATCGCGTTGTACTTTCTTTTCGAGCTATCATAAGCTGACCTTTTCTCAGTTTATCAACCAGCTTCATCATAATCTTTTCAGTCGAGTTCTCAAATCAATTTGGATTTCATAATCCCTGTCAAATGCGAGTCAGTTCTTTAATACGATGCTGTGACACACCCGCAATGACCGGAAGACGGAAGTTAGAAGTCCGGAGTGCCAACCTAGTCCCAAACCCTCACCAGTGTACCGCTACCCGTGCAGATGCCATTGCAGCCTTGGGCCGCGCCCGCTGCCAACCTAGATGGCTCAGAATAAGGCAGCGAAGGCACGTACGTGGTCGCCGCACAACCAAAGAGACACTATGTGGAGTTCAGGAACACGTCACGGTTCTCACAGAGGGCCGTGAAAAAAAAACAACCTCGAGCTGCTCGAGTGTACGCACCATGGAAGGAAGTTGCGTCTCACTCCTGCACGAGAATCCCAGAGCCGTCGTGTTGCTTCTGCAAGCGCTCTCGGGTCACGAAGGCTCTGTTATGCCGACCTGTTGGCGGCCTAAGCCGGAAGGTCATCAGCTGACCATGGGAAGATTCCGCACGCTTTCTTAAGCACACCCACATCCTAACGGGTTGATGAAGATGAAGTTGGACAGTTCCTTGGCTCCTGCAGCAGAAGAATTCCACACGTATGGCTGTACTGGGCATCAACCACCTGCAGACCAGTATGCCCTCCGACTATGTCAACACGGCTGGAAGGAAGAAATGGAAAAGAGAGATGTTTCTCAGGGGTCTGCACCTAAGGTTCGCAGCAGAGGTCTATCAAAAAACATCAACGGAATTTATCATGATGTAGCTTGGACGTGCGGCCGCGATTTCGAGGAAGTAACCGACCGTAGGAGGAGAAGAAGAGAAGAAGCTGCTGGGTATAGCACTCTCCAGCAACCATAAGCGCCCAAGAATATTACCACCCCAGCCACAACCAAAACTGTGCCACCATACCCCCTCAGAAAGTGGTCGTTGTACCGCGCACACCCCATAACGCCAAACCAGCAAAAGTGCCACCAGCGAGACGCCCAGGTGTTCGTGTCACCACCCCTCAAAAGATTACAACATCCATGCTATACTGTGGCAAGTTGAGTCACTGGTCTGCGAGGAGTGCCCAAAACTAAGAAGAAGCCCAACATTGCACAGAAAGGCCATGGAGGGATCCAGCAGCAGCACGCGCACCGCAGCAGCACTCCGAAGGGCAAGTTGTCAAGAAGAACGGGCAAGTCTACTTCAACCACCGTCAGAAACATCCCAGAAGGAGAGCCCGTCATGTAGGTCGGTAGGTTCCCTGTGCCAATATCTTGCAGTCGTTCTGTTCGATTTCTGGGCATAGCATTCCTTCATCAGTCGCACTTTTGTCATCAAGCATGAGTTAACCATGGGGAGTTAAAGAAGTTTCGATACTTTCGCCTGCGAGGCGGATAAATAATAGGAAGCTGGTCGCAGTATACCAGTAAGTTGGGCGAACCGTCTTTCTACCACCATGCTAGTACTGGCAATAAGAGATAGATGTTCATCTTAGGCATGATGGATGTGCAGATAAAGCCATGATAGACATCTTGAATGGTGTGAGAAGTGGATTCTAACAGCACTTCCAAAACTCCTTTCCAACTCCTATGCCTCAAAACCAGAAACCACCCGTTGAATGCCGCCTGTGGTCCGGAAGTCAGGGAGATTCCCGTGGTCTGTGTGAGTTCCTTGATGTCTTCCCGAAGATACTACCCGGTATTCCTCCCGACGTGATGTAGTTTCCATCAGTAGAGCTAAAGCCCGGGATTGACTCCTATATCTGTCGTAGAGCTTTCGCATGCCTCCCAGAGCTGGAGAGTGAAGAATCCAATGCTACGAGCTCTTGGCAAGGGTTCTCATTCGCCCTTGAGTTCATTCTCCTTGGGGCTGTTGCATTCTTTGTGAATGAAGAAGGACACAAGTCTTCGTTGTGCGTTTGAATCGCTCCGCCTCAACGAGGGTCACATCAAAAATAAAATCCCTTGCTCGCTGACCTTTTTTTGACCAGTTATCTGGAGCCAGAGTGTTGTTCCAAAGATTGATCTCAGATCTGGCTATCACCAATAAAAAACCGTACAGAAGACATTACAAAACAGCTTCACCACCAGATACGGTCTATATGAGTATTTTCATGTCCTTTGGCTTGACCAATGCCACGCTCATTTATGATATCATGAACTCTGTGTTCCTGCCAGAGCTCGATAAATTTTGTCCGTCGCTTGTTCATTGGACGACATCCTTGTCTATTTAAGAAATCCTGAAGGGATCACGCAACATCTTCGAATCGTTTCCTCTCGTCTCAGTCACGAGACACAAGCTGTATGCCAAGTTCAGTTAAATGTGAATTCTGGCTGATCGAATTCAATTCTTGGTCATTATGTCCGCTGACTGAAGGGTGTCAGTGACCCTGAAAAAGTGGCGGTATCTGGTTGAACGCCACCTACCTGTCGCGAAGTTCGCAGCTTCATGGAATGGTGGATACTATGTCGATTCATCCCAGATTTCTCCAGAGTCGCCAAGCCTATCACGGAGATTGTTGAAGAATTCCGTGGATTTTCGTTGGTCCCAGCCTGTGAGCAAGCCTTTCAAGCCTGAAGAAATGCTAACACATAAACAAGGTCCTAGCTAACCCAGATATCGAGAACCCTTCGATGTATACTCGTGACTGCATCTCTTCGGGACTGGTTTGGGCTTGTTGTTTGATGCAAGAAGGACGAGGTAACGCTTATGCCTCACGACAGACTTAAGCGACATGAGGAAAAACCCCACCCTGATCTTGAGCTAGCCGCAGTCGTGCATCTTGAGAGATTTTGGCGTCATATTGTTAGGAAGCACCTGCAATCAGTATACGATCACAGAGCCTCTAAAAGTATATCTTCATAAGAGAATTGATATGAGGCAGAGAAGAGGTTGAGTGATTAAAGAATGATTCCAAATACATTACAATCTGGTAAGGCAAATGTAGTGCGATGGCCACTCAGTCGCAAAGTCATACTGCAACTGTATGATGACGAAGCCCTACCTATGATCTTTCCTTGTGCCTGAACTTGAAGGATGGGTATGAAATGATCCCCGAAGGAAGCATGAAAAATGTCAGAATAAGAAGAAAAATCTCCAAGGTCAAGTCATTGCTGTCAGAAGGATAACCCTGGGATCAAAACATCATCGAAAGTGTGCCAGACCGGAAAGGCTGATTTTGTTCAGGATCGATTGATGTAGGAATTGGTTGGTCAAGGGCCGTTTAGCTAGTAATTCCCAAGGGCTGAATTGAGACAGTATCCTTGATGAAGACCCTGGACCAGATCTATATTCACCCGGCAGTAGTAAGTAACACAGTACCACAGGACTTGTGAAGAGAGATTCTGGTGGACCTAAAATGAAAGTTGAGATTGCCGGGATGTCGCTCAGTGTGATACCTGCAACGAGTCAAGCAGTACACATGAAGCCTGGAGGAGAATGCAACCTTTGTAGTACCCGCTGGTGGAAATGGAGACGAACGAATTAGTATGATTTTGTCAATGGACGTACCCAAAGACCCAGAAAGGTTTTGATTCCATTTGGGTAATCGTGGACGACTCAATAGCAATGCCCACTTCTTACAGTGAAGACAGTGTTACACCATCCCCAGTATGCCACTTTGACAGAAAACCAATAGTGAAACTAATGAATACCAAAGACCTTGTCTCTGATCGTGGTGGGTAACACAGTTTGCGCTAAGTTTTGGAAAGCGTTCCCATACCTCACTTGGAACCAGCTCTGCATGAGTAGGCATAATCATAGCAAAAGATGGACAAATGAGGCGAGTAAACAAGTGTGAGGACATGTCTGAGGCATGTGTTCTTACCTTCGCAGATACTTGGGATGACTGTTGCCTTTGGCAGCGTTCTCTTATAATACACGTTACAAGAGAGCATCAAAATGGCACCCTTTTGAAGCCAAGGACGGTCGTCGTTGTGTACACCCTCAGTTGGTCGACTGGAGAAAGAGAATTCTATGGAGTTGGACTCGGTTTTAAAGATATGGAGAGAAGTCAGCAGATAAAAGAATATGAAGATGCCAAATCTCGACAAAAGCGCTACCGTGAAAAGAGACGTCGACCTGAAGTTTTCAAGTTGGAGATTATGATATCTCAGTCTCCCAACCAAAGGAAGTCACTCGTTTTGGAGTCAACGGAAAAGTAGCACCCGATACATTGGCGCCGTTTTTGAGATTTTGGAATGTTGTGAAGGTAGCTTACAAGCTGAAGGTTGCCCGATAATTCTCGCTGTCATAAGTTTTCCATGTCTCCCAACTTCAAGAAGGTCTCCAACAGTCGACCTGTCGTGGAAGTGAAGGTTGTCGAGTAGGCGCCGAATCTATCCTACTCAGAATATCCAGTTCGGTGTTGGACCACAAGGATTAGCGTTAACTCGCAGAACCCACCACAGCTGAGTACAAAATCCAGTGGAAACCAGACTCTGACGAAGAAGGCTATTGGGGAATCCGAAGACTTCTGAGCAAAGACCTACCCCGATTTTTCTCGATTCTTGTCTATGTAAAAGTTTTGCCTTTATCCATTCTTTGGCATTTGTAAGACGTTGGAATCTCGGGGCGAGATTTCTTTAGGGGGGGGGGAGCCGTAAACCTGGGTTTAGCATGTAATTAACTTGCCATTCATCATGATCATCC